>JAPTHN010000005.1:32271301-34771301 GCA_026936325.1 Platynereis dumerilii
GGATGGCTGAGACCTGCTTTGAAATTGTTCATTGTGGTTTTGTGTACAGGAGCTGGTAAATTAGATAATAGTCTGAATAATTTGGACAGAGAGAGACATACAAGTATGCTATTCTGCAAAAGAATTAAACATTTAATTTAATAGCTGCACAATACAAATAAAATTCATCAAAGCATATAATGTCCAGAAAACAAAGGGCATTATTTTAGTTTACTTTATATGATCCCTAGTTTGCGGTGCTCCTGCCCAGTGTAGGACAGGGCGTAGATTCGTTTGAGCAATATGCATAATGCCAGCCTAATAGGGGCGCATACAATTTTTGGGGTCCATAATATTAACATTTTGGGCCCAAATGACATCTAGAACTTTTATGTTGTGCTAGGCCCCTGTCCAGTGCCAGGTACACGTAGTGACTATTTATATTCCAGATTTCTATTCACAAAGGGCCCAATACGTGAATGATTGTGTCCCCCAATATAATATGAGCATTATAGAATTTTCAAACTGTCCTTGGCACACCCGCTTTAAAGTAGTGTTTCTGAAAAAGCAATGGGATGAAATTTTGCAAGTTTTATCCACCGAATTGGCAGAGAGGAGAGTCGGTTGGCATATGCTTTATGACAGTGCATGTCTTTCATTAGTTTTATGCCATACTAAAAATAGCTCGAATATTTTTTATTACATTGCGCTCAACATACTACAAGGGAATTTGAGACACCTGGCATGGCTGGGAGCCCAAAGCACCTGGATTGACCCGAATGTCCAGGCAATCCTACCCTGTGGTTATTCTTGCCCGACATTCCCCTAAATTTGGAATAAATATGTCCCTTCGTAACAGGCATTATTTGCCAACATTTTGCACAGGTCTTAAATTTATTGAGAATTGTTGTCCCAAATAACTCTTTGTGTACCCCGACAAATGCTGTGCTTATTTCTGACATGTGTTTGTTCAAATCATATATAAAATTTAATATGTAAATGGCACAGCCATGAAATTTGCGCAGCACTTAAAAATTTTTTTAGGACTGATAGTGTTACAATAACTTTCACTTTTATTTGATATTCAATGTATATGAGGCAGTTATGTTACTGTTTCAAAGAAATTGAAAGACGGATATATTAAAAAATAGAGAAATTTACCTATACTAGAAACTATTAGAAAGATAAAATAGATCAAAAATAGAATATATAGATAGATAGATAGATAGATAGATAGATAGATAGATAGATAGATAGATAGATAGATAGATAGATAGATAGATAGACAGATAGATAGATAGATAGACAGACAGATAGACAGATACATAGATAGGATAGCAAATAAATAGGATTAAGGATAAATAGAATTGATAGATAATCAGCTAAATAGTAAAAAGGAAGACAACACTGAAAGCTGCCAAATTTAAGTCTATGTTAGATTGTTGATATTACATAATAGTGATAACAAAAACAATAACATGATCTGCATGTAGATTAATTGCTCACTGTTACATAATCATCAGTTGACAAAGATTAAGTAACTTTAATTTTGTTACGTTTTCTTGTTGTCTGTTTTGAAATGAAATGAATCATGTGTTAATAATTTAATTTAGCTTGTCAAGGCTTATAATTAACTATTCCATAAAAATTATAGATACAGGGAATATAACAGGAGCGTATTGAATTTTTAAGACGCTTTTGAATATGAATATGTCATGTTTTGTTAAATTCGAAATTAAATCATTGATAAGCAGCTGGTCCCACTTGACCTAATTTACTGCTGTCGACCATTGATGTTGAGACCATCACTGCACAGAATTTTGAAACCTTTCTTGTGCTAAAATTCGCTTCGCGAAACGGCCTGCGGCCGTTTCGCTGCGCGAATATAAAACAATTTTTATGGTTTTCAAGTAAAAACTTCACCAGATATGTATATGTGTAAATAACTGGGACCAACATCAGATGATGGAATGTTTGTTTTTTAGATCATATCCATATGCCCAGATAGAAAGTAAACAACATAGCATGCTTACCAACAACATATGATCCACACTTTTATGTAGCCCAATTTGATTAGCCAAAATTGAATTATGGAATATGATATAGAAGTTTTAAACAAACAACATGAAAAATATCCCAAGGGAGGTATGCCTGCCATACCACATGATTGATGTCCAAAATGGTTTAAAGGGGTTAAAAATGTGAGCATGTTGACGGACAAAGCAAAAAGGAAATTTATTCATGTGTTTCAGCTTCATTGTGTTGCGTTTTATAGATATCATGAAAATCCAATAAACACTGGGGCAAAATGCAGTTGCACAATCTTTCAATATGGAGGATGCAAATCCAGGAATGGCAACTCTGCATCGTTTTCTAATAAAATGCCTTTAAATTTTGCTGAACATAGTTGCACTTGGTCTAAAATCTGATTCGATAACTCTGGACATTGCTTTTCTCAATCACAATCACAATTTTTTACCACTTAATCAAGAGATTCAACAACCTAGTATAGATTTTAATTCTCTGTGACTTATTAGTTGGAATTATCATGTAAAGTCTTTGGAGAACCACCACAATTGTCAGTTAATTCTTAATGTATTGGAATATGTAAGTGTGTTCTTAATGTATTGGAATATGATTCCTACAAAGCAATCTCAAATTTCCTGCGAATTGAGACAAAATAATCATGCTTCATATTGCTCATTAAGAGCAGGTATACATGTATACACTCTGGACACAATCCTCAGAGAAGAAGCCATGTTGTGCTTTTCATGCCTCTAATGGAATGCAACATGTGTTTGTGTCAGGCTTGTGGCTGAGTGCAGTGAATCTGGGAAGACGTGCTTCACATAATCTCGGACAGCGCTCCTTGCTCATCAGCGGATGCAACACAGTTGACTCAGGGAAATCCTCAGAGATTTGACCAACATCACATGTGGGGAGTGCAGACATGTTCAGATTGACCTCTCTGAAATTTACCTGCATTTTGTAGAACCTGCTTCAGATAGATTGCACTTTTACATTTTTCGGGTCACAGTTTTGGACATGCTTTCATGACGTTTCAGGATGAATATACGCATGGTAATTTCTGTCAGAGACATCCTCATATGTAAATTATATTTTATGATTCATTCATATTTAGTTAAACCAGCCGTAACTGGAACTAATTTTGATTGCTCCCATGCTTTCTGGGATAATATGAGCAGTGTATTATCTTAGAACGAAAGCTTGTTCTCAAAGAGGGAGTACCTCACAATGCTACGGGTAAATTTTATTTGGAAAAGAATAAAAGTTTTGTTCCCCTGAAGTGATAAGTTTTGTTTGGTTTCAGCTGCAGATGTATTTTCATCACAAGTATTATTGCGTTATAATTACAGTACAAATTTCTAAATATGGCTCAACTTAGCTGTCTATAGCTATTCATTACTAGTCTTATCCATATCTATCCATAGCTATGGATTTGTATTCTTTTATATACACTGAAAGCTCTTTACCCTTAGTTTAAACAATGGTAATTGTGGATGGCTATGGATAGCTATGGATAAGTGTAGCTAGGTTTAGCTTAAATTGGCTACGGATAGATAGCTAAGGCTAGATTTTAAATGATGAGCCACTTTTTGAAATTTATACTGTATCATGTGACCAACTTACCTGGGACTTCTGTACAACCTTCACATGTTATCTTCTGTAACCTTATTTTTGCTCACATTCTGAGTGACTTTTACGATCTTTGCACCTAATTTATGAACATTGCCAAATAGGCCAATCTGGCTATAAGAATTATGGGGCACCAGCATATTAAAATGCCCCTGGGATGACACTCATCAATCTCAAATAGTAGGAGCTAGATGGTGAATGCCATGGTGGCAAGATGCTTAATGGATTATGGAAAAAACCCGTGTTAGGTATAAACGTAAAGTTGTTCTGTCTCTCCTCATTGGTTGCCAGCAAAGTTAGCCATCAGCTTCAGAGTCAATTCTATTCTAAGGGGTGACCATTAGACATTGAGGGGGTAGAGTTTGGAGTTCTTTGGCGAATGAAGTTGTTGATATAGACATTGCACTAGCAGATGATGAACTTGCATGTGTTGCCTAGGCAATGCTTCTATGGAATGTCGACCCATGATCAGTCAAGCTGCATGGCAGTGGTGTTGCGTTGTATTGTTTTGTCAAGAAGTGATATTGGAGCCATCATTTAATCCATATATCACTCTGATTTTACCAATATTATAATTAGTTCATTTGGAGAATTTGATCACTTACGTAATTTTTTGAAGAAATAGTCACATCATTCTAACATATAACTTGTTGTTTGTTTCATCAGCTTGTTTTGCCTTCAAGTTAGACTTGCAACGACACAGATGCCGCAAACTTGTGTTTTATCATGCGTCATGACATAGCCGCCAAACCAGGGCAATCATTCAAGAATATTTATTCAGACGTTATGTTCGTATCAGTCATCGTCCACTGATATTGTTTCAAAAATGTTTTTGAGCAAAGTGTAATTTTTCTAATGGCTTCTTGTCAGACATCTTCATTGCAAAAATGGGAAAGAAAAAAGTTGTTGTTGTCATGGAAACTGTTAAGTGGTTTAATTTAATTCAAGATGAAATATACAATGTGACAGGAGCCCTCATGAAGATGTTGCCTGCCTAATATCCATAAAACGAGACAGTGAAGCATCTGCAAAAAACATTACAGAAATAGGATGCCTCCGTATTATGTTTATGTTGTATAATGAAATGTATAATAACATTCCATTCTAACATTCTTATTATATATGATACGCAATAGATACTGTCAAATTTTACAGATGTTTCAAAAGATGATATGTCAAAATGATACAGAAACGCCATTTGATGCTTAGTTTTGAGCAGACGCAACACAATGCCAAGCCATTAAAATGTTCTTGTTTTTAAGTGACAAGTATCAGAGGCATCATGTTGAAGTTCTGATTTTTCATATCATCATCAGTTACAGTACTATCATTAAACACTGCTTGACGTGAATAAAATTTTTTCTTTCCAAGCGACGATATATGATCTGTGTGAGATTCAATTCAAAACGTAATTTCCCATGGGATGTATGTCTGTCATAAAACGAGATTGATGTTCACAGCAATTCAAATTATGTCAAAAGGGAAGATTAAAACACAAATGAGAAGCAATTTTCCTTTCTTATAACAAGATTTCGCGGAGAACGACATGTATAAATCATATTTATATCATATAAAGAATTAATTTTATTTGCATGTCATTTAATGAGTATATAAGAGGGGGCCTTTCCAAAAAGATTTTGCCTAATTATGAAATATGGGCGTTGGAAAAGAAGGTGAGAACTGCATGCTATTACCGAACCAGGTAAATTTACGCAAACTGCATCCTAAAACGTTTTAAAAAAATGAAGTGTTTTTAATTCTAAAAATTAGGCCACTTCCACAGGGAAGCCATAATTTAATTTAATTTTTCCACTTTCTTGACTGAGAAGATTTCGACTTCTTGTGTTTTGATAATGTACTTAAACAAAATATGTAATCTTTTCAATATATGTTATTTGGAGACAAATCAATGTTAAGTATTGATGGCAATTAGGAGTTCTCACATGTGGGGGTTGAGGTGGGGCACTTGAGGTTTGGATGAAGCTCCCCTGCTGTCAATCGCTCAATCTTCATTGCAATTTAAGTGTCCGTAATAACCGCTGTATTTTGTAAAATTATCACAAAAAATTGTACAATCATCTCAGAAATAAGTACAATGATAATAAAAATGTCTGCAATAATCGCACAAAGTTGTGAGTATAGAAATTTCTACAATCATTGTAGAAATTTCTATGATTATTGCAAATATTTATACAATCATTGCAGAAATAATCGCTTAATAATTGCACAAATATGTGCTATTATCTAAGAAGAAATGTGCAGTTTTGGATTTTTCTAATTTCTACGATTTTCATACATTTTTTCAACGATTTTTGCGATTGAAAATTTATTTCCTGATCATTGCAAATATTCACAGTCATTCCAAACAATGTACGATTTCCCAACCAAATTTTGCAATGGATATGTACGATTGATACCAGAGGAGCATCATAGGTTTGCCTTATAAAGAACTATGTGTAAAATAATCAAATTCCTTTAGTTCATCATATTTATACTTTCCTGTCAGATCTTCCCATGATCCCCTCACAAAACCGGAAGTTGACAATATCCTGGTTGCCTTGGAAACTGTTAAGTGGCTTAATCTAATTCAAGATGAAATATACAAAATGACAAGAGCTCTCATGAGAATATTGCCTGCCTAATATCCATAAAACGAGACGGTAAAGTCGTTACATGGAATTATCGCAGAAACAGCTTGAAATCTCAGCTGAAAAATTATGGCTTTTTTAGCTTTAAGGATAGCTGGAAAAGATTAAGTCTAAAGTTGCTGTAGGTCATTTTCTTTATATTGCTTAATAAAATTTAAAGCTCTGGAAATTCTGACACAGTGCAAAAAATAAAACCAAGCTGACAGCAATATAGCCATGTAATATATTAAAACTTGAAGAGTCCTCTTTCTTGTTGTGGATGGCTGAGACCTGCTTTGAAATTGTTCATGTGGTATTGTGAACCGAAGCTGGGAAATTAGATACTTGTCCGATTACTTTGGATAGTGAGAGACATACAGGTATGTTATGGGGCTAAATAACATACAATTTCATATTATAGCTGTCAATCAAGTTCATCAAAGCATCTAATGTCCTGAAAAGAAGAGCATTATTTTTAGTATTTATTTTAAATGTTGCCCAGCATAGGACCGTGTGAAGATTCATTTGTGCAATATACATAGTGCCAACCTAAAAAGGGGTGCATCAAAAAAAAAAGGTTTGGGGTCCATAAAACGAAAAATGGTGTGGCCCAAATGACATATAGAACTGTTTTGTTGTGCTTGGCCCCTGTCCAGTGTGAGGCAGTGTGACTATTCATTTGTGAGATTTCCCTCCTCAATTATATGAATAATTAATTTTGTGTCCCAATGTAGTTTTTACCAGCAAATTGGTAAAGAGGAGAAGAGTTAGTTTGCATATTCTGTTTGACAATTTACGTCTTTCATTTGTATGTGTAAACAATTGGGACGGACATCAAAATTTTATGCTGGAATGTTTGTTTTTTATATTGTGTATATCTGGTTATTCCAGATGCCTAGATAGAAAGTAAATAACAAAGTATGCTTGCCAACAACATATGATCCACACTTTCATGTGGCCCAATTTGATTAGCCAAAATTGAATTATGGAATATGATATAGAAGTATAACACAAACAACATGAAAAATATACCAAGCGATGGGTGCCTGCAAAGACACACGATTGATGACCAAAATAATGTTTTAAAGGGATTAAATATGTGAGCATATCAAAGGATAAAGGAAGAAGCAAAGTTGTTTATATGTTTCAGCTTCATTTGCGTTTTGTTTTATAGATATCATTCAAATCCAATAAACACTGGGGCCAAATGGATGGGGCAACTGCAGTTGCATCAACTTTCAATATGAAGGACGCAAATCCAGGAACAGCAATTCTGCATCGTTTTCTAATAAAATGCCTTTAAATTTCCCCAAACATAGTTGCACATGGTCTAAAATTGGATTCTATAACTCAGGAATAGCTAATATGCCCTCTGGACATCACTTTTCTCAATCACAATTTTTTGTAGGGACCATCTCAGATCTGTGTTGCATACTCCAAATTAGGAAGTAATTGACATGGAAGGTCCCTTACTATTGGGACAAAAATAACCAGCCAAGTGCTATTTGTCATCAATTTATGTGTACTGCAGTGGTGTTCTACTTGAGGGTACGCATTCTTATTGAGTTGTGGACAGTGTTCTTATTGAGTTGTGGACAGCGTTCCAATGGAGTGTTTATGAGTAAGTGTCAAAATACTCAAATATTCAACGTCTCACAACAGCTCTAATGTTCATAAGCAAATGGAAAGGGTAACAATACAAATATATGCAAGTCAGAATTAATTTTTATAGAAATAGAAATCTCATGTTCATGATAGATAAAGTAAAAGGCTCATTGCCTGGTTTGGTATCTGTGATTCCAACACTTGTATGTAGGCATGCCTAATCATGAGGTAACATTGTAGGTAGGTTTGTTTAACTCTCGGTGGACTTATTGGTTTGAATTATTCCTAAAAAGCAATCTCCTTTTCCAGCGAAATGGGACAAAAAAATACTTCATATTTCTCACTAAGAGTACGTATACATGTATACACTCTAGACACAATCCTTAGAGAAGAGGCCATGTTGTGCTTTTCATGTGTCTAATGGAATTATGGAACGCAACATGTGTTTGTGTCAGGCCTGCGGCTGAGTGTGGTGAATCTGGGAAGACGTGCTTCACATAATCACGGACAGAGCTCCTTGCGGATGCAACACAATTGACTCAGGGAAATCATGTTGGGAGCGCAGACATGTTTAGATTGACCTCTCTGAAATTATCTTGGATTTTGTAGAACTTGCTTGAGATAGATTGCACAAGTTTTCACACTTTCGGGTCACAGTTTTCGGATCACAGTTTTTGACATGCTGGCATGCCGTTTCAGGATGAATATGCATGGTAATTTCTATCACAGACATTCTTATATGTAAATTATTTTTGATGGCTCATTCATATTTAGTTGAACCGGTCATAACTGGAACTGATTTTGATTGCTCCTTTGCTTTCTGGAATAACATGAGCAGGCCCGTGCAGAGCCTGCAGTAGGCCCAGGCCAAAATAAAAAAGTAGGCCCCCCTTCAGCGGCTTCTGGTTAACAAATTATGACCAAGTTAAATATTTCATTTTATTTATTTATTTAGTTCAACCCCCAAAAATGAGGAAAAAACAATTGTACAGAGCAAAATGATAGTAAATTGATTGATATACTTTCCGGAGGCATAAAAAAAAACCCAGGGCCATTACATGGGGTGATTTGCAGCTTTTCCTATCTCGCCCATGTTAGTTTTTGGTGCAGTGGGGGAGGGGGAGAGTGCATGGGATGTACACCGTTGAACCAATCATATTTCTCTTTTTAAAATGATAAATTTAATGTATTCACACAAGACTAGTTTAAATTTACTCACTCCAGGTTAAAATCCAAATTTCAAGGCCCTTATATAAAAGATCACCTTAGATTTTGAATTACCAGCGTACATTTAATAAATTCAACCAAATGAAGCTAGCTGACAACTGACAAGGTGCAATTATTATGAAGAATGCAATAGACTTTCTATTTTTCACCTAATCTTACAAAAATTACCAAACTGCTAATGGATGCTTAATATAAAAAGTTCAAGATTACTGAAGATTTTACCAGGGGCAATTAAGATACATCAAAGTACAATTAACAGATTTATGAGTGATAAAAACAATAGTTGCAAAATCTTTGCAATAAAAATGTGAAATTTCAATACAGACTGAGATTCTAACTGATACTTTCAGAGCTTACAGCCTTTCACAAATCTCAAGAAAAAATTTAGACAAGTATTTCTGACACAATTAAGTCAGGCACTCCCTTGCAAACTAATCAGCGAATCTTAAAATTTATCTAGTGAAAGCTTTTATTTCTTCTTTTGAAAAAATCTTCAATCAGATTTGAAAATTCCAATGATTTTGCAATATAACTGTTGATTTACAGAGTATTGAGGTGAGGAGACATTCGTTCCCTATCATTGAACAAAAGTAAGACACTATTCATATCAGAACATTAAAACTATGTTCATTTGATGCAACAGTTGCCAGGATTGACAAAAATATTCAGGGCAACTTGGATTTGGGAAGATGTTACCAAATTTCAAGTAAAGAATTTCCTCATAGATATTCTACAGGCTGACCAAACTAACTAAAAGTTCACTGAAGAATCTTTTCAGCAGCAGAATTTCACCCTCCAGATCTTGTGAAAAAAACATCTCATAATTGATTGATATTGTCTCTTTTTACAACTAGCGCATGTGGAACCTCAATATCCTATGAACAGATTGACCTCAACACTGCTCAATGACAAATAAAGCATTACTCTTTGTTTCTCATCTTGCATCTTAGATGGACAGGAACATACAAATCTTGGGGTAGACTGGCCTATTTGGCAAAGTGGCAGCTGTTACAAGCCCATTCACTCAGGGGGCCCCTGCAAGATGCCAAAAAGATATAAAAATTGAGAAAAACTGTCAATGAAAAACTTTGGATTGTGTGGTACCTGCTGACACTGGATCCTGAAGCAGGACCTGGAACAAAAATCAAACTTCAAGATGGGGGCCCCAAATTGCTCAATGGAAGAGGGTCTAGTATTGTACAATTGGAGGCCAAACGGTCACCCTGACAACTATTTCACGAAATACCAACCGATAGAAATCACAGAGAAAAATAGACCATAAACGAGGCATCCAAGATTCACTAAGAACAAGATGTAAAACCAATATGGAAAAAAAGCGATCAATTAAAATTTTTTACCTTACACAGCACAATAATAATTATGTAAATTTTAAATTGCCGACAGTAGAGATGTGAGGGCCCACCAACTTATTTTGCTTCAGAGTCCAAAATGGCAAAAGTCTAACCCTGTACAAATCGAGTACAATCTCATTTTCGCAACGCGCGGTTAACCTTACTTTGGAAGTAGGCCCCCTGAAACTTGGGGGCCCCTGCCATTTGGCCCCCCTGGCCCCCCCTCTGCTCAGGCCTGAACATGAGCAGTGTATAAAAGTATCTTAGAATGAAATTTTTGTTCCCCTGAAGGGATTATCGCACAATCCTGCTGTTAAATTTTGTATGGTTTTAGATGTATTTTTATCAGAAGTGATATTGCATTATCATGCAACTAGCTAACCTGGGACTTCAGTGCAACATTCACATGTGATCTTCTGTGAACTAATTTTTGCTCATATTCTGCTTTTTGAATGACTTTTATGATCTTTGTATCTGATTTATGAACATTGCCAAATAGGCAAATCAGGCTATAAAATTTATGGGGCACCATCATATTGAGATGCCCCAAGGATGACACCCATCAATCTAAACATGTTAAAACGTAAAATTGTTCTGCCTCTCTTCACCGGTTGTCAGCAAAGCCAGCCAACAGCTTCAGAATCAATATTATTCTAAGGGGGTGATTATTAGATATTGAGGGGGGAGGGTTTGGAGTTTATTTGCAAATTAGGTTGTTGACATAGGCATTGCACAAGCAGCTGATGAACTTCCACATGTAGTCTAGGTCATGCTTTTGCGGCATGTTGACCCAAGATTAGTCAAGCTGCTTGACAGTTGTTTTGCATTGTATTGTATTGTCTAGAAGCGTGATTGGTACCATCATTCAGTCCACATATCTCTCTGATTTTACCAAAATTATGATAAGTTCATTTAGAGAATTTGATTACTTACATCATTTTTTGAAGCAATAGTCAGGCCCGTGCAGAGCCTGCAGTAGGCCCAGGCCAAAATAAAAAAGTAGGCCCCCCTTCAGCGGCTTCTGGTTAACAAATTATGACCAAGTTAAATATTTCATTTTATTTATTTATTTAGTTCAACCCCCAAAAATGAGGAAAAAACAATTGTACAGAGCAAAATGATAGTAAATTGATTGATATACTTTCCGGAGGCATAAAAAAAAACCCAGGGCCATTACATGGGGTGATTTGCAGCTTTTCCTATCTCGCCCATGTTAGTTTTTGGTGCAGTGGGGGAGGGGGAGAGTGCATGGGATGTACACCGTTGAACCAATCATATTTCTCTTTTTAAAATGATAAATTTAATGTATTCACACAAGACTAGTTTAAATTTACTCACTCCAGGTTAAAATCCAAATTTCAAGGCCCTTATATAAAAGATCACCTTAGATTTTGAATTACCAGCGTACATTTAATAAATTCAACCAAATGAAGCTAGCTGACAACTGACAAGGTGCAATTATTATGAAGAATGCAATAGACTTTCTATTTTTCACCTAATCTTACAAAAATTACCAAACTGCTAATGGATGCTTAATATAAAAAGTTAAAGATTACTGAAGATTTTACCAGGGGCAATTAAGATACATCAAAGTACAATTAACAGATTTATGAGTGATAAAAACAATAGTTGCAAAATCTTTGCAATAAAAATGTGAAATTTCAATACAGACTGAGATTCTAACTGATACTTTCAGAGCTTACAGCCTTTCACAAATCTCAAGAAAAAATTTAGACAAGTATTTCTGACACAATTAAGTCAGGCACTCCCTTGCAAACTAATCAGCGAATCTTAAAATTTATCTAGTGAAAGCTTTTATTTCTTCTTTCGAAAAAAATCTTCAATCAGATTTGAAAATTCCAATGATTTTGCAATATAACTGTTGATTTACAGAGTATTGAGGTGAGGAGACATTCGTTCCCTATCATTGAACAAAAGTAAGACACTATTCATATCAGAACATTAAAACTATGTTCATTTGATGCAACAGTTGCCAGGATTGACAAAAATATTCAGGGCAACTTGGATTTGGGAAGATGTTACCAAATTTCAAGTAAAGAATTTCCTCATGGATATTCTACAGGCTGACCAAACTAACTAAAAGTTCACTGAAGAATCTTTTCAGCAGCAGAATTTCACCCTCCAGATCTTGTGAAAAAAACATCTCATAATTGATTGATATTGTCTCTTTTTACAACTAGCGCATGTGGAACCTCAATATCCTATGAACAGATTGACCTCAACACTGCTCAATGACAAATAAAGCATTACTCTTTGTTTCTCATCTTGCATCTTAGATGGACAGGAACATACAAATCTTGGGGTAGACTGGCCTATTTGGCAAAGTGGCAGCTGTTACAAGCCCATTCACTCAGGGGGCCCCTGCAAGATGCCAAAAAGATATAAAAATTGAGAAAAACTGTCAATGAAAAACTTTGGATTGTGTGGTACCTGCTGACACTGGATCCTGAAGCAGGACCTGGAACAAAAATCAAACTTCAAGATGGGGGCCCCAAATTGCTCAATGGAAGAGGGTCTAGTATTGTACAATTGGAGGCCAAACGGTCACCCTGACAACTATTTCACGAAATACCAACCGATAGAAATCACAGAGAAAAATAGACCATAAACGAGGCATCCAAGATTCACTAAGAACAAGATGTAAAACCAATATGGAAAAAAAGCGATCAATTAAAATTTTTTACCTTACACAGCACAATAATAATTATGTAAATTTTAAATTGCCGACAGTAGAGATGTGAGGGCCCACCAACTTATTTTGCTTCAGAGTCCAAAATGGCAAAAGTCTAACCCTGTACAAATCGAGTACAATCTCATTTTCGCAACGCGCGGTTAACCTTACTTTGGAAGTAGGCCCCCTGAAACTTGGGGGCCCCTGCCATTTGGCCCCCCTGGCCCCCCCTCTGCTCAGGCCTGGCAATAGTCACATCATTCTAACATATAACTTGTAGTTTGTTTCATTAGCCTTTCAAACCAGGGCAATCATTAAAGAATATCTATTCAGACATTCAGTTGGTATCAGTTACTGTTCACTGATATGGTTTCAAAAATGTTTTTTGAGCAAAGTGTAATTTTTCAAATGGCTTTTTGTCCGACATCTTAACTGCAAAAATGGG
The DNA here is from genome assembly GCA_026936325.1 of Platynereis dumerilii. Lineage (NCBI taxonomy): Eukaryota > Metazoa > Annelida > Polychaeta > Phyllodocida > Nereididae > Platynereis > Platynereis dumerilii. The sequence goes on from JAPTHN010000005.1 coordinate 32,284,886, forward strand.
AAACCTTTAAGTGGTTTAATTTAATTCAAGATGAAATATACAAAATGACAAGAGCTCTCATGAGAATATTGCCTGCCTAATATCCATGAAATGAGACAGTGAAGCATCTGCAGAAACACTTTACAGAAACAAGATTCCCCCAGTATTACATGTATGTTAAATGTTGTATAATGCAATGTATAACAACGTTTCATTGTATACATTCTCAATACATAATAATATGCAATAAATAATGTCTAATTTTACAAATGCTTCCTAAAGATGATTTATTAATATTAGACAGAAATGGAATTTGAAATTAGTTTTGAGGAGACGGAACCCAATGCCAAGCCATTAAATTGTTGTTATTTTAAAATGACATGTATCTGAAAGCATCATGTTCATACCATTATCAGTTACATCGCCTGTCATTTAAAACTGCTTGACATATTTTTTTTTTCTTTCCAAGCGACACGATATGATATATGTATGATTCAATTATGAAAATGTAATTTTTGAATTATGGAATGAATACAACAACAGCAATATCCCATGGGATTTATGGCTGTCATGAAACAAGATTGATGTCCACACCAATTCAAATTATGTCATAAGGGAAGATTAAAACACAGATGAGAAGCAATATTCCTTTCTTATAACAAGATTTCTCGGATAACTACATGCATACATCATATTTTTATCACATAAAGATTGAATAGTATTTGCATGTCATTTAATTAGTGGATAAGAGGAGACTTTCTTAAATGATTTTTGCATAAAAAAATATGTGGCTTTGTTTACAAAGAAAATGTTGTGGGATGCTGATTCGCAAACAAAGGAAGACAGTTTATTAGAAAGAATGATTTATATTTGAAATTTAGAACTTTGAGTTTTTTCTTCTAATCACAAGTACCACATATAAATAAGATGAATGGAACTTACGACTATTAGAGCAAATATGTCTTGGTATCAAAGCTACCCTGGACACTGAAAACCTGGTTTGCTCTATACGAAACTGTTTGTAACATAGCAAAATTCAATTAGTTCATCATTTTTATGCCATCCTGTCAGATGTTTCTCTCACAAAACCGGAAGTTTACAATATCCTGGTTGCCTTGGCAACTGTTAAGTGGCTTAATCTAATTCAAGATGAAATATACGACATGACAGGAGCTCTCAAGAGAATCTTGCATGCCTAATATCCATAAAAAGAGTCGGTAAAGTCATTACATGGACATATCGCAGAAACAGCTTAAAATCTCAGCTAAAACATTATGGCTTTTTTACCCCAAAGAATTACTGGAAAAGATTAGCCTAAATTAACTGTAATTAATTTCCTTTATATCGTTTGATAAAATTTGAAGCTCTTGGAATTCTGACACAGCATAAAAAATAAAACCAAGCTGACAGCAATATAACTGCGCAATATATTTAAAATTGATGTTCCAAAAACCGGTAAATTAGATAACTATCAGAGTACTTTGGATAGAGAACTAAATACAAGTACATTATGTGCAAAGGAATATACATTTAATATTGTAGCTACACAATACAAATCAAATTCACCAAAGCATCTAATGTCCTAAAAACAAAGAACATTCACTTTATTTTCCTTGAAATATTTCATAGTTTGACGTGCTCCTGTCCAGTGTAGGGCAGTGTGAAGATTCATTTGTGCAATGAACAAAATGCCAGCCTAACAGGGGGCGCATAAAATAAAAAGTTTTGGGATTCAATAAATGAAATTTTCGGGCCCCAAATGATATCTAGAACTTTACAGTATAACCTAAAATAAGTAAGAAATTCGTCAGAAGTCCTCTGTTTACCTACTTTGCCTTCCTTGCTCCTCTCCACACCACCAAATCTCCTTACAACTACCTTTGACTCCTCACTACAACTTTATCCCATATTAAGAACTCTTTTAAGACAGCTAAGTAATTGCAATTACCAAGGGGCACGATATCAAATAAATGAAACACAATCAGGGCTATGAAGTTTGAATTGGTATTAGCTGAATGTTGATTAAATGCAATTTTAAAAGTTTTCAGTAGGTAAAGGTAAGAAGACAGTGATCTAGGTATGAAAGGGTAAAGTTGTGGCTGCTTCTTCCTTCCTGATGGGGTAGTCGTACTTGATTATGAGTTGTATTGTGAGATTCCCATTCACAACGGGCCCAATACATGAATGATTGTGGGCCCCAATGTAACATGAGCACTAAAGAATTTTCAAACTGCTGGGCGCACCCACTGTAAAGTAGTTTTTCGGAAAAAGCATTGGGATTATATTTTGTTTTACAGCGAATTGGCCAAGAGGATATTCAGTTAGCATATGCTGTATGACAGTGAATGTCCTTCAAGCAACTAATCTGCAGAATGGTGTAATGTCATTTCAACTTGCGTCTTTTATCAAAGATTTAGGAAAATTTCCGACAAATTTGAAACAAATGCTTAGTAAACCGAGTTCCTATATTTCTCAATCACAATTTTTTCATTACTAAATCAAGAGTTTCAACACCGTAGATGGATTTTAAGTCTCGGTAGACTTATTTGCTTGAATTATCACTTATTCTTTGGAGATCCACCACAATTGTCAGTGCGTTCTTAATGTATTGGAATATAATATGATTCCTATAAAGCAATCTAAAATATCCTGTGAATTGAGACAAAGAATCATACTTCATATTGCTCATTAAGAGTAGGTATACATGTATACACTCTAGACACAATTCTCAGAGAGGAAGCCATGTTGTGCTTTTCATGCCTCTAATGGAATGCAACATGCTTTTGTGTCAGGCTTGTGGCTGTGTCTCCGTCACTGAGAGCAGAGAATCTTGGAAGACGTGCTTCACATAATCTCGGACTGAGCTCCTTGCTCATCAGCAGATGCAAAATCCTCAGAGATTTGAAAATATCTCATGTAAGGAGCGCAGATGTGCTTAAATTCACCTCTCTGAAATTACCCTGCATTTAGTATAACTTCCTTTAGATAGATTGCACTTTCGGGCCACAGTTGGACATGCTTGCATGCCGTTTCGGGATGAATATATGCATGGTAATTTCTGTCACAGACATCCTAATATGTAAATTATTTTTGACAGTTCATTCATATTTAGTTGAACCAGCAATAACTGGAACTGATTTTGATTACTCCCTTGCTTCCTTAGATGATATGAGCAGTGTATTAGAGTATCTTAGAATGAAAGTTTTGTTCCCCTGAAGGGCGTATCTCACAATTCTGGAGTTAAATTTTGTATGGTTTCAGCTGCAGATGTATTATTTTATCAAAAGTAATATTGCTTTATAATTATGATTTGACCTACTAACCTGGGACTCTGTACAACCATCACATGTGATCTTCTGCGACCTAATTTTGCTCACATTCTGCATGGCTTTTTCGATCTTTGCACCTAATTTATGGGCATTGCCAAATAGGCCAATCTGGCTGTAAAAATTATGGGGCATCAGCATATTGAGATGCCCCTAGGATGACACCCATCAATCTAAAATGCTAGGAGCTTCATTGATGGTGAATGCCATGGTGGCAAGATGCTTAATGGATTATGGAAAAAAACCTGCATTAGGTTTAAACGTAAAGTCGTTCTGCCTCTCCTCATTGGTTATCAGCAAAGTATGCCATCAGCTTCAGAATCAATTCTATTCCAAGGGTTGACCATTTACACTCCTGATCAAAATAGATAGATAGATAGACTTTATTCAGCCACATTAAAAGAGGGTACAGACACGTATACATGATAGCAAGCAGTACACTGTTGTAATGCAGTTCGGATTGCACACAAAACTTAAAAACTTATTTCCAGTGTGGCCCGGACAACAATATGACGTCAAGAGGCAATAAAGGCTATATATTGTATAACAAATTGTTTGAATACTTTTTGGTGACCGGAAAAATTGATCATCTTTAGTAAAAAATCATTGAAAATTTCATCATGGCTCATCTGCAAAGACACAAAATTTCAACATAATATTATGTATGCAAACATTTCAACTTAATCTTGATGTGAACAACCAAAAACTTTACAATATCATGTTGAATGCCCCAGGAATTGACCTCTGCCTTCACTTGACTATGACGTGGATTCCACCTACTGTTTTTTGTTTCTTTTTGACCAATATGGCCATTCTTCATTCTTCTGGTCCAGATCAGTTGGCTGAACCTCCATCTTGTGTGCAAATGGTCCAAGATATCTCTATAGTGTTATTTCGTTTCAAGTTGAGTGAAGTTGCCAATAACAGCAAATTCTCAATTTTCCAGGTTTTGAAAGATTTGTGGTGCCCCACAAGCTGGAGAATAGTCACAAATGAATACAATGTTTCAACTGAAGTGTTCTCTACACTGAGGTCCATATCCTGTTCCAAAAAAACATTCAATCTTGACAAAAATGCTGGGATATTTTCATAATTATTCAGGTAAATTCCTTTTTAGTTAATATATCCTGCTACATGTTTCACAAAGCTGGTGGGGAGCTTTTTATGTGATTGGAGGTTGGCCAGATACTGTCCGAATACTGCCTCATAGGCTGCTCAGGGTGGCGGTTCAGTGCCTTTTTGGGGTGTCATCCATTATGACGGAATTTTGTGTCTGGTTTTGCAGAATGGAAATGTCCCTGCGGTCTGCTATCAAAGTTTGTTGGAAGAGGAATTGGTAACTACATATGTAAGTGTAGAGAATACTTCAGTTGAAACATTGTATTTATTTGTGACTATTCTCCAAATTGTGGGGCACAACAAATCTTTCAAAACCTGGAAAATTGTGACTTTGCCGTTATTGGCAACTTCACTCAACTTGAAACGAAATAACACTACAGGGATATCTTGGACCACATTGCACATAAGATGGAAGTTCAGTCAACTGATCTGGAAGAATGGCCAAATTGGTCAAAAAGAAGCAAAAAACAGGTAGGCGGAATCCAAATCAAACAATCTTAGCAAGATTTTGATATTAGACAAGAATGGCATTTGATGTTTAGTTTTGAGCAGACGCAACTTAATTCCAAGCCATTAAATTGTTGTTGTTTTAAAATTGCAAGTATCTGAAGGCATCATGTTGAAGTTCTGTTTCTTCATAGCAGTACCAGTTACACTGCTTATCATTGGCGCTGATGGAGTAAATGAAATTTTGCCTTTCCGTGCAACAACATATGATCTGCTTGTGATTCAATTACCAATATGTAATTTTTGAAATTTGGAATGAAAACAAGAGCAGCGATATCTCATGGGATTTATGCCTGTCATAAAGCATGATTGATGTCCACAGCAATTCAAATTACGTCATAAGGGAAGATTAAAACACAAATGAGAAGCAATATACCTTTTTTGTAACAAGATTTCTTTGAGAGCCACACATATACATCATATTTATATCATATAAAGATTAAATTGTATTTGCATGTCATTAGTGAGTGGATGAGAGGGGAAGAGGGGGCCTTTTGCAAAATTTTTTTTTGCATATAAAATATGCTGCTTTGTTTGGAGAAGAGGATGAGAACTGTGTGCGATTACCCAGATAAATTTATATAATCCTACATTCTGTGACATTAAAATTGCAGTGTCTTTATTCTAAAAATTAGGCCACTTCCACAGGGAAACCATAACTTGACAATCAACTCCAGTCTCTTGAGCCAGAGAAGATTTTTTTAAAATATATTTTGAAAATGTCCTCGAACCATATGTATATATTTTTAAGAGACAGATCAAGCTCAAAAGAAAAATTGATGGCGATAAAGATAGGCGTTACTATAGGGTTCTCAGATGTTGGGGTAGAGGCCGAGCACCTGAGGTGGGGTGCTTCATTTTTTCAGAGGAGCTTTTGCTTCACTAATTATTTTACTAAATATTAATTTTAACCTTAGTGTCCATTTTTATATGAGGGGGACCTGGGGACACAGGCTAATATTTTTTGGGGGACCTTATTTTTGCAGTAACCGGAATGCTTTTCCATTCTATTAACTTTTACCAAATCAGGATGTATCTTAAGTGATCAGTGTTTACAAACGGAAATGAGGTGAGTGGCCCTGAGCTTGGCGTTCGATCACCTTGTTTGCTAATGGGGTTGTTGACATGGATGTTGCACTTGTTGACACTGAAATGGAGATGAAGCAATCCTTATGCTCAAAAATTAAGGTAAAGTTTGTAATTTAAGTCCGGGAAATAAAAGTGATGTTTTAGGAACCACAACATAATGCTGAAAACAGGCTATGAATCATAAACAAAATGGGTAAGATATTGTTTAGATTGTATGATGTGCAGAGACATGAAAAATGATAATTGCTATGGTAAATTATACTTAAACTTATTCTGAGATATTAAACATTACTTAGATAATAAATATCTGCATGTTTTTAAGCGAATTAATTGTCAGTCAGTAAAAATGTTTGCTTTCTTGGAACATCTAAAGGCCTAAAGATTACTACTAAAGAGATTTAAGATTTTATTAGACTTGTATTTATAGGTCTTTATTGATAGCAGCACAAATATCAGCGTGTTGGAAGTTATTGTTTTGTTGCGTCATTGACAGCTCCCTGTTTGTCTTCTATTATTCATGCAATTCGCGATTTTTTAATGACTTAAAATTCATTGACATAATATGCATCAGCCAAATTGTATGTTCATTTGGAAAGTGTGGTTGGATGCTGTTTGCAAACAAACTTAAACACTTTATTTAAAAGGAATTGGTTTTAAGTGAATAATTTATTTATATTGGAATTTGGAACTTGTTTTGTTTTATGTTAATTTTCACAAGTGCTATGTAATCGCATGAATGAAACACACGACTATTAGAGCAAATATGTCTTGGTATCAAAGCTACCATGAACTGACAGCCTAGTTTGCCCTACGCACAACTGTTTGTAACATACTCAAATTCCATTACTTCATCATTTTTATGCCTTCAAGACTGTCAGATATTGCCATCACAAAACCGGAAGTTGACAATATCCTGGTTGCCTTGGAAACTGTTAAGTGGCTTAATCTAATTCAAGATGAAATATACAACACGACAGGAGCTCTCATGAGAATCTTGCCTGCCTAATATCCATAAAACGAGACGGTAAAGTCATTACACGGACATATCGCAGAAACAGCTTGAAATCTCAGCTAAAACATTATGGCTTTTTTAGCCTAAAGGATTGCTGGAAAAGATTAAGACTAAATTTACTGTAATTCCTTTTCTTTATGTTGCTTAATAAAATTTTAAAGCTCTGGGAATTGTGACAAAGCGCAAAAATAAAACCAAGTTGACAGCAATATAAGCACGTAATAAATTTAAACTTGGAGAGTCCTATTTTATGTGTGGACCTACTTTAAAATTGTGCAAGGTGTTTTGTCGACCGATCAAACCTGGTAAATTGGATATTTGTCTGCTTGGAAGCATAATTATAGAGTTCTCAAAATGAAGAGAATTTGTTTTCCTTTACAGTAACGAAACTCAAGTGCTTACAGAAAAGCACTGGAATGCCCCTTGTAGCCCAATTTGATTAGCCAAAATTGAATTATGGAATATGATATAGAAGTTTTACACAAACAACATGAAAAATATCCCAAGGGATATGTGCCTGCCATGCCACATGATTGATGTCCACAGATATCCAAAATAATTATTTTGCAAAGGGATTAAAAACCTGAGCACATCAAAGAATTAAATAAGAAGCAAATTCATTTATAGATACAGTGGTCTCTGCATCAAAAGACCTCCTCTGCATCAGTCCTGAGGCGGTCTTTCATTTAGGGCCTTATAACAGGGGGTCCTATAATGCAGGTGCCACTGTTGAAGTCCTACAGTAATTGATGAAAATATAAATAATTAGTTCAAGAGCAATAAATCAGCTGGATTTCGTCATCGAATGATAAAACTGCAGGTACTTTATGTCAGCATCTGGGCTAGTCAAGTAAAATATCCCTCACATTGGGTAGAGGTGTATTACTACTGACTCTTAATAAGACGTATCTGGCTCTGGCGAATAGAGTGCAAAGTATTTTATTTGGGGGATTTATGGTACAGACGAATTGGCCGCATGCTGAGGTCTAGTGAAGAATTAGCGCAGCTGGAGCGGTCTTACGTAGCCTCCCGGAAAAATAAAGAAAAGGGGTGCCCAAAAGGGTAAGAGTATGTTTTACTAATTTATGTATATTTTTTTCTGTAAGATGTTTTCATTCTCTGTGATAAATTGCTTTGCTAACAAACGACTTACCAGATCACATTATTGTATCCCTTGCATCCTACATACCTATACATCATTTTAAATTTTCAGACTGATGATTTGTTGTATTTGTTGTGTTTCTCATATTTACGACACACATTGAGGTAAAATTTAGGTTAATGTAAACAGTGTTCGTTGCACCTGGGACATTGTTTATATGCACCAGCTATATAATTTGTCATCAAAATATAAGCAAGAAAAAAACTTCTGAATGTAGGCCTACTTGTCATGTTACAATTGTAGCCAAATGATTTTTACTCCTGTATATTGCCAAAGCAGCCAATCTGTTAGACGGCGTACTGTATATTGATTTTCAACTTTTGTCTTTTCGTGAGGATTTAAGAAAAAACAGCAAACTTGTAACTGATGGTAAGTCAACAGAGTTCCGATATACATACACTATAACTCACGATCATTTTATACACCATAAGAATAATTCTTTTCTTAGTCATATTTTTTGCTACTACCAATATAAATAGAGCTATTACACTAATGCCCAACTATTAATTTTTTTTAATATTATAAATAATATAAATTTTTTTGGAAAAGCACCAAATATCAGAACATTCTTGCAGTTTGTACAGTGCATATGGTTGTGCAAAACGTGAGAACCATTTCAGCAGTATTAATCTCCTTAAATCAAATTAACATTGAAAGTATTGGTATGATTATGACAATTCATCAGTATGATGAGTCACAAAGCGCCATTTTCACAGTGAAACAGTACATTCTTTTTGCATAACATTTTTACAGACTGTGATGTACTGGAATATTATGATTCCTACAAAGCAACTTTAAAATATCCTTCGGACTGAAAAAAAAAACAAGAAAAAAAAAAAACACCTGATATTGCTCATTGACAGTTGGTACATGCATACACTCTAGACACAATCCTCAGAGAAGAAGCCATGTTGTGCTTTTCATGCCTCTAATGGAATGCAACATGTGTTTGTGTCATGCTCGTAGCTGAGTGCAGTGAATCTGGGATAGCGGGGCAGGTATGTGAAAAAATAGTGCATTTATACATAGAAGCATGAAACTTGGCGCACACTTAAAAAACATCTGTACAAACATATTTGGATAGGGAGCCACTTCAGATTTAGCTTAGGTGGCTACCGGCAGCCATTTTCCAAAATGGCGGTCAATTCTTCCACTTTGCTGCTTTCTGTGTATTTTCTACAAATAGAATACATGTAAATATTGTTTTTTATTGCTTCTCAAAGTATTCCGTACATTACGATAACATTTTTTGGTAGCCTTGGTCTATTTTCAGGTTTGTTGGAATCATTTTTGTTAGTAATATTGATTCAAACACTGGATTTCGCGGTTACGGATGGTTACACCAATTCTCTATAAATCTCAAAATAATTTACATGTTTGAATTCCCTGTAAGAAGAGCTTTCAAATGAATGGTCGCATCAATGGGTTTCATAAACATAGTGCGAAAATGGAAAAAATGAAAATAAAATGATTTTTGAAGATTTTGTTGTTTCTTTAATTTTGACAAAAAATTCAGATTTCATGAAACTATGGGAAACCGCGAAAATGATACATTTTCTTCAACAGTTCTAACAAAATGGACCCTGACTACCCTAAAATTCCTCAATTCAATCCAGAAATCAATTGATATTGTTCTTTAGATCTGTAGAAGGATTAATGAGCACTGTTTCGATACTTTAATAATGTAGGCACTTCACAGAAAGCAGGAAAAGGAGAAAATCAGCCGCCCTTTTGGAAAATGGCTGCCATGGGTCAACCAGGTCAAATCTGAAGTGGCTCCCTATCTAAATATTTTCTTTAAGACGTTTTTGAAATGTGTGGAAAGTTTCATGCTTCTATGTACAAATGCACTATTACTCGCCTATTCATGACAAATAATAATAATAATAAATACTTTATTTGTCACAAAGGTGAAACTTGCAGTGTGTTGTCCAATATCACATACAGAATCACAGTCACATGCATACAGAGAGATCACAGTCACACAATAACATTCACTCAAAAATAAATACATACATACTACCATACATACTACCACTTCAACTCATTGCACATTCTGATGCTAGAAGGAACAAATGACTTAGCGTATCTACTGGTTCTGCACTTAACACTTCTCAACCTTCTGCCTGATGGTAACATTTCAAAGCACTCATGTAGTGGATGATTAATCTCTTTTACAACAGTATTGTACCTCAACTTGCTGTTTTTGTAGTATATATCTAACAGTGACATTACATTGATTCCCATTCGAGCACAAGCATTGATGACCTTATTTTGTTTTTTGCTTCAGTTGTGCAATTCCCATGCCAGCAAGTGATTGAGAATGAAATTACTGACTGCATGATAGCATTATAAAATATATCCATGATTTTGTTGTCAATACTAAATCTGCCCCGCTGGGAAGACGTGCTTCACATAATCACACAGAGCTCCTAGCTCATCATGAGATGCTACGCAATTGACTGAAGCAATCAGGAGACCTTCAAATACATTGATTTGACCAAAATTTACAACTAATGCAGGCACGCTCAGTTTTCAGTTGGGTTTTTTTTTAAGTATTGAATTTGATTCCATAGAAAAAATTGTGATTGACCACCAATTTTCACAAGTGATCATCTGCAGTCACATTTTGTTTTATATAGCACACATATCAATATAACATATGGGTTCACAAACCATGTTCAACACAGCTGGGTCAATCTTTGAATACACCAACTATATGAAACATGTCATCAAATAATTCCTAATATCATATGGCTAGCGGAAATGCTCGCTTCTCATTGGCCGACAGCCGTGCAATATTCTACGATATTGCACGCATTATATTGCACGGTCATTTTAACATGTAAGAGATCGGACGGACCTGAGAGGAAACACCATGTTTCAATGGAGTTTATTCATGTTTGTCAAACTTGTCATGACACCTTACACTTTGGCAAAGTTGCAACAAGTACCTGATAACCTGTGTGAAGATTAATGCTTTCTTTTGTTTTTGACACCTTCTGCCTCAGACGCCTCACTCACTTTGAAGTTGTCATGTACAATAATCCACCATGTGAAATAGTTCAGGTTTCCTTTGCATTTCATGTTAAGCCAGCAACTAACAAAACACTCTCAATTATTATTCTATCAATAGAAGTTGACTGCCTTTCAGAATTGATGTGCTTTGTGAGAAACAAAAAGATTAAAAACATAATTTTTTGCTGACTATCAACTTTGAAGAAGCCAAAAAAGTGTTTGGGATGCTAGCTCAATGGAGCACGGCTCAAAACAAAGATACTGGGCTGTCCATCAAGTGCAGTGGATTAACCAACAACATTTTGTTATTAAAATAATAAAATGCTAGGATTTCATTAAAAAATTTTTTACAGTCCCAGCCTATCATTCAACAAATCAAATAACCAGTTCAATCAATCAATCGATCTGTCTATCTGTCTATTTATCCATCTCTTTATCTATTTATCTATCTAAATTTACTTATCTATTTTTGTCAGTTTGTATGAGATTTGATAAAGATGAGATTACACTTTCCTGTCTATCTATCTATCTATCTATCTATCTATCTATCTATCTATCTATTTCAAGTTCATATGTATTTCGTCTTTTCGTATTTCTTTTGTATTTTTTGTTCTCCCTCCCTCAGTTTCTTCCTTATTTTGACCATCCTGTCTTTTCTTCAGATTTTATTCTATCCCTTTTCCTCTTTTCATTAATTATTTTCCTTCTGTCTTTTCTTCCTTAGTTCCTTCTCATCTCTATTCACTGGCCTTTCTTTTTTCCGCTCTTCCTTAATTTATTTCTTCTATCAAGCCTTTCCTGTTTCTTCTTCCTTCCTTCCTCTTTTTCATTCTGTGACATTGCTCTCATGATGCAGGAAGGTGAGTGAGTGAGTGAGTTTGTGTTTTACGCCCCATCAGCACCAGTGTGGGCTATTTAGAGGCAACTGATGCAGGAAGGTAAGTGCAGTGGTAGCGTGCTGGACTGCCAATTGTGGGATCCTGGGTTCAAATCCAACTGCTTCTAGGTCTCTTGGCCTCATTGCTGTGTCGTCCAACCAAGTGCATAAATACAGGATGTAAAGCCCCAATCATCCATCCATTCATCCTTGCTTTCATGTTCATCTAATTGTAAGTCCACCATAAGAATAATCTGAATTCATTGTTTTTCCAAAATAGGCAAGAAAGAACCCCTCCCCATGTTTTGATGATAATGGTTTAATATTATTTAATTTATATAATCATTTAATACTAAACTTTATGATGGTGAGCATCAAGCCATGTAAGGGCCAAGTGGATTACAATAATTAATCAAAATTTAAACAAAACTCCAACACTCCGTTCCCCCCCCCCTCCCATGGACATCTGATGGAGATGGTTGTCTCCTTCTTTTATCAAATTTCTGTTAATCTCTTTGTTGATTATTGGAGAGGAAACTGTGAAGTCTTAATCTATAAGTCTGAAGATCAGTCATGGTTGATAAGCGACATGTTCTCCTGAGATGACAACTTTTGAACAAGTCGAGCATGACTGTCTGCCGGACTATTTCTTGTAAAACTTGTCAAAAACAAAAGGATTGCTCAAGCATGACAGAACTTCAACTTGTAAACTGCCAAGTTGTCAAACGTGAATAAACTCCAATGCTACTGCAGCCACAACTTGAGAAAAAGATTGTGTTTTTCCATTTTACTAAAAGATTCACTGCACCGCAACGGAAGAAGATAGAAAGCTGGTTTTTGCGGCAAAAGATGCGGCTATTAAAGGGCTATTGGGATATATAGTTTTCGTATTGATTATTTTTTTTTTTTTTTAACAGAATAAAGCAATAAGTGACCGAAAAACAGCTTTTTTGCCGATTTTTCCGTGATTTTTTAGTGTTTAGAGGTCTAAAGTCTGCTATAAAGTTTCAGAAAACAATCTGAAATAAAATCTGTAATCAAGTAAATCATTTTTCCATTCCGAAAATGTGAACAATTTTTTTGTGAGTGAAATATTTATTGCCTTTTGACGAGATACATTTTTAAAAGGCGGATCAAAAGAAACACAAAAAGAGTTTTGACATGGAATTCCAGCCCTATTTTTGCATTTGTCACAAAAAACCATATGATGTAACAGTTATTGCACATCACCTCGTGCAATATCAGTTTTTATGGCACCTCGGTGACTAATATTGCACTCGGGCTGTGCCCTCGTGCAATATTAGTCACCTCGGTGCCATAAAAACTGATATTGCACTCGGTGCTGTGCGATAACTGTATATTATTACATGACCACTATGCTGATTGGCCCAAATCAGTCACATGATGACATCATAAAAACTCATATTGCATGGTTCGAGTGCAAAATGAGATTTTTTCCAAAAAAAAAATGTTTGAATTTTTTTTTCAGATTTTTTCATATTGCATGGTTAGAGTGCAATATGAGTTTTATAAAAAAAAAAAATCCAAAACATTTTTTTTTTCAAAAATGTTTTTTTTTTACAATTTCTTGATCAATTTATGAAAATTTATTTGCACTCGTAAATTCATATTGAACTCGGGCTGCGCCCTCGTTCAATATGAATTTCCTCGAGCGAATAAATTTTCATATTGCACTCATACTATCATGCCGTATTTGTATAATAATGGGTGTGTCAAAATACTGATATATATCAAACATGTGTCATGCAACTGTTATACCCTGCATGATGTTTATATTCCTTTAAAGGAAACACACAGCTGGTGCATCATTTTCTTTTTCTTCTTTTAAAAACAAAGGGCAGAAAGTGGCCCCAAAGCCTGTGAAATTTCATCTTATTGCCTTATTTATTGGACATATGTTAAAAACACAAAAGGTACATAAAAAAGTAAATATGTGTCATGTTAGAATTTTCATAGAAATTGTATACAAAAACCGTTTAAAAAACCGTGTCGTAGAATAAAATAAATATAATGCCGACTGGACACCACATGTATATTTCCAGGAGAATTGCAAACATTCCGCTTTTATCAATGGGTTCTCTTGACACCAGAATGTGTCATCGCTGAGTGCAGTGAATGTGGGAAGATGTGCCTCACATAATCACAGAGCTCCCAGCTCATCAGCGGTTGCAACGCAGTTGACTCCGTGAAATCCTTGAAGATTTAACCAGCATTTCCACATGGTGAGCGCAGGTATTCTCAGATTGACCACCCTGAAATTACTCTGTATTTTCTTGAGCGTGCTACAAATAGGTTGACCTTTAAACCTTTCTGCATGGTCATAGCTTTCAGCAGGCTGGCATACAGCATAAGGAATTAAGGATGAATAATAAATGTGAACTAACAATTTAGAACAAGATGCCTTATGATAAATAGATAGATAGAATATAGATAGCAGATAGGCTGGTAGAGGTGAAAGGGGGTATATTGAGGGTGAAAGGGATTCAGTGCAGGGGACCGTGTTTATGGGATAATGTGGGGTGTATCCTGCAATAAGAAGACCCAACTGATAGACCAAATCAATTTTTGTCAATGACAGTCATTCGCAATATTTTTAGAATATCTTGAAATGTCTTAAAATAAATTGTTTCCACGAAGGAAGTATCTTACTATTCTATAATTTAATTTTGTAAGGATTTAGCTGCAGTATTATTTTTTTCCAAGTAAGATTGCATTATCTTGTACATGACCTACTTACCTGGGGCTTCGGTACAACCATTACATGTGATCTTATGTGACCTAATTCTTGCTCACATTCTGCTTTCTAAATGACTTTTACGATCTTTGCAACTAATTTATGAACATTGCCAGATAGCCCAATAAGGATATAAAAAATTATGGGCTCCAGCATATTGGAACACCCCTGGGATGACACCCATAAATCTAACGTGCTTGGAGCTTGACGATGAATGCCTTGGTAGCAAGATGGTTAATGGATATATGGAAAAAACCTGTATTAGGTATACATGTACAGTCAATCTGCTTGTACTCATGGGTTGTCAGCAAAGCTAGCCTTCAGCTTCAGAATACAGTGGTCCCTGCATTATAAGACCCCCTGTTGTAAGACTGCCTTACCTAATGTTACTGCCTTCCTCTTACAATAAGTAGTATTTTTAGTGCATTTTGCAACCCGATGAGAACACACCCCCATGAGAGACCGCTTCATGACTGCAGAAGGGGTGGTCTTAAAATGCAGCAATCACTGTAGGTATTATTCTAAGGTGGTCGCCAGTAGATATTGAAGGTGTATTGAAGTTCTAAGACTACCGGAAAACAATTAAATATCTGCAAAAACTATGCAAGAAATTATTTGATAATATATTATTTTTAAACCCCATTCATCTTTTAAATACAGTTGTTCCCTTATAAACTAAATCATACTGATAGAACCGAGCAAAACTTTTGGTAGTTGTCCTTTAAGCCCTTCTTATCCAGGAGAAGTATCTTTTGCAGTTTATACAGCATTGCAACAGTGAGACAGGCAATCAGGTAATGCTACTCAGCTCTTTGCCTAACTGAGTTGTCAAACACAGACATCCTGTTGTCTGAATGAGCCACCAGGGGGTCCATTCTTTGTCCTGGAAATGGGACAACATATTCAGTGAACAGTTGGAAAAGGCCCTGACTAAACTAATTGATGTGTGTGTCTTTGTCCATGGCCATGTCTTAATGCTACAAGTCTCTAAGCTTCAGTTCTGTTTATTATTTCTAAGGTAGATGTAATCTCAGGTGAATCGGTTTTATATAACTGACTGTGATAAATAATATTTATGTTTTCATGTTATGCCATTTTTTTGTTTCTTGTAATTTTCTTTTTTATTAATTTTTATACGCATACTTTTGAGGGAGGTTG
The DNA here is from genome assembly GCA_026936325.1 of Platynereis dumerilii. Taxonomy (NCBI): domain Eukaryota; kingdom Metazoa; phylum Annelida; class Polychaeta; order Phyllodocida; family Nereididae; genus Platynereis; species Platynereis dumerilii. The sequence goes on from JAPTHN010000005.1 coordinate 32,300,888, forward strand.
TTCAAGTATTCCTGTGTGCAAGAGATGTGGTTATATCTCAGCTGATTCCTCGGGTCTGTTGATTTGCATTTAAGGTGTATGTTATTGAGCAAGGATATGAGTCTCTAAGGTTCATTGCAGTAGATGATGTTCTTGGCAATAGTATTTTACGTAAGACATAAATTTGAATCAAATACATTGCATCATAACTATTCATTTTCCTCGTTCAAAGAAGTTGAGTCTTGGCAGCTGAGTTTCTTTGCAATGAAACCAACTTGGCAGGAACGGATAATATTCATAAAGTGATATATATACCACGGGTTAATAAGAAAGCCATGAAAAATTGGAGGGATTAAGCCTAGAGTCAAATGAGAACATGAGGCAGTTTGATTTATGTCCTTTAAATACCCATAGCAGCAGCCTTTATGTTGTACTGAAGGGGACTATATTCCATGAAAGATGGTGATAATCTGCCAACATGATAGGTGAGGTGACAGCAGTTCTCAACTGAACTTTCTTCATACACATTGTACGCTTTATCATGATTTATATACTGAGCAGAAGACGAATATTGTCAAAATTAATTTAACTTTGTTTTATTGCTTTATAAACATTACTGTTCTTACAGCTTTTTTGGCCTTTTTGGATTAAAATGGTTTTGGTTTTTTTGACAATTCAGAATAATTTGGTTCCGGTTTTGGCAACCCCAACATGTTTGGTACTGTTGGAATCCTGATTTTAAAAAATGGTTTTTGGTTCTCGTTTTCAAAATTTGATGATATAGGGCACTTACAATAGTTAATCATAACATGTGAACTGTTAAGAATTGATGATAACATTTGATTTGTTAAAGAATTAACATCAAGACATTCACATCACAACAATGATTTAAGCTTCCTGACACATTTCATCTGAGCTAAAAGTGTAATTAATCAAGGTCCGTTTGGGTGGTAACCCAATGAGTCCAGTGAATGAAAAGCTTCAGTCTGAAACAAGAGATGATGAATCAGGGTCAGTCAGAGCACATATTTCATAATATCATTATCGAAGGATGCTATTCTTACATAAGGTAGCAGTTTTCCATCCATGAAAAGACTAAAAATTGTTACAAAAGTAATAACAAAACATGGTTTTAGATTTATAATGGCCATCTTGCGAAAATGCAACAGACACCTGATTTTTTGTTCTCCTCGACTGAATGTCTCTAAAAATTTGATAAATTCATTTGATATGATGCAATTGCGCTACATTTGCCATGACAATCAATCTGCATGTCTTAATGGGTTTTCAGCAAATCTAGCCTTCAGCTTCAAATTTGATATGATTCTAATGTGGTTGCCATTAGATATTGAGATGGAGGGGGATAAAATTCTAAGACTACCAGACTAAATTTTATAAATTTTGCCAAAACTATGCAAGGAATTATTTGATAAATTATTATTTTTAAACCCTATTCCCCAACTTGACATCTTATGGTTGTTCCCTTATAAACTAAATCATACTGATAGATCTGAGAAGATATAGAAGAGGTAGTTGTCTTTCAACTCCTTCTTATCCAGGAGAAGCATTCAGAAAAATCATCTTTAGCAGTTTATACAGCATTGCAACAGTGAGACAGGCAATCAGGTAATGCCACTCAGCTCATTGCATAACTGAGGTGTCAAACACAGACATCCTGTTGTCTGAAAGAGCCACCAGGGGGTCCATTCTTTGTCCTGGAAATGGGACAACATATTCAGTGAACAGTTGGAAAAGGTCAAGACTAAACAAAATGATGAGTGTGTATATTTCTATGTCCTTTTCTCATGTATTTTTTATTCATTTAATTCCTTTGAACTTACTGTTAATTTCACCATGTATTCACATTATAATCTATATCATCAACTGTTCCTATGTTTAACATATTTCACACATTCAGTTTTCTATAGGCTATACAAATTTCCTCTGTACACATTTTTTCAATAGCCATATCATTCAGTTACAAAATTTTAGCGAAACATCATCTCAACAATTAATAGACAATTTCAGTACGTTCAGTTAGCCTAATTAGTATTTTTTGTAGGTTGCCTTCATCAATTTACAATTACAGGTCAACATGCGATATGTAGTATTCAGTTCATCAAAATACCCACATGTATGCCAATGATCTTGCAAGTAGTTATCATAAACATATTTTATTATAGATTTATTCACAAGGTTTAATTATAATCTCATTATTGCAATCTCATATACCATCTTTATTTTTTTATTATGTCATATTTACCACCTACCAGTTGAATAAGTAGCCGACAATTTTACATCGGCTGCTTTCTTCCTTGCCATTCTTGTTCCTATTTTTACAAGCGTTGATGAACAATTATCATAGTCCTGAAAGCCATTGAATATCTTCAAAAAATGTATGACGTCATGAAGAGTCATGGATGGTCATCGCCTTGTGACAAGTAGTTAGACATGAGATAATTAGTGCACATATAGTGTCAAAACAGTTTGAAGTTGCTACCATATTATTATATTGGAATGTACATTTGATTTCTACTGTTCGCGCAATCATTCTATATCTCCCATTTCATTTAGTAATTCAAGCAAATGACCACAAAAAGGCTTTCTGCAATTTAAATGAGTAAGAGTTGCTTTAACCACTTGCTCCATAGCTTCAAAGCCTCCTCTATTTGGCTGATGGTCAGTTTAAAAGGACCAATCTGATGAAGTAAAAACACTACGTAGCAAGTGGCTAAGCAACTCATACTTATTGAAATTGCAGTAAGAATGCTCTGCAGATGCATATTTTCCACGGAGGTTGTTCTGGTATTCCCGTGTGCCCTAGATGTTGGTTCAAACTCAAAGGATTCCTCAAGTCAGTTGATTGGCATTTAAGGCATATCCTATTGAGCAAGGAGATGTGTCTCTCAGGTTCATTGCAGTAGATGTTGTTGGTTATAGCATTTTGTATATAAGATATAAATTTCAATCAAATACATACATAAATTGCATCATAACTATTCATTTTCCTCGTTCAAAGAAGTTGAGTCTTGGCGGCTGAGTTTCTTTGCTATGAAACCAACTTGGCAGAAACTGATAATATTCATAAAGTGATATATATATACCACGGGTTAATAAGAAAGCCATGAAAAATTGGAGGGATTAAGCCTAGAGTCAAATGAGAACATGAGGCAGTTTGATTTATGTCATTTAAATACCCATAGCAGCGGCCTTTATGTTGTACTGAAGGGGACTATATTCCATGGTGACAATCTGCCCCATTTGATAGGTGAGGTGACAGCAGTTCTCAACTGAACTTTCTTCATATATACAGTGATCTTTATCATGATTTTTATACTGAACAGAAAAAGCAGGTTGTCAAAATTAATACCCATTGAACTTTGTTTTATTGCTTTATATTGCTAATCTTGTCATTTTTCGATATTGAAATTTTACACTTTTTCCATCAATGTTTACTAGTATCTTATAAATAGTAAAGCTGTTCTAAGAAGGACCCAAGCAGATACTGAATCATTCATGACAGGTAATTCTAGTATTCCCATACGACCTTAAAGTTGGTCAAATCCCTGGGGATATCAAATCCAATTGCTTGACATCTCCTGATGAGCAAGATAGGCTGTGTATGAGAAGAACATTGTGCTACATGTAGGTTCATTGTAAACAGCAACAACCCTGGCCCCAAAATATTTTGTATTGAAAGGTAAGTTTAAGACTATTGGGGGGGGGGGGCACCATATGGTCTGGGGGGGACTGGGGGGCACAGGACAAGTATGGGGAGGGACGTGCCCCCTTTACCCCCCATAGGGCCACCACTGCTTGGAAATAAACTGCTTCAATATTTTACCAACATGGGGAAAAGTGTGTTATACATATTTCATATGAATGCCAACCACTGCTTCATCTTGCATGTGTTTTATTCTTAGAATGAACAAAGTTTGGAATACTACTGGTAGCCTGGTTTTATGTATTATTAAAATTAAATTGAGTGTGAATAAAAGTCTCACTTAGTCTAGTCTTTTACTGAAAGACAGTACATACAATAACCAATTGTTAAATGTGAACTGTTATCGATTGATGACAAAATTAATTTTGTTAAAGAATTAACATCAAGACATTCACATCACAACAATGATTTAAGCTTCCTGACACATTTCATCTGAGCTAAAAGTGTAATTAATCAAGGGCTGGGTAGGGGCATCCCAATAAGCCAAGTGAATGAAACGCTGAGCCTGCAACAAGAGATGATGAATCAGGGTCAGCCAGAGCACATATTTCATGATATCATTTATCCAAGGATGCTATTCTTCCATAAGGTAGTTTTCCATCCATGAAACTACAAACCATTGCTACAAAAGTAATAACAAATCATGAATATAGATAATACAATGGCAATCTTCAGAAAATGCAACATACAAATCCTGAGGTAATTGCCCAGCATCTGCTGATGAGCTATGGAAGCTCTCTCGGATTATGTGAAGCACGTCTTCCTGGACTCAAAGCACTTGGCCAACATCATGACATGAACACATGTTGCATACCATTAGCAGCATGAAAAGAGAGTATATGTCTGTTCTGTAGCGATTGTGAAGATGTTGTGTTGATGAGCAACATGTTGTTGGTTTCCCATGTCCTATCTCATGAACAGTTTTCTCTTGGCTATAAGACGTCACATATGTGGTCATAAAGCATTCTCTGATCGGTGTCAGACTGTGTGCAGTCTTTCCACAGGACACCGAACACACGGAAAATAATATAGAAGGGTGGTCACAGAAAGCAAGTTGATCTTACAACAAGTGGTCTTATAATGCAGGCACCACTGTGCAACTGTTATTGACTATTTACTGGGACTTTTCAATTATTCTAAACAATTCCTCCTCAAAAGTTAGTTTCAGTATTTTTACTTGGATACTAGTAAGTCAAGCTAAAATTAATATTGGTGACAAATACTGGGCTAGGGAGGTACTCAATTGGTTTTTCAAGGCTATATGACGATGTCTTACTCAAGGAGACACTGCTTGATGGCCAACTCAGGAAATCCTGCCCTACTGCATGGAACTCGCTATTTTGTATAAACGGAACAGCCATACTGGAAAGTACTGAAGAAGGCAGCAGGCAATTCTAGAGTGGCCATCCTAGACTGGTCATTCTAGTATCCCCCTGAGTCTGGCAAAATCTCTAAGGAGATCTGGAGTCATTTGCTTTGCATCTCCTGGTGATCCAGGAGGTCAGTGAATGTAAACCACTCGGTTCATAGGTTTATAGTGCTCCTTTACAATTGTTGCTCAACAACACATTCTGGTTTAAGATGTGTCTTGCAATAAAAGCTATAAATATTCTTGCTGATGAATTTACTAAACTAAAGACATTACAGGCAAATCCAAAGAACATGACACAATCAAGACAAAAAATCATTTATCAAATTTATGATATGGAATAAAATTATATGAAAGGTTTTTATTCACTAACATTATAAGAAGGTATATTCTTGCAAGCTGAGTATCTTAGTTGTAATGTAGCCAGCATGACATGGCCTGATGTAAATAACATACGGGCAGGTGAGAAAATGACAAAGTTTTGATAAATTTTCATCAAAGACCCAATGCAGCAGTTCTTTTTGTGTAGAACTGAACCAAGAATATTCCTTGAAGATACTGATAATCTGATAAGTTAATAGATGAAGTGGTTCCTTTCAACTGAACTTTCTGAACATATTGCGGGGGGAGGGTTGGTCTAGTGGTACTAGCATGTCGTACTGCCAATCGCTTCAGGGTCCAGGGTTCGAATCCAGCTCTTGCCGGGTCACCTGGATGGCTGTTTCAATCATCCTTCGCCGCATTGCTGTGTCCTTCTGTCCTAATTACCCTAATAAGCAGGGCTTTGGAGTTGGAATCGGAGTCGGGAGTCGGAGTCGTGGAGTCGGAGGTTTTTGGGTGGAGTCGGAGTCGAACTTTGATTTTCAGGTGGAGTCGGAGTTGGAGTCGGAGTCGTAAATTAAAGTGGTGACTCCTGACTCCTAAAAATAATTAATATAATTTACAAAAACACAATTTCAAAAATGTGAAATGAATTCCAAATTTTACATAAAACTTCTTAAGCAAGTGTTCATGCACAAAATCCTATGAAAACTTTGTAGGATGACTTTTTCTTCTCTGTTAACCATGTGATATTTATGTGCAATAATGCCGATAAGCAGAGTCGGGAGTCGGAGTCGTAAATCAGGAGACCTTAGGAGTCGGAGTCGCTTTTCAGAAAGCCAAAGGAGACGGGAGTCGGAGTTGGTTCACTTATCACCCGACTCCAAAGCCCTGCTAATAAGTGCAAAAATACCAGATGTAAAACCCCAATCATCCATCCATCCATCTGAACATGTTGCATACATTCAACTTGCTGTTCAATTGGCCTTCTCTCTCCTCATTAAATTTTACCGTAATAAAAATACTTAATAATTTGTTGTCCTTTGTTCGAAAAATAAAGTTGAGTCTTGGCGGTTGAGCTCCTTAGCCCGGAAACCAGCATGAGACCTCAGACCTGGCAATATATATATGCCATGGGATCACAAAAAAGCCATGAAAAATTGGAAGGATTAAGGCTGCAATCAAATGAGAAAGTCTGGAAGCAGTTTGATTTTTGTTCACCAAAGACCCACCGAAGCAGTCTTTATGTTGCACTGAATGGGACTATATTCCATGAAAGGTGGTAATAATCTACCAACATGATAGGTGAGGTGACAGCAGTTCTCAACTGAACTTTTTCATACACATAGTATTATGATTTATGCATGGAAAAGGAAAAGAAAATTATCAAAAACACTTTGAGACTTGATAGAGTTTTTTTGTTTGAGTTTAAACAAATAAATATGTGCATATAATATGAATCTTTTAGGAAGGACTAAAGAAGATACTGAATCATTCATGACAGGTAATTCTAGTATTCCCAAATTACCTTGAAGTTGGTCAAATCAATGGGGATATCAAGACCCAATTGCTTGACATCATTCTCCTGATCATCATATCATGGTAATAAATTATATAATGGCCATCTTCTGAATATTTAAAATACACCCGATTTTGGTTTGCTTCATCCACCATGTGTTGTAGTAAGAATGAACAAAGTTTTAAATACTACTGGCAGCCTGGTTTCATGTATTATTAAAATAAGATTCAGTTTGAATAAAGGTTTCACTTAGCCTTATTATTAAACAGAGCAGATACAATAATTAATTATAACATGTGAACTGTTAAAAATTGATGATAACATTTCTTTTGTTAAAGAATTAACTTTGAGACCATCTACACCACATCAATTACATGAAGCTTTTCTGACATATTTCATCTGAGGCAAAAGTGTAATTAATCAAGGTCCATGTGGGTGGTATCTCGATAAGCCCACTGAATGAAAAGCTTGAGCCTGCAACAAGAGATGATGAATCAGGGTCAGCCAGAGCACATATTTCATGATATCATTTATCAAAGGATAGTATTCTTCCATGAGGTAGCAGTTTTCCATCCATGAAAAGACTAAAAATTGTTACAAAAGAAAAACAAATCATTGTTACTGGTAATATGATGGCTATCTACCATGAGAAAATGCAACATACACCTGAATTTTTGACTTCCTCAACTGAATCTCTAAAAAGTTGGTAGATTAATTCTGTACTGATATGATGCATGTGGCCTACATTTGGATTGAAACGGTGAAGCATCTCGTCTATATATTTGTATACATGTAAGTTCAATCCTGAGGTAATTGCCCAGCATCTGCTGATGAACTGGAAGCTCTCTTCGATTATGCGAAGCACGTCTTCCTGGACTCAAAGCACTTGGCCAACATCATGACATGAACACATGCTGCATACCATTACAAGCATGAAAAGAGAGTATATGTCTATTCTGAAAGAGATTGTGAAGATGTTGCGTTAATGAACAACATGTTCTTGGTTTCCCATGTCGTATCTCATGAACAGTTGTCCCTGGGCTATATAAGACATCACTTCTGTTGTCATGATGTATTCTCTCATAGGAATACAGTCTCTCCTTTGGGTACTGAATACACTTAAAATAATATGTAGTGCACTAGAGGGGTGGTCAGAGCAAGCAATTAAGTTGATCTTACAGCAAGCTCTTTTATGATGTAGGCACCACAGCACCACAGCACAACTGTAATACAGTGCTCGATTGCAAGATTTGTGACTTGTACATGTATGCCATTCTCAACACTTTTTACTCAAAAGTTAGTTTCAGTATTTTTATTTGGATATTATTATATGTTTGGAGCTAAGTGGTAACCATTATGGGCTAGCAGGTACTCAATAGGCTATTCAATGCTATATAGTAATGTCCAGCTCAAGGAAACACTGCTTGATGCCCCAATCACAGAATCTTGCCCTACTGCGCGGATATCAAATCAAATCAGTTTATTTAATATAGCGCAAACTTTGAAACAAATCTTCAGATGCGCTTTACAAATGTAGACGGAATAAAATGTAAAATCGATAAATGTAGTATAATAAATGTAAAAAGAGTATGTATATAATATTAATTAAAAACCAGTATGTACACTTAATATCACTATTTTGTACTGACGGAACAGCAACACTGGAAAATACTGAAGAAGCAGCAGGCAATTCTAGAGTGGCCATCCTAGACTGGTCATTCTAGTATCCCCCTGAGTCTGGCAAAATCTCTAAGGAGATCTGGAGTCATTTGCTTCGCATCTCCTGGTGAACCACGAGGTCAGTGAATGAAAACCACTCGCTTCATAGGTTTATAGTGCTCCTTTAAAACCGTTGCTCAGACACATTCTGGTTTAAGATGTGTCTTGCAATTAGAGCTTGAAATACTCTTGCTGATCAATTTTTCAAAATATATCACAGGTAAACCGAAACATGCCACAATCAAATAACAAATAGTAGAAGTTGATGGCAAAAGCACATCTTAAAATAATATTTTGGTCAATGTAATGTAAAAGAAATAAATAAAAGTACAGTTTCCAATGTTTAAATGCTTCTCATTCATTTGCTTAGTAAGGAGCATGACATGGGCTGCCATAATAATGTATATTTAGAGTTTTGACAAGTCTATGAAAAAATTGGAAGGAATTACCCCAAAAGCAGATGAGGAAATAAGAAAGTTTTGATTAATTTTCATCAAAGATCAAATGCAGCCGTCTTTGAAAACGTAGAATATATCTCGAAGATGTTGATAATTGGACCAATTAATAGGTGAAAAGACCTGTTTTGTCTAGGCCCATCCATTATACTTACCATCCTTGCAGCTCAATTTCTTTGCATTAAAACCAGCTTTGCAGAAATGATGATATTCATAAGTGACTATATATACCATAGGTTAATAAAAAAGCCATGAAAAATTGGAAGGATTAAGCCTGCAGTCAAATGAGTAAGTGCGGCAGTTTGATTTATGTTCTCCAAAGACCCATAGAAGCAGCCTTTATGTTGTAATGAAAGGGACTATATTTAATGAAAGATGGTGATAATCTGCCCACATGATAGGTGAGGTGACAGCAGTTCTCAACTGAACTTTCATCATATACATAGTACTACCATTGATTTAAGTTCATGTACTTTACAGCAAAAAAAGTAATCAAATACAAACAGAACACTTTATATTCTTAGATAGATAGATAGATATTTATTTATCTTGTTGTCAGAACACATACATTTTACATGATAATTACAAAATGCGAATTATTTTACAAATAACAACAAGAAGGGGACACAACAGAGTTAATAAACTATTTAAAGTTGCACCCCTATTACTAGTAGACAAATATATAACACACACACAAAATATATACAAGGAATAAATGGTTTGATGAGTAAACAGAAATTTTTATATCAAGAAAATATTATAGAAAAAAATAATGATAAAATAAAATAAAAGTAACACAGAACATCAATATTTATGTGAAATTTCAATAAAGTAACACTTTCGATATCACATAGTTTTTGGCAAAACACTTGATATTATTATAATTCTTTTTGCTAGAGCTGTTCATATACATGACAACATCATATGGTCCTTTTTGGATATTCAAATTTTCACTTTTTCCATAAATTTTTGCATTTTATAAATAGAAAAGATCTTCTAGGAAGGAAAAAAGAAGAAGCTGAATTATTAAAGACAGGTAATTCTAGTATTCCCCAACTACCTTGAAGTTAGTCAAATCCCTGGAGAAATCGAAAGAGAATTTTGAATATGAGTGTTTCATTTTTGCCTTTTGTTGTTTCAATGAATTTATTTGTAGAGAAACACAAGCAATCATTTAAATTACACCGGAAAAGTATTAGTCGGGTTCTAACATGCATTTTTGTCTGTTAGATGCCGAACGGGAGACACTTGCTCTAAAATATGTTGTATCCATTAAAATCTTAATTTTTTTGACAGTGCTCTTTGACGAGTTAACTAGGGATGTCAATATAACCATCATCTGTGTTACTTTGGTCTCATCTGTGTTGGGCTCATTTCTGCCTTCCTCCATTTGACTACAGGGTCATATAAGCAAAAACAGTTACTCATCAACGGACTAGTGTCATTCCAAAGTTACACTTCCTCCCAAAAGAAATTTTGTTGCCTGCTGGCTCACACTTGCAACTATACAACAATATACCAGGCTAGTGTATCCTGTGTGTATACATACAGCATACTGCGAACGAGGTATTAGAACTGATTTGATGCTAGTACACTTTCAGTCTGCTTGTGGTTTTCTAGGAAATGTGATATTATGATATCACTCTGCCCAGCAGAATAACTAGAAAAGTTTCACATGGAGGCGAAGTCTACAATTACGAAAATGTTTAATAACAGTCAATGATCAAATTTCTTTTGTAAGGAACTCACATTAAAACCAGTTACATCACATCAATCAGATAAAGTTTTCCCATGTTTTACCTCATCATTCATATCCGACAAAAGTGTAATTAATCAAGGTCTTGGTAGGTGGTATCCCGATAAGCCCAGTGAATGAAAAGCTTGCCTGTAACAAGAGATGATGAATCAGGGTCAGCCAGAGCACATATTTCATGATATCATTTATCCATGGAGGTTATTCTTCCTTAAGGCGGCAATTTTCTACGAAAAGGCTGAAAATTGTTTTCATTTGCATACAAATGAAAAGGGTTACCTTGATAAAGTTGATTAATATTTGTAAAATAAAAATATTTTTTGGTTTAAAAAAAAAGTGAAAAAGAGAATAAGGACCAATATACTGTATATGCCAAAGACAGTGAGCTTTTCAGTTGTTGATGACAACTTGATGTATATAAATGAAAAAATCAATAATGGCAAACAAGATATAATTTCTTTGACTAAGGTAATTTTTACCTCATCGACAAAAGAACACCCAGAGAATCTACCCTAGACGAATCTGTCGGTCTCCTCATATTAACATAGATTTGCGTCACGAGCGTCATGGCCAATCAGCGCCTAGTATTTCTCTCCACTTCAAATGTTTAACGGCACTTTGCATAAAAACTACTTAGTCCTCATAAACGTAATGCCTATCATTTTAAAGATCTCGGAGAGATCTATCTACCACAACAACTTTCAAGTCTCAGTGACTTACGTAAGTCAGTGAAACGGTGAAATCGGCCTCATTTGCATAACATATGTGAAGGCCTGTTCATTGGCCATCTTTGCGGGTGTGTCTGACTGATTTGCTGAAGTGCAAAAGAATCATGTCATGATAATTTACTGATAGTCCAGTCATATTGAGTCAGGAGTTCAAAAAAATTGCTTTATTTAGTTTTGCAGTGGATTTGGGTTGGTGAGTATGTCAATTATCCAGAAAAAAAAGTTTACCACTTTTTGCCCACTGCTAAGGGTCGTAAACTGGACAAATCCAAAATGGTCGCCGTTACGCACTTTTCAAGACAAAAAATGCTCATATCTTGCAAACTAATTGAGATAGAGAAGTAATTTTAGTGTCTATACCTATGTTTTTGACATCAAGGAATCCAGTAAAGACATCAAAACATATCTAGGTCTGATAATCATAGGTGATATGCGACATGGCCACCGTCATACATCATACAAACGACCGATTGCCAATATGTGGCAACTTTATTCAGATAGACACTGACAGAAGTGTCATCTTTGTATTTACACCTATGTTTTTGATACCAGGGATTTCAATAATAATATCAAATGTACTTTCCATGCAATAATATTTTGTTTACACAATTGTTAAGCAGGCCAAATGAGTAGATTTAACTGTTTATCAATTTTCGGCAGTCGAAAAAAAGAAGAAGGAAATTTCGACCAGTTATTTCATCAGTTCAGAATTTGTCATACCATATTTTATTCTGCTTCTTTAAATAAATTAAAGAGTAAGTGCGCATTTTAAGCCTAGCAATTGTCAGAAGATATCCGAGCCCTATGCAAAAAGACTAAATCCCACATGGCTTCCCATATTTACAATCTTGCTAACTACTTGAGATTACAGTATGATTTTAGAAAGCATGCCTGAAATATTGCCTATTTTTCTTTGTCATACAAAAAAAAAATTCAATAATTTCATGATGGGTATACTTAGTCTAAGAGTTTATTGGCAAAGCTAGTATAATTCTTTGTTTTTACTCAAAACTAAAAGTAAGTTATTCCTTTAGATATAGATCAAATGTTCGTCTCGCAAACATTTGAGTTTCTCGTGTCACAGACAAGATAGTTGTGTAATGTCTTATGGTGATGATGTCTGGAGCTGTTACAGAGAGGCATGTGTGCAAAAAATCTTAACATGATGACAACTACTAGATTGTCTATATAAAAGAAAATTTCAACATGCACCTTTGCCTTGACCAGATCCTTAGATTGTGAGGGGAGGGCAATGATCTGGGTTTCACTGCAGCATCACTTCAAGCCTTGCCACCAATCTATGCATATGCAAAGCAACACAAGCTTAATTATGTTAACATTCTGTTTTAGCCTGATCTTAGGCAAGCAATGTCATCTATTCTTACAATAACAAGTTGTGACAGCTCTTTGAGGCATGCACTTGTAAGATTTGGTGAAATAATGAAGTATGAGCAATCACTTTAAAACATCAACTTGTAAACATGCAGTAGGCCTATTCCGTTTGCCCAACAGAAGACATTTATAATGAAAATGCTTGACAATAAAGATTATCTATATGGATGGTGTGTCACAATCAGTTCCATCATCTTGACTGGTTTGTGACTCCATTCTTATACTTCTGTCGTTACCAGTTGTAAACTCCTTCTACTCCTGCTCCAATGTTTGTTGTTGCCTTATTCCCAAACATATACCAAGGCAGAATTTTCTGTAAAGCATCTGTACACCAATTTTACTTTCGGACCAGATCCGTTTCTCTCTTCAGATGCAGGTTCTCTCTTTTTCTGCCATTCATGTGCCTCATCAAAGATAACGACTCGCAATACTGTCAGCTACACCTTTACCTGCTGCAATCTCTTAAATATGCCTGGTTTCACATCTGTTAATTTGAGTTTGGAAGCTTCATTTCTTAATCTCCTAAATTGTCATTGTAGCTAGAATGCCTGTTTTAACTTGTCTCCCTTTGTTCCTCTACAAAGTGAGCAATGTTGATCAGACATGCTCCTTGCAATCATACTGCCTTTATTTTTCTTCATCTAGAACCTGTGCTCTTTCAGCTAGCTAGTAAACTGGCCAATCGTCAGCTGTTATGTCTGTCATCAGTGCAATTGTGAACTATGGTAAGACATGTTTAAGGTTCCCTGGTTGACCGCAGTGAATGGTAACTTGGATCCAGGGCCGTAGCCTGCAGGGGGGCAGGGGGGGGGGGTAGCTGCCCCCACTAGAATTTGACCAAAATAGGGTCATTACATGTAAAATTTCAAATTTTCCGAGGTTTTCCGGGGTGCAGATGCCTTCGGAACAGTCGCTGGCCCCCCTAGGATTCTGTCCAGTCTACGGCCCTGGGATCTTCAAATATATTCTCCAGGATTTGAAGGTGGGCTAACACTGGGCTTGATATGTTAAACAGGAGCTTAGGCCTAATCCTCTTGCAGTGCATATTCCTTGAATGGATGTCTCCCACACTTTATCTTCCATCCATCCTGCAAGAGGGAGGGTTTGTCTAGCAACAGTGTGCTGGACTGCCAATAGCTGGGTCCAGGGTTCGAATGCAGCTCTTGTCGGGTCACCTACGTTATGTTCGACAGCTGTTTTATCATCCATCGCCTCATTGAGTGTCCTCCTTCTAACCTAAATAGCCTACATAGTGCATAAATACAGGAGGTGAAGGTGTGAATAAATACAGGAGGTTAAGTCCCAATCATCCATCCATCCATCCATCTTTCCTGCATTGCACATCCTTCAATCTTGCTCCTGTCATGCATCCTAGTTGCCTAGACCAGTTTTGCCTTGCATGGTTGCTTTATCCAACTGCTACTACTGGTTCCTGTTCTGATCCCGTAACTGCTCCACTTATTTGTTATTATATCCTAACTGTCATCATTCCCCCCTGTCATTGCCGTTTTGAATTTCCTTCTCGAACAGTCCAACACAGGTGAAGCTACTGGTCACTCCAAGCCACTTTTAGTGATGAGCACTGATCATCCTTTCCTAGCTTGTGCTTTTTTGTATTCGCCAAAGTTTACCTGGAAGGTCGACATGCTAAGTAGTATAATTGTTTTAAGGCCGTCACTCCGTACTTATCTAAATTCTTATGCTCAAATAAAATGTTACAGTTGCCAGAGTATCATAGTTATGGAGTGTTATATTTTCTTAATGCCCAGGCATGGCACGGAAAAGACCTTGATGCAACAAAGCAGAGTAATTCGCCAACCTGTCAAAATTCAGAGTGACTGCCCTAAAGTTGAATTACTGATGAAGTAATTATTAGCAAAAAAGATTATGAGGAGAATTATATACAAATGTGTTAATCTTCCTGCTCTTGGTTCAACAATATTCTTGTATCCGTAGGGCGTCGGCCCTCAAGGGCATTGGAATAACTGGCTTACAGATTTGATTGCAATAGAAATATGATAATACTTACGAGTGCCATAATGGTTATCCTACCAATTGCAATCCTTTTATATGAGTATCTCACTGTGTGATTCATTGTATTAGAGATCTTTACGGATCAGTGGTTCACACAGTTTAAGAATGAACAGTCAACTTGCTATTGTGATAAAAATACATTTGCCGATGGACCACCAATCTGCAAAGAGCTCTAATACCAAACATTCCATTATTTAGATATATGGCAGTTTGCTATATAGGTGCATTTCCATAAACTTACAATAGTTATTATGATAACATTATCAAAAGATTTTATGATACGCATTTATTAATAAGTTATAAATAATGAAGTATGGGATCAATTATAGCTTGACAAATTTCTCATGAAATAGAGATTATAGATGGGGTATTATAGGGAAGGGAGAATTCAAAAGTTAAATAGCAAAAGGACATGGGGGGGTCATAAAACTGCACTGAGAGCTGGGGGACAGTGAACTCAAAATTCCAAAAGGACAAGGAAACCCTTCCAGAGCCTCATAACAGCTGCTTTTCATATTTTTGACTGAGTTTTGCAGCTTGATCATTGTGTAAAACTTAATATATTGTGTGTACACCAAATAACAATGTGGTTACTGAATTCCTTGGTATAAAAATCAAAGGTGCATACATAAAGTTGACACTTCTATCTTTATAAGATTGCTGCATATTGGCAATTAAACATTTGTAAACGCTTTGTAGTGCATGATGGTGACCATATAGGCTATCGCCTATTAATATCAGACCTAGACATGTTTTGATGTCTTTAATGGATTCCTTGATGTCAAAAACATAGGTATAGACACTAAAATTACTTCTCTATCTCAATTAGTTTGCAAGATATGAGCATTTTTTGTCTTGAATAGTGCGTAACGGCGGCCATTTTGGATTTGCCCAGTTTACGACCCTTAGCAGTGGGCAAAAAGTGGTAAACTTTTTTTTCTGGATAACTGACATACTAACCAACCCAAATCCACTGAAAAACTAAATAAAGCAATTTTTTTGAACCCGGGGCAGTTTTTGAGCTAGAATTACTGGACTATGATTCGATATTTCGAATTCTATAACAACCCTTTGTATTTTGTCCTTCAGAACTCAGGAGATAATCTGTCTGTCTCAAACAATTTTAACCAATGGGTGTCCTAGTGATCAAATTTAGAAGATCAATTTACGAAAACGTCTCCAGAGGTCACAATACTCCTCTTTTGGGTCTGGTTTTAAAATTGTCATGGCGAAAAGTGTGAATAATGTACCTGCAGCAACTATTATCCCGGGGTCCATATTTTGACTGGGCATCAGCTCATTAGGCAATAATAGAACCATCTTATGTGGCACTAAGTCCAATAATCTAGTCTAGGTAGGGTTGGACAAACTTAAATTCATCTAATTTTAGTAGTCTGCAAAAAGACATAACTCTTTCTTTCTTTCGGTATGAATTGTTCAAACCACAGGGCACCCAAAATTGCTAATTTATGCAAGAAATGGCAAAGAACGAGACATGGGTTAACTAGCATAAGTTCTCTCCTGTGGCAATTACCTACCATCCGCTGGTCGGCTGGAAGATCTCTCAGATAATGGCAAGCACGTCTTCCTGGACTGAATGCACTTGGCAAACATCATGACATAAACACACGTTGCATACCATTAGCAGCATGAAAAGAGGAGTATGTTCTGTAGAGATTGTGAAAATGTTCTGTGAATGTTCATCATGTTGTTGACTTTCCATGTCTGTTGTCACAAATGTTATTGTCTCTGGATAATAAGATCACCCCTCGGGTACCCATTTTAAAGCATTTGCTTGTGGATTTCAATTGTTTCTCACAGTGAAAAAAGTAGTAAAAATACTACTCTGTGAATAATGAGAATGGTCACGAAAGGTGGGTTGGCCTTACACACGGCAAAAGGCAAAAAATGTTTGAACATTCGTAGCAATTAATAAAGAGATACAGCTGGTTTTTAGGACCTGTTTTATGACCCTTAAAATTTGTAATTCATTCAAAGAAATGGGTTGATCCAAACCGTGATGATATGTGGTGATAATCATTTGCTCAATCCTGAGGCTTTTGCTTAGCATCTGCTTGTAAGTAAAAAGCTCTCTGATTATGTGAAGCACGTCTTCCTGGACTCAAAGCACTTGGCCAACATCATGACATGAACACATGTTGCATACCATTAGCAGCATGAAAAGAGAGCACATGTCTGTTCTGCAGAGATTGTGAAGATGTTCTGTTAATGAGCAACATGTCGTTGGTTTTCCATGTCCCATCTTACGAGCACATGCCTTGAGGCTTTACTTACCAGATGTAGGATTTGTGACATCTATTATTCTCAGTACTCTCTTAGAATTACAAGTTAGTTTCTGTATTCTCAGAGTATATTTGTGGTCATACTTAAAGGACAAAAGATGAATCACCAAGTAGGTTTCAGACCAGGGTTAAGATTTTGCTTCCTTTAGGCAGTGCTGCCATTTTATTGCTGAAATTGATTCTAGTACAATTTTTGGAACTGCTTAGTCCAGGTCTAAGAGTGTGATTTGATGTTGTTAGTATGCTTGCTGATGTCCTTACTGAACATAATATTATGTCGGGTTAGCAAAGAGACACGATCAACATGACAAAAGCAAATACGCCTGCATTGGCGTCAGCCTGCCATATATACATTGTACATTGAATTTTGGTGGTAGAAAATGTAAAAAGCATTGCATATACATACAATGTAAATATGTAAATAAGGTCAATGAATACTTACTTACTTATTGACTAAGTAGGAGACATCACATGTCTAATCGATTATGTCAAATCAGTTCATAAACAAGTTCATTTTGAAGCCATAATATTATAAATGCCTTGAATCCATTGACGTTGTGTTATCAAGTTATTATTTGATATTAGAAAGTAGCAGCTAATCTCAGTTGTTTCTTGTTTCTAATACTAAATATTCACCTTATCAGTAAAGTCACATGAAAAAATTGCAGGTAGTAACAGCTGTCACGGAACGACTTACTTGGTGAAAGCATCATCTTTTGAGAAAATGTTATGGATACGTTGCCATTCAGTGCCACACAATAGCTGCTTATTATGGGTATTTAATGCATATAAATCAAAGCTGCCTCATTTTCTCGCCCAACTGGAGGCTAAATCCTTCTCATTTTTCAAAGCTTACAAGTTAACCCATGTCATACATCACATAATAAATTTTGCCTTTGCTGCTGGTTTAATTTCATGGCTAAGAAACTCGGCTCCTAATAGCCTATGTTGCAGATAGAGAAACATTAAAAATTGTATAGATGAAGGCCAGACAGATTTTCTACCTTAAAAAAAGGTTTATGGACCCACAGTTTTTATTTAATTGACATTAAAAAAGTTAAATATTAACAACTTTTGTTGTTTTTGTTCGGCCAATAAACCATAGAAAACATGCCTCAAGAAGATCCGAGAAGTATAGGTAAAGATCAATTATAATATAAAAATGTATAATTATTATATAGAATAGTACACTGTATTATGTCTATTCTGAGGAGAACATGTTAGTCAAACAACACAAACCATGCAGAATATAAGGAACTCACTTTTTTTCACTGTTCATTATAATTTCTGAATAATCAATTTGCATTATCTCATTAATGTTGGGCTCATGTTGTCTCAATTCTTGCCTCGTAAATGACATTCCATGACCTTGGATAATGCTGCTTTATGAGTATTGCTTGAAAAGGATCATCTTGTGGTGTAACAAAATCGACCATAGAAATTTTATGGTGTTCTCTCGTAATGCATGGCCCGTGTAAATCCACTTGTGCCTGTGGGAGTGTAGGGAATGAACAAGTTGCAAATTCCTTTAAGAATTAACAATATCGATGTCCATTGGGCCCCTCTTACATATATATGTTGTTGGCCTTATCTATTAATATTACAGAAACTGTGTCAATGTGTAGAGAATTAAAATACCAGAATTATTTTCTGTTATGGATGTTCTCCTTCAGGTAATATGTTAGTCTAGTGGGCTTGCCATTCTTCCCTTAAATACATGTAGCCAATTGATCACTTGAGACTTTTATAATTCTGAATCAGTTAAAGACATTGCAGAGAACCTGTACATGTCCTTTACCCCATAATATGAGATAACTGGCATATGTTACACCCGGAGTTAATTGCTTTTGAACATCAACAGTTACTGATGAAATGGAAACACTCGGATTGTGTGAAACACGTCTTCCTTGACTACATAAAAGCACTTGGCAAACCTCATGACATGAACACATGCTGCATACCATAAGCAGCATGAAGAGAGAGTATGTTTCTGTTCTGTAGAGATTGTGAAGATGGTCTGTTAATGAGCAACATGTTGTCGTTTTCCACATCCAATCTATTGAATATATCCCAAAAAGCATTACTCACCAGATGTAGGTTGTGTGTCTTCTGTAATTCTTGCTGTTTTCGGTATGCTCTGAATGTATTTGTTGTCTTACTTCCAGAGGGTGGACCCCCAAGTGACTCTTTAGACGGAAGGTTTCCCCCACTCGACACCCAGATGGTCAAAGACTGAAGAGCTAAGAGTGTTACTTGTTAATGGTTACGAGGTTTGGAAATTTCCAATAACATCGCTTTAAAAACAACTGCTACCATAAACTTCGATTGAAATTTGCTCACATAGATTCCACGCCTTCGACTACATTTCTGGTCAAACATGAATAATGAGATAAATTACTTCAAAAATCACCTGATATGAAATTACACATTATGGTAGGGCCTACTCATAAAATTTACAGGCAAAGCAAGAAGTTTTACAAGACCATAAATTCACATTAATTAATCATGCAACTAATAAAGAGCTAGAACTAGCATCTGTTGTAAACCTTTCTTTTTTTTTCTATCCTATATAAATAGATGGGCCATCTTAGTAATGATTACAGGCAGCAAAAAGCAATTTTAGACTGGTCATTCCAGGATGCCGCTGTTCTCTAGATTCTCTGATATTGTGCAGTACTGAGTTCTCATCTTTTGATGAACTTGAGGAAGGTAGTCTGTGAATGCAATTAAGTCATCATAGAACTCAGCTGCTATTTTTTAAAAGATGATGTTATAAGAAGCAGGTATGTACATTGTACGTGTTTGGTTATACATGATTATTCTTGTTGATTAAAAAAAAAACAAGTGACACAATTAACTTGACAGGTGGTAGTCATGCTATGAAGAAAGATGGAGACCTTTCCATCAAATGGCAATGGAAATTGCTGTAAGCAAGTTGACTCTTGGGAGCTAGTTTCTTAGCCATGAAACTGGCCTGGCAGCAATGTCTGAAATATATGGTGTGATATATATACTACGGGTTACCTTGAAAGCTGTGAAAAATGAGAAGGATTTAGCCTCCAGTTCGAGTTGGGTGAGAAAATGAGGCAGCTTTGATTTTTTTTCATTAAAGACCCAAAGCAACAGCTTTTCTCTGGTGCTGAATAGCAACGACTGCAACACATTAATTAATGACAGTTCTTGGAAGATGGAAGTGTGACCAAGTAATAGGTGAAATGATGGAACTCTATTGCACTTGCTTCAAATATTGCAAATATTGCAATGTATGAGTTGCAGCACTTGCATAAATAATGGTTCAAAATTTGATATCAGGTGAGTAGAAAGAACAAATTTTAAATTTGTTTTTCAGCTAAAATGTATTTCTTACTAAAAAAACAATAGAATATTATTGGTGATGTTACAGATGTTCGAAGATATTGACGTCAATGTCTTTCATGAATTGTGCAGCAATGACTTAATACGATGAGATTTATCATTATATTAATCACAGTTATGTTGTTTTTTCTGTGCCATGAACAAATTAAAATCTGTTTAACATGCACCATATTCACAATTTAATTTCCACAATAACTTTGATCTAGCAGGCTCAGAATTTTCTGAGTTACTTTCAGCCTAGATCTCATATGGGTTAGCCCAGTCTGCTTACATTCTGCCTCCTGGAATGACATTCCATGACCTCGGCAGGTGTACTTTATGAGTATTGCCTGATGGGGACTATCCTGTGGTTAACCAGATCCACCATGAAAGCATAATGGTCTTCTGTCGGAGTAGATGGCCCTTGTAAATCCACTCATGTCTGTGGGTGAATGCCTCGGTGGCAATTGTCTCGGGAATTGACTATGGAGGGAACAAAATTGTGTCCTCTGTGGTTGTTGCTCAAGCAGTAAATCTACCGAATGATATTGTTGTGACTGAATGTGGGTTCATTGAGAATGAACATGATGGTCATCAATTACTGCCGTAATCTGGCTTATTGATTTTTCCAGTAAGTACTAACTGAATAGCCAAGAAAAACTAATAAGCAAGTGAGTAATACTGGTTTAAGGAAACAAATCAAAACAAAGAATATCAATGCATAATCACCCTGCTCACTTACAATGTATTAAGTATATGAGTAGTTAATCTGTCCAACTGTTTATTTATCTGTATTTGTGTCACCTATCATCTTTACATGATACTATACTATCACTTCACCAAAATACAAGACTAAGATACTATAGGGATAAGAGGATTTATCATAATTTGTATAAATTAGCAGTTGTCAAACTTGAACAATTTAAAGCTTTTGCTTGATAGAGACTTTCATTGCATAGTCCATTCATGACCTTTCTTTTTGCGAAAAAACACAAATTAACACAATTCACAGAGGCACTTGCTTGTTTTTGTAATTGTCAATTTATTT
Source organism: Platynereis dumerilii (assembly GCA_026936325.1). Lineage (NCBI taxonomy): Eukaryota > Metazoa > Annelida > Polychaeta > Phyllodocida > Nereididae > Platynereis > Platynereis dumerilii. The sequence continues at coordinate 32,322,586 of JAPTHN010000005.1, forward strand.
GTCAAATGCTCCATGAAAAACAGTAGCACATTAGTTTTGTTTGTAAATTATTCAAGCCAACACATCAAACACACAAATACCTCAGCAGGTGACAGAACTCGTTAACACAAAGTGCAATTAATGTAAGTTGTTAAAATACAATGTCGTTCTTCCGTGATCTGAAATTTCAAAACTTCTAAAAATAGATTGTGCTTGGCGGACCCGAAATAGCAAAGAAACCTTGTCAGCATTATTGACTAACTAGGGTAGTTTTTCCACTTTTAAATAAGTTATTCAAATAGAATGACAAAAGATGACATGGGCTTTTGAAGTATCTAGCCAGGCGACATTGAAAATGCCGTATAGCCAGTCAAGGGAGAATGTTAAAAAAGCAAGAAGTGCAGTCATCATTTATTTTCTCCCTGTTTCACCCCTCTGAATAAGCAATTTGCCATCTATGGACACTTGGCCAGGACCTTAGTAGATTTATGCTGCCCGACCACAGGGTGGATTCTCATAATGTCTTTATAGCATATCTGGTTACAGGTAAAAGATGGCTCCAATCTCGACGACTCTCGGAAAGTAGCCTTCATCAAGGTCAAGTTGCGCAATTTGTTCCATGACATGAATGCACAGCTGCAAATTGGGGTCATCATTAGTGACTGAGGCAATAAAATACATTGGACTCCGGTCAGCAGATCACAATCAAATAAAAGCATGCAGGATAGACATATGAGATTGTATCATGTTCAAGAAAGTCAACTTGACATGCCACGCTATGTTATAAACTTTCTTACATTAGGGGTTATTTACTGAATGGCAACATATTATTACAGATCTCGTATAAGTGTGCCATGTTCCATGTGAATATGTGCACACGTGATGTCAGTATTGCAACACTGACATCACTATTGGCACTCAAAGCTTGAGTGTTGATTCCAACTGCTACCAACAAGTCAGGCTTATGGGCTGTCTAAGTGTGAATAACAATTGATTAATCTGCATTCATTGGTATGGTTGTTTGATTCAGTTAGAGCAGGTGAAACTGATATGTTTGAGCCACTTGCTTGATCCATCATGGACATTCATGGTGTCCTGTGGTGAAATTTCTCCTTGAGGGCAGCACCTTGTGGCTTTTCAGCCTTTTAGGTGAGATCTTCGCAAAAAAACTGTTCAGAATTGATGACTGGAATGGGGATGATGGGGGGATTTTTTGGAAGTGAACATGGCGGTGTTGCATTGGCACCAGGACGAGAAATGGGGGGGGGGGGTAGTTGCTCCCCAAAAATTTGGGAAAAGGCCAGACAAGGAGGCTAAGAATTCGATCATCAAATAAACATTATTGGAAATCAGTGATAAGGATGCCCCCAAGCAAAAATCACCCCCCCTTAGGTCTTAAATTCTGAATGGTTATTGAGTATATTATTTTTGCCAAGACAGAGCAGCACATGATATCCTCTCAGACCAACGAATGAATGTGAGAGTGAATGAATTTGTTTTGTTGTAAAAGTGCTAAAACTGATAACAGTTATACACAAAATCCATGCATTATATATAGCTGGTTATTGTAACTTTTGGATTTATTCAAAACATCAAACTGAATAATCAATGTTGAGCAACAATCTAACAGCTTATTGTGGATTTGTAATGGTGTGATCAGTATGGGTTCCAAGTGACACAGCTGAAACTGCGAATGTACCAACTGTGAAATCATTATGCTGATACTGACATCACAAGAGCACTGTGGCAGTTGAAAAGAACATGGCACACTAATAAGAGATCTGTAATAATGACAGTTTTTCAAAGATGACAGTGTAACCAAGTAACAGGTGAGATGACTGCACTCAAATTGCATTTTAATATTACAGCACATGTAAAAATAGTGGGTCAAAATTTGATATCAGGTGAGTAGAAAAGATCAAATGTTAAAAATTAAACATCCGGCTGAAATGTATCTCTTACTAAAAATAATTATAAAATTCTACCGATATTGGCGATGTTACAACTTCATGTAAGAAGATATTGACACTGATAACTTCTTTCATGAATGCATTATTTAGCAATGACTTAATCTGATAAGATTTGTGATGATATTAATCATATTAATGTTTTCAGGTCATGAACTAATGAGAATCTGTTTAACATAGAATATATTCAGAATTTAATTTCCATGATAATTTTGATCGAGAAGGCTAACTCACAGATCAGAATTGTCTCAGTTATTTTCAGCCTAGGTCTCATCTGTGGTAGCCCAGTCTGCTTACATTCTGCCTCCTGGAATGACATTCCATGACCTCGGCAGGTCCTACTTTATGAGTATTGCCTGATGGGGACTATCCTGTGGTTAACCAGATCCACCATGAAAGCATAATGGTCTTCTGTCGGAGTAGATGGCCCTTGTAAATCCACTCATGTCTGTGGGTGAATACCTCGGTGGCAAATTGTCTCAAGAATTGACTACGGAGTGAACAAAATAGCGTCCTCTGTGATTGTTGGGCAAGCATTATATCTGCCGAATGATATTGTTGTGACTGAATGTGGGTTCATTGAGAATGAACATGATGGTCATCAATTACTGCCGTAATCTGGCTTATTGATTTTTCCAGTAAGTACTAACTGAATAGCCAAGAAAAACTAATAAGCAAGTGACTGGTACTGATTTAAAGATATAAATCAAATAGAAAACATGCAGAATGGCTTTTTCTCACCGACAATGCATTCAGTATCAACAGCAGAAAGTGCAGCCCATCACACCAGAGGTTGAGGTACCGGCGACCTGGGGTATACCAGCACAACATGAGAAGAAGAAGAAGTTTCCGAATAGCTAATCTGTCCAACTATTTATATCAGTCTTTGTGTCACCCATCATCATTCTATGATACTTTACCTCAACATATCACCAGAACAGTAGACTAAGATTCAACAAGGATAAGAGAAATTATCACAATTTGCATAAATAACAGTTACCAAACTTGAACAATTTACAAAGGTTTTGTTCGATAGAGACTTTCATTGCATATTCCATTCATGACCTTTCTTTATGTGAAAAATAAGTGTTTTAACACTTTTCACTGAGGTTTACTTGCTTGGTTTCTTTAAATTTCACTTTATTTGTCATTTCTCTGATGCTCCATGAAAAGCAAGTTTTGTTTCTTAATTATTTAGACCAAAACTTCAATCACATGAATATCTCAGTTGGAGCAGGTTATGGAACTTGCTAACGAAAAGTGGAGTGAATGTTGTGCGTTAAAAAGAAAGGTCGTTCTTCTGTGATCTGAAACTTTAATACTTTTAAAACTTTAATTGTGCATTGCTGACTACAAATAGTCAAGAAGATTTGTCAGTATAATTGACTAACTTGGTTAATTTATTCCAATCAGTGGCGGATCCTGACAAGGTCATGTAGGGGGGGGGGGGGAGGGCATGCTTCCGAATTTGCGGGCCCACATCGCAGCGTATTTTCTTCAAAATACTATTATTAATCTCGGTGGTTTAGGGGGGGGGACACAGGCGCCCTAGACTCCCCTGTATCTGACACAGCCAATTCTAAATCATGTATTCTCATTGAATGGTCAAAACTGAGATGGGCTTTTGTGAGAGGGTGATATAAAGCCTGAAGACACTTGTAACTTTCTTATTGCCAGTCGAGATAGAATGTGACAAAGGCAAGAAGTGTGGTCATTATTTATGGGAGACATTTTTATCCCAGTTTCACCCCTCTAAATAAGGTATTTGCCATCAATGGAAACTTGGCCAGGACCCCTAGTAGATTTATACTGCCGGACCATAGTGAGGATTATAGCAGATCTGCTTACAGGTAAAGGATGGCTCCAATCTCAGCGGCACTCGTAAAGCAGCTTCCATTAAGGTCATGTTGCACAATTTTTTCCATGATGTGAATGCACGGCTGCAAATTGGGGACATCATTGGTGACTTAGGCAATAAAATACTGTGGATTCCGGTCAATAGGTCACAGTCAAATAAAAGCATGGGGGATAAAGAGGAGGAATCATTTTCAAGAGAAAGTCAACTTGACACAGTGTCTTTTCTATAAACTTTCTTACTTCCGAAGTTAATATTAATGAGTGACCAGATCATGGAAGAATAGCAGTCACTAGTAAGATAAACCAGCCCAGTCTGCTCACATTTTGCCTCCTAGAATGACATTCCATGACCTTGGCAGGTGCTACTTTATGAGTATTGCCTGATAGGGACTTTCCATGGTTAACCAGATCCACCATGAAAACATTATGGTGTTCTATCGGAGTACATGGCCCTTGTAAATCCACTAGTGTCTACAGGGTGAATGCCTCGGTAACAGATTGCCTTGCGAATTGACTATGGAGTGAACAAAATTGTGTCCCCTGTGATTGTTGCTCAAGCAGTAAATCTATGGAATGTTGTTGTTGTGATTGAATGTGAGTACATTGAAAATGAACATGATGGCCATCCATTACTGCCGCAAGCTGACTTATTGATTTTTTCATTAAGAACTAACTGAATATCTAGGAAAAACTAATAAGTTAGTGAGTAATACTGGTTTAAAGATAAAAATCAAGTATAAAACATGCAGAATGGCTATTCCTCACCAATTATGCAGTAACTAGATACAAATAGCTAATCTGTCCAACTATTTATTTATCAGTATTTGTGTAATCCATCGTCATTCTATGAAGCTATACTGTCATTTCATAAAAATAGAACACTAAGATACGACAGGAATAAGAGGTATTACCACAATTTGCATAAATTAGCAGTTACCAAATTTGAATAACTTACAAAGCTTTTGTTTGATAGAGACTTTCATTGCAGATTTCACTCATGACCTTTCTTTATGTGCAAAATAATTTCTTCTAAAATTTATCACAGAGGTACCTGCTTGTCTTTTCAAATGTCACTTTATTAATCATTTCTCTTGTGCTCCATGAAAAACAATGCACATAAGTTTTGTGTCGTAATTATTCAATCCAACATATCAATCACATGAATATCTCAGCAGGTTACAGAACTCATTAACACAAAATGGCATGAAAGTTAGATGCTAAAATTAAAGGTCGTTCTTCTGTGATCAGAAATTTCAAAGCTTTTTAAACTTTAGTTGTGCATTGTGCATTACTGAATAGAAATAGTAAAGAAAGTTTGTCAGCATTATTGAAAAACTTGGTTAGCTTATTCCAATTCTAAATTATTTAATATTATGATTGAATGACCAAAACTAAAGTTGGCTTTTGGGAGACGAGATGGAATGTGACAAAGGCAAGAAGTGCGGTCATTATTTATGGGTAACACTTTTCTTCCTGTTTCACTCCTCTGAATAAGCAATTTGCCATCCATGGACACTTGGCTAGGACCGCTAGTAGACTTATACTGCCGGACCATAGTGTGGATGCTCATAATTTTTTTATAGCAGATCTGGTTACAGGTAAAAGATGGCTTCAATCTCAGCGGCGCTCATAAAGTAGCGTTCATCAAGGTCAAGTTGCGCAATTTGTTCCAAGACATGAATGCACGTCTGCAAATTGGGGTCATATTTGGTGACTGAGGCAATAAAATACCACAGATTCCGGTCAGCAGGTCAAAGTCAAATGAAAGCATGGAGGATAGAGATATGAGATTGTATCATTTTCAAGAGGAAGTCAACGTGACACGATGTCTTTTGTTATGGACTTTCTTGCATCCAAAGTTATTATTTATGAGTTATCACACAAGAGTAGCAGTTACTTATGAGATGAACCACCTTGGAGGGATTCCAACTTCCACGCTTTGTCAGTTCATTCAAACACACGTCAATCTACATGTTAAACAGTAGAAGTCCTGACTGCATTTATCAGCGGTATCAACTATTAGGTGTGTCAATTTTTATTTTTTATGCAAATTCAAAAAGCACTAGTGCCTAAAATGTACATTTTGACCTGGGGAATCCGAATCTGTTCCTGAAATAGTGATTAGACAATTCTTACATGCCTCAATTTTGGTTCAAAGTTTCAATGCCTTTTTCAATTTCGACCACGTTCTCCAATCCGGAGTCTGGCATAACTTTGAAAGTATGTGTCAAACAGCACTTGGGCCAAAAGTTATAAACCCCTGCACCTTGGGTAGAAGCATAATTATATTGACCAAAATGAGAGGTTTAAATGCAACATGATGACTACAGTCCCAATGTCTTACCTGTCTCCAGTGTATTCAAAGGTAGCATCCTCAGACTGAGCAAACTTCTTTGGACAATAGTTGGGTCATATGTCACAATTCCGTGACCGTTGAGAGCGAAGTAAGGTTTTATGATGGATTTGTCATCTAAAAAGGTTTATCTAAAAATTGAGCGGGGGTGACCCTCCCAAAAGTGCGGGCTAACTCCGTGAGAGGCCTAAATCCAAAATGGCCGCCACCGTCACCTTCGGAAATTAAATTTTCAATGGTTTGAGCTACAGTGATGTGCAATACATCAATTTTGGGGTTTGTTTGGTCAAGGAATTCATATCTGGGGGTATTTTGGTGATTTGACCTATATTTGACCTAAAAATCCAAGATGGCGGCCAGTTTTCGCTAAAAATTGTATTTTTTCAATGTTTCTCATATTCCTTCAATGTGAGCACTTCTGGATAGGTTGAACTATGCAGTTATTTGGTGCTTGACTGTGTTTATGAACTTTTGAGTCATTTAGAAGGACAGGAGGTTAATAATGACAGGTTAATGAGGGCATGGTTTCGGACAAATTTCGTAAAATATGTGATTTTTCAATGGTTTGGGCTACAATGATGTTCAATACATGGATTTTGGGGTTTTATGGGCCAAGGAATTCATATCTGGGTTTAGTTTGATGATTAGATTGTTTGTGACTGAATAAATCACAAAGTGTTTCCTAATATTGCATGGAAGAGTGTTTTTCTTCAACTTAACGGTGAATTTCCTGAAATTGTATCCTTCAACAAACTGATGATTGTCAGGGCCAGATGATAGAATCTAACAAATTCAGATGTCATTTCAAATGCCATCTGAGAGACCAACTCAATGGCATGAGTCAATAAATGTTGTTATGTAGAGATGGTTAATGTCATACTTCGAAAAGGTTTTCATATAGTTCTTCACTTCTCGGTTTGGTTGTCATGCTCTGTTGACTAAATTATGTGGTTATCATGTCGAATTAACAATTAAACATGCCTCTATTTGAGCTACTAAGCTACTTGTAGCTCATCAGGATTACTGTAAACTACAGCATAACTTATTAATTCTTCTTGCCCATTGCAATTGCTCAGTTCAGCGACTTTTCTTGAACAAAATCAATGGTAGCCATTCAGAAATTCTTTTTATTTCATAATCTGTATTTCAAAACCTTTAAGATAATACTTAACTAGGTTTCCTGCTGATCAGAGTTAGAGACCATTAATGCTAAAAAAAAGGCTGGGTGCAGGCTTGCCAATTGATAGCCACCAAAGGTTTCTCACATTTGTTACTAGTCATGAACCTCTGTGGTCACCCATTGACAGGCAGATGTCTCACCATTTTCATGACAATAATATCAAGTCTACCATTTAATCTATCTCATCTCAATGTTGTATGACTGTGATGATGCTCCTACAGGTCTCTGAGAACTTGATCCCCAACAGCAAGTTAAAGCTGATGCCTTCCAGAGCAATTTTGACATTTTTGACCAGTATCTTTACCGAGAGGCTAGAGATTTCTGGCTCTAGTCTGTATTTAATAGTAAAGCATTGGAGTTGAACGTGGTAGGTGAATATGAATATTTTAATGCACTGGTCCATCTGTAATGGGTGTACTGATGAACATCTGAGATCCCTATAAACTTTTCTGGTTCAAATTCCAATTTCCATCAGTTAGTAAAATACATGTATTTCAGTTTTGGACAATCTTGGAAAGCTTAAGACATGAAATGTCCACCCTTTTAACTACCTCTTGTCTTCTTGGCGACTGCATGGGTGACAGCAGCTACAATATTCTTCTGTTTAAGGAATTTTTAACTTTGCCTCCTACAACCAAACTTTAACCTGTGTATATATACACAGTCACACTGTCCATTTTCCTATTACTCCTTGGTTAGTTCACTGCTTCCACTGTTATTTTTCGGACTTTCAAAGGCTGTAAATCTCATTCTGGTGATATTATTCATTTATTGCTATCAACGTCACTGTAAATTGAAAAAACATTTATTTTATATAGCACTATCTACCATCATTGAATATCATTTTCAGAAGCGCTGAACATAAAAGAAATAAGATTGATAAATCATGTAAATAGCTAAAATCATGGAGAAATGTATTACATTAAAAATTTAATAAATAAGAATGTATTTGATTATCTTTTTAAAGAGTTCAGTTGTTTCTGCTACTTTGATATCACTTGGCATGGTGTTAATTATAGTTTTGTATTAAATGAACCTAAACTTGTGTGAAATTGGCAGCATTTGGCCAACTTTTTATTTACTTTTGTGTGTCTTCTAAGAACACAAATAATTCTTCCATATTTACCATGAATAAGTAGCCCATCCACAAACTCCAGCAACCCAGTTCAGTATAATTTAGATGTCACTATGTCTTTAAAAATCTCACTGCACCATTAGAGGGAGAGAACATAGTTGACCAGCGATTGTTTCAGATGCAGAATTGTATCTAAAACAATCTCTCGTCAATATAACGTAAATTTGAGAAAAAAACTACTTCATGAACTTTGAGGTTATAACCATGTTATAGATGATGTCCATAGTTATGTGCTACACAACATAATATTTAGGAAAATCTTTACTCAATATTTATGGAGTCATTCAGTACAAATACTTTTCCTGCAACCACATTTTTTAAATGACATCCAACAGGAGGACTTATTTTATTTTTCAGAATTTATCCCTTGTGTTGAAGAAATATCAATAGCACAGTAACTCAAACTGAAGCTTGTTTAATAAATGGTTCCAAGGGCATTGTGACCATGTCATTTGGTCAACAGGGCATAACAATCAAACCTAGAAGTGAGGAACTGCATAATTATGAAAACTTCTTCAAAGTACGACTTAAAGCCATTTCTACAACACAACTACACTAATTGACTCATGCCATTGAGTTGGTCTCTCAGATGACTAATGTCTGAATTCATTAGATTATAATCTGTCCCTCATCAGTTCGTTGAGAGATAGAATTTAAGGTAACACACCATTAAGTTGAAAACAAACACTCTTCCACGCAATATCAGGAAACACTTTGGGATTTATTCAGTTACAAACTTTCTAATCATCAAACTAACCCCAGATATGAATTCCTTGGCCCATAAAACCCCAAAATCCATGTATTGAACATCATTGTAGCCCAAACCATTGAAAATCACATATTTTACGAAATTTGTCCGAAAACGTGCCTTCGTTAACCTGTCATTATTAACCTCCTGTCCTTCTAAATGACTCAAAAGTTCATAAACATAATCAAGCACCAAATAACTGCATAGTTCAACCTATCCAAAAAAGCTCACATTGAAGGAATATGAGAAACATTGAAAAAATAGTATTTTTAGCGAAAACTGGCCGCCATCTTGGATTTTTAGGTCAAATATAGGTCAAATATAGGTCAAATCACCAAACAAACCCCAAAATTGATGTATTGCACATCACTGTAGCTCAAACCATTGAAAATTTAATTTCCGAAGGTGTCGTTGGCGGCCATTTTGGATTTAGGCCTCTCACGGAGTTAGCCCGCACTTTTGGGAGGGTCACCCCCGCTCAATTTTTAGATAAACCTTTATAGATGACAAATCCATCATAAAACCTTACTTCGCTTTCAACGGTCACGGAATTGTGATATATGACCCAACTACAAAGAGTTGGTCATTTTTGGACAAGGCTGATCTGGCAGTTCTTACAAAAATGTGACAATTGCAATAAATTCCTGGATCTCTGACATCACACTTCAACAGCAGAGAAAGAACTTGAGATTCCATGCAAATGTGACAAGGACTATGATACAGTGTCGATGATGATAGTTTTATTATGTACTGATTAGTGCTGAAAATAAGGCTTAATAATGTTTTGTCTCTTAGATAAAAAGGGCACATCTTGCCCTGCTGCGGCCGCCACTGACCAATGTGCAGGATAAGTAATTCTCCTCCCCCCCTCCTCAATGCTCCGGTGCCTTGGTTAGAATCATAAATTGACCAATTACAGATTAGTTTTAATGGCTGAAATTGTTCTTGATCTATTCACAAATCACAATTTATCTTATAGTTGCCACAACCACCACATAAGGTGTTCACCTTTATCCACTGTCCAAAACCGTAAAGCATCGAAGTGTATTTTCAGACAGTGATAATTTGCCCAACAGCCTAACACAAAATTTTGGATCCCCATGTGAACATTTTCCAAGACAGTTTGATATCCAGTCTGCTTACAGCCATCATAGTAGATTTGAAAGCCATCAGCTTTACTGTAGGTCACTCCTAACAGATGCCATTCGTCATAGGTAACTTCTGGAAATCCACTAAGGAAGTGCCAAATATTTCCGTCATGCAGTCTTGGACTAAAAATTTATTCATGAGATCTATATTTCAATAACACATGCAAACATGATGACTATAGGTCCGAGTCTCATTAGAATTCTTTAACTGTTCTCCAGTATTTCAAAGTTAGCATCCTGAGACTTAACTAAACTCATCTTGACAGAAATGACTGTTATCAGGGTTCAAAAACAAGACAAAAAAGAAAATTTCTATACAAGTTTGGTCATATCACTTATAGTAAAAATTCAAAATTCCCGCCAAAATATTCGAAATTTCTGACTCAAAAGCTTCAGAATAAGCAGCCTTAACTACATTACATACCTGAGAATCATACTTGTAGTTGGGGTAGAGGACTGAAGAAGATAGATAAACATGGTCGTGGAAACCAGCATGGCTGGAGATGTCTGCGATTGAGGATGAACTTTAAACCAGATCCAGAAAGTTGCACCACCCAGACACCAAGTTAAATTTCCCGTGCAGTCATTTTCATGAGTTCCAAGTTGGATAATTTCATCACCTCTGTACAGTGTGCCATGGGTGTTTGGTATGTAGACAGCATTACCATATTTCCCTTCGGTAGCTAAAACACCGCCTATGGTGAAAGATAAATAACAGTGATATTATACATTTTTGTATTTGTTTACAGAAGCAAGTCAGAGCATCAGAATGGCATATCCATATTATCCTTGCTAACGCGCTTGATGTGGTGAATGGCAAATGGGATAGCATTATTTTAGTCATTAAATAAGCTCAGTAATGGTATAAGGGAGTTGTGGTTGTTGTTAAATGATTACGTGATATGAGTGACAGTGGATAATCGATGTTAATACAGTGACAAAAATTATGTTTTAAGTAATATTGTCTCCGCATTTAGCCGCCAAGGACTTACAAGTCATCAGACTTATTGATTACATTTCTGATTTACGTAGCCAGTTGGTTCATACACTCGACTGAAAGGATAGCTATTTTTTTATACTAATGCAATTAACTGACCTTTTACAGTAGCTCTAGCACCGAGAGCAGCAATGGTGCCATTTGTTATTGTATCCATCAGGACATGGACCAGCAAATCTGCAATTGGACAGTGTGAACGCAAAATTATAATCCATGCATATATGATGTATATAATCATGGTATGATATCCAGAGCTATACAGTGGTACCTGAATTGTGAGACCCCCTGTTATAAGACTGACTTGCCTTATGAGACCACACTAAGTAATATATTTTCAATGCATTTTGCACCAAGACGAGAGACCCAAGAGAGACTGCTTCATGACCTCCGAAGGGGTCGTCTTGTAATGCAGGGACCATTGTAAATGATTATTTTGTCCTGGACTTCACATATTCTGTATTTCGGTAAATTTAAGAATATACTTACCTTTCTTTAGATCAGCATTGAAGTCATCAGCTACGGCTGAGTATGCAACACTTCCAGATGTAAATGTGTGTTGATTTGATGATTTTGGACATGCAAAGCAGAATGTGCAGTTGTTATTGCTATAACTGAATGCGTGGCATATCTTAGAGGTGCAGTTCATAGAACAGCTCATTTCATTTGGGGAAAATGTGCTTTCTCCGGAATAGCAGGTTACGTTATCAACTGGGATATAAAACCTCGTCTCGGTATGACCCTCAGCGCTCAATGGTGTGATGGCCGCAACAACACATAACAACAAATAGAGTTCCATCACTATCGTAATGTATTCGGAAATAACTTAAATCATTGAAAAAAAACTTGTTTTATAGAAATCCTCCAACAATTCCTGGTACTTAGTTTAAAATAAGACAAAATGTAGGATAAAACAATTCTTTTTGATTAATCGGTGCAAACAATCAATTAGGTTTCCAGGCTCTTTTTTGTTGTTGGCTCCTTCATATCAAAATTTTGAATGGACACTGAATGACATTTCAAAGGTCAATTCAGGTTTACGGCGAAGGCAAACAGCCGAAACCTTACTTAAAAAAGTCAAAATAATTTCATCATACAAAAACTAGCATTTTGCCTCTGAAGTAAAACATGACAGTGAACGTACACATGTGTTGTCAATAAGCTTGCATTTCAATAGACTTGCTGTGCTGAAACATTCCCTAAAAACTTATAATGAAATCTATAATCAACATCGTGTCACCGAGCAGCTAATTGCTCAGGCGAAGAGTTAAAATGATGTGTGGGCTCACAGTGCAGCGAGCTGATATATCTTGTCACTAATGTATATTGATTCAGGAGATGTGCAATCAAAGGGGATTTAGATGATATCTCCATACTTATTTCTTTGTACAGTAAAATTATAGCGACGCGCAGTGCGACGCTCCAAAGCTCACAGCATGTGCGAACTGTCACTTGAGCAGTTCAGCCTGCCTGCTTCAGGAATTTGACTCATGTTTTTGAGGCGTTTATTTTTAGCACACTGTTATGACGTCACCCTTCATGAGGTTGCCACGGTCACCTGGCCGTGATGTCATGAATGGTTTCACTTTCAGTTTACTGCTGACTTTGGATCTGCAAGGATGTGTGTGTATTGTAGGCCTATTCGTTTATAGGCCTACCAGGCTACCACAGCGCTGTATTGTTTCCAAGTAAATAGTTTACCCTAGCTGACAGAAGCAGCAGACTGATGTGTTTTATAAAAGCCTGGTTCACATATTGGCGATTTCATGCTGTGTGTGCTTTGTCATTTGCATGCCATGTGACCTATCACTGATCAATCACGGACCTGTCACTAAGAAGATGCACAGTGATCGTGCACAATAATTTTGGACACAGAGAGAGCACAGAGTGGACACAGAATTATTAGAAAATTTGACAAAGTGTCAATGTCTAGTCTGTGGCTACTTTATCAAGTTTATGTCTAATTCATGTCAATAGATCACATCCAGTGTGTGATTGACTGGCGTAAAGTCATTGATTAAAAATATTGCAGACTGGCATCCCTGAAAATTTGTCTCGCCAAAATTAATATTTTTTTAGAGCTTAGGCCTACGTCACGTCTGCGATGGTAATTCAAGTCTGGTCCCAGACTTGGCTCATGCACACTATAGGCCTAAGACGATAGTTGGGGTGGGGGGGACGAACATTTTTTCTAGCGTCAATGGACCATTTTTTTCACATGTGAATATGCAACAAACTTTTTTATTGCAATTTTAGCTACTGTACTCCAGGTACAGGGCCCTGTATTAGCATCATCAGCAATCGTTTTTGCACCTATTACCTTTGTGTAAGGTACAAATATATAGTTATATAACAAGAAAAATATTGGTGCAAAAACCCCTGTGCTTTCGACAGCTGCATGGACTGCTGACAGCACTTGATATGGCAATGCTAATCAAAGTGAATTTTCCATTTTAGTAAATTCCTGGGAGATGAGAATGGAAAGCAAAGGATAAATCAACATGTTTATTGCAAATATATATATATTTTTTTTTTCATATACTTTTCTACCTCTGTTGTCTGATGGTTTCATTCAAACAGAAAGTTCAGCTTAATATATTCTAGGATTGTTTATCATTCAACATCAGGAAAAGATACATATAGTCGCAGCTCACTCCCACGTCAAAACATGTCATTGATTTAACAGTTCTTGCCATTTAAGTAAGTGCCAAATTAGCTGTTTGTTTTCAATCATGTTGTAATGCTTTTGTAGTTATAAAAAATGGATGATTTCACTTAGCATAATTGCAGTAAAAATAACTTTGCTGTACCATTACAGCCAGAGAAGCAAGAGTGATTACACTGGGTTGTTTTTGGTCAGTTTATCATTGGTATATATGACCTCACTGATGAGCGATTTGACTCTTTCGTTGATCTGTGCTGACGACATTGCGTGTAGGTTTGATACGCAGTTGTGTACATTTATGGTCATATAGGATGAGATGATCACTTAATGTTTAAACATGATATAGAACTGAAGTCAGCAGTGATATAAAGCCTGAGGACATTAGAAACTTTATTATAGTCAGAAGAGGGAGAATGTGACATATGTAAGAAGTGTGGTCATAGAGATATGAGATTAAAGTCCATGTACGAATCAAGCTATCATGAAATCAAACTCAGACTGATCGTAATTCATCCTACATTTTCCACAACCACCACATAAACTGTTCGTCTTTTTCTGCTGTCCAAAATCGTAAATCATCAAAGTGGATTTTTAGACAATGAAAACCTTCTGTGCAACCTAACACGAACATTTTGATTCCGATGTGATGAACTTGCAAGTCGGTCTGATATCCAGTCTGCTTACAGCCATCATAGTAGATTTGAAAGCCATCAGCTTTACTGTAGGTTACTCCTAAGAGATGCCATTCGTCATAGGTAACTTCTGGAAACCCACTGAGGAAGCGCCAGATATTCCCATCATGCAGCCTTGGACTGAAAATGAATGAGCTGAAGATAGTTATTAGTAAAACCTGAACCGCAGCAGGGACTAAAAAACTGTACAATCATAATAATGGTGGCCATCCATGAGGGTGCTTCTTATGCCCCAACTTACTCAGAACCCTGTATACTTTTTTTTGTGGGTGAGGTTAGTCAATAGAAGTAATCATGCAAAATTTCAAGAAATTTTATTGATGCCTAGGGCTAGCACATTTGGATTGAAATTTGCCAAATTTCATAAAAATTTCGCGATTTCTTGTGAATTACTAGGTTATCTATCATATTTTTTTTCAATAGTCTTCAATATTGTTTAAGAAGATTTTTGTGTCAAAACAGCATTTTCCATCCACATCTTACTCATTTCTAAATTTACCACCAGATTAAAGGCTCAGCTTAGGTTCAGGAAGGCACTGTAGGTGGCAACACTGATTGCATTGTCTCATAATGTCAAAACGTTATCATTAATTGTTGATAACAAGGCTGGTTTAGTATGTATAGCATTTTTATACAACAAATGAAATTTGTTAGAAATCAAACTTTTTCACTTCTTTGAATGCATTTATCAAAATAAGGCAGTATCTTGATGAAAACTAGAATTTCGGTCATTTAAATGAGTCGAAAAATAGGAAGTTGCCAAGAGTTTCAAGACTCGGTGTTGAATGTACACATTAAATCATTTACTTGTGACACTAGTAGTCACTAAATTAAAGTTTTGTAATGTGAGCAGCTGCACAGTACCTCACATGGTAAAAGTGTGAAGGGCATTTCTGAAGTTTTAAAGGCCTATACAAAGATGTCAATCATTAAATTCAGCAGATCCTTGGGATATTCCTTTTGCACAGCATTCTTAGCCACATCAAGACACTAGGATCAAGTTATCCATTTTACAAGAAACTGTGTCTACAATTATTCCCAAAGGAAGCAGGTCTTGTTGAGCTTCATAGCTCATAGGGAAGATATTTGGGGAAAAAACTCTGAACTTGTTTTACCTTTCTGTGAGAGAGCACATATTTCCTGTCAGCCCCAAATAAGATGACTTTGGAAATATTTAATGCTATGAGGAATTTAAAGCGTTACTGAAATAAAACACCAAGAGAGGAAAGACTCCTGCCACAGTGGTAGGGCACAGGACCATGAATATATATGTACACCATTATATATCAAAATTAGGAGAAAATTTACCCCAAAAAATGTAATTCAGTGGTTTCAATTCATTGTCAATGGCTGATAGTGGTTTTCAGCTTTTTCTCAGTGAGCTGAAAGAGATTGTGGCAAACCCTTTGTAAAACTTCAGAAGGCATCCTATTTCTGATGATGTATTGATACTTGATCTTGTCTTGCTGTATTTCTGCTCTTCAATTGCAACTATCAATGACTTGAAAAGGAGGGTGCTACTCACGTAGCCCGTTGGATAACAAAGCTTCTTATGCACTCTGGTTAGCTGTTGCATGAAATTTATGTCTTTATTTGACAATTATAAATAAATAGTGACAATTAAGACAAGACTCCAGGCTTTTGCCTGTGCTTGCAGCATGCAAAAAATTAAATGATTCGTCAAATTCGAGGTATTTCTGTATGCACCTCAGTTGAATTCAACCCAAGCAATGACCTCGTACTGTGCAATAATATCATTAAGTTATTAACAACTTATTCCACAATTTGGGAAGCTGAGCTGAAAGTACTGAAACATCGTCTCTGTTATCTTGTTCCTGACATGATCACTTTGACACTGTATGATGATAACTTGCGTACCGATGAGAAAAACACATATAGTGCAAGAAATATTAAAACAACCATAAAAAGTCCAACTTCAAAGCAGATAATGTACTGCTTTTGGGAAGCCTTAAATTCATTTTATGAATTGAGGGAAAATATGGAACTGCAGGTTATAGTAGGGGGGCTTAGTCAGAAAATCGTTCACTTTATTACAATTTTATGAGGTTTTGTTTGTTGGTAGACATGACCAAGACCTTTCAAAATCCATCGACTACCAAGCTGATTTCGCCCCCTGGTGGCCGTATTTGGCAAATCCAATGTGGCCGCCATCAGATTTTGCCGATTTTGTAACTTTTCAACCGGGCATCATAAATACTTGTGTGATACCTCTAGTTTGGTGTTTTCTTGACTGAGGAATTCATTTCTGGAATTGGTTTGGTGATTTGAGTAATTCTGATGGCCATATTGCACAAATTCAAGATGGCCGTACTAATATTTGGCAGACTGACACAACTTTTTAACTAAGCGTCA
Organism: Platynereis dumerilii; assembly: GCA_026936325.1. Classification (NCBI taxonomy): domain Eukaryota; kingdom Metazoa; phylum Annelida; class Polychaeta; order Phyllodocida; family Nereididae; genus Platynereis; species Platynereis dumerilii. The sequence continues at coordinate 32,339,677 of JAPTHN010000005.1, forward strand.
CATATTCACATATACCTCTATTTTGGGGTTTTAATGAGCAAGGAATTCATTTTTTGCATTCTTTCTTTGATTGGAGCGCTCCTAGTGGCCCTTTGAGATTCTAACAATGTGTTTTTGAGTCAATGGCAATGAGCAAATGTATTCTGTAGCACTGAACAAAGTATTGTAGACCACAAGAAGTGCATCAAGATTTTTGAATTGAGAACTTTTTTAATGTATTTTTATCTTGGAATATATCTATTATTTAACTTGCATTGCTAAATCAATTAATTTATGGGGAATATAGGTGGAACTCTTTACTTTTTAGCTATCTGGCGTCTTTCCAGACAAATAACAGCTTCTTGGGACTTTTCACAATTGAGGGACCATGCAATGTCAATGAACATTAGATATATTCCTTTAAGCATAAAACCTTATCCGCTTTAACAACCAGATATCCTTTGCGACTCTCACAGGAGCTATAAGTGCTGCTTGGATTTCAACCTTCAAACTGATAATTGAAGAAATCAATATACCATCAGCCAAGACAAAGTGGTACATATGTGGGAGGGCCGTCCACTTGCAATTGTGTCTCGCACCAATAAAAAAAAAAGACGAAATATTTAATACTTGCATATCTTTCTGGAAAACAAAATTTAATGCAATCCATGCATTTTAGCACCCTTCCCTAACTTTGAGGTGAAAGTCCAGAGTGATTACTTGAACTAAGATTATGCTATCTCCTATATAGCATTGATGCATTATAGCGCCTTGCTCCCAGAATTGCGACAGTGGCTTTCGTTATTTCACTGGTGTAGGCCCACAGACTACACGCTGTATTCCAAAATGCTAGATTTGTGATAGCAAGTTATTTTAAAAGCAAGTGCTCCGTCGACAACATTAGGGCAAGATACTTCACTGATATATAACAAAAAAAGCTTGATTTCCCTGAAAAGGAGGGAGAAATTAAAGCAACCCAACCTTAATTCTACCCGTTAAAAGATCAAAAAGTGTCCACAAAGCAGGTGCGTTTTATCTGACTCACATGGTGACTTTCTTGTTCCATCATAGAAACATTCGAACAAGATAAATGTTTATCAACGCATTAATGAAAAATTTAATCATGATAAGGAGGAACGTGATTCAGATGTTTTCAGTGTATTTTGAATAGCCATCTCATACAACATCAGCACTGTAGCATTATGCTTGACATTGGGGCTCAACACAGAAGTTCAACAAGCAATTTTGAATACCCCTTATGCACCATCCAGCTTATGTGAGTTGCACGAAAACTGTCATCATATCAGTTGACTGTCTATCTGGTTTGTGCATTGGAATAAGTATAGGTTATACAACTAATTTGAGGTGTATAACTAACATTTCAGGTGGTTATTTACTGAGGGCTTTAGCCTGAGGTAAATAACCCCTGAAATGTTAGTTATACACCAAAAATGAGTTGTATAAGCGACTTATACTCCATATGACTCCTGAAATACTTTTAACTGAATTTTGTGGCTTTGTTGTCATTTTTAGGTGCGTTGTTGTGAAAAAAAAAATTGTTGTATTATTGGACCGCACCATTTTAAACAATTGACCAAATGCCGTTAAAGCGACTTCTCATAATGACCTGTCAATGAGATCTGAACACCTTCAAATGGTCAATGAGCCTCACAGAATTCAGGACCTTCTGCCTCAGTAACTGCTTTTGCATTGGCACCATAAGAGGCATAACTATTTGGACAAACCTCAATCAGCTGTTCAGAATTTTGTATTCTCTATTAATAGGCTTAGTCCAAAGCTACAATGGTGACACAAAATGAACAACATGTTCGCAAATTTTAAGTTCCTGCAATGCTTACTTCAGAAGTAGCAAGAAATCGAAGACAACTTTTTGCAAAGTTTTGTGTCTCATGCATGCCTAATTTTTTTAACTGCAATTCTTGCTAATAATTAGAAACCATTAGCAGCAGAGAATATTTGATTCTCTAAAATTATCATCTTCGGTGTCAAACACCACAGGTTTCATTGCTGTAGCGCAAACACAGGCTTGTATAAATCTTGAGATCCTGCATCAACAAGTGTCAAGTTCGTCGCAGAGAGCAATCACAGGAAGATGCTGGAAACGGCCACCTGAATGTCCAAAAAATGTATTGCAAACTACGATGAATGAACACGATAAAGTGATATGCCAGTTCAACTGCAAGATGCATGGTTCTTTTCCATTGTACTGTTTATGCTAGAGGGCAGATTGAACTGGATGTTTGGGCATGTTTGTTTTGGTGGATACATATTATGGATTGTTTGAGTGAACTTGTACTTGAACATAATATTGTACAATAACACTGACTGAGAGTTTTGTCTTGTTCCTCCTGTCTTTTCAGGAGCACCCCTGTAAACACAGGGTCATGTTTGTGGCAATTGGTCAAAGAATGAAACTCAACTGATAAGTTTGCCACAGCATTATGCAACCCTTGGCAATACTCCTTGAGCACTTGGTTCATGTCATTGTCTTCAAGATTTTTGTCCTCCTTCTGTCAATTATGGATGAAGCAGGTTACAGCTTTGTTCAGGGTTGCTTGAGAGAGTGGGAATTGAAGGTGGGACTAACGTATCTTTTTTGGGTGCTTCATCTTTTCTCTCCCTGTTACCTCTGTGGATTTACTGTGAATTGTAGAGTGTTAACAGGATTCCAGATGACTGCTTTGGTCTTTCATGCCAACCAGCAATATTGTTTGATTTGTTCTGAACGTTCAAGATGCAAGACTAATCAAACAAACATCTTGAAATATTCCTTCTTAAGATCTTGCTTGTTGAGAAAGTGTCTCCTTTTTAAGAGCAGAGTATCATCTTCATTGTTCAAGAGATTTGTCAAGAGCATTGTGAACATACAATCTTTGAGAGTACTTACACTCTTGCTCATAAATATGGAATATAGGAAAACAGGAAAACGACCATTGAATTTTGGCCACCCAACTTGAATTCAATGGTTAAAATCACACTTTTAAGAACCTAAGTGCATTCCTAAAGAGTTTCTTGAAGTCCTCGCTTAAATATTTGCTGAAATTTTTGGAAATTTTGGAATCTGAAGGAAAGCGAACAAATGACGCAAAAAAAGGCAAAATACGAAGTTTACGTAGGGCATCCAAAGTTGTTGATTTGTTAAAGTTCCTGGTACCAAATGAAAGAATAACCTTTTAATGAGTCAATTCAATGGTAATTAGCATATGGAACCTCCTAGACAAATAATCAGAGCACAGACAAAATAGGTCATATTTATGCTTGGGCCAATGGCACAGGTTTTTTCATTTTCTAATTCCAAGACTGCACAACAACAAGGAATATTTTATTGATATACAACTTTACACCCAATGTGTGCTCTAGCAAAATGAGCTATAATTTCAACTAGAAACTGTTTTGACTGTTTGCAACAGATAGTTTATCACAATATACAAGGTCCGTTCTCAGCCGTGGTTTATGAAAATCTCAAAATGAACAGAATCCTATCCACCCGCCCATATTGGTCTAGTTGAGCCTTTTCTCAGCATATTGAAGTTAATTTTATAACTCTAGACTGACCCAAAACAAGGAAAAAAAATAAAACAAGCATCCTGGTTATTTTGGTATATTCCATATTTATGAGCAAGAGTGTAGATATATTCATTCCACTAGTTCATTTGAGATGGTCTAAACTTTTTCACTTCAATTATTCTGAAGAACTAAGAACTCAAATTCTGCAGCCAAATGAAGGTGGTCCTTTCATAGTTCAGGTATGAAACCCATACTTTGCAGATAATCTTGACAGTCAGTAGAAATAAATATCACAGGACATTAATTATGTTAATGGCGTAAAATGGGGAATTTTGTGCATTAATCTAAGGAATAAAAATTAAATTTGGGAGGTTTTTGCTGATACTGCTAGAAAACATATAATTCTAAAAATGTGCAACATGTGTTCATAATAATAATAATAATAATAATAATAATAAATACTTTATTTAATCATGTGAAACATGAAACTTGGCTTGTAGCCATAGTTAAACCAAAGAGAAGCTGCTCAGAAGCAAACCAACATTTCATGAAAATTTATTATCAATCAGCCATAACATAAGTGAGTGAGCGGTTTCTGATTGCTTAAAACAGAACTCAATTATGCAATTTTATTACTGCTCAGGCTATGGAAGTGACAATTAAGACTTCATCTCAGCATAAACATTTTGTTATAAAACAATAATAAAGGAATCATTGAATGAATATGAGGCAACGTTTGGTGACTTAAGCATGTTGTAGGAGGTTCTACCTTTCATATGAGCTTTTTCTGATTTGAGTTATCGGACATTTTTTCTTCAAGCGCAATTAAGCAAAATGACTTAACACTCAGTGGTATGATTTGCACTGACTTAAACATGTCATTGAAATCCCATATGAGCATCAGGGGATAGTCCAATCAAAGAGAGAATGCAGAAAATGAATTCCTCATCCATTAAAACCCCAAAATAGAGGTATCATATGAGAATATGCGACACCTAGTCAAAAAATGTCAGTCCGCCAATCATTAGCACGGCCATCTTGAATTTGTGCAATATGGTCACCAGGATTGCTCAAATCACTAAATAAATGCCAAAAATGAGTTCCTCAGTCAAGAAACCCCAAACTAGAGGTACCACACAAGTATTTACGATGCACGGTTGAAAAATTACAAAATCGACAAAATTCTATGGCGGCCATATTGGATTTGCCAAATATGGCCACCAGGGGGCGAAATCAGCTTGGCAGTCGGTGGATTTTGAAAGGTCTTGGTCATGTCTACCCACAACCAAAACCTCATAAAATTGTAATAAAGTGAACGATTCCACCAAATATTGAGTTGAGACTTATAAATGGCATGCACATTGTTTCTTTAATGAAGATTGAACCGTCCGTTTTGCAGATTGATGTACACATCCGAACCTTCTGAATGACAATATGCAGAATGCATATCAGGGAAATAGATCTCCAGTGCCTTTAGAGTCACAAATGACTGTGCAGAAAGAGGGTAAAATTGGAAGCAGATTATTAAGATCATTCAAGAAAGAAAGATTGATTTCAAAATGAACTTCTCTGAATTATCGCCAAAATCACAGAAAACAGTGAAAACTTGATGTTGTACATTATCATATTGGTGACCCAGGCGAGTGGTACCTAGTGCTTAGCTGACCTCTATCTTTCCCAAATGGTGTCTGTACTTCATTATGTATATATTTAAATCTGATTTATCATGCAAACCATGTTATCTCTTGATTGGCTATTTGTTATCTTTTCCCTTGAAATTACGAATAACGACAAAATTTCAATTACAATGTGCTACACCTAGGAATTCTTACCCTGCCATCCATGAGTATGTGAAAGATAAATGTGTTCCAGAATCTTTTTGAAAGGCCAGACGTAATTGTGTTTTAGCATCTAAGACTTTGTAGTGACTTTTTCTTAGGTTCGTTGTTGGAATGCAATGAATCTGTAAACATTATTTTTATCAATTTTATTTTTCGCCGTACTGCAAATGCTTTACTTTGTGCTTCAAAAACAAACAAAATACAGTGGCAATTAAGGAATAGAAGTGGTGGCAACATGTGTGAAGTTAAATGAGAAATGGTAGGGCAGGAGTGCAGTGATAAAGGGGTTAACCCCCCCCCCCCAACCTTTAAAATAGTTCAAATTGTGGTATCGTTGTCTTGTAAAATTACATCACATACCTGAGAATCATAGTTGATGTTGGAGTGGAAGATTGTAGGAGATAGATGAAAATTGTAGTGGAAATCAGCATGATCGGTGAGGAATGCGACTGAGGATGAACTTTAAACCAGATCGAGAAAGTTACACCACCCGGACATGAGTTAGATTACCCATACAGTCATTTTGATGAGTTCCTTGTTGGATGATTTCATCTGCTTTGTACATTGTGCCATGGGTGTTTGGTATGTACACGGCATTACCATGTTTCCCTTTGGTTGTTATAACACCCCCTATGGTAAAAGATAGATAACAGTGACATTACACATTTTGGTGAATTATTAAAGTCCACAGCCAGAAGCTAAATTTTATGTTTACAGAATTTCCATTTTTTCTTTGTTAAAACACCTATGTGGTGAATGGAAAAAAGGGAATATCATATTTGTAATCTAAATAGATATGTTTGGTAAAAAACTTTGGTTACGTTTATGATGGAGCACATTAAACTTATTGATTAACATTGCCTGACAGTTCCTTCACTCGAGTGAAAGCATAGCTCCTTTTCTATACTAAAGCAATTCACTGACCATTTGCAGTAGCTCCCGTACCAACAGCAGCGATGTTACCATTTGTTATTGTATCCATCGGGACATGGACCAGCAAATCTGCAATCAGACAGTATAAATTTAAAAACATGATTCATCTATACGATGTAAACTCTCAGTATGTCTGGGGTTATAAATTAGCATTTTTTCTTGGACATGACATCTTCTGTACTAATGTATAAATATGAATATTTTTCTCATACTTCGAGCAAATTCATATGCATCTTGCTGAGAGCTTTGGATGTAAGTACACTGTGTTTTGAATTTCACTTTGTCTCAAGAAGCACCTATAGTAGAATGTTTTTGCACCACAATCTTTGCCTAAACTTGAAGAGTAAAAAATATATACAATTTCTGCCGCTATGCATGTGCAGTTAGATGACCACAACACTGTTAGAAATTTCCGTAGATTTTACGGTCAAATGACCGGCAGTTTTTCCTGCCAAAAGAAAACCGTAGAATATACGGGCACCTGTAGATGGTTTACACACACATGTTAAGTTCACAGCTAAAAACCGTAAAATTAACAGGCTTTGTGCCGCGAATTGTACAAGGAAAAATGGATGTCTTTGTAGTAAACCACCTGGGTTATGTGAAATTTACAGCAATTTGATCGTAAAATTCACAGCCATTATTATTGTATTTTTTTCTGCACAGCACTGCATTTTACGGACCTTTTAAGGTAATATCAAATGTATATGTCCGTATAATTTTGATATATTACGGCCAACATGATGTAATATCCACTGCAGATTTCATGTGGAAAATACTCCCATGAAGTATGGAAATTTCACATTCCTCATTATTTTATAATCATTCACTCATTAACAGTAGCAGAGGTGCGAACCATCCCAACAGTACGTGAGGCAGGAAATAATTGCCCATTCAATTGGTTATATAAAAGGCACATAGCATGTATGTATGTACTGTAAGGAACCAAGAGAGTCTGCGGCTTTTTCCAGGAGTGCCATTGAAAAAGCCTACTCCCAATTGCAGGGACAGGCGTCAAAGAATGAAAGCTGTATGCGGTGGTTACGGTTTGTGTGCTCATCAAAACAAATAAACATGTATGCATTGGACTTCTTTATTATGGTAGAATCACAAATATATCAAATAAAAGACAGGATCATGAAAGATATCTTACTATTAATTTATAAGCTTCAATAACAAACTGTATCCAGAGTGTATTAATATAATGTTGATCTTACAATTTATATAGTCTATTAACCGATTAGCTGCTTCATGCAACAACATTATTTCACTAAAGACGGCAGCATTTCTACACAAATAAATTCTTTTGATGGAAATATTAAAGTGCGCATTATATATGTAAGAACAAATTGCCTCCAATATATTGAATATGTAGACTATAATCAACATTAAATGATACTGATTAGCTGCTTCACACAATAGCATTATTTCACAAAATAGGTGACAACATTTCCATACAACATCAATTCTTTTGATGAACCAAATTCGATAGTGTGTCTTAAATATTGAAGTCTGCATTATATCTGTAAAAACACATTGTTTCCATTATATTGAATTTGTAGACTATAAAAACATCAAAGGATACTTATTGGCTGCTTCACACAATAACATTATTTCACTAAATAGTTGTGAACATCTCCACAGAACATCAATTCTTCTGATGAATTTAATTCAATAAATTTGTCTTAATATTAAATAAATTTGTCTTAATATTAAATAAATGTGTCATAATATTAAAGTCAGCATTCCATATTTGTGAGAACACGCTGTATACCACATGCTGTCCAAGGTCCATACATGTTGTTCATACATGTAGACTATATGAAAAGTACCGTTTCCTCATTAGCTTGATACATATTTCAAACAATTCCATATAATGTCACTTTTTTTATGAACATAACTCCAGAGGACAAGAATGCAATATCCAAAGAATTATTTTTAAATTTATCTTTGTATGTTCACTCAAAACAATGCCAGCATACATTATTGTATTTGCCAAAATGACCGAGGTTATAAAAAAGTTGCCATTTCATTGACTAAGTTCAAAACTTTAGGATTAATCGTCGTGTGTTTCTTTCCTTTCACTCGCTCCGGGTTTATCTTGAAGAAACACTGAAACACAAAAATTCAAAATGTAAAAGCTTTAAAAAATTGCCCATTTTGTTTGATATTCTGTTGGGTTTATTTATTATTGTTATAACTTCCACATTTTCAAGTTTGCAAAAAATAGCCAAGCAGTGACCTCTTAGCCTCAATTTATTAATTCAGAGAAGTCAGTATCACTGTCAGTTACTATAACATTTTTCCCCTCTTATGGTTTTGCTACTGAAAAATGTATTGTCACTTGATTGCCTTCAGTTACAGGCCCATCAATCACTGTACCTTTTACTGTCCAACCAAGATAGAATAATGTTACCTCTGCACAATAAATTCGAGGCTTGTTTGCACTTCTGGAGGATATGCGAAATTCACGATGTAGTATTGTAGTAAGAGGCAAAAAGTCGTGCCGGACTGCCGGAGCATCGTAGAAAGTCTTCATTTTTTCTATCACAACTCTATTGTCTACCAGCAGTGAGAAATCAGTTGCAGACTTGAAACCTGGAACAAAAGGAAAATGGTTAGATAACCAATAGCTGGGGTGAGGGAGGAGGATCACACAAACAACAATACAATGTCTGACTAAATCATTTTCCCAGTAACCCGATGTCAGTAACCCGATGTCGGCACCAATGTCTGCACAGATTCACAAATATCTAAGGTGTTCAAGAAATGGTTGATCAAGTCAAAATTGGTTGGGTAGAAATCATAAGGTAGTCATGGTCGCAGTGGGATAAAGCATTATGATAGATAGATAGATATGGTAAGTGCAGCCCTCTAAGCCCAGTTCTGGGCACTCACGAGGGTTGATTGATGAGATGGGAGAGAGAGCAAATGCCCTCAACATGTTATACATTTAACCCATGTAAGGCATCTTTTACTCACCCAGCACTGAAACTGATACAAGGGGCCAGCAACTTAACGTCTCACATAACTTACCTTTTAATGGGTTACTGGGAAAATGATTTAGTCATTATATAACATGAGGTCAGCTTAAAACATGGCTAAGCTATTTTCACAGTAACCCTGTTAAAAGTAAAGTTATGGGAATTAACCACTTTAGGATAATCCGTGTTAAGCATTGATACAATGTGGCACTGAATGCCATCCAGCTCGAATTTTTGAACCCAGGCAAGCAAAGACCTTCTGGCGGGCACCTAAACCACTCAGCCAGTCAGCTACCCAAGAAATGACCAAATTTCAGGGTAGGTATAAAATCTTGCTACTGTACACTTACAAATAAAGAAACATACCACTTCATTTGTGCTTATAATTTGTGAGATAATTTTTTTTGGCTAAAACCAATTAAACAGTGTTGATCCTATTATAAACATGTGCTGAAAATCATTCAAGTGCGACCGTTTTTCCCTAACATTAACCTCTTACCTTGTGGGACCATTTGCGGAACATTTACGTTTTGCTTTGTTTATCACAGTTGGATTTTTTTTTAAATGGCCCCATACCCAGATTACCCACATCTCACCAAAAAAATCTAGGCATCATTTCGTATTGTGCGACAAAGAGCCATAAAAAAAAAAAAAAATGGTGACATTATGCTTTATTTTTTATAGCTACAGATCACCTTCCAGATGTGGGTTTCATACAGCAAGGGAAATGACTCATGTTATTTGGCTTTGAATTGAGTTATTTTCAAAAATTAGTCTTCTGTTTGATATTTTGATGTGAACATAGCATTCCGAGATGCAACTGGTCATGTCATGTAAACTTTTCATAAAAGTAATTTCACTTGCTGCAACAAATGCACAATGGTGATCTGTAGCTAAAAATGAAGCATTTTTCTGCTTTTTTAGGACACACTTCGAAATGACACCCCAATTCTTTTAGTGAGATGTGGGTATGGGCATTAAAAAAAAAAACCAAATATGATAAACAAGGTCAAAGGTAAAGAGGAAATGGTCGCACTTCAATTATTTTCACATTGATACATTTTTGTAATAGGATCACTACTGTTTAATTGGTTTTGGCCCAAAAAAGCGTACAAATTATCAGCAAAAATGAAGGGGCATGTTTGTTTTTTTGTTGAGTGCACATGTAGAAATGATACCTGTTTAATGTTTAGGGATTTTTTCGAAGTAGCCAGACTTTGTCAATGACATCTAAAAAAGGCATATTTACCATATCAAACTATCATTCGTGATACTGGCACTCCTCGTTCTTCTGCCACCTCTAGTCTGCTCAAATGTTCCTGTAAATAGTAGAGGACCCCACCATAGATCCCGTGACCACTTGAGTGGGAGCAATTTTTGAATGTTGATCCAAGTTTATGAGGTCAAAACAAAAAATTTTGGCCGGGGCGCCCCTCCAGAAAGTGCGGGCTAACTCCACCAGGCGGCCATTTTCAAAATGGCCGCCGATAATCAAAATTTTTTTATATCTCGGCTTCTAATTGGTCTAGGATGATAATCTTTGGGTCAAAATATATGTTTTTGGGGCCAAGAAATTCAATGGTCACCATTAGCATTGTCTATGACCACCACCAGGGGACAGAATAAGAAAATGTATGAGAAAAATAGCTAAAATACAATATATTCGGGCCGAAACCGAACACACACATGCAGAATCTGTAAAAGTGAGCAAATGACAGTTGAATTATAATCTTTTCATACCACTCCACATTACATAGTGCAAAGGAGTCATATTGTCACTCATCAGCAGGAAAAGCACGAACTCTGTGGGTTTGTGAGCTCATAAAAATGCGCAAAAATTCGTAAAACAAACTGAAACATGTTGTCGTAAGTATGTGTCATTATCAACTGAACACTTAGTAATCATCGTCAGAGTCCTCATTTTTGTCATCTGTGCAACTATCTTCAGACTATCTACACTCTATAATTTCCACCTGTGCCATAGTGTCACTGAGATTCTCTGTCAGTGCAGCCTTTGAAAAACGAATAGAAGTGCATTCGTCCTTCAATCAAGGCATCATCGATTTCCGAAATAAAAGGGATTAAGGTCTGGTTTGTCAATGTTGAAGTAAGGGGGGATCAAGAAATTTCCATACAGAACATGAAATTCATGCAAATCCTAGGCTGTGTGGTTATTGCCATGGACTTTTGTCTGAGGTTCTTCTATTACAGAGCGATTGTCTGACTGATTTTGTCTCCGTACTTGTATTGGATAGTGAAGAGAGCCATGTCATCTAGCATCCCTTTCTTGGCTGGAGGCCTAGGATGTACAATGGTTAGCATGCCTGCCATGTCCAGAGGTTATCACTATAATGATTGGTATGATTGCCGTCCTCTGAATCAACCATATCAAACCTAAGACTGCCATTTTCCCCGAATCTGTGAGCAAAAATTGAAAAAGAGCAGTGTCATCTTCAATATGCCTGCATTTTGCTCCTGTAGGGAGATTCTCAGTTAACTGCCTCTTCAGAAATATTAGAAGCTTTGTTACTTGAGGTGCCAAACAGCTCAGTCTACTCAGCGCGATGGTGAAGGCTATCTGCTACTCTATACGGAAGATGTCTCCGAACCCATTCACAGATTTCAAATGCATCCACACCAATCATTCACAATGTCTGATCAGTGCGGCTGCATGTGGATCTTCATATCACATAAAGCTTGTCTGACCATTCAGGTTCCATCTTGTTTGTTTGCCTGTTCTGCTGATGGAACAGCTGTATGCCTCATCAACCTCAAGTCAATTAGTGTTATGTCGCCACACCTAATCTCGTAGGGCATCGAAATGGAGAACATCTACCATTTTGGATTTCTGAGTTTTCCTTGGTTGTCACTTGTTATGTATTTGCATCTTTGATTCATCACATCTTCAAGTTCTACTTTTTTTGTCATTCTTTATTCTCAGTTACTATACCTCACATTTTATTTTTTACTAGACCAGTATACACATAATATGGACCAGTTTCAAACATAAACAAGGAATAAGTTGTGAGGTATGGGTCAGAATATTTCAAAAAACATTAAGAGTAACTATCAAGCAGACCAACAAAAGGCACTAAAATATTATATAGGGAATGTATATAAACTTTCCTCTATGGACACTCAATGATGGCCAAGTTTTGGTCTGGAAACAAATATAATAATTTAAATATTTTTTTGTCAATATTTCAAGATGTATAGAATATCCATGAATTCACCGACACAAATTTATCATATAGGTGACAATTGTAACAAATTTCATCCATCTACATGCAATTGTGGCCAAGTTTTGGCCCGAAATGAAAAAAAATAATTTTAATAAATTTTTCTCAATATTTCAAAAAGTATAGATCAGACCATAACAAGGCACAACTAGACAATATAGGCTACATGTGTAAAAAAATTCATCCATGTACATTTAACAGGGGCTGAGTCCTTGCCCAGAAATGAAAATAATATATATTTTTTTATTTTTGTCAATATTTCAAAAAGTACAAAATATATGTCCATGAAACCATCAAAAGGCACAACTAGACCATACAGGCTACATATATACCAAATTTCATCCGTATGCATGCAATAGAGTCCTAGCCCGGAAACAAAAAAAATATTTTTTTTAATATTTTTCTCAATATTTCAAAAATCATACAAGTTCCATCAATCAGACCATCAAAAGGCACAACTAGACCATACAGGCTACATGTGTACCAAATTTCATCCATGTACATTCAATAGGGGCTGAGTACTGGCCCGGAAACTATCTATCCGCCCGCCGCCCGGACGCCCGCCCGGCGGACGGACAACTTTTGACCAAAGTGACAACAATACTTCGTTCGCAGAAGGTAAAAATTAACTACCCATTCGAGCACTACATAACAATATCCTGATTGTGACCCTGATTCGAGCGGTTTTGTCATGTTGTTATGTACTTCAATACTGCAGTGGCATAGCCAGATAATTTCCTAGAGTGGGGCAAGTGGTGTTTCATCATCATGCTGAAAGGCACAAGAAACTGAACAAAATTCAGAAATTTGTTGGATCATAATATATAGCATCTGCAAAGTAATCAAGAATTGCCCCTTCACAACGGAGGGCAAGGATGGCTGGGGGGGATGGGCTTGCCTCCCTTTCGACTACCCAACCCCCGCCCTGCCCCCCCCCCCCCAGTTTAAGTCAAAAGTGTCACTTTAAAACTTTTTCCTGCCATTACAAAAATGTGAAGTCATCATGAAGCAACCATGACAACACATTGACATTGTTTGGGCTCTTGTTTGATTTTGACATCAGGCACCTGCAATGCCGTTGACGTCTTAACCATTGCTTAAGAATATCTTTTGGAGAGACGAGAGGGAGAGACGAGAGGCAGAGACGAGAGGCAGAGACGAGAGGCAGAGACGAGAGGCAGAGACGAGAGGCAGAGACGAGAGGCAGAGACGAGAGGGAGAGTCGAGAGGGAGAGATGAGAGGGAGAGGAGAGGGAGAGGAGAGGGAGAGAGAGAGAGAGAGAGAGAGAGAGAGGGGAGAGGGGGAGTGGAGAAGGGGAGAAGGGAGGGATTGAGAGGGGAGAGGGAGAGAGGAGAGGAAGGGAGAAGATGGAGAGAGGAGAGGAGAGAGGAGAGGAGAGAGGAGAGGAGAGGGAGAGAGGAGAGGGATTGAGGAGATTCATATTCTTTGTTGTCCACTTATCTCAAGTTTGACTGAGTGATTGTCTCGCGGCTTATGTGGGTTATTCAATATATGGTATCAGGAATTTGTTTATTACATCTAAAGCACCCGGGTGATAAATAACATATTTCCTCTCTTGTGGTTAATAACCTATACCTATTTCGAAATGGCTCTACGGCAACAGAAAGGCAGGGGAAATAAAGAAGGAAAGGCGAGGAGAGGGTGGGGGCTGGGGGGAAAGGGAATAAGGAGGGACTGGTGCAGAGGGGAAAGGGGATGGGATTGGGAGTGGTTGAAGGGCAGTGGGTTGTGGATGGAGAGGTAGACAGATGCCAGAGGGGAGATTGATGAGGCAGCATTCAAGACTGTTTTTAAAAACATTGCACGTCAATATTTATAACTTCGTAAATTAAGCGAGGAGAATTTGGAAGTTACACTGTCACAAAACTACATTTTAAAATTAATACAAATATATGTGAAATAATGCAAACCTCACCGATTAGTTGGAGAGTCATGGGCTATATTTCATTAAATTGGCATGAATCTACTGTTGGGATCAATGTGCCACTGACCTTGGAAGAGTTGACAGCTTGAAAGACCTGAAGACACAATCATGGAAGACCTATCCATGAATTTCACGACTTGTTCATCAACTGGTGTTGCACAAGACGCATGTACTTCATCGGCCTCTGTCTTGAATCTGAAAATTGACAACACTCTTTAATTGCTTATGCTTATAAGTTTAGCCTCTCCCCACCCTATATGAAGGCAGGAAAGAGGAGATTGAAGGAAAACAGAAAGAGGATTTAGGGACATCAGACTGTGACAGAAAAGAGGGAGAATTTTGGAAGTGAAGGAGGTGGGAGAAGAAAAGAAGGAAAAGAGGAAAGAAGGAAGGGAAAAGGAGAGAAGAGCGGGATGAAGGAGTAAGAGAAAGATTGAGATTCACCAGTGAGCAACCAAGATTATTTCAAAATTGTTGGACTTACAGTAGGCGACGTCAAGTGCTTACAGAACTGGACTGAAATGTTCCTTGTGAGTCATAAGGAATGTATGAGTTCATAGCCTATACTTGCAATGGTATGAAAATGTGTCATCAGCTGCATATCAATGAGGTCACAAGTTACTCAATGACTTATTGCCAGTTCATTTCAATGTAATCTAGAGGGCCTGTTATGAGGTCATTAGCAGCTGAATTTAAGTACACGTCAATCATCTTCTGTAACTGAGAGGTGAGAAAAACAAAAAAGGAAAGGAGGAAAGAGGGAAAGAGTGACAGGTGGTAGGAGAGAAAGTGGGCAGGAGGGGTAGAAAGAGAGGGAATAGGGAAAAGGAGAGAGCAGATAGGGAATAGGGGATAAAACAGGGAAGAGAAGTGGGGAGGGAGAGAGGAGAGGGAGAGAGGAGAGGGAGAGGGAGAGGGAGAGAGGAGAGGGGGAGAGGAGAGGGAAAGAGGAGAGGGAAAGAGGAGAGGGAAAGAGGAGAGGGAAAGAGGAGAGGGAAAGAGGAGAGGGAAAGAGGAGATGGAAAGAGGAGAGGGAAAGAGGAGAGGGAGACAGGAGAGGGAGACAGGAGAGGGAGACAGGAGAGGGATAGGAGGAGAGGGATAGGAGGAGAGAGGACAGGGCATAGAGGACAGGAGAGGATAGGGATGCTAGGGTAGGGGTGCAGGATAGGGGAGATAGGATGGGGAGAAAGGATAGGGGAGATAGGGGGAGGGAGAGGTGCAGGGCTGCCATCTTGGATGTTCCCGATCAATACCCACGGGCCAATACATGTACCAAATTTTATAACTCTAAGTGAAATATTAAGGTCACAATGGGCAATTCAAGAAATGAAAGATGGCTGAAAAATTGGCCACCATCTTAGATATTTCAGCATGTTCCTGATCAATACCCAGAGGCCAATACCTGCACCAACTTTCATAACTGTAAGTGAAATACTAAGGTCACAATGGCCAGTTCAAGAATGAAGAAAGATGGCTGTCAAAATGGCCACCACAAAAGTCAGCCATCTTGGATTTCTCAACATGTTCCCGATCAATGCCCACAGGCCAATACCTGTACCAAATTTCATAACTCTAAGTGAAATATTGTGGTCACAATGTGCAATTCAAGAATGAAGAAAGATGGCTGCCAAAATGGCCACCACAAAATGGCCACCATCTTGGATTTCTCAACATACTCCCAATCGATACCCACAGGCAAATACCTGTAACAAATTTCATAACTCTAAGCGAAATATTACGGTCACAATGGGCAGTTCAAGAAATGAAGAAAGATGGCTGCCAAAATGGCCCCCCACTTGTATTTCTTAACAAGTTCCTGATCCGTACCAACAGGCCAATACCTGTACCAAATTTCATAACTGTAAGTGAAATATTAAGGTCAGAGTGGGCAGTTAAAGAATGAAGATGGCTGCCATAATGGCCACCACAAAATGGCTGCCATCTTGGATTTCTCAACATGCTCCCGATCCATACCCACAGGCCCATACCTGTACCAAATTTCATAACTGCATGTGAAATCATAAGGTCACAATGGGCAGTTAAGAATGAAGAAAGATGGCTGCCAAAATGACCGCCATAAAATGGCAGCCATCTTGGATTTCTCTACATGTTCCCAATCCATACCTATAGCCCCATACTTTCACCAAATTTCATATTCATGCCATAAGCGGAAAACTAAGGTCACAAATGGACACTTACACAAACCTTAACCAGGACAACGCCGACGATGCCGAAGATCGAGTGACCACAATAGCTCTTCATTTTCAAAGAAAATAGATGAGCTAAAAACCATTGGATATCCATAATTATAGCTTTGCAAAATAAGCCAAGAGAATTTAGAAGTTAAACTGTTGCAAAACATGCAATTACATTTGGAAATTAATGCAATAATTATGTGAAATATTGCAAACCCCAGTGATTACTAACAAATTACTTTGCTATATTTCACTAGATGAGGGCAGACATAGTATATAACTATGAGTGAGTTTTTGAGCATTAACTATTTGGAGGAAAGGAGAGCAGACATAAAAATGTTGTTGTGCCACTAACCTTGGAAGAGTTGACAGCTTCAAAGACCTGAAGAAACACAATCATGAAAGGCCTCTCCATGAACTAGCATTGCACAATTAACACACATGTACTTCATCCAATCAGCCTCTGTCTTGAATCTGAAAATTAGACAACACTCTTTAACTTGTATAGGCTTAGAAGCTTCTTGTTGATAGTTTGAGTTGATTGCCTTCGGTGCTTAAGTCTTAAGTCTGCAAACATGACCAATGAAACCCAGACCAAAGTCCTTAAGTGACACTTTCACTGCAAAGCTATTTTAAAATCATATTGATAGTTGTGTAAAATGTAATCACATGTAAAACGTAAAATAATGACAAATAAATTCTTTAAATAAATAATAAATGGTGCGAGAAATACAATAAAATTATAATATTTTTACATAGTAGGCCTATTAATATTCAAACATTGTAGACAATTTAGAATGTAGCATTTGGGTTATTCGAGTCTACAGGGTGATGATAATTTATTCATACTGATTAATAAATGAGTCCGTTAAGGAGGGGGTGGATGGATGATTGGGGATTTACGACATGTATTTATGCACTTGGTAGGCTAATTAGGACAGGGGAGGCCACGGCAATGAGGCGAAGGATGATTGCAACAGCCGTCCAACATAGGCCAGGGTGACCCAGCAAGAGCTGGATTCGAACCCTGGACCAAGTGATTGGCCCAGCACATTACCCTGGACCAAGTGATTGGCAGCCCAGCATGTTACCACTAGACCAACCCTCCCCCTCGTTAAGGAGGGGGAGGATTAGCTCAGTGGTAGAGTGTTGGGGTGGCAATCAATGGGTTCAGGGTTCAACTTCAGATCTTGCAGAGCCACTTGTCCTACTCCTGTGCTAATTAACCTATCAAGACTAGTGCATAAATAGAGGACGTAAAGCCCCATTCATCCTCTTCAAGGAATATCTGTCAAAAAAATATTGTGGGTTGTGGAACCATACATAGACGTACCGGGCGCGCAATTTTTTGGGGGCGGGGCGAGCGACATTTGCCCGAATTTAAAGATTTAAATTTAATGCAATTTCAAATGAAATTACCTGGAAACTATTAATTTTCGATATTTTTATTTAATCATCTGCCCAAATTTTTTAGCCCTTTTACCCGAATCTTACTTTTTCCCAAACTTTTAGGGGTAATCGCCCCCCCTGCCCCCCCCCCCTCTGGTACGGCTATGGAACCATACCATTTTATTACTTCAATACAACCATTACAGTAGTTATTAAATAATAGGCAATTAGATATAATTTAGCATTATCATGCATGCAAAATGAAGAAATCTTACCTTGCTTATAAATGTGTCTCATCAGTCCTGCTTCATGAGATTAAATGACTGCTCTTAAGTTTAAACACCTTAAGGCATTGCCAATAAAGCTTCTTTAAGGGCACAGAAAACAAAAACAAGGCTAAGTCTTCAGTTACAGTTTTTAAACCGTGAATTCATAAAACACGTTATAATAACAACAAGAAAGCTGTAATTTCTACAGTTTCATGATCACGGTCGTTTGACCGTATAAATTACGGAATAAAACCGTTGATTGTACTGAAATTTCTAACAGTGAACTGTTGTGGGAAAATACAAGCAAGTTGATTAGATGATGATAAGTTGTGCCTGTGTCTGTAACAAAAACCATCCTTGTCGCCCCTGGTTTAAAAATTCACTTACCTTTGATTAGATCAGCATTGAAGTCCGCTGAGTATGAGACACTTCCAGATGTGAATGTTTGTTGATGTGATGATTTTGGACATGCAACACAGAACGTGCAGTTATTACTGCTATAACTGAATGCCTGGCATATCTCTGTTTTGGAGGTGCAGTTCATAGCACAACTCCTTTCATTTGTGGCAAATGTACTTTCTCCTGAATAGCAGGTTATGTTCTTATCTGGGATATAAAACCTCGTCTCGGTATGACCCTCAACGCTGCTTGTTGTGATGATCGCAACGACACAAAACAACAAATAGAGCTCCATCTTTATCATAAAGAATCTGGAAATCAAATTAAATAATTGCAAAAACTCCATTTGGTAACAATCCTCGTACAATTCCAAATGCTTTGTGTAACATAAGACAAAATGCAGGGTATGAGTAGCCCACATACCTGCCTGCTTATGGCACTACTTTGAAAGCATTTACAAAGAGAAGGACAAGGTGAAAATTGTTTTAGAATGACTTTATAATGACAAAAAGACGAAAAACATTGTGAAATATGCCACAAGTCTCGTTCTGAGATGTGATGTCACCTACGTGCTGTCACCAAGACAGGCTATGATATCACAAATGTTAACTGTGACATCACCATTTCTGGGCTAATAAGAAGAGGCCATTTTCTCAATGCGTAAGAGTAAATATCACTTTTTCTGTTCCGAGGGAAAATTGTACTCTGATTACAGTGACTATAGAATGTAAATTTGGGTGCAGTTTTAGAATGTATCAACAAAACTTATATAAAACATAGGAATAAAGGGTAAAAACTCAATTCTCCCTCACCAATTGTCCTTCAATTCTCATGATTTGCCAGTGGGAGGATTCATGACCCCTGTCCCAGACTCCCAGAGTCCGGGGTTATCACAATACATGTGCATTTGAATGATTTGAAGGCTCGATTTTTTCAGGTTCAAGTCACAACAAAACTGCCTAAAACAAAAGTGGTCTTTTCTCAGCAAAAGTAGGAAAAAAAAAACATACCTGTTGTTAATAAGAAAATGATCCCTAAAAGATTTATTCGCTGAGACAATCCCTAAAACTTACATTAAAATCTATAATCAACATCATGTTGCTTAGCAGTTAATTGTCAGTCAAAGTGTTAAAATTGAGTTGTGCATGCTCAAAAAGCAGTAGATTGACGTACACTAATGTGTATTGATTCAACAGAAAAACAGTATTAAAAGCATTTATATAAGCAAGTGGGTGATATATAGTGGTCCCTGCATTATAAGATCGCCCTTTCTGCTGTCATGAAGCGGTCTCTTATGGGGTGCCGTCTCGTTAGGATGCAAAATGCAGTAAAAATACTTTATGGTAAGGGCAACAATATTTGATAATTTCAAGTGTGCTACATCTCCTAATATATATATATTAAAATCAACTACCCACTTTTGAGAAAAACCCCTACAAGAAATTTCTTAGTACAAGACTGCCTTGGAAGAAATTATTTATTTCAGTTAAACTAAGCAGTGCTGCAAAATGATTTATAAGTGCGGGAGGAAGGCAATCACATAACGCAAGTCAGTCTTACAACAGGGGGTCGTACAAGGCAGGTACTGTGTAGTTTTTTGCACTTTTTGCGACAAATAATTATGCACAAAGACTTTTGCTTTTGGATTATTAGGTGTCTGAGTACAATTATATTATTAAAATATCAAATTAATATGAAAAAAAAGTCTTTAATTGATTATGCTATTTCAGAATAGCATCGTATAGTGATGTAATCCTAGTTTCTTTTTTACAATTCTTAAAACTAGACGTTAACTGTATTCATTTATGTTTGACGAGCTTATACGCTTATAGTTCTGCCTGACCAGCGCTTTCACAAATTCACATACTGCATGAAGTCTGCCAGTTCTGTTGGCGCCGAAAGAGCAATAAAATAAGGTTGAACACTGATTACCAAACATCAGGAAAAGCTACATATTTGGAACCCACTCACTCACATATGAAAAAACTTAATTAATTGAACTGTTTTCCCTGTTAAGTACTAAATTAAGTGCTGTATCATTTCAACCTTGTTGTTGTGAATAACAGACTATTTGACAAAGGGGGCAACCATTAAATAAACAATTTCTTGTTCATTTTTGGTGAAATAAATAATTAATAGCAAACGAGTAATAAGTAATTTTTTTAGGGATTTTTCTCAAAAGAGGGTTAGTTAATTCAAAAATATGTAGGGCCTATTTTGGGATTTTGCGCACTTGAAATTAATAATTACTGTTGCCCTTACCACAAAATAAAAATTTTCCAATCGAGGAAACATTCATAATCTCCCTTGAAATCTAGTGGCCACCCCTAATCATAATTGGTTCAATAATCTCCTCACTCCGCCATTGTAGCCTTGGAAAGATGAGTGATTTCAATAGATTGCTTGCGGTCTGTTTGACGTTGGCAGATATGACCTCGCTGGTGAGTGCCTCCGTGGTTTGACTTTTCACTGAACTGTGCAGACAATAATTATTATGATTTCACAAACTCTATGGGATATGAGTCACGGACAACAAAGCAAGTATAGGGATGTGACTTTTCTTGTCACAACGGAACAGCATCCTTACATTTGTCATATACATGTAATATAGAGTTACTTATAAGCAGTTGCCTACATTCTTAATGCAAACGGTTCTTAAAGGTATATATAAAGAACCCACAGCCGAATAAAGGTTCTAAATTTTTTTAGGAGTTCACCTAAACTGAGAAGATTCAATGCTTGATGGAAGGCAGGACGATAGGACCCTGTCCTCCCAACTTGAGAGAAAGGGGTTCCATTGCGAGAGTTCAGTGCAGCTAGATTATCTAAATGTTGTTTTTGTTTGCTGTTGGAACCTTTTTTAAAGTAGAATAATCAACCTTTAGAGTTCTTTATAGAACCTTTAAAGGTCCATATAAAACGTTTTAGTTGAGAGTGTAGTTTTTCGTCACTTGAGCAAAATAGCGGAGCAGATTTGTCATGAATAGGGGAGTAATATTTCATTTATACATAGAAGCATGAAACTTGGCACATCGTTTAAAAACATCTTAAAGAATAAATTTAGATAGGAAGCCACTTCAGATTTGACCTGGTTGACCCATGGCAGCCATTTTCCAGAATGGCGGCTCATTCTCTCATTTTTCTGCTTTCTGTGAAGTGCCTACAGTTTGACCATATGAAAACACTGGTCATTATTTCTTCTAAAGATCTAAGAAATACTATCAATTGATTTCTGAGTTGAACTAAGGAATTTTAGGGTGGTCAGGGTCCATTTTGTTATAACTGTCGAAGAAAATGCATGGTTTTCCATAATTCTATGGAATCTAAATTGATATTTAAATAGACCACATATTTGAATTCCTTGTAAGAAGAGCTTTCAAATGAATGGTAGCATCACCAGTTTCCGTGAATTCTTTGTCAAAATTAACCTCAGAACCGATTCTTCAAAAAACTTAAAATTTTCATTTCTTCCATTTCCACTCCACATTTACGAAACCCGGGTACTCATTTGAAAGCTCTTTTTGTAAGGAATTCAAATATGCACCTTTTTTTATATTCATTCATAATTGGCGAAACCACCCAAAACTGCGAAAATAAAGTATTTGAGTTGATAATTCTACCAAAATGGATTCTAGAAAGCCTGAAAGTAGTTGAGGCTACAAAAAATGTTGTAGTAATGTTCTGAATACATAGAGAAGGACTAACAAACACTATTTGCATGCATTCTATTCATAGGAACTACACAGAAAGCAGCAAAATGGAAGAATTGGTGGCCATTTTGGAAAATGGTAGTAGCCGTCTATGCTAAATCTGAGGTGGCTCCCTATCAAATTATATTTGTAGAGATGTTTTTTAAGTGTGTGCCAAGTTTCATGCTTCTATGTATAAATGCACTATTTTTTTTACATACCTGCCCCGCTAATAGGAGCTGCACTGCTGCAACCATGCATTAAAGCTGCAACATGTTATACAAAATAAACAAAAAGCCATTCGCATCAGCATGTGTGGTAGTGTATGTTTGAGAATACTCCAAGGATTAAACAGGAAAGGATGCAAATATAATTCTCAAATTAGCAGTGTACACATCAGCCATTGCATTAGGATGAAAGTACAAACCCATCACTTTGGACCTTGTTATTATATACATAACAATAAAACAAAAAGGAAAGCAGTATCTATGCAATATAAAAATTAACAAAAAGTATTTTGAAAAAAAAAAATTGTAGTTGGTTTATATATTCAAAGCAGTTTGGAAGCAGTATATCCCAGTGGCATTGTAGCATAGTGGTTAGCACGTCTTCCTTGTGTGCAGTGAATGTGTGTTCAAACCCAGCTCCATGTCCAAAGTCCAGAGGTTAACACTGTAATGATGGGATGATTGCCGTTCAGTATGGTGAGCGCTGGTGAACAGATTTATCTGGAATGGGTGCTATATGACATCATACTATATTATTACTATATTGTAAAATTATCACTGATTTAATGATATAGTCACACGCGATCCAGTATTTTCCCGACACCCAAAGGGGCCTCGTGTCCCTCGGGAAAATTTGGGCTGGCAAGGAGAATACTTGGGTCAATACAAAACAATTAATAGTAATGTATTTATACTAGTAAAGCCCATTGAAAGCACAGAAAGCAATAAGGGAATAAACAGGTGAATGGACATTTTGATGGCATATCGAAGAAAAGTTTGGAGTAAAGTAAACAGTTTAAAAATTAGAAGCTCCAGGCAGCATCCTTCACTCTAAAAACTAAAGTTCTAATAAGATACCAATATTGGTATTTAAGCTTGTCCCGTATTTTGAACACCTTTTGATTAGTTAAAAAACCATTAACAATTGATATTTTCAAAAACCAGTTGCATTTGACCAAGAAAAAATCAGTATTGGTTTTTTGTTTAATTTGCAGGAAGTCAGTAGTGGATATTAATGTTTCAAATTGCAGCTACTGTAATTCCATCATAGAAATCTGTCAATACTTACATGCATACAATAGAAAACACAACGGGTTTTCTATTCCTTGACATTAGAAATCTTTGGGATTTGTCATTAATTGAAAATTAAACCATTTTCTGCACTTACAACAACCAGCCTATCACTAAAAATATCAAAATTGATTCTCCTATTATGCATTTGTTGGTATTTCATAAGACCTTTTTAAAAAATTTTTGGTAGGGATAACGGTCATATTGATACCCAATTGCAGGTTTTCGATATCATTTCATAGAAATTTCTAAATACCAATATGAATTGTAAACTGCAATGAAAATAGTATTTCAAAGTTTCTGGATTGATATACAGGTGGTATTCGAGGTACTGGAATGAATCAAATATGATAAATCAGGCTATCAGAACCATCCCACAGGCAGGCAGATCATTATAGAAAATACCAAATTTGATTTATTATGATCCAAATTTTTAAATGCAGGTTTACCAGTATTTCAGCATTAGTATCAATAATCAATATTTTCACATTTCTCTTAAAATATTCTATAGTTAAAAGTAAATAAAAATAATAATGATTCTATGGATCTGATTTCAATGTTTATTTTTACATATACACATTCACAAAAATACATAATAATTGTATATATTGATATTACTAGATAAAAATTTATTGAAAAACCAATATTGACACTCATTTATCACACTTTGACCTTGGAAATAAAAACATCACAGCAGTCATTGGTAATCAAACACACAAAATAAAAACATCACTGCAGTCATTGGTAATCAAACACACAAAATACAAACATCACAGCAGTCATTGGTAATCGAACACATGAAATAAAAACATTACAGCAGTCATCGGTTATCAAACATACAAAGTAAGAACATCACAGCAGTCATTGGCAATCAAAATACACAAATGCAGAGATTAACAAAAGTACGAATTGGTTGAAATAAAGACACATACCGTAGAACGGGGTAAAGTTGGCAATCTGGGGTGAAGTTGGCATGCTATTTTGACCCACTTAATGGAAGAAATGCCAAAATTTCTCACTAATACAGGTATCTTTGGCAAAGTTGCCACACGTGTCAATGAGGAAAAGTTAGCATTTCTGCCATTAAGTGGGTCAAAATAGCATGCCAACTTTACCCCAGATTGCCAACTTTACCCCGTTTTACGGTAACTTGTAGAAAACATCATATTGTTAATGACTGGGGTTATATTTCCAAAAGCGGCAAGTCAGGATGGCAATGCCAATCGAAATGTCAGCATCATTAGTTTTTATCAAAGTCTTCAGTTGCCAATCTTGAGAATGGATGGATTGATGGATGATTGGGGCTTTATGTCCTGTATTAGTGCACTTGGTAGGCTCTGTAGGAGGACGAAGCAATGAGTCTGGCTAGAGCTGAATAAGAGCCCCGGACCCAGTGATTGGCAGCCCGGCATGCTATCACGAGACCAACACTACCCTCTCATTAGCCAAGAGGATATTTTCTGTCATTATTAATGCACAGTATTGGGATGGTATGATTGTTGGTTGAAGTTTTCCTTCTTGTATCACTATTTATGCGCTTTTAGGTCAATTCGGATGGATGGAAGGTGAACGATTGTTCTTGAATCAAACCTTGCAGTGTGCATCATTGGGATCCTGAAAGTGGAAAGTGGATGAGCATTAGTATCCAAATATCACTTCAAAAAAAAACTCAGTCAAGGTAGTCATTATTTATACATCAAACACTTTATCTGCAAAACCTTCAATGGAAGTATTGGTGCTAAAACTCCACATTTCATTACTGACTAACATTTATAAAAACTTACATTATTTTGTAGTTTCCCTACACACTGGCAGAATATGAATTCTGAATTCTTGTCTTCTCACTGTGTGTTTTACCAGTAAAAGATCTTATACTGTTCGCACTCACCTCAATATTGCAAAAAGGAAGTAGAAATTTTCCTTTGGTACTCTAGGTGGGGCTAGGTACCCATTTCCTAGTGAGATCTGAAATAGTAGGTAGATACATCCATGAGTTTTTGCAAGGAGGATAATGCCAAAAATATATCAAATAACTTCATTCAATTAAATCAATGCCTTGGTTATGCAACATCCCCTGTTCACTCATTATTTGACTGAAGATTGGTCAAAATAAGCTCATTTTAGCAGAAGAGAATACCTATATATACAATAAGTATTGTCAATTGGAAAAGATAAGGAGGAGCCGTTATTCAACTTACGTACCTTGAGAAGCATTATCTATATTTTTCCCAACTTGCTTTATGGCGCAAACTTCATCCAAAGGTAGTTTTTTGTATTAAGGGCCTCAGTAGGAACATGCCATTCTTCTTCTGAAACAGAAAGTAAAAAACTATCTTTTAAAATGTCAAAGATTTTTTTAAATATCAGTAAAAGTACTGTATGTAATTTTGTATAATTCACAGGCATATGTAGCACATTTCACCTCAAGAATAGTAAAGCACATAAGAAACACTATACAACTCAATTAATGTGGGGTAAAAATTTGTGGGTGACTGTACCTTTGTCAGAAAAACGTGAATATCAGGCATGAAAATAATAATAACATTATTATCATAATTAATGTAGTATAGGTGTCAGCACAATTGGACCATTAGCAGGTAAGTTGTGCCACATGATGGGGCAAGTTGTGTAGCTCAGTGTATCCGGTGAGACCTCAAATCTCACCAATTTCTTCAAAGGATCAAATATGTGTCATTTGTATGACATAATTATGGCTGATGCAGTGATGCTCTGATGCTCCAATATGTGAAATGAAAGTTATCACAGAACATTGATGGCCCATATAAACCCACAAAAAACTTTAAAGTACGATTAGTATATATGCTTTTTGGAACATGTTTGTATTTATAAATTCTTCTAATAGCCTTGATTTCTTCACCACATTTACAGGGTTGTGTGTGAAGCAAGCAAAAATGTTTCAAAAGTGAATTAAAATCCCATATCATACCATTGGCACAGCTTACCAATGCACAACTTGCCCAAAATACTTATTTTTCGCGGAAATCTTTCACTCCATTAAATGCCAAATTACACAATTGAAGAACAATAATGCTGGTCTTCAGAGTACATTTAACTAAAAATACTAAATTTCTGATAGACACTTTTTCACATTATAATATTTGGCAGTTTTTTGTTCATAATTTTGATGGATCTTCAATTCAATCCTGCAATTGGTGGCACAATACCCCGGTCTCCCCTACGGCAGAATTAAGACCGGTGAAAATTATGGAACTGGGTATTCCATATGCGAAATCACAATTTCATGCTGCCTTAAATTATCATGAATCCTTTCACAGGTAGAATGCAATATTAACAGTATTGAATGCCTTGGGTCATGGTTATGTCAGAACACTATCCATCTGTTTGATTTATGTATAATGTCATATATAAGCCGGCCCAAGTACCTATTGCTGCTCCTACCACTGTATAAACTGCTATAGTAAAAGGCAAAAGTAGCAATAGTTACTTGAGCATAAACCAGACATTGTGTACACCTTACCAAAATAAACACAGTTGCATTCAGAATGCATATTTCTTTTAGTTTAATTAAGGAATTTAAGAAAAAAAAGCTTACCAAGTTCTTCTCAATCTTCTGCACACTGACATGCACACACTTCCACTGCACTGTTGAGACTAATGAACTTTGCCTTTAACCTTCTTAAGTCTTGATTGATAAACAAACAGCTTTTCAACAACGTGATCACAGTTTTGTGTTCTTAGATGAGGTCAACCAGTCAGTTAGCCCTGAGAGATTATTAAAATACCTAATTGGATATTCCAGTAGCCATGACTAATAAACAGTATAGTTAGTCCTCTCTCTTAAAACTTCTAAATAAAGTAACATGCATGAATTTTTAAAACATGAACCACAACATTAACATTCTAAACATCTCAAATCATTGTTCCACAAGTATATTTAAATGGTTCATAATAAAGGTGCTTTTTCAGAAGTTTGGTTTTTATAAATACCAACATTCCCCATGACCAAAACCAATTTTCATGAAAAATACCACTTGCTCTGAAGAATACCAAATATAGTTGAAAAATACCAAACTGGTTTTTTATTGTACACACTGGTTTTGCGAAATACCACTAATATCCTAAATTTTTTAGAGTGTTGTTGGGTGAAGGCCGAGAAAAACATTTGTGTTTGACATTGCTGCCATCTGACATAACATTTTTGGGCGAAATGCTTCTGACCCTGTAGCTGATTTGCATAAGTGGAGCTCTGGTGGAGATATAGGGAACTATGTGTGATGGTACACTCAAAGTGCATCAAACAGCAATGGAAACAGCAATATATGATGTCACGAGAAGAAGAAAATTGTGAAAAAAGGGTAGGTGAAGGTTGCAGGGGAAGGACTGGCCTGTGGAGGGAGTTTTTAGCTGGCAACCAGCCTGTGACCTGATATGACCTCATTTGCATGTCATTAGCATTTAGTTTGAATGTATATATAGACTAGAAAATGCCCATTAGTGGAAAAAGTTTGACAATGCATTATTGTGAAGTGACGCTGCATGGCTACGTGGTCATGTTAAAATAAGGGAATATTTTAGGAAGACATGGTGTTTAGAGTGATGTGCAGGTGTTTAGAAAGTGGCTAATTGTTGACATGTTTGTGTAAACGGCAAGCAGATATCAGCTGGAGGCCTGCATGTTACGTAAGGTTCGGGCTGGCTCCAGGCAAAACAGATGAACATAAGTGCTGCCACGTGTGGGAAAATTGGTTATGAGAAGTGGCTCCCTCTGGGGAGGAGTAAAATATGAGAATATGCTGTTTCATGCACTCCTGGTGGGAGATTGGTGGTGGAGTTGGCAAAGGGAAATAAGAGAGGAGTTAGATAGTTGTGGGCTCCCATCTGAAATATGAGTGCAAAAAAGTAGGATAGGTGAATAGCTTGGGTGAGTGACATGCGTGTGACAGGCGTTTATAGCTGGCAACTGGGGTGGTCATGTGACCTGAGTTTTAACTCAAATGTTAGTGGGGATATAAGTAATCATGAACAGAGAATTTTTAACAGGAAGCCTGGCCAGAAAAGGTTTTTATCTTATTCTCTGTTTTATAACATCACATTTTCGGACGTATACAAATTTATGTAACAGTGTCAACCAATGGAGCAGAATGAAAGATATTAGCAAAGGGACTTCATAGAGCATTTTTACTGAGCGATGCCACATTCATCCCTCAGAGCAATTCATTATTAAAGGGCTTGGTCAATAGCAAAATTGATATTCTCTATTAAATGTATCTTTAATCTAGAATATCCAGGAAAAGTGCCTCAGGGAGTCTTTGGTCGACCACACCTTTTTCATATCATCAAAGATGCTATTAGATTAATATTCAAAATTATCAAAGAAACCATTTACAGCTCTTCTCTTCCAAGGTTCTTTTAAGATTCTATATAATTTTAAGAATCCATTATAAGTACTTTATCTTAGTCTGCAGTGATTTAAAAACTTATCATGTCCTTAAAAGGATGAAAAAATCCATTAAATTCTGTAGTTGCTGTTATTGCATATCTCTCAGAAAAAAAAAATAGCCCATCCATATTGTTGAAAAAATTAAAGCCAATTAAGTTGCCATCTGCTGTTCATATGAACATTTTCTTTAGAAACTTTGCAATATATTACCATGTTATGGTACCTAGAATATAATTCGCATCCCCTCTAGTTCTATCAAAAAAGAGCTCATCTGTTTAATGATGAAATGTAAATTTTAGCATGTGGAAGGCAGAAAGTGAGAAACATCAGAGTTGTAGATAATGTAAGCTCAGTTTTGAGTTCATCCTATGGGATTTGAAAATTGACAATTGGTTGATTCTGCTTATCAAATGCTAAGACCTAGTTAATGAAAATTAAAGTACTTTCAAATGAGGAATACGAAGAAAGGTCTCTGTTTTGAAAATAGTTTTTGCTCAGAATATAGAAATCTGTATTTTATCTTGACAGCTTAAAAGTTCTTGACATTTACAATTTGAGAGGTAAGATTCAAATTCCACTTTTTAAACTGAAATATTCTAAGATTAATAACATAATGGAAATTTGAGATATCTTAATTAAGAGATGATCTTCAAGGATTGGCTGAAAGTGAAGTTTTATGTCCCAGAGAATTTATGCGCATTCAGCCCATTAAGACCAGCTTGCAAAAGATAATTAAGTCTGACATCCATGCAAAGCAGGCTTCATCCGGACTAAAATTCCAAAACTTTTAATCTCTATCTGCATGCTTATAGAGTGATGGATGAATGCCCAGAAATAGTAGTTTTCCAGTGTTATTGGCTGTTCACTATTTATGACTGCTCTAGATAATGATTGGTTGCAGGGGCAGATCCAGAAAATGTCGGACAGGGGTGGGGGTCTACGAATAAAAATGTACTAAAAAAATGCTGGGTTTTTTTTAAACATTTAAATCTACAGGCCAAAGGTTTTGGGGGGGGGGGGTTTGAACCCCCTAAACCCCACCCTCTGGATCTGCTACCGGGTTGTGATGTTGGACCTTCAGTGCTTCACTAACATTACAAGTACGAGGGGGAGGGTTGGCCTTAAGGAGGCGTGCTGGGTCCCAATCTCTGGGTCCCGGGTTTGAATCCAGCTCTTGTCTGATCACCTGGGCCTACGTTCGATGGTTGTTATGATCATCCTTTGATTCATTGCTGTGTACTCCTCCCATCATAATTGCCGTACCAGGTGCATAAATACAGGAGTAAAGCCCAAATAATCCATCTGACAATGCTAGGTATGTTGGACCTTCATAAAAAAGTCTAATCAACATGTAATAGTTTCATGGCCTATAAACATTTAATAACAATGCATGTAACCAAATTATGGTTTTTGCTGAAGAAAAATTGACATGAGCATTAAGGTTTGTGTTAAAAGATTTTTATATTTCATCCCAGTTATATTCTAATCAGTCCTGGCAAGTTGAGTTTTCAAGATTAAATATTTTTAAAATGAATTGTATTTAAATTTTCTCATGCAATTCGACTGTTGGACCTGTTAACACAGATCAAAAAGTGCGATATCTTAATAAAGAGTCAACTTAAGGTTTTAAGAGTGGAATGTCACTTATAAAACGAAGATTCTACCAAAGAGGTTGCTATGAAAGGGAGACACTCCAGTGGCGCCGCTGTTGCTGTCCACAGTTTTTCATGTGTTCAATGTCATGCTTGTAGCCTATTAAAAAGTTACAGCAATAAATGTTACCAAAACATTGGTATTTGTTTTAGACAATGCAAGAATTGATATTAAGGTTTGTGCTAAAGCTTTTAACATTTCGTCTCAGTTAGATTCTAATCAGTACTGACAAGTTCAGATTTGAAGATTCCGTAAAAGGAATTGCATTTAAATTTTCTCATGCAATTTGACAGTTGGACCCATTAACACAGAGGAAAAAGTGATATCTCTTAATTTAGAGTTAACTCAAGCTTTTCAGAATGAAATGTCACTTTTAAAATGAAGATTCTACCAAAGAGGTTGATACCAAAGGGGGAACTCCAGTGGCGCTACGTTTGCTATTCATAGCTGTTCATAATTTCAATGTAATGTGTGTATACGTATTAGTTAGACGCCAATTTGTTCTAACAAGCATTTTAAGAAAATTGCAAATGCATGTTAGAACTTGAGAAGGATGTGTCTAACTGACTTTGACATCATACATTTCTTCTGTTATACGTTTTAACCCATAATTTTTGCAAAATAAACAATAATCTGATTGTTTGTTTGCTGTTTCTTATAGTGTTCGTCCTTAGGGCGCTAACATGCTAATTTTTCAGTCAGATACCAGCTTTTCCAATGGTATAAGTATCTTGGTGATGTTGCATTTTCAGACCTATACATATTTATGTAACAGTGTCAACCAATGGAGCAGAATGAAAGATATTAGCTAAGGGAATATTTTACTGAGCGTTGCCACATCAATCCCTAAGAGCAATTCATTATTAAAGGGCTTGGTCAACCTATAGGGGATATTATCTCTTAAATGTATCTTTAATCTAGAATATCCAGGAAATGTGCCTCAGGGAGGCTTTGGTCGACCACACCTTTTTCATATCATCAAATATGCTATTAGATTAATTTTCAACATTATCAAAGAAACCATTTACCATTGCTTGGTTCTTTTAAAGACTCTACATAATTCTAAGAATCCATTAAAAAAGTACTTATCAGAGTCTGCAGTGATTTAAAATTTATCATGTCCTTAAAAGGATGAAAAATCCATTAAATTGCCTATCTATATTGATAAATAAATATCAAAGGCAATTAAATTGCCACCTGCTGTTCATATAAACATTTTATCTAGAAACTTTGTAATATTTTACCATGTTATGAATTACAATAATATATAATAACCTCTCTGGCTCTTTAAAAAAAGTTTGCTCATCTGTTTTTAAAATGATGAAATGCAAATTTTATCTTGTGGAAAGTAGAAACATAAGAATTGCAGATAATGCAAGCTTATGGTTTTGAGTTAATCTTAAGGGATTTACCAACGAAGAAAAGTTATTGTTTTGCAAATAGTTTTTGCTGAGAATGTGGAAGTCTGTGTTTTATCTTTCATGACAGCTTAAAAGTTCATAACATTTACAATTTGAGAGGGCTGGTAAAATGCAAATTCCACTTTGGAAAGTGAAATATTATAAGATTAATAACATAATGGAAATTTGAGATATCTTAATTAGTAGATGATCTTCAAGGATTAGCTGAAAGTGAATTTTTATGTCCCACAGAATTTATGCGCATTAAGCCCATTAAGACCAGCTTGCAAAAGATAATTAAGTCTGACATCCATGCAAAGCAGGCTTCATCAGGACTAAAATTCCAAAACTTTTAATCTCCATCTGCATGCTTATAGATATAGATGGATGAATGCCGCCCAGATATATTAGGTTTCCAATGTTATTGGCTGTTCACTATTTATGACTGCTCTTGATATTATGATGGGTTGTTATGTTTGACCTTCACTGACATTACAAGAACGAGGGGGAGGGTTGAGCTAGTGGAAGCGTGTTGGGCTGCCAATCGCCTGGTCCAGGGTTCAAATCCAGCTCTTGTTGGACCACCTGGGCCTACATTGGACGGCTCTTATGATCATCCATTGCCTCAGTGCTGTGTACTCCTACTGTCCTAATTAGCCTACCAAATTGCATAAATACAGGAGTAAAGCCCAAATCGTCCATCCGTTAATTCTGTGTTGGACCTTCACTAACATGACAAGTATATAATCTACACGTAATAGTTTCATAAACATCTAGCAACAATGTATGTTACCAAAATATGGTTCTTGCTAAGGGAAAAACTAAAATTGGCATTAAGGTTTGTGTTAAAAGCTTCTAACATTTTATCCCGGTTAGATTCTAATCAGTCCTGACAAGTGCGGATTTCAAGATTCGGTTAGAGGAATTGCATTTAAATTTTCTCATGCAATATGACAGTTGGACCCATTAACACAGAGGAAAAAGCGAAGTCTCTTCATTAAGAGTTAACTTACGCTTTTAAGAATAGAATGTCACTTAACTAATACGATTCTGCCACAGAGGTAGATATGAAAGGGAGACACTCCAGTGGCGCCGCTATTGCTATCCACAGTTGTTCATGTGTTCAATGTCATGTGTGTATACTATCAGGTTATATCATGGGTAGGTGCAGTACATCCCTAGTATACTCCCCGAGACCCCAGTATACATCCCTAGTATACTCCCCGAGACCCCAGTATATTCCCGAGACCCGAAGGGTCGAGGGAATATACTGGGGTCGAGGGGAGTATACTGGGATGTACTGCACCTACCCATGGTATGACCTTTTTATCCCATGTCTAGGCACATTTTTCTATTTAATTGAAATTAGTAATAGTACCATTGCAAGATAAAGAGTCATCCATCTGTCTTTCAAAATGCCTTGAACCAGCCTGTGACTTACACACGCTATATATAGCTACTCCATAGCCTATATAATATACATTCATAAATCAACCAATCATCAATTAATCTATCCATCTATCTATCTATCTATCTATCTATCTTTCTATCTATCTATCTATCTGTCTATCTATCTTTCTGTCTATCTATCTATCTATCTATCTAACTGTCCAGCTATACTGTTAGCATTAATATTCAAAAATAGGATTGGCTGTTTGACAGGTTGAGAAGTTGATTGCTGATTGAATTATGTAAAGCTTGTTATAGTCTTATGATAGAGTATTATGAAAAATAAAGTGCTGCTGAACTGCCCACTATTTTTACCATGACATTAAAATTGAATTTTAAAAATTAGCCTAATATTCATTACCGATTCTATGTAAAATTCAACTTTCAATAAAATATCAGAAATTGATAAATTAAAGTATATTATACCCTTCCAAACAACAGAAGTGTGTTTTCAGAATTTAGTGAGTTTGAAATTTATTTTATAACTTTTGAAAATAATACTGTTAGTGAACACTTGTTTCATTTAAAATTAACTCTATCTATATATTTTTTATTCAAATTGGTGACTCTAGTTGTTTTAATTAAACTATACAATGTTACCGCTCTCCAAGAAGCTCCAAGAAGTCTAA
Organism: Platynereis dumerilii; assembly: GCA_026936325.1. Lineage (NCBI taxonomy): Eukaryota > Metazoa > Annelida > Polychaeta > Phyllodocida > Nereididae > Platynereis > Platynereis dumerilii. The sequence continues at coordinate 32,373,922 of JAPTHN010000005.1, forward strand.
TCCCAACAATGAAAACACAGGAAAACTCTGTGCACAGTGGTGGAGTGGTGAAGTGGTGGATTATTGATTTTTTTCTTCTGTGCAGTCATGCATGAACTCTGGCTGAGCTGAAAGTGGGTGTGTCACATTGCTGCACTGTGATTGGTCAATGAATCTAAAGTCAGTATACTCCCTGGCAAATACTGGTCAGCTGACCATATACTGGTTTTTCTCCCCGATACTGACTTTTTCCCTGCTGTATTGGCCCAGTAAAAAACACAGTATCAGGGAGAAAATGTGCCTAGACATGGGATAATGCTTTTTATAAGTTGTTGACACGAACATGACAGCTACATTTGTACATTTACTAGTTTCATATGTTGGAGCTTATTAAAATGGGTGTTTGTTTAAGATGATGCCAGAATTGACATTAATTAAGGTTTGTGTTGGAGCTTTTAACATTTCATCCCAGTTAGGATCTAATCAGTAGTGACAAGTAAAGATTTCAAGATTCAGTTAAAAGGAACTGTATTTAAATTTTCTCATGCAATTTGACAGTTTGACCCATTAATGCAGACCAAAAAAATAGATCTCTCAATTAAGAGTTAACCTAAGCTTTTAAGAATATAACATCACTCAGGGGACGACCATTTAATAATTAGGGGGGCTTGGAGTTTTCCTCGGCCACAAATTCATGGTAGCAGCATCAGTAATTATTTATTTCTATTCTTAAAATGTATCTATTTCACCAAAAATGAGCAAGAAACTCTTTTTTTTAAACCTCCCCCCTTGACATTAAATGAATACCCCCTTAAAAGGCATCAAGATTCAACATGCTGCCGATAGTCATTGAATTTGCAACCATGTTAAATCTGTCCTGGTTAGGGAAATTTTTTAAAGCTAATTTCTTGTTCACTTATGAATAAATAAAAAAGTAATTTCTTGGCAGTCTTGAAACAAATTATTTCTGGAGGGGATAAATGTAATGATTCTTGATTTAGGAATGAATATTTGGGTCTTCTCACGCTTGAAATATATAATTGAAATATATAATTGAAATATATAATTGAAATATATAATTTAAATATATAATTGAAATATATAATTTCCCGCGAAGGAAAAATGCAAGCCCCTCTCCTGATTATTAAATGGTCGAGAAGACTGAAAATCACCTTTCACCTGCTTCTTCCATCAAGTTCCATGCAATTTGCAATTGACACCTAAAAGAAGAGTTATGAACAATTCTTCTATGAATTGCGACTTCAACTGTGGGATCCCTTTGGAGGGGAGGGGCACCTCCAAGTGCATTACCATATGAATATTTTTGCTCAAGAAAATCACACAATGAGTACAGCAAGTAACACCCCCCCCCCAAAAAAAATAATAAATACATTAGGGTTGTGAGACATGAGAGGCTTGGACCATAATCAAGTGTTGTGGTAGCCTTTCCTAAAATACAGACCCAGTTCTGTAGTATCCCAAGTGGTGAGGGAACAATATGATGAAGTATTAACTAACAATTGCTCTAAAGTTAAATAGTTGATCTCGCGGATTAAAAATTAAAGTTACCCTGAATGATAGGTCAGGATCTAACCCAAAGTTGTTCTGATTTTTACATAGTCTTGTGTTGCGTGGTGATCCTATATTTTATCCCATGTCTAGCCAACTTTTGTCCCTCATACTGAGCTTTTCCCTGGTCAATACAAATTGAGAGAGGGAAATACAACAGCAAGAAACAGGGATATATTTAGTTCAACCAATCAAATTCCTTTGGCTAATTAGCCAGCAGGGATATACTGAAAGATAATGAGATCAACAGGGATATACTGGAACTGACCAATCAAAAGACAACAGTGCCCCTATATATCATGCTTATTAGCATGTAGATCAGCATATTTGCTGATTGTTGTGATTTAAGGCAATTAAGTGCTGCCAATTAAGAGTATTGATTTTTTTGTAGCACAGCTGCATTCACACTAAGTGCTTCAAACTGTTTTACATTGATATAAAATAAAAGTATTAAAAATAAACAGACTTGGGATAAAAAGGTTATACCATGGGTTGCGGCAGTATATCCCTGGTATAGTCACCCTCGACCCCGTATATCCCTCGACCCTTCGGGTCTCGGGATATACTGGATCTTGGGTGCCTATACCAGGGATATACTGCCTCCACCCATGGTATAACCTCATAGTATGTAAAATTTCTTGAGTGTGGGACAATTATTTCTTGTCCTAATGACCATCTGAATGCTCTAAATGACCCCTAGATTTATTTCGGGTACGCACGGAAAAAAATTGACAGTTTGCTTGCTATCAACTCTATGACGTCATCACCATTGTATGAATTTGTTAACTTATAACAAGGTATTTATAACAATGGACATTGTGACGTCATCTATAATGGATGTGCTGGAGGATGCAAACACTATCAAGAAAAAATGAAGGCAATAACAAAATAATTCATTTAATCAAACAAATACTTTTAGAAATTATTTATAGATCTCGATAATCATAAGTTTATGTAATAATGCTCAGAAAATCGTCCATATTTGGCTAATAATTTTATCATTCTGGGTAACTTTAATTGTGATGCATTTACATTCAACCAGTCATAAAAATATTATATGTCCTTTCAATAGACTGTATATGTAAAATCCTTCTGTGGTAAAGTTAATTCTACATTGTTTTAGAACTAAGTAAGACACACATTAGGGTGCATCGTCTGCCCCTATATCTTCAGAACTTGATGCACTTTTGCTGTATTGTTCCTTTATGTCATAAAAGAAGCCCAGTAAAATTTTAGGAAAAACGTCCAATGTCTAAGGGTGGCACCACAGCCTTGAAATTTGAGCATCAGGTATTTTTTTGCTGTTTCGCGGTTGTTAATTATATTCTTAGTTTTTATTTATTTTTATTTTTTACTTATAAATGGTGTAGTTAGATTCCTTAGAAAAAGAGCTTTAATTTGAATACCAGCATCAATGGTTTCGAATCAGGAGAAGTTGTGTTTGCATGGTGATATTTTCTTTTTGAATTTGTGAAATGTGATAAATTGAAAAAACAATGTTAATATGACTTGCTGAACCCATAGAAGTCTCTAAACTGAGGAAGTGATCTACCACATCACCTGATAAAACCTTGATATAATTACAATGTAGTCAAAAGAAAAAAACATGGCAGAACGACATTGCATTGAAGTGATTTATTTCACATATTTACATATATGTGTACTTAATGAAAATTTGTACATTTGGATTTTGTTAAATAGATATCTAAAAAATAAGTTGAAATTCTTACTTTCCTCACCAAAGTGTGCCTTGTACTCAATTCCAATGAAGATGTGGCAGTCATGCAAAATTAGACCTTTTAGAGGAGCGCGGGGCATGCAGCCCCCCTTAACTTCGAGGTGCGATTCGACCTACTTTTTGTGGTTGATTATTTGAATGCTTATGTTGTCAGGAAGGGACCACTTGACTCTACTTATAACTAGTGAAACAAATGTCTACCAATTTTAATAAAGGAGTTACGGAACTTTTTGTAAAAAATATAAAATGGCCTTCTTACCCCACCCATCGGGCAAGAAGCCCCCCTATTATAATCCTATGGCAATTTTTTTTGCGAGCGCATTTAACTTGAAAGTTATATCTTGGGGTTCTTCTATCAATTCTAAGGCATTCTATTCACTTTTTCTGAATTTCAGAATTTTTCTGTTCATGCATTAATTTTTAAATATTTTTTGGCCCTGTTTTAATTTCGGCCAACTTTTTTTGATTTCAATTAGCTATTCTATCAAGATTTAAGGTAAAGTAAACATTATGAAATGGTTCCTGAAGCAGCTACGAGGCCTCAGTGAAGGGGGGCCTCTTGCCCCATACCATGTGGGGCCTCTCGCCCCAAACTCACATATTTTAATTTAACCTCTATATTTTGAGCTAAAATGCAAAAAATATTATCCAAATCATGTTTATGTAATGGTCATAAAGTAAAGCAATGCAGATATCCATTATACTTTTTAAAATTTCCAAAGTTATTTCTAACAGCCACTTTCAAAAAATTTAATCAAAGTTACAAAAACCATGCACCTGTTTTTGTTTCTTTAATTACTTCTATGGTTTGGTGCTGATTGCCCTGAAAATTTGTGACGTCACCTAAAAAGCCTCTAGCTTCATTAGAGCAGCTTCGCGCAAAAAATGGCTAAAATAGTTACGAGCCGGACAAAAGCGTGAAATTTTCGGCATGTGTACTTTGGGACTTGCTGGACAAGAATTGCCTTAGCTCCAAAAAAACAAACCTAGGGAAGTGCATTTAAATTGGTTTCCATGGCAACAAGTACCTATTTCGAAAATCCTTCCCAAAATATGATTAAAATGATGCTATATCAAGGATATTGATGTTATTGCGGTATTTAATGGCAAAAAGAAGGACAATTAAATGTTGCATAACAAATGATATGAAATATCTTTATTTACCCATTTGTGTTACCATGGCAACCACAGTTCATATGAAAAAGCTCTTAACATCTGCTTCATCAGATTGATGATTTTGTGTCAAATTGTCAGTCATAATGTCTTCTGAAGAAATGTAAAAAAGTAAGGTGATAACTCTGTTTGTCTTGTCACCATGGCAACAGATATCCAATATTCCAAAGTAACTTTTTGTTACTACGTGAACATGAGCAGTGCTAATAGAGGCATAATAACAATTTTTGTCCTCAATCACGCATCAGCTTGAAGCATTGAATGTCAGATATCCTCACAGGGGTTCACATACGGACAATTTTGAAGTGTGTTGTCATGGCAACCAAAGATAAACAATTATAATATTTTGTTGTATGTCACACTTTAGGGGGTATTCACAGGAGTTGCAGTGGAACAATTTTTATGAAACTTGGCAGAAACAAGCACAGTATCTTCAGTATGTATGTAGCAGTGTATTTTTGCAGCTTTGTTAACCCCTTTTGACTATGGTGCCATCTACTTGCAAAAAACATGTGTTTTGGTATATTCTCATAAATCCCTTCATTTCATATTTACACAATAAATGGAAGAATGGATTTTTAACATTAGATCATGATTATGATACCTCCAACCATCAAAATAAATTGTTTGTCATGCTTAAATCATGAGTTGAAGAATATATCGCATAACATGAATATAAGAGAGGGGTAAAATACAGATATATCAAATGTAGTAAAATTTAAGTATATTTTTACGAAGTTATCTTCCATAAAAGTAAAAATATTGCATGTTAGAACCCTATTCCCAGTCTATTTGGAAAGCATTCAATCAAGCCATTATTTTAATGTAAATTTTGTTTACAAATATATGGCTGTTGGTTGCTATGGCAACCAAATTTGAATTTGTCCGATTTTGCTATAATTGGGCAAAAGTAGTTTTTTTATGGAATATACTTTAACCAACTTTATCAAAAGTGTACAAAAACATTTATTGAAATGTCTTTTTTAAGATAAGGGTTAGTAATTTCAGGTCACATGACCAAATAAGGGTGTTGCCATGACAAACATGTTCAAATTTGACATGAATTGAATCATTTTTTCAAGTAAATTGATGTGTAACCCTATTAATCCTATCAAAAAGAAAAATTACCAAAAATGTAAGTTTAGATATAACACTGGGGGGGCCTCTCACCTAACCCTGGCTTCTTGCCCCGACCCACTCTAAGCAGTTCATTTCAATTTTTTTCTCCCCATAGTCTAAAAGTTTATATTTTCCGAAATACTTCAAAGTGAAAAATTGTCAGAAATATGGCTTTCTACCATTCAAATTAAAGCTAACTTTGTTTCGAGAACAATGGTGTATGAATTAAATTCCTATATTAAACAATAGGCTAGATATTTCTAACCGCGATTATGTAAAATATCAGTTTCTGTCATTTTTGGACCAAACTTTAATGCAACAGTGCCATCCTAAGGCCACAACCAATCTTACTGAAATTTCGTACAGTGTCTTTCTTCAGGCAATGGAATATATATGGCAGAAGTGCAAATGAATACAACAATATTTTCATTTTTAGGGGGCAGACGATGCACCCTAACACACATTTCTGCCAGAGATGGAGGGTTAACCCAGAGTATAATTGCTTGGGCCCAATGCATTTTTTAACATAGTAACTGGGAGACCAAATGGTCTCCCAGTGGGAAGATTTGGTCTCTCAGTCATTGCCAAATTGGTATCACTGGGAGACCAACTTTTTCGAGAGACTCTCATCAATTTCTCATTTGGTCGTTTTAGTTTGTAGTTCATTGATGCATTTGAAACCAAGGCTTCTGCTTCTCATGTGAAAAATGTTATTCACTATCTCCAAAATATATACTTCTGCCTAGGCCTATGTCATCTTTCTGCTTTCTAATTTAAAAAATTGACAAGACTCTTTTTTGTGGCAATCAGGGAAACTCCAAAATCATCAGCCAGCTCAACAGTTCCAAATCTTTTGGCGAACAAATCATCATACAAAAATATCAAAAATCCTTAAATAATGCCCTGTGCCAATCGTTGGGTCCCAGTTCGAATCCACCTGTTGCCAGTTCACTTCAATGACAGTTTCCTCCATCATCTTGTCTTTATTTGCCTGTCACTTGTCTGAGTACAGGACTCAATATACAATTATACATCCGTCAATTGCTCAAACATATCCTTCAATAGTCTAAATATAATTGAAAAAATAATTTTATAACATAATAATGTTTGGTTAAAGCTGTACTGCCTGCTATGGGACGATTGCATTTGTTGGAAGATTAATAACCAAATTCATGGCGAAGTGCTGTAGTCACCAGTCATTAAAAGAAATTCTTTCATAGATTTTCTAATTTTGTCCTTCATCCGCACTTAATTGAATGCCTGATGAGTGATGAAACATTATTTGATGATGGTCCTCTTCAGTTATGGAGAGATAACTTTTCAAGATAAGTGTGATTATATATCAATACTTACATACAACTTTGGATCAATTATGATTTTAAATGTACACATGATGCAGATTGAGTTTTGAATTCATGGTAAATTTTCTTGATTTATAGTTGAATTTGGGCTTAATCCAAGAACATTAATTGTAAAAATAGATGTTTTCATTATGATTGGCTGGTATCAGATCCACTTGCCTAAATGAAATCCAATGACGAAATGACTATAAAACATCTGTGTAACCATTTGCCATCATCAAACATTCAAATTGTCTGTTTGCTGCTTGATCAGGAGGAACCAAAATGAGGACCTTCATCCCGGCTGTTTGTCTCCTTGCTTCTGTCCTGGTATCTACACTGGCATATCCCAGTGGCAGTTACAGTGACAGTGGCTATGGCGACAGTGGCGCTGGCGACAGTGGCTATGGCGACAGTGGCTATGGCGACAGTGGCTATGGCGACAGTGGCTATGGCGACAGTGGCTATGGCGACAGTGGCTATGGCGACAGTGTTGCTGGCGACAGTGGCGCTGGCGACAGTGGTAGCTCCAACTATGGAAACAGCGGTTACGATAGCGGAAGCCCCTATTACGGGGACAGTGGCAACTCATACGAAAAAAGAAGCTTTGATGGTTCAAGCTATGGTGACAGCGGAAGCCCCTATGACAGTGGAAGCCCCTACTATGGTGACAGTGGAAGCTCATATGAAAAAAGAAGCTATGATGGTTCAAGCTATGGTGATAGTGGAAGCCCCTATGACAGTGGAAGTCCCTACTATGGGGACAGTGGCAGCTCATACAATGGCGACAGTGGAAGCTATAATTATGGCGGAGGTTCGTCCAGTTAGAAAAATTCAACCAAGATGACTGATATATGTACAACCGACTTGCTGTCTGTTATTTGGAAATAAAATACCTGCGAGCATCAGAATTCTGTTTTCAGTATATTGTCTTGTACAAACGTTAACAAAAATCTAACGTTGTAGTTCAAACAAGGGCCTTTTGCCTGTTGAGTTCATTAAACAAAAGCCGCGCTTTGGCGTCATGTATTACAGCTGAAAGCAAAATTTGGTCTCTTTTTTGTTTGTTTCATGCTTGACATATAAAGATGGTGGCAATGACAAAAAATTATAAATATAAATCAGGTTTTATTGGTGTTCAAGGATCCCAAAATTTTGTCAGATGTGAAAATATTCCAGAAAATAATTTATCTCATAGAAAATTTTGTTAGCAAAGCAGCATTATTGTGTCCTTTAAATCTGAAATGAACCAAACATTTGTTTTTTTCCCACTGACTGGTTACTAAATAATTATGTCAGTTGAAAGTTTTGTATCAATCTAGGCAGCAGACTTCTTGCACTTTGGAAAACAGAACTTTAGTTTTTGTATGCGGCCTTGGCTTTTACCAGAAGACAAACAATTTTGGGGGGCCTAAAATGAATTTCAGGGAAGAAAGGACACTTAATACTATGTCTGAGATGAGTTGAAATCTGTTAAATTTAATGTTATATCCTGGAGTGTTATAAAGTATTTAAAAGCGGGCAGGTGACACCCAGAGGAGTTAAGCCTGCCGCGTGCTAATAATGTTGTCCCAAGTAAACTTGGTTTCGTTTACTAATCTTGATTAATTCTGACATTTTCAGAAAAATCACTTTTCATAATAGAAATAACACAGAAATACAGCTCAGGTAAGAATGAGGTTGTTCTGAGACAACCCATTTTGGAGAAAAATGGAAATAAATGTGGTATCCAGGGGGGCCTAACAATTCTTCAATTGCACATTCCTAAAAATACTGCGCAATGAAGGCATTACATATTTTATTTGTTCTTGTCCCGCAATATTGTGAAACAGGCAAAAAATGATAGGAAATAATGGAAATCTGGTTTTTTTTGTGTGGATTAGATTACATTACATTTATTGGTCAAGATGTGACTTTCCTTAAGTACCAGATTTGTGCAAAGTTGACACAAGAATATGATTGATGCAACCATTTCCACTTCAATCAAAAACAGAAGTTTGAAATTGAATTTCAAATGAAGTATTTCAAGCGTGCCAAATTTTGTGATTTCTGTCATTTTATCACTATATTTCTGAGTTCACCTTAATTTAATGATAACATAATTATTATGACACAGACATCTCTGATCCAGAAAGTCAAAATGCCAATCATGTGACCTCATGCCACTCGGTAAAGCAAAAATCCCACAAGATGCTGCTGAGGTCAGATGGCATGTCAGGGGGACAAGAAGATTATGAAAGAAAGGTCATAAAGAGCATGGCATGAGGGTAATCTTCTGATGGTAATTAACCAAGTAATCATTGTGGTCTCTTTGCTGCTACATGTGGATTGACTTGCAGCTGGACATATACAGGTGATTCCATGAGATTCCTTAAGAAATATCATAATAAGGCCGGGTGGAAGAGTGGTTTTTGGCTCTGAAGGGAATTGCCTGCATCGAACCAACTCTGGTAAAGAACCAAAAAAAAATTTCACTTGACCTCCATGAGCAAAAAACTAGCTTGATGTCATTTGGATGAGACATTAAATTGGCAGCCCCTTGTATCAGTGGCTTTGTGTGCTGGACAAGTAAAAGATCCCTCTCATGGACCAATGTGTAACATGTACCGTAGTTCTCCATTTCATCAATCAACCTTCAATGGGCCCAGAACTGAGTTCGGAGCTTTATCCTCAGTCCAGTGTGAATCCTTGGTTCTGATTGGCTGAGAGCCGCGATGTATGACACCGTACACCCTGTCTGTCATCAGCAGACAGGGTGTATGAGATAAACATTGATGTCACAATTGCAGCCATAGGATTGTTATGACGTCATCCTTGTAGCAACAATAGTCATGACGTCACAATGCCATTGTTTGTGCCATTGTGACGTCATCCATGTAACAGCACTACAGTTTGTCTCATCCCACATGCGAACTAATGTTTGGCCTAATTCCGCAGCTTCCAGAAGTCACACAGTGGAAATACACCTACCTGCATGTAGATTGGCAGTTTTGCAATGTGAATACAACACTGTAAAATGTGAAATTCTGAGTTAGCTCAAATGATTGAGTGAGATGGTTGCACAATTTGTTTGAGCTAACATAGCTTGATGTTGTGAGTTATGATAATCTTTTCGTTGTTATAACTTACAACAACAAGCTATAGTAGCTGAAAAAAATTGTGCAGCCATCTCACTCAATCATTTAAGCTAACCTAAAATTCAAAATTTTCAGTGAACATTTTTGCAATGTTTTGGACACGTTTTTTCACTGATTTTCGGCCATTTTAGACGACAGCAGACATTTATGCTTGTTTACATTAGTGACAATACCAATTATATAGCATGCAAACGGCCGTGACGTCACAACAATGCACTGCAGCGCCTCTCTAGACTTAGTTCCAGTCAATGAAATCAGTATCATTTTACCCAGCCCATGCAATGGCTTGGTATAAATTGTATAATAAGTGCTAAATTTACAGTTCGCATGGTAGATGAGACACACTGTAGTGATGACGTCACAATGCTGTTGCTTTGTCACTGAAAGACATTTTAGACTCAGTTTGCCAGATAATCTATTGACATCAATAAAACAAGAAGTCTGAGGATAAAACCGTTACACCCTGCTCGTTTTTCAAGGGTACGGGAATATACACAACTCAGGCCTCCATACACCACTCAGCCTTCGGCTTCGTGGAGTCCTTCGTGGTGTATATTCCCGTACCCTCGAAATGAGCAGGGTGTAACAGATAGTACTTACCATGTCTATATATCTATCTCTAAAATATTGTTTCAAACTGTCATATATACATTACTTATGGCAATATCACTACATTGTCCTATCTTTTACACGGATACTAACAACTATTTACTACCAAAGGATGTGACAACAATTGTGAGTGATGTAATTCAGTCACTGACATCCACAGAATCTTATGCTGAGAGGCAAGTGTGGTACACTTCAAAATAGGAATGAGAAACATCACAAGATGTGTAGATCATGATAGTATATGGATATGATATATATAGGACTGAGCATTTTGATAATCAGTTGTATTTCTTCATTCTTCTTATCATTTTTCTAAAAAAAAAAAGGTGTATATTATTATCGTAATTAATCTCAGAGGTAGAATTTCATGAATTTCTTTAGTTAAGAATTTATCTGAACTATTCAGGAGTCAATTTGGAAATAAAATATCTTTACTACTTTTATTTAGTTTAGTAGATTACAAAAAAAGTTATGGCAACTTGCAGACTTCTTTTCAAAGTTTCATCTCGTCAACTACGATAAATTGTAAAGAACCAATAAATAATGAAAGTAGGATAACATGTATGAAACCGACAATTAGTTACAAGAACAATTAGTGTCAAAATGTTACCTCAGCACAAATGTTGTTTTCTTTGAGTAAAGAATAACGATGAAGCACCAAAACAAACGGTTAATTAACAAATGAACACTGCCATGTATCGAGGAATTAATATAAACGTTTGTGTGCAAGTCAATGTTATGGATTAACCATTATGTTTAACAAAATTGTCGCAAGTTAAAATTCATCAAATTTTGGGTTATGAATTAGATAGTTGTGAACTTCATTATAACTGCAAGTTCTTGTAGGCTACACTGAAAGCTAGTTAGTTGTAATATAAACTAAATTTTACAAATTAAGCTTGATGACATACTTTGCACAAGCATAATCATTTATGAAAAACTGCTGATCGAGTGTCTCAGTCGAATGAAGTTCTCCTTAATGTTCAGTTAAACATTGTTTAATTAAAATTTTAAATAATTAAATATTGATTTAATTGATCCGCATCAGATGAAATTGCCTAAGTGAAATCCAATATGAAGTCAGTATATAAGATCTCTCTGGCTGCTTGCCGTCATCAAACATCTAGTTGTGTGTTTGCTGGTTAACCTACTGGACCAAAAATGAAGACCTTTGTCGCAGTTTTCCTTCTTGCTGCTGTCCTGGTTTCTACCCAGGCATATCCAAGTGGCAGTTATTATGACAGTGGTTATGGCAACAGTGGTTATGGCAACAGTGGTTATAGCAACAGTGGTTATGGCAATAGTGGTTATGACAACAGTGGCAACTCCAATTATGGCAACAGTGGTTATGACAACAGTGGTTATGGCAACAGTGGCTATGGCAACAGTGGTTATGACAACAGTGGTTATGGCAACAGTGGTTATGGCAACAGTGGTTATAGCAACAGTGGTTATGGCAATAGTGGTTATGACAACAGTGGCAATGGCAACAGTGGCAACTCCAATTATGGCAACAGTGGTTATGACAACAGTGGTTATGGCAACAGTGGCTATGGCAACAGTGGCTATGGCAGCAGTGATTATGGCAACAGTGGCTATGCGAACAGTGGTAACTCATATGATGGCAACAGTGGTTATGGCTACAGTGGAAGCTCATTCGAAAAAAGTTTTGTCAGTGGCAGCTATTATGACAGCAGCAACAATGGAAGTCCATATTATGGTGACAGTGGTAGCTCATACAATGGTGATGGTGGCAGCTCATACAATGGTGACAGTGGCAGTTCATACTATGGCAACAGTGGCGGGTCATACAATGGTGACAGTGGCAGCTATAATAATTATGGCGGAAGTTCATCATACTAGAAACAGCAGAGATACGACGACCTGATTTGACAATAAAGACACCTTGAAGCATCCAAAATTAGTTCTTGCCAATTAATATTGAATTATTTGTTGTTTTGATAGCTCTGAAACTAAATTAATGAATTCGCTGCATACTTTTTTCCCCATGAATCTGCGAGTGAGTTTCATATCTGAGAAAATTTACAATTACCTTTCAGTTGAAGATAAAATGGGATGAAGAATGAGACAGCAGGTCAGTAGTACTCAGTACAAGCACCAGCACATTAGAGATTAGACCAATCCAGAAGAACGTGATAGGTTTTACGGTTCTACTGCAGTAATGCAATTCAAATAAAGTTTGAATCTTCAGTCATATCTTTTTAGCTGTTAGGCCTACTCTATGTACATACGGGTGATTCCTTAACCCCGTTTGCAGACTAGTGACATCACCACAAGTCTTATCTTTTTCATCGAAAACTTGAAAGGATCGAAAAAGATTATCTCTCTAGAAGTTGAACTTCATCAAAATAATTTGCTCCTAAAATATCTAGATTTGCAGCTTTTTGTTTATGATGAGTTTTCCCATTTGGCACAAAATGCGTTTGCTGTTTCACTTTTGAAGATGAAAAAAGAAGAAGCCACAAGTTGCGGACCCTTTTAAACCTTCATCATGGTGACTGACTTCTGCAAGGCGTAAGGAACACATAATTATTTAAAGAAAATATGACAACCTGTACAACACCAACAATCATTAACCGGAACAATTAGTGCCAAAGAGTTTTCAGGACACAAAGTAGTTTTCTGTTAATAATGAATAAGTTGCGGGATACTACCCCGTAAAACTAAAAGACAATGTTCACTATATGGTTCAGCCTTCAAAACTCTACTATCAATGTTCTGATGATCTGATCATCAACCGACTTGAAAAGTAAGGTACTTTGATTCAGCTTTGATGATGAAAATTTCTCTATGTTTTAAATTTAAGACAATTATATTCATTCAAATCTATTCTTTTAAGTTGAAAGTAAAGAAAAGCCCAATCTGGCATAGCATTACTGTCTCTTTTCAGCAATCTGCTTCTACATCTTTTTTCTTTATTTTTAAAATTTTTTAAATTGAACGGTCGGCATTTTATAGATCAGCTTCTATCATTCTGCAGTGACACAATGACTTAAAGCAGGAAATACACTGTATATGCTACTGTACTCGCACGGAAATTCAATCTTCCAGGTGCAAAACAAACTTGAGTGACTTATGTTTTATTAGAGCTCTGTGCAGATTGGCGGTCCCACGGAAAATTTATTTTCTTTTTCTCGATTTGCAACCTAGCATAGCAATTTTTGTTGGTCTCCAATTCTTCTAATTTGATGAAGTACCTTAAGTCTTTTCATTAGTTTCTTCATTGTCACCTTTGCTGCCTGACATGATAAGCACTGAATCACCTGATTACCTGTAACTGATACAAACAAAACATTTTATAGCCAGTAACATCACACAACCAAGTTGAAAGTCAATTTTGAAACTATTTGGACCGCCAATCTGCAATCATCTATAAAGGTCCTTGCAACCCTAGCTGTTGGGTTATGAAGGCAAACAATTTTGCCACACATCTAATTTATTCCGTAATGACTCAGTTCCACGAATGCTGATTTAAATCACTTGTCATCACAGTTACCTATCTTTTTTATTTCAGTATAATTTCCCTCACAATTCTTCAAGAGACACAATGAAGAAATAAAAACATCCATGCCATAGATTTGTTTAAGTACAATTGTTCAAGAAAAATTAAAAAAAATTGAAAATACAAATTTGTAATCTTGTTTGCTAGACAACTCTTTCAAACAATCTGCCAGTCCAATGGTCCTTTCTAATTGCACATCTCGTTGAATAAGAAAGGACCATATGCATTTTGGATTGTTTAAAATTTTCAAAGAAAAGGAACAGCTGTTATGGGCTTGGGAAAGAATGAGAAACTTGTAATACATTTATTTCCTCCTCACAAGACAGTGGTGGATCCAGACAGGGTATTCTAGGGGACCCGGACGACAATTTTCGGCATACTCAGGCCGGTGTTGTCCCAAATTTTATTCAAAATATTATTCCCATCTCTATTGTTTAGGGGTCCCAGGCCCCCTAGGCCCCCCCCCTGGATCCGCCCCTGCAAGGGAACCAAGGGTGGGGTCTTTGAGTAGCCTAAGCACAGAAAACTGACAATGTAGAATGGAAAATATCAGCAAATTGTCTCCTGGGCATATAATTGGCCTATTACTGGCTAACAAGTTCCCCAGATCTTACAGCAAGCAAAGATAAAATTTACATTTGCTTCGCATCATGAACAATCTACAACATAAAATGTAAAACAGCAACCATTTTCTAGGCATGAAAATGTTTTAATCAATATAATAAAATTAACCATTAAATGAACCCCATTAAGATTATATTATTACCTGTAAAACAGTGTATAGTTCCCTGTGCTGGGTGAAGCTTAGTTTACAGTTATCGAATTAACCATTATAAATTAAATATACTGTATACATGTATGTCCATCACTATAACTGTACGTAAATGCATACTAAATGCTTATGATTAGTATTGGAAACCTAATAACACAAATTTAAGTTCATGACAAATCAATAGCTATACTAATACTTATAATAATTGATGTAAAAACTGCAGCCTGTGTTTTTAAGTCACATTCAGTTATCTTTTGTATGTTGATTAATTATCACATGTTAAAGGAAACCCAAATCGAATATTGATTTTGATGTTCCGCATCAAATGAACACGCTTAAGTAAAATCCAATATCGAAGTGACTATAAGATCCCTCTGCCATTTGCCGTCACCAAGTTGTGTGTTTGCTGATTCCACTCCTTGACCCAAAATGAAGACCTCCATCGCAGTGTTCCTTCTTGCTCCTGTCCTGGTTTCTACTCAGGCATATCCAAGTGGCAGTTACTACAACAGTGGCTATGGGGACATTGAAAACTCCAATAACGGCAACAGTGGCTATGGCAACAGTGGTAACTCCTATGATACCAACAGTGGTTATGGCAATAGTGGTTAAAGCAACAGTGGCAACTCCTATGATAGCAACAGTGGATATGGCAACAGTGGATATGGCAACAGTGGCTATGGCAACAGTGGCTATGGCAACAGTGGCTATGGCAACAGTGGCTATGGCAACAGTGGCTATGGCAACAGTGGCTATGGCAACAGTGGCTATGGCGACAGTGGCTATGGTGACAGTGGTTATGGTGACAGTGGTTATGGTGACAGTGGCAGCTCATACAACGGTGACAGTGGCAGCTCAAACAATGGTGAAAGCTGTAGCTCATACTATGGCAACAGTGGCAGCCCTTACTACAGCAACAGTGGCAGTTTATACACTCTTGCTCATAAATATGGAATATAGGAAAACACGAAAACTACCATTGAATTGCGGCTATCCCATTTGTATCCAATGGTTAAAATCGCACTTTTAAGAACTTAAGTGGATTCCTGAAGAGTTATTTGAAGTCCTCACTTTAATATTTGGTTAAATTTTTGAAAATTTGGGAGGCTGGAGGAAATAGAAAAAACGATGCTAAAAAAGTCAAAATACGAATTTTGTTTATGGTTAGAAATCAATCAAAAATTGTTTATTTGTGAAAGTTGCTGGCACCAAAAGAAAGATTAACCTTTAAATGAGTAAATTCAATGGTCATTAGAACGTGGAATCTCTGAGACAAATAATCACAGCACAGACAAACAGGTCATATTTATGCTTGGTCCAATGGAACAGTTTTTTACATTTTCAAACTCCAAGACTGCATGATAACCAGGAACGTTTTATTGATATAGGTTCATACACTCTATGTGTGCTCTACCAAAATGTACTATAATTTCAACTAGAAATTGTTTTGACTGCTAGCAATTGAGAGTTTATCACAATAAACAAGGTTGGTTTGTCACCATTGTTCATGAAAACCTCAAAATATGAAAAATCCACTCCAGCCATTCATATTGGGCTAGCTGAGCCTCTTCTCAGCACGTTGAAGTTAATTGTCTGAATCTGGACTCACCCAAAACAAGGGTAAAAAATAAAACAAGGATCGTGGTTATTTCGGTATATTCCATATTTATGAGCAACAGTGTACTATGGCAACGGTGGCAGCTCATACAATGGTGACAGTGGAAGCTATAATAATTACGGAGGAAGTTCATCATATAAATAAAACACAACAAAAATATGGGAGTATACACAAGGACAACTACCTCACATTCCCATTGGAAATTGATGCCTGATTTGAGAATAA
This sequence comes from Platynereis dumerilii, assembly GCA_026936325.1. Taxonomy (NCBI): domain Eukaryota; kingdom Metazoa; phylum Annelida; class Polychaeta; order Phyllodocida; family Nereididae; genus Platynereis; species Platynereis dumerilii. The sequence continues at coordinate 32,390,724 of JAPTHN010000005.1, forward strand.
AGACACCTTGAAGCATTCGAAATCAGTTGTTGCTATATTCTTGTTGAATTGTTTGTTCTTCTGATAGAAATACTGTCTCTCAAACTAAATTAGCAAATTCCCTGCATACTGTTTTTCATTTCCTGCAAACTATTGAACCTACAAATGGGTTTCAGTCTAGAAGAGCATTGCTATCGGAGAAAAGAATATTGTATCTCTTTTCAAATCACAATCCAAAAGTAAACCCAAGTATTTCTTTGAGAACAGTTGGACAACTGCACTGTTCTTTATTCAACCCATGTGCTTGCAAATAACTGAAGTTGGAAATTGCTTTGAAGGCAGAGGGCAGTCTGAAATCTTCTCAAAGACCATGGGGAGCGGATATTGAGCTTAGGAGTCCTTAGGACACTTGTGCCTCTCCATTTTAAGTAGAGAAAGGAATTATCTCGGAACTGCAGCTGCATAGCACCCTCAATACAGGCCCTTTCTTTCTAAAACCCATTTGAAACATCTTCTATATATATTGTGGACATTCAACAGGTTGCTAGCATCTTTGTATATTTAGTACAACTGTTTGACATTATCAATTGTTTTTATTGTGAAATCAATATCTTGTTACAGTCATTGAAATATTCTCAATAACACTGTTATTGTCATTTGATTTCACAAAATCGAAACAAGTATATCTAATTTGATAACACACTCTTAACACAAACGGTTCTTTGTATAAATAAAGAGGCAACAGCCGAGAAAATTGTCTAAATATTTTTATGGTTCAATTGAATTGACAAGGTTCAATACTTGGTAGGAAGGTCCTATGATAGGACCCTGTGCTTCCAGCTTGAGAGAAAGGGGGTTCCATTATGGGAGTTCAGTGCAAATGTTGTTTTTGTTTGCTATTGGAACCTTTTAAAGTTGACTAATGAACCTTTTTGGGGTTCCTTATCTATGCCAGTTTATAGAACCCTCAAAGATTCCATATACAACTTTTTGTTAAGAGTGAATTATAAAATAAAGAACACAAGAACCACTTGAAGTGCAGTGAAATCAGTAAAATGTCTTCAGGATTAAATCCCACAAAAATCGTATGAGGTTAATGGTAATGCTCATTCTATTATTAGGCATTCAACTTTCAAGTAAACAATTGTGTTTCTATTTTTATAAAACTCTTTCTTATGTATTTTCTTCAGGAGTGAGGATATGTGCCATATGACACAGACGTCAGATTGATGAAGTAAAAATGTCAATCATGTGACCTCATGCCAGGTGATCAAGCAAAACTCTCACTTGATGTTGTTGAGGTCATGTGGCATGTCAAGGGGACAAGAAGATCAGGAAAGAGGGTTCACTAAGGGCACTGCATGAGGGTAATCAGCCCAGGGTAATTAGCCAAGAAATCATTGTGGTCTCTTAACTGCTATGCGGATTGACTTACAGTCTTACACATATAAGAAAATATGAGAGATTCCTTGTGACTTTGCAAGGACATAAGTATTGAGTCTGATGGCACCAACTTGACACCACACAGACAATCCTTGGAAATCACTAAGAACTCCTTGACAGTAACTGCCAGTAAGCAATTCTTGTGTGCAATGAAACATCTAGTTTCTCTTGCATTTCACAAGAAAATAAATAGGCATGCAGTTGATAGCAAATGTATTCACCCTCGTTGTGTTGTTATTGATGGTCATTGTAAAGAAGTCTTCCAATCTTGAAAACTTACACTGACAACCCAAGATATATCATCAAATTTGTCATTCTACTTCACCATTTCTGCAATGTCCTCTTTGAAAACAAGTAAGTCAGGTTCTGTCAAGTTTGAACTTCATCTTTACTTGAGACTTATTCTTGGGGTAATTTGGCGTCATTCTAAAGTTGTTGCTTTTTTTAATTTAGCTTTTTTGTGAATTATGACTCAGCCTTGGCAATTAGCTGTCGTTAACAAGGAAGAAAAGTAATGAAAAGACTTGTAAATTGAATACTCTTTGGTGTCAGGACCACATCAATAGTAAAAAAAGATAGAAAAGCGCATGATTATTAATAGCATGACCAATTAGTGTCAAAAAGTTTTTTAAGAAATTGAAGCATACAGCTTAGGCTGTTGCTTAAAATGAACATATTTATCTCTCCCATGGTAAAACACTAAGTACTTCTTGTTTTGAAAGATGAGGTCTAACAATTGCCTAGCATTAGACTGTGAGTACTGTCATTCTGTTGCTCGTGGTGACATGCCGTGCGTACCCAAGTCAAATATAAATTTGGGATCAAAGAAAATATGAACTGATTAATTGAGCCATCTTATGAGTTACACCATATATTATTTTGTTTTAAATGCAACTACCTTGATGGCTGGTGGCAGACTTCTTATTGTAAGGGAAGATTTTGTTAGATCTCATCATTAACAGATGCTGCCAGCACTATAAAGTTTTTGAAGCAATAAAAATATGCTCAGACTACTAACAAAAACTAGAACTGTTCATTGCTTGCTGGATAAAAAAATTGGAAAAGCTGTATTAGCAGAAATTGAAGGAACAGCTAATAACTATGAAGTTCACTGCATGCAATGTGCAGGCTTCAAGCTATAATAATCATGGATTTAATGTTTCATCAATATTTTAATAATATTGTATTTCTTCTTCCTTATCATTGCAACCATCGATGGAGGAAGCGATACCACTGGTAACATGGAAACGCTTACAGATTCTGAGTCCTGGTCCTCATTGCACATGGGATCAAGTTCAACTTTTACTAATCAGCAGACTTTGTATGGGGAAAGTCTGAGATACCCCACTTGCAAGCCTTCATTCGATGTTGTGTGTGTTGACACATAATCGAAATGTTCAACCCACCCGTATGAGTGAGGCTCTGGATGGGGGTTTTGCGTTCTCCTGTCCCTTTGCCATTTTACTTCTGAATTCCCTGTCCCTTTGCAATTTTTACCATTGCATTTCAAATTCCCTGTCCCTCAGATCATGATGGGATTTTATGTCCACCAGGTTCCTTGGCCATTTTACTTTTGAATTCCCTGGCCCTTGACCATTTCATTTTTTAATTCTCTGTCCCTCATAACCCCCCATCCAGAGCCTAATAAGTATACCTTCATTTTGGTGGCTAAGTGGTTTGGTGAAAAAGCATGTTTTATAAATTGTTAAGGCCGGTATATAAATTCTACTACAGTGGTTCATGCATTGTAAGACCGCCCCCTTTGCAGTCATGAAGCGGTATCTCATGGGGGTGCGATCTCTCGTCGGGGTGAAAAGTGCACTAAAAATACTACTTCGTCCATCCAGAAGACGGTCACATAAGGCAGGCCAGTCTTACAACAGGGGGTCTTAAAACGCAGCTACCACTGTATTTACAAGATCAATGTTATGTTTTGTTGTCCAGTATATTCATGTTAATGCATTTTGGTACACTTCAGGTTTATAGATTGTGCAATTAGTTTGCAATCTTGCATGCCATGCTTTGACCAAATCGATAATCAATCACGAGTCTTTCATCAACCTGATTGCTTCCAGAGCAGTCAATTGAAAGTAATTTAAAGCTAGCATGTCTTAATAGACCATGTGATAAACTACACGTAGGAACACTTCGTACATCATGACATGCTTAGCGGGAGACCATTTGATATCAAGGGGGGGGGGGTTCGGTTTTTTTTTAAAATAGATAACTTCTTGCTCAGTACTTGTGAAATGAATGAACTTTTTTTGGGCAGCCTTGAAATAAGGAAGTTCTGGTGGGGTGTTTTCCTAAGAAGGCAATGATTTATTTAGGAATGAAATAATTGCATGGGTATTTCTTGCGCTTGAGATAAATAATTACGGCTACCATTAGCCTACTGTGAAATAAATAATTTCCCACTGAGGAAAACTCCAAGCCCCCATTGAATATTCAATGGTCGCCCCCTTATCAATTGAACCTGATCTGCGATAACAGAATGAATTTTGGGAAGTTGTCCTTGTCTACAGTCAACGAAAAACAAGTACATACATTCACCTGCAATTGGACACCTATGACCTCACAACAAGTCCTGTCCATTGCATTGAAATGAACTGTCAATTTGTCATTGAGTTTCTTCTGAACTCATTGTTGCTCAGTTGGTGACTTATTTTATTTGCATTGAAAGCACACAATATGACCTCACAAATTGCATATGAATCATAGCCAATAACATACAAGGATACAATATGTACATTCTAATTACTATATCAGCGCATGGTCGCATTATTTTGTCAGCTAAGCGTTCCACGACATGATAACTCGATAGACCTCATCTGCATGGATCCCCCCCTTCAATCTGTCCTTACAGTTAAAAAAAATAATATTATTAGCTGCTAAGATTGAATTAACGAAGTCATGGATAGATCGTAAGTGGTAAGCCTAGGCTGGACTTTAGAATTCAAATATTAAATGCAGAAAATATTAAGAGAAATTGATGAAATTCATGCAATATGCAAGTGATATTGCATCAGCCTGTGTTGTTTTTTTTAAGGAAATGACACATCATGTCAGACAGAAACTCTACTAAACAAAGTGTACCTAAACAGGCACCAGTTTGATATCATTTTGCCTTGATAAGAGTTCTTCCACTGAATTTCAAGGTCACGCATTCCTATTTGGGTTCTTTGTAGGCATTGCTGGGGTGTTGATAGTGTTATCTTCCTCACACTTCATTATCTTTGAGCTTTGAAGTCAATGGTCATGACAGATCTTGGATTCCCAGATCCCCATGGAGCCAGTACCCATAACTAAAAAGACTGTTCCTAAACTAAAATGATTTTTTGGCTAGCTTTCCTTCCTATTCTGTCCCAGGGATGGATACAGAGGGGACGGGGAGATGTATCCCTGCACAGAAGAAGAAATTCTTAGTACTTATAGTTTTTTCATCAGATTTTAAGCTGAAAATAGAATTTTTCGTAATTGATAAATATTGTAACCACCCCCCCCCCCCCAAATAAACATTTCTTTGATATGTATCTGAGATGCATGACGCTGAAAATGGGGAGCGAAATTGCACAAACGCCTCTAATTAAGCATCAATTGAGGGCATTGCAGCGCAGTCCAAAAAAAAACTCGAAGCAACATCAACCAAGCGGAGTTGAACCTACAAATGGGTTTCAATCTAGAGGAGCCTGACTACTGGAGTAACAGACAACTGCATCTCCTTTCAAATGACAATCCAAAAGAAAGCCCAAGTCATTCTTTGAGTGCAGTAGGATAACAGCACACTGTTCTTTATTCAACCCATGTTTTTCCTGTGAAATTACTGAAGTTGAAAAAGCCTGAAGGCACAGGAATGGACTGAAGTCTTCTCAAAGACCATAGGGAGCGGATATTGAGATTAGGAGTCCTTAGGAAACTTGGGCCACACCATTCTAAGTGGACAAAGGAATTATCCCGAACTGCAGCTGCATAGCACACTCAATACAGGCCTTTCCTTTCTATAACCCCTTTGAAACATCTTCTAGCAATATTGTGGAAGTTCAGTAGGTTATTAGTACCATGCTATAAAATATAACTATTTGACCTAATCAATACATTGTAGTTCCTGTTTTGAAATCAGTCTCCTGTTACAGCTATTAAAATATTCTCATTTACTGTGTTGATGTCATTTTTAAATAAAATTTTACAATAAAGAACACAGGGTATAGATTATGCATTTCAAAGTCTAACAAAACTCTTATACTCGATGCTAATTTTATAACTTCGGATACACATTTTCAAGAAAAAGATAGTATTTCAAAGTTTGCACTGAATTGCTTTATATGAGGGACATATTTTATCAAATTATTTTCTTATGTATGTTCTACAGAATTGAGATAATGCGTCATGTGACACAGATGTCAGATCCATAAAGTCAAAATGTCAATCTTGTGACCTCTTGCCACGTGATCAGGCAAAACTCTCACGAGATGTGTTTGAGGTCAGGTGGCATGTCAGGAGGACAGGAAGGTTAGGAAAGAGCAGTCAATTAGGGCAACGCATGGGGGCAATCAGCCCAGGGTAATTAGCCAAGAAATCATTGGCGTCTCTTTACTGCTATGCGGGTTGACTTACACATATAAGAAAATATGAAACATTCCTTTCGGCTTTGCTAGGACATCGGTATTGAGTCTGATGATGCCAGTCTGATACCAGGAGAGACAATCCGTGGAAATCACTAGGAATTCTGTGGCATACCTGTCTGGAAGCATCATTCTTGTAGTTTCTCCTGCATTTCACAAGAAAATGAATAGGCATCCAGTTGATTGCAAATGTATTCACCCTTGTGTTGTTATGGATGGTCATTGTAAACAAGTCTTCCAATCTTGAAAAATTATACTTAAAACTAAAGACAGGGGTAATTTGGCATTATTCTAAAGTTATTGCTTACTTTAACTATGCTTTTTTGTGAATTATTACCCAACCTTGCCAATTAGCTGTCGCAAACAATAAAGAAAAAGTAATTAAAAGACTTGTAAATTGATTATTGTTTGGTGTCAGGTCCGCATTAATTGTAAAAAAAAAGATCGATTTAAAGAGTTTTTTGTATACAGCTTAGGCATGTGTTTTTAAAAATGAACATACAGTGGTCCCTGCGTTATACCCCTTCTGCGGTCATGAAGTGGTCTATAATTACATTGGTTAGACACCGATTTTTAGGGCTCTATAATTGTTTAAAAGTGCAACTTGTTTATATGTTTCCAGTCATATAAGGGGCAGACCAGACAATAGTTGCGGGGGGGGGTTGGGTTATGGAACGCGACAAAATTTTTTATCGCAATTTTTACATAAACACTCCATTTACTGGAACAAGTGAAAACAAGCTTTTTTTTATATTGTCATGCGGGAAACAAACTTTTTGTTTAAACCAATCAAATTTTCATTTTTTCCTTCAAAAGTTTTTTGGCCATTTTCTTTATATTGCAAATTTCTCAATTTTCCTATCATGGAATAAATCTATTAATAAGCAACATATGTTACACACCTCAGCCATATTCATGGGACAGAAATTTAAAAAAAGTTATACAATAATAATGAAATATGCATTTAGAATTTCAGTTTATTCTATCAAATATTTTATATTAAATCAAGGTGTACATGTATGCCCCAAAATTATCTTATTTTTTCCTAGAAATTTCTAATTCAAATCCTGTGAAATATTTCACTTCTCGTAATTGACTTAATATTGATACCTCAATTTTGTTGCATCTATCAGCTGCAACATTGTGACTGCATGTGATACAATAGCCATAGCTGTTTTATATCGCCCATTTCACAATTTTCCTAACATGGCCTAAATCGATTAATAAGCAGCATATGTTATACACTTCAGCCATATTCATGTGACAGATATTTTGAAAAATCCAATCCATGCAAATAAGTACAAAATATGCTTTTAGAATTTTAGTTTATTCAGTGAAATATTTAATACTTAATCAAGGTGTTTTCCAGAATGCTATTTTTATTTTTCTTAGAAATTTAGTAATCAGACCATGTGAAATACTTAACTCCTTGTAATTGACTTACATTGATACCTCAATTTTGCTGCATCTGATGGCTGCAGCATTGTGAACTGAATATATTTAAGAACCTTAGCTGTGAAGCATGCTGTAGTTGCTGTATTAAGGAGAGCTGTAACTGCTGTAGGATGGTGAACCATAGCTGCTGTAGGATGGTGAACCGTAGCTGCTGTAGGATGGTGTGCCATAGCTGCTGTAGGATTGTGAACCTTAGCTGCTGTAGGATGGTGAGCTGTAGCTGCTGTAGGATGGTGAACCATAGCTGCTGTAGGATGGTGAACCGTAGCTGCTGTAGGATGGTGAACTGTAACTGCTATAGGATGGTGAACTGTAGCTGCTGTAGGATGGTGAGCCGTAGCTGCTGTAGGATGGTGAACCGTAGCTGCTGTAGGACGGTGAACCATAGCTGGTGTATGATGGTGAACCGTAGCTGCTGTATGATGTTGAACCATAGCTGCTGTATGATGTTGAACCATAGCTGCTGTATGATGGTGAACCGTAGCTGTTGTAGGATTGTGAACCGTAGCTGCTGTAGTATGGTGAAATGTAACTGCTGTAGGATGGTGAACCGTAGCTGCTGTAGGACGGTGAACCGTAGCTGCTGTAGAATGGTGAACCATAGCTGCTGTAGGACGGTGAACCGTAGCTGCTGTAGGATGGTGAACCGTAGCTGCTGTAGGATGGTGAACCATAGCTGCTGTAGGATGGTGAACCGCAGCTGCTGTAGGATGGTGAACCATAGCTGCTGTAGGTTGGTGAACCATAGCTGTTGTAGGATGGTGAACCGTAGCTGCTGTAGGAAGGTGAGCTATAACTATTGTAGGAACCGTAGCTGCTGTATGATGGTGAACCATAGCTGCTGTAGGATGGTGAACCATAGCTGCTGTAGGATGATGCACTGTAGCTATTGTAGCTGTAGTATGAACTGTAGCTGTTGTAGGAAGGTGAGCTATAGCTATTGTAGGATGCGTAGCTGCTGTAGGAAGGTGAGCTATAGCTATAGTAGGAAGCGTAGCTGCTGTAGGAAGGTGAGCTATAGCTATTGTAGGAAGCATAGCTGCTGTAGAAAGATGAGCTATAGCTATTGTAGGAAGCGTAGCTGCTGTAGGAAGATGAGCTATAGCTATTGTAGGAACTATAGCTGCTGTAGGAAGGTGAGCTATAGCTATTGTAGGAAGCGTAGCTGCTGTAGAAAGATGAGCTATAGCTATTGTAGGAACTATAGCTGCTGTAGGAAGGTGAGCTATAGCTATTGTAGGAAGCGTAGCTGCTGTAATAGCTGTTACCTTGTATAGCAACAAGCGACACCAGAAGAATGACCGTGGCCAGAACTGTCTTCATGTTGAATTTTTGAATTCCACCGACAAACACCAAGGCTTTTAGTGTTTGACGTTCATCGGATGTTTTAATGGCGCTTTTATACTCAATGCCAGTTGAATTAATGTGGCATGGAAAAACGTGATCATCATCTTCATTGGAAAATCTATCAATTAAATTAAGATTAGAGTCAATGATAGTTTATTAATGACTGTCATAGAGACAGAAAATTTAGAATTTCAACCTTCAAAATATATTGATATTCAATTATTAACCTTTTAGTAACATTTAATAATTTGAACATAAATAAATAATCTGATGATCAGTGGAATGTGCATCGTATAATCTAGCAATTAAATTAGTGAACTAGTGGACTATGTCAATACGGAAGGTGGGCTTAAATAAACTATTTATTATATTAGTTGAAAATATCTGACTCGAATAACGTCATTTTGTTGGTGTGCTTGTTCCACCTTTTAATTCACTGTATTTGTTAACCTGCCAGACGTTTCCAGAAAAAAAATCTATTTTAATTTGTTTTGCATATTGTTTCCAAAGAGTCTCGCTCATTAGTTTCATGAATGGTCTCGGTCTTGTCAACGAGAATCAAAATTTTCTCGAGATAGTTGGGACATTGTCCTTCCCCAGCAACAATTATATACCAATCGAGATTTAAACGCGTAATGGATGAAATTATTTTGGAATTTATATTTTTTGTAGAAGTAATGGTTTTGTTTCAATACATCACAGCTAAACATCCAATTGGCAGAAAATTGGAAAACATTTGGGCAATTTTAACTTCAACATTTATCATATCTACAGTGGGATTATCAACCACAGACACTTTAATTAAACAATGGTGCAAATATGGAAAAAGATTAATGTCAATTTTTACAAAACAACAACCTAGTGATCAGATCAGAATTCGAGAGATATTTCTCAAGATATGAGAAAATGCTGAGTCATTGCTAATCTTCTTGAGAATTCACGGTTTCATTAGAAACACTTGACTTTTTGCACAGAGCATCTTTTAAGGATTTTCGAGTGTGAGACCGACAAAACAAACTAAAACCATTGCCCGTAGTAGTGCATACCATTGCAATGCCCAAATTGATACAGTAAATTAATTTAAGATCCACAAATATAATGGGCTTGTAAAGAGGAGTTTTAACTTTAGCAGTAACAGCTAATTTCACAAGAATTGGTGTAAGTCCCAACCGTACTCCCATGCAGTCTTGGCAGGGTGGTCCCAACCTAAAGCAGTGCAACAAATTTCAAATTTATAAAAATTGAAAATCAAATGGATGACAAGAGTCCGCTGCAGAAATTTATCATGAAAACAAAAAGAAGAGACCTCAGTTTAAAATTAATGCACCAAAACTTTAATTTGAGAAAACCAAAATTGCAATTCAAAAGAGTCTGTAAAGGAAAGTTGGTCTCCCAGTGACCCCAATTTTGGTAATGACTGGGAGACCAAATCTGTCCACTAGAAGACGTTTTTTTTTGCACGGTTGAAGGTTTTACTAAATTGGAATTTCATCACTTTACTCTTTTCCAGTCTCTTATATGTAGTTCATATACGCGTTTGATATTTTATTTTAGAAGATGACAAAAGAAGAAACCATAACTTGTGGACCTCTCTGAAACCTTTGTCATGTTGACTGACTACTGCAAGGTATAAGGAACACATAACTAAAGAAAGTAGGAGGTCGCATGTCGTGAAGTGGACACCTAAAAAGTGTGGTTCTGTGACACTTTGCAAAGAAATTTGTCATTCATCTGTCCATTTCTCAAAGACTAAAAAGCCTATCAATATGATTATAGTCTCATATTGTAGCCCTGAAAGTTCTTTTAAATTCGACTAAAACTTTATTTAAATTGATGGAATATTTTTGGTCCAGCAACCCTGCAAATTAAAAAATCCAGGGGTAGTTCAGAGGCGGCGTTGGAGGCGGCAGCGGGAGGAGAAAGCAGTAACCAAGCCCTAGATGCCCTGTAACTCCAATGTACCTGCCTGTATCCTGAATAAACTGCTTCAGGGTATTGTTCAGTTCCTTAAATGTCTGTACTGGGCCTTCCACATGTGTCTGGCGGTATTATGTCTGTGTAGCTTAGAATCAATTGATTATACCACTGGCAACAGGCAAGCCATTATTAGTCTGTATTCGACCATGAGGACATAATGTGCTCAAAAGAGCTTTGTGAATACTTAGTTCATGATTAGGTGTTTCAGTGGGCACTTGCTCATTGAAAATGCATTCAGAATGACCTATTGAGATAATTTGGGGTAAGTTATTGGATCTGAGGAGCCATAAAAGCCATCAATTGAAGATTTGCTGTGAACTCCCGTATTTTTTTTTTTACTTAATATTCACTCACAATTCTAACTCCTTTTTTCCTAGATAAATCTCGCTATTTTGGCCTCACATTATAACCCCAGTTGTAATTTACAATTTAAAAAACAAACCAGGGTCAATTCTAAGGAGATTTGACATGGCAATGATGTTTTTGTAAGAATAGTCCATCCTGAGAAAAACGCGTTTTTATATCAGTCTGTTAGTGCATTTCTTTGTTAATTAATAACACATAGATACCCTTACTGTGCTCCAGGGGCAGTTTAAGTGACCCCTGTAAAGTCTGCCAGAGATAGAAAAAAATGTCAAAATTGTGAAAAAAGTGTCCCAAGCTATTATCTCAGTGGGAAATGATAGTTTCTTCCTGTATATTTGCATGAAGTCTCTGGCCCCCCTGAAAAAAAAAATTAATTGATATATATCTGAGGTGCCTGACGCCAAAAATGGGGAGCAAAATTGCAAAAATGCCTTTAATTAAGCACCATTTGAGGGCATTGCAGTGCAGTAAAAAAAATTCAATCTAGAAGAGCCTGACTATTGGAGTAACAGACGACTGCATCTCCTTTCAAATGACAATACAAAAGAAAGCCCAAGTCATTCTTTGAGTGCAGTTGGATAAAAGCATACTGTTCTTTATTCAACCCATGTTTTTCCTGTGAAATTACTGAAGTTTAAAAGCCTAAAAGCAAAGGAATAGACTGAAGTTTCACAAAGACCATAGGGAGCGGATATATAGCACACTCAATACAGGCCTTTCTTTTCTAAAATCCTTTTGAAACATCTTCTAGCAATATTGTGGAAGTTCAATAGGTTATTAGTACCATGCCATAAAATATCACTGTTTGACCTGATCAATTCATTGTAGTTCTTATTGGGAAATCAGTCTCCTGTTACGGTTATTAAAACATTCTCATTAACTCTGTTGTTGTCATTTTTTAAATAACATTTCACAACATAGAACACAAGGCATATATTATACATCTGAAGGAACAGTGACATCATTGAAAAATCAATAGGATTAAAAACTAACAAAACTCTCATAAGGTTCCTGGTGATGCTAATTTTATAACTTGAGATGCAACTTTTCAAGGAAAAGATAGTATTTCGAAGTTTGCATTGCTTTATATGTGGGATATCTTTTATTAAACTGTTACCTTATGTATGTTCTACAGGAGTGAGATAATGTGTCACAGACGTCAGATCCACAAAGTCAAAATGTCAATCATGCCACATGTTTAGGCAAACCCTCACGAGATGCTGTTGGGGTCAGGTGGCATGTCAAGGGGACAAGAAGATTAGGAAAGAGGGGTCATTGAGAGCAAGGCATCAGGGTAATCAGCCCTGGGTAAATAGCCAAGAAATCATTGCGGTGTCCCCTTTGCTGCACCATATAGTCACTTGCAGTGCTATATAGTTATTTTTAGATAAATTTTGTATTATATTACTGTCTATCATTAATAATATTGGTTAACGTGGTTGACACTCACCTGGATGGCTCACTTGCTTTGCAAGTCAGGTGCCATGACCTATTGCATCATTAAGTCCCTATCATTTGATGAATCTTAGGTTAATTTTTTCATTTTTGATGTTGTTCAACCTATGGGGGAGATTGCAATTGCTTGTGGAAAGCAGTTATTGCAAAGTGTCCTGGTATTAAGTGATAGGATAAGTGGGAAAGCTGGGCTGTTATACCAAACTGGTTAAAGATAAATATGGGTTCTAGTTTTGAAGTTGATCTTGGAAGCCACAGCTGCTACTTCAAGGAGGGTTTTAAGAAGAAGGGGTGATGCTGAGTAGGCTTGGTCTGGCAGGACGGATGCAGTCAGGACTGAAATGCATGTGGGTTGACTTGGTCCGGTGTGGTGACAAGTCATGAAGTTAAGGGGTCGGGTGATTCCTTGGAAGTAAGAGCTGACGGCTATTCAGGAGACACAAGCAAAAACTAGGTCAACACCCGCGAGTATAGGTCACAAATTTAATTTAAAAGTAATGATGATACCATATAGTCACTTGCAGTGCTATATAGTTATTTTTAGATATGAGGCAATGGGGTTGTGGGCACCCTAAAATACCCCAGCACTGGCTGCAGAAATCAGTCTTGGCTGGGCTTCCCCACAGGTGAGTGTCTCCTTGTTAACTCTGTGCTTCAGGTTAGATGGGCTAAAATAAATAAGATCTAACATGTGTCATAATAACATCTGATATGTAATTGAACATTGAATATGTAACTGAGAGAAATATGATATTGAATAAATAGTTGTGTTAACAATTATGTTGTTTGTTACTGCTCAGCTATGATTGTTAATTTATGAACATTAGCATAATGTAACAGAGGGAGCAAAATGGACCCTGGTCAGACACGGTTACCGGTCCTCAAACCAAATCACTGTCAAGTGAGGGCTATTATCATCTGTAGCTATTGCCTCCCCAGATATATATTTTTGATGATGAATCTATGTAGTGATTAGATCATGTAATGAGTATAAGAAAATAACAGCACAGTCACCCTCAATATTGTAGCTGCTATGTGGATTGACTTACAGGTAAAAAAATATGAGATATTCTTAACAGCTTTGTGAGGACATCGGTATTGAGTCTGATGACACCAGTCTGACACCACACAGACTATAAGGTTGGAAATCACAAAGAATACCATAGCAGTAACTGCCAGTTAGCATCATTCTTGTGTACAATGTAGCATCTAGTTTCTCATGCATTTTACAAGAAAATGAATAGGTGTACAGTCTATTGCAAATGTATTCACCCCAGTTGTGTTGTTATTGATGGTCATTGTAGACAAATCATCCAGTCTTGAAAATAATACTGAAAACGGAAGACGTATCATCAAATTTATCATTCTAGTTCACCATTTCTGCAAAGACAGACAGACATGACAGACAAAAAATGTATTCACAGTGAAGCTGCATAAGTACTCTATGAAAACAAGTGAGTCAGTTTATGACAAGTTTGTAGTCCATTTTCTCTTGATATTTATTGTTTGTGTAATTTGAAATCATTCTAAAGTTGCAGCTTCTTTTAATTTAGTTTTTTTTGTGAATTATGACTCAGCCTTGTTAATTAACAGTCCTTGACAATAGTGACAAAGTAATGAAAAAACTTGTTTTAAAATTGATTACTCTTTGGTGTTAGGACCACGTCAATAGTAAAACAAAAAGACAGAAAGGCACTTGATAATTAATAGCATGACCAATTAGTGTCAAAAAGTTTTAAAGAGAAATTTAAGTATACAGCTTAGGTTGTTGTTTAAAAAGGAACATATTTATCTCTCCCATGGTGAAACACTATGTACTTCTTCTTTTACAGCCAGGAAATTTGATATGCAAAACGAGTGAGCTGCTGCACTGTGAAAATGGTACTTTGTGTGTCATCATGCTGATGATTTGCCATGATCATAACCAATACTTTAAATGTTACTCTGATTTAAGGAGACTTAAATCAGAGTGACAGGCAAGCAAAAAGAGTATACGAGGGGCGTTCAGAAAGTTTGAGGTTTTTTTTTATATGGACACTTATTTTCAATCTAGAACTATGAATTTTTCACAGGATAAAATTCAGCATATTTGGAATGGATTTCTGGACAATTTTGACATTTTAAAGTCATTTTGTGGTTGCCATGGAAACTGAAAGTTCAGCTTCTTGGGGCGAATAATACTGAAACCACTAAAGCCAATGAATTTTGGCTGTGAGAGACCTCTCTCTATCACTTGAATTAGTGAGATTGACAATATTTGACACAAGAAATATAGTATTAGCCTTATAAAATACTTGCAAGCCCACCAAAAGCATTGATTCATACACTTGACCCATTGAAGTATATGTTCCTTGAAGTGCTCCAAACAAAGTTCTGTGAAAGACTTTGGGTCATCCAAAGCCTGTTCTCCACTAGTGCCTGAAACTATAGCCCCCATGGACTAAAGTAAGGGAAAACCAGGACTTATGTAAAGCAGCATGTCACAGGAATAGCTAGGATGGATAATGCTGTCCATTTTGGTCTCTTGTTCATACTAGTGAATCCATGCTTTCATAAGTCCTTATGAAGTTAGGGAAACACATCTTTGCCTCCTTAATTTCCCTCGCCAAATCTGGCATGAATGAGTGCTTTCCTACATGGGTTCAGTGTAAGAATACACACATTTGGTGTGCTTGAAAGCATATTTAGAAGCTAATACCATATTTCTTGTGTCAAATATTGTCAATCTCACTAATACAAGTGACAGAGAAAAGTCTCTCACAGTCACAATTTCTTGGCATTCTTGGTTTCAGTGTTACCTGCCCCAAGAAGCTGAACTTTCAGTTTCCATGGCAATCACAGAATGACTTAAAAATGTCCAAACTGTCCAAAATTTTGGAAATCCATTCCAAATATGCTGAATTTTATCCTGTGAAAAATTCATAGTTCTAGATTGAAAATAAGTATCCATATGAAAAAAGCCTCGAACTTTCTGAACGCCCCTCTTACATCTGATTTTTACATTTTTACTCTAAAATCAGTTAGGACAAGTCAGACGGCCTTCTCTTGAACATGATTAATCAAACAGATTCTATGTTTCCCCATGTTGAATGAAGAGAAAATGACACTTCATCAGCTATCATGAGTCTCGAGGTGTCATTTTCACAGTGCAACAGCCCACTCACATCAAACTTCCTGGCTGTAAAGGATGGGTCTAACACTTACCCAGTAGTAGACAGTGAGGACTATGTAGTACTCCGCAGACTGTCACAGACTGTCACATACTGTCACTTGTAGTGGCATGCATACTCAAGTCAAAAATAAATTTCGGATCAAAGAAAATATGAACTGATTAATTGAGCCATCTTATGAGTTACACCGTATATTATTTTATGATTTAAATGCAACAACCTTAAAGTTTTTAGCTTGAGGCAGAATTCTTTATAGCAAGGGGAATATTTTGTTTGATCACATCATTAACAGGTGCTGCCAGAAATACCTAGAACGGACATGAGGCTGTATGACGCCACCTCAAGATGAGGTCACCAAATCCACCATATTGGAACTGCCCTGACACATGACGTCATTGTGACGTCACATCAGGAGCAACAAGATGTTGTGTTTGGTTGATTGTGATATGACATGATGCCATTATTACTAGTGACGTCCCTATTACACCGTGGATAATCATAACACGTTCTAATTGAGGGTACGCATTCTTTTGGAGTTAATGCAAGCGTTCTTGTTGAGTGGCTGTGAAAAAATCTAGCTTTGTTGCTAAAGATGACCCTTTCTGAAGTAAATACTCACTTCATGGAGTGCCAGAAAGGTAGTCCTTGGCCTCTGTGCCATCTTTGCAATAATAAAATTTCAACTCTCAATGATTGGAGCCACACCATGCAGTGCACGTCTGTCACTCTTCTCACAATGCTTCTCTATCACTCCGAAAGAACGCTTTCACTCATCCTCCATAAGAACGCTGCCACTGATTTCTGCAAAGGTAGGGGTGAGTGGGGCCAGTTGAACCAAATTTAAGAATTGCTCTCCTGTATGCATAATTTTACAGCTTTCAGGGTGAACAAAGATGGAAAAGGTAGTTTGAAAAGTTGGCAATTTAAATACTACGAAAGCTCCAATCTCAATGTGAAACTAAAATTTACATCCAAAAAAACGAAAAAAGTGTGATTGTTCCCTTTCCATGTATCTCAGAACCAAATTCAACCAATATATCTACATGGAAAAGACTTGCCTTATGAGGTCTAACACAAGGTTTTATGTATGTTCCCTTCTCCACCTGGTGAAAAATCAAGGGTTGTTCATCTGGCCTGCCGGTTCAACTGGCCCCAATCTCCGCTACTCAACTCCTTGGTTATTATCCCAGATAAAGTGACTTGAATTAAGTTATATACAAGTCATGATTAATGGCTCTGCTGTACCATGGACAATTTTTGACATCCCACTTAATGCCTAATGCTTTGAAATGAGCGCAATAGTGGAGACAGTATTAAATTTTTCCAGAACTTTCCGAAGTTGTGTCCAGTATATTGCACTATATAATTTGGTAAACAGTATAAAACTACACCTGAATGATGCTCTAGAATACCCATTACTCCATGGTAATAACAAAATGTTCCCTACCACAAAATTTTTTTGGCTTTTCTGGTATTTTCCTGGAATTTTTCTGGCACTTACTCATAAGCCCTCCATTAGAACGCTTCTACCACTCAATAAGAACGCGTACCCTCAAGTAGAACGCTTTATGATTATCCCCCGTGTATTATGTGACGTCACGGTTACCAAATTTATGCCAGGCTGCCAGGCAGTTCCAAGATGGTGGATTTGGTTGCTTCCTCTGCTAGAACCTCCTTACACCTGACTCTGGTTTGTTTTGGTATAATTCCCCTGCCCTTTGCCAAGTCAGGTTCTTGGATCTCAACACTTTGTAATTCACCAGACAATTTGTTAAATGTTTTCTCTTGTAATTTTATATGTATTATATTATCAAGTACAAACTTGTCAATTGCGACTCTATAAGTATACCTTCATTTTGAGGCTATGTAGTTTGTTGATTAACTTTGTTTTATAAATTGTGTAAGGCCAGTATATAAATTCTAATACTGTGGTCCCTGCATTGTATTGCCGTCATGAAACAGTCTCTCATGGGGCTGCGATCTTTCATAGGTGTTTCGAAATGCACTAAAAAAATTCAGAATCCGGTCAGAAAAGGCAGGTCGGTCTTACAACAGGCCCTGAACAGGGAGTCTTATAATGCAGGTACCACTGTATTTACAAGATCAGGCTTATGTTTTGTTGTCCAGTATATTCATGTGAATGCATTTTGGTACACTTCAGGTTTATTGACTTTGCAATTAGTTTGCAATCTTGCCATGCTTTGATCAAATCGATAATCAATCACAAGTGTTTCATCAACCTGGTTGCCTCCTGAGCAGTTGATTGAAAGTAATTTAAGGCTAGCATGTCTAACACACCATGTGATAAACTACACATAGGAACACTTCGTACATCATGTCATGCTTCCAAATCGAGCCTGATCTGCAGTAGCAGAACGAATTTCGGTAAGTAACAGTCGATGAAAGAAGAAGTTATCTTAAAAACAAATCAAATTTTCATTTTTTCTTTCGAATTTTTTTTGGCCATTTTCTTTTATATCGCCCATTTTTCAACTTTCTTAATATGGAATAAATCTATTAATAAGCAACATAAACATGATAAACACACCTCAACCATAATGATAGGCGGAAATTAAAACAATTTAAAGCCAACCAAATAATTATGAAATATGCTTTTAATTTTAGAATTTTTGTTAATAAGTTAAATATTTTATATTTAGTCAAGGTGTTTGCCAGAATGTTATCTTATTTTTTCTTAGAAATTTCATATTCAAGTCCTGTGAAGTACCTCACTTCTTGTAATTGACTTAATATTGTTACCTCAATTTTGCTGCATCTGTTGGCTGCAGCATTGTGAACTGCACACATGTGCTATAAGAACCATTGCTGTTTTATATCGCCATTTCTCGATTTTCCTAACATGGCCTAAATCGATTAATAAGCAACGTATTTTGTTATACTTTAAGCCATATTCATGTGACAGATATTTTGAAAAATCTCAACCATGCAAATAAATACAAAATATGCTTTAGAATTTGAGTTTATTCAGTGAAATATTTAATACTTAATCAAGGTGTTTGCCAGAATGCTATTTTAATTTTTTTTAGAAATTTAGTAGTCAAACCCTGTGCAGCATTGTGAACTGCATGTGATTTTAGAACCTTAGCTGAGAGACATGCTGTAGTTGCTGTATTAAGGAGAGCTGTAGCTGCTGTAGGATGGTGAACCATAGCTGCTGTAGGATGGTGAACCATAGCTGCTGTAGGATGGTGAACCGTAGCTGCTGTAGGACGGTGAACCGTAGCTGCTGTAGGATGGTGAACCGTAGCTGCTGTAGTATGGTGAACTGTAGCTGCTGTAGGATGGTGAACTGTAGCTGCTGTAGGATGGTGAACCGTAGCTGCTGTAGGATGGTGAACCGTAGCTGCTGTAGTATGGTGAACTGTAGCTGCTGTAGGATGGTGAACCGTAGCTGCTGTATGATGGTGAACCGTAGCTGCTGTAGGATGGTGAACCGTAGCTGCTGTAGGATGGTGAACCGTAGCTGCTGTAGGATGGTGAACCGTAGCTGCTGTAGGATGGTGAACCGTAGCTGCTGTAGGACGGTGAACCGTAGCTGCTGTAGGATGGTGAACCGTAGCTGCTGTAGGATGGTGAACCATAGCTGCTGTAGGATGGTGAACCGTAGCTGCTGTATGATGGTGAACCGTAGCTGCTGTAGGAGGGTGAACCGTAGCTGCTGTAGAATGATGCACTGTAGCTATTGTAGCTGTTGTACGAACTGTAGCTGCTGTAGGAAGGTGAGCTATAGCTAGTGTAGGATGCGTAGCTGTTGTAGGAAGGTGAGCTATAGCTATTGTAGGATGCATAGCTGCTGTAGGAAGGTGAGCTATAGCTATCGTAGGAAGCGTAGCTGCTGTAGGAAGGTGAGCTATAGCTAGTGTAGGATGCGTAGCTGTTGTAGGAAGGTGAGCTATAGCTATTGTAGGATGCATAGCTGCTGTAGGAAGGTGAGCTATAGCTATTGTAGGATGCGTAGCTGCTGTAGGAAGGTGAGCTATAGCTATTGTAGGAAGCGTAGCTGCTGTAGGAAGATGAGCTATAGCTATTGTAGGAACTATAGCTGCTGTAGGAAGGTGAGCTATAGCTATTGTAGGAAGCGTAGCTGCTGTAATAGCTGTTACCTTGTATAGCAACAAGCGACATCAGAAGAATGACCGTTGCCAGAACTGTCTTCATGTTGAATTTTTGAAGTCCACCGACAAACACCAAGGCTTTTAGCGTTTGATGTTCATCGGATGTTTTCATGGCGCTTTTATACTGAATGCCAGTTGGATTAATGTGGGATGGAGAAACATGATCATCATCTTCATTGGAAAATCTATTAGTTAATGTATTACATATTACAGTTAAATTAAGTCTATGATATTTTATTAATGATTGTCATAGAGACAGAAAATTTAGAATTTCAACCTTCAAAGTATATTGATATTCAATTATTAACCAGTTAGTGACATTTAATAATTCTGACATAAATAGATAATTTGATGATCAGTGGAATGTTTCATATAATCTAACATTTAAATTAGCGAAATAGTGGACTGTGTCAATACTTAATGTTGTCTTGAATAACCTATTTATTGCAACAGTTGAAAATATCTGCCTCAAATAACGTCATTTTGCTGGTGTGCTTGTTCCGCCTCTTAATTCACTGTATTTTGTTACCTGCCAGATGTTTCCAGAAAAAAATCATTTTTAATTTGGTTTTGCATAGTGTTTCCAACAAGTCTCGCTTATGAGTTTCAAGAATGGTCACGGTCTAGTCAACAATATCGAGACTTGCTCAAGATATCTAAGACACTGTCCTTCCACAGGCACAACATAAAGCATGACTATCCCAGCAGGAAGGAAGAATCAGCCAATACAGTGCCGCCTGTAAGTTAGTGAAACGCATGAAATGGTGCCATTGCATCAATGTTAAACATCCTCCACCAAACTGCTTGTGGAGGCATGAATTCTCATCCAATGAGAGGAAAACTTTTTGGGTCATGAAGGCCGATATGTTAGTCATGTGGGACATTAATGGCAGCCAATGTTCTTTGCTGTAGTCGGAGTTAGGTATGGGTCAAAGTCTTTGATAAGTAAGTGAAACACAGGCCCAATGTTATTTAATAGGGAAGGGTGGTTCACTTATCAAAGACTTTGACCCATACCTATCTCCGACTACAGCAAAGAAAATTGGTTGCCATTAATATCCCACATGCCTCGCATATCGGCCTTTATGACCCAATATGTTTTCCTCTCATCGGATGAGAATTCATTCTTCCACAAGCAGATTTGCTAAGGATGTTTAGCATTGATGCAATGGCACCCTTTCATGCGTTTCAGTTACTTACAGGCGGCACTGTACTTGACCCTTTCACACCTTCTGGCTCCCTCCAAATCACTTCCTCCTTAACTACTTTAAACTACCTTTCAAAATTGCATGAAATATACATTTAGCCAATGCCAATTGAAATTCTATTACACCCATTGTGTTTGATGCATTTTGAGGGCATTATAGGTAAACTGAGGACTTCTGCCTGAAAATGTTTTTACTCCATTCTGGGTTGTCCTGTATTTACCAACAGAGATTTCATCATGAAATGGATCATATTATTTTGGGATTTATCATATATCGTTTGTAGAAGAAATGGTAATCTGTGTTTTTTGTTTCTATGTATCACAGCAAAACATCCATTTGGCAGAAAATTTTAAAACATTTTTGCAATTTTTCAGATGATTTCATATTTGTAGACATCAGGACTGAACGTGAATTTTTTTTCTGGGACATGTGTTCAATAGGGAAAAGTGACATCAAAAAAGTTATGACATCACTTTTCCCCATAGGATAACATGTCCTAGAAAAAAAATCACACTTAGTCTTTTAGTCTACAAATATGAAATCATCTGTAACTTCAGCATTTATCAGATATACTGTGGGATTTTCAACAACAGACATTCTATTTGAACAACGGTACAATTATAGGAAAACATTAATATCAATTATTACATAACAACAACCCAGTGCTCTGATTAGAATTCTAGAGATATTTCTCGAGATATGCGAAAATGCTGAGTCATGGATAATCTTCCTTGGGCATTCTCGGTTTCTCTAGACTTTTGCACACAATTGAAAATTTTACTAAATTGGAATTTCATCACTTCACTCATTTCCAGTCTCTTACATGACTGTGATCCATTTTAAAAAAGAAAAAGACCAGAGAAAAAAGACTTTTGGTGCTGTTGTACAAACTTAGAAGTTTTCTAAATGACAATAACAATAGCAAATTATAATAAAAATAATAAATTTTCATTTTAAGTCACAGATCACAACAATAAAACACCCACTATTGTGTTTCTAAAAATATGTGTACATGCACACAAAAGTACAGTCCTTGTCATATTTACATGGAGTCTCAAGTTCTTTTCTATGCTGTTGAAATGTGATGTCGGAGATGATTCTATTCTAGCATTGCAATACATGTCAGACTCCCCTGCATCTAGCCAATTAAATGTGGATCATCCTGAACTGAGCATCACAGTTTCAACACAGTGTCAGAGTGAGCATTCTGTCAGGATAGCCTATGCAACTGCTACACATCATCACAGCCTGGCAGCGAATGGGCTGACAGTAAACTATGCATCACAGTTTATATATTGACTTATACCATTCGACACCACTGCCAGCCAATCACATGCTAGTATTGCAGGGAAATAATTCCCATATTCTTTATTGTTCAGTTATCCTCTCTTGTTTGACTGTTTGAATGTTTGTCTCATGGTATAAGCCGGTTATTCACCATGGGATCAGGAATAAGTGTTTATCACACCTCAGGCTAAAGCCCTCGGGTGATAAATCACATATTCCCTCTCCCGTGGTGAATAACCTATACATATTGAAGGAAGCATTACATTTTGTGATCCCAGTGATCTATCACAATCTAAAATGAAACTCATTCAAACATTTAAAAGGCAACAATGCAACACTCATCCATCCATTCAATTGCTTTTAGTCATCTCAAACTGTTAATTATGTCTTTCACAGCGGAGCAGAGTTAATCTTTATGTTACAACTTCACAAAACAGTATATCATGTGGTCATGGTCTGTACACTGAGAGGTGAGGATGATTTTCACTCTGACATTGAGTTAAAACTGTGATGCTCAGTTCAGGGGGATTAACATTGGCTACTGAGTAGCTGGGGAATTTGAACCAGTTTAAATGACATCACGGCTTGTAGTAAATTTACATATACATGTATTGCAATGCCAGAATAGAGTCATCTCTGACATCACAACAGCATAGAAAAAAACTTAAGATTCCATGTAAATGTGATGATGACTTTAATAACAGGAGTAGTAACTGTAGTAAGAAATTTGTCAGAAAAGTAAAGATGAGTCTTGTAAAAAGCCAAAAAACAATTGTTGTAATGGATTATCAATAAAATTTAAACAAGGAGGCTCTTCTAAAAGTGAGGCCCAGGGAAAATGATGGGTGATTGGGGGTGTATTGCTCTGCTAACTTAGTGAGCGCAACAGTCTTTGCAGTGACATATCCAAGAACAGCCGGAATAAAGCAATTTAAACGAGAAAAATCTCATGGTCATGCCAAAGTACACTCCTGCTCATATATATGAAATACTTTTTTGGAAAAAAGTGTCAAATTAATGTAAATTTTAGAGTGTGAATGTAAGCAGAGCCCCTTGTTAAGGTAAAGTCATCTCTCTAATCACTCTTTCAAAGCCTTAACCACGTTTTTACAGGAATTTTTAAATTTTGGCTTAATGCAACTCAGCCTAAAAACCCCCTGAATTTCCATATTTCGTGCTTCTGTAACTTTTCCTGTTGTCAAGGCTGAAGCATGTCTTTTAAACTACAGCATGTTCTCCCCTTTAGCGGTCATTTTAAGTAGTTACCATTCATTCAGACATCCATCACATGCTCCAGCAGAAGTTCCTACATTTGTCAATTTCAATGCAGAATGTTAAAGTACTCCATATTTATGAGCTACGTTGTAGGTTTGTTTTGGATTCGCACTTGGTGAGAATTCCCTCTAATCTTTCATGACCATTGACTTCAGAGCCCAAGATAATGAACTGTGAAGAAGATAAGGCCATCACCACCCCAGCAATGCCAACAAGGAAACCCCACAGGAGAGTGTGACCTTGAAATGCAATGGCATGCAAAAGACAGGACTGTATACTGATTTTTTTTTTCAATTTCTATATCATTTTCTTTTGCCCAATTCATGAAAATATAAGAACACACTATGACGAAGCAATTGAGTGGTTGTTTTATAGAGGGAGTTTCAGTTTATTTTACCATTACACACGCATCCTCCAAGGGATTTAAGAAAATATTTGGAGTTGCTTTTTAACTTTATCTTCTTCTGACATTGTGCTGGTAAACCCCGGATCTCCGGGTGGTTTAGCTACTCAGCTTTGCTTATTTTGTTATGAATACCACAGACCACAATATGCTATATTATGTTGATTCAATTACATATTCAGTTTGGCCATTTTTTCTGTACAACTGTTTATTCTATTACAGGTATTTGTGTTGAAGTAGACTTGTTGCTTTTCATTGAGCAGTGCTCCAACGAAATTTGTATTTTCAATATAGGGTTAAAAACTATCGAGATAAATCTCTTAATGTTAGCCCTTGTAACAGGGCTTATTAACTCATATTAACTAAGAATTAATTCCCACTTAGCCTTAAGTCCAAAAAATGAAAAATAAATGACTAATTGCGAATTTAAAATTACATTACATGACGTATGAAAGCCTACATGACGTGTGGTAGCTGCACAGTCCATTCCAATAATTAATCTCAACTGATGTACACATATATTAATGTACCAAGCTGTCATTCAAACTGAAAAACCATGTGTGGAAGACAAAGCATAGCTGCGAAAATTAAGTCATTTTGCATCTTGATGCTAATTATACAGTTTTAAAGAACATTAAAACTTTGATTGGTTGACACGCAGGGTTGCCGGAACATGGGGGGGAAGGGGGGGGGGCAATGTTGCCCTTTTGATCTCCAAGAAAAAAACATTATTAAGCCATAATTAACAGTTAATTTAGGGAAACATTTTCAAGTATATTCTAAATTATTATTGCCGCTACATTAAATTTTTGTTGCGCAAATTAC
Organism: Platynereis dumerilii; assembly: GCA_026936325.1. Lineage (NCBI taxonomy): Eukaryota > Metazoa > Annelida > Polychaeta > Phyllodocida > Nereididae > Platynereis > Platynereis dumerilii. The sequence goes on from JAPTHN010000005.1 coordinate 32,415,672, forward strand.
ATTTGACCTTTCTCGACCGACCGCCCCTGCCGCCCTCGTTTCCTTCCGGCACCCCTGTTGACACGTACATTTGGATTATGAGCTTGACTGACACCCTACACAGTGTACCTATATTTGAACATCCCAAACCACATTTTGATGAGCTCCTAACGAAAACATTTCAATTGGATCCATAGATTGGTAGATATATGAGATAGATAGATAGTTAGATAAATAGATTGATAGACAGACAGATAGATTGATAGATGGACAGAAAAATAGACACTAGCAGATCAAAAGGGATATATGAGATAGATAGATAGTTAGATATATAAATTGATAGATAGACAGATAGATTGATAGATGGACAGAAAAATAGACACTAGCAGATCAAAAGGGATATATGAGATAGATAGATAGTTAGATATATAGATTGATAGATAGGCAGCTAGATTGATAGATGGACAGAAAAATAGACACTAGCAGATCAAAAGGGATATAAGAGATAGATAGATAGTTAGATATATAGATTGATAGATAGACAGATAGATTGATAGATGGACAGAAAAATAGACACTAGCAGATCAAAAGGGATATATGAGATAGATAGATAGTTAGATATATAGATTGATAGATAGACGGATAGATTGATAGATGGACAGAAAAATAGACACTAGCAGATCAAAAGGGATATATGAGATAGATAGATAGTTAGATAAATAGATTGATAGATAGATGGATAGATTGATAGATGGACAGAAAAATAGACACTAGCAGATCAAAAGGGATATATGAGATAGATAGATAGTTAGATATATAGATTGATAGATAGATGGATAGATTGATAGATGGACAGAAAAATAGACACTAGCAGATCAAAAGGGATATATGAGATAGATAGATAGTTAGATATATAGATTGATAGATAGACAGCTAGATTGATAGATGGACAGAAAAATAGACACTAGCAGATCAAAAGGGATATATGAGATAGATAGATAGTTAGATATATAGATAGATAGATAGACAGATTGATTGATAGATGGACAGAAAAATAAACACTAGCAGATCAAAAGGGATATATGAGATAGATAGATAGTTAGATATATAGATTGATCGATAGACAGCTAGATTGATAGATGGACAGAAAAATAGACACTAGCAGATCAAAAGGGATATATGAGATAGATAGATAGTTAGATATATAGATTGATAGATAGACAGCTAGATTGATAGATGGACAGAAAAATAGACACTAGCAGATCAAAAGGGATATATGAGATAGATAGATAGTTAGATATATAGATTGATAGATAGACAGCTAGATTGATAGATGGACAGAAAAATAGACACTAGCAGATCAAAAGGGATATATGAGATAGATAGATAGTTAGATATATAGATTGATAGATAGACAGCTAGATTGATAGATGGACAGAAAAATAGACACTAGCAGATCAAAAGGGATATATGAGATAGATAGATAGTTAGATATATAGATTGATAGATAGACAGCTAGATTGATAGATGGACAGAAAAATAGACACTAGCAGATCAAATGGGAGGGGTGTTTAGGGGGTTCAGCAATTCCATAGAAGGGATTCATCTCCTCCATGCATAAAAATATTATCTCCTCCTGACTGGCTCTATGCTCCATATAATAAAAGTTTGAAAAAACCGTACACAACAGACACTGGACATTGTTTGGGTTGTGAAAATCCACAGGTTCTTAATTTCCTTGAAATCACCAGGAATTCAGTCACACATGAGCAGCTTTTTACCATACGTCATGTACTGTCAAATTGCTTGGTTTTCAAGTCAGCAAGTCTACTTCAACGCAAATTCCTGTAAGTGGAGTTCCAAGATTGGGACCTGAAATGACCCTTAGCTAATGAATACAACATCTGACCTTCACCTTGAACATCAGGTCCCATGGCATCTGGAGCTCTGACCTGACGAGCACTTGTGGACCCAGAATTCCTATGGGAAATCTATCAAAGCAGCATGAGAAACCTGAATAAGCATTTCCCTGAATTGATTTGCATAGTAAAAACTTGACTGTAAAGATTTGGCACCATACATAGAAAGCTAAAGTGCTTAGTTGATTAACGTGGCAATGTAATGAATGCGTTTCATGATATCATTATGACAGTATATTCATGTGAAAATAGGTACCCTCTTTTAAAAATATCCATGAATTGGATACAAAGTTCTGAATTTTCTGGAAAAAATTGACCTGGGGGATCCAGAAAATACCGGTGGGGGGGGGGTCTATCGGGCTATCACGTAACAGAACGCATAGCTCCCGGCATAACACGACTGTGTGATGATAAAAATAACATGTAAAAAATATGAATATTGGACTGGTGGGGGGGATGCATGCCCCCGACCCCCCTGCTTCTGTCCCTGAAATTGACAACTTTACCAAATTATCTTGGGGTTTATACGCAGCCGGTTAAGGTTTCCACTTGCTCCATCGAAGGTCATAACCTGCATGGGTTCGAATCGCAGGTTGGGAACCCAAATGTTCTGTGAACCTTCATGAGCAAAATTTCAGCTGGATGTCATTTGGAGGAGGTGTTAAATTGTCACCCGGTTGCAACATCATTTTCGTGACAGAAAGCGAAAGGATTATCCATCTGATTTTTACTCTAAAATTTGTCGTGACAAATCAAATTCTCTTGATCCTGACTAATCAAACAGCATCTATGTTTCCCATGTTGAATGTTGAGAGATGATGCTTCATCGTCTATCATGAGTCACAGAGTGTAGAAATCTGTATGAACCCTAGCTCATTTTTTGCATATCAAGTTTACTGGCTGTAACGAATGAAATGTAAGGCTGAAAGACATGAATCTTCAAGGGGACTTGAGATGTTGGAAATGTGTTTGTGTTCCTGGTACATCTATTACAAAGGAAAGATGACTATTGATCACAATAAAGAACCAATAGAAGCAGAGACAGGTCAATCTTTGGGATAAGAGCAATACACTGATCTGCAGCAATTTGCTTCTGAGGATGTAATTATCTCTTGGGATTACCCCATGCCATGCCCTTAATAACCCCTTTTTCCAAATCTTCCTGGCCCCTTGACATGTCACCTAACCCCAGCCACGTTCCATGGGATTGCAGCAGAGTAGGTCATGTGACCGGCATTTAGTACTTCCGAGTACTCTTACGATTGAAGAGAGAGGATTTCCTTGTGTTGTTCTGACGATTCTGTGACAAATTATACAAATGTTGACTGGCTGTGTTGTGAGAGTATGCTGAAACAGTGCGATCTGTTTTAACAGATATGTTATCAATTATTTTGTCTGTTTTCATGTGTAAAATATTGTATTTTTCAGCATCTGTCATACAGACCGATTTGTATGGGTGTATTGAAGTGACCAAAAAAAATGACCAACTTATATGTCCTTAATTTGGAAAAATTAACATTGTGCAAGTGCTTAATTTGTCACTCGTATGCCAACTCAGAGCCAGCTAGCGTAAAAGGGATAAATAATTGTTTAGGAAAAAAATCAAGATTTGCATTAGGTTCAGTTGTGTTTAGGGTCTTATTGTTCCTAATTACACATAGAAAATAATTGTGCACACATGTCCAGTGTGAAAATAAGTGCTCATAATTGGACTTCCAAACATTCGTCCAAATGAGAAATCCTGCAAAACATATACGTGTACCTTGTGTTTTACACAAACATGTAAAGCCTACATGTATTTTAGTGTATGCAACTTTGGGAATGTTTAACTAAATCTCTCAGTGTATCGGAGTGTATCCAACAAGGAGAGAAGGTGCGCAGTTCTCTTGCTTCTCCGAAGTGCACGAGGAGCGCAGATGTGTAATTTGTATGCTGGTCATGATGAGTCAGGCACCCTTTTATGTGGTCCATCACAAGGTCAGTGGGACATGCTAGTTGGAAATTACTTTCAATCACCTCCTGAGGAAGCAATCAGTTTGTTGACAAAACCATTTGTGAAACATTAATGGAATCTCTAATTTAACAATCAATGCAATTTCCATGTAGCACAATGTATACACTGTAAAATACTCTGCAGATTTTCTCGAATGTATACACTGCTGCTCATAAATATGGAATATTTATTTTGGAAAAAAGTGTCAAATAAAAGTAAATTTCAGAGTGTGAATGAAAGCAAGGTCCATCTTAAAGGTCAAATTATCTTCTCTAATCCCTTTTTGAAAGCCTCAAGTACATTTTTTGCAAGAATTTTCGATTTTTGGCTGAATGCACCTCACCTTAAAAACACCCCCCTGAATTTCCATATTTCGTGTTGCTGTAACTTTTCCTGGTGTTAACGCTACAGCACGCATTTTAAATGACTGAATGTTCTTCCCTTTAGCGATCATTGGAAGTAGTTACCGTTGAATCAAACTATCATGTGCTCCGACAGAAGTTGCTAAAGTTGTAAATTTCAATGGAGAATGTTGAAGTATTCCATATTAATGAGCAAAGGTGTATGTGTTTGCCATAACTCTGCAGTTTGACTGAATTGCATCATTTGAATAGATCACTGTAATGATTGATATGATTGCCGTTCAGCATGGTGAGCGCCACACTCTAAAAAATAGTGTTGGGTCATAAACATGTTATAGTGTTTATATTCACTTAGGTGATTGAAAATAGACACCATAGTGTTAAAACAAAAACACTATGGTGTTTATGCAGGACAAGCTGAAGTGTTAATGGGAAGGTATATTACTATGTGAAGGAAATTAAGACAAAATCAATTTTTTCATATACATATATTGTCAGAATATAGAATCAGGCATTTTTGCCAACCAGCACGAATTTTGTGTGCTTTTATAATGTAAAAAGTCCAAGTTGAAAAAGAATTCTAAGTTTCATAAACACTAGTGTTTATGATGTGTCTAATCATAAACACATAATCAAGCACTTAAGCTTCAAACTTAATGCATTTATCAACAGAAACGTTCGCTCAGCCATGAAGGTGAATGTTAGCCACTTTCAAAAAGCTGTTGATTCTGTTCAATGTTTGATTGTTTGAGCTATGTGGGACCCATAAGAAGTCTTATAACCAAAGTTTTGACAAGGTAAGTTCTTAAAATAAGCAAATATCCTTATTGTATTAATCAAGACTACTGTGCTCAGTGTTGTAAAGCTGTCATATTTAAATGTTAGAAAGATAATATTTATTTTCAAACATAAATACTCTTAAAACAGTTTTCATTGACACTAATTACAGAATCTTTTAAATATGCAATGTAAATCTTTGTAAAAAACTATCTATATATACTTTGTGAATGTCAGGTGCCTATGTCAAATATTGTTTTGTGAAGGATGCTGTCACAAGGGTGGATCCAGGAAATTTGAAAGGGGGTGGTCCAGCGGCGAGGGGGAAGGGGGGGGGGCGAGTCCAGGGGGTCTGGCCCTAAACTCATTGTGTCTCTTAAGTGTTTCAGAAAGGAAATGTTTGTCTTCAAACTGTGAAGTTTTATTTTCACTGAATGAACAAATAGTGATTCGAAATAATTGGGAACAGCTACAGAAATAAAAGGTGATTATTTTTAAATGGGGTTGAAAAGGTGTATAATATATGTCACCAAGATTCAACCTGAACAAGAACCCCCAGGTTGCCTGTGGTTTCTACTGATGTGGGATTTAAGTAAGGCCGAATGCTAAATGGTGCAGATTCTTTATGTACTCTAAAATATGTTTTTCAGAAAAGAAAATGCCAGTTTCCAAATTCAGGAATTTTTTTCACTGGATGAAGAAATTGGAATTGCAAGTCAAAGTGAACTTCCACTAAAAGGTGATTATTTCTAAAATCTGGTTGGAAGGGTGTCTAATATGTCGGCAACATTTTACCTGAACAAGAACCCGTGGGTTGCCTAATTCAGGTGGTTTATGATGCAAAATGAATTCAGATTCATTTTGTACCTAATGTTTTTCAGGAAGAAAATTCCAGTTTTCAAAGTCTGGAGGTATATTTTCACTGGATGAAGAAATCATAATTGTGAATCATGGAGTACTGCCACAAAAAGGTGATTATTTTTAAAGTCTGGTTAGAAATGTGTCTAATATGTCAAAAAAATTTAACCTAAACAAGAAGCTCCGGGTTGCCTAATGCAGGTGGCTTCTTGTGATAAATATAGTTGGAGAGACGTCTTACATGTCCGGGGAGAGTGAGGGTTGGTCTAGTGGTAGCGTGCTGGGCTTCCAATCGCTCAGTCCAGGGTTGGAATCCAGCTCTAGTTGCATCACCTTGGCCTATGTTTGATGGCTGTTTCATTCATCCTTCATCTCACTGCCATGTCCTCCTCCTGCCATAATTAGCCTACCGAGTGCGTTAATATAGGACATAAAGCCCCAATCATCCATCCGCCAATCTAACGTGTTGTCAAAATTTAACCTGAACTGGAACCCACGGCTTGCCTGATCTAGGTGTTTTCTATTAAAATGATTAACTTTTAAGTATGGTCAAATGCTAAATGATGCAGATTCATTATGTATCTTGTGTTTTATCAGGCAGGAAATGTCAGTTTTTACACTCTGGAGGTTTTTCACCGGTTTAAGAAATTGAAAGTTCAAACCATGGAAAACTGCCATAAAATGGTGAATATTTCATGATTGTTTTGTATGTTTTATGTTTTACACTTATTAACTTGCACTGTAAAAACCAAAAAGAGTTTCTCTTTTTGAGGCTAAAATAAAGTATATCATTATCGTTAACATTATATGTAAAATCTGGTCAGAAAGGTGTCTAATGTCTCTAAAAATGTAATCCAGGCAAGAATCTCAGAGTTGCCTAATGTAGGCGGCTTCTTCTGATAAATCCAGTAAGAGAGATGTCTACTGTGTCATGGAAATTTAACCTGAACAAGAACCAGTGGGTTGCCTAATGTAGGTTGTTGCTGCTGATACAATATTTACGTTTTAAGCAAGGTCAATAGCTATATGATGCAGATTCATTATGTATCTCATGTTTTTCAGGAAGAAAATGTTCGTTTTTCAACTCTGGAGGTATTTTCACTGGATGAAGTATTGTAATACTTGGAAAACTGTCACAAAAGGTAATTATTTCTAAAGTCTGGGTGGAAAGGTTGTTAATATGTTGTCAAAATTTAACCTAAACAAGAACCTCCGGGTTGCCTAAGACAGGTGGTTTCTTCTAATAAATATAGTTGGAGATATGTCTTATATGTCAACTGGGGGGGGAGGGGGTTGGTCTAGTGGTACCATGCTGGGCTGCCAATCGCTAGGTCCAGGGTTTGAATCCGGCTCTTGTTGAGTCACCTTGGCCTAAGTTGGAAGGCTGTTTTAATCATCCTTCACCTCATTGCCTTGTCCTCCTCCTACCCTAATTAGCTTACCAATTGCATTAATACAGTATGTAAAGCCCAATCAACCATCAATCAATGTAAAGCGTTGTCAAAATTGAACCTGAACAGGAACCCACGGCTTGCCTGATGTAGATGATTTAACTTTTAAGTATGGTCTAATGCTAAATGATGCGGATTCATTAAATGTATAATATTATATTTTTCAGGAAGAAAATGTCTGTTTTCAAACTGTGGAGGTTTTTTCACTGGATGAATTGTAATTGCAGCCCATGGAAAACTGCCACGAAAAGGTGATTATATCTAAAATCTGGTTAGAAAGGTGTCTAATATGTCACCAAAATTAAATTGGGGAATCCCTGGCTTGCCAAATATAATATTGGCGGCTTCTTCTGATAAATCCAGTTGGAGAGATGTCTACTGTGTAATCAAAATTTAACCTGAACAAGAACCCGCGGGTTTACTAATGTAGGTTGTTTCTGATGATATAATATTTTTAAAACATTTAAGTAAGGTCAAATGCTATATGATGCAGATAGAGTTCCCACGTGGCCTGATTGGTAAGTGCGCTTGTCAACTGGCTTTGAGGGCATGGGTTCAAAATTTCACCCCGGGAACTCACTTTAGTCTGAGCCCATTGGACATTAAATTGAGGCGGGTTGTATCCAGTATTCTATGCTGGGGCAACTGAAAGACCCTGGGCATCCCTGAATTAATAGGGTATTGGCAGACTCACAGCCTTCTCATCTCATCATCATACGGTGATCGCCTGCCTCGATATAGCCCACTAAGGTGCTGCAGAGGCGTAAAACACAAACAAACAATATATGATGCAGATTCATTATGTATCTCATGTTTTTCAGGAAGAAAATGTTCCTTTTTAAACTATGGAGGTATTTTCACTGGATGAAGAAATTGTGATTGGAAATCATCGAGAATTGTCACAAAAGGTAATTATTTCTAAAATCTGGTTGGAATGACTTTTATCATGTCATCACCATTGGGAAGATCGTAGTAAGCATTTAAAAAAATTAGGTCAAGTGGCACAGCTTGGCCCGATGCTCGGGTAAGTTGTGCTGCATGATGGGCGAGTTGTTCCTGAGGTTTATTCCAGAAGAACCTTGTATTTCACCAAGGGTGCCAGAACAAGGGGGTGGAGGGGGCAATTGCCCCTCCTGCCATTGTCCAAGGGGGCAGGGGGGCACGGTGTGTCCTTTTGATCTTATTAAAAAACATTATAATAATTTTATTATCAAAATTATTATTGACACTCTTTTTAAATGTTGTTATGCAAAATTGACATGAATATACCCTTTTTCATCCGACCGCCCCTGCTGCCGCATTTCCTTCCAGTATCCCTGTATTTCACCTGTTTCTTCAGATAGATCATTTGTATCTGGCTTTAGCATATGGCTGATATGCTACATGAAACTAATCAAACACTTAATAGCCATCTTACGCAAAAATTCAAAATTATGCAAAAACTCGAGAATGTTTTTAGTTTAGAAGGGGGTATAACACTTTCTAACTTACTTGTAAACAGAAATCGATTAATGACAATTAAATCCTATGTTATATCATAGCCTCATAGGCACAAACTCACTCCAATCCAAAAGGCACAAATTAGCCCGTATTGATTTCTGGAGAAAACCGGTTGTCAAAAATAAATCAACCATGCAAGATTAAATCTTTCAAAACAATGTCTAGATATACTCCATCCTACCCGAAACACTTCATCTTATTACAAATACCAAATGACTGAGAAACAAGAATGTCGGTCCTCGTTACATCAGGTTTTCAAGAAAAATTTTATTTATGAGTGTAGCTTTCCATAGCTTTACAGTTGACAGTTTTTTTCTAGGTGCATAATGATGTTGACCTATTGGGTCATTCCATGCAAAATCAACCAATGGTTCCAGCATGACCACCTCCGATTTCTTTAAAACTTTCTGTGTTTCAAAAACATAATTAGGAAAGAGCAAATCCAAAATTACAGGACGATAGCTCAATTATGTTTAGAGTTATGATGAAAAAAAAGGTTTAAAAAATTGGAAAAAGTACTGAAAAACGTCCCTGTGTAAAAGTGTCATTACACTTCAAATTTGGACCCGAACTGTTTGATTTTTTCATACAATGCCATTGACACCCTAAACTAATAAATAGAAGCAGTAAAGTGGTTTTCCATGCGAATGCCGGTCAAACAGAAATTTTCAAAGTTGACTGATTTATCACACTAAAATCCAATATTCATGAATTTTTTTGCCTACCTTAAACACATCCCAAAATCTTCATATTTCACATGGTAGTTCTTTGCCATATAGTACATGAGTAAAATAAGTATCATTGTCCAAAAACCACTGGTTATTAATATATTGTACACTGAAATTTAGAATTTCACAAAATAACTCATTTTCAAGCCACAAAATGGCCATGTGGCGTAGGTGATATGGAAAAAACAAATACCCAGCATGAAAGAACTTGGGAAGAGCTTTAAAATGATGTATAGAAATGTGTGTGTATTTGAGTTCTTCATACTGAATATCCACATTCAAATTGAGTAGTTTTCAATATGACCAAAATTTTTAAAAATATACGGCTGAGTATTTTATCACATATTACATATTGTACTTGTTATATTAATCATTCTCAATGAGTTCTACTTGTTCTGGATGACAATTTTTAGAAATAAATTAAGTAAATTGTCAACAAATCAATGTTCTCATTTATAAGGTTTCATTGGGCCTAAATTATAAAAGATAAATTCATCGTTTAGCAGAGATCATATATTGATGAAAGGCGTGTGACAATCGTATTCATCTCATGTAAATGAGACTTTATCCATTGGCTACTGCAATTGTATATTTAGCAGCAAGAAATACCACATGATACTTTACTACAGGGAAAGTTTGTCACATTTATTTACTCATTTTTTAATCATATTTCGAATGGATTACACTTCATCCCAGAATTTTTCAGGTGGCTTAAAAATAGTTCGCTCGAAGTGCTATCATGCACAGTTGCACACCAAAACATCTTGATAGGAAAACCAAAACCTGGCATTTATGTTGTTAAGATGGTGAATTGTAACTTGGTAATTTGATAGACATCTCCGACTCATGGCATTTTGTGGATATTTTCTGAAGTCAAAAGGTCCAAACATCAATGTTAGTGCCTGTTGACCGTATATATAGCAGTGACTGATCATGAGCTGCCAGCAAAAAAATACAATCTAAAAAAATTAAAAACAGTTTCATATGTAATATGTTTGATGGCTTCCCCACAGCTGCCCTAAATATCCTATATTTAAAAGTTGATAGTGTTTCAAACTGGGCACCTATTATTATTCAATTTTTATCATAGTGTGATGATTGAAGTACTGAGAAAAAGTTGCGAAAACTTTTCGCTTCATCCCAGTGGATAACTAGTTAAAAAGTTCAGATAGTGTTATTTCACACAGCAAATTCTTACTATTAAATTTAGTACATGGCAGGAAGTGATATTTGTCTTATTGCATGACTACTGCAATCTATTTATACTATTTTTTCTCAATTTGCAAATAAATAAAAAATTATCAAAGTTGAAAAAACACTAAACTTGGGTGCTCATATTTAGAATGAAGGACTCAAATACACACGTATTTCTATATATCATTTTAAAGGTCATTCCAAGTTCTTTTATGCCATGTAGTTGTCTTTTCTGTATCACCTACGCCACATGGCCGTTTTCTTGCTTGAAAATGTGTTGTTTTGTGAAATTCATAAATTAAGCAGACCGTATTTCAATAACTGCTGGTTTTGGAACATTAATACTTATTGTACGTATGCTCTATGTAGCAAAGTAATACCATAAAAAGTATGAAAGTTTTGGGACGTATTTAAGGTCACCAAAAAAAATCATGAAAATTGGATTTTAGTGTGATAAATCAGTCAACTTTCAAAATTTCTGTGGGACAAGCAATTTCATGGAAAGCCATTTCTCTGCTTCTGTTTATAACTTATGGGTATCTTATGCATTGCAAAAAAATATCAAAAGGTTAAGGGCCATATTGAAAGTTTGATAGCCAATTTAAAAATTGACAATTTCTGACATTTTTTTCACATTTTCACAATTCATTTGATCATAAATCCTAAAATATTTGAGCTATCGTCCTGCAATTTTGGATTTGCTCTTTCCTGATAATGTTCTTGAAACGTAGAAATTTTGAATGGAATCCAAGACGGCCATACTGGAGATTTTCGGAAATTTGGTTGATTTGGTGTGGAATGACCCTATTGCTTTTTTACCCAGTTCTTAATTTTTACCCCTATAGTGGGGGCACAACTTACCCTGTGGCACAACATACCCCGGTCTCCCCCACATTTACAAATTCAAAATTGCACAACGTGACATGACTGCTAATTGTTACAGATTATGGATGACATGTGAAATAAAAAGGGAAAAACAAGAAACATCACTCGCCACTTCTCCAATATAGAAGGTAAACATTTATGTAATTTTTAAAGTTATTTTTAGTTCCCATAATTATAATGAACACTTCATAATCAGGGATTGACTGGTTCCTAGTAAGTCCTGTTGTTGCATAATTACTTAGTGCACATTAGGAATACCACACTAACTGGATGTTTTCTCATAAAATTCAACCCTTAAGCACAATTTGCCAATCATTGGATAAATTCAGGAATACCACACTAACTGGATGTTTTCTCATAAAATTCAACCCTTAAGCACAATTTGCCAATCATTGGATAAATGCATAACATATTTAAGGCTCCCATGTATCTCTCTTTTATTGCTCAGGTAAACTTTAATAATAACGGCAATTTTCAATTTTGCCGTACAAATGGACAGAACTTTTAACTTTTATTTCTTTCTAAAAAAAATAATTACCAACCATTTGTTTAAATAATTTCTTTTCTATCATTACAGGTTCTATGCATCATTGGTATCTTACGGGTCATCTGCATCATCTATGTCGTCATCTTGACGTTTCTGGTCGTGATTATGGTGTTTTTATTACTTGAGATAAAATACTCATCGGTGCGCAGATCTGCCTTCTTCTATGCAAATAAGCGATACTGACTTAATGGAACATTTCTTTATTTTTACTTCTGTGACAATTTGACAAAGACACCTTGAACCTTATCCACAAAAGGACAGATGAGCATTCACCTGATTTTCAATGCTCTGATTTGTCCTGTGTTATGCATATTATTCTTATAAACATTTGAGCGCATATCAATATATGAAGTAAAAAATACGATCTAATTACTTTTATGCCAGGTTTTCATCGGAGGAACTAACATTCAATTGTTGTTGTAAAAAATATACATTCACTGTTGTTACACTGAACAAATTTGGGTTGCTTACATAATTTTGAAATATAAAATTGTATTATTTGCAAGTGGTAGTTTTGTGGCGAAGTGTCATCTAAAAGTAGGACCGACAAATGTCCTACATATTCTCCTACAGTTTTGCAAATTACATTTATTTTATGATGAGTTGAACCAGTAAAAACATATATTTTGCATGCCTACTTAAAAAGATTCTCTTTGTTGCTACAGAGTCTGACGCATCCTTGTAATATTTCACTAATGAAAAATTGGAATTATTAAATTGTGAAATTACTGACACCTTTTGTTGATTTTCTATGAAGATGAGCTTCAAACAAGTAGTTGCACAGCTTGGCCTGTTTCTCAATGCTTCAATGATGCATTGCATAGACTTTCCTGGGATGAAGATCTGAAGCTTTCAATAATTCTCTGAAAGCAAAACTAGTGGCAGTTCTGCTTAACTTGATGATGCATGCGAGGCTGGTCACTTCCACTTTTAAAGTTTTTTTCTGCAATGCTTAAAATGAGTGTTCAATATAGAACTCTTAGAAGACAGTGTCATATGAAGCATTCATATTTCTATAAAGAGCACATAGTTCTACAAAAATAATATAAATGTCAGGTATTAATAAAGCTGCAGTGCTTATTTCCTGGTTTTCATTACCAATAGGGCAAGCTTTAGAATGAAAACCTGAGTTTGGGTGTGTGGTTTTAATACAACCATATTTGGCAAAAACCCCAACAGGTGATAAAAAGGTCAGACATCAACAAGAAATTGTCATACTTGCTTTATGGCATGTGTTTTACTGTATGAAACACAATGTCATTGACTCTGGGATCAATGTACTAATTTTCATTTTCAAGCTATAAACAATAATTTAGTTTTGCTTTTCGTCAATCGTTGAACCTTGTTGAAATTCTATCAATCTGGATAAATGATTAAGGCTTTACATCATGTATTCATGCATTTTCTACAGGCTATTGTAATTAGGACAGGAGCAGGGCACAGCAATGATGAGAAGGTTGATTGAAACTGCTGTCCAACATAGTATATCCGTTGGTGACATGGCCAGAGCTGGAATAAGACCCAGGAACAGGGCTGTTAATCAGTACTTTTCGAAGTACTTAAGTCCAGTACAGTACTTTTCAAATGTTCCCAGTACCCAGTACAGTACCCAGTACTTTTTAATCACTGTACTTAATTCCAGTACCCAGTACTTTTGAAAGTACTTAAGTCCAGTACCCAGTACTTTTTGATGTCTCACACATTGAATCACAATTGTCGAAAACAAAATTGCAATCTTTTTCGAAATATAGTGAAAAATAACACCATCATCTGATCATACACTGTATCAATATTGTGTACAAGCAATTATACTCATCCTGTATGAAAAATCTTGCGCGATAAATTATAGATTAAATAAACCGACAAAAACTTGTGTTTCTTTTTCAAGCAAATGGGGATATTCATGGAATACAGTTTCATTGGACAGATAGATAGATAGATAGATGGATAAATTGATAGATGGATAGACGGATGGATGGATGGATGGATGATTGGGGCTTTACATCCTGTATTTATGCACTTGGTAGGCTAATTGGGACAGGAGGAGGACATGGTGATGAGGCAAAGGACAGATAGATAGATAGGTAGATTGGATAGATAGATAGATAGATAGATAGATAGATAGATAGATAGACAGATAGATAGAAAGATATATTGATAGATATATAAAAGATATATATATATATAGATAGATAGATAGATAGATAGATAGATAGATAGATAGATAGATAGATAGATAGATAGATAGATAGATAGATAGATAGATAGATAGATAGATAGATAGATAGATAGAAAGTAGGAACTTCATTAATAATATTGCAAAAAATGGGCAACTTGGATCTGCCCCAGACTGTGATATTTTGAATGCTTGTCAAATTAAGGAACTAGTCAGAATAAGATATACAGATTTTAATCGCTGGGTCTTTATTAGACACCCAGAAAATTAGTGGGTTATTGGGTATTAATGAATAAAATATTTATTACTATTGATCAAATTAGTTTTGAAAAATTGATATTTAACTGACACAGATTAGGCCTATGTTTAAGCAAGCAATGGATGAAAATTGACATTCTATTGTGAAGTTCCCTGTCCAATTTCTTTGCTAAAGACAATAGGCCAATGCATTCACACATACATGCCTCAATGAACATGGAAAACCCCTCCAAAAGATGGCATTGAAATTGATTGAATAATTACTGAATTTATTCATGTATGCAGCATACTTTCAACATGATGCATCATGAAATAAAAGTTATTTCTCAAATAATTATCATAACCATATTCATTTTCATAACTTTTGAAAGGTTAACCAAACAAATTCAGTGAGAAACAGAATTTTAAAATACATTATGGATAAATTATTTCTTGATAATCAAAGTAACTTTACCTATATTAAATGAAAATTATATAAATGTTGTTTGCATATTTACTGCAGAACTGAGATGCTAGTTCAGCAAGTTGGATTACTCAGATAGTGACTCTGTCTTGTCCTGTCTAATTGCAATCATACTTCTAATTTTCTTTGACTGGTTTAAGTATGAGATCTTCAATAGCATAAATTGAAATTGACTAATTGCTATAGGTCTGCACAATCCAATTGCCATATTTCTGCATTATCCAATGAAACTGTATTCCATATATATCTCTTCTAAGAGCCAAAATAAATAATTATTTTTTAATTATTTATTATAGGGTAAGGTGGGGGAAATCCGCCCCCGGGGCAAATCCGCCCCCTTGAGGAGAAAAAGTTCTCTCATGACCCAAAACATAAATGACAATAAATATTCCTCATGCAAATTAGTGCTTATGT
The DNA here is from genome assembly GCA_026936325.1 of Platynereis dumerilii. Lineage (NCBI taxonomy): Eukaryota > Metazoa > Annelida > Polychaeta > Phyllodocida > Nereididae > Platynereis > Platynereis dumerilii. Next base: position 32,431,176 of record JAPTHN010000005.1, read on the forward strand.
GTCTAGAGACCACTGAAACACAGAGATTAGGCTGTTACATAGTTTTGTTTGGACTACAACTGAGAAAGAAGACATACATCTCATCCCTAAGCAATTTCAATGTGCAATTGAAACTTTCAAAACTGAGGTGTTTTACAGGTACATTTTGTATAAACACATTACTTATTGTCATTAATAGCAATGTTTATTCAACGACTTTACATGTGCAAGAGATTTCACCAATCAATAAAATGCATATTTAGAAAATACCACCCTCATAATTTCTAGTGGTCGGGGCAATTCCGCCCCTTGTCCATGGGGTAAATCTGCCCCCTCTGATTCTCATGTTAAAAACATACAGACACGAGATATGCCTTGTAAGTCACTCTATTTTGTCATAAAGCTCCACTAATTGTGATTATGATTTTAATTGAGATGAAGTTAAGAATTTTTGCCATGTTTTAGTGTATGTTGAATATGCCAAATGCAAACTTTTTTTATTCTCACACATAAATTGTGAAACGATCCTTACATGTTTGTAAGTACACCCAGAAGAGCCAGGGCTTAATTTAAGAATAGAATTTACTTCAGAAGCCAAATGTTTCTTGTCATTTGTAACCAAAACTCAAGGGGGGCGGATTTGCCCCACACTTCTGGGGCAAATCCGCCCCCTGAGATTGAACATTCATATGGTGATGTTGGCTCAAAGGTGTTGAATTAAAGCATGTAAGTTTCCAGATATGTTCAGATGTATATATTCCATCATCCCTGAAATACAATGTTCATTTTTCATAAAGGTGAGGGACTGAGCAAGGAATATATGTGAAAAGGGGGGCGGATTTCCCCCACCTTACCCTATAAATTCAATTATTGAAAAGTATTATTTTTATAAAGTAACATTTATAACAGACTATATGAAATTTATGATTTTATTAAATGTTATTTATTCACAAATTGTCTTGGAAAATATTGACACTTCACTCAACATGTCTTGTAAGCTGTCATGTTGGCTTTTTTTCACTGAAAGTACTTAAATGTACTTAAAAAGTACTTAAAAAGTACTTAAAAAGTACTTAAAATTTCAAGTACTTTTTGCAGAGTACTGGGTACCAGTACAGTACTTTTGGGTTCAGTACTTCCAGTACCCAGTACATTCCAAGTACTCAAGAAATTGTACTTAAGTACAGAAGTACTTAAGTACTCAAGTACTTGTTAACAGCCCTGCCCAGGAACCAGCAATTGCATTGAAGTCCAGAGCACTACCAACTGAGCTGAGAGCCCCTTCCCAGTAAAGTAAGTCAGATTATGTACTTTACCTTTTTAACCTGCTTAAGCAAAAGTGGGAACAAAAAATACCAAAATTTGATTGAAGGAGGTTTTTTTACAGTGCTGTGCAAAAGTGTTGAGGCAACCCACAATTTTTCTTTGTTTTACATTCCCTTTGAGCACACATGACCCTCCTCTCCATGTTTCCCTTCCTAAGTATCTCCATACAAGTACTCATAAATGTTTTTTAAAATGGATCTTGGAGAAACATTCCTGAACACTATACTAATAAGAATACAACATCATTTGGACTCAAAACGTAGTTTGGAAATCAAGCATAAAAATTTGGATGTGGCTCGAGACTTTTGAACATAACTGTATTTTCGGCGTTTTATTACTTCATTTCATAGGCCCCCCTCTTTGCTGTTAAGGCATACAAAGGCAAGTAAAATCTGCTCTTACTGTACTTCACCTTTGTGAGGCAATATTTTTCCAGGAGTATTTTTGCCCTAAGGAAATGCCCTCGATAGACTGACAGACATTCCTTCAGATAGACAGACAGTCACACGGAAACAATACCCTCACTCTGCTTGGAAGTTAGCAAAATAATACTATATAAATTGAACAAAGATGCCATTTTAAATTTCTTTACCGTCTATTTGAATTTTTGAGTGCATTTACTTTGGGGCAAAACAGATACAATCATACTATGTATATATGCTATTTTTCACAAACTAGATGCTGTATAGTTAGACCTGATTAGCAGAGATTGCTTGTGGTGATTACTGTGTGTTTGTATACAACTGTTTGGTGTTTCTAATCCGACTGATCTCAATGACTGTTTCAGATCAACGCTTCCTCTCCCTTCATAAAGATAAACACCTAGTGTTTATTTTAAAACACTTCTAGAGTCAAAGACATGTTGAAGTGTTTAAAAAGTGTAACAAGCTCATTAAGGTGTTGTCGTGTTTATAATTCATAAACACCTCAACATGTTTATCTTTATGAATATAAACACTTCAACATGTTTAAAAAGTGTAACCAAAAAGTGTTTATTTTGGTGTTAAAATAACAACACTTGTTTTTAGAGTGCAGTGTGCAGATTTATCTGGAATGGGCGCTATATAAAATCATATATTATATTATTATAGATAAACAGTAATTTTAATATATCCTTGCATCAGTACTACACTAAAGATGTATTTATGGAATCATGCATTGAAGTCAGCTTTTGCTTTGTAAATATTAAAGTTTGAATTAATTACTAGGATCTATATAATTGCATTATCAAACTTTATTTGTGATGAACAACTTGTTGAAAGAGCACTGCGAAATGGCGCCTGACAGGTCGAAATACATGAATGTTCAAATTGAGATCAAGATGTCATAAGTTAATCATTAAACTGTATGTTTTCGTCAATTAATTATAAACTGTGAATTTCGCATTGATCAGTGTCTTAAGTGTCAATAAAGCTACTGATGCTGAGACTGATAGACCTCTAAAATTCCAATACAATAGCCCGTGTTGGAATCAATCCAGTATACAGAAAATGGGACGATCTCCCTGTTGATAGAGTGGCAAATCCAATTTACAAGTTGCAAATTATTTCAAAAGGCTTCTGATCTACAAAACACAATAGCAAATTGCCAATGAATGGTCACAATACAGTGAGACTCAAATGTTATTGGCACTGACTTTGACAGTTCAAGGTTTCCAGAGTTCACAAGATCATTGTCCATAACTAATAATTTTGACCAATGTTGGACTAGCAATGTTGCCGACTGACATATATCACATTTGTGATTTGCCAGCAAATTAAACATACCGCATCTCACATTATCGTCCATAATTTTTACTTTCTTTTCAATGAAATGTCTAAAGTACCATGTTTTTTTGTAAATTTTTGGATAAATTGAGTGGACGCAGTTTAGTTAGTATTCGCATGATTTACAATTTCATCTTACAGTTTTATTTGGAATATTTCTCTTAGGAAAGTTGCAGTTAGATAGTTTAATAATCTGAAATTAATAATAAAATATTGAATTGAATTCTTGATATGAAAATGTTTACCTCACAAAATATTGAACATTGATTTTTTTCCCCGCGCAATATTCAAAACGTACAAATTTGGGTTGTTCCAGAACAGTTGCTGCAAATCAGCATTGTATCATGTGGACCTGCAGTTCTGCAAAATATGCCTCAAAAATAGCGTTTGACCACTGAGAGAATCTGTTTTCTTCAACAAGGCAGCATGAAATCCAGCCAGGATACAGCGCAGTATAAGACGGTAAGGTTGTGAGAGGCACTCTGTTCGAGTGTGTCTCATGACACAGCAATTGCCACTTAATTGAAACCTAGGAGCCCGGTAGGAGGGCGGTGAGTGTCCCTGACCCTTTTCTCCAGAGAAACAGATAGTGCACGTTATGGTGATCTGAAGTCATGAAACACTGAGATGGAGGGGTCTTATCATCTCAGAGCTTCTTAGAAAGGCTGTAACACTGGTTACACCACACACCCAGGGTGAAATTGGGTTTCTTAAGGGTTTGTTTGGAACTGAAAGGTTTTATGACCTAAACATCAATTGCAAACCCTTACTTGAAAGGCCATTAACTTGCTTTTTCAATTAGGAATTGCCATGTTCATGTTTGAGCAATCTTTGTTATACATTGTACATGAACACAGCAATTACGAATACACAGTGTAGAAACAAAATAATTGTGTAATCTGACATGTTTCTCATTATATTTACAGTTGAGTTGAGCTGTTTCATTCACCAAAACAGTAAAATGTAGGATATTGTCAACAAAATACAATGTACAAGTGTATTGATTTTAAACCCTGTTAGTCCTAACAGAACCTAAGCATGTCTTGGCAAGGACAGCTGCTGATTGCTGTTACACTATGAATGATGAATCCCCTTTAGCTAATCAGGGTGCTCTTACTAGTTTCACTGTTCTCCTTGCTCCCAGAGGCAAGTTTTGATTTTCATATATACAGTAGGTATACTCATTAGGGGAATCCAAGCCATGATGTACTTAATAATAAATCTAGTAACTGGTGAACTTTACTGATACAAAACTTGTCAAGATGAAATCAAGTTATATCATTATTATGTCATTCGGGAGGTACAATGCAAAATATTGATGATGTTGTTCAATTATGCATGCTCATAAACACTTTCAGTCTCTTCCATGCTTCTGACACTAGCCTTATATTATTTTCAATGCAAAAGACTTCTGGGACGTTTAGTTCATCAGCCATGAACAGTGCATTGAAAAATCACTATGGTTGCTCTCATCCTTTCCAAAGCTGGCTTATTAGCCAATGTCAGCCAATATAATCACAAGCTATTGGAAAAGTGCATCATCATGCAAACTTTGCAAAGCCATTATGTTCCCTGTTAATGTGGGTCTCTGAGATCTACAACCAGAGCAAAGGTCTCTAATTTTCTTATCAAAGATTAGTTCCTGAAAGTGCTGACCTTGAGCTGTCAGTGTCATTGCCAATAACATCAGAGTCACACCATAGTGTAGCCTTTCCATTCAACAGTTCCTTGACTAATGCCTCAATAGCCTGACCTAGTGCCTGTTATTAGCTGTTGTTGTTGATTTTACTCAGCAACTTCCATTATATTTAGTCGTTTACATTTGTGAGCCAGTTGTATAAGATTTTGCATACAACAATCCCCACAGGAATCTTCGTTTTAATAACAATAATAAAGGCCTTTGTTTACAAAGCCATTAGATGTAATAATTATTGTATTTGCTCAATCAATATCCTAATATATACCCCATTTTGGCATATATGTGCAACAGTTGGCAGGAAACCAGTGATTTGCACTGCACTTTAGTCACTGTGCAAGAGTCACTTGTATTTTGTTTGCATGTGTCACTGACAACAACGACTTCCTGCTAAGCCATGAGGGATTCAGAACGGGTTTGTAAATAGATGGCGGGTATATGTTTATAAAACCATTTGTTCTTTGAATTTGATAGATGTGTCTCGGATTACTTCTTATCTTCAGAGCTTCTTTTGACACTTGATAAAACATGTCATAGCAATCACTTGCCTCAGTTTGCCCTTAATAGTGAAACAACCTCTAAAACAGAAAGACACACAATTTCCCAGATCAAGTGGCATAGGAATAGCTTTAGAGCTTGGGAGTGATCCTATGTCTTGCAGCAGATGAAGGCTTTACTTCAAGCTATCACCACTGTGGATCCCCTAATTGACAAGATACTAGAATTTTAGGAGCTTCCTTGTTTTATATTACTGTCACACACACTATCACTTACACTGGAGCAATGGGTCAGGAACTGTTAGGGCCCTCCTGGGTTTTCAATTAAGTGGAAATTGCTGTGTCTGGGGACACTTTACTTCTTCTGAAATAGTAAGCTCTCATAATTTTGTCAGTGTAATAGCTTGCGACTTCCTACATTTCTCACAAAGAAGCCAGACTTTGATCTGACACGTACAGAGAGTCATGCAGAATATTCTTACAGCATATTTTGAAACCAACCTCAGCAACCATTCAAATGTCCACAAAATGAAAAAGAACATGCGTTACTACTGTATTAAAGCTCTAGCAATTGCTCTGAAGAAATTAATTTTTTTCATAGTGTGGACCTATGATGTCAAAGCTGGAAACTCCACTGGAACCTACACAACTTCGGTGCAAGCTATGATCTCATAGGTCAAACTGGCCAATAGCATTTCATGTAGACAACTTCATCATAGCCTTGCAATTATGTCATGGCCAGATGAGCCAATGATACCACTGCAAAAACTCAGGTGTTAAGTGGGAGGGGGATTGTTTATTATTTGGTGATACCAAAAGTGCCTGAAATTCAACCAAGCATGGTTAATAGGATAAATGGAAATTAATCACAGTTGTTCACAAGCATACTTCTGATCTAAATTGGATTTGATGCGGAGCTGTCAAGTCAAGCATTTTGTTTACTGTTTGCAGTTTTGTTGGCCACCCATTTCAGTGTAAAACTACCAAGAACTACTTTAATCCTATATTGTTTTATTGGTTACCACAGTTCACAGGAGTTAATATGCAGACATAAGGATCAATTGACAGCTTTTGAGCAGAGTGCCCCCTCCCCAGGAGTAGTCCAACCTTGCACCTGAGTTGTTGTGATATTATTGGCCACTCTGGCAATGATGTAACTGCAAGGCTATGATGAAACTGTCCACAACGGATGCTATTTGCCAGTTTGACCTATGGCATCATAGATTGCACCAATTTTGCATATCCTCCAGTGCTGGGCAATGGAGTATCCACCTATGACATCATAGGTCCAGTCTGGCACTGAGAAAAAAACTGATTTCTTCAGATCAATTGCTAGAGCTGTAAAACTTTTATAATTACAAATGCAGTCAGCTCATTCATTTTTCTTTTTAAACCGGAAAAGCCCATGCGGTTGGGCGAACATAGTTATATATATATATATTCAGAATTACATTGATGTTTAAAATCAGTCTGTAGACGTCGCCTGATGTATTCCTAATGACCCTTGGGGTTCATTTCCCCAGGGTGTTGTACACATAGTTGCTGAAGGGAATAGGGGTTCAAGGTCTGTAGCCCAAAGATTTGATTCAACTGAATTCTACAACTCACACATAGCATAAAGACGTGATGGATGGGAAACTGTACAGGCACAGGGGATCAAATTAACTTTTATTACAATTATTTCATTCAGGAGGTACAATGCAGAGGAAAAGGTTTTAGTGAGGATGATCACACTTACGACAATTCACTTCCATACATCTGCAACCTTCTTTTTTTTCCTTTCCTTTTGGCATGATCATTCATCTGAATGAAAAAGACACTGAGACTCTGTGTGGACCTGCGAAAGTTTTGTCCATTAGATGTGTGGTGCATAGAAAAATCACTATGGTTGCTCTCATCCTTTCCAAAGCTGGCTCATTAGCCAATGTCAGCCAATATAATCACAAGCTATTGGAAAAGTGCATCATCATGCAAACTTTGCAAAGCCATTATGTTCCCTGTTAATGTGGGTCTCTGAGATCTGCAACTAGAGCAAAGGTCTCTAATTTTCTTATCAAAGATGAGTTCCTGAAAGTGCTGACCTCGAGCTGTCAGTGTCATTGCCAATAACATCGGAGTCACACCATAGTGTAGCCTTTCCATTCAACAGTTCCTTGACTAATGCCTCAATAGCCTGACCTATTGCCTGTTATTAGCTGTTGTTGTTGTTCATTTCACTTCGCAACTTCCATTATATCAATGCATAGTCAAGTATGAGTTGAATACATTTTGCGTACAGCAAGCCTCAACGGAATCTGCCTTTTAATAAGAATAATAAAAGTCTCTATACACCATGCCATTGAATGTCAAATTGGTTTACTCACTAATCAGCAGCCAAATATCGACCCAATATTGGCTAAATTATACAATGGCTGAGAAGAAGCAAATGGAATGCACTGCATTTCAGACCCTGTGCACGGGTCATTTGTATGTTGTTTGCAAGTGTCACTGACAGCACTGACACCCGCTAAGCCATGAGGGATTCAGAATGGCTTTGTAAATCAGTGGCTGTCATTGTCAAGATGTTGTGGTGGCACATGTCAATTGTTTCTGATCGAGTCGGGTCTGTCACGTAAAATCATTCTTCAGACCGTATAGCACATATCCCACCTTGCATTGCAAGATAATAATATAGAACATGGAAATATTGTCAGCTATAGTTACATAATTGTGTTATATGGCCAATGTTCCAAACCATTTGCGTGTCTATACCGGCATGTGTACTGCTCATTTAAAAGACTTAAGTTTTCTTCACTTTGATGTGTCTTCTAATGCCAGTAAAGTGCGGTTAGTTTCTTTTTTTCTTTCAGATGATATTTTAATGGTGACTTGCCTTATTTTATATTTTATAAGGTCCCACACTAACTGATCGTTTGCGTCTTCGTTAGAGCTTAAAGTGTCTCTGATGGTAGTTTTGATTTTTGAAATATAGTCTGTATCAGTTAGGAGTGTGTTGTTGAATTTCCAATGTCCACGTCCTCTAGGGTGGTGTATGAGGTCCAGTGTCAGGGTGATCGTTGAATGGTCTGTGCAATATCCTGGCTGAATTGATGTTGTTTCTATACTGCCTGTCAAGCTTTGCGAGATTAGGAAAAAGTCCAATCTGGAGTATACCGGAAAAGGTCTCTGCTTGTGATAGGTATATCTCCTCAGTGCTGGGTGCATTTGCCTCCAAATATCCAACAAGTTGCTTTCGTCCATCCATGTGTTTAGGAAGTCTTGATTTTTTTTGTTTGCATGTGCTGGTGATCCACCTTTTTTATCAAGGTCGTTGTTCAGGATACAATTGAAGTCCCCACCGATGATGGCATGATCTGTATCTGCGTCTTCTATTTTTCCCTGAACTGTGGCAAAAAACTGTGTATCATCTGAGTTTGGTCCATACACATTTGTTATTTGCACTGTTTTGTTATTTAGTAAGCCAATAAGTTGTATATATCTGCCTTCATTGTCCTTGTTAACCGCTTGTAATTCGAAGTCGACATTTTTCGACATTTTTCTTCATGAGAATGCATACTCCTCTAGCTTCACTTGTTCCATGGCTGAAATATACCTCAGCTCCCCATTCTGATCTCCACTGGTTTTCAATCTTGGCGGTGCTATGCGTTTCCTGTAGCATGATGATATGAGCTTGCTCTCGGGTGTTGAAATGGTGAAATAATTTCCTCCTTTTCATGTTGCTTTGAAGTCCTCTCACATTGTTCGATATTATTTGAATTCTGTTATCCATTTCTGTTTGACTTGATTTTCCTTCCTTGGTTAATCGACTGCTGGTGTTTTTTTGACTGGCATTTTTCTATTGCATAGAGAGAAGTGTAGGTTCTTGGATTTGGTGCGACGTAATATTTTAGTATTGTAAACAGATAAGTTGTAGCTATTGCGTGTAGTATTGAGACAAATGACTTGAGCGGCTCGCAATCCAAAATATATTTATTACTCTTCATGAGAAATCTTGTGGCAGTGTGCGCGGGATCAGGAGAAAATGTTGTCTTTAATGCCAAAAAAATAATTTTAAATTAAATCCAAAGTATTGTATTGCCTTGTTTTCTTGTATTTTTTAGTTCTTATGTCGTCTGTTAAATTTCCTGTAGATCTTATATCTGTGGGAATATTGTTTTCCATTCCTCGCCTTCTTTTTAGATTATTTTTGCTACTGGCCCGAATGGGATAAACGCGAAGAGGCCTGCATTTCTTAATTCTTTCATCTTTGGGATTAAGGTAGCTCTCTTGTCTTGTCTTGTCTTTGAAACATCATCCACTATTCTTATTCTGGGGTCTTTAAAAGTTTTCATTTTCTTGTTCCCTTGCTTCAATAAATCTTGTACCAAGGTGGGGCTGTTGAGCTTCACAAGTACAGGTACTGCCCTCTGTTGATAATTTTCTGTAGCTGAGCTTGAACTCTGACCTGGCTGTTCGGATCTTTTTTGAGCTGACAGCAGACGTCTTGCTTCTGTTATATTTTCATTGGATATCAGTGGATTAGCATGTTTTAGGATTTCCACTACCTTATAATGAAGTTGGGCTTGGGTCTCAAATGGATTTGCAGGTAGGTTTAGTACTTTTACATTCATTTGGCGCTCTTTATTTTCCAAGTTCTCCAATCTTCTCTGCATTGCCTGGCTCAGATTCTTCAGGCTTGTGATGTCTTTGTTGACATTTTCTACTGCTTGCTCATCGTGATTGTCTTCTAGTTTGGAAACTCTTTCTTCTAGGAGTTCTACCCTGTTGTTTAAGTTGTCTAACTTGGTCTCTATTCTGTCAAGTCCACCCAGTTTATTGAACACATCTTGTAATGTCACTTCATTTTGCTGCTCTTCAGACTGCAGTGTTGCTGTTTTGGTCTGTGAATGTGACTGTGTCTCGTTTTGAAGCTGTGCTGAATTTGGCATTTCTTTTCTGTGTTGAAGCCTTGTTTTTAGACTCATTTTCCCTAAAATTCTGAAGGTTGTCCAGCGGATTTTTGTATACCTCTATGATCTATAAACTTTCATGCACTTTTGAGCCAAAATTCTGCTTGCTGGTCTGGCTGGGTCTCCTGTATTTTGACAGCTGCTACTCCCTCCCACGCACGGGGCTGCTCACTCGACCATGACGTAACCGGAAGTCCATTTTTGGAAATAATATTCATACTCTATCTGCACTTTCGAAACACTGATCTCGTGGCATCCGGGCAGTGGGCACCAGGGTTTCAAATGTGCTCGGTGGCTCAGATCCAACATGTGTCACTGATGCTGTTTGCTTATGTATGAATGACAGCATTGACACAATGATCTTGGCTTGCTGAGAGGAATGGCATTTTGGGTGTCACAGTAAATCACTGGTTGTCATTGTTCTGCAATGCTCTCCATTTGTAACACTTCTACACTGTTTATGGTGGGACTGGTGCCCAATGTTTGCAGATCAAACCTAACTTTTTTTTGCAGGTGAGGTAGGTATATGAGAGAATGTGTGTAAAATTTCAGCTCATTCTATTATTATTTAGAGGTAGCATATTTCACTTAAACCACATGTTAAGGGGGTGACCATTTGTTTTCTGGGGGGGGGCTTGGAGTTTTCCTGGATGAGTATTTATTTCACATTAATGGCAGCAGTAATTATTAATTTCAATGGTTGCCCCCTAAGTGAAACCAGGTATTGCAAGGGGATGCACTATTGACAAAATCTCAGTCCATCAGGAGCAACACAAGAGTGCCACTACAGCATCTGGGCAATGACAGCCTCTGATTTACAGAGTCCGCCTGAATCCCTTGTGGCTTAGCAGGGTGTCAGTGCTGTCAGTGACACATGCAAACAACATGAAAGTGACTTCTGGTTGGGGTTGAATCTACAATACCACACACTGGCTTCTTTTTTACTTACTGGGCATAGTGAATACCAATGGGATGGATGAATCAAGGATAAGAATCAGTTTTGTATGGAATAGAACATCAACTAAACATCAAATTACTCAAAGTGAAATAAAGTAAAAGACAAAGAAAGTATATAAATTGATGCTGCAGTTATTATGATTATTATTATCATCATTGAGTAAACTCCCACTCTGTCAGGAACACATTGTCATGTTTTGCGAGAATGAGTTAGTGTTGTTGGGCTGCCCCTAAAATAATTACCAAGTGAATGACTTTGATTGGTACTTACAAGCTTTTTAGGGCTGCACTCCTATGCCCTCAAACGCTGATACATAAGAGGCAGTTATGCCTTTCTTTTTTTTATGTAGAGTCCCCCCCCCTCTCCCACCTTTTTTTTTTTTGGTGACAAAATATTCTGATTTGATTGATGGTGAAAATAAAAATTCAAAAACTGCCTTTTGATAGAGCAGCATCTATCTGTATATTTGTGCTATTCGCTTCACTCATCACACCCCTAAGGAGTTCTCCTCTCAGCCCATACCACCTTAAATGTCACTTCCAAACCCATCATTTCACCTGAGGATTTGCAATGGGCCAACTCACCCCTCAAAGGCCTCATGACAGGATGCACCCCCCGCTCCCTTTTGTTATTGCCGTAATATCGCCTTCCCCCATCTTTTTTACCCCCACTTATCCCCCACTTCCCCCCGCTAACACGTCGCTTCCTCCCGCTTACCCCCACTTCCCGCCACTTGCCCCCGCTTACCCCCCACTTCCCCCACTAGCCCCAGCTTTCCCCCCACTTCCGCCCAAGTTGCTTCCCGCTAGCCAATGGTTACCCCAACTTACCCCATCTTGCACCCCACTTGCCCCCATTTTCCCCGCATAACCTCCTCCTTTCCCCCAATTCCCCCAAGTTATCCCATAGGGTTGGGGGTGCATCCTGTCATGAGGCCTCCTCAACTCCCATTAGTTAAGCTAATTACGTACAATCACTGAATCAGTTCAAATCATCCAGTGGTGGCACTGTCATCAGTCATCATAAAGACCAGGGCAAAACACAAGAGGGAGCTCAGGTCTTTTTTTTTTCAACTGCACTATACTGCCCTCTTCAGACTCATCTTCCTCATAACAAATACATTTTCAACTTCATTATTTTCCATGTCAACATTACAAGCTCATACATTTTATATCTACCATACCATATACATATACTATACATTTCCCAAAGTTCTCATTTTCCATCATTCCAAAGTTCATATTTGTCCAATAGAACCTGTAAAGAATCCTATCACATTCTTCATCCCACTTTCACAATGCGTTTTTCTTTTGCAGTTTGTGACTAACATTCACTTCTAACATTATTGTGAAACACAATTCATTCAAATGGTTTCTACAGCATGTCACTTCCATTAAATTACAATTCTGCATAACAATTCCATAACTCCCTCCTCATACCTTTTGAAATGAGTCCTTAAAAACACATTAATCTCTACAATTCTAAACAATCACAACATAGATTTATCAACTCGATATGATAACATATGGGCCTTTATTCTTGATGCTCATTCTTTTAGCACTGTAACACTTCATCCCCTCTTCTTCTTCTGGTACATATGTCCCTGTTTTGGAACCATCCTCTAATGAGGTAAAATCCTTGTATTTAATTAAAAAAATTTCTAGGTTTGACTGGTTCGTGAAACCTCAAAATAAACGGATCGCAAAGTCAAATAATCCATTGTGCATATATCCGTTGTCAGCACCAGCCCCCACTCTGACTCCTACATTTGGAACATCTTTTACCCACTTCTGCAGGTATGTGTTTCATATCAAAAATCTCACATGCTTCAGCAGACACCACATACCTCTCTGACTGCCATTTATCACAGGGAAATGCTAGTTTGAGAGAATATCAGTACAGCTTCCGAAGGGCTAAAAAATGCAATAACCAACCACAGGAATGCTTCCTAAAACTATTCTCACCACTCAGCAAGAAATGCTATGTGTGTCATACTACTGAGTTGAATCAAATCATGAGGTTATAGACCTCGAACCCTTAATCCCTTCAGCAACTGCATGCGCAGTGCCCTGGGGGAAGTGAGTAATTCTGTGCTTGTTGCGAGAACCCCATGGGTCATTGTGAATACACCAGGCAAGGGATTTCATGTACGCTACTTTAACCATCAATGTTATTTTGAATACATACATGCCCATCCCTACATGTCAGCACTTGGGCTTTCAATGCCATCCATTGACCACTGACCGGTTTAAATAAACTAAAATAGATGAACTGTCTGTAGACTTATTATTAAACAACACAAATTGTGAATTTCTTCATGAAAGTTATGCCACAGTAGTACAGTATCACTTTTTAAATATTTTGCTTATTTTTCAAGATCGCTGTTGTAGGTTTCAAATTAAAATATCCTGCATGACTCAACGTTCGTGTCAGATCAAATTTTAGCTTCTGTGAGTGAAATGTAAGAAGTCATAAGCAGTTACGCTGACAAAATTATGAGAGCTTACTATTTCAGAAGAAGTGAAGTGTCCCAAGACACAGCAATTTCCACTTAATTGAAACCCAGGAGGGCCATAACAGTTCCTGACCCATTGCTCCAGTGTAAGTGATAGTGCGTGTGACAGTAATATGAAACAAGGAAGCTCCTAAAATTCTAGTATCTTGTCAATTAGGGCATGCCTAGTGGTGTATAGCCTGAAGTAAAGCCTTCTTCTGCTGCAAGACACAGGATCATTCACTGGCTCTAAAGCTACTCATATGACACCAATCTTTCTGTTTTTCTAGTTGTTTTACGATGTCACACTTTATAAACCGACAGACTGAGCGGCAGTGATGTGACGATCATGGCAGTAAACCTATTATTTCCTTTGATATCATGCTTTGAAAAGTTACTATCTGATATTAAGCATATAATATATCATTTATAATGCGGACATTGTTAATTGTCTTCTTTTGAAATATGTTCACTGCCATTTTTCCTGGTAAATACCGCGGAGTTGTCAGTTTGTACAGGGTGTATATATATGGAAAAAGGGAGGAAAATTATTGCAAAGGAATTTTGTATCATGTTTCACAATGCTGTTTTAAAAAGTGTTATGAGGAGGTCAATACTTTAATTCAATAATGGTTTAATCTAAAGAGAATGAAAATGCCTGTTAATGAAACAAGCCAGTAGGGTCTTAGGTGGTACTGGGAGGCATGCAATTTTCTGAAGGGCCACCTGCTGAACTAATTATGCATTTTAACCAAAACACAATGTTCATATGGGTGGCACAGGCCCTATACGGGGGCATGTACACTCTTCCTTGCCCCCCCCCCCAATGAGGAAGTCACTGCTATAGTGTCAAAATAATAACTGAAGAAGCTGCCCAATGCCAGATCAATATATGCACAATGGTAGCATGCACAGCAGCTGAAAGGGAGCCAGTAGATTGCACTGCATTTTAGACCCTGTTCACAAGTCACTTGTATGTTTGCATGTGTCACAGACAGCACAGACACCCTGCTAAGTCACTAGGGATTCAGAATGGCTTTGTAAATCAGTGGCTGTCATTGTCAATATGTTGCAGTGGCACATGTCAAGTGCTCCTGAATGAGTGAGGGTCTGTTATATAACATCATTCTTCACCCACTATGTATCTCATATTGTATTCTGTCCAAGATAATACGGAACACATGCAGAAATTGTGAAAGATAATCCAACGCAATTTGGTTGCTCATTGAAAGTCAATTTTAAAGTCATGCAACATGTTTATTGACAACCTTCTGATTGAAACATTAATTTGACGAACTATGAAATACATGTAAGGCAATAGTGAGAATTAAAAGAAAATCATGAAAGTTACATGAAATTTAATCATATTCTCTCTCCCCTCTCAAGTACTAATTAACCCATGTTTTTATCTAACAGCATCAGGGCTCTGGGGTTTCAAATGGTGTATGCTTTGTGGCTCAGACCCACTGCTATGTTGTTTGCATATGTAAATGACAGCACTGACACCATGCTCAGGGCTTGTGGAGCAGAAGGGGATTCAGGGTGTCATAGTAAATCAGTGGCTGTCATTGTTAAGATGTTCTGGTGACACTTGTTAATGGCTCCTGTAGGACCACTGTTATACCACGCTCTCCATTCACAACACCTCTCCTCCACTGGACATGTGGGGCTGGGTAGGCTCAGTTTGTAGCACAGTGGGCTGCCAATCGCTGGATGCCAGGTTTCATTCCTACTTATTTTGGACAGAAGTTTCACTTGTCCTTAACCTTATTATTTTATCCTCCACGAGTCCTCATTGACCCAAAAAATGCTGGAATACCAGATATAAAGCGAGCTGATGTGGTCAAAGCAGAAATCACAATCACTGTTCGAATGACCAAAATGCTCAATAAGCTGAATATGCTCTAATGGGCCAATAGTATACCATGGCTGCCAATTTGTTAAAATACTAGATGTAGAACCCTCGTCACCAAAACCTAAAATGTAACCTTGAGATGATGAATGTATACAGATTTTGAGTTAGTCATTTTTCCAAGGCATGTCTGCATTGGTATACTTTGGTTATCACTTTTATTTTCATTGCTGTAAAATACAGAAAGTTGCCTTAAAAGCAAGATGTCACATTATCGTAACATACATAGTTCGAATCTGACTTCTACTAAAAACCTCTGAAATGCACAGAGAAAGGAAGTATTGAAAAGCGTGCACAAACAATAAATTAGTCGTAGTCCATCAGGAGCAACACCAGAGTGCCACTACAGCATCTGGGCAATGACAGCCTCTGATTTACAGAGTTCTTCTGAATCTGTTGTGGCTTAGCAGGGTGTCAGTGCTGTCAGTGACACATGCAAACAACATACAGCTGTCCAAGAGATTTGTTTATGGAGTCTAAACTGCAATACTGCACACTGATCTTATTACATTACGTAGTGAAGAAATGGATGAATCAGGCTTAACATCCTGTTGTATATGCAGTTGAACCTCACATGAAGAGCAACCCACTAACAAGAAATATACCCTAAGAAAGGGGGTGTCAATGAAGTATGTGACACACGCAAGCGACATATCGAAGTCAAACTGTAGTGTTACACACCAGGGGTGATCGAAGTATACACGGATGACACTGGCGTTTGGACAAAAACAGGGCAGACCATTTATAAAATTTAAATAGAGCATCAATAATAATTTTGAATTTTGTAATGCATGTAGGTGCCTAAAATGAGTAAAAATAAGGCCTGATAATGTAGTTTTTTTAGATCAGAAGGGCACACCTTGCCCCCCCCCCGCATCCTCTGGACAAGGCTGGAGAGGCAATTGGCCCCCCCCCCCTCCTGCTGCCGCTCTATTCCGACACCACTGTTACACACTGGCTTCATATCATTTATGGGGCACAGCGAAGAAATTTACAAATCAGGCTTTACAATAATTATTTTGACAGCAAAACTATTCTTGCCGTCAAGAAGGAAATGCTATGAGTGTTCTTTCAATGAGTTTAATCTAGGGGTTGTTGGCCTTGAACGCTTATTCCCTTTTGCCACAGCATGCACAAAAGCCCTGGTGAACTGAGTAATTTTGTGCTCTTTGCAAGAACCCCATGGGTCATTGTGAATACACCAGGCAAGGGATTTCATGTAGGCTACTTTAACCATCAATGGTATTTCGAATACGTGAATGCCCATGTCTGCATGTCAGCACTTGGGTATTCATTGACCACTGACCAGTTTGAATTAACTAAAATGCATGAACTGTGCAGACTTATTGTAAATTTGTGCATTTTGCCAGACTGTTGTTGTAGGTTTCAAATTAAAATATCCTGCATGATTCAATTTTCGTGTCAGATCACATTTCAGCTTCTACATGTGAAATGTAAGAAGTCGTAAGCAGTTACGATGACAAAATTATGAGAGTTTACTATTTCAGAAGAACTGAAGTGTCCCAGACACAGCAATTTCCACTTAATTGAAACCCAGGAGGGCCATAATAGTTCCTGACCCATTGCTCCAGTGTAAGTGATAGTGCGTGTGACAGTAATATAAAACAAGGAAGCTCCTAAAAATCCAGTATCTTGTCAATTAGGGGATCAGCAGTGGTGTATAGTCTGAAGTAAAGCCTTCTTCTGCTGCAAGACATAGAATCATTCCGTGGCTCTGAAGCGGAAAAGGGAGCAAAAGCAATTGCAACGACATTTTGCATCATGTACCACAACGTTGTTAGAGTGTCATGAAGAAACCATTATGTTCATCCAATAATGGTTTAATCTGAAGAGACTAACAATGCCTGTTGATGAAGCAAGCCAGTGGGAACCTAGGTGGTACTGGGAGGCATGCAATTTTCTGGAGGGCAACCTGCTCAGCTAATCATGCATTTTGACTGACACACAATGTTCATATGGGGGGCAGAGGCCCAGTACCGAGGCATGTACCCTCCCTTTTGACCACCAATGAAAAAATTAACTTAAGAAGCAGCCCAATGCCAGTTCAATATATGCACAATGATGGCATGCACATTGCACAGCTGCTGAAAGGGAACCAGTAGATTGCACTGCATTTTAGACCCTGTACACAAGTCACTTGTATGTTTGCATGTGTCACAGACAGCTCTTCCACCCTGCTAAGCCTCCCGGGATTCGGAATGGCTTGTAAATCAGTGGCTGTCATTGTCAAGATGTTGCAGTGGCACATGTCAAGTGCTCCTGAATGAGTGAGGGTCTGTTATACAACTTCAGCCCACTATGTATCTCATATCGTATTTTGTCCAAGATGAAACAGAACAAATGCAGAAATTGTGAGAGATAATTTTATGCAATTTTGTAGTGCATTGAAAGTCAATTTTGGTGTCATGTAACATGTTTGTCATTCATTTTTAAGCCATCTTCCCTTTGATAAATACAGTGGTAACTGCATTGCAACTCCCTGGTTTAAGACCAACTTGCCTTATGCGACTGCCATCCTCCTGCGCTAAGTAGTATTTTTGGTGCATTTTGCACCCCCACGAGAGACCGCTTCGTGACCACATAGGGCTGTCTTATAATGCCAGGACCACAGTATATCAAGACTATCTGACTCCAGTGAATGCTCTTATTAAGTTTCCCTGACTTACCCATTATGTATGAAGCAAATGATGTCTCCTAATTGTATAGGAGTATTACAATGAGTTTATTGACAACTGTTACAGTATGATTTCCACATTAATTTGAAAAACTATGAAATAAAGTAAGAGTGACACATAAAACAAAATCATACAATGTGACATGAAATGTAGTCATCTTCTCTCTCCCCTTTCAACGCACTAATCAACCCATGTTTTTATCTTGCAGCATGAGGGCTCTGGGGTCTCAAATGGTGTGTGCTTTGTGGCTCAGACCCACTGCTATGTTGTTTGCATATGTAAATGACAGCACTGACACCATGCTCAGTGCTTGCCGGGCAGAAGGCGATTCAGGGTGTCATAATAAATCAGTGGCTGTCATTGTTAAGATGTTCTGGTGACACTTGTTAATGGCTCCTGTAGGACTGCAGTTATACCATGCTCTCCATTCAAAACACCTCTCCTCCACTGTACATGTGGGGCAGAGTAGGCACAGTTTGTAGCACAATGGGTTGTCAATCGCTGGGTCCCAGGTTCCATTCCTACTCAGACTGGATCACCAGGACTTACTTATGTTGGACCGCAGTTTCACTTGTCCTTAACCTTGTTATTTCGTGCTCCATCAGGTTTCATTGGCCTACAAAATGCACGAATACCAGATACTGAATATTTTCTTATATATCACCTCAGGTGCTGCGTTGGTATACTCTGGTAATCACTTCTATTTTCATTGATTAAATTACAGGAATTTGCAGGAATTTGCAGGAAGTCAGATTATATCAACAAACATAATTCAAATCCGACTCCAACTAAAAGGCTCTGAAATGCTAAGCGAAAGGAAGTATTGAACAGGATGCCCAAATGACAAAATCTTAGCCCAACGGGAGTAACACAAGAGTGCCACTACAGCATCTGGGCAATGACAGCCTCTGATTTACAGAGTCCTTCTGATTCCCTGGTGGCTTAGCAGGGTGTCATACTGTCAGTGACACATGCAAACAACATACAGCTGTACAAGAGATTTGTTCATGCGGTCTAAACTGCAATACTACACACTGGCCTCATTTGGTTTACACAGTGAAGAAATGGATGAATCAGGCTTTACATCCTGTTGTACATGCAGTTGAACCTCACATAAAGAGCAATCCAATAACAATCTTAGGGTAGGTACAGTGAAGAAATTTACGAATCAGGTTTTACAATACATGTATTTAGAAAGTAAAACTGTTCTTGCCACTAAGAAGAAAATACTATGAGTGTTCTTTCAATGAGTTGAATCTAGGGGTTGTAGGCCTTGAACTTTATTCCCTTCAGCAACTGCATGTACAGTGCCCTGGGGGAAGTGAGTAATTCTGCGCTCTTTGCGAGAACCCCATGGGTCATTGGGAATACACAAGCATAGGATTTCATGTAGGCTGTTTTTAAACATCAATAATATTCTGAATAAATGTATTCCTATGTATACATTAACACTGGGCGTTCATTATCCAGGTTTTAATAAATGGATGAATCTTAATGTATTATAAAAATTTTTAATATTAAACCTTCATGAAAAGTTATGCTACTGGTAGTATACAGTGACCTTTAAAGTGATCAGGAGGACAATGCATGATTGCTGTTGTTTGTTTCAAATTATCCTGAAAGAAAGATCATAAAAGGACTCAACATTCATGTCAGATCACATTTCAGCTTCTACATGTGAAATGTAAGAAGTCGTAAGAAGTTACGCTGACATAATTATGAGAGCCTCCTATTTCAGAAGAATGGAAGTGTCCCCAGGCACAGCAATCTCTACTTAATTGAAACCTAGGAGGGCCATAACAGTTCCTGACCCATTGCTCCAGTGTAAGTGATAGTGCATGTGACAGTAATGTAAAACAAGAAAGCTCCTAAAATTCCTGTATATTGTCAATTAGGGCATCGCTAGTGGTGACAGCTTGAAGTAAGGCCCTCATTCGCTGCAAGACATAGGATCTTTGCTGAGCTCTAATGATATTTCTATGTCACTAATGTACCCCAGTTTTTTTTAAAGTAAGCGATTTCTTGCAATAAATGAGCTCTTTCTTAGCATTCCTTAACTTAATCATTTTGATGACGTGGATGTCTTGACTCTTCATTATTTGATAAATTAATATTTTAGAAATGAATATTTTAGAATGTGCTGGAAATAAGCAGTTATGTTGTGTCGCTTATGATGGAACCATAATTTTGCTAACCTTCTGATCTAATGAAACTGGTACTCCCTTGTTGATGCAACACAAAATAATGGCAATTAATGCCCATGATGCCCCTGTATAACTTATTTAATTTTATTACATAAAATCAGTCTTGGAACATAAAGTTTCTTCTCAGTCCTGTCTTATTAACTGCTTCTATGATACCCATAGATGAAAGACATTATGTTGAAATGTCATCAACTATCGTAAATCACTCAGTGCCAGCCCTTATACTAATGAGACCACTGTAATACAATGCCATGTTCATTATCCCTGCATGACAAACAAAGCAGTTTTGTTGTAAATTTGATCTAAAACTAATATTTGACAAAAGATTAGTGCCTGTCTATTTTTGGATAGAAAGAGATCTAAACACTGACTGATGACTATCCATCTGTGATCGGGGCTTTGGAGTCGGAGTCGGGAGTCGGAGTCGTGGAGTCGGAGGTTTGGGGTGGAGTCGGAGTCGAACTTTGATTTTAAGGTGGAGTCGGAGTCGAATATTAATCTGGTGACTCCTGACTCCCAAAGATTATCTAAATAACTGAAAAAATTAATTATAAAGCAATGTGAACAATATTTATTTTTCTAAAGACCAATTACACATAACTTCTTAAACTATTATTGATGTATAAAATCCCAGAGAAAGTTCTGGATTAGATTTTTTTCTTTGCTAACCACAAGAAACTTGTTTAGAATTAATGCTGTGAAAAGGAGTCGGGAGTTGGAGTCGTAGTCGAAATTCTGACGTTCTAAGGAGTCGGAGTCAGAGTCGTTTTTCTGAAAGGCGAAGGAGTCGAGAGTCAGAGTCGGTCCAATGACTACCGACTCCAAAGCCCTCTCTAGTGTCTATGATACCCATCAAATGAAAAATTACAATTTCCAGTAATTTCTATATATTAAATATTTTGATATTTTTCGATGAAACTTGTTTGACAATTATCATTTTTAGCACTTGGCCATTTATCTGTCTGGCTCACTCCACCCATAGGGACTTCCCTGACTGCATGGAACATTCTATATAAATACATATTTTGTGAAACGATAAATAATTCTTAATGCCACATGAAAGGACAGCCGTTTCATTTTTGGTCTCACTGATATCTGGGTACCATGGGGCCAATCTGACCCACGGGCAAATCTGGCTTCATGAGATCAAAAGCAGTAACAAACAGACAAACATAATGAGTAGATTGTATGAACTAAGAAATCAATAAATTCACTGTTTGTGGCAATTTAGTTCTATCCTCACATAGTGTTCGTCACAGTCAGTTTAATTACTTTAACTATTAGGTTGCCAGATTTCTAAGGGTTTGGAAGTCTCTGCAGCACCTTATTACTCAATGTTGATGTACAACCGAGGACGTCATCATTTTGTGCTATAACAAATATGTCAGTGATGTCCTTGTTTTGTGCCAACAGGAGAAAGTAGGCCTACATGTAGTAAAATTTGAAATTTTGAGTGAGATGGTTGCACAATTTGTTTGAGCTAACATAGCAT
Organism: Platynereis dumerilii; assembly: GCA_026936325.1. Taxonomy (NCBI): domain Eukaryota; kingdom Metazoa; phylum Annelida; class Polychaeta; order Phyllodocida; family Nereididae; genus Platynereis; species Platynereis dumerilii. The sequence continues at coordinate 32,453,145 of JAPTHN010000005.1, forward strand.
GTTGTTTTGAGTAATCATAATATTTCGGTTGTCATAACTGTAAACAATCAGCCGAGTCAGCTTAAAGGTATTGTGCAACCATCTCACTCAATCATTAAAGCTGACTCAGAATTCAAATTTTACAGTGTATATGCTCCCAGGTGCCTCTCAACACTCTCTATAGTTAACCAATGACATATGTATGCAAATGAATTTCTCTTGAGGTTCATATTATATTAATTAGGGACCTTTCAAAAATTATGACTGGGAGGGGGGGTGAGAGTTTTGGCCGAGGGGGTTCTAACTTTTCACACATGTTTCAAGGGGGTATTAATTTTTGACAACACTTCCAAGGGGGGTAAGAAATTTTAACAAAGAATAAATAATAAAAAACACGCATAAACTCATTTTATTTGGAGTTTTTTAAGCGAAAAATGACGTGAATCTGTACACGCGGCCGTGTATAACAGTATATATGTGTGTATTGCTTTGTATGTCAAGGGGGGGTACTAAAAATATGCCTGAAACCTAAGGCTGGGGTACTAAAAATGAAACTCAAGGGGGGGGCTATCAACTTTTTTACAGGAAGTTCCAGCAAAACTCCCACCCCCCCAGTCATAAATTCTGAACGGTCCTCATGTATCCAGAAGCCGTTCCCTTTGGAGTTGTGATCACTTCGTTGCGTCCTGGGAGCAATTAGTACTGATGTTTCAGCGTACTGACATACTTTGATTAATTTTCTTGTATAAATTAAGATTTAATTGGAGTTTCTCATGCAAAGGAATTTATGCAATTTCAACAAGAGCATATCTGGAATTAAGTTTTCTGCTTTTAAAAAGAGATGCTCATTCTTCTTCACACCTTATTCAACACGCAGAACTTTGCGAAGAAATTTTCAACCATTCTGAGGTCTGGGTAATTGATTGCAAGCATGCAGTGCCGTTAATGGTTTCGCAATTCGCAAAACTTTTTGTTATAATCAGTGAAATTGTATTGCCTTTGTATTGTTGGTGTATACTAAAACAAGACAGATTACTTTTTCAACACTAAATCCTGGTTATTGTTTAAAAACAATTGTGTAAAGAATGGCAAACTTACCACTTAAGTGATAATGTTTTAAGAAGTGTAAAGCCTAACTTGACACTCAGGATAATATTTCACTTTCGCTAATTGCTCCTAGCATGCGACGTTTTCACTTTCAGACATTTCTAGGAAGTTTATGTTGACAGCTAAGAAACTGTAGACAATTACCTAAAAGAATAACATATGCCACTCCTAGAAGAATCTGAACTTTCACAAATTTGTTTACTCAAATTTCCACCATTATGAAAGTGAACAAATGTTCTTGCAGTCCATTAAAGTTTACAATTCCTCTCTACTGCTTTGGGTGTTTTTCTTTTATTGTTGCTCACACGGCACTTTAAAACAGATAATTATGAAGTTCCTCTTGCTGCTCAGTTTTGCACTATGATATTAAATTTTAGACACATACTATATATGGCCCAATTTCACCAACAGAGTTAATCCAGGTCTGAGTCTTAGACCTGGACTTAGTAGTTTCAAATTAAACTGTAGGGTAAATTTCAGCGATAAAATGGCAGCACCTCCGAGTAAGCAACTAACTTAAGATCAGTTTTAACCTTAAGCCAGGTCTTAGTTACGTTGGTGAAATCGGCCCATTGTGTATTGGGGAACACGAGGCAGACATATTATTGAAACATATATTGAAAAATGGCAAATGGTAATCATTGAGTTATTGACTAACATATTCCTCGTTCTTGACGAAACCACTTTCTTTCAAGTGTCATCAATTGTCTAGATACTTCATTGTGTGAAAAAATTAGACCGTATGCCATCCCCTTTTACTTTGATAAACTCTGACAATCACATTTCTTCTATCACTGTGCTGTGTAGTTCTTTCCTGGTTTGATATAATTCACTTGAATGAGTCGAATTGCACTTCCTGATTGGAAATTTTGGCAAATTGAAAAATGAATCATTTAAAACTTAGCGCAAAATATGTGCATAACAATTATCATGAAAGTTAACAAACTGCATGATTTTCGCAAAATGTGATATTCTAACCCTTTTATTACAGCCAGGAAATTTGATATGCAAAAAGAGTGGACTGAACATTGCACTGTGAAATGGATAAAAGCTTCTGATTTTCACTCTAAAATCAGTTATGGCAAATCAAATGACCTTCTGTTGATCATGGTTAATTAACACTATTTTTCTGATGTTGAATGTAGAGAAGATGACACTTCATCAGATATCATGAGTCTCGGAGTGTCATTTTCCCAGTGCAACAGTACAGTCACTTTTTTGTATCAAATTTCCTGGCTGTAATGATTCAGTTTTATGTAAAATGGATATATATTTTGTATGATATAAGGCCCAAATACAACTCATAGCCAAAATAGACTATGGTTTGTCTGATAAGCCATTATATATCTAACTGAGCTTGAAGGATGTGGTTATTTTTTTGAGGAAGTAAGTTAATTTGAATTAACGATCAATTAGTTATTGGGACAAAACTCAACAACAGACTGCCATTTCATATTTGTATATTTTCACATTGGGCTCTCAAAAGTCGACACCATGAAGATTTTCTTGAGTATTTGTGTTCTTGTTATAGTGACCCAACTTTGTGTGAGTATAACAATTTAATTGTTTACTATGGGGTTTATCAAATAGAACGACTGTGTGAAATATTTTGAGGGCACCGATCCGATGAGATTTGTTAAATTTTCAGATTTACAGATAAATGCTCATGATCAGAAAAACAATGTGTATCTGGTCCTGGTATTTTTAGTCGATAACTTTTAGGTTGTATGCAAGAGGTGGTGGATTCGACAGTTTTTATAAAAGAATGCACAATTTTGGTGGAAAAAATTTAAAGGCAGTCTACAGGACTGCTTCATTTGTACTTTTCACTAACTATTTCAGTTAAAGTTAAATTGATTTGCCCAAAAATTAACATCCTAATCCAAAAATCAACAAAATCGTATTTTTTCTCTCACATTCAATCTAAAGTCACATACCCGAGTCACTTCCACCATCCACCTCGGAAAATTTACTTGTAATATGCATAATACAAGCCACCCTTGAAAATATCTAATGGTTACCACCATAGCAGATTTCTAAGTTGCATAAGTAATGAAAATTAGCCATGTATTACAGTCCACTCTAAAAAATGTCGGGACAAAATTGGATTTTTAGATTCAAAATGGTTTTTTGAAAACCAAAATCCATGTCGGTATTTTGCATTGAAATTTGGTTTTTCAAAAAACCATTTTGAATCTAAAAAACCAATTTTGTCTGAAATATTTTAGTGTGTCAGATGAGGCCTGTTTTCAGGTTGGATCTCTTACGGAGGGAGAACCTGGACAAGATCTTCGCAAATCAAGAGAAATCAGCTTCGACGAATACTTTGGAAAGAGAGCCACTAGCAACAAGGTAAAGAAACAATTCTTGCATTATAACTTTTATTAAAGAACAGTAAGCCACCGCAGCTCGACCTCAAAAATTTTGATCATTGCCAATCCATCCCACACCAATGATGTCTTTGTATTGAAAAATCATAATGCTGAGCAAAAATATGGATGAATACATTAAATTATGCTGTGTGATTGAATGTATTTGATTTAAGCAAAGATTAGCATCCAGAGAATTCAAACCAATAGTATTAGTATAAATATGTCTTAACTTAGTAGGGCTTAAACAAAGAAGACAATGAACCTCACACAATTAAAAATGTCTAGTAAAGCATATTAATAATTAGTGACCCGCAGAGGAGAAATGTAGGCCAAAATAATATGTAGAGTAAATGCCCCTCCAATTTTCTGCGTACTTTTTATTTTGTATTACACATGAATATTACTTGCAGTAAGCAGCCATATGCCTGATAAGAGAATCCCTGCATTACAATAGTCACAGGTGTCCTAATTGAGAAAGAAATCAGTGCCTCATATTACATGTATTCAACGCGTCTGTTGGCCAATCACAAGCCTGTATTTCACTGCAATAAATCCCATATCTATAAGCCCCTGTCACACCTTGCCGTTCTAGAATGCGTGTGTATAACGTACTTAGCACGCTGGGGAACGTTGTAAGTTGAATAAGTTATAAGCAAGTTTCTCAAACGTTAGAAACACGCAGATACACGCTAAAATACGTTGTAAAACGTCCACAGAACGGAGAAGTTTTAAGCATGTTCAAAAATTATTGACGTACACCAACGTGTGCCAAGTAGGGCTTAAAAACGTTATGAGTAAGTTGCAGGGTCGTTATTTAAGTAAGCTGTGATCGTTCCCTGGTCGTTTTTCATTCGTCATTCACGTTTTCCGTTCGTTTTTCATAGGTCATTCACGTTTCTCACTCGTTTCTAAGACGTCCGACTTTTCTCAGTTTTCAGCTGACAAAGGTGGGATAAATTATCCTTAAGTTTTGTATAAGTTTTGCACTCGTTTTCTACTCGTTTCATACATGTACTCGTTTTCAACTCGTTTTATGTACCTCCTGAGGGTAAAATAGCCCAGAAACGCCACTGAAAAAAAACGTCGCTTGTAATTATAAGGTATCTGGACGTTCCTCAGGACGCCAAGGTGTGACAGCCACTATATCCTTTGTTGTACACTTGTCATCTCATGTTTGACTGTTTGATTGCTTGTCTTTTAGTATAAGCCAGTTATTCACCATAGGGTCAAGAATATGTGTTTATCACTCATTGGGCTAAAGCCATCAGGCGATAAATTGCATGTTCCTCTCCCCTGGTGAATAAGCTATACTTATTCTTTTCAAAACAAATGATGATATGTATCAAAATTACTTCCATTCAACCTTTCTGTCACAGGTTAGTCCCAGGAAATTTCTTGAGAAGCTCTGCATGACAGGCATAGCACTTCGAAAATACATTGCGCAAATCTGCCAACGCAATTTCCGACAAAAACAAGTAAGACAACCCTTGATTTTATTATTTTTCACAATGAATTAAATCACCTAATACTGGGTGCATGTTACAATGCCATAAAATGCTATTTTACAAATATCCATTTCATCAAAATAACTTTTTAGCCGAACAATTATGATTGGGCAAATATCTATGTTATTTACAGTCAAAGCAATAGAACATTTTAAAATAGCGAGAGACATAAATATACGTGGATGATAATATTCCAAGAGCCAGAAGCATTCATTCTAATGTTTTTTTACTTTCTTTGCAGAAATCCGTATACAACAGAAGAGCCGGAGATGAATTCTATGACCCTTGACTCGAAAATATTGTATTTTTATACTTTTGCAAACTTTCTTTTATTCACTAATACTTATATATATGTAAATAGTGAAGTTGAAAATTAATTATTCGGTAAGACTTTCTCAATTTTGAAATCATATCGCTTATGCCATGAGCTCAGAAAATAAATGAAATATATGATGTTTCATACTACTGTTTCATGTTATTTTGCTGTATTTTTTTCTTGAGGATAACATAATTGCTATACTAAATTAAGCTTTAGGAGAAAAATACTACTAAAGATGCCATTTAGTTCTTGAATGACAAATTCTTAAAAAATTATGGTCCCATCATCCCGAGGGTGTGTTACTGTAGCTGGTCATTTCAACTTAACTACATTTTTGCACCTTACTTGGCATGTTGCATTACACTGTAAAAACTAAGTATTAACAAGGAAATTGGCTTGTTTGTCACAAACAGAATCGGTTGGTCTCTCATTATATTACAGCCAGGAAATTTGATATGCAAAAAGGGGGACTGTTGCACTGTGAAAATGGCACTTTGACATATGACTGAAGATAGCCGATGAAGTCGCATCTCTCTACATTCAACATGGGAAACATAGAGGCTGTTTGATTTGTCATGATCGAGAGAAGGCCATTTGATTTGTCATAACTGATTTTGGAATAAAAATCAGATGCATAATCCTTTAGTTTGCTTGTCACCAACAAGTGGGATTAGTCCTTAAATCAATTAACATTGAAAGTATTGGGTATGATCAAAACAAATTATCGACATGATGTCCCACGAAATGCCATTTTCACAGTGCAGCAGTCCGGATTGTAATAATGAATACACTACCCTCCAAAAGTTTGAATACACCTGGATAAGTGCGGTTTCTTTTAAAAATACTTGATTTTGAATGGAATTTTTGTTTAATATTTACGTCAAACAATAAAACAAGTCACATTGAAGTCAGAAGTTGTCTTTATTTTGTCATTTTAGGTCATTTTGGTTGAAATTTATCGCTTTTCTCGACATCCCAAATTTTCGTATTTTTTATAAAATCGTCACAGCCGAGTTATCTTCTAGGTTTTTTGAAATTTAATCATATTTAAGCGTTTCCAGATTTGTAACATGATCGTAATAGTTATTTTACTCCCCAAAAAGACCGTTTAAAAATTGGACACTGACCACTCAAAAATACTCAATTTAGATAATTTCGGGTCACCATGAAGTATAATCATAAAATGTATCTTCTCTAGTGAAAATTATTTTATTTGAGCTGTTTCAGCATTGTTTTGACCCAAAAATAGCCAAAATCAATATTTTTGTCCGATTTTCAATGGCCATTTTCTGGTCTGAAACTACCTGTAAAATCATCACAAACCAGTGGAAATGTGTAAAAGGTGATAAAATGTCATAAATATGGAAGATAGCAGTGCTTTTATTGCTGTTTATAAAAAATGAAAAAATGGGATATAGAGAACTTTATGTAATTTTATACCAAAATGATCAAAAACCATGAAATATGGACACCTTATGGCCTGAATGTGAATTTCCATATTGTTTGACGTAAGTATAAAACAAAAGTTGTGTTGAAGATGAGGTATTTTTGAAAGAAATCTCACCTTTTCTGGTGTATTCAAACTTTTGGAGGGTAGTGTATACATAGGCGTACGGGAAGCGCGATTTTTGGGGCGGCGAGCGACATTTGCCCGAATTCCGAGATCTAAATTCAATACCATTTGAAATGAAATAGCCTGGAAATCACTAATTTTAAATAGTTTTTAACTAATCATCTGCCCAAATATTTTAGCCTTTTTGCCCGAATCTTACTGTTTCCCAAACTTTTGGGGGGGCGACTGCCCCCCCTGCCCCCCACTCCCATACGCCTATGAGTGTATATCTGTAGTTTCCGAGGGAATTGATAATTTTGACATCTTCTGCAGGGCAGGGGCACATGATGCTTTGACCCAATTAATGAAAACTTGGCAACCATTTTCAGGAACAGAATTAAACAGATATATCACTCTATCCACCATACAAGCAGAGCTGTCATTGGATAAGAACAAGTGCACATGTCGGACATTATTTTGGTACATTGCCCTGTCATTTCGTGTGTGTAATGAAAACTATTTCCCACTGCCTTCAACCTCCTGAAACAGTTTCTACTTACAAAGGGAAATAGATTTGACTACTTCCCTCGAGATCAGTCAATATTTATATATTAAAACAAGAGGCAGACCAACAGCGAGGTTGGAAACTATAAAGTACTTTTTTTTTACTTTCATGGAAGCATGAAGGATCTTACTTCACATTTTCCATCACAGCTTTAGAAGCAATATCCCCGAACCAGTGCGAAGGCTGTTTGGAAGTTTATGAGACACTCTGACAGACATTAAACTGTAGCGACATATGCTCCATTAACGTTTCCAAGAACACATGAACCTACATCATTTACACTTGATGTGTTGTGTCTCAGCGAAATGTGAAGGCAGAAAATTGCTGAGATACAAGGGTTCTTGAGAAAAAACAGTTGGCAAACTGACGCGGTGAAAATTACTCTTGAGTCAAGACAACCTCCAATTTGACACTTGCTGAATAGTTATTGAGTGCAAATAAGTCTGCTCAGATGATATTCATAACAAAGATTTACTATATTAAATAGGTCTCTAGCTTTGCATTCAGTAGTCATGAACCCAGGATAGGTATATATATCCGTGTCGACATCTGAATGTCAGATTGACTATCATACCATCCAGAGGTTTATCTTTACTAGTAATTCTTCTCAGGCAGAATTATCCTAGCAAGTGCAAAAATACAGGACAAAAAGCATCATCCATCTGTGAAATAGTTACCATTCATATGCAGCATCAACCGCCAGTAGTGTTTAACATCAGCAAGATATTCACAAATTTTAGTTTGCAATATTAAGGTGTACCAAACTCAAACCCTAGGGCCCTGTGACAATGCTGACAAGGTTTTACTTTGAGAATATAATGGGATCATGTTCTCAGGATGTTGGAGATTACAATTGGAAAGCAAAATGTACTTCCTGCACTGATAATGTCAGCAACTTAAATCAGCCAGACAACTTAAGGATGTTCTTACAAATAGTAGGCCTACAGATGGTTAATTCAGAATTCATTCACAATGGTACATGCAGGTCATGTGCCATTACTAAGTGGTTATTTCATGAACTATTTAAAATAGATAACTCTAGTAGAATGACCCAATGTTAGGTTAAGTCCATGGTTCTAAAAGCAATTTAAGGATGATGCATATATGGAAAGTAGGAAACTAAAGTAGGACATAATGCTATTGTCAGATAGGTATACATGGTGAGACATATTTCAGATCAATTCTCCCAGAATGACCATTGTTCACCGTATTGGGGTACTTTGAATTTTGGACAAATAGAACCAAACAAATGGAATTCCAAAACATTGACTGACAAACTATCCATTTAAAAATGAAAGTCATTTAATATTCTTATGTAATTTGTGGGTTCCATTTAAAGACAAGTTGATGTTGTTTCAAGGAAAAACCCTTTGTTCTTTAGGGCCTAATATTCATGAGGTTAAATAGTGATGAACACACAAGCTTCTTGCGACTTGCGTTGCCTCTTGAGAGTGCATGTTTAAAGTTACCCAGAATGATAGGCAGGGATTGGACCAAAAGTTTCTCAAATTTTTATGAATATTGAACAGCATGCTTGTAATATTAAGTGTGTAAATTTCTTTACTGTAGGATTATTTTTTCTTATTGAAATTACTCTACAAATGCACCAAATGGCCCATGGATTTATTTCAGTTACGCACTGCTTTTTGTGTCCCTAGTAAGTTGGGGGTGTTGGATATGCCCCATGCAGGTGGGTGGTTATGCCCCGAGAATGGGGCATAACCACCCACCTGGTACAAAAACTCCCTGTGCTAAAAGGGAGAGTCATTTGATGCTGAGGGTAGGGCATATGATTGTACTCTAAGAGTGTATCATGTTACCAGCAGAAGTTCTTGATGTTGTTCATTACAATTTCACAAGACATTTTGTCTTAGGGGGGTGGTTATGCCCCACTCTCCCCTACATAGAAATTCGCCCGAATTTAGAGATTTTAACATTCAGGGCAACAAATCACTGGACACAAGGCCAGGTTAAAGAGTGATGAAAGGAAACAAAACAATTGATGACAATTAGAACATGACCATCGACCAATGAGATGTGCTGTATTAATCATGTTAACAGCAATACTGAAGCTGAGGGATACTAACTGCAACTATTTTAACTAAATTCTTCCTCTCTTATTCTCAAGGCAGAAAGTAAAAAAAACCTCATTATCTCAGTTTGCCTTATAAGCCTGATAGACTTGTCCAGTGGCATGTATAGCCACCAACCTGTACCAAACTTGAACTCTAAAGGCCTGTGACAATGCTGACAGGGTTTTACTGTGAGAATTTAATGGGATCATGTTCTCAGGATGTGGCAAATCACAATCGGAAAGCAGAAAGCACTTCCTGTGGAGATAATGTCAGCAGCACTTTCAATCAGAAAAGCAACTCAAGGATGTTCTACCAAATAGCACAAATGGTTAATTCAGAAGTAAGTCACAACTGAAGTTCATGTGTCAATACCATGAAGTTATTTCATGAACTTATTTGCTCTTTGAAATACATGTAGGTTCCTTTAGCGGAATGACCCAATTTTGTGCTAAGTCAGTGCATGGCTCTCAAGTAATTGATGCATTAAAAATTATTTCAAAAAGTATGAAGCGAATTATGTCATGTTCCGTAAAGAGGTAGTCATTTTGTGAACACATTTAAGATATTTTTTCAGAAGTTATATTTTTACAATAACGATCATTTTATTAAACTAAATCATAAATTGTATGACAAAAGAAAAATTTGATGGATGGATGATTAAGGCTTTACCGTCCCGTATTTATGAACTTAATAGGCTAATTAGGACAGGAAGAGGACACAGCAGAGAGGCAAAGAATGATTGAAAAGGCCATCCAACATAGGCCCAGGTAACCCGATTGGCAGCCTGGCACGCTACTGCTAGACCAGCACCCACCCCCCCCCCCCCCTCTGCAAAACAATGAAGAAAGGAGACAGAACAATGGGTAACAATTGGTACACCCCTCCTTGGTCAGTGAGATCTAAGAATCATGATCAGTGCAATAACAAAAATGTAGGGATACTTTAGAGGTTCCTTGGTTTAGTGGATAAGGTGCTCATCTGGTCACTGAGACGTCGCAGGCTCGAATATCAGCCATGGTTTGGATGAACCGAGCAGATTGTATGGGGTTGTTGAGACTGTCCATTAATGGACAGTTACATATATCTATTTCTTACTTGAACTATTTTTAGCAATATTCGTTCTGTCCTATTCCCAAGACAGTAAGTCTAAAACAAACCTCATATCTCAATGTGCCATATGAGTCTGATAGACTTTTCCAGTAACCGGTTTAGCCATCAACCAGATTGCTTCATCAAAAGACTTTTATCACCAAGCTGCGTAATGGTATGAAGGGCTGAATTCCCATCCTCCCAACTGAAGCCGACTTCAAAGTAGCTGGTTAATTGAGCGGTAAATGAAAAGAAAAGGACAGTTCAAGCCAGATATTATAGATTTTTTAAAGTTGTTCTCGGTGCTTTTCTGCAAACTCGTTCAAAAGTATTGGAATTTCATGATTTGATGACATCACAATGTTATAAAGAGCTCCAGCCTGATAAGCATTGCTTGCTCTTCCTGAGTCCCATTGGATGAAAATTCAAATCAAAATTCAGAAGATACACTTTGTCAGGAAACAAGAAACTCCCAACCCCACATCCCTATATGCCCCATATCCTAATGTGCATTGTAGTGATGGAAATGGGGGGAAGCCAATTTTTGGCCAAAATTATGCTCTAGTTGAAGAATTATTTCCATTAAAAAAAATTGGAAGGGTGAGCCGCTGCTGCACGAGCCGAGAGCTTCCCCGACGAAAATTTTCTATTTCCATCACTGGTGCACTGGTTCTCCCTAAGGGACCGTTCATAATTTATGACTGGGGGGGGTGGGAGTTTTGCTGGAACTTCCCGTCAAAAATTGATACCCCCCCTTGAGTTTCATGCAAATTTTTAGTACCCCACCCTTTGGTTTCACGCGTATTTTTAGTACCCCCCCCTCGACATACAAAGCAATACACACATATATACTGTTATACACGGCCATGCGTACAGATTCTCGTCATTTTGCGGAGTTTAGCGTGTAAAAAAGTCAAAATAAAATGAGTTTATGCGTGTTTTTTAACATTTTTTCTTTGTTAAAATTTCTTACTCCCCCTTGGAAGTGTTGTCAAAAATTAATACCCCCACCCTTGAAACACATGTGAAAAGTTAGTACCCCCTCGGCCAAAACTCCCACCCCCCCCCAGTCATAAATTCTGAACGGTCCCTAAATCACACAGATACGAGAAATTTTTGTACTTACTTAAATGACTGTAATTATGGAATGAATAAAGGTCATTGCCAGAAAATTCGATATCATGCTCTATTCACAATATAATACTCATTTATCTACAAACATTTACAAAAATACAAGAATGATATTATATATTGCTTCCTCAGTATGCCATCTCCAAAATCATATTTTTTTTAACACAATTTGCATCATGGCACATCAAATTAAAGACAATGGAGGCTTTTGCAGCTAAATGCTTTTAAGGTAATGAGAGACCTTGGATTGATTTTATGTAATGACGACTGCCCAAGGTCAGACTCATTCTTTTGTTGTGTCACTTCTGTCAGTCTTAAAAAAAGAATCACATTGAGAATACATTCAACCATACCCGAGTGTGAATGGTGCTCATGTTGTTTTCTGCCCCTATTCTACCAATGTACATGATACCTCAGCCACATACACTCATCATGTGGAGTATTTCTTAACATGATGTAGCCTTATCTAGGAACAGATATTTCTAGAATGTCTTGTGCTCCAAACAAATAACTACTCTTGCCGTTACCGCAAAATAAATACCTGCAGTTGCAGAAACTTACATCCCCCCCCCTTCCCCATCATATAATTGTCGCCCCTTACAGCTTTATAGAGTCTTTAAAGAGAGAATCCTTTTCATAAGGTAATACAAGTATGAGATGCAGCATGTAATTAAGTTAAAAGAACTGGCTTCAGTGACAGACCCTGCGGGATGTTGGGACCATAACCCATTTTATGAGTGAGTAATATGAGAAGTAAATGCCCATTCAGCATCCAGTTTGCTTTTAAAACTTTGCCCAAAGTAATTGCATAAATCTCACAAAAAGCTGACTATGAAGAACAGAAGAAGCTCAGTATAGCGCCACCTACCAGGGGCCGATCCAGAAAATGTCTGACCAGGGTTGAGGGGTTTATGAATGAAAATGTACTAGAGAGATTGATTTTTTTATATTATTATATTCAGATTGATATTCAGATTCAGATAACATTTATTTCCATGCGGCACTATGATATTTACATTGACATCGATGCTCATCAAAATGATAAAGTGAAGGAGACGTCAAAAAAGCCCAAAAGACTGCTACATCACGGCCATCTAGTATATGTACGCGAGAGGAAAGTGGCAGGCATCAAAGGTACACAAAGGATCGGGAGACACAACAAACAAAGAGAAAAATATTAAAAAGGTTCAAGGGAAGTGAGGATCTAGAGGAGGTTAAACACGTCAACATCCGCTACTGCCTACTAAAAAAAGAACGGCAACTTTTCTGGGTAACATAAAATGCTTGCGTGTAAAAATTTTCCTCTGTCTGGTTCATAAATTATGTTTTCATAAAAAGACGTGATAAATAAGAATTACTCATTTTAAATTTTTCATCAATATTAAATAGCAAAATGGGCAATACTAGATTACTGGTCTTTATAAAGTAACACCCCCCCCCTGATTTAAGAACTGTTAGATTTCAATAAATGCTCATATCATTGCCAGTTTTGCATCCGTCTGTGAAATTCTTAAGTATCACAACAAATAGCATAAACTTTTTAAGCATCCTAAAAAAGATTTTATGACACAAAAAACCCATCTATCTGGCTAGATATGACAGCTGATGCAATTACAAGGAGAAAATGTTTGAAAACTGTACTTTTACCAGAATTAACTATGCCATAAACTTCATAATAAAAAAGAACTACATGTGAAATTTCCAGAAGCGAGCAAAACTTGAAACATTATTACTGACATTTCAAAGTAATTAGCACATTTTATGGTTTGGCCGAAGCAATGATCGTTCTTATTATTGAAAAATTGTGACATTTTTCACAGATGTATTTGCCACATTTATGCCATCTTGGATCAGTAAATAACTTTAACCACTGCCATTAAATTGTCTTAAATTTATTAACTTTTTTTTATTATTCATGGATTATTTCGGCAATGCCGTGTTAACGACGTTGTGTACCCATTGGGAGTTAGCTATGGAGCTAAAAACAGTCACTATTACCTCTGTCAAAAAGAGTTTGGGTGACAATCCTTCTGTAGTCCCATGACAGCAATGACTGGGTACTTTTAATTCTGCCAAGCTAATTAATCAATCCTATGCTTTGAAGTATACACTTCTGATGGATGGGAATTCACCTCATCACGCCACTGTGCAATTTGGTGATAAAAGTATTTTGACAAAGCAATCTGCTTGATGGCTGAACCTGTTACTGAAGAGTGTATCAGGCTCATATGGCAATCTGAGATATTGCATTGCTTTCAGGCAACACAAGCAGTGATTACAAAAGAACATAGAACATCCTCATACATTTCAAAAATTGTTCAAATATAATACACTTTTAACGCAAAAGGTTCTTGAAGGTATAAAGAGCCCACGGGTGAAAAAAAAGTTCTGCATTTTTTAAGGGTTTAAAAGAATTGAAAAGTTTCAATAGTTGGTGGGACGGCTCTATGAGAGGACCCCATGCTCCAAACTTGAGAGAAAGGGGTTCCATTGTGGAGTTCAGCACAGTTAGATTATCTAAGCGCTGTTTTTGTTTGCTGTTGGAACCTTTTTAAAAGTTGAATAATGAACCTTTAGGGTTCCTTGTCTATACCAGCTTATAGAACCTTTAAAGGTTCCATATAAAACCTTTTCATTAAGAGGGCAGCATTAACCGGAAGTTCAGTTGTAATTCACAATTTCAAAGCCGCTTGAAAAGCCTTAAAGCAGGGCTCCAACGATAATTTAGTATTAGCTTGTTATGATGAGTTTCCTTAATGAAAATGATTGTTGAATTTAAGCATATGCGGTTAGTACAAAAGCGAAGTAGAAAATATTGAAAGTATTCAGAGGGGATGAGAGCATCCATCAAATGTTTTCGCCCCTGTCCAATGCATGTTCACGGGGACACTCACATTTTGCCATAAAACATGTGTCCCAACAAGCAGTAGCACTGCTTCTTTTCAGTGTACCAATGAGCCATAACCAGACTGTAAAGGCAAAACGCTAATTTCTTAGACACCAGAAGGTATGTTTATCTGGACAATGACTGCTATTGTAATGCATTTACTAAGGTTGGATATCTCATGTTAGTTTTATAAAGAAAGAGCATTTTCTGTCAGAGGTCCTTTGTTACAGTACCTATTTTGACAAGGAAATCTGTAATTTTGCAAAAGTCAAGGAATTTTGACCTGGCCAGGGATGTTGATATAATTAATCTTTTGCTTTTTCAACCAGACATCGTAAAGATGTGACTCTAGTTTGGTGCTCCCTTCATTCCTTTATAAATGATATGTTATATGTTTGCAGCATTCATCGGGGATAAGGCCTAGAGTCATTTGGAAATGTTAAAAAATGTAGGTGGTTTGCACATTATAATATCTTCATGTATAAAATTACATTCAAAGTCACGCTTTTCATTGTATTTATTATTTGATCTAAACCGTCTTGTGCTTGCATTGAAACTTAAAGTTGCCAGGAAAATTATTGCTGGAAAAATTACATTATATATCACACAATGAATTCGCATGAAGAAGATTTGCTATATATTGTCCTTACAGTCTAAACCTCCATTGATTGTGGATACTGCACATTTCATTCACATCACTTTGCATGGTCACGTTGCAGCTTCTCGTCATTTGAACCAAAAAAAAGAATAGATATATACGATTCTCCCAGAAGCACACCCTTGTATGATTCTGAATTGTATAACTCAGACAGAGCCAGACCGTCATTGTGTTCCGGGACCACTTTTGTTGCTCACGAGTTACATTGCAACTGCAGCCACAGTCAGCTTATAATGTTGTGTTTGTCATTTATAAATGTGACATTGAAAAGGTATTGACTATTGAAGAAAAAAAATCTAATTAATCACGAGCAATGCATCCTCCCATGAACGTCTGGACAATCATTTCCTTCTGTTCACGTAGAACCTTTCCTTTTTTAATTGAAATATTTTTTTCACAGCTTTGGTTTGTGTGTCTACTGTAAACAATCTGATAATTAATATACATTTTCAAATTGAATATATGTATAACAATAAATGTATCCATTACTTTGTATATCTGGGAGAGGGGGGATAAAATATTTGCATCAATTCTAAGGGGGGTACTAAAAATCAATTTTTGACAGAAACCTACTATGAATCTTCCAGCCCCCCTAGTCATAAAAATTCTGAATGGTTCCCTTTTTGCAAGAAAAGTGTTATCGCGAGTCCGTTCATGTGTGATTATTCATTTTTGAAACCGTTTTAATTTCTGTTTCTTTTTCATCTTGTCCAACTGTTAGGTTGACCAACTGACCATCTTGTGCCGCTTTCCTCCATGTGCGTACTACTTTGTAGTTGATAGACTTAAGTTTCTCTTTTTAACTTTATATAACTGCGAAGTACCATCGTCTTAGCGTCGACTTGTAAATGACCTTGAATTTCTGTATCAACACGCACTGATCAACAAGGCCCCATCACAAAATAATCGCATTACACTTCGATCATGAAGTGAAGATATAGGGGAAGCATTTAAAAGCTCCAGTTTCTCCAATTGGCTTAAGCTTATTTGCAACATAAAAAGCTTGAGACTTCTTGTCGACTCTCAAGGATATTCTGCTTCAGGTCAAGGTTGTTAAACTTGCTTTTCATTAAAATTAATGCTCTTCCTTTTCATGCGTTCAGGTAATTAAAAGTAGTCAAGAAAGTTAAAGTGCCAAAGTTTTCAAATGTTCTGAAACTTACACCAAGCAGCAGAGATTGATATCTCAGGAGTCTACATTAAAAAACTAATTTTGACTCAATAAAAATGTTGTTTTCATAAAAACTGTCATGGATATTTTTTACCGGCTAATCGCCCCATCTTCCTCCACCCTTTTGGTACGTGTTTTCCTATTGCATCAAGTTAAATTAGAAACACTCTAAATTTTTCTAAAGAAACTTTTCCAAAATCATACTGAAATAAACGATGTTAACTTTGTAGTTTCATAATAATTCTACAGTTAGGCCTACTCAAATTACTCTGAATGACTTTTAAGTGTATATCAATTTAATTTCACTCCATTTTCAATAATAATATTAATTTCATAACATTTTCGGTACTTCGAAATAGTTGAACTTCTTCATAACCAGGAATGTACTTGTACTTGGACTTGTACTTGAGCTAAAGTACTTGTACTTGGACTCAAGTACTCTATAAAAAAGCTGTACTTGGACTTGTACTAGTGCTTGTCAAATGCCAATGTACTTGTACTTGGACTCAAGTACAATTGATTGTACTTGACCCCAAGCCTGGCATTAAGATACTCCATTGAAAGACGGCAGGTATTTCTGGCAAGGCCCTGTTTACAACACACAAACTGATTACAGTACGCATAAATCTCATTTTGAAGATGATCTGTAGTAAATGCCTCAGCAAATTAAATTTCCTCAGATTTTTGTTACAAAATTAAACTTGATTCTAAGACTTCACGTCTTTCAAGGTCATTCTGCATGAGTTAAAGGATGTTGCGTGTTATTTTTTCCAATCTATGATATATCGTTGGTGGAAGGGATTTAGTCAAGTCAAGAAAGTGTCTAAGTTTAATGCATCAAAACTTTTCACATTACATCCAAATCCAGCTTATGGTCAAAAGGAACTAAGCAGAAAATTGTCCTTTTTGAAAAAGTAAGAGTCATTGAATATGGCTGTCCATTCAGTAATCAAACTTAATTCCCCAGTTTTGTCAAAAGAGTTGTTGTGATATTTTTTTCTGATTTAATGAATCACATGCATTAATCTTTAAAGAAGAATTGTGTTATTGAGATTTTGTCGATTAAAGATTCGTCATTGTTCTACCTTCAATTAAACTTTAGACATACAGTCTTTGACAGATTTATTATGCGACTGTCTCTGTTTTGCCGTAAAAGTCTTGTTTTTGTCTTGTTTCTTAAAGCAGTTGTTGAAAACCTGCAATAGATGTGAACCAGATGTTTCTTTAGAAATATATTTTAGTTCCAGTCTTCAAAGTCAACTTACCACATATATTTCAAGCGAATCTCACAATTTTTGCTTTAAAATGTTTTCTCAATTCTAGGTAATACAATCTCACTGTGTATCCTCCTTATATCATATAGGACACACAAGCTCATAAGATGTAAGCAGAATGTATACAGCATATAAATGGCTCATTGTAGCAGCCTTGGGACCAGTGATGGCCAGCAATGCCTTGTGAACACCCATAGTGGGAGATGTCATCCATATTTCAGGGTTTCCATTGACACGTGAATGTTGTCGATGTCGTGGAGGTCATTGCATTTCACATTTACCATCAGTTACTTGGTAAAATCATCTGATTTTTGTCTGATGTATATTTATCATTCTGCTTGTTGCCTAATATTTTATGTATGTCAGGATTAATGTTAAATACAGCAGTTGTATTAGTGCAGATGTGACAATTATGACAAACTTTTCACTTACAGCCCTGTCATGGATTATCTTTATCTTTTAATCAACCTACTGTTTTAATATCTCGCATCACATAGGTTTCAAATTATGTCCAATTTCTCATCTTGTTTACGTTGTTTTAGTGTCCGTATGTGAGATTTCCAAGTGTAATTTAAACTTAGTATTAAACTTTTACGCATCTGAAAAAGTTTTTATGGCACAAAAGAACATAAATCTGGTTTGATATGACAGCTACGGCAATTAAAAAAAAGAAACAGTTTGAAGGCTGTAATTTTGCTAGAGCCATTCAATCTGCTGTGCAATGAAAAAGGGCTAAAATGTCCAGACTTTGGTAATATTTGCAACATTATTGCCAACATATCAAAGTAATTTGCACGTTTTATATTTGGATGTGAAGCAATAATTTATTTTTTTTCAAAGCATCAAACCATTCTTCACAAGTTTATTTGTTACATTTACATGAATTTTGACCTGTAAATAAATTAAAACTACACCATTACAGCAGTTTCAATAAAACTAATATTATAATCAGTTTCTGTTTAACAAATTTGCCACAAATCATTTCAGTGTAATCTGATTGGCTCTGTTTGCCTCATGTTCCAATCAGATTAAAGTGGCAGTTAAAAGTAAATTATCAGTGGAAAGAAGCTAATAAATTCATGTCCTGGCCAAGCCACACATATAATAACTTTTTTATAATTAACTTGTGGTTTTTTGGTAGCAATGATAGTAAAACAATTTCAGATATTAGAAATTAATCAGGAAAGGCTATGTCACCCTTCTCGGTGTGACTATAGATAGACGCCTCACGTTCACTCCACATGTTAATGAGATATGCCGAAGGGCTACTGTGCAGCTCAGTGTACTCCAGAGACTAAACAACTTCCTTGATTTTAAATCAAGTTTGTGTGTTTTTAAGACTTTCATCAGATCACACTTCAGTTACTGCCATCTAGTCTGGCATTTCTGTGGAAGGTCAATACTGCTAAACTCGAACGTCTCCAGTATCGAGCCCTGAAATTCGTGTTTCAAGATAGAAACTCCAGTTATGAAGATCTACGGAAAAGGGCAAATGTGTGCACACTTGAACTGTCTAGGAAAAGGGCAATTCTACTTGAAGTCTACAAAAGTGTAAACCATCTGTCTCCCAAATTTCTATAATACACTGTATAATAAGTATATTATTATATAAGTATAATTTAAGAAAAAAAAAACAACTGACTAGAGACCTCAGTAGGACAAATCGGTACGGTCTCAACACATTCAAAGACTATGGCGCCAAATTATGGAACGCCATTCCTGATGAAATTAAAGTTAAGGACTTGACAAATTTTAAAACATGGTTGAACTCTTGGACTGGCTAACTTGCAATTTGATTTTATATTTAAATGTGACTGTGATTCTATCTTTTTACATGTTAAGTTTGAATTTATCTTGTTGTCACATATAGTCGATGATATTAGGTGATCTAGCTAGTGTTTACTTTGTGAAAACTGACTCAAAATAAAATGATTTGATTTGATTTGATTTTGAGACTAGGGCATAAATTCTCTGACACTTTTGAATTCTGGTTGCTACTGCCAAAAATGTATAGCATTAGGTTATCTATAATTAACAGATTATTTTGGCCCCAATAAAAAAAAAGCAATTTCAAATATTCAGAATTGATCAGGAATATTATAATGACACAGTCGCTGATCATTCTCAAAGATTAACTCCCATGGTGGCCCATACAAACCAACTTAAACCCACATCAAGGTTGAAATGCTGCTGAGCTGATTCACTTAACTCAGTAAGCTGTCACAACTGCCACCTGTACACAAGTTTAGATCTAACAATGGAGAAAGATCAATTTAAACGGATTAGCACAAGAACCTTGAAGAATGAAGATGTGAGGGGAGGGGCAGATATGAGTTTTTTTTCTACAGACCATTCTAGATGTTACAAGAAAATCACTTGTTTTTCTGTGGCTGTAACTTTGAAGCTGAAATATTGTTTTAAGCTGACTTTACAAGTTTAAAAGTTTACAAGTTTATTCAGTCTCATTTAATCTAATGACTAAATAATTTTCCCAGTAACCCAGTTAAAAGATAAGTTATATTCGCGCAGCGAAACGGCCGCAGGCCATTTCATGAAGCGAATTGAGCACATGAGAGGACTCAAAATTCTGTGCAGTGATGGCCTGAACATCAACAGTCCACAGTTGGGAATTAGGTCAAGTAGGTCCAGCTTCTTATTAAAGATTTATTTTCGTATTTAACAGAAAATAACTTTTGCATTTTCAAAAATGATTTAAAAATACGACTTTCTCAAGTTATTTATCCTGCACCAATAGTTTTTTACGGAATAGTAAATGATTGGCCTTTTACTAGCTAAATCAGATTATTAACACATTACTAATCTAATTTCAAAACACATAACAAGCAAACATTACAAAATTAAAGTAACATAACCTTTGTAAACTTATGATTATGTAACAGTGAGCAATTAATCTACAAGCAGATCATGTTATTGTTGTTGTATTACTATTATGTAATATCTAACATAGACTTAAATAACAGCTTTCAGTGGTGCCTACCTTTCTACCATTTAGCTGATTATCAATCAATAATATTATTTATCTATTAAATATCCATCAATTTATTTATCCATCTGTAGGTCGATCTATCTATCTATTTATCTATCCATCTATTTTTCTATTTTTCTGTCTTGAATATTTTTTGTCTAATTTATCTTTCTAATATTCTAAATTTTTATCTGTCTTTCTATGTATGTGTCTTCCTAATTTTTTTTAACAGTTACATAACTGCCTTTCATACATTGAATATGAAATAAATAAAAGAACTTATGGTAACACTGGAAGTCCTACAAAAACTTTTAAAATGCTACGCAAATTTCATGGCTGTGCTATTTACATATTAGGAGTTAACCACTTTAGGATAACCTGTGTTTAAAAAACGTTGATATAATCTGGTACTGAAGTTTTTCCATTTTGATAATTTATGTATTTATGAAATTTGTTGAATTTTGTCATTATTCGTTTTGCTATACAAAGTTAGGGTGGCCATCAACCCCACATTCCTCTATCAGTGAACCAATGTGCAGTTCGTGTTTTTATTTTTGACCTGAAACTGCTAAGTACTATCTTCTTGGCATTAATTTGTAAAATAACCTTGAGTTTCTGTGTCAACACACACTGAACAACAAGTCACCATCACGAAATAATCACATTACACTTTGATCATGAACTGAAGATAGTAGAAGCTTCTAAAGCTTCAGTTTCTTGAATACTTAAGTTTATTTGCAACATAAAAAACTTGAGACTGCTTGTCGACTCACCAGGATATTCTGTTTTAGGTCAAGGACGTTAACTTTACTCTGTACTGCCTTCCATTTTGTGCGAAGAAATGGTTTAAAGTAGTCAAGAAAATAAGTGTTGAAGTATTAAAATGTTCTGAAACTTTCAAAGATCTGAAATTGAGTTTTGGAATTCCCATTAAAAAAATTCAATTCAATTCCATTCAATTCAAAAATTCAATTCAATGTGGGGGACCCTTCGGCAATTTTCCATTCCTTCACTGTTCATCGGCACCATTACATGGCTACCCTGAGCTGTATCATTATGGAAGGCTCACCATAAATTTTGTGCCAGCATTGTGGTGCACGACTGCATGTGATGGAGAATAAATATATGATAATGCAATATCTTCTACCACTTCATATGGACAGACATACAATAGGAGCTTTTATTAGCAGTGTCCACCATTGTGCCTGGTTTTGCTTGGTCCAAGTGAAAATCACATCTTGAAGATGTTCTATAGTAACATTTCAGCAGATCTATTTTCCCTCTTTTTTCTTAAATATAAAAATTTTTGACTTTCACGGCAGTTCTGCAAGAGTTCAAGGAAGTACCATGTTATTCTTCATAGTCTTTGGTATATTGTGAGTGGAAGCAATTTAGTCAAGTGAAAAAATGTGTTGAAATATGATGCATCAAAACTTTTCTGATTAAATCTAAAGACTTTAGAGACAATCTTTTGGACATTCTCAAATTTCGGGACAATTTGCGTCACTCTAACTCCCTGACATTAATATGAATACGATATATATCTGAAGCGTCACTCGGCATCTGTTATTCATATTTCTACTTAGAACCACTGCATTTGGAGCAAAAAGTCATTCATTAGACTTTTTTTAATGCATTATGTCCAGGAATCCGTGCAAAATCAATGGTTTTTCCCTGTCACTGGACCTGACATGACAAAATCAAGTGTTCATTTTCCTCCTAATATACCATTATTTTAGTTTCTTTGCACGATTCATGGGAATATAGACTTGAATTTATATTGAGTTCATATTCAATTTTTTTGGCATAATTTCATTGATTAAATTGATACAATAGTCGTGTCACTAATTTATGTTAATTTTTTTGTCCCCTCTGTTACTTGCCATAGCTCTGTTCGTTATTGTTTTTTATGAGCTATTTTCACTGAATATCATCAGACGCATGTGCGCCATAGTACCACTGCCTTGCAGACTTCATAAAACATGTATTCAATAAATTATGACATAATGTTCATAAAAAATGTTTTTGGTCCCACTAAAATGTCCCCTCCGTTTCCTTCATTTCCAAGCTTACCAATGATAATTTTACAGAGCGATTTCATGTATATGTTGCTGAGGGTGGCAGGTTTTAATATTCTGCAATTATTTTGTCTAATCTCCAAAATAAGAAGCAGTAATGAGCGAAAAGCAAAAAATTGTTCCCCTCCGTTACTGTCCACTCCGTTACCAGGTCATGAGCAAGAAATCGACATTTGGACCAAAAAATCTACTGATACGAGATGAAGCACTTCTGAAAATAATAGTTACATCAATCTTTTATCATTTTTCCTTTTGTCACTGTTCCTACAGTTGGTTTTTTACATCAAAATTCCCCTCCGTTACCACATTGTCCCCTCCGTTACAGGACAATTTTCCTATACCCGTTGTCCCGAAATTTGAGAATGGCCCATAAACGGACTAAGCTGAAAATGGTCCTTTTTAAAAAATTCGGGAGCCATCAGCGTTAGCCATCCATTAAAACTTCAAACTTTATTTTCAAGTTTCATAAGATGAGTCATTGTGACTATCTTTTTGGATTGGATGAATTAGAACCGTTAATCTTAAACTTAAGATAAAGCTAATCAGATTTTGCTGATGATAGTCAGATTTTTTTGTTCCCTTACCTTGGTTCAAAAAATATCTGATTTTTTTTTGTTCAGTTTTTTTTTCGTCTTTTGTTTCATGAAACTAATAAATGATATATTTTCTTAAGTATGTGAGGCTGTGAGATTCAGACTGTAAAATCTTTATTCACTAACCAGAGGTATAATTCCGACTGAATCTCACTATTTTTCCAAAAAGGGTTTTATGATAGCTTTCCTTTCTCTGCTATATAGAATAATAAGTTCTTGCAATTAATCTCCATCCTACCACCTATAGGGCACACAAAATATGATATAACCACATAACAAGCTCATAAGATGTAAGCAGAATGTATAGAGCATATAAATGGCTCATTGTAGCAGCCTTGGGACCTCTGATGGCCTGCATTGCCTGTGAACCACCCAGAGTGGGAAATGTGTCATCCATATTTCAGGGTTTTCATTGACATGTGAGTGTTGCCCTGGAGGTCATGCCACATCGAATAACCATCAGTTACTTTGAGGAACCATCTGATTTGTAGTTGATGATATATTGATCACTATTCTTGTTGTCTAAACATTTTTGTAGAATATTTACACCAGTTGATTAGACTATTTCTTTGCCAATTTAATTCTTTTTTTGTACTGAAGAAAATGTCCTTTTGAAGAGGAATGCTAAACTGAGCACCAATCTTTACTGAAGTGAAACTGAGGGGCTTTACGTCCTGCATTTATTCATTTGGTAGGCTAATTAGGACAGGAGGAAGACACGGCAATGAGGTGAAGGATGATTGAAACAGCCATCCAACATCGGCCCAGTTGACCCGGCAAGAGCTGGATTCGAACCCTGGACCCAGCGATTGACAGCCCAGCACGCTACCACTAGACCAACCCTCCCCCCAGTGAAACTGAGGGAACTGGGGGACAGAAAAATTTCAACACAGAGTCTGACACCCAGAATATTCACATTCATTCTCACAGCCACTTTAATATAATATGGAGACAAAGCCCTGTTTCGCACAATAATATTCATATAAGTTTCATGTGGAAAAACTTCCTTTAATTTGGCCATTTTGTTGTGTAGGCTGGCATGTACAAAGGAAGATCAAGTTGAAGCAAAGGTCAACATTGTTGCATGATATATGGCTAATTTGCTGTGTGATAATTTGTTTTCTTGGTGAAAGGAGGTCATTCCCAATAACCAATTTCTTTTCACTCTTTGTCCTATTGTGTTAATCTGGATGTGAACTTGTGTGACCTAATTGTGTGATTTCATGCAAGGTTGAAATTGCAAGCTTGAGATTGAATCACTACACTATTCAATCAGGCCATTCTCTAAAAGCCTTTCAGTCTTATTTCCTTAGAAGTTCTTTGACACATTCATTGCCTCAAAACAATCTATCTTCACCAGAAAACCTATGTAAAACACACACAAGTAGTACAATAGATCTTCTGCGTAAGTGTACAAATGTACCAAGTGATCTCTGAGATCTTACAGTATGTCTCACAAAATGCGGACTGGTGTTTGGCCTGATTCCTCAGCATCTTTTGGTCTCACAAGAAAAATACACATATTCACGGGTAGAATGGGTAGAATCTTGTAATTTATCTATCACGTTTGTGTGATGTTTTGGGGCCATTTTTGGGGGAGATTTGACGACGACCGTCGATTGTCCATGCTATAAATGAGACAAACTGCACAAATTGTTTAAAAACGTTATAGTATAATCTGAAATAACCTTTGTAAAAAAGTACTGTCGTTACATTGTCTCTGTACTGCTTCAGCTACAAATTTATTTTTATATGTCGATAATGCATGAATCATTTTGGCGCATTAAATATAAACTTCTTCAAATATTAAGACTTATCAGGAAAAGGTGCAAGATTACAGTCTGCTCTGTAGCTAGAAACAGTCACTAGACAGTCACTTATTATTTCCATCCATTTTTCATATGTATTTGCTCATTGTGAGTCAAATCACCTTCTTGGAAGATAACGAAATATCTTTCTGCCACTAATACTTTGAATCTGTGATATAATAATGCCAAATTCATGTAAATTGTAATGCATTTACTGAGGGTGAACCCCACATATGGTGACAAGCATAAAGATTAAATATGCATAAGACATAAATCAGATGGTCCTCGAAAGTAATTGATGGTTATGAGATGTAGTGTCCTCCCCATAACATCCAATAACCACAGTGAGTCAATGCAGAAGCATGAAATATGGATATGTCACTCAAGGGGTGTTATAATAGGCGGCCTTATAGCCTCATTGCAGGTCACCAACGCTTCATACAAAGGGCTAGGAATGAGCTATCCCTCTTGAATGAAGTCGGCTCTGGATGTATTTTATTATAGTGTATTTTATTTCACAACATTATTTTAGAAAGGACATTGAAAAAACAGACTGTCCAGTGCAATAAATACGTACAGTAGTCATCCTAAAAGAAGAAATGTAATTGAATGATTTTTATTTGGGAATCCCATTAAAAATTTTGATGGAGATAAATACCAAGAAAATTACAACTTTGAGCAAATTCAACTTCAGTGCCGTCTATTGATTTCATCCAATTCACTTTGATACACCAGCTAGTTCATCATTCAGATTCATGCAATAATTTTCGTTCCAGTGAACATTCAAGGTGGCACATAAAGTTGTGTCATCCGTATACAGAATAGGGTGGAAATACTTATGCCTAGTTCACACGGCAGTAGTTAGGTATCGGCGAAGCTGTCTAGGTGCCAGGAAGCCATATTTCGGCGATTCAAGCCATTTTTGAAGCCTTATATAATCAATTAAAGGTTATACATCGTCGTGGGTGGATCCTAGGACGATGAGGCACTTGTTTTCTTCGCCGAATCACTCGTAATTAGTGCCGAAGCAACCCCCAATGAGGAAGAGAATTGTGTCGGCGAGTTGTGAGGAGCCTCGGTGAAGTTCCATTGCTTCAATATTAAACTAGCCTCGCCCAAGGAGCCTGTTGCTTCGCCCAAGCAGCCTGTAGCCTCGCCCAGGCACCTCACAAATACTCAATTACGCCCAAGCAAACAGCTGTTTCGGTGAGGCAAACAGCTGTTTCGGCGTTTCATCACAATCTTTGCGTCTGCGAGTTGTGCTGTTGCGTCGCCGAAGTTGTATTGACTCAATGATAAAGTAGCCTCGCCCATGTAGTCTCTAGCCTCGCCAAAGCAATCTGTACCTTCGCCCAAGCACTTTGGGGGTCTTTCAGCCTGAAAGGTCTTTTGCATCATGAGTCTTTGCTTCGTCAAGATTCAACAGGTTGAATCTTTGGTGAAGTAAATTCTTGCTTCACCAACATGTCACATGATTTCTAGGAACTTTTGGTGAAGAAATTTAAGATGCGAAATTATCGTCGCCGAATTGTTGAAAGTAGTTTAATCATCTCCTACTTTCCTGGAAAAGTAAGAATCGCCGTGGCAAGAAACCCCTGATACGTCTCCGTGTGAACTAGGCATTAGTAACTATTGAATGTCATTGACAAATATTAAAAAGAAGCTTGAGGAACTCCAAATTTAATTTCTGAGGTGTCAGATATAGAATATCATAATATTTTCATTAAAGATGCTGAAAGTTACTCAGTTTTCACTAAAGTCCTGTGAAAAAGGGATTAAAATCAAAAGTTCCAAAAAGTACACCCAGGTACTACTTCTCTGCGCTCATTTGACGCCTTATTGCATTTTTTACTGTAAAAATTCATGCCTCGACCTTTGTTAAATGTTTTTTTCATGAGATCTAGAGCTGTAAATACCATTTTTTACTTTTAAAAATATAGTGACCGTCCCCCCCTCGGAAAAAAAGTGTGCCTTTGTCTCTAATGGCAAAAATATTGACAAACATAACGCGCACAAGGCACTTTAAAGCAGACCTCGTGGCATGCAGTGAGAATTTGCCATTAAATCATTAATATATGATAATAGTGAGAAACTTAGGTATATGTTCCCCCATGGCCCAAAATGTAAATGGGAAATGCATACGGGATTTTGTTGTTGTAATCTGTTGATTGTTATTTGCTAGAGGTGTCCTTTTTTCTGTATAATTGCATTTGAAAACGTTTTCTTTATTTTGTAATGAATTGATCAATTAAAATAACAATGTGTCAAATTAAACGTCACACCTTTGCTGAACAATGATATAGCTGTTATGTATTTAGTGCTAGAGAACGTCTTCTGCACATTGTTCATACCTGCAAAGCATGCTTTATTATAATCAGATCATTCATCGGAGTCACTGTAATTCACAAATAAGAAAGTGACAACACAGAAATATTAAGTTATTGGTCCCTAATTGGTAAACAATCAGCAGCAATGCACAGGTCACAGTTGACTGCACACTTGCTCAGACCGATGCCTTGTTTGGGGAACCCCCTTGGAGATAAGGGGGGGGGAAATGCATATGATGTCATCCATTGCTACCGCATTGGGTTGAATGGATTTCCCTTCCCAGAGAGTTTATTATGGGATTAACATGTACCAAAAGTTGACTTCACGTGGAGGCCCATTACATGATACATGGT
The DNA here is from genome assembly GCA_026936325.1 of Platynereis dumerilii. Classification (NCBI taxonomy): domain Eukaryota; kingdom Metazoa; phylum Annelida; class Polychaeta; order Phyllodocida; family Nereididae; genus Platynereis; species Platynereis dumerilii. Next base: position 32,480,975 of record JAPTHN010000005.1, read on the forward strand.
AAGTGGTATTATGATTGAAGAAAGCAGGCAGCAGAAACTTGACCCACAAGATATGGCAGAATTTCAATCTCATAGGCAGCTCCTCTACGAGGTCTGCCAAAAAACTGCCTTTGATAGAGCAGCACTTGAAGGCATAGCAGTATAGCCCTCAAAAAATTCAAAAGTGCATCAGCCAACCTAAAAAAAAAACAACAACAACAACTTGAGACTTCTTGTCGACTGAAGGATATTCTGCTTCAGGTCAAGGTTGTAAGCTTGCTTTCCAGAATATGCTCTTCCTTTTCATGCGTACAAGTAATTAAAAGTAGTCAAGAAAGTTAAAGTGCCCAAGTTTTAAAATCTTTTGAAACTTACACCAGCCGAGATTGATGTCTCAAGACAAGAGTCGACACTCAAAAAACATGATTTTGAAATTACGCATTAAAAATGAAGTTTTTGAAAAGAGGCTGTTATGGATATTCTTCGCACCAGAATCTGCATGGCTATTAAGTGAATGGCTTATTTTCTGCCAAGATATTTCGGCATGGTATAACTGCATGGAACAATGGCAAGTATGTACCAAATTTGATGGCTTAACAGTATTCTTTAAACACTTTTTTGGTATAATTTCTTTCATAAGATGAGGCTGGTGAAACTCAAATGGTGAAAGGCACAGTGGGATTTCCCCTACCTCTGATCAAACTCAAGAAATACATCCTGAGTCTTTAATGTCACATTCTAGGTCCTTTCGGATCCATGACAGATTAATTACACAAGTTAGTGTCCACTTTTTTGCCATGTAATCTTGATTTGGTTTCGTTTCTTTAAAAAACTGCAGTCGCCATTATCAAAATCTGTTTTTTTTTAGAAAAACGTTTGAGCTCCAGTCTGCAAAAGTGTTAAGTCACATTCAAAATATTTCAACTGAATCTCACTGCAATGTATTTGTTCTCATAAGGTGTTTTTCGGGAGTCTATCTCAATTTTATTTAGTTAGATCTCTCTACTTATCGACCTTACTGCATATAGGACACACGATAATATGATATACACTGTGACAAGCTCATAAGATGTAAGCAGAATGTATACTAAATGTATACAGCATATAAATGACTCATTCCAGTAGCCTTGGGACCTGTGATGGCCTGCACTGCCCTGTGTAACACCCATTGTAGGAAATGACATCTATATTTCAGGGTTTTCATTGACACATGAGTGTTGTCAATGTCCTGAAGGTCATGCCACATCACATAACCATCAGTTACTTTCAAGAACCATCTGATCTCTGCCTCTAATATATTGATCACAGTTCTTGTTGTCGGATATTTTTTATCATAATTATCTGTTTGTTTTATTAATAAACGTCCATTTAGGCTGAAAGCAGTGCAAAAACAATTTGATGTTAATTGATATGCCAGCGGACTTTGAGGTTTTATAAAAAATTAATTTTCAATTTGAAAAAAAAAAAAAAAACACTTCGTAGTAAATGCAATATCTTGCAGGCGGAAAATTTCAGCTACGACTCCACTGGTGGAACAAATATTGCTGTTACCATGGCAACAAAACCATTCCATGATTTAAACAAAAAATTGTAATGCATAGTAGGCCCCATATAGAGTCTGTGCAAAAAATCTATCTGACCATGCTTGAGTCACCTTATTGTACCATTTTGTTGTGTGGGCTTGTATACATAAAGATGAGGTCAAGTTGAAGCATTGGTCAACATTGTTACCTGATATATGGCTAATTGGCTGTGTGCTCATATGTTTTCTTGTTGAAACAGGTCATTTCTAATAGCCAATTTCTCTTCACTCTTTGTCCTACTGTTTTAATCTGGATATGAACTTGTGTGACCTTAATTGTGTGATTTCATGACAAGACTGAAATTGCAAGCAGCTTGTCGTGGAATCACTTTACCATTCAATCAGGCCATTCTCTGAAAACATTTCAGTTTTATTTTGTTAGAAGGTGCACTGACAAATTTGTTGCCTCAGAACATCCTCTTTTCACTCAGTACCCCGTGTAGAAAAATCCACACAATTACACTAGTAACACAACATAAATGTGCAGATGTACCAAGTGTCTCTGAGATCTTCAGAATCATCATCATCCTCTCTCTGTGGCTGCCAGCCTTGTTTTGACAGCTAGCAATTCAGCCTGGCGGAGAGAGATGCAATGTTCAGGGCCCCCATGGTAAACGCAGCACCACTAGCGGCCAGAACTGGAACCAGAGCTCTGCTGCCACACCTGGACCATTTGGTCGTGGAAGGCTGAGGCAAGGAGGTGTTCAATCAGGGGCGGACTGGCCTATGTGGCAAAGTGGCAGCTGCCACGGGCCCATCCACCGAGGGGGGCCCATGCAAGATGCCAAAAAAAAAAAATTACAAGAAAGTTCTGCGAAATTTTGCTATCAGGTTCATGACTGTGTGTTGCACCACACTTACTGTAAAGGATGCACCTTTTCACGTGGGGCCCACACCATAATATTAACAATTTTTCAAATAAAGCCCCTGGTATTTTGCTTTTCTATTCTTAAATATCGATGATAGTAGCGACGGAGGGGCCCATCGACTTATTTTGCCACGGGGCCCAAAATGCCGCCAGTCCGCCCCTGTGTTCAGTCAGTTGGTAGAGACTATCACTTTCCATCATCTGGCCCGATGCGGTTTCAAATCCAGCTCACCTTTTGTCACCTGGACCTATGTTGGTAGAGTAAATCATTTCCTCATCATTCACAAACACAAAAATGCAGGAAATAAAACTACAATAATCCATACTGCTAGGGCAATAAAATTGTGAATAAAAAAACTGGTGCAAGCATCAGTTGCCTTCTGTGACAAATCCCAGAATATCATCAAATGAAGGGAGGATAAAATGTTTTCAATGCGTTAATGATCATAATATTTCCAATCAGGCACCGCCTTGAAAATTTGTCAAGAAACTTGCTCTGGAATTACTTTTGAAAAACAAAATCTGAATTTTTACTTGAAGAACTTTCACATCTGCGTGTTTCATGTCTGTAGATACTTATTGGAGCCTGAGGTAAGATAATCATAAAATAGTGAAAGTTGTTTTAACAAAATGAAAGTCATTCTTTTGACAGCATTATCAAGCTAACACAATTCTGTATTTTTGTACGTATCCATTATATCGCGTCAAAAAAATGAAACTGTTAGGCCTATCCATATGCAAATATCTCAAGCAAATATTACAAAATTTAGTATGCTAATTTCAGTATCCCAAAATTTGGTTTTCTGCGAGTAGAAACCATTGAAATATAAAAGTGTAAATAATACTTTGTGATTGGAAGGAAATTGATGTCATATAATATGCATTTTGTAAAACTATTGACAAAAGCTCAATAAACGAAAATCATGCACTTCAGAAATGAAATATTTCAAAATGAGTGATGCGATATGATAGGGCTTGATCCTGTATTGTTGAACTGACAAGACTTCATTAGTCATGCAGACAGTGAAAAGTAAATAAGACAAAATAAGGGCTAATCTTCACTGATGAATACTTCAAGCCCTATTGAGCAGATAACCAATGATTGACCCAAAATATGCCTGTGCCATATTACCCTTGAGGTAATAACACAAAATGATGCAATGCAACACAAGTAACAGGAACTCCAGGTCAAGTCATTGGTAAAATGTCAGCAGCGTTAGATGATACCAGCATGATTAGCAAAGACATCAGTGTTCTTGTTCACAAGAGGTTTTCCTAATAAGGTCATTTCTCTTGACTTACAGACCTCTTATCAGTAACCTTCTTGTCCTATCTGTGTCACTATGAATACTGGAGAAAAAAATGAGACTGTGGTGCAGGATGTCTTTTGACATAGCTCCATACAAGAAGTGATATAAATTTGGAACTTTTCCAAGCACCAAATTATAATCATCAGCTTGAGAAACTTACAGGCTATTAATCTTCAGGGAGAGAAAACACTTTAAGTGAAAGTTTCTCAGCTTACTAAAACTTTCCACCCACTATAAAACTTCTAGGAGCTGCAGGTGTGTAATATGGGATTAGACTTTCCAAGTCATTTTGGTGATAATATGAGTAATATGTCCTAAGACTCCCAATAGCTTTCCCTGTGAAATAGGGGCATGGAGATTGTTTATCAGCAGTGAGGAAAAATTAATAGATAGATAAAATAGTTTCCAGTTTTGTTAAGTCTGGAGATTGTACTTTATTTCAACAGCAGAGATATATCAGAAAACAGACCTATCATATTAATTCACACTAAGCTAGCAACGCAGAAAGAAAATTGACATTTCCATGTCCATGTCCTTTTGAAAGGATACTTTCATAAATATAAATGAAATCAGATTAAAACCAATCATCCTGTAGGTGTTAAGAATGGTCATTTTAAGTTTAAGATATTTTATTGAATTAGTAATGAAGAAATAGAATATAATTTCAAATGCAAAAAGGAGAAAGAAAGAAAAGCAGTACTTGTGTTCCTCTAACTACCATATCAAAAACTCAAGCCATGGTACGACTTCATGGCTCTATTTTTTGTTATTGATAGGACAGCTAATGCACCTTAATGCACATGTGATAAATTGAACTATCTCCTCGTGCAAAAAAAGTACTAGGGCTAGTTTTTTCACAAGATTAAAATTAATTGGGACCTATCGACACATAGCATAGCAAGTTTTTTTTTTTCTCTTTATAGTCATAAAACTTTTATTGAGATCATGCAGGAATAATTGAATAGCTTTGATTGAGAGATAGAATGGAATACTGAGTAAATTATTGCTGATATTTATGAAACATGATTTGAAGAGAAAAAAGCAAAGACTAAGTACCATGCAGTCATATCAATAGACATTTGTGTATATCAGTGACTTTGTACATTATAATTGAAGTAAAAGCATATCTTGCAGTACATGATCACCATAATATAAACAGACACATAACTTCCTGGTATGTATTCATTTTGAAGGTAATTTTCTGCAGAATCCAAATATGTCATTAGTTTTTTTCTATCTGTTATATTAGTTAAGTTATCGCAAACCGCAATCCTACGGAAATGTAACTTTTCCTGAAAATGTCTTGAAAAATTCAAAAGAAATATGCTTTCGGAGGCACCCCCAAATATCCATCGATCAAGCTGAAATTTCAGTATCTTATTTTGCATGGTAAAACCCAACCATGGACCAAGGTACAGCTTGATAGGTTGACGTTGGGGCAACTGATGCACCCTAACGCTTGTATTATCCATAAGGTATTAGTGGTATTCATGCGCGTGATCATAAGACCCCCTATTGTAAAACTAAACGTTATATGACTGCTTTGCTCCCGCAGTAAGTAGTATAGTGCATTTTGCCCCACAATGAGAGACTATAATTGCAAAGAGTTGTGAATATCGACATCAAGTTGCAGCAGGATTGATCCTATGAATAATAGGAATTAATATAAAATTTTCTTAATTTGTACAATTAAGAGAGAAAGAACATGCAAAGGAACAAAGTTTATGTCATTGATTGTGGGAAATATGATGATATATTCTCTGCTTTCTGATATAACAGAATCCTTTGTATTTGTGTATGTTAATTATGTCAGGAAGAAACAACATTACTGTCCTTCATATCAGTTCCTTGCATGTTGAACTTCTGTTTATACGTACCTATATGTCGCCAATTTTAATTTCTACAAAATTGTATGACCCTTATTTTCCTACATGGTATTTTTCTGATACTCCTCCTTTACAATTTTATCTGATGGACACTAGCGTATTAATATTATTCTGCATAATGCGTATCACATCTTACAACAATGTAAGATATGATACGCATTTCGCAAATCATGATATAACACAATAACATACTCAATAGATGTAAGCAGAAGGTACAGGGCATACAAATGGCTCATTGTAGGTGCCTTGGGGTTCCTGAATGGCTTGCTATGCCTTGTGTAACACCCATAGTGGGATATGGCACCCATATTTTAGGGTTTCCATTGACACATGAATGTTGTCGATGTCTTGGAGGCCACGCCACATTGCATAACCATCAGTTACTTTGAAGAGCTATTTGATATCTGGATGAGGTATATACAGTTGAGGTCAAATGTAAACATACAGTGCAGGTTGAAGTTTTCAAAGTTGTATGGCACCGTAAAGTCTGTCAATATGGATATGAAAACACTTGAGATTATTAGCTGTGATTTTTCTATTGTGGTACCAAAAGACAAAAGAAGGTTTGGACTCCTAAATGAATGATAAGTGCCTTAAAAACCCTACTTCATTCTTTGCGCAAAGGGCCTAAATCTTTTTTTTTTACTGTGGCTAGTTTCGTATATCACTGATTTTAGCGGATGTCACCAATATTTTTCAGTCATAATTGTGAGCTCTAATTTCATCAATTTTGTTTCCTCATGTTTCATTCAATAATCTTATGGAAAAATGCTTGATATCACTGGCATTCACTGCTGGACCTCAAAGTAATTTTGGCCTTATTAAGTCAAATCGGTTGTCCAAAACAAAATTTGCCGGAATCAGGTTTTGGCGGTTTGACAAAAATTGCCAAAAACGACTTAGGCCAATTTTCCTTTTTGGCTGACGATTATTATACAGGAACTGGTGTATTCCAATAAACAAAAAATTAAATTTCTTTTCTCAGATCTGCTTCATTCAAAATTCAGTTGAGGTTGAAAGCCCACAGAGTATTCACCCTCCAGCTACAATACTATTCCCGAAGAGTTTCAACTTTGACAAGAATAAATCACCTTGACGGACAAATGTAAGTTTTAATTGATGCCTTGGTCAACAGAGTGGCGAAGCAAAAAATGGCTCAACTTTCCCTGCACTCCCATAATTGCCCACAAATTAGGGTTCCAACTGAAAAAAGGTTATTTTTACACTCTATGTTGGAAGGTTGTAATCACCCTCTGACATATTGCTGTGTCCTCCTCCTGTCCTAATTATGCTACCAAATGGATAAATATGGGATACAAAGCTGCAACAATACGTCCATTCATCTTGTGAATAGAATAAAGTTGGTCAGGCATCAGCAGTTGCCATCTCTGAGAAGTTTCAGAATATTGTCCAATGAAGACTCCTTGAAGGGAGAGATAAAGCATCAAAAAGTGTGTCGTTATTTTAGTTATTCAAGTATTTTCTTTTCATGTGTTCTTTCGAAAATGATAAAGGAACCGTATGAGTATAAACTTTAAAAGTTTCTTGTTGGATTTTCTCATGAAGCCCATATCTCTTACATCTCACAGAAACTTCTTGCAAGAAAAAACATGAAAGAAGGTCTGGTTCTATTTACAAACAAAACCCTTGCTGGCGACAATGTTATCGGACAAACACAATTCTGTCTTTTTTATTAAACATGTTAATTCTATCATGTCAACCACATGAAGCAAACATCCATAATATCTTGGATAAATATTTGAAAAATTCATCAGTTGCTACATGCTTATCCACCTTGGTGTTTATTTAGCCCAGAATTTGTAACAAAGAAGTCTGGTGTTTTGTCGTTGAAAACACTCGAAATAATTGGAGAAGAAAATTACCTTAGAAATATTGGTTCCTGCTGAAAAAAGAAAACTTCATCAATAAGCCAAGGATTCCATAATTTTCACGCTCTGGATATTGAATTTTCTATAGGTGATTAGGTTTTAACATGGTTTTATGTCAGGTGTTTTGGACTGACATGGCTTTATACGTATTATATCAGGCAGGGACAAGATTATTAAGCAAAGATAAACATTTCTGAGCAACTTCGGAATCATTAATGTAATCTTCAAGACCTGTTGATCTGATAACCAACGGCCCAGAATGCGCTTGTACTACATCATCCTTGAGGAAGTTTTTCAGTCTTATAGGACCAAATCACACAATGTGACAAAAGTAACAGGAAGTCTAGGTCAAGTGATTGGTAAAAGGTCATCACTGTTAGGTGATACCGGCATGATTAGCAAGACATCAGCCTTCTAGGTCACAAGAGGTCCTTCCTAATAAGGTCATTTTTCTTGACTCTCAGAGCTCTTACTATTGCCCTTAGTCATCTTCTTTGGTTTCCGTTAATACTGGGTGGATAAATGGATTGTGAGAAGTATAACTTTTTCTCTATATTAATCAGGACCTCATTCAACCTTCAGGAAACTGCCAGACTGTTACTTCGTAAAAGAAAATATGCTGAATTGGTAAGTTTTGCAACTTTCCCAAAACTTCTATAAGTTAATTTATACATAAGCGTACACTCTCAAAAATGTCGGGAGAAAATTGTTTTTTTAGATTCAAAATGGTTTAGATTCCAAATACAATACCAATTTTGTCTGACATTTTTTAGAGTGTATAGAGCTGCAGGTGTGGCATGAGATTGCAGTTTGCAAGTTACTATGGTGATGAAATAAATTATATGAGCTGTTTTACAAGTTTTCACTGCAAAAAAGAGGAGGCTCAGGAGGGAGATCATCAACCAACTGCAAGGAAAATTGATAAACTTTAAAAGTCGCATACATTTTTGTGTTTCATTAATTAAGGCTGCTATCTTGAGGCTTTTGAGGCTATAATCTGACAGGAATCTTAATTAGCAAAAGAATACTGTTTGCATTCGAAAATGCATCAATCGCAAAATAAAGTTTTGTTCGTGAAAGTCTTGAGGTGGCTGGGATTAATCCGCATCAATCGGGTCATCCTTCATTGATCAATTACATTAAAACTCACTGCATCAGCCTTAAACATTTTTGCTCCAATCGGAGTTGCAAACAACTTGAAACTTTGTGACTGATGTGCAAGGAACTTTGTGAGCAAACTTGCATTTAGAGACTAACATTCAAGTCAAACCTCTACAATGATTGGAATTCTTGAAACGTGAGTACTCTCACAGTCTGTCACTTTGATACAGAAAAAATTAGGACCAGTTCACAGTGAAAAATGCACTTCTTGACTCATTATAGCCGATGAAGTGTCATCTTTGTTCATCTATTTGTTCTCTTCATCTCAAATGAAACTGAATGTATTGAGGCCATACTTGTGTCACCTAATCGTATAAACGTTAATAAGTATCTGTGTAGAAATTGGTGAGCTTCATTTTGTTGACAAAAATTGGCTTGCCAGATAAATTAATACTTCTATCTCCACGTTGCGCTGAGAGCAGCATAACACTTGGGACTGTTTTTATATGGCATAAGAAATATAAAATTATTCTGTTAAATAATATCAGCGATTTCCAGGACCCATCGTGAAGATAATTTATTTAGATTGAATTTAAGAAGATGATTGAAAGAATATTAATTATTTAAATTTAAGAAGATGATTAATCATCTTAATTTAAGAAGAAGATCTCTGCCACTCAAGAATAACATATATTTAAACAAAAATGTGTTAAATTTTAAAATTGTGAACATAAGCATTTTCAAGAGAGAACATGCATTTCATACTTGAATTTCGGATTTTTAATATCCCACCGTTAGGTTTCACATGCATATTTGGTGCCCCTCCCAACATGCCAAGCAATACACACATATATTATTATACTGTTATACATGTGCCCTTGGATGGTCATGGGTAGAGTTTCGCGAACTTTTGCGAGTAAAAATTTACAAATAAACTGATTGTATGCGCAATTTATGTCATTTTGTAAGTTAGTTCCCTCTCACCAAAAAAAAACCTCTCACCAAAAAAAAAACCTCTCACCCCCCAGTCAAAAATTCTATAGGTCCCTAAAGGTCATAATAATGCCACAACAAATTAAAAGCATTGCCTGCTTTTCCGATCCTACAGAAATCAGCATCAGATCAATTATGCCTCTTGAAACAAAAGAAAAATGCGGAATCTCTCAGATGCTTTGCTTCTCTTATTCGCCAATGGGCACTCCTTTTCAATTAAGTTCAGGTCAATTAATGTCAAAACATTCTGAGATTTCATACTGGAAGATTATGTTGGTTCCATTTCTAATTGGCATACATTTATTTGCTTTTGTTAGGTCTTTTGTCTCCATGTAAAAGTTTTTCTCATTTCTGTATAACTGTCATTTTAATCTTGCTTCAAATTTGATTTGGCATACCATTTCTGGAATAATATCCTCTATATATCAACAGCAACATATTCTGTTATAAATAGATCCTTGTATGATGAGGTATAGAATTCATGGACGCTCAGGCTTCATGACCTGTATCAGGACAAAATAGACATCTATCTCCACATGTATTTTACTAGTAAAGCCCATTGACAACACAGACGCCAAAAGGGAACAAACGAGTGAACGTCGAATTGAATGGCATTTTGGTAATAATTATTGATCTATTATAATAAGATGGCATTGCATTAGAAATGAGACAGTCAAGACCATCATACACTTTCTAAACATGATGTTATGTGACTCTTGGGCCAAGCAGATTAAACAATGCAAACATTTACATCTGCATGAAACTTACAAGAAAGGCTAAACAATTCCTTATGTTTGAACAATCCCTTATGTTCCAATAGTAATATTTCAATAATCAATACTATCCAGTGCTGAGGCAGTGAGGTCCAGCAATGGAGTGAAAGTGGTGATGTTTTGGTGAAGTTTTAACAACAGATGTATGGAAAGGCTTATCTGCCTACAGTGCTTGGGCTTCAGGGGATCACTGACTGGGGGAGCTCTGGTGGAGGGAGAGAGAACTAGTCACAACATTTGGTACATGCAAGTTGCTGTAACCAGCAAAGAAAACAGCAATTTCTGATGTCATTAGAAGAAGGAAAAAATCAAAAAAGAGTAAATGAAGGCTTTATGTGAAGGATGTTTGCAGGGAGCTTTTAATTCTGTGACCTTTGATGAAATTTACACGAGAGCTTGAATTTCAACAATTCCTCATGTTCCAATAGTAATGTTGCAACACTGTGCAGGACTGAGGGAGTCAGGCCCAGAAATCGATTGGAAGTGAAGTTCTGGTGAAGTTTTAGGAACAGACATCTACATGTAAAGACATATGCTCTTATAGATGTATACCTGACCACAGTGCTCAGGCTTCAGGGGATCACTGACTGGGGGAGCTCTGGTGGAGGGAGAGAGAACTACCCACAATGGGACAGGCAAGTTGCAGTAACCAGCAAGGAAAACAGCTATTTCTGATGTCATTAAAAGACGGAAAGAATCAGAGTAGGTGAAGGCTGTATGACAGTGTATGGGAAGGACAGTTGAAGGGAGCTTTTAGTGAACAAAGTTCCTGTGACCTGGGATGACATAATTTGCATCTCATTAGTATTTTAGTTTGAATGCACGTCATGTCATCTGTGGCAAGTAGTTGCCTTAGGGTTGTCCTCCTACTCATGTAATGCTTTTGATTTTTTTGTATACTGCATAGACATCAAACAACAAATTGTATATATTTCATAAAATTCATGACAAAAATGTAAAACTTCCCGAGTCTTGAGTCGTCGACCTGGTTGTGAGGCTAGAGTCATTGACCTGGTTGCATAGGCGTATCGGGGGGGGGGCAGGGGGGGCGGTCGCCCCCCCAAAGTTTGGGAAACAGTAAGATTCGGGCAAAAAGGCTAAAAAATTCGGGCAGATGACTAAATAAAAACTATCGAAAATTAATTAATTCAATGCAATTTCATTGGAAATGGTATTAAATCTAGATTTTGAAATTCGGGCAAATGTCGCTCGCCCTCCCAAAAATCGCGTCCGCCGTATGCCTATGCCTGGTTGGAGGTGGGGGAGGAGGTAGCTCAGTTGGTATACGCGATTCATTCAATTTATGCTCTGGCCCAGGTCACCTGAACCGATGTTGGACAACTGTTTCAATCATCCCTCAACTCATTGTTGTGCCCTCTCGCTGACCATATTAGCCTAGCAAGTACACAAATACAGGATGCATTATAGTGCAAAGCCCAAATCATCTAACCATGCATCGCTGTGGTCAATATTATTTAAGTAGCAGTGTGACGCATGTATCAGCAGGACACTCTCAAGTTGGGAATTGAATGGATAGAAATGCATTTTAGAATCTTCAAATTATGGGTCTTAATAAACTATTTACGTACATACAATGTAATTCAGAAATTTAAAATCAGGCTCTTTACAGAGGTTTCCGCATGGGATTTTATTTATGGCATAACTGTCGCACTGCTACCAGGTCAATATTGACCAGGCGGATGAACCCATTAACCTGCAAAGTGACCAGATATCCCCCACACCGGATTATCCATAATTCCTAATGGCCTTGTCCAGACAGCTGTGTCCTCAAGGCATAACACTAGACTCAGCAAATATTGCTGACATTTTCCACAGAAAAAAGGGCAAAAATAAGTAATAGTCCTCCTGTTCACAGAAGTATTCAAAAACAAAATAATTATTTGGACACACTGATATTAGAAGATTTTGTATAATAATGGATCTTGTCGTCCTGGGTTGAATGTGCAATGTTCGATGAAATAATTATTTTCACAGCTAAATGAATGTACATGTATACCAAGGTGAAGAAAGGTAAAAAGGTGATGTAGTGTGAAACACTCGCGTCACCAAATAATTGATAAAAGCCAACGTTTCGACAGAGATTTTTAAAAGAAGTGACTAATTTCAACACCCATTATATTCCGAATCATATATATATATACCTGTTATCTTTGCCCAGAGATCTTGAGGCTTACAGGCAAGTCCTAGACGTCCAACAACCAATAATGCCTACTTAGTTTATAATTTTTAAATCTAGGCTAACAAGCCTCTAGAGGTTTTATGCCTACCAAATTATGTACCGCTGTATGTACCGCAATTGAATGATCAATAAAAAAAAATTATTTTCTAATTGAACATATATACATTTCCTTAAAGAAGTCTGCAAGGGCAAAGCTCAAACATTGTTGAAATGTGCCTAATTTCCATGTATTTGACCTATTTATCAAATAATCAATACTGTTCCATCACAATCAGCATAGTCACTGGTATTTGATGTGAATATTGATTCTAGCAGCAAATCAAAATCAAAACCGTTTCAGGTGTAATTGTAACATTTTCAACAAAGTTTTATGTATTTCGATGGTTTCACAATTTATTAATTTATGACATCATGACAATGATTGATCAATAATCGATGAGGTAATGATTGACCTGAGAGCACTAATTACTCAGTATTATAATTTCCGAAAAGGAAATATTGCCAAATTCTAGTTACAGTACAGCTATGTACAGTATCCGCCGTTAATAGGTATACCCTTATGATGCCTTGAATAGTTTGTTAATAACTCAGCCTGTAAGCATAGCACCATGGGAGAGAGAATATGTGATTTAGCAATCGAGGGCTTCAGTCTGAGGAGTGACAAACACATATTCCCGATCCTTTGGTGAATAACCAGCTTATAAAATGGCACAACAAAGACGATGTGAATTATTGCAATGAAATTCTGGCATGCGATTGGCTGACAGGGGGTGTCAAATGGTATAAGTGAAATTACACCATTTGACGTCTCTGTCAGCCAATTACAAGCTAGTGTTTCGTCAAAATCAGTCCCATATTCTTAGCAGTCCTCTTATTCTGTAATGTTTGAGTATTTGACTCATTATATTAGCCAGTTACTCACCATGGGATCAGGGCTATCATATGTGTGTAAATCAAATATTTCGTCTCCCTTGGTGAATAAACTATACTGGATCATGAAGTTATCCAGATATATCTTCTCTTCTCCATCACATACAACTATGGAACTGCATTTTAAATAAGGCGTAGTTTGTGTATCAACATTTTGCATTATGAAAGAAGTATTTTAAAAGGTATACTAGTTACAAAGTTTCTAGAGATACAGATATTGTATAATGTATATGACAACAAAGCTGATCCACTTCTCTCTTTCTTTTCCTTCTCAACAGTTTGAATACTGTCAAGTTAGCATTTTCTGTAACACTCATGTGTCAGCTATCTCAGTCGTGACTTGACTTCAGATATCAGCACAATTGGTATGTCCTTGAGGTGTTTTGTTCATATTATATCATATATTATTTTCTCGTTTTTGTCATATTTATCAAATTTTCATGTAAAAAACTGCGTTGTAAAAGTATGTACATGTATATACCTTCACTGCTGATTTGTCAAGGTCATAGAAGTATGAAGTAGATCACTCATGCATTTGGCTAAAATAAACTTTAAAACAAAAAAACTAAATTTTGAATACATTTAGGTGTCTTCAGCCAGCCTTTGCTGAATCTATTGGTATATTTTCATGGTTTTGATGATTATAATAATACAATACCAGCCTACCCAGTTTGACAGATTCTTGGCGCAGGGATACTTTCTTTTGTAATGACATGTTCTTTATTGGTTCACAAAAAAGCAAAGTATAAATTGAATACTACTAGGGTGATTCCAGAAAATGGGCATAATTGGTTTTATTGTGACTGTCGCTGTACCTGTTTTTTGAGGACTGTGAGAGTTGGATAAAATTATGGAAATGACTTGTTCTTCATATTTCTTAACTTAGGAGATCACAGAAAATGTTCATGACCTCACTGTGGGCAGTACATATAAAGCTCGCGTGCATCTATGTAATAAATCTGACACTTTGTTATCAAACAAACTAAAGCTTTCCAGTGCGGCGATTTGGTGCCAAATTGGTGGTATGATTTATTAAAGAAAATAAAGCTCACAAACATCTCAATAAATCTGACACTTTGTTATCGTACAAACAAAAGCTTTTCATGGAGGCGATTCGGTGGTGTGATTTATTAAGGAATACCAAGGTCATGCATAATTTTTGGAACTCGTTCAGCACAAGTGTTGTGATACAAAAGAAGTTTGCATGACTCGAAAGCTAATTCTGCAAGATGCATACATGCACTGCAACTGCGAGGTGCAACTGGTACTTTGCAAGTCTAGGAATAACAGTTATCAATTTATCAACGAAAAGGAACGATGCAGCATCTGTTCTTAATGGTCCTTTAAATATTTGGTCATGCAGTTATGTGCAAATACAAATATAGCACGATATGAACACACTATGAAACTATTTTTGCACTTGGCTATTAATTAAGTCGTCTGCCAGAGGAGTAGTTTGCATTTTTTTTTGTTTTTTTTTAAATAAAACTTTTGCTATTTTTATCTCATCATATTTAGAATTAAATGAATGTATGGAGCACAACGCAATGTTGCAAACTGTTTTCTTTAGTGCTAGGCGTATGTCCGCACTCACAATGAAAATTTGATATTTCAGAAGCAGGCTTTGCTGCATTGAGTAAAGCTGCTGATGTGAATATTTGCAATAGATTTTGACAAACTGAAAGTAGCACGTAGAAATGAAGTTCATGATCAGAAGTACGCTGATGATGAGCAACTTATCCTGTCGTTTAAACCAACCTTTTTGGGTGAGGAACATGCAAAACTGAAAATGGAAAATTGTATTGCTGAAATCAGAAATTACTTGCATGACAACAAGCTGTGCAATAATGGAGATAAAACTGAACTTCTTCTGATTGGAGCACTAAACCAACTGAAGAAACTTCAAATGACATCTATCAATGTTGACAATGTTGAAATCAAAATTGCCAACCATGTCCGCAATTTAGGAGTGCTCTTCGACAAAAATATGACCATGGAGAAGCAGATCGACAAAATGTGTCGTAATGCATATTTCCATTTGAGAAACCTATCGAAACTCCGAAAAAACCTGGACAAAGAAGTACAGTGCTCCCTCGATATACCACCACCTTTGGTGCACCATGAAAATTGGCGTTATAGAGGGGGTGGCGTTATAAAGGGGTGAAACCAGATTCTGCCACCAGGTGGCACAAGTTGCCACTGAAGGGCTATCAGTGGTCAGGACCATGCAATGGCTCTTACTGATGCATAATGGCATTACACTGAGTATCAATTGTGGATGAAAATTATTTAAATTAACAAGAAATATATGATTAAGTTTATATTTAAAGATGTTTCCCATTATTTTAATAAAACATTGCAAGTAAGTACACAAATAGCACCTTCACAGTAAATAAAGAGGTAATAAATATGCAAAACAACATATTACTGCATACACAATAAAGTAGTTAAAACTGCTGTCAACGCACTTGTCACTCCTCATTTAGACCACTGAAATGGGCTGTTGTATGGCATTGCTACCCGATTGATAAATAAACTTCAGGTTGCTCAAAACTCGGTAGTTTGTTTAATTTAGAGATTGAAAAAAACACGAAAGTGTCAGCCAGAGTAGGAAACAACTGTGCACACTGGTTAGTGGTTACCAATCACAGCAAGAATTTAGTTCAAATTGATGACAACTACATGGAAGGCACTTAACAATCAGGCACCACAATACATCCAAGAACTTGTTCAAGTCAAATCTCAACAAGAACATAACCTGAGAAGCAACCACAAGCTGCTGTTAGCAGAACCTGCTCCATGCAAAAAAATAAGTTTGAAGATCGAGCATTTTCCTATACAGCACCAAAACTCTGGAACACTTTGCCTGAAAATGAGATTTAATTTCTGTTAAACAAAGGAAAACAGAGAAATCTTTATTTGCTTAAAACCTTTGTCTTATGAACTCATCCAAGTAATTGCATTGAAATTAATCTGACAGAAAGAATAATGCCTGCAAACAAACATCATGCTGACATGCCTCTGTACTGGTTTTTTTGTGTCTCAAAACTTTTTTTTTGGTGGTGAGGTTCATAGAAAGGAGTAATTCTGCCAAATTTCATCCATTTGGAAAGATGCCTAGGGATAGCTGATTACAATCGAGGATAGCCAGCTCTAAAAAAGCTAAGAAAATGCAAAAGATTCTTATTTTGTGAACAAGTAGAGGAATTGTAATCATGGAAATTTGTGGGGACCCTCCTAAGGCATGCTTTTTTGGAAATAAATACTAGTTGCTTGAAAAATAACAGCTATGGCGTCCTATAATGTAATAATTATCGAATTTTTACTGACTCGCAATAAATTTCGGTTTAGTGATTTTCGAATACTTTTTTCATATTCACAAATTCCAATGCAAAAGCACATAAGTTGTTGATAAAACCTGATCAATTTGACAAGGGCAGCAGGAGTTTTTCTATTCCCATATATAATATGCCAACAATCTCCACTTCTGACAGTCTGTTACCCATTCACCTGACCTTATTGCATTGACTTGCGTGACCCTTTAACAGCAAAGTGAAACCCAGATTGCTGTGAAACTTTAGGATCCTATTATATAAAATGACGCCGGTCTTCCTCTTATTCAGTTTTGAAATGAAACGTTGCATGACTGTTATCTACTTTCAGAATTCAATATGTTTCACTGTGACCTGACAGTCCTGACACTGAAAGGATTTTTTTGGTAAAAGCGTTTCTTTGAGAAATTTGAGACTTGCTGTTAGGCAATTTCATAATATCATAATTCTTCTCAAACTTTCTGATGTTGGCAAAATATTGCCAGATAATTTTTCCATGTGTCAGTGGGTCTTAAATGATATCATTTCATTTTTTAGTCCAAATAAGATTATTATGAACTAATTTGATCTTCATTTTATGCTAAGAGTTAGTAATAAAGAGAACTTATTGACCAAACAATTTGGAAGATGTGGGAGATGTGCTTAATATTGGAGCCATAGTCTGCAATATGCAACAATAACTACGTGCTGAAAGTTCCTGTCAGTAGTTCCATTTGTGTGTCAGAAACAATATGGTGTTGTGATAGTGGCTTGTTGATGTCATTTATTCCTTTCTTTGTTGTCGAATTTGGACTTCCGCAACTGATTCTGAGTGCAGATAGGTGTTGTTTGTCACACATAAAAAAAAGAGGCTGAATGTGAGAAAAGCTGAAAAAGGTACAAAACAAATACACTGCATATGATCTGCTGGATTTAGATTGTCTGTTTCAGATCTGCAAAACCTGCTTTCATTCCAGGGAGGGGGGAGTTTCCTTAAACGTTGGCTCACAATCATTCTGCACTATGGCTCCCATAGCTGAATATGCTAAAAGTATAATCATGACATTGACACAATGCTGAGACGTGATCAGATTTCAAGACTCATGAAGTACAAATTTCTCTAATTTATGTGCGCCTCTCTTACCTGCTGTTCTTTAGCAGTGAGAACTTGAGCATTATACTTGTGTTGATGTGCAGCAAGAGTTAGATTAAAAAAACGTATACCTTAATACCAGGAGTAATTCCACCAAAATTCTGTCACAGTCACAATCCTTTGTTCCGGAATTCCACTGTGACAGCCTATTGTGCTTTTACCATGGATACAGCATTTGCAACACAGATTGAGTAATTTCTACCTCGTTCTTAAGTTTGCAAATTAGGTGGTGAAAAGCAGGATGCAGTGAGATGGCAGGCACCGTCAAAATGCAACCCATCGAAAATAAAGTTGTTTGTTAAGTTGATGTTACAGTATGTGTGATTATATAAAAATGTTGATATAAAGCAAGTGTTTGTGATTATAATTATGTGACTGTGATATGAAGTCTTAGTGATATCTGATTTTGTATTAGAATTTTAAGCCATTTGTTGCCTAATTATGCTTTTTTATTTATGATGTTGTTCATAATGCTGGATGTTATACGGTTAAGTTTTACAGATTTTACATGTTTTTACTTTTATGATTATGTTTTTACATATTTATACAACAAAACTGTTCTTTGATTTATGGTAACCCTTTTAATATATATGTTACTTTTTATCATTCACAAATTAAGAAAGTAAAAGATCTTCCAATATCCCATAAAGTTAAAAATCTCAATAACTTCGGCATTGGTAAAAGCAGTGTGCCTATCAACTCGGCGTTACCATTATTTATTGCAACAAACACCAGTACCGGATTGTATCAAAGGCTCAAAGCTTATCATGGGTTACCCTAAAGTGGTTAATTCAGTTCAATGACATTGTGTCAATTCTTAACTCCAGTGGGATACCTAGTTTTAATTAACAGAACTCATGTTACAACTTGACAAAATTTTTCGGCAGAAACCTGGTTGGCAGACAAGTTATAGTAGTCGAGCACTTCAGGATAACCTGTGTTAAACATTCATGAAATCTGGTATAGATCTACAATCAATGTATAGGACCAATACATGTAGGAAGTCGGCTGTCACCAGAAACACAATTTTGTTGAGTCTTACACTATTCACATGTATAAAGAATGGGATGAATAGGATTTAGATTGGATTACTCCTCACATTCTCTTTCTTTACAGTCCACTCGTGAGAAATACAGCTGAAATCTTGTTTTAAGAAAACATATCAATATCATAACTATGAATGACCGTGATTATTTGTGATATGAATGTCTATTATTGAATGAATACGTATGAATGTATCTTGTATAAATGCCCTATCAATTGTATGAGTTATGCAAAACAAGTTCCAATTATTGGTAATAAAGTATATCTTATCTTATCTTATCTTATCTTATCTTATCTTACTATTGTAAATTTACCAGGTATACTGATGGGTGTTTTTATCTGGATCAAACTCTCTAAATAAGGATTGAGACATATTTTTCTTTTTCGCTTATTTGACAGACTGATTGTTCAACAACACCAGTTACC
This sequence comes from Platynereis dumerilii, assembly GCA_026936325.1. Taxonomy (NCBI): domain Eukaryota; kingdom Metazoa; phylum Annelida; class Polychaeta; order Phyllodocida; family Nereididae; genus Platynereis; species Platynereis dumerilii. The sequence goes on from JAPTHN010000005.1 coordinate 32,500,420, forward strand.
TCCATTTACTGCCTCGTTGTCCTCTTTTTCTGTCACTCAATTTCTATCACAAGGACCTGATTTTAGCATAAAAATTAGGTACAAATTGTCTCATTTGTCAGTAACTGAGAAGGATTATTTTAGATGGTGTAATAATATTTAAATAACAAGAAATCGTTATCAATTTTGCTGTTTAGTGAGCATGAATTTTTAAGAATAATTTTACAGATTTTTTAAAGGTATTGCAGCTTCTATTGAAATTAGTCATATCATCGTCATAAGCGTCAACGTCACTACTAAATAAGTTAAATATTATGCTGATAAGTTTTTACATCTTTCTTCATAAAGAGTAAAAGCATGCAATGGGCTACATAATCATGAAAATGCAGTTTTGAGTGCTACTCAGACATAAAAGGCCCTTCCATCAGAATAACAAATAACAATAACAATAACAATAATAACAAAGTTTTATTTAAAGTCACGGACAAAACAATACAACATTAGCAAAATGCTATTATGTGACTAAAAGGAAAAATTTATATTTACATTTTTACAATAAAAATAATAAAAACTAGAAATCGGGTAACCGCGATGCGGTGACAAAACTTCACCTTTCATAGTAATTATTTGCAACGAAATGAAAGTGAGAAAACACGGAAATGATATTGGAAATGATAGTGTAAATGACATTGGAAATGACATTTGACATGAATGTGAACATGAACATGAACTTGAACATGAACTTGAACATGAACTTGAACATGAATGTAATTGCACACATTTTGCATGCAATATCAAACACAGTATCACATGTAATATTTTGCAGTATCACATATATGCAAAGTCACATGCAATGTATCAAACATACAATATCACTTGCAATATCATGCTAAATCATATCACATGCAATATCAATTTATTATGTGTAATTTCGCATGTCAATTAAAATGTATGAAGCGTGCGCAGATACATGGAAGTACTTATAAACTATCTGTCCATGAACTAGTTGTGATGTGACATAATTATAGTCAGCAGACAGATAAACCCTGCAATAAACCCTTACTGAAACATGTTAATCAGTTTGTTGCCATACGCTGACTGATACACTGACTGATACAGTGACTGACACAAAAATATTTTGAGGGTCAGGGGATCTTTTCAACCGTCAGAGCTCCAAGAAAAAATTCAGAGAAAGAAAACAAGAGGAGAATTTGAGCTTCATGAATATATATATAGAAAATAACATGGACCAGTACTTGGACAGTACATGGACAGTACATTGACCTCTACATTGACCAGTACATGATCCAGTGCATGAACCAGTGAATGAACCAGTGCATGAACCAGTGCATGAACCAGTACATCAACCAGTACATCAACCAGTACATCAACCAGCACATCAACCAGTACATCAACCAGTACATCAACCAATACATCAACCAATACATCAACCAATACATCAACCAATACATCAACCAATACATCGATTAGAGTTACTGCTGATTGAAACTGGCACCGTTCTTCTAGTCCTGAAAACATATCGAAATGACAGCAATTTCTGAAAACATACATTTTTCGGGGTCCGGCGATCTTTTTAACCGTCAGTGATACAAGAAATTGGTTAAACATAGACACTAGAGGAGAATTTGTGCTTTCCAAATCTATTTTCAGATTCTCCGTAACTTTATTAGGACCGCAGATACGGCCGATTGAAATAATGGTACAATTCTGAAAGGTGGACTTCAGAAATTTATGAAAAAATGTAGTTTTTCCCTTAAAATTACTCTAGAACCAAAACGGTTCAATGGAAACATATATAACTTGGCAGGATTATGTGAAGTGACGATGAAAGTATGCTCAAATAGCTTCACTGAAATATAATGATTACTTCCTTGTCAAAATGATGATAAATTGTGAAAATTTGTCAAAAAACATGAAATTTTCAGGGTCCGGCGATCTTTTAAACCGTAAGAGCTACGAAAAAATGTTTATATATGAAAACTAGAAGAGAATGTGGCCTTTCCGAATCTGTTTTCAGATTTTCTGTATCTTAGTTAGGACCGGAGCTATGGACGATTGAAATAGCGCTATCATTGAAAAAATATTATAATATTTCCTTCATTTTTTGACCTTGTGACCTTTTTGGTGTGACATATGTCAGTCCGAGGACCTTGAAAATTTACACAATCCTTCTGGACTATTGTAGCAAGTATGCCTGCCATTTTTGTAAAAATATCTTTATTCCTTGCCTGTGTAAAAAAATCAAATGTCAAAAAAGTAAAATTTTTTATCATGTTTGACCTTGAATTTGACCTTGAAAATAAGTTTATAGGTCAAAACCAATATGATTTTCAAAATCAGGATGTCAAAATGGGGGGATCAATTAATTATTGTAACTCTCTCGGATCGATATTTCCATGTCAAAAACGCGATAATTTGTCATTTTTTAACATTCTCCGGTTTGCTATATTTGGAATTTTGTAGAAAATTAAGGTAAAATGTTAGAGGAATTTGGATTGCATATTATAAATGTAAATATTTTTGTCTGTCTAGAGATAATATATAAAGGTGATATCATGAAAAAAACATAATTTTCAGAATTTTTGAAAATAAGCACTTTTTGCACTTTGAAGAGCCAAATGACCTTGAAAAATGAGGTCAAGGTCAAATTTGTAGGTGGGTATGGGGGTTTTGGGGGCTACTTTGGGGGGGTTCACTATACATTGTAATGGCCTAAAATCGATATTTCATGGTCAGACATTCAAGGTCACCTGTTTTGACGACGCGGTCAATATTTAAAATTACGTAACACAAAAAGTAAGCATGACAAAATTACAAAAATGAGTCGCAGACCCAGATTGGTCATTTACGCAACTTTTGGCATCAATTACACAATTCAGAAACCTCTGGTTTTTGAGATCATGTGTTCTCAATTGTAGGAGTGAAATTGGTTCTGTACAACCTTGACCTTGACCTACTTTCATGAAATTGGGTCAGATTGTGTAACTTGTATGTAGTACATGTCATGTAATTGGAAAATTAAATTTGCCTGTAATTACCTGAGAAACAATCACTTGAAATAATGAAAAAACTGACTTTGAATTGGCCTGTGACCTTGAAAAATGTTTCAAGGTCACCGAAACTGGGTCAGTGTAATGAGGTCATGTAACACTATATTTGTGAATTTTTTGAGGAAAATTTTTTTGGCGGAAAAATAATAATAATAATAAAAATATTTACGAAAACAAGAAACTTCACCTATGTAATAGGTGAAGTTTAACAACAACATTAAAACCAGCAATGCAAAATTAGCATTGTAAAACTTTTAAAATTCATTTACATAAGTCCAAATATTGTCCTTAATTACAGTAACTATATGTTTCTTAAAATCATGTAGTTTCAAGCCTGTTACATGTGAAGGGATATCTCCCCATAATTTAGCACCTATGTAAACCAAAGACATTTTACCATATTTTGTAGTACGTGGATATTTTAGCAAAAACAAATTGTTTCTTCGAAGACTACACCTGACATTTCTAGTAAATAAATTATCAACGAAGGATGGTAGTAAATGATTAGCAACTTTGTACATTAGAACAGCTATTTTTATGGTACATTGTTTAGAGATGCTATTTACATTACATTCCCTTAAAAGTTCCACATATGAAGCATCATAATTACCTGATACAAATCGAAGAGCTCTACATTGTAACTTGCTTAATTTGTTGAAGATAGTCTTATTACATAACGACCATATAGTCGGACAATAGTCAAAGTGAGCAGATATGAAACTTCTATATAATACAAATTTTGTTTCCTTGTCAAGATTGTTACTGAGACGAAGGAGAGCATTGACTTGTCTATTCGCTTTAGTTTTGATAAGTGTTACATGATCACAGAAAGACAACCTGTCATCTACTAATACACCCAAATATTTTATACAAGAAGAGCATTCAATCACATCATTACCAATTTCAATACTTTTCAAATGTGTGTTGCCAAAAGATATAAGTTGAAATTTAGAGGGGTTGGCCTTCATGCCATTTATCTTGAACCAATTTATGACATCATTTAAATCAGATTGAAGTGTGTCTTTAAGTTCTGGAATATTATTTGATGAAAAAGAGAGCACATTGTCATCGGCATAATTATAAATGTCACAGCGTTTCACAAAATGAAAAATGTCATTAATAAACAAATTGAAGAGCACCGGCCCTAAGACGGAACCCTGCGGGACGCCTTTCTTGATCGGACTCCAGTCACTTTTCACACTTTCCACTTTGACGCGTTGAACCCGATGGCTGAGATAGTCCTGAAATATCTTCAGTGTGTCTTGGTGAAATCCATAGGCATTTAGTTTGGCAAGCAGAAGTCCATGGGGAAGGACGTCAAATGCCTTACTAAGGTCCATGGAAACAGCTGCTACGTAATTACCTATATCCAAGGACCTTTTCCAATCTTCCACTGCCTTTAGGACAACATACTCAGTGTTATACGATTTTCTGTAGGCGGAGATCCTATGATGGAAAATTTCTTCCGTGAAATTCTGTAACTGCACATTTATAAGCTTTTCCACGACTATCGACAGACATGGAAGAATGCTGATTGGCCTATAGTTACGTTTGTCACTTATTTTTAGATTTAAACACCGGGCAGATTTCTGCTTTCTTTAGGGCACTAGGAAATATTCCGGAGATGATGATGTTATTGGCCAATTTTGTGATGTTGTCAGTGAGCGCAGGGGCACTAATTTTGAGGAGCTTGGGGGGGAAACAGTCATGACCGGTAGCTTTATTCGGATTCAGTGACTTCAAAATTTTCGTAACATCTTCAGGAGAAACGCAGACAAGGCTGAAAGAACGATTACTGTTCATCTCCTTTATAATTTTGATGCTCGGATGATTTGCATAGTGGGGTAGAATCCTAGAGAGGTCTTCACCCAGATCTTCTTGCATACCAAGATCGTCCGTAATTGATGCAAAATATTTAGAGAGGATATTAACAATGTCACTTGGCTTGGTATGTACCGTTTCATCCTCTTTTATGGCACAACAATCGTTGCGAGCACTTTTGTTCGTGAAGAAAGGACGCAACGTTTTCCAAAAGTCCTTGGGGTTTGAGCTCTTAGAGCAACGTTCTTTAAAATACGTTTGCATAGATGATCGTCTCAGGGAGACAAACGCATTCCTCTTGACACGAAAATCCTCACGAAACCTCAGATTGGTGGGGTATCTTCGACTTTTATTTTGAGCCTGCCGTTTGCTGTACATCGCTTTTCTGAGTGCACTGTTCATAAATGGGGCTTCATTTGGATGAATTTTCTTTTTACTTTATAGGGGCATGATTGTCAATGACGTCTTTTAACAGTATGTCAAAGGCCCAATACGAGTCATCTATATCTGGGAAAATGTCTGCAATATGAAAGGGAGTTATTGCAAGGTCATTTAAGAACAGTCCTTCGTTGAAATGTTTATAGCTGCGATAATATCTGAATTTAGAACCACGCTTTGGAACAGAAACCTTGGTGCAAGTGGCAATAAAATCATGAAAGTCACTCAACCCACAATTGAAGTTAATGGTAGTAGCTAGGCGTCTCGGCACACTGGTGTAGATGTGGTCAATCAGACTTGGCGTTCCTTTGTGGCAGGTTGGTGATCGTACCATTTGGGTCAGTGTAAAAGTACTTATAAAATCTTCCAATGCTGGGGCTCTAGTAGAGCTTAAACTATTTATGTTAGTGTCTCCCATGATAATGATATTTCCTGAGCGCACCAGCATTTTGTCCGTCATAAGATGCAAAGATTCATAATAGTCTTCAATGGACGATGATGGGGGCCTGTAGATGGTATTAACGAGCCAATTCTCTTTGTTAATTGAGATCTCAATACAGAGGCTTTGGAGACTGTCATTATTTACTTCTATATCAACATTTCTGACATGGGGTAGGTCATTACGAACAAAAGTCATCAGGCCACCACTACTATCCGTGCGGTCCTGCCTCAAAAGACTACAGTCCTGGACATAAGTTCTGTCGCATCCAAATGTTATTTACAAAACTGTTAATAACTTGGCTTGTGATTGACTGATTTTGACAAGAAATAGCTTAAATTAAAGCCAAGGCCTTCTGCAACTTGCTTATATTGCAAAAATAAAGTTTCATGTCACTCTGAATATTCCAGGAATTAATAATAAGAGTCTGTCACAGATGTGCCTGGACAAAAGTCTTGTCGCATGCATGAACTTATTGCTGAAAATTTGTTTTAATGAATAGTGAAATTGCAAAAAGGATGCAAAAACGTTGGAGAACTTAGTCATGGTGTAACTGGATGAAAAATATCACTTTGCATGAATTCCTAATTTTTGAAGACAATATTCACGGGGTTTGGGTAAAATATCAACATTCCAAGAGTAAAAATCATCATGGATGGCAGATAATGCAGAAAAATATCATCAAAAGTTCCTCAATATCCTTCAGAATGATCTTCCATACCTCGTGTCTCATTTTGGTGGGCATTTGATGAGGGTACATCATTTCAGGTGACGAAGCAGATGCAAAGGGAGCTTCATAATCAGTCAAAAAATTAACATAAGGACCAAGTTTGCACTCATGTATTGCAATGATCATTATTTTTGGGCCTGAATTTGATGACGCTTGTGATAAGGAACATTTATATGCACTTTGTTTGGGATGAATCCGGTTAATGTACTTTTTGCACATGGGTTGTACATTCGGGTGACACAGGCCGAGCTGCACAGTGATTAATTTTTAATTTTTTTAATAAAAATAACAATATAACTGCCCCAAAGTTTCACCAATAATGCAAATCTTCTATAAAAGCTTACATGAATGCAATTTATCCAGACTTGACTGAAATTAACCACAACAATGAAAGACAAAAATACAGTCTCGGAGCAAGAAATTGATCGAGATAGCAAGGGGACCATATAATTAACAGTAGCTTTAGAAAAGAACAAATCTTAGTCCAAAATTATTGTAAACCATTCCTATGGTGAGACTTTGAAGCCAAACGGCATAGTTTGTACAAGTGCAGCCCTCATTTTAATTTTTCTTGTCAAAGTGGCATATCGCATTATACCTGCTCTGCCACAAGGAATGCAATAATCTCAATTTCCATGATCCCATGTCCTCCAAAATAAGTTGGAAGGCAGGGAAGACAATTCTAAAGAATATTTATGAATAAAAGAAAGCATTGGTTGGTATTATCTATCACTTTTGATGATTATCATTGATGCTGAGTCGATAATTCACACGAGTCCTCTAGATACCCCGTGGATATTGTTCTACAAGATCACTGAGTTGACCAAAGTGAGTTTTTTTATTCTCCTGTATCATGGATAAATGCTCTGAAAATTTTTCATCATTTTAGCACTTTCACAATTAATTTAGACAATTTTTTAGCATAACTTCTTGCATGCGACAGGACTTTTGTCCAGGCACATCTTGGCCACACTGTCAATATTAATTTCTACGATATTCAGACTAAGACAAAACTTTATTTTCACAATATAACCATGTCGTAGAAGGACTTAGCTTTCATTTGAGCCATGTCTCACTAAAATCTGTTCAGCACAAGTCAAATTATTGACAATAGTATCTGTGACTTGTGCTAGCGACAGAACTTTTGTCCAGGACTGTATATCCATCAACCAAAAATTGTGCGTCGGGGAAACTGTCATCAATTTTCGACTCAATTATACTGAAACAGTCAATGAGGCCAGCATTAAATATATCCTGAAGGCACATAAATTTATTCCGAATGCTGTTGATATTAACAAATCCAATTATCAGCGAAGTGGGATGCTTATTCCTCAGGGATCTAAGATCATTCCAATAGTCAGATTGGGGATTTGAGATATTAACATTGTCACTGTCATCATTTACAGATGGTGTAGTTGGAGCGTTTAATAGGGCATCACATTGTCTTGTAAGCCAGGCTTCACGAGGGGGAACATATAGGGAAGGACAGTCAGGTGCGGCCTTTTGAACTTGGCCTACAACCTAGTATTTGGAGTCAGAGTAATATGAAATACCGCTTCGATGATGCTTCTGCTTGTGACCCTTCTGGCCGCAAGAGTGACAACTGACAGGCCCACTGTGACGACAAGTGTCCGTTGAGTGGCCGGGCTCATTGCAGAAATAGCATCCTTCGTTGTTATAGTTGATATCGTCGGTTGGTGTATAGGCACCACGGTTGCCTTCGTAATCCAACCGTTTTGTTTTTTCTTGATGGATGGCTTGGTGCATTTCTTGATGGATGATTGGGCCTGCTCTGAGCTTGAGTCTTGGGTCTGCGCTCTCTGGGCTTCTGGGGGCGTTTCGTGACATCTTCAATGCCATCTTTGATCTTCAATTTAAGGATGGAGGCAACCTTATTTGTTCCAGCCTTTGAGAGGTGAGGACCTTTTCCTTGGAAGTAGCCATCGTTTACTGTTCCATCTCCTAGCGAGAAAGATGGGGAGTTGTTCGAGAAATCATGCTCTTGGTCAGAGCAGACAACCTGAAGGTGGGCATTCAGCCCTTCCACTCTGTCCTTGAGCTGGGGCTTTTCGGGTCTCGGACAAACACTGGACACGCATACTCTGGCTCCTTTAGTCTTGGCTACATTGAGAAGTTTTGCGAATTTCGGGATAACCTCGGCGACATCACTTTTAGAAATGTCATTAGTTCCTACTTGCAGAATGACTCTATCGTATTTGTCATTTGGGAGGTTCTCCAGCTCATCCGACATATTCTCGACCGTAGCATCAGGCTTGTTAATCACATGGGTATTTTCCAAGTTATCACAATGCAGTTCAGATAGGGTAAAATCAGACATTAACAGTTCAGGCTTGCTGTTCTCTTGTCTGAAATTTGTCCATTTCAGTTTGTTGATATCTGTGGTCATCGAGGCGACTTGTTTTTGAAGTTTAGTATTCTCTAAAATCAGTTTGGCGTTGGTCTCTTCACTTACTTTGATGCTGTTTTCCATCAACGTCATCTTCTCAATGAAGAGCTGTTTGAAACTAGCTACATCTTGAGACATTGTTCTGATGGAAGCGATCATGGAGGCATTACATTCATGACAAGTGAAAAATGGGATAACAGTTTTTGACTTCACATTGATGTTTACACACGATCCATGATATTTTCTGGCACACACAATGCAGGAGACAAGTTTAGTCAATTCACCAGGTTTCACAGGGCCTTGGCAATTTGAAGGGCATACTTCCAGCTCCGTGGCTGTAGCAGTGGCGGTACCAGCTGAAGGATCAATTTCTGAGACATTTTCATCTTCTTCACGAACATTTTGACTGTCATCATCATGATCGGGGGGTGGCATGTTTGTTTTGATTTACTTCTCTGTGACTTCCGGTATTTCCGGTGGACCAAAACGTCGTTAAAATGACTTAAAATACGATTGTAAAGTTCGTTTTAACACCCTAAAGTCACACAGGTAGAAGCAGGACTTCTTACTTCACGTTGTGGTGCTGGTTTGTGTTCGTAGTCTGATGGTGAGATCAAATAATTGACTTATTTATCAGAGCACTTCGTCGGACACAACTTGACAGTAGGATGCGCACGCAGAACAACAGGAAGTCTAGCAAAATCTTTCATTTACAAACATTTGTAAAAGGCATTGAACATTGCTAGTGAAATGTTTTCTTTGTTATTCTCTTATATAATCAACAAAGTAGTTTTCTCATACATAAAATCAAGTATGCAATCGAAAATTGGCGAAAAAGTGTTATTAATCTTTGGTGCAATTTGATAAAATTCGTCACTGCAACAATTTCTCTAAAAGAAAATTATGATTTGGCGTACAAAGAAGAGAAATGAGATATAATATCTTGGATATATTTTCACAAATCTCCAGCCTTCACGAAAAACCAGGAAAATTGGTTGAAGAGTCTATGATGAATCACAAGAAAAAAATCCAATTCAGAGCAGAAGCAAGAAGATAAGACAGCCTTTTGAAACACCACACAATACATTTAGAGTACAGCACACTCTATTAAAGGCTCATACCTCCATGAATACAGATGGACCATAAAGGAAAGTATCTCAAAAGAGATATCCTAGTAATTCCGTATGAGATTGACGACAAAATATATCAGTTTGGAAAACATCTTTGTAGTTCATTGCTTACAAAAGAGAAATCTGCAGTTATAAATGTATGCTTGGGATCGTCTGTTGGGTTCTCTTTACATTATAATGCAGGTATAGTGATACACATTGTATTTGGAACTGCAGGTTAAAAGATGTTTCGTCAAAGAGTCTGGTTGTCAGTTCTGCTCTGCTTCAGGTTGTCTGTTTGAATTCATATACCAGATGACAACAGAAGCAAAAATTCAAGTCTGTTTTATATAAAACAATTCATTAGTATACCTAGAATTGGAGGGATAGGGCTGCATTTACCATTAGTCTGTCTATCTATGAATATCGCGTCTCTTCTGGAAAATAACACATATAGCTTTCTTATTTTTTGTCAATATGCAGTGTATATCAAAGTTGCATTAACTAAAAAGGGGGTTTTATAAAAAATATATCATTTCACTGCTGTATGTTGCCATTTGTCATGCTCAGACTTGGCTAAAATAAACAAATAATACAATACAAAAAGTGAAAACATTTACCTGTCTTCAGCCAGTCTTTGCTGAATCTATTGGTTGCGAATAAAAAGTTCAGCAGATCCCGGGTGAATAGGGTTGTAAGTAAAGATAATAGTGATCGTGTGTGCTTCAAGATTTGCGTGAACTTCATCTCATAATATTTATTTCCAGTGAAATTTTACCCTAGATTTCAGTGGCGTAGTTCCACTATGTTTTTTGGTTGGATGCACCTCACCCTAAAAAACCCCCTGAATTTCCATATTCCGTGCTGCTGTAACCTTTCCTGGGTCTAAGGCTGCAGCCTGCGTTTTACACAAGAGCAAGGTCTTCCCTTTAGTGGTCGTTGGAAGTAGTAACCATTGAATCAGACCATCATGTGCACCAGCAGAAGTTGCTAAAGTTATCAATTTCAGTGGAGAATGTTGAAGAAATATATTTATGAGCAACGGTGTATGGTCATTGTAGGATATGACATCTTCTGTTGGATAGTTATCAAAATGAAAACTTTTATTTTACAGAAGTGGGCACTGCCGCATTGAGAAAGGCTGATGATGTGAATATTTGTAACAGGTTTCAAAAAGAGTTGATTGCTTTGGTCCATTTCATTTGAGCTCCCCTTGGAGTAAAGTAAAATTAATTTGATTAACATAAGAAATTTCTTGATGTAACAATGTTGAAGTTTCCCAATACTTAGTGTCAAAGAAAGTTTCCAGCGACATGAAACAAACTGAAATGTGATTCTCTCAAATCAGGTGCTTTCCAATTTGTCTTTGAAACCATTTCGTTCTTATCCTGGTCTGAAATGGAATTGAGATTTAATTTCTGTTAAACAAAGGAAAACAGAGGAATCTTTATTTGATTTAAATCTCTGTTTTGTGAACTGATCCAAGTAATTGCTTTGAAATTATTAATGCGACAGAAAGAATAATGCATGCAAACAAACATCATTCTGACATGGTTAGAATATTTTTGTTTCCTATAAACTTTTCTGCTTCTGTAAGCTTGAAGAACCGGTGAAGCAGAAAGCTAAGTTTAACTGACTCCTTGAGTATATTCCAACACTGGACATGTGATCCATCTCAATGCAACTGTTGAGAGGACTTGATAGTGCTGAGTATCTTGAGCCGAATATCGATACGATACGTCTCATGATACATCCTTATGTGAAATGCAATAATATTTCGCAACTTTTATCGGTGAATTTCGGGCATTCAACCAACGTTTTACCACAAAACTTCAGAAATAGCCTTTGTCAATATAACGCCATGTACAGCAAACAGAAACCAATGTTTCATAGCAAAATTCGGCTGATTCCACCTGAATTTTAAGTGATTTTTGATAATAAATGCTGATTGTTAGCCGTGAAAAATAACAGCTATGATGTGACACGATATATTGATTTTTTTACTAACTCAAAACAAATATCGATTAGTAGCTTTCTTATATTTGCTTCACATTCACACCGCGGGTATTCTTTATTTTTAATTCCATAGCCAAAAATCTCCAAATCCTCGCAATCTTTGTGACCAAGTAACATGACCTTTTTGAGATGACTTAACTGACACTTGAACAGCAAAGTAAAAGATGGATTCCTATGAAATTTTAGTATCCAATCTAAAAGGTCGAAAGTCTTCCTCTAATTCAGTTTTGAAATGAAACATTGCATGCATGACTGTTATCACCTTTCGGAATTTCAATATGTTTCACTGTGACCTGACAGCCCCAACACTAAAGGCTTTTAAAGCATTCATTTCTGGGGTTTGAGGGTCATTGTCATGAAATTTCATAATATCATTCTCCCAACAAGTATTTGGTTGATTTAAAAGCATTATAAGCGAGTCAGTCAGAGTTATAAAATAATTATTCTCAAACTCTGTGATGATGGCCTCATTCAAATTTTGCCTGATAATGGGCTTGAAAGATATGATTTTATTTTCAGTCAAAATAAGATCTTTATGAATTAATTTGATCTTTAGTTCATGTTAGACGAGTCAGGAATAAAGAGAACATGTTGGCCAAACAATGTGGAGGATGTGCAAGATGTACAAGTTTTTAAAATATTTGAACCATAGTCTGCTATATGCAACAATAACTGCGTGCTCAAAATTCCTGTCAGTAATTCCCTTTTCGTGTCAGAAACAATACGGTGATGTGACAGTTGTTTGTTGATGTCACTTATTCCTTCCTTTGTTGTCGAATCTGGACTTCCACAACTGATTCTGAATGCAGATTGGTGTTGTTTGTCACACATAAATAAAAGAGGCTGAATGTGAGAAAAGCAGGGGGGAGTAGGGGATGGGCAACTGATCCCCTAATCTGTAGCCTATGCCTCCCTTATCACCCCCTGCCCACGAGAATTGATAATATTTAGGTAATCTATTAATCTATTAAGGGTCATTCCATGTCAAGTCACCCAGGGCTCCCAAGGTGACCCCTTCAGAAAATTTTGAAAAAATTCACAGTTGTTCACTTACCAGATATATGCACATTTGCAAAATTGTAGCTCTGTGACTCAAAAACTCACCGAGATAGGAGCCCTTGAAATTTTAGGCTATTTTTCAATTTTTTCGTTTTTTGTAAATATTACAAAATTTTTATTTTTCAAAATTAACTCACAGCAACAATTTCAGGGGTAAAGCTCATCTGATAAATTGGATGTACTTATTTGGTCCTATTAAAGCCAGAAAAAAATGTACATGGTTAAGTCACTAACCATTTTCTCTAAATTGACAAATAAATAACAGCACCTTTTCAGCGATTTTGAATTTTCGTCCATTTTTCAGCCCCTGCTGAAACACATCTAAGCCAGATACATGAGTTTTGATGCCAAAAATGAAAAATTTGGGTGGAGGTTGGTCCAGTGTGAGAATATAAAATGTGTGGAATTGTTATTTGGAGAGTTATTCATCTCTGAAGTTGGCCGAAACACAATTTCGAAAAAATTGAATTATTTTAAATAAAATACTAAAAATAGAACGAGTCCTATTACGGAACTGAAAGTTTGTGAATACCACCTCAAGTAATACATAAATCTATGGGGTAAGTTTGAAAATTTTGGTTGACTGTCAACCAGGTCATTTTGAGGTTTCAATAATAGGCATTTTTGAAAATAATACAAAATTTTTATTTTTCAAAATTAACTCACAACAACAATTTGGGGGGTAAAGCTTATCTGATAAATTGGATGTACTTATTTGGTCCTATTAAAGCCAGAAAAAAATTTACATGGTTGAGTCACTAACCATTTTCTCTAAACTGACACATAAATAACAGCACCTTTTTAGCGATTTTGAATTTTCGTCCAATTTTCAGCCCCTGCTGAAACACATGTAAGCCAGATACATGAGTTTTGATGCCAAAAATGAAAAATTTGGGTGGAAGTTGTCCCTGTGTGACAATATAAAATATGTGGAATTGTTATTTGGGGAGTTATTCACCTCTGAAGTTGGCTGAAACCATAATTTCGGAAAAATTGAAAAATTGCCTAAAATTTCAAGGGCTCCTACATGTATCTCGGTGAGTTTTTGAGTCACAGAGCTACAATTTGGCAAATGTGCGTATATCTGGCAAGTGAACAACTGTGAATTTTTTCAATTTTTTTTGAGGAGGTCACCTGGGGCATTTTTCTGATTCTGGGTGATTTGACATGGAATGACCCTTAATTTATTTACTGATGCTATATGTCCACAAACTTTTCCAAACGGTATGTTTTCTAACTCATTCTGTTTTCAGAATCACATATTTACCGAAGAAGCCACCGTAAAAAGAAGCAAGATGGGAGTTCTATTGAAAAAAATTGCCTGTAATGTTTCCTTAAACGGTAGCTCAATTATATTGACTGGTGACTTGCAATGGACAGATAAAGAGAACAATGAGGCAGTAAATGGAGGTAACTAGTGTTGTTGAACAATCAGTCTGTAAAATAAGCAGGAAAGAAAAATTCTCATTTTTTACCTGGAAAGTTTTGTCCAGATAAAACAACACTCATCAGTAAACATGGTAAACTGGCTTCATTACTGATATTGGCATGACTTTTATATCAAGATTTCAGCTGTATTTCTCAAGAGTGGGTGTTAAAGCAAGTCAAAATTGTGTTATGACTTACCATACATATCTGTCCCTCTGGTGTTAGTTGCAATAAACTATGATATCACCAAATTGGAAGGCACACTACCTTTACCAATGCTCAGGTTATTGAGATGCTATATTTTACTTCATTGGATATGCCATGACATTTTACTCACTGCATTTTTGGATAATACGCTGTACCACTTGGATGCTATGGGGTTTTGTCTCGCTGTGCTAGCCACCTCACACTACCCTGGCCACGACTATCTAATTTGCCAACTTCAGAACAAGGTAGAAATTACTCAATCTGTGTTGCAGATGCTGTATCCATGGTAACAGCACAATAGGCTGTCACAATGGAATTCCAGAAAAAAGGATTGTGTGACTGTGACAGAATTTTGGTGGAATTGCTCTTGGTATGAAGGCAATTTCTTTATTTAACTTTTCCAGTTCATCAAGACATAATGATCAATTTGTCACAGCTGAAGAATTGGTGCATACAAAAGAGTATTTTATGAGTCATGATATGTGATGATGTGTCCAGATTGGTCTTAACTTTAGCACACTCAGTCATGGGAACTATAATGCAGTGGACATGTGGTTTGTCATGATCACGATTGAATTGGTTGCAGACTTTAATGTCAGAATTCGATGCAAAATTTCTGAAGTGATTTTAGCATAGAAATCAAGCACAATCTCATTTGTGAGTCGCAAAGAATGAGTATTAGACTCCTTAAACTACATGTAGATGCTATTGAAATTAATTGCATCATCGTCATCAGCATCATAACTAACAAAATAAATGTCACGCTGAATTTGAAATATTCGTCTATTTCTTCATAAGCACTTACACTGCAGCAAAATGTCTTATAATCATTTGTACATATAGTTCTGAATGCTATTGGGACATAAATGGCCTTTTCCATGGAATCGATCCCCGGGTTTATAACAATTTATTTGCTCAATGACTGGTTCTTTTACTCCTTTGAATACTCTTTTTATTATGTTTGTTCTAATAGTGAGTGCATCGCGCAATTTAACAAAGTTGAAAGAGTGCAGGAAGTCCAACAAAAGCGTCAGTACATTGGGAAAACTGAAGCATGGAATATTCGTGGCAAAAGTTCCTTCCTTCCTTTTCTTGATCGATGCTTTAGCACTCATTTTTTAAATTGCTGATTTTTGCACTCAGGTACTGTTTTTTGTTGTGTGATTTACAAAAACAGAGAGGATATCAGAATTTCAATGCAGCAAAATCTTTCACTAACAAAAAAATGTTAAAAGGCATAGAATATTCGTAGTGAAATCACAGACATGTTGTGCTTTTTCTTTGTTATTGTCTTGCATATTAAGCAAATCATTTTTCTGATACATGTATATAAAATAAGATCAGTGTAAACGTAGTAAAAAGTTGGAGGGAAAGTGTCATTAATTCAAGCAATATGCAATTTGATAAAAATTATCACAGCAGTATTGTCACTGAAAGGAAACATTTTGTGACTTGATATAACACTATTGAAATAAGGTAATTGCCAATATTCTGGAGCAGTTTCCTAGATATAGTTAAAAAAATCCCTGGCTTTCAGAACAGAACCAAGAAATTTCATTTAGAGTACAACATACTCTACTGAAGGCTTATTCCTCCATGAATACAAATGAAGCATAAGTAAAACAAAAGTAATTCAAAAGAGCCATCGAAGTTAGTTCCCTGTGAGATTGACAAAAACTGTCAATTTTGGATATATAGTATAACTCAAAATAAAGTAAGAATATTTTCTGTCAGAAGTCGTCTTTTTACCTATTTTGCCCTTATTTCTCCTCTCCACCCCAAATCTCCCTACAACTACCTTTGACTCCTCACCACAACTTTATCCCATATTAATAAATCTATTAAGACATCAGTTTGAAAGCTGTGCGTTTCAAGCAGATGCTTTGTTTTCCACATTATATAGCATCTTCAGGCAGAATAATTTGTCTTTCTGATAAACAATGAGCTTAACTGTACTTGACAAGTCAGAATCTGTTCATAAAGCTTCTCAGCAGACAAAATATGACTTTGCATTGCTTAATTTTTCACGATTATCAAATCAATTACCATTTATGACTCCTTTATTTTCACTGTAGTTCCGCCATGATTTCGCAATAATGATGGTTATGTTTCCTGAATCGCCAGCTATTGAGCAAATAGTGCTTTTAGCAGTTCATTAATGGGAAGTTAATGTAGTTTAACTGCACTTTAAGCAGTTACATTGGCATATTATCCATAATTGTGTCAATGAATCAAATATTATTGCTATGAGCAGTAATAACATACGCTTTTTAGATTGATTTAATTTTCATCCATCAAAATAGTGCATTTACTGTTGGAATGACTGATTGATACTGTGTCTCGCATGGTTGTACATTGTCTAGCATGTCTTCCTTGTTTTCATAAGAATGTGGGTTCCAGCCTCACTCCAGTCATGTCCAAAGGCTGTCACTATGATGATTTGCAAGATTGCCAGATTTATTCGGAATTGGCGCAGTATAAATTTGTACTACATTACATTTGATTTCACCAATCGAGATATGACTCTCTCAAATGCGTGTCCCAGAGTTTGTTCCTAACTATAAAATGGTTTTGATAATTTGGATTTTAGATGAAGTGATTTTATTTCAAGTGAAGTAAAGGTCAAAATATTTTGGTAACTACAGGGCCAAGACTCTCTGTTTTCTCATCTTTCCAAAAAGCATGCAGAAAATTACAAATCTAGGAATGTGATGTATATATAAATAGTTTCTGAAATTGCCAAATAAGATGATAGTCATTAGTCAGTCTGTTGAAGCTTTGCTCCACTGCAGCAACAACCAACAGTTACCAATTCTTCAACTGTCTAATCAGCATGTTGCTTGTTGAGTCAAACTAGTGTACCCATTTGTCAAGGCATCAGCAATTTGACACAGCTGCTGATGAACAGCCAGGAGAAAATAAGTGCTATATCAGGAAACGCACATGCCTTAGCATTGGATGGGGCCTCATGACAGGATACCCCCGTGCGCCCTTTTCTTATATCAGCTACCCCCACTTTACCCCTTTTTGCCCCCTGCTTTCCATCTTTTCCCCCACTTACCCCCACTTGCCATCCGCTAGACCCCACTTGCCGCCCACTGACACTCCTTTTGCACCCTCTTATCCCCATCTTGCCCCCATTTGCCTCCCGCTAGCCCCCGGTTAACCTCCACTTGCCCCACTTACCCCCATACAGTGGCATAAGTGGGGGCACACGATCCTCTGGGGGGCACCCTCCATACTAACTGTATATTTTAGCCAGAGTTGGAAAGTTCATATGGGGGGGCACCTGGGGGGGCACAGGTCCAATATGGGGGGCACGTGCCCCCCGTGCCTCCCCATAGGGACGCCACTGCCCCCATATGCCTCTTTACCTTATTTTGGATGTCAGTATACAGAGCAGAAGTCACCTGCTGATTTTCAGCTCATTCTATCAATATTTACCTTAACCAGAACTAGAAGTCTACAGTCCCCGATCCAAAGCTGCTAAACCCCAGCAATGAATGGCCAGGTCAAAATAAACTTGGAATTGTACTTATGAGCATCAGAGACAATCAATAATGAGTCATTAATATCTAGCTAAAACATAAAAAACAGGAACATTTCATGTGCTGTTTAAAAAAAAGAAAAACAATGAAAAGACTGGTCTTTATTACAATATAAGAATGTTATTATTATTGTGTGCAAAAACAACTAATTACATACTGGTTTAACATGTACTTATGCACAGTTTACTGTATGACCAATATCATCTTTGCTTAATTATGAAAATCTGCCTTAATAATCCAAGCAGAAACTTTGTTTTAATTTACGAGTCATAATGTTATTTTCAGTATTGTCTCAATACAAATCCAGTGGTGATCATATGTTTAACTCAATCCTTTGTTATTTTGTTTACATATTTTGCGTAGGTACTGTGACATTACACTCTACTTATAAAAACATTGAAATGTTTATGTTTAATATCTAACCTTCTACAGACAAATCAGCTGTTCAAAATGTATGTCAAAAGGTCTAATCACTATTATGACATAATAATTACATAGTCTGTTTGTAATAATCTATGCATAGCTATACTTAGTGTTTCAATTGTTGATCCAGTCAGTTGTTAATTGCTTGCTCAATCACATGGACTTTGTACTGGAATGCAGAACTTTGTAGGTAAATCAATCTTGCTTCCCTTACACACAGTTAAAAAAAAATAAAAAATTAACTCCAGCTATGTAAGTTAATGAATCTGGTTATGTTATTATTATGATTATGTTTAGATGAATTTTGTCTCTTGATCCTACATGATACATTTATTACAATTATTAATGACTGATATTCTCACTGTATGAATGTCACATATTATGTTTAATCGTGAAGTAACACATTTTAGATGTTGCTCCAATACTGTTTTATGATATAAACATTTGTTGTTTATTTTTGCATTCTGCATAATTGGCCTGCAAACTCAACTTGTCCAATACAATATATAAATGTTACTTAGTTCTCAATTTATATTATCAATCGATGAAATGTATATCATAACTGATTGCGTCATTTTAAAAATTTCAGATTCAGTGTCATTAGTATTTAATACCTTGTCAAACATATTAAATTCTTTTTACAAGAGTTGGTTAAATTTCTATGTTCCCATTCTGCTAATTCACATTTTTAAATCAAGACTCTATGGACAATAACGATTTTTCTTTTGTTTATTCATTAGAAGGTGCAGGTTTGGACCAGCCTGAGGACACTAACGAACCCATTATTTTTCAACATTCTAAATATTACGATGATAATGATTTTTCAGATCTTATGAATACTAAAATTAATTCAATAACTATTCTTAGCCTAAATTGTCAGAGTATCAATGCTAAATTTGAACAGTTGAAAATTTACATTGAAAATTATAATTGTAAAAATGCTAATGATATAAATATTGTCTGTTTGCAGGAAACATGGCTCACGGCTGGAAGCGATCTCTCTCTCTTTCAATTGGATGGCTACAATTTGGTGTCTTCTCCGAGGTCATGCAGTGCACATAGTGGTCTAGCTATATACGTAAAAGAAAATTTCACCTTCAAGGTAATAGATGCCCCTGTTTCAAGTATTTGGGATGGTCAATTTCTAAAAGTTTATTTTGAAAATAATAACTGTGAAACTCAACAACTGGTTATTGGTAACCTCTATCATCCTCCGCGGAACACGATAGAAAATCTTACTACTTTTTCTGATGAATTGAGTAACTACTTGTATCAATTTCAAAATGATAAACATGTAATAATTACGGGAGATTTTAATATAAACTTACTTAAATTTAGGGAGAATAATCATATAAATAATTTTCTTGAAAACATGATTGCCAACAGTTATATCCCAAAAATAACTGTACCTACTCGCCTTACTCAAAACAGTGGAACCTTGATTGACAACTTCTTTATAAAAATATCACAAAACTATTCCTCTACAACAGCTGGAGTGTTAATGCATCAAATTTCTGATCATCTCCCATACTTCTTAACAATAGATTACTTAAGCTATTCAAATCCGAAAATTAAACATATAAAAGTAAATTCTGGTCATAAAAATAGTTATGCCAATCTGAAAGAAGAATTAAGAACTGTGCAGGTTGCAAATGCTCTGCAACAAGTAGTTGGAATAAATGTCAATGAAAGCTATCAGAAATTTAATGATATTTTAAGCTCCCTTGTCAATAAACACTTTCCTGTTAAAATTGTAAGATATAACAAACATAAACACAAAAAGTCAAATTGGATATCTTTTGGTATAATAAAGTCAATCTCTTTTAGAGATAAACTCTATCGCAAACTAAAAGCAACTTCTGAGAGTGATGTTAATTACAATGCGAGAAAAATTAACTTATAATCGAATACTGAAACAATGCATACGACAAGCCAAACAAGACTACTTTCAGAAACGTTTTAAAAATTTTAAAAATGACATTTGTAATACTTGGAAGACAATTAATGAAATATTAAATCGTACCAGTAATAAAAGTGACTTTCCAAAACAATTTAGAATTAATGATAGTCTTATAGGTAATAAAAGCATAATAGCAAACGAATTTAACAAATACTTTGTAGAAATTGGACCCAAACTAGCAGAAAGCATTAATCAACCAGTTGGAAGAACTTTTCAGCAATACTTCAGTAACATTCAGACTACTAGTCATTTCAGTTTTGAAAGTGTAGACGAAGAAACCGTTATTAAAGTAATTGATAACTTGAAACCCAAGACTAGTCAAGGCATAGACAAGATGTCAAATAAGTTACTTAAATATGTTAAATGTGAACTTACAGGTGCACTAACTCTTATTATTAACCAGATGATCACAACAGGCAAATTTCCAACATTACTTAAAATTGCTAAAATATCCCCAATATACAAAAAAGGAGATAACAGTTTACTGTGTAACTACAGACCAGTTTCAGTTTTACCCAGTGTGTCAAAGGTCTTTGAGAAGATTATCTACAACCAACTATACAAATATCTTGTTGATACAAATTTACTTTATGACAGCCAATACGGCTTCAGAAAGAACCACTGCACTGAATATGCTGCGCTTGAACTAATTGACAGAGTAATCAAGGAAATGGATAGTGGCAGAATTCCTATCAACATTTATTTAGATCTCTCAAAGGCCTTTGATACACTGGACCACAATATACTTTTGGAAAAACTTAGTATGTATGGAATACAGCATACCGCTTTAGAAGTCTTCCGCAGTTACTTGTGTGAAAGACAACAATATGTGGTATTTGATGATGTAAGCTCACAGTTATTACAGATTACATGTGGTGTGCCCCAGGGATCTATCCTGGGGCCACTTCTTTTTATAATATACATGAATGACCTTAGATTTTCAAGCTCAGTCTTTGATATGGTCATATATGCAGATGACACTGCTCTCTGCACAACTATTAATATCAGTAGTGATAATGCAACCAGTCTGAATGCTGAGTTATTGTCAATTAATGAATGGCTTAAGATAAATAAACTGTCATTGAATGTAGCTAAGACCAAAGCCATACTTTTTCATGCACCTCAAAAGAAAGTAACTTACCCTGATTTAAAGATTGATGGCCACAATATAGAGTTTGTTTCAAGTTTCAATTACCTTGGCATTATTCTTGATGAGAATTTAAAGTGGAAACCCCACATAGACACTTTGAGTAAAAAAATTTCAAAAACTGTAGGGATTATAAATAAGATGAAAATTTTTTTACCAACAGAGATTTTGCTAAATATTTATAACTCCTTAATTGTGTCATACTTAAATTATGGAACTATCTTGTGGGGATGGAAGCTTAACAATCTATTCAAGCTTCAAAAAAAGGCTGTCCGTTCAATTGCAAGAACGAAATATAATGCACATACAAGCCCACTATTCAAAAAACTTAATATTCTGAAGATACAAGATATACGTGCACTGCATGACCTTAAGTTCTGCTATAAGTATGTGAACAAACAATTGCCGCAATACTTCTATGAACTACAAGAAGACACTACTCATGGTCATTTCACCCGACAGAGAGAGATGCTTCGTCTTCCTGCTGTGAGACATGATTTTGCAAGGCAGGCAATAAGGTATCATTTTCCTTTTGTATTTAACAACATGGATCCAAATTTCAAGGCAAAAATAAGTACCCACAGCTTCTTTGGGTACAAACTTTATATCAAGAAAAACATTATTGACTCTTATGAAACTGTTTGTTTAATTGATAATTGTTACATATGTGGTTGTTAGTGTCCCCAGGTCTCCTGCCTTTGTCTCTTCTGATGTTATCTGCTAAATTTCCTTTGCAGTCTTTTTCTTTTAAATTTCTTATTCTAATGAATTTTAAGGATTTTTTTTGTTTACTTTGTTACCTTCTCTCAGTATATATACTATGCACTAAATCTGAATCAATTGTATACTAAGTTTTTTATTTTCCATATATTATGTCATATTTACAAAAGGGTGGCCTCTCTGCAGCGACAAATAGTCTTTGAGAGGTCTCCCTTCCCATTACATATAATATTTAAAAGAATAATATTTGAACATTGTAAATTATGGGAAAATAAAATAAATCTGAAATTGAATCTGAATCTGAATCTGAATCTGAATCTGAATCTACAGTGTGATTCCCCATTAGCGTTGTACGACCACCCTCCTTGGAGAAAAACAAGCTGTACGACTGTGTATGTAAGAATTTTATTTGAAATAGAACACATGGAAATAAAAAAAAATAGAACTGACTTGACCTCATAAAAACTTGTAGTTATATAATTATGATGTGGGTATATAAGATAAAGTATACTGTATATATAGCTCTCATAATAGGCAATATCTTAGAATAATTTTTACTACCAACATTTACATTTCCGGGCATATTGCGCATGGAAAAAGTTGATTTTGCAGCAAAACATCAACTACAACCTGTTAGTGTTTACTCAAACTTGTCAACTCACTTGAAAATTCAGGGTGCACAAAAAGTTGTTACTTTTGTGCATAAACTTTCATGAAACATGACCCTAGTCCTTCTCACAAACTCTTGTATTGCTCCCATTTGAAGTTTAACCTCATTGCTCAAACCATGATTGAAACACAAGAAGACGAAACAGTGGCACATTTTATTGCCACAGCCTACAAGATATATAAACCATTAGATTCACTTATTGTTAACATTTTAAATCTTTCTTGGAGATAAAATAAGTCACATACAATGTGAATGAATCAAAAATGTCCTGAAGGTTGATTATAGCTGTAAACTTGTTCTGGATCAAATCGACTGGATTAGTTTCACTTTGTGGATAAACTGTTCCCGAGTTTTGGGGCTCCGCAGGAAAACCCCCATCTCCTTGCAGCATCCAGTGGCGACCCTATGCATGGGACATCTATAGACCAACCTTCTGGAGATGCTACTACCCACCGCCCAGAATTGTCTTAATTTTTATTTCATTTGGAAATGAAATGTTCCTTTATTCCACTGCAGAGAAAGATGTATAATCCTTGCAATCCATTGACTAAGACGAATACATACCACAGTTCTTGGATGCCTGTTAAGTAAGGTATCAGTGCAAATATCCAGGTGCATAACATCAGTCCTCCAATTTTTCCAAAAATGATCACCAAGTTTCGGTCAGAAGTGGCTGCGATGTCCGCATTGCTTGGTAGTGCTTTGCAGATGTTGATGATTGTTACGACAAAACACACTGCATTAGTGAAGAACAGGAACATCGAAGGACCAATAAAGAAAACAGTCAGGTAGAACTGAGGCTGAATGAAGCATATGCCACTGCTTGGTCCGTACTCTATATCCAAGTCGGTGAAATTGTCTAACGAAACGGGAATGGCCATAAGCAGAAAGCCAACAGCCCAGCAATACTTGACGTAGCCAACTTTCCTCTTTTTCGTGATCCAAGGATGACAGATGTCAGAGAAACGATAAAAGAAATCAATGGAAATGAATGACATGATAAGAAAACAGGTGAACCAGAAATAATGTTGAAGTGCCCCGATGATGCGACATACGAGAGGACGAGAGATGAAGATAGGAAGGTGACTAATCTGCAAATAAAGACAAAAGCACTGAAGATATGATCTCACAAAAAGCGTATGACTCATTGAGAACATTTCATGGATAGGGATATGACCTCACAAGGAATATTGACTGTAATACATTGGATCAGGGTTTGCTTTAGACTCCAATTTGAAAATAAGTTAGGCAAGACACGTATGAAGTCACATACTTTCTGAAAGGGCAAACAATATTCATCTATGATATGTTGTATTATTGTTCCCTGAGACTTACATTTTTTGGTTGATATGACATTTCAACCTCGCTGCTAGAAATCTTGTTCACATATGAGTGACACAGGATGCCTGCTGTTGCTTGTTGTTGTGAACAGCTGTTACCGAGTCATGACAGCACTCACCACCTGTGAACAGCAACAAACAACAGCAGCCATCCTGTGTCACTCATATGTGAACAAGACCTCTAGCAGAGAGGTCTAAACGTCATATCAACCAAAAAATGTAAGTCTCAGTGAACAATAATACAACATATCATGGATATACCTGGGACCAAGAACAACTTATTCTCCATAATATTCATCTAATTTTATTGATTTGATCATTAACCAATTTTTAGTCCCCCAGTACCCAAATTTTTAGTGTTTCCCTTATTTTTGGGGGAGGGGTGCTCCAATGGAAACTATAGCTTCATTCATCAAGTTAAAGCGGTATTGCATAGAATCTCATTTTGGTACTTTGGTCCAGGCTGCATAATTCGATTTTGCAGCTTAAAAATGCCTGTTAATCATTATACTACCATTTATGTTGTTAGTGTGTGATTTTATAACATGAAAAGTTTTGATTACCTGGAACAGGAGTTGGGCCCAAAA
Source organism: Platynereis dumerilii (assembly GCA_026936325.1). Classification (NCBI taxonomy): domain Eukaryota; kingdom Metazoa; phylum Annelida; class Polychaeta; order Phyllodocida; family Nereididae; genus Platynereis; species Platynereis dumerilii. The sequence goes on from JAPTHN010000005.1 coordinate 32,525,519, forward strand.
CAAAGCTGAAGCCAGCTGAGGAATAGAGGCAACAACTTTCGACCTGATCGACTTCTTTAGAGCATAGAAAGCAACCGTTGAAAACAGAAACAACATTGACGTGGAGTTGCAAATTAATGTCACAATTCCCAAGTAGTCCGAGCCTAAGTTGCTATTTTTACACAATAGTACAGATAGCAACATTGTTGACATATTTAAAGGTGATTGTGTCCCGAGTAGTCCAAATAAAAGGGAATCGTTCAACAACATCAAATATTTGGAGTCAGTTGCATGTTCGACTTCTGTGGCTATTAAAATATCCCCAGAAAAATTATAAATGTTTGCATTCATTAACAACACTTCATCATCACCTCTGCAGTAATTGTCATTGGACTGCAATTCAATGTTTGTTATAATAGCCTCCTGTGTGTCTTCATATTGAGAGAATAAATCTCGAGCAAATTCCTTCGCGTCAAGGAAATACTCAAAAACTTCACTCGAAGTAAAGCACATCATCTCCTGCAGTTTCGAAACTGTAATCGAAGTCCAGAATTGAATAAGATTATTTCGTATGACTTGACTCTTCAAAACCTTATCGCATTGGCTCGTTTCCTCCTCCTTGAATTTCTCAGCATGCAATGACTCATTCTTTGCATTATGCCTTTCAGTTATGGATATTATGCGTGTAACTTTTTTATCAAATTTAGGCAAATACACATAGTAATCATTATCACTGTTATTCTGCAAGTGCACATAGTTTCCTAGGTTCACACAAATATCTGTTAGTGTGTCTTGTTCCCCTCCTTCTTCACAGTAGGTCTTGTAATCATTTAGGCCTAAGTTTCTTCCACTTGAATTGAATTTTCTTATACTTTGAAATCTCTTATCACGGGATGAGAACAGTAAACTGTAGTTTGGTTGTGGATGTACTCCGGTTCTCATATCAGAAAAATAACTACAAGTTGTATTCAGAGCACTCAAGCTACATCTTTGATAAAAAGGATTGGGATACTTCTTTTGTTGATTAACAGTGGTAATGAACGAGTCACAAAATGGCTCGCAGCCGTCACTTTTATTCCTTTTAGCGCAATGAAATCTCATTAGCTGTTTTCTACTTAATGATTCATCTTCCTTCAAATCCACTGTAAATGCGCACATGCTAAACAACAGCTTTCTTACAGCAGAAAAGTTCCCTGAAAGGATTTGTTCATCTATCATATTTTGAGGATCGTTTGTCAATTGTGGTGGACAATTGAAGCTGATTAATTCAAAAGGTTGAAACATTGCAATATCTAACCCATGACATAACACACAGTGCTTGTTTTTAAAAATTCCAATGTCATAATTGTAAACGGGTTCCAAGGTCATATAATCAGGCCCTTCGCATTTTAGTTTGGTGGATCCTGTTGAGTCAATAAATCCCAGTGGACATTCAGCTACTACTGAGATCTGATATTCCTTCCTAATATTAAATTCTGTTGATAGGCTCATACATTTGACATACTTCAGGGGTGCATATAAGTCGTAGTTATAGATATAATATTTCAGCATACTAAATATACTATTATTAGTGTTTCGAAGGCTATCTATAGCATCTTTTGACCAGTTAGTCAACCCAGGGATATTTTCGTTTATCTCAAGAGAATGTGAAGCTTTGCAATAATGATAATAGTCGTAGCAGCAGTCCTTTAAAAACACACAGAGATCATCGCATTTACATCTTCTTCCATGGTATCTCTTAAAATGGCATCCTAATTGCTTGCAGCTCAGGGCAAAGTCAATATTAAAAGCACAGGGAGCTACGAGATCATCCAAAGCATACCCAATGTCATTTAGGATGCTAGAGTTAAGCCAATCATCTGCAAATTAACCTATGATGATTACACAGACAAATATAGAAAGGTACATTGTAAATGCAGTAGGCCCCATTTAAGCATGTAACTCCTCGAACTCCTTGACGTCTTGCAACTCCCACTATGTCCCACTGACTGCCCCTAACTCCTGCTAACTCCCACTAACTCCCACTAACTCCCACTAACTCCCACTAACTCCCACTAACTCCCACTAACTCTCACTAACTCCCACTAACTCCCACTAACTGCTGCTAACTCCTTCTAACTCCCACTAACTACCGTACATCCCATTAACTCCCGTAACTCCCACTAACTCCTGCTAACTCCCATAACTCCCTGAAGTCCCAAATGGAGGCTCTGTTTGGGAGTTACATGCTTAAATGGGGCCTTGCAGTGAAGTATCTGGTGAAACTAAGAAAAGCCAACAAAGCCTTGAGTACATTCATGCTAAAAGAATCAAATCCAAACACAAAAAAAAACTGGTTTTTACCTGTTTAATGCAAATGAAGTTTCATCGACCCATTTATACAATTATGCAAACCATGGAAATTGCAATCTTAACCTCCATTACAAGAAACACATATGTTCACCATCATTGTTTTCTATTCTTTTCTATTTCATTGTCATTTCATTGTAGCCCATCATGCAGAAGCCGATAGCAAGACGTTTTACAAAATAGATTTTTTATGTAAACATCTCGAAGATCATCAGCTTTTCTAATAACTCGTATGATCATGCAGATAATACAACAAAAATGACATTACAGATGTTTCACAAAAAAAATATTAACTCACATATCCTTCCCAGATCGAGTGGTTTGGACGGTAAATCCTTGTTCAGGCAATAGGCCACACTCAATAGCAAGATGAACCAAAGAAACATTTCTCGCTCGCTCAATGCTCTAGTGGCAGCAAAGTTCTGAAGATACTTTTTTTTTTTCACTAGAGTAAAATCAAAGATGCGCCTGTAAATTAAATCCTTCAGGGATTAACTAGGTATGCAAGTACATCGTATGCTATATCTGCCAAGTGTAATCGATTTCCTGAATAGAATTCAGCAAAAATTGCATACAAGTTAGTCAAAGAGAAGATGATTTAGAAATTCACATGATAAAGTTCAATTTACAGTATAGAAGCACTTCATCACTTTGACACATGCTATCTCACTGATTCAAATTGAGATTTTTTAAGGACCCTTCGTTGTGCTGTGAATCATGATGGGGCAAACATCAGATACAGGAGTTCCAGAAAGAAATAACGGAGGCAGGGGTTGTCACTAGGGTGCATCAGCCGCCCAGTGAAAAATACAGTGAAGACAGAAATTATTTGCACACTTTGATTTTTCATCATATTTCTCAGAAAAAATGCAGCGTGATGAAATAAACTGCCATTTGAATTTTTTTGGAAAAATATGCGCATCCATAGGATCTGGGTTAAATAATATAAAAGAGAAGGATAGGAATGATATATTTGAATTCTATAGAAAATGTCCTTCAAAATGAATACCAGAAAGTATACTTTTGCCAAAATTACAGTGGTGCCATACTGTAAGATTTGTCTTTAAGACTGTGAAAAAATAAGTGTTCTGCTATGCCATGTTCTTATTAATCACAATTTGTTTTAACCTCAAGAAATACTGGTTAGACACTTTAAGTGCATTTAAGAAAGTGGATCGATGTACATAATATTGCAATCAGCTGTTCAGATTGTGCAAAATTAATGAAATATAAATATTGTCTCTTGTACATTTTCTTGGAAGTATTTTCTGAGTCCACATTAAGCTTCCAACCAAAAGTTTTAGAATGTATCAGGGACTATGTGCCCCAAGACTGAACATACAAACTCTGCACATCAGGCACTGAAAATATGACTTGGTCATTGGATGATTTATGTAATAGATAGAGAATAGTCACACTTTCATGTCAAGAATAGAGGCAATTGCATAAATATGACATTTGCGATGTTGAAGAAAAATCATTGAAGGGAGAAGGTGGATATGAATTCAGGATATTTTAACAAATTAAATCAAATTAAAGTCAATCACCATGCAGGTATTAGAAATGTTCATTTGAAGTAAAGGACGTGTAGTTAATCGATAATGAAGAAAGTAAGGATATCAGTTCATGCCTTAAAAAAAACATTTTTAGTATGTTCATCTACACAACCTCATGCCAATTATTCATGAGACAGCTGATGCACCCCAATGTACATGGACCAATCTTCTTGAGCACTGGAAGAGTCAGGTTAGTTTTTCAAAAGGTTTAAATACAGTACAAATTTCTTAATGTGGCTCAACTTAGCTGTCTATAGCTATTCATTACGACAGGCTTCAAGATCTTAGTCAGGAGTTACTGCCACAAGTGTGAAAAAATTCTTGATGCCACAACAACTCATCATAGATTCTAAAATATATTCTATCTTGTGTCAAAAAAGTGTGCTCTTTCTGATGGTGACCTTTTAAAGTGTCTTTATAATGATCTCAAGTTGCTATCTTACCATTTAAGTGAAAAAACGTGCGAAAAATGCTCATTTTTGGTGACACATTTTTCAGACATCAAAGTTTGACTGTCTCTCTCTTGATAGATATCAAAGTTTCATGTTTACTGAAGGTACCATGACGTTTCCAATTGTCCAAAGTTTAAAATGGCATCCAGTTTTAGTAATTTGCACAAATATATGCAGGTCTGTGAACAGACTATTGAAACAAAGTCAAGTGACAAAAGTGAAAACAATTTATTAAAATGGGGTGAAGCGCCTATTTGATTATTATTTTTTCAATGTCAGTGAATTATTTATGGACATGAATTATATATCAATGTCTTCAGAAGGACGAGATGAAGGCAACAGACTACATAAAAATGTCCTACAAAACATGAAGCTGCTGCTTTTCACTTCTGGCTGTGTGAAAAAAATATGTCATTTTTCTAAATAACTAGCATTTCGTCAATTTTTGTCATACAGGTCTTAAAGTCAAACTCGTTATGCGCAGATAGTAACATAAAAACGAGTTTGTGTTAATTTTTCGATATCTGCCTCCATAAAAAAATGCATGTTACTTAGAATTTTATTTCTGAAAACGGTAATTCCTTGGTTTGGGTACAACTTATCAGAAATATAGGTTGTTGGTACTCAAAATGAAGCTTATTTTCTGCTGAGATTGATGGTGTAAAAATTATTCCTGTGAAATGAATACTAAGCGAAATATAAGAAACCGCGACTTAGCACCACAAAATGTTGTCATTTCAACAAAAAATTCATACCCATGCAGTCATCGTATTTTTTGATGGATCATCATAGAATTCAGGTATATATTTATTAGTGGTATTAGAACAGCATTATTACTGAAGCCACAGACCTACAGAAAAATGTATAAGATTTTGGGGGTATCTAGCGTGCCCCACTGAGGGGGCTTTACAAATAGGGGTGTAACTTCCAAAATAAAAGAGTGGCTGCATTTTTTTCTTCAAAATTGAATTCCTGAGAAAATTTTACATAAGATAGGCTGAAATTGGAATAAATTTTGTGTAAGCTAGAAAGTGGTGAGTTTGGCAGTAATTCCTGACCAAGATCTTGAAGCCTGTCTTACTAGTCTTATCCATATCTATCCATAGCTATCCATTTCTATTCTTTTGTATACACTGGAATCTCTTTACCCCTTGTTTAAACAATAGTAATTGTGGATAACTATGGCTAGCTCTGGATAAGGGTAGTTTAGTTTAGCTTGGAATGGCTATGGTTGGATAGCTAAGGCTAGATCTTAAATGACGAGCCACTTTTAGAAATTTGTACTGTAAGTTAGGACTTACGAAGTCATAAAAACATTTATCAAGATCCTTGAAACTGTATTCTCATCTGGAACACTTCAATCTCTGCTCCTGATCCTGAATATTTAAATTTACCCCCCTAGGCTACAACAACAACAACTCTACAAACTGTAGGAGTCACGTGAATCCAGAACATTTACTAATAGAAAATTGGTTACCCATCTGTCAGTTGCTCATCCAGTAGTCTTCTTGATTTTGTGCCCCTGCTTGGGAAGTGCAGAGCAGAGTTATTAAATACTGATCATGTTCTTTGTTTCACACAACAATCACTGGAAATATAAGCAAACAATATCATACTCTCACAAAAGCCAAAAGAAAAATTATATAAATGAACTGCAATTTGATGTTGAACTCATTGTAGGGAAATTCCTTCAAATAGCAGTAGTGACAATAAGTCATTGTGTCACTTCATAAGGGTATGAAATAAAACACCTTTCGGGCATCACATTTTTATGTAAAACAATCAGTAAGCTAATTATTATTCAAATTCATCTCGATGACATCTCAAAACCGTCAGAGACAAAAAGCTTCCCTTGTTGAGTCATCATCTTATTACTAGCTTTAAGAAATTTTTCTGAAAATTGCATGGAAGACAAGTCACGTTTTAAGATTTGATTTCATATCTCATGTAACAGCAATTGATTCAAGTCAACGAAATGTTATCACTTTGTAGGTTTTTGTAAGTATTTATCGTGATTTGTATTCAATAAGGTCTGAGCTGCCTAAAAATAATGAAATTATTATAGGGCCTATCTCAAAAATAATGAAGCCAAAGTGTGACATGACCATCAAAATTTTAAAATGTATTTTTGTATGAAATGACCTAAGCATATTTTAAAGAACATATTTAAGTTCCAGAAAGTATATTTACCTTGGTGCTTTGATGAGTGGAAATAATTGATAACAGCTGAATATTACAGAATTTTTAAAAGTTTGTTTTTCATGGCAGTGAAACATAACTGGGCTGAATGGTAATTTTTCATGAAATTAAATCCATTTTTTTATTTGACAACAACTGGCACATTTTTAAAGGTCTTCTGGACGATTGTCATTCAAATACACCTAATATATTTTTTGAAACAACCAATTTTTCGAAATTTATAGGAAGTTTCTTTTCAAAACTTACATATAATAACCCCAGAAGCATACGTTTTCGTTTAACATGATTTTAACTGCCCTCTGTTATGCGTCTATGTGTGGGCCTTAAATTGATACCAAATAAGTGCCACCGAAGTGAATGTCTGCTCCGCAAATAATGATAGAAGTGTGATTTTTGGCCTATTTTTCGATATAAAAAGCTGATTTTCAGCACTGGTGTGATATGAATCTTCAAAAAATGTTCTGGTTTTGACTCAAATCGATTTTATATTAATTATCAATCATAACTGGGGGAAAAATACAACCATTTACAAAATAAAAAATATTTTGTTAATGTTTATTGCCTTTTTAGACAATTTGGCCCCAAATTTCAAAGAATGCTCCATAAATGCTATAATTTTTGTAATTAGGCAATGAAACATACTCCAACTACTGAAATTAATTGTTAATTTTTACTTCAAGTAATACTAGAATGATCGCTTCACTGTTTTTCAGAAACAAAAATTGAATATGATCAAAATTTTTCAAAGCGTTACGCGTGCGACGAACATAACTTTTGAATTTAATCATCAGAAACCAGTCAAAAACTTGGGTTAGTTCATGGATTAATAAAGCTTCATAGATTTACTATATTTTGAGCCAATCCAGATTAAAAACAGAGCATTCATAGCTCTGTACCACTTGAAAGTACTCTCGGCGTTACGCGTGCGACACATTCACCTTTCCAGCTATTCATTGGAATTTTTCCATGAACCACATTTTCCACAATCATAAAAAGCTCCAAAACTACTAAGTAGATATAATACTAGATCTCAATGGCAAAAAGATTTAACTGAAATATGTTAAATGGAAACTAGAGCATTTTAGATCAGGAACATTCAAATTTGACTCAATTTTACAAAGTCAACATTTGAACACAAATAACTCAATCATGTCAAAACAAGTGGATAGAAGTGCTTGTTTCAATGGGTTTATGAAACCTGGGGATGTGTAGATGCCAAAAAGAATCTAATTCAGAGCAGCAGCAAGAAGATAAGGCAGCCTTTTGAAACACCACACAATACATTTAGAGTACAGCACACTCTATAAAAGGCTCATACCTCCATGAATACAGATGGACCATAAAGGAAAGTATCTCCAAATAGATATCCTAGTAATTTCGTATGAGATTGACGACAAAATATATCAATTTGGAAATATACTTCTTTGTGAGAGATCAGTTGGCAGGGAGTTCATTGCATTACAAAAGAGAAATCTGCAGTTATAAATGTATGCTTGGGATCCTCTGTTGGGTTCTCTTTACATTATAATGCAGGTATAGTGATACACATTGTATTTGGAACTGCAGGTTAAAAGATGTTTCGTCAAAGAGTCTGGTTGTCAGTTCTGCTCTGCTTCAGGTTGTCTGTTTGAATTCATATACCAGATGACAACAGAAGCAAAAATTAAAGTCTGTTTTATATAAAACAATTCATTAGTATACCTAGAATTGGAGGGATAGGGCTGCATTTACCATTAGTCTGTCTATCTATGAATATCGCGTCTCTTCTGGAAAATAACACATTTAGCTTTCTTCTTTTTTGTCAATATCCGGTGTATATCAAAGTTGTATTAACTAAAAAGGGGGTTTTATAAAATATTTATATTTTCATTGGTGTCTGTTGCCATTTGTCATGCTCAGACTTCACTCTAACAAATGTCGGGACAAAGTTGGTTTTTTAGATTCAAAATGGTTTTTAAAAAAATCCATGTTGGTTTTTTGCATTGAAATTTGGTTTTTCAAAAAACCATTTTGAATCTAAAAAAACAATTTTTTCTGAAATTTTTTAGAGTGTTGGCTAAAATAAACAAATAATACAATACAAAAACTGAAAACATTTACCTGTCTTCAGCCAGTCTTTGAGGCATGTAACGAAAATTTGATTGAAGACGAATTCCATTTTAATTCTTATTCTGAATTTAGATTGAAATTATTTAACAGAGTAGATAATATTGAAAGCTTGTCATTAGAAGTTATTTTTATTTATGTAATGAAGTACCTACCTTTTGAAACAGGGGAATATATATACAATGCGTGGACGAAAAGGAAATCAATTTTATTTAATTAGTTGTGATCGAAGATATCTATTGTTCTTTATTTTACTTTATTTTATTGTATTGTTATTACTATTTTTGTATGTAAAAGTAAAATGCATAGTATGTCACTCAATGTAAATACTTATGTGTGGATATAGCTGCCTTGGTATAATAACAAGATTTTTGACATAAAGTGGTAGATAAGCCTAAGAAGGCTGGGTAACATCGTTTTGTGATATCATTTGTTCTGTACATGTACCTGCCACTATAAATAAAATAAATACAAATACAAAATACAGTCTTTGCTGAATCTATCGGTTGCGAATAAAAAGTTCAGCAGATCAAGGGTGTAGGGTTGTAAGTAAAGATAATAAAGATCGCGTGTGCTTCGAGACTTGTGTGCACTTCATCTCATAATATTTATTTCCAGTGAAATTTCACCCTAGATTTCAGTTGCGTATTTCCACTATGTTTTTTGGTTGAATGCACCTCACCCTAAAAAACCCCCTGAATTTCCATTGTTCGTGCTGCTGTAACTTTTCCTGGGTCTAACGCTGCAGCCTGCGTTTTACACAAGAGCATGTTCTTCCCTTTAGCGGTCATTGGAAGTAGTTACCATTGAATCAGACCATCATGTGCTCCAGCAGAAGTTGCTAAAGTTATCAATTTCAATGGAGAATGTTGAAGAAGTATATTTATGAGCAACGGTGTATGGTCATTGTAGGATATGACATCTTCAGTTGGATAGTTATTATGAGGTTATACCATGGGTAGGTGCAGTACGTCCCCGGTATACTCCCCGAGACCCCAGTATATTCCCGAGACCCGAAGGCACATTTTTGAGATATAAAGTAAAACTGCCATGGAACTAAATAAAAAAAACATTTATTCAAATCTATGATTTTACGATTAAACTGAAAATTATTGTTTCAGTTATGATTTTTTTGTGGCATTAGTTTTTGAGATATCGCCTTAAAATTTTGGATTTGTAATTTATACTATATGTACAACAGTACTGGAAAATTTAATAGGTCTGGTGCTTTCAGGTCCTGAGATATAAAATAAAACGGCCATGCAACTAAAAAAAAAACGTTGACTCAAATCAATGATTTTACGCTTGAAGTGAAAATTCTTGTTTCAGTTACGATTTTTTTGTGGCAAGAGTTTTTGAGATATCGCCTTGTCATCTATACTATATGTACAACATTACTTGAGAATTTAGTATGTCTGGTGCTTTCAGGTCCTGAGATATAAAATAAAACGGCCATGCAACTAAAAAAAAATTGACTCAAATCAGTGATTTTACGCTTGAAGTGAAAATTCTTGTTTCAGTTATGATTTTTTTGTGGCAACAGTTTTTGAGATATCATCTTGAAATTTTGGATTTGTAATATATACTATATGTGTAACATTAATCTCTAATTCTATGCATCTAGGTTGATTAGATCTAGAGAAATAAAATAAAACGGCAATTGAATGCAGAAAAACGTTTCTGAAAACATTGAATCACAGTGCTGAAACTGCACTAAAGAAGCAGAATTTAACATTAATACTTTGCCATGTGTTGTGAAATATTGTCTAAAACACGAAAATGAAATAAAAAAGGGTCCTCATCCCGATGGAAATTAATATAAATCAGTATTTGTACAACTAAGTCATTTTGGTAAAACTAAATGAATTTACCGAAAATCGCTTTGGAAAATTTTCTGTACTGAATAGAAAGTCAAAACTGCATTATTCCCATGCAATATTTTCTTCTGGATCTAATACTTTAAACCGCTTCTCTCTAGCCCTACTAGATCCAGTGCAAATTGCAAAAGAGTGAACGAAGCTTGTGCTTTCAAAATTACAAGAAAAGATGATGAAGCAGCAGGAGAGATTGTGACGCTATACAGGCTTTCTGTGGGTGTGTCTAAATGCAGCTCTCTCATTGACTGTTTTCAGTATATTCCCTGCAAGTTAGGGAGTATACTGGTCAGGTGACCATATACTGCTTTTTCTCCCCTATACTGACTTTTTCCCTGCTGTATTGCCCAGGGAAAAACAGAGTATCGGGGAGAAAATGTGCCTAGACATGGGATAACACAATGAAACCTTTTGTTTTACAGAAGTGGGCACTGCCGCATTGAGAAAGGCTAGTGATGTGAATATTATTTGTAACAGGTTTCAAAAACAGTTGATTGCTTTGGGCCATTTCATTTGAGCTCCCCTTGGAGTAAAGTAGAATTAATTTGATTAACATAAGAAATTTCTTGATGTAACAATATTGAAGTTTCCCAATACTTAGTGTCAAAGAAAGTTTCCAGCGACATGAAACAAACTGTAATGTGATTCTCTCAAATCAAGTGCATTCTGATTTGTCTTTGAAGCCATTTCCTTCTTATCCTTTTCTGAATTGGAATTGAGATTTAATTTCTGTTAAACAAAGGAAAACAGAGAAATCCTTATTTGTTTTAAATCTCTGTTTTGCGAAGTGATCCAAGTAATCACATTGAAATTAATTCGACAGAAAGAATAATGCGTGCAAACAAACATGCATGCTGACATGGTTAGAATATTTTTGTTTCCTATAAAACTTTTCTGCTCCTGTAACCTTGAAGAACCGGTGAAGCAGAAAGCTAAGTTTAACTGACTCCTTGAGTATATTCCAACACTGGACATGTGCTCCATCTCAATGCAACTGTTGAGAGGACTTGATAGTGCTGAGTATCTTGAGCCGAATATCGATACGATACGTCTCATGATACATCCTTATGTGAAATGCAATAATATTTCGCAACTTTTATCGGTGAATTTCGGGCAGTCAACCAACGTTTTACCACACAACGTCAGAAATAGCATTCGACAATAAAACGCCATGTACAGCAAACAGAAACCAATGTTTCATAGCAAAATTCGGCTGATTCCACCTGAATTTTAAGTGATTTTTGATAATAAATGCTGATTGTTAGCCGTGAAAAATAATAGCTATGATGTGACACGATATATTGATTTTTTTACCAACTCAAAACAAATACCGATTAGTAGCTTTCTTATATTTGCTTCCCATTCACACATTTTGATACAAAAGTGCATAGATTGTTGATGAAACCCAATCAAATTGACAGAGACCACTGGAGGTTCTTTATTTTTAATTCCATAGCCAAAAATCTCCAAATCCTAACAATCATTGTGACCAAGTAACATGACCTTTTTGAGATGACTTGGGTGACACTTGAACAGCAAAGTAAAAGATGGATTTCTTGAAATTTTAGTATCCAATCTAAAAGGTCGAAAGTCTTCCTCTTATTCAGTTTTGAAATGAAACATTGAATGACTTATATCACCTTTCAGAATTTCAATATGTTTCACTGTGACCTGACAGCCCCAACACTAAAGGCTTTTAAAGCATTCATCTCTGGGGTTTGATGGTCATTGTCATGAATTTTCATAATATCATTCTCCCAACAAGTATTTGGTTTGTTTAAATGCATTATAAACAAGTCAGTCAGAGTTACAAAATAATTCTTCTCAAACTCTATGATGGCCTCCTTCAAATTTTGTGCAATTTATATGCAACAATAACTACGTGCTGAAAGTTCCTGTCAGTAGTTCCATTTGTGTGTCAGAAACAATACGGGGTTATGATAGTGGCTTGTTTGTTGTCAAATTTGGACCTCTGCAACTGATTCTGAGTCCAGATAGGTGTTGTTTGTCTCACATAAAAAAAGAGGTTGAATGTGAGAAAAGCTGAACAATGTACGAAACAAATACGCTGCACATGATCTGCTGGATGTAGATTGTCTGTCTGAGGCCTGCAAAACCAACTGTCATTCCAGAATCCATTTTGGTAGGCAAACTTTTCTGCCAGGGGGGAGCAGGGGATGGGCAAATGAACCCCTACTCTGTAGCCTATGCCTCCCTTATCAACTCCCCCTCCTCCTCGGGGATTGATAATATTTAGGTAATCTATTAATCTATTAATTTATTTACTGACCCTATACATCCTCAAATTTTTCCTAATGGTACGTTTTCTAACTCATTCTGTTTTTAGAATCACATTTACCAAAGAAGCTGTCGAAGAAAATTGCCTGTAAGGTTTCCTTAAACAGTGGCTCAATTATATTGACTGGTGACTTGCAATGGGAAGTTGCATGACAGAAAAAGAGAACAGCGACGCAGTAAATGGAGGTAACTGTTGTCGTTGAACAATCAGTCTAACTAGCAGGAAAGAAAAATTCTCAATTTTTTATTTGGAAAGTTTTATCTAAATAAAAAAAAAACTCATCCGTAAACATGGTATACTGGCTTCATTACTGATATTGGCATGTCGTTTTCATTCAAGATTTCAGTTGTATTTCTCTAGAGTGGATATTAAAGAAAGTCAAGATGAGGTCTAATCCATTCTAAATCCTGTTCATCCAATTATTTATACCTGATATGATTTAAATAGGTCTAAATGCTCCTGCTTATAGCAAGACAGTATTTATTGAATAATGTTAGAGTCAAAAACATAGTGTTCTGGCAAAGCTGACTTACTATACATATTCGTCCCTCTGGTGTTAGTTGCAGTAAATAATGATATCACCAATTTGGAAGGCACACCGCCTTTACCTATGCAAAGGTTATTGAGATGCTATATTTTACTTCATTGGATATACCATGACATTTTACTCGCTGAATTTTTGGATAATAAGCTGTACCACTCGGATGTTGAGGGGTTTGTTTCACTGTGCTTGCCATCTCACTGTTCCCTAGCCACGACTATCTAATTTGCCAACTTCATAACAAGGTAGAAATTACTCAATCTTTGTTGCAGATGCTGTATCCATGGTAACAGCACAATAGGCTGTCACAATGGAATTCCAGAACAAAGGATTGTGACTGTGACAGAATTCTGTGGAATTTGCTTTTGGTATGAAGGTACATTTTTGATCTAACTTTTACAGCGCATCAACACATAATGACCAAGTTGTCACAGCTGAAGAACTGGTGCACACAAAAAGGGAAATTTGAACTTTATGAGTCATGATATCTGATGATGTGTCCACATTGAGTCATGGTCATAACTTCATCTTTCATTAACAAAAATTTTTTTAAGGCATAGAATATTGGAAGTGAAATCACTGAAATGTTGTGCTTTTTCTTTGTTATTGTCTTTTATATTAAGCAAATCAGTTTTCTCATATATATGTATATTTCATAAGATCCAAGTAAATGTAATAAAAAATGGCAAAAAATTGTCATTAATTCATGCATTGTGCCATTTAATAAAACCTGTCACAGCAATACCGTCGCTGAAAGACTCGATATAACAATAAGTGAAATAAGGTAATTGACAATATCCTGGAGCAATTTCCTCAATATACTTGAAAAATCCTTGGCTTTCAGAACAAAGCCAAGAAAATTGATTGAAGAGTCTGAGATAAATCAAAAGAAAGGTTTACTAATTCAGAGCAGGAGCAAGAAGATAAGACAGTCTTTTGAAACACCCACACAATACATTTAGAGTACACCACACTCTATTGAAGGCTTAGTCCTCCATGAATACAAATGAAGCATAAAGAAGAGTACTTCAAAAGAACTATATCCGAGTTAATTCTGTGTGAGATTGACAATAAATATATCAATGTTGGAAATATCTTTAAGAATGATCAGTTGGCAACGACTTCATTTCTTATGAAAGAGATATCTACATCTATAAGTATGCCGCGCCTGTTTGCCCATATATGTTTAATTAGAATAGCCAGGCCTTGATTGCATAATGTCAATGACAGATAGTTCAAAGAGTATGGGTTAGGGTGGTCCAAAAAACTTTTTTTGTCAATATCAATTCGCATACCCTCCTATTTTGTGAGAAATGGTGCAAAAACAATGCAGCTTAAATTTTATGAAAATCCAACAAGAGGAAGGGGTCCCCCAAAGGCCTTAAAGTTGCAATGTTTTTTTAATTTTCGACCATTTTCGCCAATCCGCGGTTCTCTATAACTTCATCAGTATTAGTCATACAGCATTCCTATTGCCATGGTTGGAAAGCTCTCAAAAAGACCATCAATTTGCATACCAACATCAATGGTCTAGGACGATATCTTGATTCCAATTAGCCCTTCAGTCTGCACTCTTTAGAATGAAAAAGACACAGATTGTCTAATCCTGTTAAAAAATGGCTTTGGAATTTTTTTTCAATGATAATTACAGTGATTCGCATTCTCATAGTTCCAGAATGACCAAATACAAAAAACGTTTTGATTTTTTCCATGGGAGTGCCTGGCATGTGAGTGATGAAGTTTTAATGTTAACGTCAGTTAAAAACTCGTAGAATGTGAGATGGGGCCTGTTGCATTTCATATAATATCTTCGTCAGAATTTATTGCAGGGCAACATGAGTGGTACCAAATGAAAGGAAATAGTCTTAGCATTCTCCTAGTACCAATGATGTAGTCCAATATTTAATTCTTGTGAAGTTAAAATATGAAATATAACAGCCCCTCCATGAATTATTTCAATAATTTCGACGAAATTTTCCATTAAAACTTCCAAGCTTATAAATCTGGATTTTCCATGACCAAAAATTTAAAAAAAATTTTTTTTGCTTATTCTGGAACATGAAGAATGTGAATCACAGCAATTATCAGTGAAAAAAACATCAAAAGCCCTTTTTTGATAGGATTAGGCAGTCAGCAACATTTTCATTAAGAAAAGTTCAGGCCGAAGAGTCATTGGGAGTCAAGATATCGTCCTAGACCATTGATGTTGGTATTCAAAATATAGGTCTTTTTGAGAGCGATCCAACCATGGCAATTAGAATGCTGTATGACTAATATTGACGGAGCTATAGAGAACCGCGGATTGGCGAAAATGATCGAAAATTAAAAAAACATTGCAACTTTAAGGCCTTTGGGGGACCCCTTCCTCTTGTTGGATTTTCATAAAATTTCACCTGCATCAGTTTTATACCTAACCTCATTAAATGAGAGGGTATGCGATGTGAAATTCACAAAATATTTTTTTCCCATCTAAAAATGAACCACCCTACTATGGGGAGTAACTGTTTTGCGCCTCTCGGGCTGTGGGTGTGAATTCACATATACCAGATAATAACAGAATAGGAATCTAACATTTGTTTCAATTTCATCTGAAACTGTTCTTCAGTGCACCTACAATGTAAGAACCAGGTAGAGAGAGCTGCATTTAACATGTATATATCTGTCAATAATATCATTGTGTCTCTCTTTTTTTTCTCACCCTAATATGTCTGGATATGGTCTGCACTCTGCAGTATATCACTACTCACAAAACTGTATTTGTTTGGTGTTTTACTGACACCAAATACTGTTCCATCGGTTATCGGGAGCACATAAAACCCTCATCATCAAAATGTTTCACACACAATAATTCTGTGAAATTGGTTTTTTTCCAGGTGAAATTAATCATAATGTCGAGAAAATTCCCCTTCAACATCTGGCTTGACTGCATGACATACGTATGTGGGAAACTACGACCGAAAGGCAGTGTGAACTCAAGTCTGCTCTGAAATGCACATCCGCAAGCACATTTATGGCCATCCATTTGTTTTCAGAAATTCAAGCATTTAGAATCTTGAAGGAAATCATCAGTTTGAAAACAAAACTGTTCCAGCAGATGCTTTGTTTTCAACATTGCATAGCATCTTCAAGCAATATAATTAGTCTTTCTGATGAGCAATGATATTAACTGAACATGACGAGTCAGAATCTGTTCTTTAAGCTTCTCAACAGACAAAATATGACTTTACATTGCTGAATTTTCATGATTATCAAATCAATTACCATTTATGACTCTTTTATTTTCGCTGAAGTTCCTCCATGATTTCCCAATAATGATGGTCA
The DNA here is from genome assembly GCA_026936325.1 of Platynereis dumerilii. Taxonomy (NCBI): domain Eukaryota; kingdom Metazoa; phylum Annelida; class Polychaeta; order Phyllodocida; family Nereididae; genus Platynereis; species Platynereis dumerilii. The sequence goes on from JAPTHN010000005.1 coordinate 32,542,195, forward strand.
TGTTTCCTTGATTACAAGCCAGCTATTGAGCAAATAGTGCTTTTAGCAGTTCATTAATGGGAAGTTAATGTAGTTTAACTGCACTTTAAGCAGTTACATTGGCATATTATCCATAATTGTGTCAATGAATCAAATGTTATTGCCTTGAGCAGTAATAACATGCTTTTAAGATTGATTTTATTTTCAGCCATCAAAATAGGGCATTTACTGCTGGAATGACTGATTGACACTGTGGCTCCAATGATTTTACAGTGGCTAACAAGTCTTCCTTATTCACATGAGAATGTAGGTTCAAACCTCACTCCAGCAATGTCCAAAGGCTATCACTATGATGATTTGCATGATTGCCAGATTTATTCGGCATTGGCTCAGTATAAATTTCTACTACATTACATTTAATATGACTGATCGAGATATGAATCACTCAAATGCGTGTCCCAGAGTTTGTTCGTAACTATAATTTTGATAATTTGGATTTAAGATGAAGTGATTTTATTTCAAGTGAAGTAAAGGTCAAAATATTTTGGTAACTACAGGGCCAAGTCTCTCTGTTTTCTCATCCTTCCAAAAAACATGCAGAAAAGACACATCTAGGAATGTGATGTATATATAAATAGTTTCTAAAATTGCCAAATAAGATGATAGTCATTAGTCAGTCTGATGAAGCCTTGCTCCACTGCACCAACAACCAACAGTTACCAATTCTTCAACTGTCTAATCAGCATGTTGCTTGTTGAGTCAAACTAGTGTACCCATTTGTCAAGGCATCAGCAATTTGACACTGCTGCTGATGAACAGCCGGGAGAAAATAAGTGCTATATCAGGAAACGCACATGGCTTAGCATGGGATGGGCTTCATGACAGGATACACCCCGTGCTCCCTCTTCTTATACCAGCTACCCCCACTTTACCCCTTTTAGCACCCTGCTTCCCATCTTTTTCCCCACTTGCCATCCGCTAGCCCCCACTTGCCCCCCCACTTACACTCATTTTGCACCCGCCTACCCCCGTCTTGCCCCCATTTGCCTCCCGCTAGCCCCCGCTTAACCCTCACTTGCCCCCGCTTACCCCATTTGCCTCTTTACCTTATTTTGGATGTCAGTATACAGAGCAGAAGTCACCTGCTGATTTTCAGCTCATTCTATTTAAAAATATTTACCTTAACCAGAACTAAAAATCTATAATGTGATTTCCCCATTAGCATTGTACAACCGCCCTCCTTGGAGAAAAAACAAGTTGTACGACTGTGTATGTAAGAATTTTATTTGAAATAGAACACATGGAAATAAAAAAATAGAACTGACTTGACCTCATAAAAACTTGTAGTTATATAATTATGATGTGGGTATATAAGATAAAGTATACTGTATATATAGCTCTCATAATAGGCAATATCTTAGAATAATTTTTACTACCAACATTTACATTTCCGGGCATATTGTGAATGGAAAAAGTCAATTTGCAGCAATACATCAACTACAACCTGTTAGTGTTTACTCAAATTTGTCAACTCAATTGAAAATTCAGGGTGCACGAAAAGTTGTTACTTTTGTGCATAAACTTTCAAGAATCATGACCCTAGTCCTTCTCACAAACTCTTGTATTGCTCCCATTTGAAGTTTAACCTCATTGCTCAAACCATGATTGAAACACAAGAAGACAGAACAGTGGCACATTTTATTGCCACAGCCTACAAGATATATAAACCATTAGGTTTACTTATTGTTAACATTTAAAATCTTTCTTGGAGATTAAATAAGTCATATACATTGTGAATAAATAAAAACTTTCCTGCAGGTTGATTATAGCTGTAAACGTGTTCTGGATCAAATCGACTGGATTAGTTTCACTTCGTGGATAAACTGTCTCCGAATTTTGGGGCTCCGCCAGAAAACCCCCATCTCCTTGTAGCATCCAGTGGCGACCCTATGCATGGGACATCTATAGACCAACCTTCTGGAGATGCTACTACCCACCGCCCAGAATTGTCTTAATTTTTATTTCATTTGGAAATGAAATGTTCCTTTATTCCACTGCAGAGAAAGATGTATAATCCTTGCAATCCATTGACTAAGACGAATACATACCACAGTTCTTGGATGCCTGTTAAGTAAGGTATCAGTGCAAATATCCAGGTGCATCCCATCAGTCCTCCAATTTTTCCAAAAATTATCACCAAGTTTCGGTCAGAAGTGGCTGCGATGTCCGCATTGCTTGGCAGTGCTTTGCAGATGTTGATGCTTGTTACAACAAAACATACTGCATTAGTGAAGAACAAAAACATCGCTGGACCAATAAAGAAAACAGTCAGGTAGAACTGAGGCTGAATGAAGCAAATGCCACTGCTTGGCCCATACTCTATATCCAAGTCGGTGAAATTGTCTAACGAAACGGGAATGGCCATAAGCAGAAGGCCAACAACCCAGCAATACTTGACCAGGCCAACTTTCCTCTTTTTCGTAACCCAAGGATGACGGATGTCAGAGAAACGATAAAAGAAATCAAGAAAAATGAATGACATGATAAGAAAACAGGTGAACCAGAAATAATGTTGAAGTGCCCCGATGATGCGACATACGAGAGGACGAGAGGTGAAGATAGGAAGGTGACTAATCTGCAAATAAAGACAAAACAAAAAACAGTCCATTAAAATTTAGAAAACCAATTGTTGTACTTGTAGCAGTTACAGTCGATGAATGAAGAGTACCTACATTTAGCTGGTGGTGGACATCAGTGACAAATAACAGGCCCTATCCCAGGCACTAAAACTGTCATTTTGTCTTTGTGTAGCTGGTAAACTCATTGACAGTAAGTTTGTGACCTCAAAAAAGCATATGACTCATGGAGAACATTTCGTGGATAGGGATATGACCTCACAAGGAATATTGACTGTAATACATTGGATCACGATTTGATACAAATATGTAGACTTTAATTTGAAAATAGGTTAGGCAGGACAGGTATAAAGTCATAAACTTTTCGAGGGGGCAAACAATATTCACCCAATTTTATTGATTTGATCATTTACCCAATTTTTAGCGTTTCCCTTATTTTTTGGGGAGGGGGTGCTCCAATGAAAATTATAGCTTCATTCGCTAAGTTAAAGCGGTATTCCACACACTCTTATTTCGATACTTATTAACCTGCTGTATACTGATCGTGCTGTGGTTCAGGCCGCATAATTAAATTTTGTTGGTTAAAAAATGCCTGTTAAACATTTTACTATCATTAATATTGTTAGTGTACCATTTTATAAATGAAATGTTTTGTGATTACCTGGAATAGGAGTTGGGCCCAAAACAAGGCTGAAGCAAGTTGAGGAATAGATGCGACAACTTTTGACCTGATTGACTTCTTTAGAGTGTAGAAAGCAACGGTTAAAAAAAGAAACAACATGGACATGGAGTTGCAAATTAATGTCACAATTCCCAAGTAGTCTGGGCTTAAGTTGCTCCTTTTACACAATAGTAGAGACAGAAACATTTTTGGCATTTCAGTTGATTCTATCCTGAGTAGACCAAATAAAAGGGAATCATTTAACATCATCAAATACTTGGCGTCAGTTGCATGTCCAACTTCTGTGGCTATTAAAATATCCCCAGAAAAATTATAAATGTTTGCATTCATTAACAGCACTTCATCATCACCTCTGCAGTAATTTTCATTAGACTGCAATTCAATGTTTGTTATCACAGCCTCCTGTTTGTCTTCACATTGAGAGAATAAATCTTGAGCAAATTCCTTTGCGTCAAGGAAATACTCAAAAACTTCACTCGAAGTAAAGCACATCATCTCCTGCAGTTTCGAAACTGTAATCGAAGTCCAGAATTGAATAAGATTATTTTGTATGACTTGACTCTTCAAAACCTTATCGCATTGGTTCGTTTCCTCATCCTTGAATTCCTCAGCATGCAATGAGTCATTCTTTGCATTATGCTCTGCAGTTATGGATATTATGCGTGTAATTTTTTTGTCAAATTTAGGCAAATAAACATAGTAATCATTATCACTGTTATTCTGCAAGAACACATAGTTTCCTAGGTTCACACAAATATCTGTTAGTGTGTCTTGTTCCCCTCCTTCTTCACAGTAGGTCTTGTAATCATTTAGGCCTAAGTTTCTTCCACTTGAATTGAATTTTCTTATACTTTGAAATCTCTTATCACGGGATGAGAACAGTAAACTGTAGTTTGGTAGTGGATATACTCCGGTTCTCATATCAGAAAAATAACTACAAGTTGTATTCAGAGCACTCAAGCTACATCTTTGATAAAAAGGATTGGGATACCTCTTTTGTTGATTAACAGTGGTAATGAACGAGTCACAAAATGGCTCGCAGCCGTCACATTTATTCCTTTTAGCACAATGAAATCTCATTAGCTTTTTTCTACTTAATGATTCATCTTCCTTCAAATCCACTGTAAATGCGCACATGCTAAACAACAGCTTTCTTACAGCAGAAAAGTTCCCTGAAAGGATTTGTTCATCTATCATACTTTGAGGATCGTTTGTCAATTGTGATGGACAATTGAAGCTGATTAATTCAAAAGGTTGAAACATTGCAATATCTAACCCATGACATAACACACAGTGCTTGTTTTTAAAAATTCCAATGTCATAATTGTAAACGGGTTCCAAGGTCATATAATCAGGCCCTTCGCATTTTAGTTTGGTGGATCCTGTTGAGTCAATAAATCCCAGTGGACATTCAGCTACTACTGAGATCTGATATTCCTTCCTAATATTAAATTCTGTTGATAGGCTCATACATTTGACATACTTCAGGGGTGCATATAAGTCGTAGTTGTAGATATAATATTTCAGCATACTAGATATACTATTATTAGTGTTTCGAAGGCTATCTATAGCATCTTTTGACCAGTTAGTCAACCCAGGGATATTTTCGTTTATCTCAAGAGAATGTGAAGCTTTGCAATAATGATAATAGTCGTAGCAGCAGTCCTTTAAAAACACACAGAGGTCATCGCATTTACATCTTCTTCCATGGTATCTCTTAAAATGGCATCCTAATTGCTTGCAGCTCAGGGCAAAGTCAATATTAAAAGCACAGGGAGCTACGAGATCATCCAAAGCATACCCAATGTCATTTAGGATGCTAGAGTTAAGCCAATCATCTGCAAATTAACCTATGATGATTACACAGACAAATATAGAAAGGTACATTGTAAATGCAGTAGGCCCCATTTAAGCATGTAACTCCTGGAACTCCTTTACGTCCTGCAACTCCCACTATGTCCCACTGACTGCCCCTAACTCCTGCTAACTCCCGTAACTCCCGTAACTCCCACTAACTCCCACTAACTCCCACTAACTCCCACTAACTCCCACTAACTCCCACTAACTCCCACTAACTCCCACTAACTCCCGCTAACTCCTGTAACTCCCACTAACTCCCGTAACTCCCACTAACTCCCGTAACTCCCACTAACTCCTGCTAACTCCCATAACTCCCTGAAGTCCCAAATGGAGGCTCTGTTTGGGAGTTACATGCTTAAATGGGGCCTTGCAGTGAACTATCTGGTGAAATTAAGAAAAGTCAACAAAGCCTTGAGTAATTCATGCTAAAAGAATCAAATCCAAACACAAAAAAAAACTGGTTTTTACCTGTTTAATGCAAATGAAGTTTCATCGACCCATTTATACAATTATGCAAACCATGGAAATTGCAATCTTAACCTCCATTACAAGAAACACATATGTTCACCATCATTGTTTTCTATTCTTTTCTATTTCATAGTAATTTCATTGTAGCCCATCATGCAGAAGCCGATAGCAAGACGTTTTACAAAATAGATTTTTTATGTAAAGATCTCGAAGATCATCAGCTTTTCTAATAACTCGTATGATCATGCAGATAATACAACAAAAATTACATTACAGATGTTTCACAAAAAAAATATTAACTCACATATCCTTCCCAGATCGAGTGGTTTGGACGGTAAATCCTTGTTCAGGCAATAGGCCACACTCAATAGCAAGATGAACCGAAGAAACATTTCTCGCTCGCTCAATGCTCTAGTGGTAGCAAAGTTCTGAAGATACTTTTTTTTTTTCACTAGAGTAAAATCAAAGATGCGCCTGTAAATTAAATCCTTCAGGGATTAACTAGGTATGCAAGTACATCGTATGCTATATCTGCCAAGTGTAATCCATTTCCTGAATAGAATTCAGCAAAAATTGCATACAAGTTAGTCAAAGAGAAGATGATTTAGAAATTCACATGATAAAGTTCAATTTACAGTATAGAAGCACTTCATCACTTTGACACATGCTATCTCACTGATTCAAATTGAGATTTTTTAAGGACCCTTCGTTGTGCTGTGAATCATGATGGGGCAAACATCAGATACAGGAGTTCCAGAAAGAAATAACGGAGGCAGGGGTTGTCACTAGGGTGCATCAGCCGCCCAGTGAAAAATACAGTGAAGACAGAAATTATTTGCACACATTGATTTTTCATCATATTTCTCAGAAAAATGCAGCGTGATGAAATAAACTGCCATTTGAATTATTTTGGAAAAATATGCGCATCCATAGGATCTGGGTTAAATAATATAAAAGAGAAGGATAGGAATGATATATTTGAATTCTATAGAAAATGTCCTTCAAAATGAATACCAGAAAGTATACTTTTGCCAAAATTATAGTGGTGCCATACTGTAAGATTTGTTTTTACGACGGTAAAAAACCGAGTGTTCTACTATGCTATGTTTTGATAAATCATAATTTGTTTTAGCCTTAAGAAATACTGGCCAGACACTTTGAGTGCAATTAAGAAGTTGGGTCCATGTATAGTCCAGTCAAAATAGAGTTTAACCTAGACATAATTGCAACACGAGAATTTTCAATTGTATATATACCAGAAAATTCTGCAGATTATGAAAATATTACTAATTTTTGCGTGGCGGTGGTGGAAAATCGCCAAAAATGCGTTTCCATGGCAACAAGCCTATATAAAAATAAATAGATGAATTTGAGCTAAAAAGCTGCCTAGCATTGACAGATATTATAATATTTACAATCTGATGATACAGTTTGATTAGGTATAAGATCAGTTATAAAAGAATGTAATCATTTCGAACCTGCAATTTCCTTGGTTGCCACGGTAACATACTTGCATAACAAAATCACAATTTTTTTTATACTGTAATGAATGAAGTTTTGCTCTATTCAGCTGTTATTAACATCGTGGAAATGGTAATGTGACTGTTAAATATGCTATACTCTGGGCTTTTCAAAAATATCACGTATGGGTCTGGGACTTTATTACTTTTCATGAAAATGTTGCCTTAGCAACACAAGTCTTAAATTTTCCAAAATACCCTTGAAGATTGTTATTCCTTTTGTTGAATTGTAAGATAAAGGCTAGCAGTAATTTCTTTCAGAATGACTTAAAATCTATAATCTAGATTATAGATACACCCTTAATTTTAATTTTAACAGTTTGGTTGCCATGGAATCATGTAAAAAGCACAAATATTACATATTTGTTAAATATACAAGATGTTTCAATTACATTTCCTTAGATAATGAAGTAGCAAGTTGGTTAACATGTTGAACAATGTGAGAACATCATTTTGTATGGTAACCAAGACCAAAATATTGTTTTTCTGCTTAGCAACCAGACAAAAATAAGACTTTACTGCTTGTAGGTCGCGTCTGGAGAACAAAGACAAGCAGCTACTCATACATTAGGTTAAAAATTGATGTCTTTCAGCCTAAACGCTGTAAGAGAACAAAAATATTACTTTTAAAATGAATTGGAATAATAATATCCCCAAATAATTATGGAGCTTCTACAAGAAATCTGCCTTTCAAAAGCGCTATTTTGAGGATTATTAGTATTTTCTTACAGTTTGTCTCCCCATTTCAGTACAAATATCAAGGCAGTGAATCAGTTTGCATTTTGCAGCTTTTAAAATGTACATGTGGTGTGGTAACCAAGGCATAAATATTGTTTTTTTTGCTTAGCAACCAGACAAAAAGGTTAGTAAAGACAGTTTAAACTGTTGTCCAATTAGTGGATCTTAGTGCATGAAATGAAACAGAGTGTGCAGTTCCGGATAAAAGTGTGAAATTTGGCAGAGGGGTAAATATGACCTAGGGAAACAAGTTTTTTGATGGAAATAGTTTGGCGCAACCTTGTTCCTTACGCCATTGGATTTCAAAATGGCCGCCATTCTCAACCTCTTTTCATCAATATCTTAGTAACCACGGCAGGTAGAAAGTTCTTTTCAGTCGCAATGGCTGTGTAATTAAATCAGAAATACATATTGGCCATTTTGGAATATTGGAAGTGCTAAGTTGGAGGCCATATTGATTTTCAAGATGGCTGCCTCTGAGAAAAACTATTTATTGCCATATCTAGGAAACTACTTCAGTTACGGAGTCCGTTTCTGTGGCTATACCCCTATTTTTGGGATCAATAAATAAGATTAACTGACTATTATGAGATGGAAGGGCAGCCATATTGGATTTTTCAATATGGCCGCCTTGTGCAGTTGATAAGTCTTCATATCTCAAAATATGAAATAGATAGAAACAGGATTTCAGTGACTCTCTTTTACACTTAGGTCAATGCATCTGATTCACTAAAAGTTTAAAATGTAGGGTGGCAGCCATATGGATTTTCATCTTTAAAGCTACATTTTGTCAATTACATACACATTATTGGCTGTCCATTGAATCTCACTTTATTTCAAGAAAAATGCCAAATCAATAATCTAGCCTTTTTTAAGAGAGACCCTTCAAATTTTGCCTTTTATATCAAAGCAAGTAGAAGTAATCGAATAGCTTGAGATATAGCTCAACTTTCGAATAGCTGGAGATATAGCTCAACTTTCGAATAGCTGGAGATATAGCTCAACTTTCTGCCACTTCTGCATGTGCACAAGTTGAGAGAAGTTGGAGTGATGAGGCTGACATATCTACCAGTCTGTTAGACGTCATCATAATGCATACAACCGCATTGCACTGAAACAATAGATACTTTATTTAATACTTGACAATTTCGATTAGGGGAAACCAGGTCGGAGTCATTTGAAAATAACTTTATCTTTCACAATTCTTGCCTTGGAAATAAATTAATCTTTCAAACTTCTTGCCTTGGAATGATTTAAAGGTTTACAAACAAAGTTAAATTATGCTTGAAGCTGGAAAAGCTCTCTGGGACTTCCTGGGAGCTTTGGAATTAGGATCATTTTACATATAAATAGCAAGTGAAATAGCCTTGGTCAGGTATCTGAACTTAGTTGGTGGAACACACCTTGTGGATTCATTTGGAAAAGTGTAACTACGTGCGTGACTATAAAATTATGTGTTTGTCACAAACAAAATAGTAGAGTTCCTCCGTGGCCTAATGGTTAAGAGTGCTTGTTTGCACAACCACTGGCTCTGAGGGCATGGGTTCGAATCCCACCCCGGAACTCAATTTAGTCCGGGCCCATGGGACATTAAATGGAGGCGGGTTGTATCCAGTGTTCTATGCTGGGGCAACTGAAAGACCCTGGGTATCCCTGAATTAATAGGGTATGTGCCAGACTCACAGTCTTCTCATCTCATCATCATACGACGATTGCCTGCTTCGATATAGCCCATTAAGGTGCTGCAGAGGCGTAAAACACAAACAAACAAACAAACAAACAAAATAGCAGAGCTTGCATGTGCTTGGGGCTGCTTCGAGGCTTAGTATTCACCTTCCAGAAGTTGGGTTATGTCTTAGGACATTCTATTCCTTCTGCTTGCCTTGATTAGATGTAAAAAGCAACATTTAAATGAGCCTCTCTTGAAAGAAACACGACTATTTATTTGGAATATTCTTGAAAAAACAAATTTATGGCCAAAGATCTACAGATCATCCAACTCCTCATCAACTCCACTAAATGAATATACAAATTAAATAATAAATGTGTTTGTCAAAATATTGAATAAGTATGCATTGTATTTCAACAGTGGCGTCCCTATGGGGGGGCACAGGGGGGCACGTGCCCCCCATATTGGACCTGTGCCCCCCCAGGTGCCCCCCCATATGAACTTTCCAACTCTGGCTAAAATATACAGTTAGTATAGTTGGTGCCCCCCCAGAGAGTCGCGTGCCCCCCCAGGTGCCCCCCCGCTCGAGAACCCCCAGTTACGCCACTGTATTTCAATGTTTCTAAGCTTAGATTTTTTTAAACAAAATTCAAAATGTTATTTATCATGATGATTTGACAGGGATTTGAAAGAGAAATCAATTTCATGTTTTTCCATTGTCTACTTTTTGTCATTCAGAAAAATATATGTACATCCAATGAAAGAATCAAGTGCTGCATTTAGGCCTATTCGATTTCTTTCCCCCCAAGAATTTTAACAGCCTTCAATTTAAGGGATCAGTGTCGGATCCAGACATGGTAGTCTATCAGCAGCATAGTTACACCTAATCTGTCTTGACATACACGGGCGTGCTTAATCAATAATCACACATATTGAATTCAAAATGATGGTTTAATTTAAGTGGAAGCATTGACCAAAAATTTGGGCAGTGTCACTGAAATAATGTTTCTAGCTGTTTTAGTTCCTACATTACGGAGGACATTTAATTAAACATGGCGGCCATATTGAAAAATCCAAAATGGCCACCACTTCATCACAACTAAGAGTTAAAATCTGATTTCTTGACCCCAAACACAGGTTATAGCCACTGAAATGGACTCCCTAACTAAAGTAGTTTCCGAGATATGGCAATAAATAGTTTTTCAGAGGCAGCCATCTTGAAAATCAATATGGCCGCCATCTTAGCACTTCCAAAATATCCAATTTGTATTTCTGATTTATTTACAAGGCTATACATGTAGCCACTGAAATGAACATTCTACCTGCCTTACTGAGATATTGATGAAAAGAGGTTCAGAATAGCAGCCATTTTGAAATCAAAGATGGCGGATGGAAGCAAGGGTGTGCCAAACTGTTTCCGTCAAAAAACTTGTTCCTCTAGGTCTTGTTTACCCCTCTGCCAAATTTCACCCTTTTATCCGGAACTGCACACTCTGTTTCGTTTCATGCACTAAGATCCACCAATTGGACAACAGTTTAAACTGTCTTTACTATCTTTTTATCTGGTTGCTAAGCAAAAAAACAATATTTGTCCCTTGGTTACCACATCATATGTACATTTGAAAAGCTACAAAATGCAAACTGATTCACATCCTCAATATTTCTACTGAAATGGGGAGACAAACTGTAAGAAAAAGCTATTAATCCTTACAATAGAGCTTTTGAAAGGCACATTTCTTTTAGAAGCTCCTTATTTGGGAATATTATTTTTCCAATTCATTTTAAAAGTTATATTTTTGTTCTCTTACATGCATTTAGGCTGAAAGATATCAATTTTTAACCTGAAATATGATTTGCAGCTCATCTTTGTTTTTCAGACACGACCTACAAACAGTTAGGTCTTATCTTTGTCTGGTTGCTAAGCAGAAAAACAATATTTTGGTCTTGGTTACCATACAAAATGATGTTCTCACATTGTTCAACATGTTAACCAACTTGCTACTTTATTATAAGGAAATGTTATTGAAAAATGTTGAAAAATCTTGTATATTTAACAAATATGTAATATTTGTGTTTTTTACATGTGTTTCCATGGCAACCAAACTGTTAAAATTAAAATTAAGGGTGTATCTATAATCTAGATTATAGATTCTTAGTCATTCTGAAAGAAATTACTGCTATCCTTTATCTTACAATCAAACAGAAGGAATAACAATCTTCAAGGGTATTTCGAAAAATCTAAGACTTGTGTTACTAAGGCAACATTTTCATGAAAAGTAATAAAGTCCCAGACCCATATGTGATATTTTTGAAAAGCTCAGAGTATAGCATGTTTAACAGTGACATTACCATTTACACAATGTTAATAACAGCTGGATAAAGCAAAACTTCATTCATCACAGTATTAAAAAAAATTCTGGATTTTGTCATGCAGGTATGTTACCAGGGCAACCAAGGAAATTGCAGGTTCAAAATGATTACAATTTTTGATAACTGATCTTATACCTAATCAAACTGTACCATCAGATTGCAAATATCATAATATCTGTCAATGCTAGGCAGCTTTTTTGCTCAAATTCATCTATTTATTTTGATATAGACTTGTTGCCATGGAAACACATTTTTGAAGATTTTCCACCACCGCCACACAAAAATGAGTATTATTTTCATAATCTGCAGGATTTTCTGGTATATATACAATTGAAATTGCTCATGTTGCAATTATGTCTAGGTTTAGAGCATTTTTTGGCTAGAATGACTGGACTAGTACATAATATTGCAATCAGCCATTCGTATTGTGCAAAATTAATGAAATATAAATATTGTCTCTTGTACATTTTCTTGGAAGTATTTTCTGAGTCCACATTAAGCTTCCAACCAAAAGTTTTAGAATGTATCAGGGACTATGTGCCCCAAGACTGAACATACAAACTCTGCACATCAGGCACTGAAAATATGACTTGGTCATTGGATGATTTATGTAATAGATAACAACAGAATATAGTCACACTTTCATGTTAAGAATAGAAGCAATTGCATAAATATTACATTTGCGATCTTGAAGAAAAATCATTGAAAGTAGAAGGTGGATAAGCCTACAGGATATTTTAACAAATTAAATCAAATTAAAGTCAATCACCATGCAGGTGTTAGAAATGTTCATTCGCTGTTAAGGATGCTGTAGTTAATCAATAATGAAGAAAGTAAGGATATAAGTCCATGCTTTAAAAAACCCCATTTTTAGAATGTTCATCTACCAAAACACAACCTCAAGCCAATTATTCATGAGACAGCTGATGCACCCCAATGTACATGGACCAATCTTCTTGAGCACTGGAAGAGTCAGGTTAGTTTTTCAAAAGGTTTAAATACAGTACAAATTTCTTAATGTGGCTCAACTTAGCTGTCTATAGCTATTCATTACGACAGGCTTCAAGATCTTAGTCAGGAGTTACTGCCACAAGTGTGAAAAAATTCTTGATGCCACAACAACTCATCATAGATTCTAAAATATATTCTATCTTGTGTCAAAAAAGTGTGCTCTTTCTGATGGTGACCTTTTAAAGTGTCTTTATAATGATCTCAAGTTGCTATCTTACCGTTTAAGTGAAAAAACGTGCGAAAAATGCTGATTTTTGGTGACACATTTTTCAGACATCAAAGTTTGACTGTCTCTCTCTTGATAGATATCAAAGTTTCATGTTTACTGAAGGTACCATGACGTTTCCAATTGTCCAAAGTTTAAAATGGCATCCAGTTTTAGTAATTTGCACAAATATATGCAGGTCTGTGAACAGACTATTGAAACAAAGTCAAGTGACAAAAGTGAAAACAATTTATTAAAATGGGGTGAAGCTCCTATTTGATTATTATTTTTTCAATGTCAGTGAGTTATTTATGGACATGAATTATATATTAATGTCTTCAGAAGGACCAGATGAAGGCAACAGACTACATAAAAATGTCCTACAAAACATGAAGCCGCTGCTTTTCACTTCTGGCTGTGTGAAAAAAATATGTCATTTTTCTAAATAACTTGCATTTCGTCAATTTTTGTCATACAGGTCTTAAAGTCAAACTCGTTATGCGCAGATAGTAACATAAAAACGAGTTTGTGTTAATTTTTCGATATCTGCCTCCATAAAAAAATGCATGTTATTTAGAATTTTATTTCTGAAAACGGTAATTCCTTGGTTTGGGTACAACTTATCAGAAATATAGGTTGTTGGTACTCAAAATGAAGCTTATTTTCTGCTGAGATTGATGGTGTAAAAATTATTCCTGTGAAATGAATACTAAGCGAAATATAAGAAACCGCGACTTAGCACCACAAAATGTTGTCATTTCAACAAAAAATTCATACCCATGCAGTCATCGTATTTTTTGATGGATCATCATAGAATTCAAGTATATATTTATTAGTGGTATTAGAACAGCATTATTACTGAAGCCACAGACCTACAGAAAAATGTATAAGATTTTGGGGGTATCTAGTGTGCCCCACGGAGGGGGCTTTACATATAGGGGTGTAACTTCCAAAATAAAAGAGTGGCTGCATTTTGTTCTTCAAAATTGAATTCCTGAGAAAATTTTACATAAGATAGGCTGAAATTGGAATAAATTTTGTGTAAGCTAGAAAGTGGTGAGTTTGGCAGTAATTCCTGACCAAGATCTTGAAGCCTGTCTTACTAGTCTTATCCATATCTATCCATAGCTATCCATTTCTATTCTTTTGTATACACTGGAATCTCTTTACCCCTTGTTTAAACAATAGTAATTGTGGATAACTATGGCTAGCTCTGGATAAGGGTAGTTTAGTTTAGCTTGGAATGGCTATGGATGGATAGCTAAGGCTAGATCTTAAATGACGAGCCACTTTTAGAAATTTGTACTGTAAGCTAGGACTTACGAAGGCATAAAAACATTTATCAAGATCCTTGAAACTGTATTCTCATCTGGAACACTTCAATCTCTGCTCCTGATCCCGAATAAATTTACCCCCCTAGGCTACAACAACAACAACTCTACAAACTGTAGGAGTCACGTGAATCCAGAACATTTACTAATAGAAAATTGGTTACCCATCTGTCAGTTGCTCATCCAGTAGTCTTCTTGATTTTGTGCCCCTGCTTGGGAAGTGCAGAGCAGAGTTATTAAATACTGATCATGTTCTTTGTTTCACACAACAATCACTGGAAATATAAGCAAACAATATCATACTCTCACAAAAGCCAAAAGAAAAATTATATAAATGAACTGCAATTTGATGTTGAACTCATTGTAGGGAAATTCCTTCAAATAGCAGTAGTGACAATAAGTCATTGTGTCACTTCATAAGGGTATGAAATAAAACACCTTTCGGGCATCACATTTTTATGTAAAACAATCAGTAAGCTAATTATTATTCAAATTCATCTCGATGACATCTCAAAACCGTCAGAGACAAAAACCTTCCCTTGTTGAGTCATCATCTTATTACTAGCTTTAAGAAATTTTTCTGAAAATTGCATGGAAGACAAGTCACGTTTTAAGATTTGATTTCATATCTCATGTAACAGCAATTGATTCAAGTCAACGAAATGTTATCACTTTGTAGGTTTTTGTAAGTATTTATCGTGATTTGTATTCAATAAGGTCTGAGCTGCCTAAAAATAATGAAATTATTATAGGGCCTATCTCAAAAATAATGAAGCCAAAGTGTGACATGACCATCAAAATTTTAAAATGTATTTTTGTATGAAATGACCTAAGCATATTATAAAGATCATATTTAAGTTCCAGAAACTATATTTACCTTGGTGCTTTGATGAGTGGAAATAATTGATAACAGCTGAATATTACAGAATTTTTAAAAGTTTGTTTTTCATGGCAGTGAAACATAACTGGGCTGAATGGTAATTTGTCATGAAATTAAATCCATTTTTATTATTTGACAACAACTGGCACATTTTTAAAGGTCTTCTGGACGATTGTCATTCAAATACACCTAATATATTTTTTGAAACAACCAATTTTTCGAAATTTATAGGAAGTTTCTTTTCAAAACTTACATATAATAACCCCAGAAGCATACGTTTTCGTTTAAAATGATTTTAACTGCCCTATGTTATGCGTCTATGTGTGGGCTTTAAATTGATACCAAATAAGTGCCACCGAAGTGAATGTCTGCTCCGCAAATAATGATAGAACTGTGATTTTTGGCCCATTTTTCGATATAAAAAGCTGATTTTCAGTACTGGTGTGATATGAATCTTCAAAAAATGTTCTGGTTTTGACTCAAATCGATTTTATATTAATTATCAATCATAACTGGGGGAAAAATACAACCATTTACAAAATAAAAAAATATTTTGTTAATGTTTATTGCCTTTTTAGACAATTTGGCCCCAAATTTCAAAGAATGCTCCATAAATGCTATAATTTTTGTAATTAGGCAATGAAACATACTCCAACTACTGAAATTAATTGTTAATTTTTACTTCAAGTAATACTGGAATGATCGCTTCACTGTTTTTCAGAAACAAAAATTGAATATGATCAAAATTTTTCAAAGCGTTACGCGTGCGACGAACATAACTTTTGAATTTAATCATCAGAAACCAGTCAAAAACTTGGGTTAGTTCATGGATTAATAAAGCTTCATAGATTTACTATATTTTGAGCCAATCCAGATTAAAAACAGAGCATTCATGGCTCTGTACCACTTGAAAGTACTCTCGGCGTTATGCGTGCGACACATTCACCTTTCCAGCTATTCATTGGAATTTTTCCATGAACCAGACTTTCCACAATCATAAAAAGCTCCAAAAGTACTAAGTAGATATAATACTAGATCTCAATGGCAAAAAGATTTAACCTAAATATGTTAAAGGGAAACTAGAGCTTTTCAGATGAGGAACATTCAAATTTGACTCAATTTTACAAAGTCAACATTTGAACACAAATAACTCAATCATGTCAAAACAAGTGGATAGAAGTGCTTGTTTCAATGGGTTTATGAAACCTGGGGATGTGTAGATGCCAAAAAGAATCTAATTCAGAGCAGCAGCAAGAAGATAAGGCAGCCTTTTGAAACACCACACAATACATTTAGAGTACAGCACACTCTATAAAAGGCTCATACCTCCATGAATACAGATGGACCATAAAGGAAAGTATCTCCAAATAGATATCCTAGTAATTTCGTATGAGATTGACGACAAAATATATCAATTTGGAAATATACTTCTTTGTGAGAGATCAGTTGGCAGGGAGTTCATTGCATTACAAAAGAGAAATCTGCAGTTATAAATGTATGCTTGGGATCGTCTGTTGGGTTCTCTTTACATTATAATGCATGTATACATTGTATTTGGAACTGCAGGTAAAAAGATGTTTGGTCAAAGAGTCTGGTTGTCAGTTCTGCTCCGCTTCAGGTTGTCTGTTTGAATTCATATACCAGATGACAACAGAAGCAAAAATTAAAGTCTGTTTTATATAAAACAATTCATTAGTATACCTAGAATCGGAGGGATAGGGCTGCATTTACCATTAGTCTGTCTATCTAT
This sequence comes from Platynereis dumerilii, assembly GCA_026936325.1. Lineage (NCBI taxonomy): Eukaryota > Metazoa > Annelida > Polychaeta > Phyllodocida > Nereididae > Platynereis > Platynereis dumerilii. The sequence goes on from JAPTHN010000005.1 coordinate 32,559,294, forward strand.
GAATATCGCGTCTCTTCTGGAAAATAACACATTTAGCTTTCTTCTTTTTTGTCAATATGCGGTGTATATCAAAGTTGTATTAACTAAAAAGGGGGTTTTATGAAATATTTATATTTTCATTGGTGTCTGTTGCCATTTGTCATGCTCAGACTGGGCTAAAATAAACAAATGATACAATACAAAAAAGTGAAAAAACATTTACCTGTCTTCAGTAGAGCCCGGAGCCGCCGCCGTATCAAGCCGCCGCCAGTCATGGCAAGCTAAAGTCAAGTCAAGCCATGATCATTGCAAGTCGCCACTGTCTTTGGATAATCAAGCCGCCGCCACCTTGGGCCTCACTGGAGTCACTGCACTGTTTCTTTAATTTGAATTAATTGCACAAGCAGTCAAATGATGCTAATTGCAATTCTGCAGGTGTCTAGGCTTTGCTTCACCCTCAGATAACTAAATTGCAATTGAGGTCCCCCATGGAAAACAGCACTTCTAAAGGTCAAGCCAGTAGGCAGGTGTCAAAGCTGATTGCACTTTGCAATTACTTATAGCTTTGAAAGTCTTTAATTATAGGTATCTATTACCCAGTGATAATATGCTAAATGGTAAAAGATTGATTTTACTGATTTTACAGTTTTACTGCATATTTTTTATTGATAAGTTTAAGTGGCCTAAGCCCGTGCTTTTAGGCCCTTTTACATCTAGCTACAGTTAGACAATTTTTTAAAAAGCAGACCTTTTGATCTACCAGGTCCAGTAGTCATTCACTTTAATGAATCTAATGTAGATTCGTTGAATTATCTGGTAAAATTTATATTATTTCATGTGTCTTTTTTTAGCATTGCTGAATGCTCATGTATATTAAAATCTATTAAAAGAAAAAAATTATTCTATCTCAATCAGTCTAACATTACGGCTGAGGAAGTACAATTGCTTACATTCAGCTGTTTGAATGTTGAAGACATCAATGATGTCACTGCAGCCTGTACAGGCACCAACTTTCACATTTGAATGAACTGTCCATGCATCATTGACTAACTTATAACTCACGTACATGTATACTTTTCTGATATATGTTAAGTTTAGGATAATACCTGACTTACCTTGTAGGCATCATTAAGAATAACATAGCATTATATAGGGATGTGATTGAGTCATGTTACCTTATAAGGAGCATTTTGGTGTATGACTATTTATAAGTAGGCCTACTCATAATTCGAGGGCTGTAAGTCACTTAAGTTGATTTCATCAAGTCGCTTAAGTTGGTTGAGTCAAGTCACAAAACACTCAAGTCTCGGTAAAAGTCCAAGTCATGAAAGTCTTTCAAGTCAAGTCACGAAGCATTCAAGTCAAGTCATGGTGCCAGAACTCAGTGACTCCGGGCTCTAGTCTTCAGCCAGTCTTTGCTGAATCTATCGGTTGCGAATAAAAAGTTCAGCAGATCCTGGGTGTAGGGTTGTAAGTAAAGATAATAGTAAATAGTTGTTTGGTTTATTTTAGAATAAATACTATATGAAAGCAATTGTGTATGAAATATATCACATATCAACTTATTTTTCGTCGACCGTGCAACAAAGATATTATGCATTCATTTAGCATGTAGTAATAGATTCCACAGCAGAGCTGCACAGCTTCAATTCTCAAATAAAATTCACATATATCATGGCGCTAAATATGACACTTTTATTTGTTGTTGTACCAACAAAAGCTTCTCATGAGGGCAATTCAGTGTGGTATGATTTATTAATGAACATCAAGGTCATGCATAATTATCAGAATTCAGTCAGCACTATAGTATGTTGTGATACAGCAGCATATTGCATGACATGAAAGCTGATTCTGCTCGATAGATATGCACTGCAACTGCGAAGTATGCTTTCAGTAACCCGTCATTTGTTTAATACAATTAGCATTTCGAAAAATTGGGTTAAAATAGCAGTTATCACAAAACAGAAGGATGCTAGACATATTCTTTTACAGGTGCTCTTAGAAATTTGTAACATAATTATTACAGGGTGTACAAATACACCGTTGCTCATAAATACGGAATACTTTTCAACATTCTCCATTGAAATTGATAACTTTAGCAACTTCTGCTGGGGCACATGATGGTCTGATTCAATGGTAACTGCTTCCAATGACCGCTAAAGGGAAGAACATGCTCTTGTGTAAAACGCAGGCTGCAGCGTTAGACCCAGGAAAAGTTACAGCAGGACGAAATATGGAAATTCAGGGGGTTTTTTAGGGTAAGGTGCATTCAACCAAAAATTTAAAATTCTTGCAAAAAATGTATTTGAGGCTTTCAAAGAATGATTAGGGAAGATGACTTGACCTTTACAATGGACCTTGCTTACATTCACACTCTGAAATTAACTTTTATTTGAGACTTTTTTTCCAAAAAAGTATTCCATATTTATGAGCAGGAGTGTAAAGTTGGTGAGACGTGACACATGACAATTAAATGTGCATTTTTTGTCATAATATTTAGAAAATATCATTTAATTTCAAACATAGTGGAACTACGCCACTGAAATCTAGGGTGAAATTTCCAAGAAATGAAATATTATGAGATGAAGTTCACGCAAATCTCGAAGCACACGCGATCTCCCATTAGACTACTATGATTATTTGAATGTATTGTAATAACATTATTTGAATATGTGCCGGACAGGTCTTGCCATGACTCAAAAATCGTATATTAGCTTTCATCAAACTATAAACAACATCAATTCATATGTTGGCGTGAGAGCATCATATCCGCACATTTTTAGTACATAAATGACTCATGTCTGAAGGATCGCTAAACGATAACAATTTTACATTTGGTTGTTCGAAGACAGGGTCCCATCTTTTATTTAGTGACATCAAATATGCTCTCTTAAATAAAATAAGATATGCTCTCACTTGTCAATGGTGAGTGGTACTGATTTTTTTCTGACTTGTGCTGATTATATGGTCATTGTAGGATATGACATCTCCTGTTGGATAGTTATGACAATGAAACCTTTTATTTTACAGAAGTGGGCACTGCCGCATTGAGAATGCTAGTGATGTGAATATTTGTAACAGGTTTCAAAAACAGTTGATTGCTTTTAGCCATTTCATTTGAGCTCCCCTTGAAGTAAAGTAGAATTCATTTGATTAACATAAGAAATTTCTTGATGTAACAATGTTGAAGTTTCCCGATACTTAGTGTCAAAGAAAGTTTCCAGCGACATGAAACAAACTGAAATGTGATTCTCTCAAATCAGGTGCCTTCCAATTTGTCTTTGAAGCCGTTTCGTTCTTATCCTGATCTAAAATTTGATTTCTGTTAAACAAAGGAAAACAGAGGAATCTTTATTTGCTTTAAATCTCTGTTTTGTGAACTGATCCAAGTAATCGCTTTGAAGTTAATCCAACACAATGAATAATGCGTGCAAACATCATGCAGACATGGCTCTGGTTTCTTTTTGTGTCTCAAAACTTGCCTGCCTCTGTAACCTGTAAGAACCATTGAGCAGAAAGCTAAGATTAACTGTATTCTTCGAGTATATTCCACCATTGGTCATGTGATCCATCTCAATGCATCCATTGAGAGGCCTTTAGGTATTATAGTGCCCAGTATCATGAGCTGAATATCGATATGATACCTGTCATCAGGGATGGACTGGCGGCATTTTGGGCCCCGTGGCAAAATTAGTCGATGGGCTCCTGGGTTGCTAACATCAGCAATATTTAAAAATAGGGAAGCAAAAATACCAGAGGCCTAATTTTTAATATTAGGGTGGGGGCCACTCATGAAAAGTTACTGTCCTTTACAGTTAGTGTGGTTTCAACACACAATAGAATCATAAACCTGATAGTAATATTTCACTCTCTTTTCGTGAAAATTTTTATTTTTTGGCATCTTGCATGGGCCCCCCTGAGTGGATGGGCCCGTGGCAGCTGCCACATTGACACATAGGCCAGTCCGCCCCTGCAGGCTGTCATGATACATCCTTTACGGTACACAATATTATTGTGACACAGTTTACCGTCATATACAGAAAATTCAACAATTTTTCGCAACTTTTTTTCAAATTTTGGGGAGTCAACTCGCATTTTACCACATACCGTTGCAAAATGACCTTCGACGATAAATTATTACACTCTGTACAACAAACGAAAACCGATGTTTTTGGTGCAAACTCTGCTGATTCCACATGAATTTTAAGTGATTTTTTGTAATTAATACTGATTATTAGCCTTGAAAAATAACAACTATGGCGTGACACGATATATAAATTTTTTTACCAACTCAAAATAAATATTGGTTAAGTAAATTTCTGATATTTGTTTCACATTCACACATTTTAATACAAAAGTGCATACATTGTTGATGAAAGCCAATCAAATTGACAAAGATAGAGAACCGCGGATTGGCGAAAATGGTCGAAAATTAAAAAAACATTGCAACTTTAAGGCCTTTGGGGGACCCCTTCCTCTTGTTGGATTTTCATAAAATTTCACATGCATCTGTTTTATACCTAACCTCATCAAATAAGAGGGTATGCGATGTGAAATTCACAAAATATTTTTTTCCCATCTAAAAATGAACCACCCTAGTATGGGGAGTAACTGTTTTGCGCCTCTCGGGCTGTGGGTGTGAATTCACATATGCCAGATAATAACAGAATAGGAATCTAACATTTGTTTCAATTTCATCTGAAACTGTTCTTCAGTGCACCTACAATGTAAGAACCAGGTAGAGAGAGCTGCATTTAACATGCATATATCTGTCAATAATATCATTGTGTCTCTCTTTTTTTTCTCACCCTAATATGTCTGGATATGGTCTGCACTCTGCAGTATATCACTACTCACAAAACTGTATTTGTTTGGTGTTTTACTGACACCAAATACTGTTCCATCGGTTATCGGGAGCACATAAAACCCTCATCATCAAAATGTTTCACACACAATAATTCTGTGAAATTGGTTTTTTTCCAGGTGAAATTAATCATAATGTCGAGAAAATTCCCCTTCAACATCTGGCTTGACTGCATGACATACGTATGTGGGAAACTACGACCGAAAGGCAGTGTGAACTCAAGTGTGCTCTGAAATGCACATCCGCAAGCACATTTATGGCCATCCATTTGTTTTCAGAAATTCAAGCATTTAGAATCCTTGAAGGAAATTATCAGTTTGAAAACAAAACTTTTCCAGCAGATGCTTGGTTTTCCACATTGCATAGCATCTTCAGGCAAAATCATTTGTCTTTCTGATGAACAATTAACTGTACTTGACAAGTCAGAATCAGTTCATTAAGCTTCTCAGCAGACAAAATATGACTTTGCATTGCTTAATTTTTCACGATTATCAAATCAATTACCATTTATGACTCCTTTATTTTCACTGTAGTTCTGTCATGATTTCACAATAATGATGGTTATGTTTCCTGAATCGCCAGCTATTGAGCAAATAGTGCTTTTAGCAGTTCATTAATGGGAAGTTAATGTAGTTTAACTGCACTTTAAGCAGTTACATTGGCATATTATCCATAATTGTGTCAATGAATCAAATATTATTGCTATGAGCAGTAATAACATACGCTTTTTAGATTGATTTCATTTTCAGCCATCAAAATAGTGCATTTACTGTTGGAATGACTGATTGACACTGTGTCTCGCATGGTTGTACATTGGCTAGCATGTCTTCCTTGTTTTCATAAGAATGTGGGTTCCAGCCTCACTCCAGTCATGTCCAAAGGCTATCACTATGATGATTTGCATGATTGCCAGATTTATTCGGAATTGGCGCAGTATAAATTTGTACTACATTATATTTGATTTCACCAATCGAGATACGACTCTCTCAAATGCGTGTCCCAGAGTTTGTTCCTAACTATAAAATGGTTTTGATAATTTGGATTTTAGATGAAGTGATTTTATTTCAAGTGAATTAAAAGTCAAAATATTTTGGTAACTACAGGGCCAAGACTCTCTGTTTTCTCATCTTTCCAAAAAGCATGCAGAAAATTACAAATCTAGGAATGTGATGTATATATAAATAGTTTCTGAAATTGCCAAATAAGATGATAGTCATTAGTCAGTCTGTTGAAGCTTTGCTCCACTGCAGCAACAACCAACAGTTACCAATTCTTCAACTGTCTAATCAGCATGTTGCTTGTTGAGTCAAACTAGTGTACCCATTTATCAAGGCATCAGCAATTTGACACAGCTGCTGATGAACAGCCAGGAGAAAATAAGTGCTATATCAGGAAACGCACATGCATTAGCATTGGATTGGGCCGCCTCATGACAGGATACCCCCTGTGCGCCCTTTTCTTATATCAGCTACCCCCACTTTACCCCTTTTTGCCCCCTGCTTCCCATCTTTTCCCCCACTTACCCCAACTTGCCATCCGCTAGCCCCCACTAGCCGCCCACTGACACTCCTTTTGCATCCTCTTATCCCCATCTTGCCCCCATTTGAATCCCGCTAGCCCCCGCTTAACCTCCATTTACCCCCATATGCCTCTTTACCTAATTTTGGATGTCAGTATACAGAGCAGAAGTCACCTGCTGATTTTCAGCTCATTCTATTAATATTTACCTTAACCAGAACTAGAAGTCTACAATGTGATTCCCCATTAGCGTTGTACGACCACCCTCCTTGGAGAAAAAACAAGCTGTACGACTGTGTATGTAAGAATTTTATTTGAAATAGAACACATGGAAATAAAAAAAATAGAACTGACTTGACCTCATAAAAAATTGTAGATATATAATTATGATGTGGGTATATACAATAAAGTATACTGCAGATATAGCTCTCATAATAGGCAATATCTTAAAAAAATTATATATTTATATCCACCAAAATTTACATTTCCGGGCACATTGCGAATGGAAAAAGTTGATTTTGCAGCAAAACATCAACTACCACCTGTTAGTGTTTACTCAAACTTGTCAACTCACTTGAAAATTCAGGGTGCACAAAAAGTTATTACTTTTGTGCATAAACTTTCATGAAACATGACCCTAGTCCTTCTCACAAACTCTTGTATTGCTCCCATTTGAAGTTTAACCTCATTCCTCAAACCATGATTGAATCACAAGAATACGAAACAGTGGCACATTTTATTGCCACAGCCTACAAGATATATAAACCATTAGATTCACTTATTGTTAACATTTAAAATCTTTCTTGGAGATTAAATAAGTCATATACATTGTGAATAAATAAAAACTTTCCTGCAGGTTGATTATAGCTGTAAACGTGTTCTGGATCAAATCGACTGGATTAGTTTCACTTCGTGGATACACTGTCTCCGAATTTTGGGGCTCCGCCGGAAAACCCCCATCTCCTTGTAGCATCCAGTGGCGACCCTATGCATGGGACATCTATAGACCAACCTTCTGGTAGGGGGGGGACTTAATTTGCTTTTTTGGGAAATTCAATATGTATACCAGCCCAATTTGTGCCATTGGGTCCCCCATTAACAAAAAACCCATTTTTTTGAAAATCTGACAAGTGCTACCCCCCTTGACATATGCCTTGAAGTTTTTGTGATTTAAAACGCTCGCGAGAACGTTTACATCTACCGCGTTTAGTTACTATTCGATATATGACAAAACAAATAGAATCATTGGATTCCTCTAGTCAAGAGCTTTAAAATGAATACCCACATGATGGGTCTACTATGATATTTGTTGTCACAGTTATTATGAAATGCTATTGTAAATTGCGGCGAGTACCACCTTCAACTTTACTCAATGAAGTTCAGGCAATTTTGATAAATTAGTAAGTTCAAGTGTTTTAGTGAAATATCTTATACCAAGCACAACTGTTTTTGAATCTCAATCTGGCATCTGAACATAATTATTTTATGGGTTAACCATATAAAAACTTGTCATTGCTTTATTCAGAAATACTATTGCTTTTATTCGCACAACACAATATTGCTGATTCATTCACTTACACTCATAATGATTTTATGCAATTCATAGAAATGAATTCTTTGAGGTATGCCAACAGAAAATAGCCTAACACAATTTTGATAATTATTGTCCTACAATTTATTTAATAATCTGGAAGTATAATAAATTTAGAATACACTGCAATGTCAGGCAATCGGTTCAGGAATATTGAAGTTACGAGAAATGATATGTTCCATGACTTATTTGTAGAATAATATATTCTTGTGAATGACAGCATAGCTATTTCAAGATCAAGCCATCCATGAATGAGCAAGATATTATTGCCTACTCTTATTGAGACTCACATTCTGACAGGTAATGTAGCCCTGATAATGAGGATACTATAAATATCAATATTCAATAAACAGGAAATTTGGATGTCTGAAAACATTGATGCTTGTTGTGTCAGCAGTGAGGTCAGACTTTCCTTTCCCAAAAATTAGAATAAGTAATTTAAGTAGGCTGTACATTTTGCAAAATGATATAATCATTCAATAGACTCAGAAATATTTCTGAACTTAATGCTTCAATTCGATCATCCAAAAACTAACTAAATGGTTGAATATCAATGGATGGAATTACTTAATCAAAGTTATGTTACTAACTTTTCATGACATATGAATTGGCAGTTGATACTGAAACCTTAGTAATAAATAAATTATCATGGATCTCTCTTGAAAGTATACTATGCATACAATTTCATGTATATGATATATATGATTTGTGTAATTTCCTTCCACCCATGCAGATGAAATTTTGACCTTATTTTGCATGATTACCTGATATTAATAATTATCCACGGCTTCTATTTAGTGCAGTAGGCCTATGCAATTAGCATTATTTTTTTTATTGTACACAGTCCGTGTGAGAATATTCTTTGCCTGGAAGCATTTGGCTTCATAACAATTAAACTTTGTGAAAGGCACAATACAACTAATGATACTAGTATTTCAATAATTTGTGGAATATCATTAATTTATGAAAGTGTTTTATACTTGGGAGTCTTAGACCAATTTTCTTGTGAGCCAGAAGGGCCAGGCTTTATATAAATAAGTCAGGACCCTTCAACCAAACATAGGAAGCTTTATTAACATAACTTTGATGTCATTCTTATTTGTTTTTTTTAAGTGCCATACAAACGCTTTATGGCACGCCGACTATAACATTTACAGTAAAAAAAGAAATACCAAGTAAATTATTATTTCCATTCCTAAATGTATTTATATTAAGCACAAAATATGTAAATCAATTTATTTTTTAAGACCAAGACTCTTGGCAAGAGTCCTGTCTGAAAAAAAAAAGTGCATAATTGGTAACGTTTGCTTATGAAATATGAATGCCAGAAGTATTTGACATTAAATATTGTTCGGAATGGCATCGACTTTAGTTTATCGGATATATAGCTTCCTGGTATTCATTTTAAAGGAAATTTTCCAGAGAATCCAAATATGTTATCCCCATTCTTCTATCTGTGATAGGGCCGAAGATATCGCAAACCGCGACTTTGCGGAAGCGCAATATATCCTGAAAACTTCAAGGCCTATGTCAAGGGGGGTAGCGGTGCTCCGATTTTCAAAATTTTTTTTTTATGTTCATAACTCACCTAATGGCACATTTTGAGCCGGTATACATACAAAAGTAGGATTAAGTCCCCCCCCTACTTCTGGAGATGCTACTACCCACTGCCCAGAATTGTCTTAATTTTTATTTCATTTGGAAATGAAATGTTCCTTTATTCCACTACAGAGAAAGATGTATAATCCTTGCAATCCATTGACTAAGACGAATACATACCACAGTTCTTGGATGCCTGTTAAGTAAGGTATCAGTGCAAATATCCAGGTGCATCCCATCAGTCCTCCAATTTTTCCAAAAATTATCACCAAGTTTCGGTCAGAAGTGGCTGCGATGTCCGTATTGCTTGGGAGTGCTTTGCAGATGTTGATGATTGTTACGACAAAACACACTCCATTAGTGAAGAACAAGAACATCGCTGGACCAATAAAGAAAACAGTCAGGTAGAACTGAGGCTGAATGAAGCATATGCCACTGCTTGGTCCATACTCAATATCCAAGTTGGTGAAATTGTCTAACGAAACGGGAATGGCCATAAGCAGCAGGGCAACAACCCAGCAATACTTGACCAGGCCAACTTTCCTCTTTTTCGTGACCCAAGGATGACGGATGTCAGAGAAACGATAAAAGAAATCAAGAAAAATGAATGACATGATAAGAAAACAGGTGAACCAGAAATAATGTTGAAGTGCCCCGATGATGCGACATACGAGAGGACGAGAGGTGAAGATAGGAAGGTGACTAATCTGCAAATAAAGACAAAACAAAAAACAGTCCATTAAAATTTAGAAAACCAATTGTTGTACTTGTAGCATCAGTGACAAATAACAGGCCCTATCCCAGGCACTAAAACTGTCATTTTGTCTTTGTGTAGCTGGTAAACTCATTGACAGTAAGTTTGTGACCTCAAAAAAGCATATGACTCATGGAGAACATTTCGTGGATAGGGATATGACCTCACAAGGAATATTGACTGTAATACATTGGATCACGATTTGATATAAATATGTAGACTTTAATTTGAAAATAGGTTAGGCAGGACAGGTATAAAGTCATATACTTTTTGAGGGGGCAAACAATATTCACCCAATTTTATTGATTTGATCATTTACCCAATTTTTAGCGTTTCCCTTATTTTTTGGGGAGGGGGTGCTCCAATGAAAATTATAGCTTCATTCGCTAAGTTAAAGCGGTATTCCACACACTCTTATTTCGATACTTATTAACCTGCTGTATACTGATCGTGCTGTGGTTCAGGCCGCATAATTAAATTTTGTTGGTTAAAAAATGCCTGTTAAACATTTTACTATCATTAATATTGTTAGTGTACCATTTTATAAATGAAATGTTTTGTGATTACCTGGAATAGGAGTTGGGCCCAAAACAAGGCTGAAGCAAGTTGAGGAATAGATGCGACAACTTTTGACCTGATTGACTTCTTTAGAGTGTAGAAAGCAACGGTTAAAAAAAGAAACAACATGGACATGGAGTTGCAAATTAATGTCACAATTCCCAAGTAGTCTGGGCTTAAGTTGCTCCTTTTACACAATAGTAGAGACAGAAACATTTTTGGCATTTCAGTTGATTCTATCCTGAGTAGACCAAATAAAAGGGAATCATTTAACATCATCAAATACTTGGCGTCAGTTGCATGTCCAACTTCTGTGGCTATTAAAATATCCCCAGAAAAATTATAAATGTTTGCATTCATTAACAGCACTTCATCATCACCTCTGCAGTAATTTTCATTAGACTGCAATTCAATGTTTGTTATCACAGCCTCCTGTTTGTCTTCATATTGAGAGAATAAATCTTGAGCAAATTCCTTCGCGTCAAGGAAATACTCAAAAACTTCACTCGAAGTAAAGCACATCATCTCCTGCAGTTTCGAAACTGTAATCGAAGTCCAGAATTGAATAAGATTATTTTGTATGACATGACTCTTCAAAACCTTATCGCATTGGTTCGTTTCCTCATCCTTGAATTTCTCAGCATGCAATGAGTCATTCTTTGCATTATGCTCTGCAGTTATGGATATTAAGCGTGTAATTTTTTTGTCAAATTTAGGCAAATAAACATAGTAATCATTATCACTGTTATTCTGCAAGAACACATAGTTTCCTAGGTTCACACAAATATCTGTTAGTGTGTCTTGTTCCCCTCCTTCTTCACAGTAGGTCTTGTAATCATTTAGGCCTAAGTTTCTTCCACTTGAATTGAATTTTCTTATACTTTGAAATCTCTTATCACGGGATGAGAACAGTAAACTGTAGTTTGGTAGTGGATGTACTCCGGTTCTCATATCAGAAAAATAACTACAAGTTGTATTCAGAGCACTCAAGCTACATCTTTGATAAAAAGGATTGGGATACTTCTTTTGTTGATTAACAGTGGTAATGAACGAGTCACAAAATGGCTCGCAGCCGTCACATTTATTCCTTTTAGCGCAATGAAATCTCATTAGCTGTTTTCTACTTAATGATTCATCTTCCTTCAAATCCACTGTAAATAAGCACATGCTAAACAACAGCTTTCTTACAGCAGAAAAGTTCCCTGAAAGGATTTGTTCATCTATCATATTTTGAGGATCGTTTGTCAATTGTGGTGGACAATTGAAGCTGATTAATTCAAAAGGTTGAAACATTGCAATATCTAACCCATGACATAACACACAGTGCTTGTTTTTAAAAATTCCAATGTCATAATTGTAAACGGGTTCCAAGGTCATATAATCAGGCCCTTCGCATTTTAGTTTGGTGGATCCTGTTGAGTCAATAAATCCCAGTGGACATTCAGCTACTACTGAGATCTGATATTCCTTCCTAATATTAAATTCTGTTGATAGGCTCATACATTTGACATACTTCAGGGGTGCATATAAGTCGTAGTTATAGATATAATATTTCAGCATACTAGATATACTATTATTAGTGTTTCGAAGGCTATCTATAGCATCTTTTGACCAGTTAGTCAACCCAGGGATATTTTCGTTTATCTCAAGAGAATGTGAAGCTTTGCAATAATGATAATAGTCGTAGCAGCAGTCCTTTAAAAACACACAGAGGTCATCGCATTTACATCTTCTTCCATGGTATCTCTTAAAATGGCATCCTAATTGCTTGCAGCTCAGGGCAAAGTCAATATTAAAAGCACAGGGAGCTACGAGATCATCCAAAGCATACCCAATGTCATTTAGGATGCTAGAGTTAAGCCAATCATCTGCAAATTAACCTATGATGATTACACAGACAAATATAGAAAGGCACACTGTAAATGCAGTAGGCCCCATTTAAGCATGTAACTCCTGGAACTCCTTGACGTCTTGCAACTCCCACTATGTCCCACTGACTGCCCCTAACTCCTGCTAACTCCCGTAACTCCCACTAACTCCCACTAACTCCCACTAACTCCCACTAACTCCCACTAACTCTCACTAACTCCCACTAACTCCCACTAACTCCTGCTAACTCCTGCTAACTCCCACTAACTCCCATAACTCCCACTAACTCCCGTAACTCCCACTAACTCCTGCTAACTCCCTGAAGTCCCAAATGGAGGCTCTGTTTGGGAGTTACATGCTTAAATGGGGCCTTGCAGTGGAGTATCTGGTGAAACTAAGAAAAGTCAACAAAGCCTTGAGTAAATTCATGCTAAAATAATCAAATCCAAACATAACAAAAAACTTGTTTTCACCTATTTAATGCAAAGAAGTTTCATCGACCCATTTACACAATTATGCAAACAAAGGAAATTGCAACCGTAACTTCCATTACAAGAAACACATATGTTCACCATCATTGTTTTCTATTCTTTTCTATTTCATTGTCATTTCATTGTAGCCCATCATGCAGAAGCCGATAGCAAGTCGTTTTACAAAATAGATTTTTTATGTAAAGATCTCGAAGATCATCAGCTTTTCTAATAACTCGTATGATCATGCAGATAATACAACAAATGACATTACAGATGTTTCACAAAAAAAAAATTAACTCACATATCCTTCCCAGATCGAGTGGTTTGGACGGTAAATCCTTGTTCAGGCAATAGGCCACACTCAATAGCAAGATGAACCGAAGAAACATTTCTCGCTCGCTCAATGCTCTAGTGGCAGCAACGTTCTGAAGATACTTTTTTTTTCACTAGAGTAAAATCAAAGATGAGCTTGTAAATTAAATCCTTTAGGGATTAACTAGGTATGCAAGCACATTGTATGCCAAATCTGCCAAGTGTAAACGATTTCCTGAATAGAATTCAGCAAAAATTGCATACAAGTTAGTCAAAGAGAAGATGATTTAGAAATTCACATGATAAAGTTCAATTTACAGTATTAACGAACATTACTTTGTCACATGCTATCTAACTGATTCATATTGAGAATTTTTAAGGACCCTTCGTTGTGCTATGAATCATGATGGGGCAAACATCAGATACAGGAGTTCCAGAAAGAAAAAACGGAGGCAGGGGTTGTCACTAGGGTGCATCAGCCAGCCGCCCAGTGAAAAATACAGTGAAGACAGAAATTATTTGAACACTTTGATTTTTCATCATATTTCTCCAAAAAATACAGTGTGATGAAATAAACTGTCATTTGAATTTTTTTGGAAAAATTTGCGCTTCCATAGGATCTCGGTTAAATAAAATAAAAGAGAAGGATAGGAATGATATATTTGAATTCTATAGAAAATGTCCTTCAAAATGAATACCAGAAAGTATACTTTTGCCTAAATTACAGTGGTGCCATACTGTAAGATTTGTTTTTCCGACGGTAAAAAACCGAGTGTTCTGCTATGCCATGTTCTTATTAATCACAATTTGTTTTAACCTCAAGAAATACTGGTTAGACACTTTAAGTGCATTTAAGAAAGTGGATCGATGTACATAATATTGCAATCAGCTGTTCAGATTGTGCAAAATTAATGAAATATAAATATTGACTGTTGTATATTTTCCTGGAAGTATTTTCTGAGTCCACATTAAGCTTCCAACCAAAAGTTTTAGAATGTATCAGGGACTATGTGCCCCAAGACTGAACATACAAACTCTGCACATCAGGCACTGAAAATATGACTTGGTCATTGGATGATTTATGTAATAGATAACAACAGAATATAGTCACACTTTCATGTTAAGAATAGAAGCAATTGCATAAGTATGATATTTGTGATCTTGAAGAAAAATCATTGAAAGTAGAAGGTGGATAAGCCTACAGGATATTTTAACAAATTAAATCAAATTAAAGTCAATCACCATGCAGGTGTTAGAAATGTTCATTCGCTGTTAAGGATGCTGTAGTTAATCAATAATGAAGAAAGTAAGGATATCAGTTCATGCCTTAAAAAAAACATTTTTAGTATGTTCATCTACACAACCTCATGCCAATTATTCATTGGACAGCTGATGCAACCCAATGTACATGGACCAATCTTCTTGTACACTGAAAGAGTCAGGCTAATTTTTCAAAAGGTTTAAATAAGTTAGGACTTACGAAGTCATAAAAACATTTATCAAGATCCATGAAACTGTATTCTCATCTGGAACACTTCGATCCCTGCTCCTGATCCTGAATATCTAAATATACCTCACTAGGGTACAACCACAACAACTCTACAAACTGTAGGAGTCACGTGAATCCAGAACATTTACTAATAGAAAATTGGTTACCCATCTGTCAGTTGCTCATCCAGTAGTCTTCTTGATTTTGTGCCCCTGCTTGGGAAGTGCAGAGCAGAGTTATTAAATACTGATCATGTTCTTTGTTTCACACAACAATCACTGGAAATATAAGCAAACAATATCATACTCTCACAAAAGCCAAAAGAAAAATTATATAAATGAACTGCAATTTGATGTTGAACTCATTGTAGGGAAATTCCTTCAAATAGCAGTAGTGACAATAAGTCATTGTGTCACTTCGAAATTTTTCTGAAAATTGCACGAAAGACAAGTCACGTTTTAAGATTTGATTTCATATCTCATGTAACAGCAATTGATTCAAGTCAACGAAATGTTATCACTTTGTAGGTTTTTGTAAGTATTTATCGTGATTTGTATTCAATAAGGTCTGAGCTGCCTAAAAATAATGAAATTATTATAGGGCCTATCTCAAAAATAATGAAGCCAAAAGTGTGACATGACCATCAAAATTTCAAAATGTATTTTTGTATGAAATGACCTAAGCCTATTGTAAAGAACATATTTAAGTTCCAGAAACTATATTTACCTTGGTGCTTTGATGAATGGAAATAATTGATAACAGCTGAATATTACAGAATTTTTTAAAGTTTGTTTTTCATGGCAGTGAAACATAACTAGGCTGAATGGTAATTTGTCATGAAATTGAATCCATTTTTTTTATTTGACAACAAATGGCACATTCTTAAAGGTCTTCTGGACTATTGTCAATCAAATACACCTAATATATTTTGAGAAACAACCAATTTTTCGGAAATTTCTTTTCAAAACTTACATATATTAACCCCAGAAGCATGTGTTTTCATTTAGAATGATTTTAACTGCCCTATGTTATGTGTCTATGTGTGGGCTTTAAATTGATACCAAATAAGTGCCACCGAAGTGAATGTCTGCTCCGCAAATAATGATAGAAGTGTGATTTTTGCCAATTTTCGATATAAAAAGCTGATTTTCAGTACTGGTGTGATATGAATCTTCAAAAAATGTTCTGGTAACATAACTTAGAATTTAATTATCAGAAACCAGTCTAAAACTTGGGTTAGTTCATGGATAAATAAAGCTTCATAGATTTACTATATTTTGAGCCAATCCAGATTAAAAACAGAGCATTCATAGCTCTGTACCACTTGAAAGTACTCTCGGCGTTACGCGTGTGACACATTCACCTTTCCAGCTATTCATTGGAATTTTTCCATGAACCACATTTTCCACAATCATAAAAAGCTCCAAAACTACTAAGTAGATATAATACTAGGTCTCAACGGCAAAAAGATTTAACTGAAAAATGTTAAAGGGAAACTAGAGCATTTCAGATGAGGAACATTCAAATTTGACTTAATTTTACAAAGTCAACATTTGAACACAAATAACTCAATCATGTCAAAACAAGTGGATAGAAGTGCTTGTTTCAATGGGTTTATGAAACCTGGGGATGTGTAGATGCCAAAAAGAATCTAATTCAGAGCAGCAGCAAGAAGATAAGGCAGCCTTTTGAAACACCACACAATACATTTAGAGTACAGCACACTCTATAAAAGGCTCATACCTCCATGAATACAGCTGGACCGTAAAGGAAAGTATCTCCGAACAGATATCCTAGTAATTTCGTATGAGATTGACGACAAAATATATCAATTTGGAAATATACTTCTTTGTGAGAGATCAGTTGGCAGGGAGTTCATTGCATTACAAAAGAGAAATCTGCAGTTATAAATGTATGCTTGGGATCCTCTGTTGGGTTCTCTTTACATTATAATGCAGGTATAGTGATACACATTGTATTTGGAACTGCAGGTTAAAAGTCTGGGCTGAATCTATCGGTTGCGAATAAAAAGTTCAGCAGATCCAGGGCATAGGGTCGTAAGTAAAGATGATAGAGATAGCGTGTGCTTCGAGATTTGTGTGAACTTCATCTCATAATATTTATTTCCAGTGAAATTTCACCCTAGATTTCAGTGGCGTAGTTCCACTATGTTTTTTGATTGAATGCACCTCACTAGGGTGTGTTCAGGCCTATTTCAAAAATAATGAAGCCACACAGCTGGTTTTCACTGAGGGTCACAAATTTTAATAACATCTGTATGAAACAACTTCATATTACAGTATTGCCTTAAATACATTCTTATGCCAAAATCCTGAAAATTTCATGGGAATTCGTCAAAAGGTTATTGAGATAGAGATGAAAGTATATCGGAAAACATGCATTTTTTCACTTATTTAGCGTGACATAGACTTTTTCACCTGATGAATTCTTTCAATTTTACAAAGTTTGACATTTTCCATTGCTATTTCCTTTTACTTTTTTGAATCTCCACATCCCCAGGCTTCATAAATCCATTGAAACAAGCACTGCCATCCACTTGCTTTGACATGATTGAGTTATTCGGGTTCAACGGTTGACTTTGTAAAATTGAGTCAAATTTGAATGTTCCTGATCAGAAATGCTCTAGTTTCCCTTTAGCATATTTCAGTTGAATCTTTTTGCCATTGAGATCTAGTATTACATCTACTTAATTGTTTTGGAGCTTTTTATGATTCTGGAAAATCTAGTTCACGGAAAAATTCCAATGAATAGCTGGAAAGGTGAATGTGTCGCACGCGTAACGCTGAGAGTACTTTCAAATGGTACAGAGCTATGAAGGCTCTGTTTTTAATCTGGATTGGCTCAAAATATAGTACATCTATGAAGTTTTATTAATCTATGAACTAACCCAAGTTATTGACTCGTTTGTGGTGATTAAATTCAAAAGTTAAGTTCGACGTTGTTCGTCGCACGCGTAACGCTCTGAAAATTTTTGATCGTATTCAATTTTTTTTCTGACAAACAGTGAAGCGATCATTCTTATATTATTTGGAGTGAAAATTAACATTGAATTTCAATAGTTGGAATACGTTTCATTGCCTAATTACAAAAATTTTAATATTTATGGAGCATTCTTTAAAATTTGGGGCCAAATTGTCTAAAATTGGGTGTTTCTCAAAATATATTTGGTGCATTTGAATGAAAATCGTCCAGAAGACATTAAAAAATGTGCCAGTTGTTGTCAAATAAAGAAAACGGATTTAAGTTCATGACAAATTACCATTCAGCCCAGTTATGTTTCACTGCCATGAAAAACAAACTTTTAAAAAATTCTGTAATATTCAGCTGTTATCAATTATTTCCACTCATCAAAGCACCATGGCCTATATAGTTTCTGGAACTTAAATATGTTCTTTACAATATGTTTAGGGCATTTCATACAAAAATACATTTTAAAATTTTGATGGTCATGTCACACTTTGGCTTCATTATTTTTGAGATAGGCCTTAATTTTAACTTTTCTTGTAAATCCAAAGAGGCCTAGAGCTAAATAGATGGCATTTGAACTGGGGAATCCAAAACTGTTCTCGAAATTGAGATACGACTATTCCTTACTGGGTACATTTTCAATCTTTTTTCGTTTTTTTTACTATTTTCGCTTACCCGCGGTCCTATGCCAACATCAATGGTCTACGATAATATTTCAACTCCCATCTGCTCGTTAGTTAACATTTTTCATTTACAAAAGCACGGCAGAATGACTAAACCCGTATAAAAGACAATTTTTGTTTTATTTCAGTTCCAATTACATTGATTGTCATGCTCCAAATAATAAAAAAATCACCAAAAATGAAATTTTTTTAAATTTTGAATATGAAAATACGTGGCTTTTGAGTAATTAAGTTTTAATGCTAAATTTTGTCGAAAATGTTCAAATTACAAAGACAGTGATGTTATATTTCACAATATATCTTCACCCAAAATGAATCCAGGAAGGTGTGAGTAGTAACAAGTGATCAACCACACTATTACCTCTCAAATAGTACCCCTCATGTCATCCTGTAGTCAATTCTGGAGGAGATATAGCATGAAATCCAGGCTCTGATATTTTCAGCGATTTATGCACAATTTACACCAAAAACCCGTAGCTCGTAAAGCAGGCATTGCCATGATCTAAAATTCTAAAAATAATTATGTTTTGTTATTCAACTGTTCCGCGAATGAGAATCACAGCATTTAGCAGTGAAATAAAGCAAAAATATTTTTTTAAACAGGTCTTGTCCTTCCTCGATGACTTTCTTAACAAAAATTGCCGACCAATGAGAAGACAAGAATTGAGATATTATCCTAGACCATTGATGCTGGTATACAAATTGAAGCTCTTTTTGAGATTTTTCCAAACATGGTATTAAGAATGATGTGTGATAAAAATTGACAAAGTTATGGAGAAGCACAGATCTATTAGAAAAAGTGGCTCAGAAACGAAAAATATCCAAAACTTTGACTGAAAATTTACCCAGCAAGGGAGAGTCGCATATCAATTTTGAGAACAGATTTGGATTCCCTGGGTCAAATACCACCTTTTTACCACTAGGCCTTTTTGGATTTGCAAAAAAACTTAAAATTGACACACCCTAACACCTCACCCTAAAAAACCCGCTAAAAAACCCCCTGCATTTCCATATTTCGTGCTGCTGTAACTTTTCCTTGGTCTAAGGCTGCGTTTTACTCATGAGCATGTTCTTCCCTTTAGGGGTCATTGGAAGTAGTTACCATTGAATCAGACCATCATGCGCTCCAGCAGAAGTTGCTAAAGTTGTCAATGTCAATGGAGAATGTTGAAGAAGTATATTTATGAGCAACGGTGTATGGTCATTGTAGGATATGACATCTGCTGTTGGATAGTTATCACAATGAAAACTTTTATTTTACAGAAGTGGGCACTGCCTCATAGAGAAAGGCTAGTGATGTGAATATTTGTAACAGGTTTCAAAAACAGTTGATTGCTTTGGTCCATTTCATTTGAGCTCCCCTTGGAGTAAAGTAGAATTAATTTGATTAACATAAGAAATTTCTTGATGTAACAATGTTGAAGTTTCCCAATACTTAGTGTCAAAAAAAGTTTCCAGCGACATGAAACAAACTGAAATGTGATTCTCTCAAATCAGGTGCTTTCCAATATGTCTTTGGAGCCGTTTCGTTCTTATCCTGGTCTGAATTGGAATTGAGATTTAATTTCTGTTAAACAAAGGAAAACAGAGAAATCCTTATTTGTTTTAAATCTCTGTTTTGCGAAGTGATCCAAGTAATCACATTGAAATTAATTCGACAGAAAGAATAATGCGTGCAAACAAACATGCATGCTGACATGGTTAGAATATTTTTGTTTCCTATAAAACTTTTCTGCTTCTGTAAGCTTGAAGAACCGGTGAAGCAGAAAGCTAAGTTTAACTGACTCATTGAGTATATTCCAACACTGGACATGTGATCCATCTCAATGCAACTGTTGAGAGGACTTGATAGTGCTGAGTATCTTGAGCTGAATATTGATACAATACGTCTCATGATACATCCTTATGTGAAATGCAATAATATTTCGCAACTTTTATCGGTGAATTTCGGGCAGTCAACCAACGTTTTACCACAAAACGTCAGAAATAGCATTCGACGATATAACGCCATGTACAGCAAACAGAAACCAATGTTTCGGTGCAAAATTCGGCTGATTCCACCTGAATTTTAAGTGATTTTTGATAATAAATGCTGATTGTTAGCCGTGAAAAATAACAGTTATGATGTGACACGATATATTGATTTTTTTACCAACTCAAAACAAATATCGATTAGTAGCTTTCTTATATTTGCTTCACATTCACACCGCGGGGGTTCTTTATTTTTAATTCCATAGCCAAAAATCTCCAAATCCTCGCAATCTTTGTGACCAAGTAACATGACCTTTTTGAGGTGACTTAACTGACACTGGAACAGCAAAGTAAAAGATGGATTCCTATGAAATTTTAGTATCCAATCTAAAAGGTCGAAAGTCTTCCTCTAATTCAGTTTTGAAATGAAACATTGCATGCATGACTGTTATCACCTTTCGGAATTTCAATATGTTTCACTGTGACCTGACAGCCCCAACAATAAAGGCTTTTAAAGCATTCATTTCTGGGGTTTGAGGGTCATTGTCATGAAATTTCATAATATCATTCTCCCAACAAGTATTTAGTTGATTTAAAAGCATTATAAACAAGTCAGTCAGAGTTACAAAATAATTCTTCTCAAACTCTATGATGGCCTCCTTCAAATTTTGCCTGATAATGGGCTTGAAAGATATGATTTTATTTTCCGTCAAAATAAGATCTTTATGAATTAATTTGATCTTTAGTTCATGTTAGACGAGTCAGGAATAAAGAGAACATGTTGGCCAAACAATGTGGAAGATGTGCAAGATGTACAAGTTTTTAAAATATTTGAACCATAGTCTGCTATATGCAACAATAACTGCGTGCTCAAAATTCCTGTCAGTTTCCCTTTTTGTGTCAGAAACAATACGGCGATGTGACAGTTGTTTGTTGATGTCACTTATTCCTTCCTTTGTTGTCGAATCTGGACTTCCACAACTGATTCTGAATGCAGATAGGTGTTGTTTGTCACACATAAATAAAAGAGGCTGAATGTGAGAAAAGCAGGGGGGAGCAGGGGATGGGCAACTGATCCCCTAATCTGTAGCCTATGCCTCCCTTATCACCCCCTGCCCACGAGAATTGATAATATTTAGGTAATCTATTAATCTATTAAGGGTCATTCCATGTCAAATCACCCAGGGCTCCCCAGGTGACCCCTTCAGAAAATTTTGAAAAAATTCACAGTTGTTCACTTGCCAGATATATGCACATTTGCAAAATTGTAGCTCTGTGACTCAAAAACTCACCGAGATAGGAGCCCTTGAAATTTTAGGCTATTTTTCAATTTTTTCGAAATTATGGTTTCAGCCAACTTCAGAGGTGAATAACTCCCCAAATAACAATACCACATATTTTATATCATCACACAGGGACAACTTCCACCCAAATTTTTCATTTTTTGCATCAAAACTCATGTATCTGGCTTAGATGTGTTTCAGCAGGGGCTGAAAAATGGACGAAAATTCAAAATCGCTGAAAAGGTGCTGTTACTTATTTGTCAATTTAGAGAAAATGGTTAGTGACTTAACCATGTACATTTTTTTCTGGCTTTAATAGGACCAAATAAGTACATCCAATTTATCAGATGAGCTTTACCCCTGAAACTGTTCCTGTGAGTTAATTTTGAAAAATATAAATTTTGTAATATTTACAAAAAATGCCTGTTATTCAAACCTCAAAATGACCTGGTTGACAGTTAACCAAAATTTTCAAGATTACCCCAGAGATTTATGTATATCTTGCGGTGGCATTTGCAAAGTTTCAGTTCCGTGATAGGACTCGTTCTATTTTTAGTATTTAATTTAAAATAATTCAATTTTTTCGAAATTGTGTTTCGGCCAACTTCAGAGATGTATAACTCTCCAAATAACAATTCCACACATTTTATATTCTCACACTGGACCAACCCCCACCCAAATTTTTCATTTTTGGCATCAAAACTCATGTATCTGGCTTAGATGTGTTTCAGCAGGGGCTGAAAAATGGACGAAAATTCAAAATCGCTGAAAAGGTGCTGTTACTTATTTGTCAATTTAGAGAAAATGGTTAGTGACTTAACCATGTACATTTTTTTCTGGCTTTAATAGGACCAAATAAGTACATCCAATTTATCAGAAGAGCTTTACCCCTGAAATTGTTGCTGTGAGTTAATTTTGAAAAATAAAAATTTTGTAATATTTACAAAAAGCGCCTGTTATTCAAACCTCGAAATGACCTGGTTGACAGTTAACCAAAATTTCCAAATTTACCCCATAGATTTATGCATATCTTGCGGTGGTATTCACAAAGTTTCAGTTCCGTGATAGGACTCGTTCTATTTTTAGTATTTGATTTAAGACAATTCAATTTTTTCGAAATTGTGTTTCGGCCAACTTCAGAGATGAATAACTCTCCAAATAACAATTCCACACATTTTATATTCTCACACTGGACCAACCTCCACCCAAATTTTTCATTTTTGGCATCAAAACTCATGTATCTGGCTTAGATGTGTTTCAGCAGGGGCTGAAAAATGGACGAAAATTCAAAATCGCTAAAAAGGTGCTGTTGCTTATAAATTTTGTCAATTAGAGAAAATTAATGGTTAGTGACTCATCCATGTACATTTTTTTTCTGGCTTTAGCAGGACCAAATAAGTACTACCAATTTTTCAGATGAGTTTTACTTCTCAATGTTGCTGTGAGGTCATTTTGAAAAATAAAAATTTTGTAATATTTACAATAAGTGCCTGTTATTCAAACCTCAAAATGACCTGGTTGACAGTTAACCAAAGGTTTCAAACTTACCTTATAGATTTATGTATATCTTGAGGTGGTATTCACCAAGTTTCAGTTCCGGGATAGCACTCATTCTATTTTTAATATCTTATTAAAAATAATTAAATTTAAATAATTTTGTGTTTTTGTCCATTTTTCAGCCCCTGCTGAAGCACATCTAAGCCAGATACATGATTTGTGATGCCAAAAATGAAATATTTGGGTGGAGGTTGGTCCAGTGTGAGAATATAAAATGTGTGGATTTGTTATTTAGGGAGTTATACACCTCTGAAGTTGGCCAAAACACAATTTTCAAAAAAAATTATTTAAATTTTATTATTTTCTTAAAAATAGAACAAGTCCTATCCCAGAACTGAAACTTTGTGAATACCACCTCAAGATATACATAAATCTATAGAGTAAGTTTGAAAATTAAGGTTAACTGTCAACCAGTTTGAATAACAGGCACTTTTTGTAAATATTACAAAATTTTTATTTTTCAAAATTACCTCACAGCAACATATTGAGAGGTAAAACACATCTGAAAAATTGGTAGAACTTATTTGGTCCTGCTTAAGCCAGAAAAAACATGTACATGATTAAGTCACTAACCATTTTCTCTAAACTGACAAATAAGTAACAACACCTTTTTAGCGATTTTAAATTTTCGTCCATTTTTCAGCCCCTGCTGAAACACATCTAAGCCAGATACATGAGTTTTGATGCCAAAAATGAAAAACTTGGGTGGAAGTTGTCCCTGTGTGACGATATAAAATATGTGGTATTGTTATTTGGGGAGTTATTCACCTCTGAAGTTGGCTGAAACCATAATTTCGAAAAAATAGAAAAATAGCCTAAAATTTCAAGGGCTCCTACAGTACAAATTTCTAAATGTGGCTCGACTTAGCTGTCTGTAGCTATTCATTACTAGTCTTATCCATATCTATCCCTAGCTATCCATTTCTATTCTTTTGTATACACTGGAATCTCTTTACCCCTTGTTTAAACAATAGTAATTGTGGATAGCTATGGCTAGCTATGGATAAGTGTAGCTTAGTTTAGCTTGGAATGGCTATGGATAGATAGCTAAGGCTAGATTTTAAATGACGAGCCACTTTTAGAAATTTGTACTGTATCTCGGTGAGTTTTTGAGTCACAGAGCTACAATTTTGCGAATGTGCGTATATCTGGCAAGTTAACAACTGTGAATTTTTTCAATTTTTTCTGAGGAGGTCACCTGGGGCATTTTTCTGATTCTTGGTGATTTGACATGGAATGACTCCTAATTTATTTACTGATGCTATATGTCCACAAACTTTTCCAAACGGTATGTTTTCTAACTCATTCTGTTTTCAGAATCACATATTTACCGAAGAAGCCACCGTAAAAAGAAGCAAGATGGGAGTTCTATTGAAAAAAATTGCCTGTAAGGTTTCCTTAAATGGTGGCTCAATTATATTGACTGGTGACTTGCAATGGACAGAAAAAGAGAACAGCGACGCAGTAAATGGAGGTAACTGGTGTTGTTGAACAATCAGTCTGTCAAATAAGCAGGAAAGAAAAATTCTCAATTTTTTATTTGGAAAGTTTTATCCATATAAAACAAAACTCATCCGTAAACATGGTAAACTGGCTTCATTACTGATATTGGCATGACTTTTATATCAAGATTTCAGCTGTATTTCTCAAGAGTGGGTGTTAAAGCAAGTCAAAATTGTGTTATGACTTACCATACATATCTGTCCCTCTGGTGTTAGTTGCAATAAACTATGATATCACCAAATTGGAAGGCACACTACCTTTACCAATGCTCAGGTTATTGAGATGCTATATTTTACTTCATTGGATATATCATGACATTTTACTCACTGCATTTTTGGATAATACGCTGTACCACTTGGATGCTGAGGGGTTTGTCTCACTGTGCTAGCCACCTCACACTACCCTGGCCACGACTATCTAATTTGCCAACTTCAGAACAAGGTAGAAATTACTCAATCTGTGTTGCAGATGCTGTATCCATGGTAACAGCACAATAGGCTGTCACAATGGAATTCCAGAAAAAAGGATTGTGTGACTGTGACAGAATTTTGGTGGAATTGCTCTTGGTATGAAGGCAATTTCTTTATTTAACTTTTCCAGTTCATCAAGACATAATGATCAATTTGTCACAGCTGAAGAATTGGTGCATACAAAAGAGTATTTTATGAGTCATGATATCTGATGATGTGTCCACATTGGTCTTAACTTTAGCACACTCAGTCATGGGAACTATAATGCAGTGGACATGTGGTTTGTCATGATCACGATTGAATTGGTTGCAGACTTTAATGTCAGAATTCGATGCAAAATTTCTGAAGTGATTTTAGCATAGAAATCAAGCACAATCTCATTTGTGAGTCGCAAAGAATGAGTATTAGACTCCTTAAACTACATGTAGATGCTATTGAAATTAATTGCATCATCGTCATCAGCATCATAACTAACAAAATAAATGTCACGCTGAATTTGAAATATATATTGTCTGTTTCTTCATAAGCACTTACACTGCAGCAAAATGTCTTATAATCATTTGTACATATAGTTCTGAATGCTATTGGGACATAAATGGCCTTTTCCATGGAATCGATCCCCGGGTTTATAACAATTTATTTGCTCAATGACTGGTTCTTTTACTCTTGAATATTCATATTATTATGTTTGTTCCAATAGTGAGTGCATCGCGCAATTTAACAAAGTTGAAAGAGTGCAGGAAGTCCAACAAAAGCGTCAGTACATTGGGAAAACTGAAGCATGGAATATTCGTGGCAAAAGTTCCTTCCTTCCTTTTCTTGATCGATGCTTTAGCACTCATTTTTTAAATTGCTGATTTTTGCACTCAGTTTAAGTACTGTTTTTTGTTGTGTGATTTACAAAAACAGAGAGGACATCAGAATTTCCATGCAGCAAAATCTTTCATTAACAAAAAATTGTAAAAGGCATAGAATATTGGTAGTGAAATCACAGACATGTTGTGCTTTTTCTTTGTTATTGTCGTGTATATTAAGCAAATAATTTTTCTCATACATATATATAAAATAAGATCGGTGTAAACGTAGTAAAAAGTTGGAGGGAAAGTGTCATTAATTCAAGCAATATGCAATTTGATAAAAATTATCACAGCAGTATTGTCACTGAAAGGAAACATTTTGTGACTTGATATAACACTATTGAAATAAGGTAATTGCCAATATTCTGGAGCAGTTTCCTAGATATAGTTAAAAAAATCCCTGGCTTTCAGAACAGAACCAAGAAAATTGATTGAAGAGCCTAAGATAAATGAAAAGAAGAATTTCTAATTCAGAGCAGGAGCAAGAAGATAAGACAGCCATTTGAAACACCCACACAATACATTTAGAGTACAACATACTCTACTGAAGGCTTATTCCTCCATGAATACAAATGAAGCATAAGTAAAACAAAAGTAATTCAAAAGAGCCATCGAAGTTAGTTCCCTGTGAGATTGACAAAAACTGTCAATTTTGGATATATAGTATAACTCAAAATAAAGTAAGAATATTTTCTGTCAGAAGTCCTCTTTTTGCCTATGTTGCCCTTATTTCTCCTCTCCACCCCAAATCTCCCTACAACTACGTTTGACTCCTCACCACAACTTCATCCCATTTTAATAAATCTTTTAAGACATCAGTTTGAAAGCTGTGCCTTTCCAGCAGATGCTTTGTTTTCCACATTATATAAAGGCAGAATAATTTGTCTTTCTGATAAACAATGAGCTTAACTGTACTTGACAAGTCAGAATCTGTTCATAAAGCTTCTCAGCAGACAAAATATGACTTTGCATTGCTTAATTTTTCACGATTATCAAATCAATTACCATTTATGACTCCTTTATTTTCACTGTAGTTCCGCCATGATTTCGCAATAATGATGGTCATGTTTCCACGATCACCAGCTAGCTATTGAGCAAATAGTGCTTTTAGCAGTTCATTAATGGGAAGTTAATGTAGTTTAACTGCACTTTAAGCAGTTACATTGGCATATTATCCATAATTGTGTCAATGAATCAAATATTATTGCTATCAGCAGTAATAACATACGCTTTTTAGATTAATTTCATTTTCAGCCATCAAAATAGTGCATTTACTGTTGGAATGACTGATTGACACTGTGTCTCGCATGGTTGTACATTGGCTAGTATGTCTTCCTTGTTTTCATAAGAATGTGGGTTCCAGCCTCACTCCAGTCATGTCCAAAGGCTGTCACTATGATGATTTGCAAGATTGCCAGATTTATTCGGAATTGGCGCTGTATAAATTTGTACTACATTACATTTGATTTCACCAATCGAGATATGACTCTCTCAAATGCATGTCCCAGAGTTTGTTCCTAACTATAAAATGGTTTTGATAATTTGGATTTTAGATGAAGTGATTTTATTTCAAGTGAAGTAAAGGTCAAAATATTTTGGTAACTACAGGGCCAAGACTCTGTTTTCTCATCTTTCCAAAAAGCATGCAGAAAATTACAAATCTAGGAATGTGATGTATATATAAATAGTTTCTGAAATTGCCAAAATAAGATGAAAGTCATTAGTCAGTCTGTTGAAGCTTTGCTCCACTGCAGCAACAACCAACAGTTACCAATTCTTCAACTGTCTAATCAGCATGTTGCTTGTTGAGTCAAACTAGTGTACCCATTTGTCAAGGCATCAGCAATTTGACACAGCTGCTGATGAACAGCCAGGAGAAAATAAGTGCTATATCAGGATACGCACATACCTTAGCATTGGATGGGGCCTCATGACAGGATACCCCCCGTGCGTCCTTTTCTTATATCAGCTACCCCCACCTTACCCCTTTTTGCCCCCTGCTTCCCATCTTTCCCCCACTTACCCCCACTTGCCATCCACTAGCCCCCACTTGCCGCCCATTGACACTCCTTTTGCACCCTCTTATCCCCATCTTGCCCCAATTGGCCTCCCGCTAACCCCCGCTTAACCCCCACTTGCCCCTACTTACCCCCATTTGCCTCTTTACCTTATTTTGAATGTCAGTATACAGGGCAGAAGTCACCTGCTGATTTTCAGCTCATTCTATTAATATTTACCTTAACCAGAACTAAAAATCTATAATGTGATTTCCCCATTAGCATTGTACAACCGCCCTCCTTGGAGAAAAAACAAGCTGTACGACTGTGTATGTAAGAATTTTTTATTTGAAATACAACACATGGAAATAAAAAAAATAGAACTGACATGACCTCATAAAAACTTGTAGTTATATAATTATGATGTGGGTATATAAGATAAAGTATACTGTATATATAGCTCTCATAATAGGCAATATCTTAGAATAATTTTTACTACCAACATTTACATTTCCGGGCATATTGCGCATGGAAAAAGTTGATTTTGCAGCAAAACATCAACTACAACCTGTTAGTGTTTACTCAAACTTGTCAACTCACTTGAAAATTCAGGGTGCACAAAAAGTTGTTACTTTGGTGCATAAACTTTCATGAAACATGACCCTAGTCCTTCTCACAAACTCTTGTATTGCTCCCATTTGAAGTTTAACCTCATTGCTCAAACCATGATTGAAACACAAGAAGACGAAACAGTGGCACATTTTATTGCCACAGCCTACAAGATATATAAACCATTAGATTCACTTATCCCCACTAATATTTGAGTTAAAACTCAGGTCACATGATCAACCAACTTGCCAGCTTTATATGCCTCCCACAGGCATGTCACTTGCCCAAACTATCCACCTACCCTTCTTTTTTGGTCTCATACTTCAGATGGGAGCCCGCAATGGTGTAATTCCCCTCTAATTTCTCTTTCCCTACTCCACCACTGGTGCTCCACCAGGAGTGCATGAAACTGCATATTCTCATATTTTACTCCTACACAGAGGGAGCCACTTCTCATAACCATTTTCCCACTGGTGGCAGCACCTTACGCAACAGGGAGGTTGTCCTCATGGCTGTAACACATCTCTGAATGTCCTGCATGATCCAATTGTACATGGCACAGGTCTACCAGGAAGAATTCCTCTGGCTAAAAATCATGCTGTACCTGCCTGTTTTGTAAGGTCTCAGGCAGGCCTCCAGCTAACATCTGCCTGCCATCTACATGAGCATGTCAACAATTACCCATTTTCAATTTTGCAGTTTAAACGCCTACACCTCACTCTAAATACCTGGTGTCCCCATTTCAATCCCTAAAATATTTCCTTACTTTAACAACAGCGTCAACAGCATCATTTCACAATAATGCATTGCCAAACTTATTTCACTGATGGGCATTTTCTAGTTGTTAACATTTAAAATCTTTCTTGGAGATTAAATAAGTCATATACATTGTGAATAAATAAAAACTTTCCTGCAGGTTGATTATAGCTGTAAACGTGTTCTGGATCAAATCGACTGGATTAGTTTCACTTCGTGGATAAACTGTTCCCGAGTTTTGGGGCTCCGCAGGAAAACCCCCATCTCCTTGTAGCATCCAGTGGCGACCCTATGCATGGGACATCTATAGACCAACCTTCTGGAGATGCTACTACCCACCGCCCAGAATTGTCTTAATTTTTATTTCATTTGGAAATGAAATGTTCCTTTATTCCACTGCAGAGAAAGATGTATATTCCTTGCAATCCATTGACTAAGATGAATGCATACCACAGTTCTTGGATGCCAGTTAAGTAAGGTATCAGTGCAAATATCCAGGTGCATCCCATCAGTCCTCCAATTTTTCCAAAAATTATCACCAAGTTTCGGTCAGAAGTGGCTGCGATGTCCGCATTGCTTGGTAGTGCTTTGCAGATGTTGATGCTTGTTACGACAAAACACACTGCATTAGTGAAGAACAAAAACATCGCTGGACCAATAAAGAAAACAGTCAGGTAGAACTGAGGCTGAATGAAGCATATGCCACTGCTTGGTCCGTACTCTATATCCAAGTCGGTGAAATTGTCTAACGAAACGGGAATGGCCATAAGCAGAAAGCCAACAACCCAGCAATACTTGACCAGGCCAACTTTCCTCTTTTTCGTGACCCAAGGATGACGGATGTCAGAGAAACGATAAGATAAATCAAGAGAAATGAATGACATGATAAGAAAACAGGTGAACCAGAAATAATGTTGAAGTGTCCCGATGACACGACAAAAGACAGGACGAGAGGTGAAGATAGGAAGGTGGCTAATCTGCAAATAAATAAAGACAAAAGAAAAAACAGTCCATTCAAATTTTGAAAACAGATTGTTGTACTTGTAGCAGTTACAGTTGATGGCCCTATCCAATGCTTTGAGATGAACTGTGAATTTTTCATCGCGTAGCTGGTGAGCTTATTGAAAGTAAGTTTGCAACTTGCTATGATAGCATTGTGAGCTGCATTGAGGATATGACCTCACAAAAAGCTTATGGCTCATACAGAACATGGCATTGATAGGGATATGACCTCACAAGGATTATTTCAGTCCAATTCTGTAAGCACATGATATTCGTCTACTGTACATTGAATAAAGGTTTGATATAGACTTGAATTTGAAAATAAGTTAGGCAAGCCAGGTATGAAGTAACATACTTTTTGAGAGGGCAAACAATATTCACCTAATTTTATTGATCTTTCTTTGATCATCTGCCCAATTTTTAGTCCCCCTTTACTCAAATTTTTAGTGTTCCCAATATTTTTGGGGAGAGGGTGTGCTCCAATGGAAACTATAGCTTCATTCCACAAGTTAAAGCGGTGTTGCATAGACTCTCATTTTGGTACTTTGGTCCAGGCTGCATAATTAGATTTTGCGGCTTAAAAATGCCTGTTAAACATTGCACTATCATTTATATTGTTAGGGTGTGATTTTATAACATGAAATGTTTGATTACCTGGAACAGGAGTTGGGCCCAAAACAAAGCTGAAGCCAGCTGAGGAATAGAGGCAACAACTTTCGACCTGATCGACTTCTTTAGAGCATAGAAAGCAACCGTTGAAAACAGAAACAACATTGACGTGGAGTTGCAAATTAATGTCACAATTCCCAAGTAGTCCGAGCTTAAGTTGGTATTTTTACACAATACTACAGATAGCAACATTGTTGACATATTTAAAGGTGATTGTGTCCTGAGTAGTCCAAATAAAAGGGAATCGTTCAACAACATCAAATATTTGGAGTCAGTTGCATGTTCGACTTCTGTGGCTATTAAAATATCCCCAGAAAAATTATAAATGTTTACATTCATTAACAACACTTCATCATCACCTCTGCAGTAATTGTCATTGGACTGCAATTCAATGTTTGTTATAATAGCCTCCTGTGTGTCTTCATATTGAGAGAATAAATCTCGAGCAAATTCCTTCGCGTCAAGGAAATACTCAAAAACTTCACTCGAAGTAAAGCACAACATCTCCTGCAGTTTCGAAATGGTAATCGAAGTCCAGAACTGAATAATATTATTTTGTATGACTTGACTCTTCAAAACCTCATCACATTGGTTTGATTCTTCCAGCTGGAATTTGCCTGCATACTGCAAGTTGTTCGTTACATTATGTTTTTCAGTTATGGATATTACACGTGTAAATATTTTGTTAATTTTTGGCAAATAAACATAGTAATCATTGTCACTAGAATTCTGTAAGTACACATAGTTTTCTAGGTTCACACAAATATCTGTTAGTGTGTCTAGTTCTCCTCCTTCATCACAGTAAGTCTTGTAATCCGTTAAGTCTAATCTGCTTGTATTGAATTTTCTGATACTTTGAAATCTCTTATCACGGGTTGAGAACAGTAAACTATAGTTTGGTAGTTGATGTATTCCGGTTCTCCAATAAGATCTATAAATGCAAGTTGCATTCAGAGCACTCAAACTACATCTTTGATAAAAAGGATTGAGATAATTCACATTTTGATCAACATTAGTAATGAACAAGTCACAAAATGGCTCGCAGCCGTCACATTTATTCCTTTTAGCACAATGATATCTCATCAGCTGATTGTTGTCATTTAATGTTTCACTTTCCGTCAAATCCACTGTAAATGTGCATATGCTAAACAACATCTTTCTCAAAGCAGAAAAGTTCCCTGAAATGATTTGTTCATCTATCACATTTTGAGGATCGTCTGTAAATTCTGGTGGACAATGAAAGCTGATTAATTCAAAAGGTTGAAACCTTGCAATATCTAGCCCATGACATAACACACAGTGCTTGTTTTTAAAAATTCCAATGTCATAACTGTAAACCGGTTCCAAGGTCATATAATCAGGGCCTTCGCAACTTACTTTGGTGGATCCCGTTGAGTCAATAAATCCCAGTGGACATTCAGCTACTACTGAGATCTGATATTCCTTCGTAATATAAATGTCTGTTGATAGGTTCATACATTTGGTATACTTCAGGGGTGCATATAAGTCATAATTGTAGATATAATATTTCAGCATACTAGATATACTATTATTAGTGTTTCGAAGGCTATCTATAGCATCTTTTGACCAGTTAGTCAACCCAGGGATATTTTCGTTTATCTCAAGAGAATGTGAAGCTTTGCAATAATGATAATAGTCATAGCAGCAGTCTTTTAAAAAAACACAGAGATC
Source organism: Platynereis dumerilii (assembly GCA_026936325.1). Lineage (NCBI taxonomy): Eukaryota > Metazoa > Annelida > Polychaeta > Phyllodocida > Nereididae > Platynereis > Platynereis dumerilii. Next base: position 32,592,337 of record JAPTHN010000005.1, read on the forward strand.
ATCACATTTACATTGTTTTCCATGGTATCTCTTAAAATGGCATCCTAATTGCTTGCAGCTCAGGGCGAAGTCAATATTAAAAGCACAGGGAACTACGAGATCATCCAAAGCATACCCAATGTCATTTAGGATGCTAGAGTTAAGCCAATCATCTGCAAATTAACGTATGATGATTACAAACACAAAAACAGAAAGGCACATTGTAAATGCAGTGGAGTATCTGGTGAAACTAAGAAAAGTCAACAAAGCCTTGAGTAAATTCATGCTAAAATAATCAAATCCAAACCTATTTAATGCAAAGAAGTTTCATCGACCCATTTACATTTTACACAATTATGCAAAGCATGGAAATTGCAATCCTAACCTCCATTATAAGAAACACATATGTTCACCATCATTGTTTTCCATTCCTTTCTTTTTCATAGTCATCTAATTGTAGCCCATCATGCAGGGGCCGACAACAAGTCAAAAAGTTTTTTTTGTAAAGATCTCGAAAATCATCGCTTGTCTAAAAACTCAAATGACCGTAAAGATAATGCAACAAACATGAAATTACCAAATAACATAATCATTGAGAAAGGTACGTGTTTCAGAAAATAAAAAATTAACTCACATATCCTTCCCATATCAAGTGGTCTGGACGGCAAATCAATGTTCAGGCAATAGGCCACACTCAACAGCAAGATGAAGCGAAGAAACATTTCTCACTCGCTCAATGTTCTACTGGCAGCAAAGTTCTGAAGATACGTTTTCACTACAGTGAAATCACAGCTGGGCCAGTAACTTTAATCCTGCAATGATTAATTGGATATGGAAGCCCATTGTATGCCAAATCTGCCAAGTGTAAACCATTTCCTGAATAGATTTCAGCAAAAATTGCATTATATACTAGTCAGTGAATGAGAAGATGATTTATGAATTCACATGATAAAGTTAAATTTACAGTATAGAAGCACTTCTTCAGCTTGTCACATGCTAGCTCAGGACCCTTTGTCCTGCCATGAATCATTATGGGGCAAAGATCGGATACAAGAGTTCCAGAAAGAAATAACGGAGGCAGGGATTGTCAGTAGGGTGCATCAGCCGCCCAGTGAAAAATACAATGAAGATAGAAATTACTTGCACACTTTGATTTTTCATCATATTTCACAGGAAAATGCAGTATGAAGAATTAACTTTCATTTGAATTTTTCAGGAAAAATTTCCGCTTCCATAAGATCGCGGTTGGCGATATCTTAAATAACATAAAAAAACAGAAGGATAGGAATGATTTCTTTGTATTCTACAGAAAATTTCCTTCAAAATTAATACCAGAAAGTATACTTTTGACAAAATTATCATGGTGTCGTACTGTAAGATTTGTTTTAACACCGGTAAAAACCGGATGTTCTACCATGCTATGTTCTGATAAATCACAATTTGTTTTAACCGTAAGAAATACTGACCAGACACTTTGAGTGCAATTAAGAAGATGGGTGCATGTAAACAATATTGCAATTAACCATGCTGTAGTTAATGAATAATGAATTCCATGCTTAAAAAAAACCCATTTTTAGAATGTTCATCTACCGAAACACAACCTCAAGCCAATTATTCATTGGACAGCTGATGCAACCCAATGTACATGGACCAATCTTCTTGTACACTGAAAGAGTCAGGCTACAACAACACCAACTCTACAAACTGTAAGAGTCACAAGAATCTAGAACATTTACTAATAAAATATTGCAAACCCATCTGTCAGTTGCTTGTCCAGTGGTCTGATGGATTGTGCACCTGCTTCAGAAGTGCAGAGCAGAGTTATTAAATACTGATCATGCTCTTTGTTTCAAACAACAATCACTGGAAATATAAGCAAACAATATTGTACTCTCACAAAAGCCAAAAGAAAATTTATATAAATGAACTGCAACTTGATGATGAACTCATTGTTGGGCAATTCCTTCAAATAGCAGCAGTGACAATAAGTCATTGTGTCAGCTCACAAGGGTATGAAATAAGAACGCCTTTCGGACATCACAATTTAATTTATGTAATAGGAGTCACAAGAGTCCTGCACACTTACCAACAAAAAATTGCTTACCTATCTGTCAGTTGCTCATTCAGTTGTTGTCTTGATCGTGCTCCTGCTTCCCAAACGCCGAGCAGTCATTAAAAATACTGATCATGTTCTTTGTTTCACACAACAATCACATGAAATATAAATCAAGAGATATGTTATTATCACAATGGTATATAAAAGAACTGCAAGTAGATGATATATCAATTGTTGGATGATTCATTCAAATAACAGCAATGACAATAAACCATTGTGTTACCTCATACGGGTATGAAATAAAACACCTTTTAGGCATCACAATTTCATTTATGTAAAACAATCAGTTAACTGATTATTTTCAAATTCTTCTCAATGACATCTCAAAACTGTCAAAGACAAAAAGCTTTCTTTTCTTACTTGCTATCATATTACTAGTCTTAAGAAATTTTACTAAAAGACCACATCAAAAATATTAAAGCACGTTTTAAGACTTGTTGTTCTTGTGTTTGGTTTTTGTAATCTAATAGTGATCATGATTTGCATTCATTGCCATCCGAGCTTCCAAAAAGTTCACCTATGGAAAATCACCTATACCCTGCAGCTTCAAACCATTGCCTTAAATCAAAATGAAAACATATTTTTGATGAATAACAAAAACTTCCCCACATACTGACATAGCACTGTGAACATTAACATATTCGAAATGCTTTCAGATCTGTAGATAAACAACGCCTTCCGGAGTTTCACATATTTGTAGAGCATGGTAGGGGGGAACCGGGGCACATTGGGACATGGGGCACTATGGGACGGTGGGGTTTTCTTGGTTCCTGGCAAGGTATGATATGGTAGAGCCATCAGTTCTTGTAATTTCACATCCTGACGTTTCTAACATTTTGATGACAAATAACAGCCACGTGCAGAAGTATGGCGAGGAAAACGTTGTTTTCCTACTGCTTTAGTAAACATGGACGGGTTCAATTCAAACCATTCTGTGGAAAAACCATGAACAATGAGGCTTTCTCAGTGCTTGTGTGCATTTGATATATCATAACGAACAGTTATGAATTGCTATCATGATAAACACACTCACTGGTGCCTGAGAAATTATATAGTCTTTTGGTGTAAAAGTCATATCGGGGCTCATTGGGACAGTGAATTCGGGGTACATTGGGAAGCACTTAATATGGCTGAATGTACACTCCTGGGCAAAAAAAATGGACCACCCTAGAATTCAGCTTAATTTTGTTTGGCTTTGATTTTTACAGGATATACACTTCGAAAAAGCATCATTTCCTGTCAGTTAATCAACAGAAGCATTGTCTCAGCACTAAATTGCTTTTCCTCTTGACTTTTTAAGCAAAACAGTTTTTGGCTGCACTTCTTGATGACTTAATGCACTGCAAAATGTGCATATTTTCCCATTGCCGTTTCACTGCTTTCCAAAGCTCCTCATTGTTACCAGGTTTGCTCCCTCTTAGATTAATATCAGTACGAGCCCACAAATTCTGAAATTAGTTGAAATCTGCACTATGTAAAAAATGGTAGGTGAGGAATAATGGTATGGTGAGCCCTTTTCAAGCACCCTTCGGAGAGATCAAAAACCATCTAAGCTTCTAAGTGTGTAAACAGAATGCATCAGGACCTTCTGCCGACCATTTGGAAGCTTTTTGTTGTAGAAAAGATACAAAATATGCTGTTCCACTATGACAGGCTAATGCCCAAGCAGCGAAGGTGACCATTAGTATTTGCTATGCAACAATGTATCGACTATGCTCTGGCTGGGACAAAATATAGATATCAATCAAATTGTGAACTTTTTGGGTCGTATTGATGTTGATCTAAGATGACACAAATTTGGTAACACAAATGTGCTACGAAAATCATTGAAACAGCTAAGGGAAAGTACGCACATTTTGCAGTGCATGAAGTCGTCAAGAAGTGCAGCAAAAAAACTGTTCTGCTTAAAAAATCAAGAATAAAAGCAATTTTATACTGAGATAATGCTTCTGTTGATAAACTGACAGGAAATGAAGCTTTTTCAAAGTGTATATTCTGTAAAAATCAATGCCCAACGAAATGAAGTTGAATTCTAGGATGGTCCATTTTTTTTGCCCAGGAGTGTAAGTGTCCAAGTCAATGAATGACCTAGGACAGCATACAACAGGTATTCAGGCCACAGTGAATAGAGGTACAGTGGATTACCATGCTCTGTGAACAAATTTGTCGCAAAGCACTGTGTGTTACTTAAATAGATGTCCGCACCCAGGACAGTTTATGTTAAATTTTTAAAACTGTATAAAGTTATTAACTATTGGCACCACAAGGTGTTAATGCACTGCATATTGTGTTACACACTACTTATATGTAATATCGATTGCACATGGTGTGTTAAAATGATTTTTAATTCATGTTCCAAGGTGCCCCGGCAGATGTCCCAATGTGCCCCACTCTAAGGTTTTCCACATGGTGCAATAAAATGGAAACATCAGCTCCACCTTTTAAAATATCATGTCAATACAGTCATTGACTCAAGCCTTGAGATTTTTAAAAGCCTTGTACCTTCCAAGGCAGGAGCTGGACACCCATAGGCATAATACCATAGCATTCTGCTGAATTTCAGTGTACTGAAATCAGTCTTGCATAATATGTCTATTTCCTGCCTTGCTCGCAAATCTCAAATTAAGATTCTATAGTTATTGTGATGTACATTTGATCTCATGATTTTTTCCCATTGCACAGACGATAAGCCTCACTGGATAGCACACCAGCTTTCTAATTTTGAGTCCCAGGGTTCAATTCCAACACATGGCAATATTTTTCCCCATTGGAACTAATTTGCAAACCAATGAGAATTTGAGTGGCACTTGACACTGTGTTTTGTGGGATTTTATGCTGGCCTGCAACTGGAAAAACTACATTTTACTTGTCATGATGCAAGTCTCTGATTAGTCACTCTATTAATAGACTGATATCAGGCAATACAGGAAATGGGGGCTTCAATAGAACATTCGACCTTCTTCTACAGTTCTTTTAAAAATGTGCATAACCAAGTTACTTCATATCCTCCAAATTCCTGCCTTACTCTTAAATCTCAATTAAAGATTCCACAATGTTATGATGCATATTGTTGTCAAGATTTTTTGTCCCTGTTCAATGTTGTGTGTCTCAGTGGCTGAGTGGTTAGCACGCTGGCCTTGTAATTTTGAGGTCCAGGGTTCGATTCCACTGCATGGTAATGCCAGATCGAGGCACATTGGGACAGTCATTTTTACGAGTCACATTTTGCTCTCTGGCTGCAAAAGGGAAGGTGCAGTCTAGTTTATTAAGCCTTGCATTTAAGCTCAATGGTATTGAGTTCTTCATTGCTTTCAGCATTGAGAAAAATTAGTAGACGTTAAAAGCGTCCCAATGTGCCCCGGTTCCCCCTACATCTCTGCCTCAGCTGAAAAAGGACAAAATGTCTCTCCTTTCCTTTCTTTGTAAATTAAAAATTCTGGTTCTTTCAGTCAGGCATGCAAATACAAGAATATCTGATTCCATTGTTTAATCCACAATAACAAACAAATTACAAATTGGTGCCTTCAAAGAAACAAATGTTTTGCCTTTTGTTAAAATGTTCAAAGACACTCCCTAATATCTCTTGCAAGGGTTTTAAATTTTGGAAATTGTACTTGAGATTAAAATTAAAGTCTCTTTGTATCGATGATGACAAACAAACCAATGAGCCATTTTTTCAAAGATGTCTCAGCGAATTTTCTATTAGGAAATGTTCTTTCTTATTCTGAATATTGTGTAATGGATTTCCGATTAATTTCTGTTAAACAAAGACAAAGGCGGTAAGATTATTTTGGATAGAAATTTTATTTTACAAATTGATTCTGAGTGTGCATCAACAGGTTGTACACCATGACTAATCACATTGCTTGAACAGTATGTTACACACCAATTTTTCTTGACTTTTCATATTCTGCATACAGTCAAACCTGCTCGAGCAGCCACCTCTATTAAGCAGCCACCTGCTGTAAGCAGCCACTTCCAATTCCTCCCAACTGATTTTGCATTGTTTTACACCTACATTAAACAGCCACCTGCTGTCTGTGGTTAAAGGCCAGTGTTTTCAACCCCAAATTGCCATCCTGACCTGTATTAAGCAGCCAGCTAAACAACCCCTATCTTGTCACATAGCTGCCAACCAGCATCCAATTGCATAACATGATAGGGGCAGCATAGAAACAACTGACATAATATGAATTTCATTGTAGCCAGATTACAATAGTATAGTTTCAATGTGCTAGTTATCTATTTAAAGTTTATTAAATTTAAATCACAATTGTTTGGCATCAATTAATTAGTTATTTTATTATGCATTAATTTGATGGCCAAAAATATGGCCATTTATTCTGAAATTGTTTTCACTGTGAATGGCAGATTTCAACCAGCTCCAAAATCACACCTCCATTAAGCAGCCACCTGCCTTAAGCAGCCACTTTTGTCCATTCCCTTGACTGGCTGCTTAACACAGGTTTGACTGTACTTACTAGAACGATTACAGGAAATCCTGATACATGGCACCCTCTTTGATGATTTCATCAAATGGATTTGTAGAAACATGATGATACTGAGTTAAAGGAGAGGCATTAGGCGTTCACCAATAATGACAGTATTTTTTTCTATTTTCAACAAATTAAATTTGCAAGGTGTTATCAAGACATTGCAATCTCCCTTTTGTGGTCAGTAAATCAGATTTGTTTGGTTAAAATGCATTTAAATGTGTTGGATGAAAGATCCATCTCTATTCAACTTTGATAATGGATCAATACAAATGCACCTTGTAAATTAAAAAAAAACCATTTTAATTAGAGGATTAATGCAGAGAAATACTGACCTGGATATCGACAAGTTTAAAAGATTTCGACAGATTGTGGAAATTAACAAATTTGAACATGGCATAAATTGTTGGGAAAATATATCCTGCACATACATCAATTTCAATCAATCAAGTATTCTGAATATTGTAGTAATGTCAATCATTTTGAATCAGCGGTGAATATTCTGCAAAAACGTATTATGCAAAATAGAAATTATGGAAGTTAGCCAACATAGGTAATTTTTAGGCTAAATTTCAGTGGCAATTTGAAACATCGTCAACACTAATAAAATGATGACAAGAGTAACAAGAGAAATATTTTGGTAGGTGCAAAAAATAAATAAATCTCAAAAGCGTTTTAAAAGCATGTCATACTACAGGCCAGTGGCAATAAGAAATAGTGGCACAATTACAGATGATATGCAAATGTAACAGCCGTTGAACCACATTAACTACCCATTTATTGAATTGCTAAAAGCGCTATTTGCTCAGTAGCTGCCCATTGCGGAAACTCTGCAACCATTGAGGCAAAATCATGGAACAATTGCAGTGAAAATGAAAGATTTGTTGTTATGGATTAGGCAATTAGAAAACCCAATGCTTATGCTTGGAAATTTATGTAATTGTGCCAGGTGCCCAGCAGATGAAAGTTGCCAAAGTAGGTATGTGTATCAGTGCCATACTCAGTGGTTGCTGCTCCATGAACAAAATACTACTTTATGTAGCAAAAATGCCCTTTTTTTGCTACTCAACTCATCATGTTGAACATCTACTAAATGTGGTTGTGTGTCATGATTTAGTTGGGTTATTGTATTCCCTATCTTTTTTTCTCTTCGAATGTCTTATGCAGCAGGCTCTCAAGCTACTTCAGCTTAATGAGCAGCTGCCAGACAGAGACATAATGATACTTTTCCAGGATTTTTTATGACAATTTTGCTTTTCTTTTATTTCCACGAAGCACCTTTGACGTAAGTTCTTTGAAATTTGATACCTTTCCCAAAGCATCTTATACATGGAAACAAGATTTTTTTTTTACTCTGAAGCGTCTGCTGACATGACATGCTACTTCATTCTTAATACCAGGGTACAGAGAAAATATCCTAAGTCTTTTCAGTGATCACACTCAGTGTAGAACAGTAATGTTTTGGTAGCTGAAAATAAATCAATCACAAAAGCATTTTTAAACCAAGTCCTACTCGGCCTGTGGCCATATTACTTGAAATGGCAGTACAATTACAGACAATATGACAATGTAACGTTAAACCACATTAACTTCCCATTTATTGAATTGCTAAAAGCACTATTTGCTCAATAGCTGCCCATTGCGGAAACATTACCACCATTATGGAAATCATGGTGAAAGTGAAAGAGTTGTTGCTATCGATTTGGTAATTTGAGAACCCAATGCAGTTTCACTGTATATTTGGAAAATTATGTTATAGTATCAAGTGTGCAACTGATGAATTTGACCATAATTATGCGTATCTGTGCACAGTGACGGATACAGGGGGGGCCTAGGGGGCACCGCCCCCCCTAGACAACTGAGATTAATAATAGTATTTTGAAGAAAATGCGCCGCAACATGGACCCGCGAATGCCGAAACACGCCCGGGGCCCCGGGCCCCCCCTAGATGACCCTGTCTGGATCCGTCACTGGTGCATGGTTGTTGCTCAAAGAAGAATTGCATTAATTTGTGGAAAAAATATACCCCAATAATTGATCGGTCCCACTTACAACCATCGTAAATGTTGACAGAACTCCTCAGGTCTTATACATGTAATGACTATCCGTTTAGGTGAACCTTTTTCCAATCTTTTTTATGTCTTACATCTGAATGCCACTGGCTCTGAAGCTATACATTTGCTTACACTGTATATAAGGAGTTGTCAAAGGCAGATGTAATGATGAGATGGTAAGTCTATGAGATTCTACACTCTAAAAAAATTCAGACAAAATTGGTTTTTTGAAAAACCAAATTTCAATGCAAAAAACCAACATGGATTTTTTTAAAAATCCATGTTGGTTTTGCATTGAAATTTGGTTTTTCAAAAAACCATTTTGAATCTAAAAAACCAATTTTGTCCAGACATTTTTCAGAGTGTACACTAAGGTACTCCGGGTAACTGGTAAGTCTATGAGATTCTACACTAAGGTACTCCTGTTTCCAATGGTGGGATCTTTTACTTGTCTTTTACTTGCAAGTTGTCTAGAATTAATGCCAATTTGACTTTTCTTTCAAACTATCTCTCTTCAGTAAGTTCTTTGAATGTGATATCTAGGCAGAAATCTTGTATATATATGCTGATGAGAACTTTCTAGGACTTTCTGACATCACTCATGATAGCTTTCATCTTCTGTACTTTATTTCAGTCAAGAGAAGATGTCTAAAGTCTTTTCAGCAATCATGGTCAATGCTGAACGATTTTGTCTTTTTTTTTTTTAAATGAGGGTCATACACTTAAATTTAACGACATGGTTGAAAGAAAAGGGAAGAGCTGATCATTTCCAGCGGAAGAATCTGATAAATCATGAAATACCCGTAAGCAACTGCATGTGCGTAATCATTACTTAGATTTAATAAGGCATGCAGGTTATAGTATGGACTTCAAAGATTTGTGTGCATATGTAAAAGTCTAGCAGATAGCCTTAAACATCTTCCTATTTCTCATTTTTTTACAAATCATAATGGACAGTGTGGATTTGTCAGACACCTTGTTTTAGCCTACACACTTACATCTCCTAAAAGCAAAGTTACAGAATACCTGTTGTTTGACATTTGCAAGTAAGGCTTCTAGGAAGTGGCAAATCTCATCACTGTAGCAGACCTGAGGGTATCACTGTGTCAAGGATGATGGACATCGATAGTGTGGGATAGCACTGGTTAGGTTTGCCAATAATAGAAAGCCTTATTTGTACAATTGTGTTATAAAATGCAGTGGTTCTTTTTATGCATGGCACTATCCTACGATTCAGGCATGTGTACAATACATGCTTCTGACACTGAAGAATGTATTTTGTATCTACAGCCATCACTCATCATATTTCGCCTGCTGCCAAAACGCAGAAGAATACTTGAATACTTAGAAAAAATACTTGCTACTCCTCACCACGGTTGTTTCAGAAGTTATCGTCAGTTCAACTTCAAGTCAACTTCTGCCAGCAAAATGTACATGTTTAGGTCTTCGTGGGTAAGTCGATATATTTGCCAGATTTTAGAAAATCTGTTGATTTGTGTGAACTTCCCTTTATTTTAAGAAATCTCTGGATCGTAAAAAAACCCTGTTATAGTTTACCTGTCATGGGCTGATCATTCAAATAATATTTTGCAAAACTTTATTTTTACTGATGCACATGACACAAGAAGTCAAGTTCATTTATTGATGAGCAGACAAGGTTGCCTGACATCAATTATATTGGTCAGCATGCACATGCTGATTAAAGAAAACACAATCAGAGGTCCCTCGTGACCTCATCCTTGCTTGATTAGCTTCAAATTTGATTACCAACCTTCTTTTCTGCCTTGAAGCTTACCTACAAAGGGTGTGGGATCAAGGGAAAATCCACTTTACCAGCACAATTTGGATACAAAAGCATTGCGGTACAAGCTGACATGCAAATTATATTACTACTTAGGCTACATGTACACTTGGTGTGTGATGCCTCACTTAGGGAAAAAATGGAAATACAGCGGGTATCTAGAGGGGGGCAATGAATTTGTCCTCAAGTGTAGGGTGAAAATAATCAATCCAAGCACCATGCAAGTCTCTCAGAGCACTGTGCACTAACGAGAGGGGTACCCTCGCCATCAGGGTAGCCATTACAACACTCGATTCAAATTAATTTTCTGCCATCCTGAGCTTATTTCATCAAATCTAAAGCCTATATTTGTCAAGCATGCAGTTTTAATGTTAAACTAACCATTGGGCAAGCAATCCACGTGCGATAGATCACAGAATTATCAGATTTTGGATTTGAAATACATCGTAAGGGCGAGGGTAACCACTAAAGCCTCTCGAGGGTACCACCATTTCCAATAATTGTCATGGTGAGGGTACCACCAGAAATGACGACTCTATAAATATTTCGTTTTTGTTGTTACAGCAATTCAATTAGTATGAGTTTCTGTAATATGGCAGAAAATCGTAGCAAATGCAGTTCATCTGATTGGTTGAGGGACTGAATTACATAGCATAAAACTAATTTGAATACCATAAAGCCGTATATGGAGTCCTGTGACATATTTGGTGGTGTTATTTTTTCCTGCTTATCTTACAACTGACGAAACTCAGCTGTTCACTGAAGCCGAATTGTTCATTTTTCATGGTTGCCTACGTTCAACATGGTGATTTAGAGGACATTTTGTGGTACATGGACCAATCGGCTCAAAGTGCTTGACAGTGATAAAAATATCCATATAGCAATTCATATGTACTAAGTGAATCTGCTGTAAGCCATTGTTTAAGTGTGACATAAACAGCAATTACGATGTTACCAGATAGATAAGACTGGTAAGAAAGACATACAAGAAAAAAATAGATAGATAGATAGATAGATAGATAGATAAATAGATAGATAGATGGATAGATACTATCACAATTACATACATACATACCATGTATACATACATAGGCATATGGAATGGCCATTTCGGGAGGGGGGGGGGGTCCTGTCACTATTTTGCTCTGTTTTTTTTAACATGTTATGAATGTGACAGGGGTAGTTGATCTGCCCTGATTTTGGTTAGAATTTGCTCTGACTTGCTATTTGCTGCAGCCCCCTGGCCCCCCACGGATTGCATCTATGGATAGACAGATAGAGCAATATAGATAGATAGATAGATAAATAGATAGATAGATAAATAGATAGATAGATGATTACTTAATCTGACTGTTTAATTTTCATTTGGTTCATCAGTCATGTTTCTCTCAATTTACTTTCACTAATAATATTGAGGTAGATCCCATTTTGATTTTAGAATAGGCCTACCACGCATCAGCTCATTTGTGTTTGGTCATCACAATTTTATAGGCCGCAGTGGCGTAACTAGTGAGTCTCAAATGTCAAGTGGGGAGGCACCTGGGGGGGGGGAACAGGTTCAATATTGGGAGGGGCACGTGCTCCCCCCCCCCCCGTAGCCCCCATAGGGACGCCACTGATAGGCCAACACATATGAAAAGCCTATAACAAGCATGTTATTGTCATGGCATATGATGGGGGGGGGGGGGAACATGCATAATAGACCGAAATACAGGAAGAAGCCATAATCACTTTTAGAAAGTTTCACTGTGGATGGTATTACTTTGAAGAAGGGCACTTTGAACTCTCTTGGATTTGAAAACTGTAGCATGACTCTCCTCATGACCTCTCTGTCTGTGAGAAACTCCTCCACCATCTGAGCAAACATAAATACATAAACATAAACTGCGATACTAAATTTGTGATTATGTGCTGTTACAGCCGATAGATCTACATGCCCGATTTGCAAATCGGGCTGCCTTTTGCATGCCAGACACTAAAATAGGTCTTTGTCATAATATCTACTCCCCTCACCATGCTTTGCCAATATCCCTACAAAATATCCAAAAAGTGCAACCAAGCCACATTTTCTACTGAACTTTTCCATAAGTTCTAATGTGCTATGTTAGAAACTTTGTCATAATATATTTGACAGCCATCTCTTCTACATCAAATAGTGACCAAATAGTGCCTCATGGTTAGAAACTATTTTGACACTATTTGTAGAAGATATGGCTGTCTAGCACTGCCATCTCTTCTAACTACACAAGGGGGCAGCACTCCCGAAGTGCGCAGGCACAGGAGAGACACCTGGTGACAGGCGGTGAAATGACATCTATTTAGCCACATTTACTTAAATTAGCCTGTCTCATGAAATTCCTGATCTTTTCTCAAAGGAAGTCAAGTCATTGTCAATCTGAACTGCCAGGGATGGGTTGAGTTCTAGTTCAGTGAAGCAGATATTGATAATTTCTGTCCAGATTCATTAAAAAGTTATTTCCCAAATGATGTGAAAATTTTTTTTTGAAGGGGTTCTTAATCCAATAATATTGACCAGCAAGCAAACAAATGCACTGAAAACGCTTGCAAACAAAACAGTCATTGCAAACGAAGTGACGTCAGGCCATGAAGTCACTTGATGACGTCACTTGGTGACGTCACGGGCTGGCCAGTTCATGAATGCCAAGAAGTCGCAAACCGAAATATTCTTGGTGCAGATAATCATTTCTTAAAAATAGCATTTTAATGCAATCGTCATGGAACTGCTACACAATGTAGCCAAGTGATGTTTGCATCTACGCTGCAAATTAAGGGCGTGAAGATACATTGAACAAATTTTATTCGCCAGCCCTCTAAATTTAGACATGTGAAAAATTTGTTTTTCCGCGGTCAGAGTGCCGTATTATACAAACGGTTTACCCGAAATTACTGCCGTGTTCAGCGAAGACGCAAGAAGTACACTCTAAAAAATAGTGTTGGCCATAAACATGTTATAGTGTTATTTCGTAAACACTTATGTGTTTATATTCACGTAGGTGATTGAAAATAGACACTTTAGTGTTAAAACAACAACACTATGGTGTTTATACAGGACAAGCTGAAGTGTTAATGGGACTTAGAAAATGTTGAGCCAATTGGAATGTATATTACTATGTAAAGGGAATTAAGAAAAAATCAATTTTTTTATGTATATATATCTTCAGAATATGGAATCAGGCATTTTTGCCAACCAGTACATATTTTGTGTGCTTTTATAACGCAAAAAGTCCAAGTTGAAAGTCTAAGTTTTATAAACACTAGTGTTTATGATGTGTCTAATCATAAACACATAATCAAACACTTAAGCTTCAAACTTAATACATTCATCAACAGAAACGTTCACCCAGCCATGAAGGTGAATGTTGGCCAATTTCAAAAAGCTGTTGGTTCTGTTCAATGTTTGATTGTTTGAGCTATTGGAGACCCTTAAGAAGTCTTATAACCAAAGTTTTGACAAGGTAAGTTTAAAAAAAAGGAAATATCCTTATATTATTAATCAAGGCAACTGTTCTCAGTGTTGTTAAGCTGTCATATTGAAATGTTGTGGAGATAATATTTATTTTCAAATATAAATACACTAGAATAATGTCAAATATTGTTTTGTGAAGGATCCTGCCACAGGGGTGGATCGAGGAATTTTGAAAGGGGGAGGTCCATGGGCAAGACCCGAGGGGCCGGAGAAAATTCGACCGGGGATCGCTATGTCTGATTGAATATCTTAGCCTGAAGGGAGAAGGGGCGGGGGGGGGGGAGTCCAGGGGGTCCGGCCCCCTTGACTCCCCCCCCCCCCCAGTACATTATAAATCTACCCCTCCCCAGTACATTATAAATCTACACCAAGGCCAAGTGCTAAATGGTGCATATTCATTATGTACCTTAAATTATGTTTTTCAGAAAGAAAATGCTAGTTTTCAAACTCAGCAATTTTTTTCACTGGATGAAGAAATTAGAATTGCAAGTCAAGGAGAACTTCCACTAAAAGGTGATTATTTCTAAAATCTGGTTGGAAGGGTGTCTAATATGTTGGCAACATTTTACCTGAAAAAGAACCTGCGGGTTTGCTTAATTCCACTGGTTTATGATGCAAAATGATGCAGATTCATTTTGTACCTTATGTTTTTCAGGAAGAAAATGCCAGTTTTAAAGTCTGGAGGTATTTTGAAAGGATGAAGAAATCGTAATTGTGAGTAATGGAGTACTGCCACAAAAAGGTGATTATTACTAAAGTCTGGTTGGAAAGGTGTCTAATGTGTCATAAAAATTTAACCTAAACAAGAAGCTACGGGTTGCCTAATGCTGGTGGCTTCTTGTGATAAATGTAGTTGGAGAGATGTCTCAGGGTTGGTCTAGTGGTAGTGTTCTGGGCTTCCAATCGCTAGTCCAGGGTTCGATTCCAGCTCTTGTCAGGTCACCTGGGTCTATGTTGGATGGCTGTTTCAATCATCCTTCACCTCATTGCCGGGTCCTCCTCCTCCTAATTAGCCTACGGAGTGCGTTAATACAGGAAGTAAAGCCCCAATCATCGATTAATCGATCTCACTTGTCAAAATTTAACCTGAACAGCAACCCACGGCTTGCCTGATGTAGGTGTTTTCTTTTAAAATGATTAACTTTTGAGTATGGTCAAATGCTAAATGATGCAGATTCATTATGTATTTTATGTTTTTTCAGGAAGTAAATGTCTGTTTTCAAACTCTGGAGGTTTTTCACTGAATGAAGAAATTGAAATTTCAAAGCATGGAAAACTGCCACAAAAAGGTAATTAGGCCTATACATAAAATCTGGTTAGAAACTAAAAAGTTGTCTAATATGTCACTATAATTTAATCCAGGCAAGAATCTCTGATTTGCCTGATGTAGGCAGCTTCTTCTGATAAATCCAGTAGGAGAGATGTCTACTGTGTCATCAAAATTTAACCTGAACAAGAACCAGTGGGTTGCCTTATGCAGGTTGTTTCTGCTGATATAATATTTAACTTTTAAGTAATGTCAAATGCTATATCATGCAGATTCACTATGTATCTCATGTTTTTTTTCAGGAAGAAAATGTTTGTTTTTATACTCTGGAGGTATTTTCACTGGATGAAGAAATTGTAATTGGAAATCATGGAGAACTGTCACAAAAAGGTAACAACAATGTATTTCTAAAGTCTGGTTGGAAAGGTGTTTAATATGTCGTCAAAATTTAACCGAAACAAGACGCTCCTAGTTGTCTGAAGCGGTGGCTTCTTCTAATAAATATAGTTGGTTACTGAGTGCACAAATACAGGACGTACAGCACCTATCATCCATCCATCAATCTAACGTGTTGTCCAAATAAAACCTGAAGAGGAACCCACAGCTTACCTGATGTAGAGGATTTCTATTAATAATTAACTTTTAAGTATGGTCAAATGCTAAATGATGCAGATTCATTAAATTTATATTATGTTTTTTCAGGAGGAAAATGTCTGTTTTCAAACTCTGGAGGTTTTTCACTAGATGAATTGCAACTGTAAACCATGGAAAACTGTCACACAAAAAGGTGATTATATCCAAAATCTGGTTAGAAAGGTGTCTCATATGTCACTATAATTGAATCCAGGCAAGAATCTCTGGGTTGGCTAATATTGGCGGCTTCTTCGGATAAATCCAGTAGGAGAGATGTCTACTGTGTCATCAAAATTTAACCTGAACAAGAACCTGTGGCTTGACTAATGTTTCTGCTGATATAACATTTAACGTTTAAGTAAGGTCAAATGCTATATGATGCAGATTCATTATGTATCTTGTTTTTCAGGAAGAAAATGTTTGTTTTTAAACTCTCGAGGTATTTTCACTGGATGAAGGAATTGTGATTGAAAATCATGGAGAACTTTCACAAAAAGGTGATTATTTCTAAAATCTGGTTAGAAAGGTCAAGTAGCACAACTTGCCCTGCTGCCGGGGTAAGTTGTGCCCCATGATGGACAAGTTGTCCCTGAGGTTTATACCAGAAAAACCTTGTATTTCACCAGGGGTGCCGGACCAAGGGGTGGAGGGGGCAATTTCCCTTCCAGCCCTTGTCCAAGGGGGGCAGAGGGGACACTGTGTTCCATTTTGATCTTAATAAAAAACATTATTCTACCTTATTTTAGCAATAGCAATTTTAGGCTCAAATTAAATAATAAATAATAATTTTATCATCAAAATTATTATTGACACTCTTCTTAAATTTCGTTATGCAAAATTGACACAAATATGATTTACCCCTTCACATCCGACCTCCCCTGTCACCCGCATTTCCTTCAGGCACCCCTGTATTTCACCTGTTTCTTCTGATAGATCATTTGTATATGGCTTTAGCATATGGCTATATGCTACATGTATGAAACTAATCAAACATTTTATAGCCATGTTACGCAAAAATTCAAAATTATGCAGACACTAAAATGTTTTTTGTTTAGATGGTGGTATAACACTTTCTAACTTACTTGCAAACATAAATTAAATAATGAAAATTATATCATAGGCACAAACTCACCCCAATCCAACGTCACAACTTACCCTGTATTGACTTTCAGGAGAAAATGGGTAGTCAAAAAGAAATCAATGATGCAAGATTAAATCTTTCAAAACAATGTCTAGATATACCTCTTAACTCCATCCTACTAGAAACACTTTATCTTGTTTACAAATACCAAATGACCGAGAAACAGGGATGTCAGTCCTTGTTACATCAGATTTTCAAGAAAAAAAATTTAATTTAAGAGTGTAGCTTTCCATAGCTTTACATTTAACAGGTTTTTCAAGGCGCATAATGATGTTGACCAATTGCTTTTTTACCCAGTTCTTCATTTTACCCCAATAGTTGGCAGGGAGGGACCAACTTACCCCCGGCACAACATACCCCTGTCTCCCCCACATTTACGAATTAAAATGTGCACAATGTGACAAGAGTGCTAATTGTTCCAGGTTATGGATGACATGTGAAATAAAAAGGGAAAAACAAGAAACAGCACTGTCCACTTCTCCAAAATAGAAGGTAAACATTTATTTATTTTTAAAGTTATTTTTCAGTTCCCTTTGTCATAATTTTAATTAACACTTGTTATTCAGGGATTGACCTCTTGTTGCATAATTAATTAGTGCACTTTAGGAATACTGCACTAACTGGAAGTTTTCAAATTCAACCCTTAAGTACAATTTGTCACTCATTGAATAAATGCATAACATATTAACGGCTCCCATGTATCTCTCTTTTATTGCTCAAGTAAACTTTAATAATAACGGTAATTTTAAATTTGCTATACAAATAGACAAAACTTTTAACTTGTATTTCTTTAAAAAATAAAATAAAATAACCAACCATTTTCTAAATTATTTCTTTTCTATCATTACAGGTACTATGCATCATCTGTATCGTGATTATGCTGATTTTATTACTTGAGTTAAAACACTCATCGGTGCGCAGATCTGCCTTCTGCTATGCAAATATGCAATACTGACTTAATGGAACATTTCTTCATTTTTACTTTTGTGACAATTTCACAAGACACCTTGAACCTTATCCACAAAAGAACAGATGAGCGTTCACCTACTTTTGAATTGTCCTGTGTTATGTATATTATTCTTATAAACATTTCACAACATATCAGTACATTGTATTTATAGCAAGAAATATGATCTGGTCACTTTTATGCCAGGTTTTCATTGGAGGAACTAACATGCAATTGTTGTTGTACAATCCCCAAAAGTAGGACCTACAAATTTCCTACATATCTCCTAGAGTTTACATTTATTTTATGATGAGTTGAACCAGTAAAAAATATTTTGCATGCCTACTTAAAAAGATTCTCTTTGTTGCTATTGAGTCTGATGCATCCTTGTAATATTTACTAATAAAAAATTGGAATTATTAAATTGTGGAATTACTGATAATTTTTGTTGATTTTCTATGAAGATGAGCTTCAAACAAGCTGTTGCACAACTTGGCCTGTTTCTCTGTGCATCATTGATGCATTGAATTGAGTTGACCATTAAAGTAAACCATTCTTTTCCGGGATGCAGATCTGAAACTAATAATTCTTTGAAAGCAAGACTAGTGGCAATTCTGCCAACTTGATGATGCTTGCAAGGCTGGTCACTTTTACTTTTTAAAGTTCTGTCTGCAACGCTTAAAATTAGTGTTCAATTTAGAACTCTTAGAAGACAGTGTCATATGAAGCATTCACATTTTATTCAAAGAGGACATAAATCTGCAAAAATAATATCAATATCAGGTATTGATAAAGCTGCAGTGCCTATTTTATGGTTTTCATTGCCAATAGGGCAAGCTTTTGAATGAAAACCTGAGTTTTTGTGTTGTTTTAATACGACTATATATATGACAAAAACCCCCAACGGGTGATAAAAGAAGTCAATAAGAAATTGTCATACTTGATTAATGTCATGTGTTATACTGTAGGAAACACATTGACTCTGGGATCAATGTACTAATTTTCATTTTCAAGCTATAAACAATAATTTATTTTTGCTTTTCATAAACTGTTGAACCTAGTTGAAACAGTAACTTTAATCAACCTTGATGCATAAATAATAAAGGCTTTACATCATGTATTCATGCATTTTTACAGGTTATTGTAATTAGGACAGGAGCAAGGCACAGCAACATTTGATGAGAAGGTTGATTGAAACTGCTGTCCGACATAGTATGTCCGATTGGTGACATGGCCAGAGCTGGAATGAGACCCAGGAACCACCAATTGCATTGAAGTAAAGAGCACTACCAACTGAGCTGATCCTTTTCCCAGTAAAGTCAGTCAGATTATGTACTTTACCTTTGTAGCCTGCTTGAGCAAAAGGGGGAACACAGACTGTCAAAATTTTATTTAAGGAGGTCATTTTACAGTGCGGTGTAAAAGTTTTGAGGCAACCACAAATTTTTGTTTCTCTTACATTCCCTTTGAGCACACATGACCCTCCTGTCTATGATTCCCTTCCTAAGTATCTCCATACAAGTACCCATAAAAGCTTTTTAAAGTGGATGTTGGAGAAACATTCCTGAACACTATACTAATAAGAAAACAACACCATTCTGACTCAAAACATAGTTTGGATATCAAACATAAAAAATGTGGATGTGGCTCAAGCCTTTTGAACATTACTGTATTTTCGGTGTTTTATTACTGGCTCCCCCCCTTTGCTGCTAAGGAATACAAAGGTAAGTGAAATCTGCTCTTACTGTACTTCACCTTTGTGGGGCTATATTTTTCCAGGAGTATTTTTGCCCAAAGGAAGTGCCCATGACAGACTGACAGAAAGTCCTTCAGACAGACAGACACACAGAAACAATATTAATACCCCCACTCTGCTTTGGAAGTTAGCAAAATAGTACTATATAAACTGCACAAAGATGCCGTTTCTAATTTCTTTACTATCTATTTGAATATTTGAGTATATTTACTTTGAGCAAAACAGATACAATCATAACATGTATAATTTTTATATGCTATTTTTCAAAAACTAGATGCAGTATAATTATACCTGATTAGCAGAGATTGCTTGTTGTGATTATTTTGTGTTTGTATACAACTGTTTTGTGTTTCTAATCCGACTGATCTCAATGACTGTTTCAGATCAACGCTTCTTCTCCCTTCATAAAGATAAACACCTTGTGTTTATTTTAAAACACTTCTAGAGTCAAAGACATGTTGAAGTGTTTAAAAAGTGTAACAAGCTCATTAAGGTGTTGTCGTGTTTATAATTCATAAACACCTCAACATGTTTATCTTTATGAATATAAACACTTCAACATGTTTAAAAAGTGTAACCCAAAAAGTGTTTATTTTGGTGTTAAAATAACAACACTTGTGTTTAGAGTGTAACCAAGAAGGTGCTCCATCAATTTCAAGGCTTAAACTGCAAAATTGAAGGAGCGAGGTCATTTTTACTGTCATGGAAATACTTTTTTTCTGTCTTTTTTTTCCCTTGTCAAATGATGCGAATATTTTTGGGAAACCCCTGGGAATCAACGTAAAAATTGGGTTAATTGTCCCTCATAACAATAAAAAGACCTTAACCAGTTATTTGTTGATACAACACAAGCCAATTTTGTAAATCCGGTTAACTAACAGAGAAATTCACTAACACAGGTAGATACAATCTAGTACAGAAGTCACAGTCCCCTCTCCTTGGAGTACATCTATATTGATGATATATGTCCAGATTCATCAAAAAATTATTTCCTAAGTATTCCCTGGCTTTCATGATTTTCCTATTGATAGTCTGTGAGTTTCACGGCACTGAACATGGTAGGCCTATATGTTTTGCAACAGAGAAATAAGCTTTTTCGGATCTGAAATTCGAGATGTTTTGTGTTTAAACAAATGAAGTTTTCGGCTGCTATAAAATTCTTAAACAAATTCTGAAAGACAGGTGACAAAATTCAAGTATTGACTCAAGTATTCCCGTGCTTCCATGATTTTCATATTGATGGTCTGTGAGTTCCATGGCTCTGAACATGGCAGGTTTTGCAACTGAGAAATAAGCTGTTTCGGATCTGAAATTTGCGATCTTTTGTGTTTATACAAACGACATTAGACGTTTTTGGCCACAAAATGAATTGTAGAATATTTCTGAAAACCAGATGACAAATTTCAGATATTGACTGAAATATTTCCCAACTTTTATAATTTTCCTATTCATAGTATTGGAGTCTCAGGTCTCTGAACATTGTATGTTTTGCAAAAAAGTTAGCAGCATGACGCACATGAAAATCGTGATCTTTTATGTTTAAAAAAATGGCCTTATTGACTGTTAAAAAAATCGTGGATAAATTCTGAAAAGCAGGTGATGAAATTCAGGTGATGACTGAAATATTTCCCAACTTTCATAATTTTCCTTATCATAGTATTTAAGTTTCAGGTCTCTGAACATTGTATGTTTTGCAAAAAAGGTAGCAGCATGTTTCACGTGAAAATCGCGATCTGTTACGTTTTCAGAAACGGCCTTATTGACTGCTCAAAAAAATCGTAGATAAATTCTGAAAAGCAGGTGATGAAATTCAGGTGTTGACTGAAATATTTTCCAACTTTCATAATTTTCCTGTTCATAGTATTTGAGTGTCAGTTCTCTGAACATTGCATGTTTTGCAAAAAAGTTAGCAGCATGACGCACATGAAAATCGCGATCTTTTATGTTTAAAGAAATGGCCCTAATGACTGCTACAAAAATCGTAGATAAATTCTGAAAATCAGGTGATAAAATTCAGGTATTTACTGAAATATTTGCCAACTTTTGTATTTTTCTTATTCATGGTATTTGAGTTTCAGGTCTCTGAACATTGTATGTTTTACAAAAAAGTTAGCAGCATGACTCAAATGAAAATTGCTATCTTTTATGTTTAAAGAAATGGCCATATTGACTGCTAAAAAATCGTAGATAAATTCTGAAAATCAGGTGATAAAATTCAGGTATTTACTGAAATATTTTTTAACTTTCATAATTTTCCCACTCATGGTATTTGAGTGTCAGGTTTTTGAACATTGTATGTTTTGCAAAAAAGTTAGGAGCATGACGCACATGAAAATCGCGATCTTTTATGTTTAAAAAAATGGCCTAATTGACTCCTTAAAAAAATCGTAGATGAATTTTGAAAATTAGGTGAGAAAATTCAGGTATTGACTGACATATCCCCAAAGTTTCATAATTTTCCTGCTAGTCATAAGCGAGTGTCAGGGCTGCAAACATCACATGTTTTTCCTGAAAAAGAACAGCAACTCTACTGCATAGCATGGTAATGTCACAATAGGACCCAGAGAATAATTGGCAGCAGCCAAAGTACCATACGGTCAGCCAAAGCTTCAGATGGTAAGGCAAAGCATCTGATGGAATATCATCTGATGAAAAAGGGTCTGATAAAATATCCAAATAGCATCTTGGGGGATATTTGATCTTTTCAAATATCCTCATAGTGCTATTTGGAATATCCAAAGTCTTTTGAAAAGCACTTTTTGCTATTAGACACAATGGCAGTAGAGACATTGTCACAAGCATGTGCCATGCTAATTAAGGATTATAAGAAAAAGTTTGACTCTCAGTTTAATGAATGTGCTAGTCAGATTTTAGAGTTGGGAGGTTTAATAACGGTTTTAGCAATGGTGAACTTCTTATGTTTTCAAATCTTTATGTGGGTCTCACTGTGTATATAGTCATCTAACTAACTTGTTTTTATATATAGGCCTATACACAAATTCATGTAGTTAAAGCAACAATTTGAGACTTCCACAGTGAGCTAATACAGTGCAGTGGGCCGTTTTTACCTTACCTGTGAGTAATTGTTGATCAATTAATTTTAATATTGTCCTATATTGATAGTGCATGCGATCATGTTCTTGATTGGAATCCCTGATTGCTAACTTCTGAATTGCGATCACGTGTCAGCACATGCTGTGATATACCACAACAAAGAGCAAATTAATTAGCTGATTCATTGGCTTTTTCTTCCTCTGTACTCATTTGTTTTTAAAACTTCCACAGTTGGGTAGAGTAAGCCAATTATTGTGCATTGGAGTTCCTGATTGGTATAATTACTTCAGAAGTGCAATCATGTGTCAGTACATGATGTTATCTATTGATAAGCTGATTCATTGCTTTTTCTTCAAGACTGTTTGATCAGATTGCTCAGCCAATATCTTGCTTTACCCTCGCCGATCCCCTTTCTGGTGGTTACCCTCGCCAACCGGAAGTGACCCTCGCCCAAAACCTGCAGTACCCTCGCCACTTCCGAGTTGGTACCCTCGCCATTTTAGGTTGGTACCTTCGCCATTTTAGGTTGGTACCCTCGCCAAAATGCTGGTACCCTCGCCCTGCCATTTTCCGTTTTTTGTGGTACCCTCACCTCGAGTGAATTCGAATTTCATAAATATCTTACTTCATCTTGCATGTTTGGGTCTGGCACTTGGCACTGATTCATTCCACAAGCCATTTAACCTATCTTAACAATTTGAAGACCTCCACAACCCTTACATTTTTTGTAATTTCACTTTGAAATCACGAAGTGAGAGGTTTAATGGCTGCCCTGATGGCGAGGGTACCCCCCTCGTTAGTGCACAGTGAGAGGTAGGATGCATACATATTTTTACAGCAGTTTTCTCTTTCACCTGATTTGTAGTGTGAAAAGAGTGGACTCTTGCACTGTGAAAATTTCACCGATAATTTGTTTTCTGTTGATGTCTGACAAAAAAAAAGATTGTGAATCTGATCCTAATACAAAAATCGATCATCTATATATGATGACAAATGGAATGATCATTCACTTCTTGCCATATAGTGAATTAGAAAGTGCAAATTTCACAGAGAAATAGTCCTAACTTATCCTAAGTTGCAACTGTTGCATACGTATTAATTCCATAAAGGAATAGGAATTCAGGGATACAGTGATGCCTAATTTTGCAAAACATAGTATAGTAGCTACCACAAGTGACTATCAAATTACAGCATAATTTTTTCTGCATAATTTGATCAGCTGTGGTCGACCTTAGTCTCTTGTGTAGTATCTGGTATCTCTGTGGCATGTCACAATATGGCAAGCAAGTTTATGGCTTTACCATAGGTCTGACATTTCTTTCTCAGGGGAGGATCCAGAAAATTCCGGTGGGGGGTCTATCGGGCTATCGCGTCACGGAACGCATAATTCGCCACATAATGCGATTGCGCGCGGATAAAATTAACATGTAAAAATATGTACATTTTGGTCTGGTGGGGGGGATGTATCCCCCATCCCCCCTGCGTCCGTCCCTGCTCTTTCTACAGATATAAACCCACTCGTGGACCAACTACAACAGTACACCATTCTTCTTGTTTTAAGACTGGCATACCTCATGTGTCAACCTTCTTCCTTAATCCTTATGTTCTAAACAAAAGTTCTAGTACATTTTGCAACCCAAGGAGAAAACAAACCAATAAAAAAACCATAGACATAGTTGCTATTTATCTAGGGTGGCCTGAATTTCATCCCCAGGGCTATCCATGTCTCCCCACATCAGCACACCATCATAAACAAATTTTTTGAAGATAATAAATAACCTATATTTTATATTTGTTATCCTTTTTTGCTTATGTGAAATAAATATCATATCAAATTGCCGTCATATTTCCTCAAGTGAAGTTGTTTGATATTATACAGAACAAACAAAATTGTCTAATGAGTGGGCAACTGCAATATCAGCTGTCCAGTCACTCCGGTGTTTAGATTTTAAACCTTAACAATGCTGATAAATGAAAGAACTTTCTAGAAATGTTGACAGCGAAACAAACGGTTCTTCGAAAAAGCTCCGAAAAGTTCCTCAATGGTAGACAGCATCAACTTGACAGATGAAAGATTCAAGATAGCCATAAGGCATATTTCCACAAGAATATGAAAGATTTCACATTCAAAAAAGACAATTTCTGAACAATTGTTAATGTGAAGCATCATTCTTGATGGCGAAGTTTCCTATAGGGCCTAGTAGATCATCAACCGTCTTTTGTCTTCAGTCAAAACCATATGTCCTTCTCACATCCAAGAGTGTCATCCGTAAAATGAGAAGAAAAAACCGTTGCTTTGCATATAATAAAAAAAACCATCTTTATGAAAAGAGGATATCTATTCTCATGCACAATGTATATCAGAACGTAGTAGGCACATAGTTTGTCCATACATTAAACAAGATCACTTGCGTACACCACATTGCCTCATGTGACCAATTTTCTGCAGCACTTAGAAACCGCATCTTAGCCATTTATAATTAACCATTTTTTTCCAAATCGGTCAGGCTAATAGGCCTATTTACACATTTAACTGACATTGACTCATTGTAACTTACTTCAGAATACTTGCAAAACAAAAATTTTCAGACTTAACACCGTATATATAAATGGTAAATCCCTCCCATTTTCCCTTTTAAACTTTTCCTGGAGCAATATTCTTCATGATGCATTTGTATTCATGGAGGAGTGAGTTATGTAAAACAGCATTATGTAGCCTTTTAAAATGTACTGTGTGGGTGTTTTAAAAGACTGTCTCACCTTCTTGTTCCTGCTCTGAATTTAAAATGCCGTATCCATCTTATTTGTTATTTTTATCAGTAGATTGAATACTTTTCAATCAAGAGGTTGACTACTTTGCAAAATGAGCCAGTTATGCATGAAGAGACTTTCAATAACTGGATGAGGAAGAAATGCATATAATTTAATTATGTATCACAATTATGCTGTTTTGAATTTCTGTAAGCTCTATGAAAGAAACTCTTTCAAATAAACTTTTTATAATTCCAAGTTGCAACAATAAAAAGGAAATTTTCTTTCGAGTATAATTGACAATCCTAATGCAACACAACTGTGACAATCAATGTACCCAAAATGTGAAAAAGTTATCATGGTTCACAATCTCGTTTCGACTTCTATAGGGGGAACCAGGGCACATTGGGATGCTTTTAACGTCTACTAATTTTGCTTAATGCTGAAAACACTGAGCAACTCAGAAGTTTGCATGAGTAACACCAACACCATTAAGCTTAAATCCAAGGCATGATAGATTAGACTGCACCCACCCTATTGCAGCCAGATAGCAAAAGGTATGTTGTGATCATGACTGTCCAAATGTGCCCCAACATCAATTAAAAAATCATTTTAACACTCCATATGCACTAGATATTACATATAAGTAGTGTGTAAGACTATATACAGTGCATTAACACCTTGTAGTACCAATAGTTAATAACTTTAAACATTCAGTTGACTTAGACACTTAAATTCTGCCATATAAAGTGTGTCCCGATGTGCCCCGTGTTGAGTGTCCCAATGAGCCCCGATATGAATTTTGTACCAAAATTCTAATTTCTCAGGCACACCAGTGAGTGCATTTATCAGGATAGCAATTCATAACTGTTTGTTACGATGTATCAAATTCATACAAGCATTGAGAAAGTCTCATTGTTCATGGTTTGTCCACAGAATGGTTTGAATTGAACCCCTCTGAATTTACCTTAGTAGTAGGAAAACAAACTTTTCCCCACCATTCTTCTGCATGTGGCTGTAATTTGTCAATAAAACAATAGAAACATCAGGATGTGAAATTACCAGATATGATGGCACTACCATATCATATACCTTGTCAGGAACCAAGAATATCCCACCGTCCCATAGTGCCCCACTTCCAAATGTGCCCGGTTCCCCCTATCGAATGAAAATGAATCTGACTCTCTAGTGACTATCCATCTTGCCAAAAATTCAATCTGGAATATCGCTAACGGACACTCTTGTGTCTAACAGTGCCACCTGTGTAAATAAGTGAAAAGCATGATATTGTGTCATTACATCAGTGCTAAACATCCTGGGTGCAGAATAATCTATACATCTTTGTATCAACTATCCATGTGTTTAGGTGGCTGAAACTAATACTTTGTGAGCTATTGGCAGAAATAACCATTTTCGCACGAAAATTCAATGTTTAACCCCCATCTATTTTCGGGGCTCTTGAGCAACATCTAAAACACCTTCAAATGAGCTGAAATTTTACGTGGGAGTCAGAGGGGGGCTTTAGAATACGTTTAGAGGTTAGCCCCAATGAATTTCAGACTTTCACTTTTTTTGGGACACCCTACCTGACAACCCATAAAAAGGGAATAATAAGAAAGAAAATTATTTGAGGACAAATTGGTAAGACAGTGAATTAATACTAACATATCCTTGAGAACATGACTTTTCTGTACGTCAAAAAAAAAAATCTCTGCTACAGTCCAAGAGTGTGTCGGAGAGAAAAGTGAAATAACATCACAAACCAGTGAAAAATAATGTCATTTTCTTTTTTCCGATCAAAATGTGTGTCATTACGGAAGTAATTCAATTATGGAATCTCAAGGACAGTGTCAGGATTGAAATAACTATTTTTAGACACGCTGTCAGGGCATTTTGTATACTCCTTGAAAATGATGTGTGCATGGCATTGTTTGCTATTCCCACAAAGCAATAATTAATTACTGACAGTGGGGAGGTTCACAGCGTTTTTCTATTCATTTTGTCTTGAATTGATAAGTACATGCACTGTTGCAGTTGGTAAAAAAAGTTTTGAATAACATGCTCTATCTCAAGGTCTGTCTCCATTTGTAGTTCTGAATTTATGTACAGGCGGTGTCTCCAAGCAATAGGAGCTCTGATGGAATCCCCTTTGCTTTTTCAACAAGGTGATTGGTGTTGTTGACCAAGCCAAGTAGTCTGACTTAATGAGTGTGTTTGTTGAATGTTTGATTTTTGGGTCAGTTATTGATTATGTTCTCAAAACAGCAGTTCAACAGAAAAGACTGTTGTTATCTTACAGATTGGGGGATTATATCATGTTAACAACCAGATTTAGAGATTATTATTAATTGTTGGTCACAGGATTTCATTTCATTTGCAAACAAACCAGATAATATGTCATTTGGTGGGCTTCCCGAAAGACAAAAATAGCACTCCCCTCATCGTAGTGCCACCTAACGATAATGCCTGTCGCAATCCCCATATGGAGACAGAACTATTGTTACCATGACAGTAGGAACTTAATCCAATTTCATTTCTACTTGGTATAAGCCTTCCTGAAACTGAACAGCTTTCATACAATACTCAGCAGACCCTGTCTACAAGTGGACTGCTCTTGCATTGCCACAGATCAGAACATATGCTGTCTTGTGTTGCCAACTAGTGACTAGTGTGCTATTCCGCGAGCTCCTGCGAGCGGCCACCAACTTTCAACCAGAGGAACACACACAATTTTGTCTGGAAGACACCGGGGCTATTTCTTTGTGTGTTTATGGTCTTGTCTACTTCCTAGAGAATGTGATTGCCGAGTCTGACTCATGTATACATCGATGTTGAATAGAAATTTTGTGAATATGCAATGAAATTGGAACTATTTCTTGGGACTGCAATGCTGTAGCATAGAAAATCAACTTTTGTGCCAGGTGGCAGCAGCATGCAGTTCTCATTTTCACCAGACTGCAGCAGACCTTTTCAAGCTGCAATCTGATAGAAAATTTCTTCCTAATATATCAATAGAAGTGCTCAGTCAGAGAAATGGACTTCTTGCATTTACATAGATGGCTTTGTATTCATGACCTTTGCAGTAGCTGAACTTGATCGGGACAGAGATGTGGGTGACCTGCAGTTCCGCCGTTGGTTAAGCATTTTTGTCCATTGGCTGTGAGGGCATTGGTTAAAATCTCACCCTGAGAACTCACTTCAGTCTGAGTCCATGGGACATTGGATGGTGGGCAGATTGTACAATAAAACTTAATGGGAGTGTGGTTCACAGCAATGAACCTCATGAATATGTCAGGTCGTGGAAGAATACAACACAATGAACCACATGGTGTGAATCACATGGTTTTTTGCTAGAACTTCACTGCCTATTGTGGGATATAACCCAGTATTCTATGCTGGGGTAATTGAAAGACCATGGACGTCCCGGCATGTGCCAGACTCCCAATCTCCTCATCTCATTATCATACAGTGGTCACCAAAAATAAAAGTGAAGCTCTCTCCACAAAAGATGTAGGTTGAGGTGCCCAAGCTGATCCGCTAAGTAAGAAATGCAAGAAAAGATGCTGAATCAAGATTTCTGTCATGTCGTCCTGTTTTTATTAACATGTGAAGTCTATACCATCAATTTGTGAAATTGTTTACACTTTCAGACTGTAATTTACAAAATACATGAGTGTGATGCCTACTCTGTGTTGGCTCTCATTGGCAGAAAACATCTGTGATGTCAAGAAAAAATCACTTCCTATGTTCTTTCTGGAAGGAAAGTAAATAGAACAAAAACAGTAATACCATTTACGTAGATTTCCGATTTTCCATCATCTTATCTCATTTTTGTCTTTCTTCCTGACTGATTCTTATTTAACGTCACTCCCTGATAAAATGTCATGAATGCCATATGATCCAATGATCCCCACAAAATAGGTTTGGCCCCAATTTCCTGAAAATATC
This sequence comes from Platynereis dumerilii, assembly GCA_026936325.1. Lineage (NCBI taxonomy): Eukaryota > Metazoa > Annelida > Polychaeta > Phyllodocida > Nereididae > Platynereis > Platynereis dumerilii. The sequence goes on from JAPTHN010000005.1 coordinate 32,621,763, forward strand.
AAAATGGATCTTTATGGAGCATAAATCAAAGTTGATGAGGATAAAACAATATGACTGGTAGGAAAAATAAATTGAGATTTCCTGACTTCCTCGACTACAGTCATTTTCAAAATGAATTCGTAAGGCTAATGATTCTTGGATGCTCTCCCAATATGCTTGGTAAGTGGATACACCGATACATGGTATAGAAAAGGAGCATAGTTGAGGCAACCGACATACACATAGAAGCAAATAGTAGATGTAGAGAAGACAGAAAAAATGTTTCGAAAAATGTATTTATAGATAAGTAATATTGTGCAATTTGTTGCTAAATTCATTTGTTTCAAAGTTCTGAAATTTCATATTATTTCCCAAACCTTTTTCATTGTATGAGGCAAATGATGTAATTTGACTGTTTGTCTTCATTGCAATTGCTCGAGGAATTATTATGATGATGACAAAATCCATAGAAAATTCTGAAATTGCTGCAGTCGTGTGTCAGTTATGGAGTCCTTTGACATAAAATGAGGGACAAGAAGTGGGCTGGCAGGAAAATGACAAATTGTTTCTTGCTGGTATTTTTTGCTGGCTATTTCCCAGTGAAATCAGACTACAGATGGGGGAAGAAAGCTTAAGTGGCATAACATTTAATCTGAGGTAGCAGCACTTGTGGATGTTGTCTTAATGACATCCAGGTACAGGTATCAATCCATGTTGAGAAGTATTAAAACTTTTTTCTTGATTTACTTTGGTCGACCACTGAGCTACTGTCACATTTTTTCTCATATATGCATAATTCGAATTAAATTGTTAAAAAATTTGTTAAATCGAAGATGGCTGTATTGTATGGAGCATATTTAACCAAATCAAATGTATTTGGTTAGTAGAGTTCATACTTTAAAAGCCACAGTTTCCATCTTTGTCTGTGAGAAGAAATGTGATGAGAGTGCAACCTAATAGTAAAAGTTTCTAAGCTTTATGAACTGAAAAGTTTGATACGAATTTAGTCTTTTCAAACATCTTGAGTATAAAACTCACTTTACCACTTAATCCTCCTACACACTACTGCCAAATCAAAGGCAATCTTGGTTGTTCTTAAATGTGATAGATTTCTTTCAAGTTAGAAATTAAGATTAGATTGCTTTCATTGGGACTGCTCGTTCAGTGACTGTAAAGGAATTGCAGAAAGTTGATAACCTTGTGTTCTATAATTTGTTTTAGAAGACGAAATTATCAAGTCACATTGTACTAGCTCAGGTTTCCCTTGAGGGTATCAAATCACAAAGTACCAGGCAGTTGTTTATTCATGAAATTAGTCTTTAGTCTCTTTAAGCGAGTTTTCTTTGCATGAACGACGTGTAAAAAAGTGTTTTGCAATCGTTACATTGCAGCCACAGCAATTAGTGAATTTAAAAAAAAAGAGAGTCATTTAAGGAGTCGGAAAGATTCACAGTTTTCAATTTGTGTAGAATTCCTTTTCTTATTATTTCAAGAAACTGACTGAATGAATTGACACATGTAGAATATCTATGTTCAGCTTGTTTAGCCTTAACACCTTTCACTGATTGATAGATGCCTCAATTGGCTTAGACATAAGTTGTTTGTTGTGGTTGTATACAAAACATAACATTGCCTGGCAGTTTTAGTTTCCTTTGTCTTAAACCGTGATGTCAAACTCTGAACTGATATGTCACAGATTGAAGATTAGACCAATCACATTAACAAATGATGTAACGGTTTACCTGCAAACAAGATTTCAAAAAACACGTAGCTATGAAAACTATAATAATCCAAGCGGACAGTAGGCCTGACGATGACATGCAATTTCTCAGATAAATGCTAGTTGTGTCACTTGTGTGGACTCAAAAAATTGGTAGCATTTATTGTAATTATGATATCCATGTGCATGCTAATTATTATTTGTATTTCTATATCCTTTTTATACAACTCACAACTTTATTGAGATCACATTCATCTTGATCCTAATTTATTATTTAATGAAGCCAGCTTGTGACTTTTACTTTTACTCACATTGAGTATTGTAACTACATTTCCACAACCATTTCAGCAGCAGACCTTTGATTTTAACTGCTGTACTGTGGCAACTTATATCTAAAGGACCCAAGGTACGTAGGGCTAACACTCTTTTCTGACATGGTGGATTACTGTTATGACTTATTGACTCAATCACTGACATCCCAAATTATGTGACTCACTGACCACAGGGGTTTTTGCACCAATATTTTGTTGATTATATGACTATATAATTTAAAGGGAATTCACCATTTTATGTTGAGATGTCAATGTCTTAAACAGGCAGTCCTTGAAGTGGCAATATACAAGCCTGGTGTCAATGAATAATGTAAAGGGCTAGCATAACACTCAGTCTTTGATATCTAAAAATTTCATGGAACTGCAGCAAACAACAGCTGCAGGGATGACTAGTGAATTTTTTGTTGATTTTCTGGGCAATCGGGGAATAGAAGCTGTTTCATGGATTCTGGCACTCAGGGTAACCAATTTGAAAGATTAGGCTAAAAAAACCCATCAAAATTGGTGACTGGTTCAAGGAATATATTCGATATAACAGACCATTCAATTCGCTTCAATTTGCAGCCAATGGCCACAATATTTCGCATTTATTCCCTGCACCACAACTATTCACAGCAGCTCTGACCATGGTTTTTTGGCATATTTCAAGCTGGCTGGTGAGAAGCAGCAGATTATGATGGCAAGATATTAAAAGACCTTTCTAGGAAAATACAGATGATATAAAGTAAATTAGACAATGTTTATTTAAACGAAACTGACTTCTGAGGATGATGATAAAGTGTTTTAGCATTTCCATCCCCTGAATTGACAACCAGAGAGGTTTTACCAGCATATTTGTAGGGAAGTCATGAAACATATTCTATTCGCATTTCAAGCTTTTTCACACTTTTCTGGCTTGAAACTGCTCCCATTAGGTCAGAAGATGTCCTAAATGCATGAAATTTTCGCTGGATGTTTGGGAGATATTGATGATTAACCAAGACCATTTTTGCGAATGTCATGACTAACAGAAACATGTGTAGATTGACTTCAATTGAATATTAGGTTGTTTTTGGTGACTTCCCTTTATGTTATATATTTGTATCTTACACAAAGATAATAGGTAGGCCTACAAAAACCCCTATGTCACTTACATCATCAAATGCATGCGTCACATGGTAAATAAGTAAGTATGACACCATGATGTCCCTCTGGTGTTAGTTGGAGTAATGAAAGGTGTCATTCATGGAACCTTGGAAGCTGTTCTGCCATATCAAATACCGAAGATTCTTATAGGAGCATCTGAGTAAACCACCTGTCATGCGAAGTGACATCTGCGAGCCATTTGGGCTGTCTTCCAAATCAATGGACATGTAAACACTCTATGTATCTTGGATGTTATTCAGATATATGACATGAAATCAGTGGTCCCCTTCTTGATGTTGGTGCTGAGCAAGTTACACAAGGTTGCCTGAATAAGGGGGAAGGGGGCGCAAGGTTGCCCATTAGATCTAAAAGAAAATCTTTATTAGAAAATTATGCACTGAAAAAACACTTTGTCTAAATATAGACAAATTTTGTCAGGATTTACACAAAATCGCATGTTAGCTGGTGTCCGTCCAAAGTCTTGTCTATTCCAGACAAAATGAAATGTGTGATTTTTTAGACAATCATTTTGTCTAAAAAATTTTGTGTAAACCTGTCTGCTTTACGCATCAAAACTGTCAAAATATGTGTTAATTTTATGATAGACATTTGTCTGTTGCAACATAGACTTTGTTTAGAATTTTGTCTTTTTTGACATAGACCATTGCTTGATTTAGCATAGAGTTTGTTTAGATTTTTGTCTATTTCAACACAGATCATTGTCTGAAGCAACAATGTATTTGTTCAGAATTTTGTCTGTTCCAGCACATGCTCTTGTTTAAAATAACATAGCCTTTGTTCAGAATTTTGTCTGTTCCAGCACATGCCTTTGTGTATAATAACATAGCGTTTGTTTAGAATTTTGTCTATTTCAGCACATGCCCTTGTTTAAAATAACATAGCCTTTGTTCAGAATTTTGTCTATTTCAGCACATGCCCTTGTGTATAATAACATAGCCTTTGTTCAGAATTTTGTCTATTTCAGCACATGCCCTTGTTTATAATAACATAACCTTTGTTCAGAATTTTGTCGATTTCAGCACAGATCATTGTCCAAAATAACAATGTATTTGTTCAGAATGTTGCTTCAGCACATGCTGTTGTGTATTGCAACATAGTCTTTGTTTAGAATTTTGTCCATTTCAGCACAGATCATTGTCTGAATTAACAATTAGTAAATCTATGCGCAGTCAATGAATCCTTAACCCTTTAGAAGTAGATAAACAATGTATATTTCATTCTCCAAAATGCAATGATAACCAAAACAAGATTTCCATTGATTATATGAATGTTTAATTAAACAATAGTAAATAATGATACAGTGTACAGTACTTGAGGTAATATTAATCATATGCTTAGAAAAGAGTCAATATGTATTTTTTTAATAAATCATAAAGATATTTGCATAGGTCTTTCCCAATATGAATGTACAAATCAAATAAAGTTCATAATTATGACTGGTCTACATACCCATCCCTGAATAAAAATGTCCTTAATTTTAATGGGCAAGTCATAAATAATGTTTTCCAATTCAAGTAGGTCATGTATTATACTGCTGCGCTTCGACAATGCTGCAGCTGCGAAGAGCAGGAAATTGTTGCTACCGTGTGACACCTCCTTTGCTAAAGGAATCTTTCTCAACCCTGCTACTCATCCATTCTTGGTCCCACCTGAATAGTAATAGATAAAGAAAAGAAACAGTGAATTACACCATTCATGTTTGTATGTATTGATCCTTACTTTGTTATTTTTCAGTCATTTTCATGCAAGTAGAGCATAATATAAACTTTCGCATGCAAATAGATTACAACCCAGTTTGTTTTGCAATACCACGTGAAGAAGTAGTGTATAAAAACCGTGCAGTATATATTGTTGTATACCCAATGGTTCTTTTTGCATGAAGAGATATGTTGGAGGTTTTATTGTAGTGTTTACCTTTGGGAAATCATGTCTAGGCAAATCCAACTGACTAGTATAGATCATCTGAGCAAAATTTAGCTCTCTTGTGAATTGCATAATTGGGCACGAATAAGACCGAATGTTTGTACGATGTTATTTTGATATGCAGGCCCACTCATGAAGAGATCTTGAGTCCTCTGTACCCACTCTTGTGATTTTGTAATTTATTAATTAAACTGTTTTTCTTGAGTAACCACTACAATGTTACCAATATAATTTGTGGCTAAACTTGTAGCTACACAACATCAGCCAAAATTAACATTTGCAACATCAGAAGATTGTTGCAAGTTGTCGTCGGGCACATCTTAAACACCACAAAGCATTGTAACCATTGGGTCTTTTATAATTATACACCAAGAAATATGATAACAAAATACAAACTTACTAGTTTGAAATCCACAAAATATTCCATGGTCTCTGTAAGTTGCCATTTTCGCCACGACATCTGCAAAAAAGGAATGCTGACCATTTAATGAGGAAAGAAGATGATTTACCAAATAAGATTCTGCAACTATACCAATTAGGTGAACCAGATTTGTGTGTATTGAGAAAATCAACAGATATATAGTGTAATTTGAAATGTATTAGTATTTATAGACCATATTTGAAAATATACACATTATTATTTTCAATTTTTGTCTAACAAGTGCCATATACATACTCCAGTCTTGTATGTCTTTATCAATTGTTCACTCATAAAATATATTTAATTTACAAAATACACTATGTTGAGTTATCCAATTGAATTGCTCCTTTCTTACCTGCTTATAAATCAATTCCATCATTTGCAATTTTAAGATCATCTCTTTCATTTTATTGTTGAGGTTTTGGTGTAGCTTTGACAGCAGTGCTGGTGTAGCTTTGACAGCAGTGCTGGTGCCATTCTCTCCCATTTCCCGGCAAAATTATCGAATGTCTGGCCAACTAGTTGAGAAATCGTTGTCACTCTGAAATAAACAATTACAAGTATTGAATACAGACAGAAACAAAACTGAAGTTGTCCTACTACTGTCTTTGCATAATTAGAAATTCATATATGCAAAGTGCAAAATCAAGGCTTTAGTAATGTATGACTGATGTGTCACGTGATCAGCTACAAGAGAACGTACACTCAGCAAAATGCACTCCAGACTCTTTAATGAGCACACAGGACATGTTATTCTATTCATTGTAATGCTTTTATAACCCTGCCAATTTTCCCATCTCCTTCAATTTCAGAGAACTGTACACTGTAAAATCGGACTCGCTGATTCAGCTCAATTGATTGAGTGAGATGGTTGCACAAGTTGATTGAGCTAACATAGATTAATGTTTTAAGCTGAGATAACTCAAAATACCGAGCTGAGATAGCTCAAAATACTAAGCTATGTTGACCAAGGTATTCAAGCTGAGAAAACTCAAAACAATGAGCTGTGTTGACTTATAGCTCAAAATATTGAGTTTTGCTGACTTATTGATCCAAGCTGACACAACTCAAAATTTTGAGCTGTGTTGACTTATTTTTAGTTGTTTTTCATTTATATTTGTGTGACCTGTCTTATAAAGTTATTTATGAATATGGGCTGTAATCCCGAAATATTGTTTGATCTCTCAAGGGGATCCACCTGATCCAGTATGCTTCATTTCAGCACATCATGGACAGGCCCAAGATGCATTCAACAAAGACCATTGCATCACAAGGAGATTTAAAAATTAATTTCTTGTGAATAAATCCCAATGGCCTGTGGCTCATCTCAGTTGTTATACAGTGCTAGAAGCCTATGTTTGAACACACTCTAACTTGGAAATGTTGGTTGACGTGTGAAAGCATGCATCTAATTACTCCCACAAATTAATTTAAGAGAGATAAAAATAAAAAAGTAACCAGCTAAAGTGGTGTGCTACTCATTTTTTCTCTTGGATAGTGTAATATAAATGTAATTTTTTCTTGTAAGTAAATAATTGTTTAAAATTAAATGCAGTCTTATGAGAAGTGCTTGTTATAGATGGCGCTATATGTGGCATGACTGAGATGTCAAGCTATCTGCAACAACTGAAGCTTTCATGTTTTCACAGTTTAATGTTATGATTCGTTTGGACAACTTACAGCATTGAGCTATCATGCCTTGACAACTTATAGGATTGAGCTATCATAGCTTGAAAATTATTAACATTCTCAGACAGCTCAAATTATTGCATCAACTCAGTTTTCAAATTTTACAGTGTATCTCCGGGAATTACAAGCCCTCACTTACATCATACATGTACATGTAATGAACCATGTCCTATGTACCACACACGCTACTACCATCCCAATCGTAACCAATGTACGGCCCACAGGCACAGGAGGTCAATACATTTTGGGGGGCTGCCCAAAAAATATCGTCGAAATCGCCCCAAAATCTAAGTTCACAAAATATTCAGCCCGAAAACCACCTGAAAAATTTATATTTCAAAATTTTATTTTTGGGGGCTGCAGCCCCCCCCCCCAGCCCCTGGCTCCTACACCTGGATGTACCATTTCCAACTATTCCAAACATACTCATACAGATGGCTTTAGCCCGATATCTATGCACTAGCCCTGTACCCATCATCAATGTCAACCAAACATGATCAATGTCCACCAAACATGACCAATGTCCAACATCCATACAATATGCACTAACCCTAAACCTATCAACTATCCCACCAATGTCCAACATCTATGCACTAACCCTTTACCTGTCCTTAAGGCTTAAGAGTTAAGTATCCCAAACAGCAACTATCCCAAGCATGACCAAGGTCCAACATCTATGCACTAACCCTAAACCTACCCTCAACTGTCTCAAACATCAACTATCCCAAGCATGACCTATGTCCAGTATATACACTAAACCTAATCCAAACTGACTGCCTATTTAAGAAAAAGCTATCCAAATATATTTCAATGTTCTAGTACACACCTATAGCCACGGATATGCCCCAGTAATTCCTTTTTTTTTCAAAGCAACATATGAATTAGCAATATTGACAAATAAGTATATAGACAAAGTCTTCAAGCTAATAATTAACAACATTTAATAATTAATTAAGTTTTCTTAGAAATAACAAATGAACTTTATCCCACATAATTTCATACATGAATTTTCAATGCCATATTTTTGAGACATGAATTAGATCGTTGTAATGGCCTATATTTGACTCATGTCATGCCATTAACTTGGAAGTATCTGTCACCTTAACTTTGTGTCTGAGCATTGTAATAATAGTCAATTTTCCACTTAAAATCTGTTATATATCACATTTGGTTCATGCATGCAATCAAAAATAATTAAAGCAAATCTTTAACTTACCTTTACATCTTTCAGTCAGCTCCAGCAAACCCCACAATGTCAACTTCCCAGTGACAAATGTACTTTTAACCAAGGTTGCACATGCTTGTCTTTTGCTAACAAATATCTAGTCAGTCCGAGTCAGTACTTTTCTTAAGTGAAGCTTGATGACTTTAAAATCTAAACGAGGTCAGTTTTGATCCAGTTTAATTGTTTGCCATGTTGGCCAACAAAACAAAACATTTACAAAGAAGATTAGTCTCGTACCAAGCAAAAGTACCCAATATTTTGTGTGAAATTTTGTGTGGAACATCAGACAAATTGGAAGTTGCTGGATCAACAGTGTGCCTTATGCTGTTTTACAACACTGCTTGTCTGTTTCACACATTATTTTGACTGGAATACACAAAGCCCATTTTACACATAGATTTTGTCTGCTATTTCACACAAGTGTTTTTTCAGTGTGTACAGTCTTGGAAAGTATTTAAATAAATATTGCAGGTGAAAGGTTTTGCTTCCAAGATGTGACTTACTAGATTTTGACGTTGAGAAATCCAAAGAAAAAACCAGGTATACGCCAACATGTATGTCACTTAAAATAGGTGAAATTTATAACTGATATTTTTTGAAATTTTTCTGAAAAGCATTGAAGACTTATCTGTCATAAATAATATTCACCACATCAGTTTTCATGATAACCCCAGCGAGTCTGCAAAGGCTGGATTTCAAATGTAAATTTTCTAAGAAATCTTCTGTTGGACGCAAGGCCTGACATGACGCATCCAAGTTGGGAATTATTATATTATTCATAACAATCAACATGTTGCACATGGAATCATATGATATGGGTATAGCATTTGCTCAGGTTTGTGCAACATGCTGTAATTATAGCAGAACCTGACCTACTACCTTCTTCATACATTAGCTTCATAATACCAAGATGTTTTTGGTGTCAGTTACAGTGATTAGATGTGTCACTTGCACATGACACTTTCACAAGCCATGGATGCGGTGGGTGTATGTTCCTTACACTTACTTATATATTTATTTAGATTTTCCAAATTAATTTCTGAATTGTAACATTGATTCTTATGCTTTGCAATAGTCAATAAAACTTAAATTTTCAAAATTGAAAATTTGCTGCTTTGTCCAAGAAACCTTTTGATGCTTATATTCCAATGTGCTATGTTCCACAGCTTTTAATATGGCATACAAAAACATTTCTTGGCGGAAAAAAACTGATCATGCAAGCACTGTCAGCCTGCAACATTTGTTAAACCTTCAAATCAAACGAACTAAAACTTGATTTCGTTCCTTGAGAATGGATTTAACTGAAATGCATTTATTCCTATAATTTACCCTTTCTTCAAATCTTTGTTTAAAAAAATCCTTAAATAAAAACTGTGTCAGAAAATGGGAAAAACAGGGATAACATTCAGATCAGAGAATCAAATCCATTCACCTTCTACAAGATTTAAGGATGTACCAAAGAAATAAAGCCGATCCAACGTCCCTAATCAAAGTTCGACATTGCATTACTGGAAAACCTTTTATGATTTTTCATCATTTTCTTCTTTGTTCTTGGGATAATTCATCTTTTGAGTCATTATATCACCTATAGGGATTTCTATCACAAAATTCACAAACATTAATTTAAACAAAATACCAAGCTTCATCTTGTGCATGTGCTTAATATTTGAAATATCAGTTATTCTAGCAATAATTGATTTATTTTCACTGTGTCTTAGAATCATTCAATTTTTCTGGGCGTTCATTGAAAATTTAATATATACAGGGGTGCTTGAGATACAGGTAAGACCCCTTGTTTTACTTCCTGAAAAATATTGGACTGTTGCACTGTGAAAATGGCACTTCGTGTGTCATCATTCTGATGATTTGTCATGATCATACCCAATACTTTCAATAATTTGATCTATGGAGACTAAACCTGCTTGTTGGTGACAGCCAAACGAAAGGATTGTCTTTCTAATTTTCACTCTAAAATCGACTAAGACAAGTCAAATGGCCTTCTCTTGATCATGACTTATCAAACAGTCTCTATGTTTCCCATGTTGAAATCACAGAAGATGACACTACATCGACTATCATTTTTCACAGTTAACTGGTCCACATTTTTTCTATATCAAAGTGCCAGACTATAAACAACTTCATCATACATGTATGTTAAAAGAAAGTACAATAATTCATAAAACTGTATACCAAATAAGATGCAATATATGACATTTTGTAACTCACTGACAAAGAAGTATCAATCTTCAGGACACTTTCAGAATGACTCAATCTGCATTGCAAATTATGTGCAGTATCCATGGAAACCAAAACAACAGTAAGTCATAATGAAACTCCGGGACAAAGCATAGTGACTGTGATACATTTTCAGAGGAATTGCTTCTCACTAGTTTTGTGTCACATTGTGTGAGAAGCAAGACTTTCTTTCCCAGTTCACTGCTGAAGAACAGTAGAAATGACATTCAATATCTGGAATTTTGAGGAAAGTACAGACGGTTGAAACTGTTTAGACAGCATATACCTAACGGATGTTGTGATTTTTGTTTAAAGACTAAACAGGGTTTTGAAGTAAATTTCTTTTTTATTCTGACTAACTTTTAAAAATGTTCAATTTGTATGTTAAATATGTTGATTCCAGATTTTTTAATAAACTTCATTTGTTAAACAAAGATCGATTTGACATTACTCTCATGATTATTGTGTAGAGCAGACTCTTTATTCTGTACAAATACTACTCAATCAGCATTCCAAAGTAGCTAAATATGGGACGATCCTGCCTGATCATAAAAATTGGCTCATCGTTCAGTTCAGCGTCCTATGATGCATTTCATGACAGTTCCTTGGGCTCCCTTCCTTTTCCTCACAATTCTTTGGACCCCCACTTGCTGATTCTGTCATGGTATCATGCGATTCAACAAAAACCAAGAAGAGAGCAGGAAGTCCTGCAAAAGCTTCCATTAACAAGGAAAATTGACAAAAAGCCTGGAAGATCGTGACAAAAGTTCCATCCCTCCATTTCCTCATGATTCTTTGGCACTCAGTTTTCTGCTTTTATCAGGCAATTTGAACATGAGGCATGAAAATAGCAGGAAGTCTGACAAAATCAACTGTTGTAAAAAAATTGAAACGGTTAGGTTAGTATTTCGGAAGGAGTAAGGACAGGCTCGATGTATGAATATCTTCAAAAATGTTCAGCAATTTAAATAAAAGAAGTTTGAAGTGGTTTGCTAGATAATCAGAGTGATATCAATTCATGAAAATAATATTAATATAAAGTGTCTTGACACTTGTTTGCTTTCTTATATCACCAGTTCAACTCCAAATAAATTTCAGTTGACAAAAAGGCATTTTTTTCTGTGTATAAACAGTGTATGTGTATGGAGCAAAAGTGGTCATAACATCACAATCCCATTGTTTAGGCCATTGTTTATTTATGACATTATCAGTAAGATGCCATCATGATGTCATGGCCATTTTTGTAAAATATCACATGAGTCTTGTTGGGTGAAGTTAATTTTCTTACAATATTACAGGCCTTCATGCTCCCAACAGTGATATTCACAGCCAACCAGGTGATAATTTAGATTTAATGGCAAACCATACATTTTAAGGTCAAGAAACTTCAAAGATCTTGTATCTGAACATGATCCTGACACAAATCTCTAGGTGGCATCCTTACCATGGAACAAGCATCCATTACTCTCTCCATTTCACTGAGATATCGGAGCAGAATTTGTGGGGCACGTTGCGCCCTGAAAGCTCCTGCTGCGAATTTAATGAGGGCACATTTCAGGAACTTGTAAACAGGAATCGGATACCAACCAGGCAATCTGCCATTCAAGTTTAAGGCTGTGGTTGCAAGTTGAAGTAGGTTTCCGCAAGCAAGATTATTCTGTGGAATCCAACCAATGTCAGAGAAGGCAACATATCATCTCCATGTCAGTATTTTGTTTGGCAATAAACGGTGACCTGTGTGTGCTTAAATTGCATTCAGCAAAGAAAAGTACTCAGCCTATCATTTGCACAATCTCACTGCACATCATGACTAACTAACCAATGCTAATGTACTGATTTCCATGAGAATGCATGCATGATATAAGTCATTACTCTTTGAATTTGTTTTCCTATGTTAAGTACCTTCATCATGTCACCACTCTAATGTAATAATATATAGCCAGTGCAATTTATCACTCTTTTCTAAGCTATTATGTTTTGTCACTGATAGAATTGAAAAAGAAGGAAGCACCTTCATGACCACTGCAGAACTGGGTAAACTGACTGAATCTGCATTGCAAAGTATGTGCTGTATGCATGGCAACCAACACAACAGTAGGTCATGATGGAACTCTTGAACAAAGGATTGTGACTGAAAAAGATTTTTAGAAGGAATTGCTTCTCACTGGTATTGTATAGCAGGTAAGATTTAATATCTCATGAAGCAGTTGCGAAACAATTGAAATTGAAATAACGGTGCAGATTTCCAGACAGGAATTGCAGAACTATGAGACCGTATTTTGGTGAGACTAAAGTTTACACTGACATAGATCTATGAATATTTTTGGTGGATAGCATTTTAAAATTTTATCTCCTTTGAATATATATCTTTTTTTTACTCTGAGATTACACCAATATTGCACATTGTACTCGTATAGCTCAGTTGGCATGGAAGCTGGGCCAAAATTTTCTAGCCACTGACTCGTCTCTGCTGTGAAAATAGCTGCAAATCGCTTGTGCAGTTCATCACTCTATTTCATGACAGTTCCTTGGGCTCCTTTCCATTTCTTCACAATTACTTGAACCCTGGCTTTCTAAGTTTTCATGGCATCACGAGATTCAACAAAAGCCAAGAAGATAGCAGGAAGTCCCGCAGATGCCTCCATTAACAATGAAGATTGGTAAAAAGCCTGTCCAGAGATTTTTGGCAAAAGTTTCATCCGTCCTTTGCTGTGCAAGTTTTTGATGCTTGGTCCCAGCTCTCCTGTTAAGGTTTCTACTTTCATCATGCCATTTTGACATGCAATTTAAGCTAAAAGGACAGCAAAAGTCAGAAAAATTTTCATTAAAAGGGGGATACGTCAGTAATAGTTTATTTCGAGGGTCCGATATAATGTTGTGTAGATATATTGACTTGTTATTGGGTTGACATACCCCCCTTACCAGGCTATTGTAGTGTATTTTGGTTGATGGAGTTTACATCCGGAAGAGACACCTTTTGAAAACTCGAAGTGTGGATATCTTGTGAATTATCAGGTTAAGAATAATGTCATGTTGCTAATTTAAATACACCACCGTTACCAAAATAAAAATATAACTGACTTGGCCTGCAACAGTATTAATTTAAGCATACTACAACATTTAGATAGATGGATAATTTTTTTTATTAAAGATAATGCACAGGTTGTCAGGTAAACGCATCTGAGATGTTGTTTAGATATGTGATACAGACAGAAATTGCAACTCAGCATCCTTGCCATATCACTGGTGTCCATTACTTTCTCTATTTCACTGACAGCTGCTCTTGAAATCGGAGAAGAATTTGTGTGTCACCACACGTTGTGTCCTGAAAGCCCCTGCTGACATCTTAATGAGAGCATGTTCCAGAAAGGAAGTTGTAAACAGGAATTGGATGCTAAGCAGGCATTTTTTCATTCAATTGTAAAGTAATAGTATAAATATATATGAGTTAGGGCTCTATATAGTTGCCGACATTCTATACGATACGTATCATCGATACACTTGATCGATATACGATTCGTACCGTCGGACGCAAATTCGGGCCCGATCCGCATTTTAGAGAAATCCGCAACCGAAAACGATTTTTTGGCCCGGAAAGTTGATCTCGCATCAGAGCGGACGTCAACATGACGGCCATCTCGAGTTCAGTTCATGATTCTTTGGATATTTTCTGTTGAAACTCGGCAATAAAACGACTTTTTTTAGCTGGATGTTGCATTATTACACTGAACCGAAAGTGCTGCTTTGAAAACAGGTTCGGGAACCGGCCAGACTTTACCGGTACGGCCGGTATTTATCAAACCGGTGTAGACCCCTAATATGCGCACTAAGTAGAAGAAAGTTTTGGCTTGCAAAGTTGTTCTATGAAATTCATTCAGTGTATTAGTTTAGTCCTGATTAAGAAGATCAAAGGAAATAGGTACATTAGAAGTTTATTATTACAGTTAATAAAATGCTGTGATGGCCTAAGAACATTCAAGTCAGCAGGGACTTAACACCATAGAATTCATTGACTATGCCCTTCACCATGCAGGTAATGTTGTATTTTCTGTACTTTTCAAAATAGAATTTCCTTCTGACTTACAGGTGATTTCATTACCATGCGATACTTTTCATTCACAATTGGCTCTGAGGAATCAATGCTAAACCAGCACTTACTACGTTTGATAAATAAAATGTGTGACATCTGTTGTTTCTAAACCAATCAGACTAATTAAAAATGGCATGTATTTAGTGGGTCTAGAACCTAAGAATCCATGCTAACAAAATCACCTATAACGTTTTTACAAAAATAGTCACTGTCTCAAACATATTGAAACAACTCTGGCTTTGCAATAAATCAGCCTGAGAGTTATTTCAAATTCACAGCAGGAGCAAGGAGATGACACAGTCTCATGAAGCACTCACAAAATACATTAGGGAACATCTCAATGCATTAGCGAGCTTATTTCTCAATGCATACAATGAACCATAATAAAAGTATTCATAAAGAACAATGGGAGTAAATTTTGTATGAGATTGATGGAAAAGTTTTCAATTTGGAAGTATCTTTCTGGGAGTATCCCTTAATCTTGTTTCAAGCAGTTGAATTGTCCGCATAAGTTTAACAAATAATTAAAGAAGATAAATCATACAATAGAAATTTTGCCTCAATTTGTCTCAGGGTGAGGTCATAGGACATGAGATATAATGCATCTAAGGTGAAAAATTAAATCACACTAGCAGAAAGCCAAAACCTTTTTTTATTACATTCAGTGGTACAAATGACAGAATGGCATAAATTAGGTCTTTCTTTACACTTGCAATATACATGTACCGTACATCTAGAATGCTAAAGTAAATGTTCTTATCCAAAGTGTATAATCCTTCTTTCCATATATGAACTGAGACAAAGCAAATGTTCTTATCTGTCATATTCACTACGCCGTTCTATTGTCTTTCAGGGGACATATGGTTGAGCCTCTAGGCAAGAGCGGATGGAAGAGGTGCTGTTGAAACAACTGCCCTCAAGAATGATGTGTCACATTCCAATTTCTGAAAATGTTCTTGAAGAATTGTGCCTTTTCAACTTGGTGCTGCATGCCATTGAGGGTTTCTTCTGCTATCAATCGTGTTCACAATCAACACCTCTGGAAGCAATATCATAGAAAATCAGATTATTTGCGGTTCTTGTATCTTCTGGTAACCCTCTACAGCAGAGGACCAGTGTGTATCTATGTGTACTTCAATTTCCACTCTCAAAATTTTGGGGCTTATTTTTGGACAGAAGGACCAGTGTGTGGCTGACACGTTTTGACCCTCAAGGACCATGGTGTTTGTATGTGTGTCTTACCCAACAGAGGACCAGTGTGGGCTTAGGTGTGCATTCTTACGCATCAACCCACACTGGTCCTACGCAATAAGAAATAAGAAAACCACTTGTATGGAATTGAACATAATGATGATCTTTAAATTAATAGATGGGCCATTAAAAATAAGAATAACCCTCCTTGATGCCATAACATATTTAGTACAGACAAGTTGAAGTTCTTGATAACAACTAACTTTTACAGTTTTAAAACATCAAACAGGACTGTTAAAGGTGTGTCGTGTTCTCTCACACATGTTCATGTAACCTAGTTCCACGTGATAAATGGACATTCTTGAGGTATAATATATATGCTGACCTTTTTTTTCAATTACAAGAGAATGCTGGACATGTGGAGAAAAATGTTGTATTTTATTCGTGATAACAGCGTGTAGTATTTTGTTATTTTATAACCCCTGTGTAAAGGGAACAGTGTGGGTAACAACGAAGATTTCATTGAGAATGTATATTATATACATTATCTTTAAGCAATGGAAACCAGTGGGGGTTTAAGTGTTTAGTTGCCGTTTATCTTTGAACCAGTGTGTGTTTATGTGTACGGGTAATAGTCTTTTCATGGATTAATCAATATTTGGGAGCATTTCCAACCGTGAAATTCATTTTGCATGCTCCTACTAATCAAATATATCAAATAACATGAATTACATAGGCAAATTTATGAGATAGAAATCAGTAAATTTGGTAATTAAACAGATGGCTGACTTTGACCCCAATTTTCTCAGAGATAAAACAAAAAATAGTACACAGTACTTTGAGAGCAATGTACAAATAATGGTTCCCTAAACAGGTGAAATAAAAACAGAAGGTCTGACTGAATAGCAGCCAGGCACATTTTGTAACTTAGTGAAAAACGTCCCCAAAATGTGTGGTCCTTCTTGCTCAGAAAAACCCTAACATTCCTGAGACATTTTACTCACCAAAAAGCCTTGTTTCAATACACACTGGTTCCTCATGTCAGTTTGACACCATAAATTTTTGCTCCTGGAAATGAGGTACTCCCTAGTACGCATTGGTCCTCCAAAGGATATCATATGTAGTGCAAACTCTTCAGTCTGTAGGTACAAATACAACTCAACTCATTCAGCATTCCAAAGTAGCTAAGCAAGGGATGACCCTGCTTGATCAAAAAAATTTGTCCATAGTTCAGTTCAGTGCCCTACGATGCTTTTCATGACAGGTCTTTGAGCTCTCTTCCTTTTCTTCACATTGTTTGGACCCCTGCTAGTTCTGTCAAGGTATCATGCAATTCAACAAAAACCAAGAAGGTGGCAGGAAGTCCCGCAAAAGCTTCCATTAACAAGGAACATTGACAAAAAGCCTGGAAGATTGTGACAAAAGTTCAATCCCTCCATTTCCTCGTTATTCTTTTGCACTAGGTTTGCTACTTTTATCATGCAATTTTAACTTGAGGCTTGCGAATAGCAGGAAGGCTGACAAAATCTACTGTTGTAATGGAAAAAGCATGAAACGGTTAGTAATTGGGAAGGAGGAGGGGCAGGCTGGAGGTATGAATATCTTCAAAAATGTTCAAAAATTTAGATAAAATAATTTTGAAATGGTTAGCTAGTATTTTGGAGTAAGTAAGGAAGTATGATCCATAACTAATATATTGTCCTTCAATCACTCTAAATCAACAATCTAAATTGAAACATTATTACAGAAAAACATATATATCTCTGAAAGATAAATAATAACTCGATTCTGCATGAAAAGATAATCAGAGTGATATTGTTACCCTATTTTAATTGTTACTCATAAATATGGAATATTTCAACATTCTCCATTGAAATTGATAACAGGAGTGTATGAAAATAATATCAATATAAGGTGCCTTTTCTTTCAGTATGGAGCAACAGTGGTCATGAAATCACAATCCGATTGTTTGGGCCATTGTTTATGTATAACATTATCAGTAAGATGCCATCATGATGTCATAGCCATTTTTGTAAAATATCACATGAGTCTTTTTGAGTGATATTAATTTTCTCACAATATCACAGACCTTCATGCTTCCCACAGTGATATTCAAAGTCAGCAAGGTGATAATCTAGATTTAAAGACAAAGCACATGTTTTAAGGTCAAGAAATTTCCAAGAACTTGTTTCTGAACATGATCCTGACACACATCTCAAGGCAGCATCTTTACCATGACACTGGCATCCATCACTCTCTCATTTCACTGACAGCTTCCCTTGATATTGGAACCGAATTTGTTGGTCACGTTGTGCCCTGAAACCTCCTGCTGCGAATTTAATGAGGGCATGTTTCCGGAACTTGTAAGTTACAGGAATTGGATGCCAACTAGGCAATCTGCCATTCAAGTTTAAGCTGTGGTATTCAAGTTGAAGGAGGTTTCCACAAGCAAGATTTTTCCATTGAACACAACCAATGTCACAGCAGGCAACTTATCATATTCCTTCAAGTATTTTGTCAGACAATGAATGTTAACCTGTGTGTGCTTAAATTGTACTCAGCAAAGAAAAGTATTTAGCCAATCATTTGCATATCTCACAGCAAATCATGACTAACTAACCAGTGCTAATATAATGATTTCCATGAGATTCCATGCATGATATAAATCATCACTCTTTTGAATTTTGTTTTTCTTTGTAAAGTATCTTCAACATGTCACCACTCTAAAATTTAGCTGATGCAATTTACCACTCTCTTCCAAGCCATTATATTTTGTCACACCATGTATAGACAAAGTAGTAAGTATCTCCATCGCCACGACAGAACTGAGTGAAATGACTGAATCTGCATTGCAAATTATACATGTGCTGCATCCATGGCAACCAACACAACAGTAGTTCTTAATGGAACTCTTGAATCAAGATTGTGACTGAAGAAGATTTTCGAAGCAGTTGCTTCCCACTGGTAATGTGTGGCAGGGAAGATTTTTGGTCACACAAAGCATCTGCAAAACAAATGGTATTGAAATATTGGTATAGATTTCCAGACAGAACTATGAGACAGTATTTTGGTCAGACTGAAGTTTATACTGACATAGATCTACAAATATTTTTGGTGGATAGCCTTGTAAAACTTTATCTACTGTGAAAATATCTTTTTTAACTCTGAGATTATACCAATATTGCACATTGCACTCGTAAAGGTCAGTTGGCATGGAAGGTATGCCAACATTTTCTGGCCACTGACTCGACTCTGCTGTGAAAATAGCTGCAGGATCTTCAAGTCGCTTGTTCAGTTCATCACTCTATTTCATGACAGTTCCTTGGACTCCTTTCCTTTTCCTCACAATAACTTGAACCCTGGCTTTCTAATTCTGTCATCGCATCGTGCGATTCAACAAAAGCTAAGAAGATTGGAGGTAGTCCCGCAGAAGCCTGCATTAACAAGGAAGATTGATAAAAAGCCTGTCCATGCAGAGACTTTTGGCAAAAGTTTCATCCCTCCTTTGCTGTGCAAGTTTTTGATGCTTGGTCCCAGCCCACCTAGTCAGGTTTCTTCTTTCATCATGAAATTTTGACACGCAACTTAAGCGGAGAGGACTGCAAAAGTCAGACAAAATTTTCCATTAAAAGGGGGATACGTCAGAAATAGTTTATTTTGAGGGTCCGACTTAATGTTGTGTAGATATATTGACTTATTATTGGGTTGACATATGGGGTCACATATCCAATATCAGGCTATTGTGGTGTACTTTGGTTGATAAAGTGTACACCAGGAAGAGACAACTTTTGAAAAAGACAAGGTATGATTAACTTGTGAATTATCAGGTTAAGAATAATGTCACGTTGCCAATTAGTACACCAGGGTTACCTGAATAAGAATATAACTGACTTGCCCTGCAACAATATTAATTTCATCATACCGTGACAAAATGTTAAGATAAATGGATCATTTTTATATAGTTCATTAATCCATCATTTTTTGTTTTGAAGAAAAAGCACAAGTTCCCAGGTAAAAGCATCTGAGATATTGTTTCAGATATGTGATGCTGACAGAAATTGCAACTCAGCATCCCTGCCATAGCACTGGTGTCCATTACTCTCTCCGTTCACTGACAGCAGCTCTTGAAATCAGAGAAGAATTTGTGAGTCACGTTGTGGTCTGAAAGCTCCAGCTGACATTTTAATGAGACCATGTTCCACACAGGAAGTTGTAAACAGGATTGGAAACGAAGTACGCAGTCTGTCATTTAAGCATAAAGTAATAGCATGTGAGTACTTAGTAGAAGAATACTTTTGGCTTCCAAGCAACTACATTTTGTCACACAATGAAGACAAAGAGGTATCAATGTCAATTTTTCCAACTTCAGAACCAAGTGAAATGACTCAACCTGTATGGCACATTATGTGCCTTATTCATGTCTACCAACTGTTGGTCATAACGGAACTCTAGAACAAAGGATTGTGACTTTGGCAGATTATTGGTGGAATTTCTTTCCTCTAGCTTAGTGTGACAAGGAAGATATTTTATCTTGCAAAGCATCTACAAAACATTTCTAAGAGCAGTAAGTGAGAGCAATTTGTCATCGTTTAATGATCCCTCCAACGCTAGTGATGGAACCATTATGGACGTATTGAAAAATCATGGTAGTATTCTGAGATATTGTTTCATATGCGGGATACTGACAGAAATCGCAACTCATTATCCTTGCCATAACACTAGTGTCCATTGCTCTCTCTATTCACGGCAGCTGCTCTTGAAATCAGAGAAGAATCTGTGTGTCACCACACGCTGTGACCTGAAAGCCTCCGCTGACTTTTTAATGAGAGCATGTTCCACACAGGAAGTTGTAAATAGGAACTGGATACCAAGTATGCAATCTGTCATTCTAGTATAAAGTGATGGTACCTAAGTATTGAGTAGAAAAAGTTTTTCGTTTGCAAAGTTGTTCTATGGAATCCAATAAATGGATTAATTTAGTCCTGATTTAGAAGATCAAGGGAAATTTGAAAACAAAAGACATTGTTACCATTTTACTATAATTATGTAGGCCTACATTGTAAGCTTTGTCGTTACATTGAATAAAATGATGCGATGGCTTAAGAACATTTTAAGTCAGCTGGTCCTAAACACCATGGAATTCATTTACTATAGCCTTCACCATTCAGATTTTCTGTGCTATATGAAACAAAAATCTTCCTGCGACTAACTCTTTCACAAAAATAGTCACTCTCTCAAACAAATAGAGAAGACTCTGGCTTTGCAATAATTCAGGAGAGTTATTTCGAATTCACAGCAGTCGCAAGAAGATGACACAGTCTCATGAAATACTTA
Organism: Platynereis dumerilii; assembly: GCA_026936325.1. Classification (NCBI taxonomy): domain Eukaryota; kingdom Metazoa; phylum Annelida; class Polychaeta; order Phyllodocida; family Nereididae; genus Platynereis; species Platynereis dumerilii. The sequence goes on from JAPTHN010000005.1 coordinate 32,643,048, forward strand.
CAAAATACATTAGGGAACATCTCAATGCAAAACAGAGCTTATTTCTCCATGCATACAAATGAACCATATAGTAATAAGAGTAATCATAAAGAACATTGGGAGTAAATTCTGAATGAGATTGCTGGAAAATTTTCAATTTGGAAATTGGAAGTATCTGTCTGAGAGTATCCTTTAATCCTGTTTCAAGCAGTTGAACTATCCGCGTAAGAATAACATATAACTAAAGAAGATAAATTATGCAAGAGATATTTTGACTCATTTTGGTTTCAGGGTGATGTCACTGGACATGAGATCTTTTTTTTTGCATTCAGTGGCACAAATGACAGAACGGCATAAATTAGATAATGCTTTACACTTGCAATATATACCATACATCTGAACACGCTAAAGTAAAAGTTTTGATCAAAAGTGTATAATCCTTCTTTCCATATATGAACTGACACAAAGCAACTGTTCTTATCTGTCATACTCACTACATCATTCTATTGTCTTTCAGGCGAACATTTGGTTCTGCCTCCTGGCATAAGCTGATAGAAGAGGTGCTGTTGAAGCAACCGCCCTCAAGAATGATGTGTCCCATTCCCAATTTCTGACAAATATTCTCGAGGAAGTGTGCCTTTTCCTTTTTTGCACATGTCACAATTTGTCAACTTGATGCTGCATGCCATTGCAGTTTTGTTTGCTATAAATCGTGTTTGCAATCAACACCTCTGGAAACAGGATCATGGCGAAACAGATTATTTTTGTTTCTCGTATCTTTTGGCAACCCGTTTTCACACTGACAGTGGCAGTGATAGAATGTAATCAATTAGAAAAAATGTCTTTTTGCCTTTTACTGGCTTTATAATATTGAGCAAAAAAAAGAAAAAATAAACAAAATTTTTCAGTAATTGTCGGATACTTCTAGGTTATTGCGTGCCTTACCTATGTACCTCCAGGACCAGTTTATTCAACTACTGAGTGAAGTACAGTCCAGTAAAATTCTTCCCCTCCCTTAATAACCGTTCACATTGCCTATAAATGTGAAAACATCGGCTATCATTTCGTCCCTGTGAGATAGTATTTCCATATGATCCTGAATGTCTATTTCTTACCTCTAGATTAGATATTATAACATGCATAATTATAGGTCTTTAAATTCCATATTTTTGCTCGATGTTTCATTCCGGATTTGATGATATTTCCTTGGAAAAAAGACATGTGATGAATTTGATAAAGTAGACAATGCGTAATTACCTGCTGGTAAGTAAAGCAATCTTTTCTAGTCGCAATCACTTGGAATTAAATGCAATTTATACACTTGTCAGCTTGCATCAACAATGCTTTTGTAACAAAATTATGTTGGTAAAGTGGATTTTCACTTCTACATGGCATGCCTATGTATTTGGTTTTCATAAACTAGATATATCAAACTGATCCTGCACTCTTTGCAGCAAAGCTCAGGGTAGAAAAGAGGAAGGGTAATCAAACTTCAGGCCAATCAAGCAACAAAGAGGTCACGAGGAAGCCCTGATTGTGTTTTCTTTCATCAGTAAGTGCATGAGGGCCAATAGAGCTGACATCAGGCAATCTTTAACGCTAATCGATGAACACATTAGAGTAACCATGCAGTCTGGTCAAGACATTGCAGAGCAAGATGTCCTATACCAGTCTCTCTTGTTTCTGACTGAGTGTTTATGCCATCTTTGCAACCTCAAAAATGTTGCAATTGAAAGTAAAGTTGGCTATTCTGATGCAACTTTTAATATTGATGGTCTTGCAGAATTCAAGCTGTTGGAAAAGACTGAGTGATGATACAAAGTAATCAGGGGATTTATTGTTAATTTTTTTTAATTCAAAACAAGAATGAGAAGATTAAAAAATCTTTTGAAACACCCACGCATTCATTAGGGAACATTTTAATGCATTGCTCGCAATCTGCTTAAAAAAGCCAGAAGAAAAGAAATAGAGGCATTTGTTGCACGCAATACATGTATCATGCTGAGAAAGGGATAACAAATTGTTCAATTCTTTTTTACATATATGAACTGACACAAAGCAACTGTTCGTATCTGTCATACTCACTACCCTGTTCCATTGTCTTTCAGGGGGACATATGGCTGTGGCTCAAGGCATTTAAGCAAATGGAAGAGGTGCTATAGAAACTCCTAATCTCAAGAACAATGTTTTACAGACAACAAACATTCGTAATTTCTGACAGATAGTCTTCCTTGAAGATTAGATCCATCATGTTCTTGAGGAATTGCACTTTTTCTCTTTTACGCATTTCTCATTTGTCAACTCGATGCTGCATAGAGCCTACCAATGAAGGGTATTTTCTGACCAATTTTTTCATCATTCGTCATTGCAATGAACTTCTTCCATAGCTGGAAATCGTATCTTGGAAGAATAAATTCTTTGTTATTTTCATATATTCTGGCTACCCTCATTCCCACTGACAGCGAGAATGTCTGAATTTCATGCCTCTTTCTACTTGTGCTTTACGATATTTAGAGAAACTACGACAGTGAAAAGCTTCAGTAAACGAGTTGGTACTAGGTTCTAGTTCCCTGATACTGTCATAAGGATCAATATCTTTAATTCCGGATGAATGAGAGTAAGCAAAATTTCAGTTGAGTGGTTTTTTATTGTTTCCTAGGAAAAAAAAGTGTCAGGAACCACTCTCCCAGACACTTGATATGAATTAGATAATCTAAACTATGTGCAATTACCCTGGTGGTAAGTTCTGACAATTACACATTTAATAGGTCATTGCATCTAAACAAGTGTTTCAGATAAATGATAGTGACAGAAATCACAACTCAGCATCTTTACCATAGCACTGGCTTCCATTACTCTCTCTATTTCACCGGCAGCTGCTCTTGATATCAGAGAAGAATTTGTGGGTCACATTGTTGCCTGAAAGCTTCTGCTGAGAATTTAATGAAAGCATATGTTTCAGGAAGTTATATTTCCCTTTTACACAGGAATCAGATATCAAGTAGACAATCTTTCGTTCAAATTTAAAGCTATGGTTTTATTAGTAGAAAAAGGTTTTTGCTTGCAAAGATGTTCTATAGAATCCAATCAGTAGATCAGTTAAGTATTGATTTAGAAGATAAAAGGGAATATTAAAAACTTAAGAAAAAATACAGTTAACTCTTATATTGAACTACACGTACATTCGAAGCACAATATCATTCATGACCAGTTGTGACAATTTAGGAAAAATATTTCTCACAGTGCAACTGTAAGACTTGTCAAATTAAAATAATTGACAGTAGGGTAGGTTGATTTCGGAACTTCACCATTGGACAAATTAGGATAGTGACATTTTCGCATCAGAAGGCTACTTCCAAAATGTCAGGTCTCTAACTTGAAAAGTTTTTTTGACATTTTAAACATTTTTCGATTGTTTTGCAAACTCGCGGTTACGTATAACTTTGTCATTTCTCATCATACAGAAATATATCTTGCATATTTGAGAAGGTCTCAAAAAGACCTACAATTTGAATACCAACATGATGGGTTTCGGATGATTTTTCATCTGCATTATTCATAAAATTTCACGATTAGGAGAAAGAAAGTCATATCTGATGATGCAAACCAGCAGTGAACAGGTAATTATTGAAAAAAGTATTTTACTTAGTCCTGGTTGTATTGAATCCTATGCCAGTTTACTGGATAACACTTTGACAAAGCATTGGAGGTCTCACAATGACCCATATTGGAAGTATGGGAGAAGTAACAGTTTCATTAGGTAAACCTATGAAACGGGCAGAGTTGTTATGTCATTTTCCAGCTATATAATGTATACACAGCTTAATTCTAAAAATAAATCAAAGATCAGAAATAGAAGTTCAATGTGCAAACAAGTTCACAGCCAGCATCAAGCATAAAGGTTAATTGAGAGATATATACATTGCACTGCACACAAAAAGCTAAATAATTCTCTCTCTATCTCTGAGCATTGATAGCCTTTTTGAAATGCAATGTTCTCAATCCAAAAGTCATGATGTACCTTGTAAGGCACCAAAGATGACATTAAGAGCTGTCTAATAAGCTGTCCAGACCTCCCTATATCACCTCTAAGTCCCTTATAAAAAGCATGTAAAATATTTTTTATAGTACATGTAACAGCACATTAATTGTTGCAAAGCAGGGAAGTTTTATGTTATAACTTCCAAACGCCAGTACAGAAATATAAAAGAAATTTCAAATCAGGTAATTGTTCTATTTGAACTTCTCTCTTGGTTTGAAGGGTGCCCTGGATTCCTTTCCTACTTTTTCAGTACAGAATAATACTGAACCTGATCTGGAAATGACTCATTGACAAATCAGATAACCTGTCGGCTATTTTACTATTTTTACAAGTTCTTCAGATCTGGGGTTCTATTCTGGATACCTGAGAAAATTATTGAATTGACAATGATAACTATATTGTAGTTCTGGGTGCTATTATAAAATTTCTGTTAATACCAGACATCTAAACAGCCAATAGAGTTACATGCACCGGGCTAGGGTGCATCAGTTGCCCCTAACCAATTCAGATGTTGATGTCTATGTGATATGTTTGGAGGCTGGATAATAAAAACATGAAAAAAAATTTCAGCTCAAAATTTTGATGGGAACAGCCACCTTCAGGCACATGTTTGTATAAAATCAGAGTATCCCAAAAATTCTGAATATCTCAGGAACCTAGAGACTTGAAAATGGGCTCAAAATGTGCAAAATGTCCATATTTATATTTGCTTCAATTGAAACTATCCCTCTATCTCTAACAGTTTTTCCGTTATTTGACAAAAACACAATTATACTCGGAAATTCTGTAAAAATGGGTATTTCTTAAAATTTGGGCACTGCCCAGTGAACATTGATCCTATCTGCATTATTTCTGCATCAGATCATTCACAGAGGATTCATGTATTCATAGTGTACATTTCTGGTGAAGGATCAAGTTCATTCTGACTTCTCCTTCAAACCGAAAATAGACTTATTCAATAAAAAGCAGTTTTTCTGATCTTGCTCTGAATCTATTGGTCCCAGGACCAAAGTTGCAGTTGAAATTAATATAAACTCATTTATTCCGCACATTTTGAGTCCATTATCAAGTCTCTCGGACCATCGGTTCTTGAGTTATGACAATTTTGCAAAATATTGTAATTCGGCTTCATTGAAATATCATTGAAATAAGTAATGCTCTGGAGGTGGCTGTTCCCTGTACATGCTCAGGACACCAAACCTCCTAACATATCACATAGACATCAAAATCAGAATAGGTTGGGGGCAACTGATTGCCATCTTTAGCGTTCCCCATGTAAGGTTAGCGCACGTTTCTCTCTCAGAGGTAGCTAATTGAGTAGATGGACTCATTACCGGGGATCCTGCGGGAGACACCCTAGCACTTGCCACCACGAAACACCTACTCAAGAAATACCAGAGGCTCAACAGTTTAGATTCACTTATCCATTTAATACACAATTTATAGACAGTTACATTAAGAGTCATTCGAAGAACAGACGGTATTCAACTTATCAATACATTAAACAACGATCTTAACGAATTACATACATCATTAATTAATGCCATCTCAATCAACCATGACCTGAGGTTCCTTTAAGAGAAAACCCCTAATCATACCTCTAACAACGATACCCTTACCTGACGAATCGTCACCCCGTCAGGGAGACAGGTAGCCCTCCTGCTGCCTCAGCGGGAGCAATCTCTGTTCTCGCTGGGCAAACAAGCTTGCCCCCAGAGATTGCTACTAGGGTGTTCTGCGGCTGCGCAGAAACACCAGGGTAACTGTTGCCATGGAAACATGGGGTGAGTTCTACCCCGTTGCTATCATTGAATCTCATTACACAATAATATAATATATTACATTACTTTTATACAATAATAATATAAATGATATCACAGAATTAAGGTCTTGAGGTTCATGGCGATTTGAGGAAAGTTCCTATAAGAGGAAAGAATGAAGACACCTCTGAAGCTAAAAGCTCAGCGGTGACATCCCGACCGATCGAGGATTTTTTATAAGATGGTTTTTCTCCGGTTTGAAGAAAACATTATTTTAAACTTACAATCGAATACGGATTACATTCACGTAATAATGAATTAATATATACTGTGCCTAATAACGTAACTATTCATTGAAAGGAAATACCTTTTACAATTGCTTTTAAAGATGGAAGCCTGAATGCTTCATGCTGATTAACAGAACGATTGAAAGGCTTATTAATCGATTTTGTGTAACTATTGAGAGGATTGTTAATCGACTTTGTACCTAAATTGGTATCAAACACAAGCTGAGGAAACGCGTCTCATTGCACCTGAATTTTGTGAGTGCTTTAATGAAAGTTGTGGTGACATCAGGATGATGTAACCACTACCACCGGGCAGGCGGAAGGGGGGGAAAAATTTTAAGATAAAATCGGGCATGTGCAATATGCCCATGAAAGACAATTCGGAAAAAGGAAAAAATTTTGAAAGGGAAGCAAGAATATGACTTGCATCTGTGAAAAGGAGATGAACTGAATGACAGTCCTTTAATGGTGTCAATGAGATGCTGAAAGGGGAGCTCAGATAGGAAAGTGAAATCTAAATTTTAATGATTGACAGAAAAGGACAAGTTATTCTTATGACCTATTTGCCAAATTTTTCAATTTTTTGTGAATCGTTGGTTCGTCGGCCAACGTTATTTTTGGAAATAGAGCCGCTAATTACATGGCTCCTCAGCAAAAGAGACTCAAGCACCAGGCGAGTCAAGTAGCCGTTTTTATCAAGGGCAGTTACGGGTATCATCCCTTGCGTGTCATTGGTTATGCATAGAGGTAAACCAAAAGCATGAAGTGCATTAAGACAGGACAGCCTTATAAATTTAAATGGGCTGGTATGTCCGATACCTTAAACTACAAAAGTAAGTAAGTAAAATGACATATAAGCGATAAGCGATTTTAAAAGCAACAATTAAATCATAAACAAAATATAGTCGAAGCGCGAATATCAACAATAACATGGATCAAAGCGACACTTAGTAATTTAAAAGCGACAATTAGCAAAATAATAGGCAAAATGATAAAACAATAGTCCAGTATGGAGATAAACAAATCAATAGTGGACTATAGTTTCGTAAAACTTGTTACGTACACTCTAAACAGTCCGAGTGAACTGTAGGCATAATGCGTACAGGAAATTAAAACAATGCGAAAAGAAGTAAACAGTATACTGGTACAGTGGAGCGATATTGAAAACACATGTACATACTAATATACCTGAGGAAAACTTGTATAAGAAAGCTGGCGTGCACAATGCATAGACCAGAATAATTATCAAATGAGATTAAAACATAAGCTTAAAATAAGATAGACATATGAGAAATGAGATCAGATGTTTACAGAAAGAGTTCAGTGCAAGAGTTGACTTGTGATAACTGTTCGTGGACACGTTGAGACATAACCATTGGTAAAGATTTGCGTAGTGAATTGATCTACTTCAATAAAAATGTGGATTATATCATCTAATTTAATTGTAATTTGTTGGTCGATGCATAAATGTCTAATCAGCGATGCACTTTACACAATACTAGTCAAGAGTCAATACATGATGTTAAAGATAACATGATCTGTATACGTGTAGACGAGAAGATTGGAAGAATCAGTGATTGGAGGAGTCAGTGATATAAGTCATGGAGATAGGGCAAAGGAGGCAACACCGACGCTCGGTGCGTGGTGCAGAGGGTGGGACGTTGACAGCGATTTGCTTGCCAAGGTCACATGAGATGTGTTTGTCAAGGGCAAACGAGGTGTCGACAGCGATGTGTTTCTCAGGGTCGAACAGGGTGTTCGACCTGGCAACTTGAAAGATGCCGGACGTCGTGGACCTAACGGACGAGCTGCGAGAGTTCAAGGTCCTATTACCATCCACCCAAAACGATGAGGGGGTTGTTACTGTTCTAACAGATACAGAACAACAATGTCAACCTGGATGAGTGGTCGTTCAACCGTTTTCAGCTGTTCCTAAGTGGCGAAGTGAATGGAAGCCACGAGAGACTACCATTACACGTCGGTAAATGTCATTTCGGAGGAATATTGTCTCTGTGAATGGAGCACAGGCGAGGTGCGAACCGGAGTGGTGGAAATAGCTTGATGTGGTGCCATAGGCACGACAACTTTAGCGGAGACAGGAAATGTTCTGAGCGAGTAACTGGTATTTTGGTGATTATGCTGAAGACTTGAGGGACTGATATAGCTGCAGTACTGCGAAGATTTGCCAGACCGGCCTCGTTGCGTGACTAACCCAGGTTAGGGTCAGGCAGAGGAGCAGGTGGACTGATCGTCACCTTGAACTGTTTGTCACACTTTTATGTTGGGGTCTGGCGAAGGAGGACGTGACTCGTTTGACACGACCTTCATGTTTTTATTCAGACGATCCCAATATCAGGTGGACCTTGCTGGGTCATGGAGAAGAAGACGTCGTCATGAGTCTTTCGTGTATGCACTCTCTGAGATCACAATGTTTATTATGTGTTATGTGCGAGCACAACTTTGTGCGAGAACGCTAGGGAATGCGTGGTGAGGAAACTCTTCTGAACTAGACACAATCCATATTAGTGTCTGTCGACGGTAACCAATAGCAGGGGCAATCCGTGTTAGCCACCTGAATAAGCTAGTTACCCAGAGGAAAAGAGTGTCATTAAGAAGATGCATGCCGGAAGCGAGTTGGGACAATCCATATTAGTCACCAACTGAAAATGATGCCATGCTCTTCAAGCACGATTGTTCGTTGATGCTTGCTGTAGAAACAGAGGCAATCCATATTAGCCAACTGTTAAGAAGCTAAGCAGGAATGACATCACCATATCATCATACAATGTGAGCTCGGTTGTGAATGGTGACATGTGCGACGAAGACTGCACAATGCCAAGCCAGACACAAAAGTTCAAAGAAAGTTCTGCAGTAATGTAGCCCCATGTTGGAACCAGGTCAAGGCAACGATATGCTTGCCGTGGTTACGACGGAAATGGAGTGAAACGGAATGTTCACACTAGTGGTCGCCCCGAAATGGTGCCCTCTTCATATTGCCATGATATCATGATAGCAATACGGCCGACTCGAAGTGGTCATACGTGCTGTCGGAACGTGGAACGTGGTCCCATGCGCAAGCGTGGTGCCCAAGGAGGTGGTGCCCCAATCGACTGACTTTCGGATGTCGAATCGGACGTGTCTCTTGATAGGATGCCCGTGACAGTAGAAGTCACAGTGGAAGCACAGGTTCTGTAACGACTCTCTCAGATCAAAGATTAGAGAACATATGCATCGAATGTGTCTCTGATCATAGGTGCCCACAGCAAGTCTTGCACTGATGTTTGACGACCAGCCCGACCAGCAACTCGTGATCAAAGAGACATTCCCGCAAATTATGTGACAACACAGCATTAAAATGGTATGCAATAGACATACTGAAATTACTTTAAGAAACAGGCTAGGAGCTCAACCAATGAGGTTGCTGCAAACAATATGTAAGAAAAGGCACGTGATATATATATAAAATATAAATAACTTAAATAAGAAATAATAAAAGGAATATCATAATTGGTTTAGATAAATAATCTGAATCCCAGCAAGAAGCTGGTCGTTTAGTGTTTATAATTAAAAGTGAAAAAGAGTTGTTTAAATGTAGATAGAAAGGTAGCAAATCACGGCAAAATTTGATGCATCATCATGGTGATCAGCTCCCCAAGATCAAAATGAATCACATCAATAAAAGAAGAAGATCACTCTGCAACTTGAGTATAAGATTATGAAATTTTAGGATGAGAAAGTTTTGCATAAGGCGTATGCACAGAATATATGCATACTTTCAAGCATATGTCATTAAAATTTTACCCATACAATCGAACCAACAAGGTGTGATTCTTCACAGACTGACTAAAATATAAGGGTATACAAGCGTGGTTATGAAAGGGTTAAATGCAAAAATACACATACAGATAGAAAAAGGAAAAAAGAAATGCAGTTATAATGCAGTTGTAACAGGGAAAGTTATTGCACGAAAATGCAGTGCAAAGGGAAGTAATCATAAACATGCAGTAGAATAAAATCAGACGCTGGTACTGGTATCGTTAGGAGAGGGGGGTGGTGGAACAGGAGGGGGGAAAGTTGGGCGGAGCAACAGTGACGTAGGACGAGTGGGGCGTGGTTCCAACTCGATATCAACTACTGAGCGATTAGGGGGGGTATCAACTCGGGTACCCATGCGAGGGGCCGATGGTTGCCGGGGTGAAGTGGACCGGCGAGGCGGGGTAGTCCGCCTTGGTGGGGTTGTACGGGTCGGTATGCGAGTAGGGGGGGTCATTTTCTTTGATGCAGCCAGGCCAGAAGTGGTGGCATAAGGTTTTATCTGTACTGAATGGGTAGTATCCGGTTCCATGACATTGGTGGACCGAAATTCCATCTCCCTTTGACAAAGTTCTCTAATTAGAGCTGAGTAAGGATTAAGCTCTTGAGTATTAATAACTTCTTGCATGTTATGACCCAATTTGTAAAGGTGAACTGAGTCAGATGCGAGCATAGTCACCGCAAACTGTCCTTGCATAATTTGCTGTAACTTTTTCTGCTTGTATAAGGGAACGTTAATGAGTCTAGGGAGTTCTACGTTAAGTGAGTCAATCTGCAAAGAGCATAGTGCAGTATCCCAGTTGGGTTTAAGGATACTGTATAATCTATGATGGTCGCACTTGAAACTATTAGGACAAATGACACCTTTAAGAGAAAGTGAAGAAAGGTGGGACTTAATAGTAAGAACATATAGAAGTAAGCGCTGGTGTCCACTATTCAATTCCATGAATATTTCGATCTGTGGAAATTTGCGGGTTTCAGGTGAGCGATGCATCACTCTGAAGTCCCTACAACATTTATGAAGACAACGCTTAGCCAAGCTCACTACCATGTAAAAGACGCAAATAGTAAGAAGGTGAAGGGTAGTGATATGTATAAGACTGACAGGACTTATAGAAACAGGGTAAATTACATAGTTGACTGAATCACAATTTAAAGGACGTCCGGGGATGACTAGGTTGGCGTGGGATGGTTTAAAATGAGTAGCCATTACCATAGAGGACAAAAGGCCACTAAGGTATCTACCACGACAATACATAAATATTACCAAAATTAGAGACAAATATCCAGCTATGGAACCGATGAAGGCAAATCCACGGATCCAATGGCGAAGGCTGAACCAAGCTGAAAGATAGAAGGAAGCTTCCAGCTCGGCCCATTTAAGCAGGAAATCGTCACCTTTTTGTTGAATAAGGCGACTAAGTTCCTTAAGCTTAATAATGCCATGTGTCATATTGGCAAGTGAGGTATTAGCTATTCTGGCAGCCACTGCAAATTTAGGCAAAGTGAAATTTGGCATGCCATAAGATTCATATGGTGGTAGACTTGTGAAGTTAAATTCACGTTCAAAAGAATGCATCGCGATTGCGTTAATAGTATAGTTGATTAAGAAGGGTTTATATTGGTTATTTTCGGATGCAGGGCATCCTGTAATACGCCTGGGAATGAAACCTGAAGGGGAGGAGAATTCGCAAAAACAAAACTGGCCACGCTGAAGCACAGCGTAAAGGCTACCAGGAACGGGACGTGCCACACGATCATTGGAGCAGCGTCGAGTCCATGGGAGTGATAAGCCAGTAACTAAAAGCTGGTTACCTGCGTCTATTACACGAGGTGCTGCTCTAAAAGGTTCGAAGAAGTAATCGACTTGACAGAGTTCAGAAATGACGTCTGCGGTAGCATTCGTGTATATTGCAGTGTTGCAGGATAACTGCGAGCTATCGATTTGGATTGTTGACTCTGTGCAAAGAAATTGATCGTCAATGTTGAGACATTCCTGGAGCTCTTCAAGACTGAGTTCCAAGAAGGAATCGTGCTGCACTCCTAGAAAAGGTTTTGGGATAGAGATACGAGTGTAATCATGGTTAGACTCGCGGTCTTGGAAAGCAGGAGTAGCTACCACAGGTACATGGAGTGACTCTGTGTGATACAAAGTGTAAGGTTTTGAATTCTTAGGTTGGATTGGCCAAAGGAGTTGGAGTAAGAAACCATGTCGAGTAGGCATAAAGATTGGTTGTGATTTCTGATAGATATGAGCCAAATCCGTAAAAGCTAATTGATAACTATTGTGCCATGAATATAATACCGTTGATACTTTATGAACTAATTTATGGACATATGAGGCTGGAAGAACGTGTGGTGAGATTTTACCTGCAGCCAGCTCGTGGAAGGCTGTAATTAATTTATCAGCTTCATTTAAGAGGATATGAAGTTGCTGTATTTGTTGGGACCAAAGCCTAAGATATTTAGAGGTCAGCAGGCTAAGGATCCTTGTGGCTTGAATCTTACGTTGTAATGCGTTTATAGCGTTACTAACCACAGCAAATTGGGAAATAATTTCCTGATTGGTTTCGTTTAAAAGTGTATGAATCAGTTTGATGTTTCTGGAGGTGTTGGTAAAGGTACTGGCTATGACGTCAATGGTGAGAACTAAATCAGAACGCATCTCAAGGAAAGCGTCCCTCATAAGATTCTGACGTGCAGACATAGACTCAATAGTATTTACAAAAATTTGATCTCTCTGTCGTCTAATATTAGCAGACATACCTGCTCCGGCTTGTGGGATAGTAACTGAAAGCCAGAAAGCAGTACTGTCCTCGGATTGCCAATCCTGGGTATTAATATTGACACGAAAAGTTTCGTTAGTAGATTGCATTAATTGTTTAGTGGTATTAGATGTATCATCGGTATTAGGTAAGGCAAGGGGATCTCGAAGTGTTGGTGTACGACCCGCTCGTTTAGGACGACTGGGTGGCGAGTATTGATCAAAGAAGGGGGGCATGGTGGGTGGAGGGGAATATGAGAATGTGTCATGCACAAAATGTGGATCGGGAGCTGCCCTCTTAGCATGATGGTGGACTGCTGAAAGAGGAGGGGGGGCAATGGGGGTAGAATGCGTTGGGGGAGGCCGACGATATTCTTCAAAATGTTGTTGAGTAAAAATAGTCGATATGTGTGCTAGTTTAGCTTTTAAAGCTGTTTTATAAGAATCAACTTTATCAATAGTATTCTTTAAGAGTGGAGCGAAATCAGAACATATTGCAGCAATTAAATCATCAGGGGATTGGCACATGTCTTCAAACATTGTGAGGTCCCAAGTGAATGTGGGAATATGGAAATCGGGATAGAAAATATTGGCGTTGATGATAAAGAATTCAACACTGGGAAATATTTGTCCTCGATAACTATAGCCAACGCCATAGTCTGGGCGGAGAAGCTGTGCGGGTGCAGAGCTCCAACGTGAAGCTGCGTCTGGTGGAAAAAGACCAGAGCTGCTCGTGAGTGGGCGAGCATCCTTGTGATTGACAGATGCAAGAAGCTGCATATGGCGTAATTGGTCTCTAAGGGAACGGGGTGAACGGAGTAAGGGGATGGAATCACATGCTTCGAACGTCATATTTTGAATTGGGAAGGACACGTTACTTTGACAAGTACCGGAAATCCTAGTGGTATCAGGCAACGTGTTCAGGAAGACTGCCAAATCGCAATTACAATTAAGGGGGTTAGATGTTAGATCAAGTTCTTTCATTTCGGGTGAAGGAAAGTAAATTTGTTTGTTAACGCCATCTAAATACTGCAGATTGTTGCGTTGCAAGAATATATATTCCAGATGGCCTCTAATAAAGAAAGGACCAGAAATTCTATACAGGGAGTTGTAACTAAGGTCTATTACAGCTAACTGACGAATATCTCTATGTCTAATTTCAAAGGTATGAAGCTGATTATAGGATAAATTTAAGTAATAAAGTTGATCGACATATCTAAAATATGCTCTGGAAATGTGTGTTAGCTTAGAATGAGTTAGTTTGAAACTGCGCAAATTTGGCGTGTTTGTTAATGGATCTCTTAATGATCTTGAAGTAGTAATATTTCTGAGTCTAAGTACTCTAAGAGATGTTGGATAATTAAGATTATGTATTCCGCCAAGACAATCTTGTATAACTATTTTAGCTAAATTTAAGACATTAAATTGTTGCGTTTTCTGAAAATAGAAACCCTGAAGAATAAGTGTTTGGAGAAATGGTTTTGGTCGTGTAAAATTAAAAGATTGATGTGCTGATAGATTAGGCAAGAGGTTGGAAACTTCGAAAGGAACATTAGAAGCTTGTAATTTCAATTGTTGTATATTATTGAAAGGCATAGAAGATGGGAGGCGAGTCATATCTGGTAGATGGAGTCTAAGGGATATCAGCTTAGTTTGTGAAACGCCGAGATGGTTCCACTGAAAAGATGTTGAACCGTGTATGGTAAGGTCTAAATGAGTTAATTGGGCTTGTGGTAATAGAGGTAAGGCAGGAGACGATAAATCTCTAAGTAAGGTAAGTTGTATGCGTCTTAAACGGTAAAGGGAAGACCATGGAGCGAAGACTGAGGCGTCATCAAGGACTAAATTAGTAATAGCATGTAACTGTGAACGTGCTTGGACGTACTGTACATGAGTAACCTGAGTGTTTGGCAGATCTAAAAAATTGATCTCAGGAAATGAGTCAATAACGTCGGGAAACCTTACTGCAGAAGTAAGATTTTGTAAAGTGAGATATCTCATGAAAGGCATAGTAGTGAAGAAAGAGATAATGTCCTTAGTAAGTGCGCCAGAAGAAAGAATCAGTTTTGTGATACGAGGTGAATCGGGAGGCCATACACATGGAGGTGTAGAAAAATTGGCTCCCAAATCACATGTAAATATGTCTCGTTTGCGAGAACACCATTCATCAAACATAGAAACTCTACAAGAAGCCATAGGTTGTGTCACCGCTGAGCTTTTAGCTTCAGAGGTGTCTTCATTCTTTCCTCTTATAGGAACTTTCCTCAAATCGCCATGAACCTCAAGACCTTAATGCTGTAATATCATTTATATTATTACTGTATAAAAGTAATGTGATATATTATATTATTGTGTAATGAGATTCGATGATAGCAACGGGGTAGAACTCACCCCATGTTTCCATGGCAACAGTTACCCTGGTGTTTCTGCGCAGCCGCATAACACCCTAGTAGCAATCTCTGGGGGCAAGCTTGTTTGCCCAGGCAGAACAGAGCCCGCTTCCCGCTGAGGCAGCAGGAGGGCTACCTGTCTCCCTGACGGGGTGACGATTCGTCAGGTAAGGGTATTGTTGTTAGAGGTATGATCAAGGGTTACTCTTAAAGGAACCTCAGGTCATGGTTGATTGAGATGGCATTAGTTAATGATGTATGTAATTCGTTAAGATCGTTGTTTAATGTATTGATAAGTTGCTTACCATCTGTTCTTCGAATGACTGTCGATGTAACTGTCTATGAATTGTGTATTAAATGGATAAGTGAATCTAAACTGTTGAGCCTCTGGTATTTCTTGAGTAGGTGTTTCGTGGTGGCAAGTGCTAAGGTGTCTCCCGCAGGATCCCCGGCAATGAGTCCATCTACTCAATTAGCTACCTCTGACAAAGATACGTGCGTTAGCCTTACATGGGAGGCAGCTAAAGATGGCATGGTGAGAGAATTCCGGTCTGCGGCTTCTTGGCGCTTGTCTGCTGTGTCACACTGTCTCTTGATTTACTACGTTTTTCAAATTTAATGAATAGCAAACATATTCAGTTCTTGTATCATTGAATGTATGGACTTAACAATGGTAACTTAGGCATCGACAACACACGTCGAACTGTAGAAGCAGAACTCTATGAAATAGCATAGGAATAATTCTTCATATCTGTAAATGATCATACACAGCAACTCAATGTTTGATGTTTGTACGATGCAAGATTCACATTTAGTGACGTTTCTTTCCGAAACACTAGCCTTGCAATGCTATGGGCCTACGGTTTCTTCTCATGAAGAAAGTCCACTTCCTCGATGTGGAAATTCGATTATGTCACAACTTCATATCATGCATAGCGGGTTCGCCAGCTATGGCTAGAGAGCATTGGTTCAACGCCATGCCATTAGTCGCTGTTTTGGTCTCCTAATTAGCTATTGTTCTGCTATATCGTTCATTAAATTGATTAATATGCTCTACTAAACATACAGAGCCCAAAGCCTAAATTTAAATTCACGAAGTTTTAGAGAGCCATGTTATCCCACCTTAATTCACCTACTAGTATAGGGGGCGCAATTTTCCTACCAGGTAGCTCAGGGGCTTCGCCCATATCTTTATTTGGTTACCTAGATATGCCTGCCTCTCATCTTCCACACTTCTCACAACTTTACCTACACACCTCATCCAGACCCGGACCAGACAACGCACTCAAGTCTCTGGGGCATCTCTCGCATCATTAGGCCTTCCTTGCAACACAGCACATCTTCCAATACGGTAGGAGCTCATTTTGCAAACATTAATAGGAAAGGCACTTGATTCTTATTTCCTTCATTTATAATGTTTTCTTAGGCTATCTGTCATTTCCTCTTATATTTTAACTCTTGCATTTTAACGTTACATTACCAATATGTCTGTCTGTTTCCAAACACATAGCATACTATTTAGATTTTATATACACGGCACTTAAGGTCTAATAGCCTGGTCTCATGGCCACGCTATTCTGCCTTCTTCTTTCCTCACTCTGCAACTTAAATATGTAACATTTCATTACTTTTAAAATTACAAATTCGCTATTGCCCGTCCAACGAACACTCTAGAGAATTTGATTATCACATACTGATTGTCATCCCATCATTGTTTTCTTGAGTAACAGCATGCTCTTCTTCATTTATGCATGTTTCCATTCATTTATTGACGTTGTGCGCATTGATCATTGATAGTGTATCGTGTTGTATTTTGTTGTGTCAGGTCTACTGTTCCACTTTTACCTAGCCAAAGTTAGTTATCTCAGTTTCTTATTAACTTGAAGGGACAAGTCGGCATTTTTCTCCATGTATGGTGACGTGTTACAGTTAATCCTGCATTTTATATATATGTATTTTAAGCGAGACAAGTGATTACTTATTCCATTATTACTGATATATGGTTCTCAAGTTATGTCTTCATTCCCTTATTTTTCGGGTCGTTGGTTGATATGTGTTATGAGTTACATCCACGTTTATTGCAGGGAATCGCTGTGGCACATTTTGTAGCTTTTACCCTTATTTTGATTTTAGGCTCTCTTTTTATACGTAATCTCCCTCAAATTAGTTATATTTTTGCTCTAGTAAGTGCTAGTATGCACGGGACGCTTGCTCTTCTTACATCTATTTTCGCTCTGAATGTCTGTCCCGTTGACACAGCTGACACTTCAGCAGTGGTTACTTAAGTTCCGTTTGGAAGCTCAGACAGCGGTCGATGAGGGATATTTGTCTGCTCGTGCTTCTCGTTATATCAAACATCACACCCCTACTATTCTCTTTAATAAATGGTTATTGTTGGCTGCCAATAATAAGAACACTCAATGGCATGTCTACGAGTCGATACTAGATCAGCTAGGTTATTTGTCTCTTCCCTTACCAGAACTTGCTCTGTTTCGTGAGGCTTCTTTTGCTCGTTATAAAACGTATTTGAGAAAACCTACCAATGTATGGCTTTACCCTCTTACCCTCATGATGTCAGAAACTGACTCATCCTCTGCTAGTACAAGTCAGGGCGATAAGGGACACCTCGATGTAACTGACATTTACACTGACACATCGCTTTCAAGTGAACAGCCTAATACCTCGGGCCAACACATTGCCCAACAACCAGATAATTCTTCATTGACTGTTCCTTTACATATAAAAGTTGGGGATATTACTGACGGGTCCCGTATTTCCACACCTTCTCATGATAGCTTAAAATCTCTTGAGGTTGCTAGGGATAAGGTTGATAATTCCGATAAAAATAATTCTGCTGGCCATACCTTTGATAGTGATAACTCTGAAAAACAGTCTTTTGGTAGGAATAGATCTCCAGCTCTTTCTGATTCTGAACGACAGGAACATCCATCTAATATTGCTGGTATTCCTGCAAATTCTAATAACGTTGAAACAGGTGACGATAATTCTACCTCTCAGGCTGGTCAGTCTGACGCCTCTCTTATACATCAATTGGATTCTCAGCAACCTGGTGCATCATCATTTGATAATATTACTCAACAAACGCCTGTTTCACAGCCTGGTGCTGCTGCACAAACCCCTCCTGTTACGTCTACTGTGAACAGCAGTGAACACCCCCAATTACCTCCTGTTTCTCCTAGTCATTCTCTACACGGCTCTGATAATCATCACCATCGCACCCCAGACGACAGTCCACGATCTTCCCCCCGCCATCACACCCCTCCACGTGAACCTGGACCAGATTTGAGCGACGACCAGATTCCTTCATTGGGAGGTCTCCGCCAACAGCATCAAGTCCCTCCTCCTGAGAACCCTTCAGTGATTGATAACGTTTCCAATAACGCCTATCAAAACCAGGAATTCGACCAGTCTCTTAATAACTTTCAATTTAATCATTCTTATCAGGAGCCTCCATCTCAACAACACCCCCCATCGTCTCCCCCGGGCCACGCACAACAACCTCCCCCGCGGACTGACACGTCGCCCAGCACCACCCGGCCTGCTCCAGGACCCTCTGCTTTCTCTGTACCCCCCGTCCCATCTCATCCATCTACTCAGAGAAGCCAGCCCGCATCTTTCACTTCTGCACAGACTTCTATTACAAATACAGTTCAGTTTGCTACAGTCTCATATGCTGTAAATACTATCACTAGACCACGTACAGCTAATACAACCACTCAAGTACTGTTCCCTTCTCACACTCCTCATTCTAGTCGTAAGCCAGTTATAGGTTACACTGATCCCAGCCATCAAACACTTTTGCATCGCCTCTCTGCTCAATCTCCTTCTGGCTCCAATATGGCTTCGAATAATCACAACCCGGGTGTCTCCACTCCTTCCAATTACAATGCTACATCGGGCGCTTTTTCTCATACACCTGCAACTCGCACTGGTGATCAATTATTATTCGAACATGCTAATCAGCCTTCAAGTTTTTCTCAACAGGTTACCCAGTCTCAAGCCGCTTCAACCAATCAAACTTTCCAAGACCTCCCTAACTTTGATCCTACTTTTAATAATCTTAATTCCCAGGCTCAATCTCAGCCACAAGAGCTTACTGGCTTGCGCACATCTCTGCCCTACCCACCTTCCTATCAGGACTCCAGAGATGCGTCTTACCGAGCTACTCAATCTATTCACGGTCCAATTTCTACGTCTCGTTCAGGTTCCCTGCCTTCTTCTTTTTCTGCAGCAGCATTTAATACCCAAATGCCTGAAACCCAGCCTAGAACTAAGCCTCTTAATTTTTCAGAGATGAAACCTCCAGTATTTAATGGAGAATCTGATAGTTTGACACCACAGGCATGGATCACCAAATTCAAGGATCATGTCCAATTACATAATCTAAATGACCAGCAGATATTGCATCGCCTGCAGCTGTTCACTGAAGGACACGCTCGCAATTGGTGTAATGCTTTGCAGCCTATGACTTTGGCTAAACTTGAGAAGTTGTTCTTAGATAAATTTTCATTGCTTAGGAGTCGAGCATCTATCCTCGATGCTTTGTCTCAGAAACGTATCACCTATGGTGATAGCGTTGGCAAATACTTGGATGAGATTAAGGAATTGGTGTCACGTTTAGGTCTACCTGAATCGGTTGTGGCTTTATACTTCCGTAAGGGCTTACCCTTGACCTTGCAGCATTCTCTTCAATTAATTGATGATAATAAACCTCTTGATGAATTACTCCCAATAGTCCAAAGCATTATGGAGCGCGAAGTCATCGCCCAGCACGTTGATGTCACTAAAATCCCTAGTTCAAAATTCGACACAGGTAATTCGCAGTCAACTTTGCTCACTTTACAGGAATCTATGGGCGCTTTGAATCAATCCCTGCAGCAACTGCCTCAAATGCTTGCACCTCGCGATGTTCCCATGGATGATACTCAACCCCAATATGTCTCTCAGCAAATGCCTTATGGTCAATCTTCTTTTTCTGGTCTTACTTGCTTCCGTTGTGGACTCCGAGGTCATATAGCTACTCATTGTCGTAGATTCATTCCCAATCAGCAATATAGTCTACCAACATCTTCTGATTACCAGCCTGCCGGGCGTTCATACAATCGTGACAATTCTACTAATGATGCCTTCAATCAACGATATAATCGACCTAGCAGACCCTTTCCTAATAGGTTCGGTAACTCGAACAGGAATCTTCCAGCAAATGGATTTGCTAATTCAAACAGATCTGGTAACAATAGGCCATTCTCCCAGAATAACCAAAACTTCAATAATCAGCAGCATGACAATGCAAATCCCGCGCAACAGCAGTACAACAGTAATGCCCCTAATAACTCACGTGTTCAGTACCCTAATGGCATTAGAACTGCTTACCGCTCTCAGAGCGCTGGCCCTTTCCCTCGTAATCAACGACCTCCACCTCAGAATCGTTCACAGGGACCACCACATCAGCAACCACGACGTAATGGATCATTCTGACTGTGCACAGACACGGCCGTGTCTCGTCCTAACTCAACACCTGCCATTTCTTCAGATTCTCACCACTTGTCTCCTATCGAATCTAATGACCTTACCAACTCTGCTCCTTCCGAAACTTTTAATTTTCATGATTTTTCTCATTCCGATATTATTGTTGGGGACGACTTCCCTGACATCTTATATGCAGTACTTCAGCCTCCTATTCCTCTTACTCCTTTATCTATCAAAATTCATGATTGCAACTTCATTCCATCACTTTTGCCCGATGGCACTAAATTCTTTACCTTGTTTGATACTGGCAGCTCACACAATTTGGTTAGCACGTCTCTTATCAAACGTAGTCCCCTTTTGCAGGGCCTTCCTCGTGTTGATGCAGATCCAATCAAGCTTATGGTCGGCAATGGTTCTTCTATTTCTATTTCTCAATTTATCTATTTTGTCATTCAGTTTGGCGAGTGTAAAGTTCCTATTAAGACCTTTATTATCGATGTGGCTTCACCAATTGATTGTGTTATGGGCTTGGATGCTCAAATTAGATACAAATGTGTTTTTCGCTCAGCAGAATCACGCATGGACATTTCTGTCGACCAAATTTTACTCGTCGTACATAAGTCGACCACTATAACACCTAATACATCCTGCGATGTGCCAGTTCGTGTAAATCATTTGGCACAATATTTTAATGGTCCATTTGAGGTTAACATATCTCGCATTATTTCTGAAAAGAACTACAAGGCACTTGTCGACTTGCGCAGTGGCTTTGGTTCAATCAGAATTAATAATGTAGATTCTGAAGATATACATTTGCCTGCTGATATAATTCTAGGAGCACTAGTTATGGATATCCCATTTACAACAGCACCTTCTGTGGTCCAACAGCCTGATACCAAATCTGTTGATGATAATTTACTTGATAACACTAATTATGTCATCATAGATAATGGCCCCAATGCTATTTCACAGCTTTCATACCCAGATTACGATGCTATGGATCCTGACACTCGTGCTCAAACTAGACTACGCAATTATCCATGGCTTCAACCTGACGATCCAACTATACGCATGACTGAATTCGATATAGTTAATCAGCAATTGAAGCTCGATAAGTGTGCACTTCAGCCTAACGAAGTAGATAAACTTCGTGAGATAATTTTATCGCACACTCCAGCTTTTAGTTTATATGGTCAGATAGGAACCATCACCCGATACGTTTGTGATATCACCCAACAGCTTATCACTGATTGTTCTTTTAAAGCTCGCCCTTATATCACTTCCCAAGCTGATATCGCCTACGTACGTAAACAGGTACAGAAGCTTTTGCAACTGGGAATTTTCAAAAAGGAACTCACACAAGCTACCAGTGCACTATTCTTAGTCCGCAAATCACGCACGGACGAAAATCCCCGCCTGGTCGGAGATATGCGTTCTGTCAACAAAGCCTTTCAGCTTTTGCAGAGGCCTTGTGCTAATATTGATTCCTTTAAGCAACAAATGGGCAGTCGTCCTTTTCGTTTCGCTACGGCCATTGACTTAAAACAAGCATTTTTTGCATGTCAAGTAACTCCTCAGTCTCGTCAGTACCTCGGCGTCGTTACATTCTATAACGCAGAGTCCATAACCTATACTAGATTACCGATGGGATATATCAATTCGGGGGCGCTATTCGCTGAAATAATGACTTTAATTACTGAAGAATTGCCACGAATTTATGCAGAATGTGTTTACAACTACTATGATGATTATTTGCTTCTTAGTGAATCCTCTGAGGAGCATCTCGCTCTCATTGATGCTGTTCTTGCTCTTTTTCATAAACATGGCCTGGTTCTTAACTTGGCTAAGTGTTCTTTTGCCTCTAATTCTACCTTTCAATTTCTTGGCTTTGATGTTGATTTACAGGGACCTAATGGACCTACTTTGCGTATCAGACAGTCTAGAATTGATGCTATTATGAACTTGCAGGTTCCTCAAAATAGGAAACAGATTAAATCATTCTTAGGCTCAATTCAATTCATTTCTTCGTTTATACCATCTTATCAAAAGACAGCTGAACCTTTGACGCGCCTGTTGCGCAAAGCTAACGAATTTCTCTGGACTGATGAACAACAAGTTGCCTGGGATGCCATTAAGAAAATTCTTACATCACCACCTATTTTGTCATTCCCAAGACCTGAAGGTGAAATGATTCTGGTGTCTGACGCATCCAGAACCGCCTCCGGTGCAGCTCTTTATCAGTTACAAACTAATGGAATTGATGATACACCTAAAAAAGTTTTGTTAGGTTATGCTAGTCGATTACATGGTAATATTGCTACCCATAATTACAGCATTTCGGAATTAGAAATGATGGCAATTTACTTTGCTGTCCAATCATTTAAATATTTTTTAGCTGGACGTGGTAGGTTTACGATCCTGACGGACCACGCCCCTATTGCTCAAATTCTTAAATCTTCCAGTCATTTTGTAACACCTCGCATAGCAAAATTCTATTGGAAATTACAAGATTACCCTTATCGAATTTATTATGTAAAACCAACCACTACTGAGTTGAAATTGGTTGATATGTTATCTCGTCATCATAACACCCAATGGCCAGCAGATGCTGAACCCATTATTCCAATAGCAGTGGCTGATAAAGATAGGAGCATTAATGACGAAGAGCAACATTCTTATTATAATTTCCTGGATACCAATACTCATCCCCTTTTGACATCTCGTCAAGCTTACTATGAAAATCTCTATGCCAACTTTTCGGGTTATTCTCTATTTTGTGTTACAACAAGGGCCCAGGCCAAGGAACACTCAGATAATGGTATCTCCCACCCTACCACACAGCCCACAAAGCCTATAAAGCCGCTGTCACATCTTACCAGTGAATGTACCCATACCACTGGACCAGTCTTACCTATTACCGAAATGAAATACAAGACCATCGATAGTAATCAACCTACTATCTTGACTAAAATGCCTCATCAAGCTGACTTAGAACCAGCTATTCGTAAATACATCACAGATGCATTTCATTACGTCAAGATACCTCATGATAGAGTCCAGCTTATAAACGCTCAAAAGCAGGATTTGTATTTGGGACCGGTTTATAACTTCATAGCATATAGCACGTTACCAACTAGTAAGCAAGTGGCAAATCAAGCAGTTGTATTATCTAATCATTTTGCTTTAATCGATTCACTTTTATTCTATGTTCAATCTAGTCCTAAAAGGCATGACGTCATTCTTAAATTGGCCATTCCTAACATCTATATTTTCGACATCATTGAATTCTTTCACTTAAATTTAGGTGCTCATGTAAAGTCTAATAAATTGTATGATGTCATTACATCAAACTTTCACATTAAGAATCTCATGAAATACATTTTGGATTATGCCAGAACATGTTTGATTTGCCAGCGCTCGTCTCAGGTTATCGAAACAAATAAGCAAAGGGAATTCGTTCCTAGACTGCTTACTGATTGTACTCCCTTTGTGCATATACATTTTGATATCAAAACCTTTCCCCATGCTACTGCTCAAATTATTCATTGTCTCATCCTACAAGATGTTTTCTCCCGTTATGTCGTAGCGATTCCGTTACGCAGTAGAAAAGCTGATGAGATTGCTAAGAAATTTATTGAGCATTTTTGTTTACCATACATGATACCTCATAGGGTTACTTGTGATAAAGAAGCTTCTTTCGTTGGTAAAATTATGACAGCAGTGTTTAAGTCGTTGAATGTTCAGGTTCATCTTGTCCCTACAATGATACATTCAAGCAATATGGCTGAAAGGGCTATTCAATCTGTTTCCAACCTATTGTTAACTATGATAGAGTATAAGTATTCTCAATGGCCTTCCCTTATTCCATATGCTTGTAAAACTTATAATTCGTTGCCTCACGCAGTTACCAAGTATTCTCCTAATTTCCTTGTTTTCCTTAGAGAAGACCGCAATCTTGTGGATATTAATCCCGAGGCACTTTCTGTGGTTGCTACTTCTTATGATCAGTATGTATCTTCGATTAGAGAAAAATTGCGATTTGTTAGACAACAAGCTGTGGTTTCTCATAATAAAATTAAGATTAGACAGACCCAGCAACACGCAAAACGTATGCCAAAACTACATTCATTTAAAGAAGGAGACCTTGTCTTATTACTGGCACCTAAATATACCGGGGTGCAATATTCTACCAAATTAAGCATTAAGCTTATTGGCCCATTGTATATTGCATCAGAGCCACTTTTGAATCAATTTTTGCTTAAGACAATTGACGACCGTACTTTACCAGGTCTATTTCACATAGGTAGATTGAAGCATTGTATGGTTCGTTCTAAGAATGGTTCACCAATTTATAACCAGCAACAATTGCGCATTCAAATTCTGTCCGAAAATCTCAAGATTGATGATGTGGCTGCAGCCACTATGCAATTACACAGCGACGAATCTCGAGGGTCTCCATTACAAGTCCCTACCCCAGCCTCACAGGTCAAGCCTGGCTCTTTGTCCCAATCATTGCTTGATTCCCATGACCTTTCACACCCTTCGCATCAATTACCCCAGCCTTCTTATAGCATGTCAATTTCTAACCCTGATGCTCTTCTTTTATATTTTAAAACTCGGCAAGATGATACTCAACCAGGCCCTGGGTCTGCACTTCATGAATGGCCCTGTATTCTCGATGATGACAGTACAGTCACCTCAACGATAACATCAGCCCGTTGGCGTGACGGTCATCTCCAAGTATATATCAACTATCCATCTCAGATATCATGTGTATCTGCTTGGCATTTTGTGTTTCAGGAATATGGTCTGTTTCCATTGTTCGACTGCATTTCGAACCTGAGACCTACAGGCCGACCTTTCTTCCCTATGACTTAAGTTATTAAACCTTTATTTGTATCAATATTATCTTCCTTCCTTCTTCCCTATGGATTTGCTTGGATCGTGGACGTGCGAGACCCTAAGACTCTCTTATCCAACCTGCCCTCAACCTGCTACTTACTTAAAATAACATTTATCGGTCAGGATATTGCTCAACCAAACGGAATGACTAATTAAATATGCAATGATTGTGATTGATAAAGATGAGCTTGAATTGCACCAATATGCTTTTTTCAGTACTTCATAACAACGATGTAGCTGTTCAGTTCTTCACACATACAGGGGAATGTTCTCTTCTCCGTCCTTGGCTAAATGAAGGCACGGGACCTTACTCCTCTCTGATCCCACCTGATACCTACCCTATTGACCAATTGCTAATTTTATTAAACACGGCAATCATCGTGTTAAATATTTTTGCCCTACATTTCCATCCAATATATATATTTTTCTGTAAAACCTTTATGCTGACAATTTATTGTGGTACAATATTGTATAATAATCTCTGAACATTAAGTCTTATTTTCAATTTAACCTTTACCTTATTATACCATAGCTCAGATTTATAGCAAAGTCAAAAAAAAAAAAAAAAAAAAAAAAAAAAAATTTCGAGAAGGATAGTGACCTTTCTTCCTTCCTGTAAGTCATGAACATACCTAGAACTACTCTATAACCTTTTAGCAAGGAATTTGCAGACTTTTCAGAATCTGCTTATGTAAGTAAAAACACCTCTCCAGGTAGTGCTCTAAAACGTTTCCATTGCTCTCCTTTCACAGGAACGGCACACCTTAAACAAGTTTATTCACCCCTCCTTCCAAAGTTACTTTCTATTTATCAGATTCAGTAAGCTAAAACGTTTTCCTAGCCAAACCTACTTGAGAAACGCCTTTCCCCATTCCTCATGTTTACTTAAGCTAAACTTACTGTAGTTTCGTTTGTCCATTTGCCAGACGATACTTCATGTCTTGCATTTTACCTCCTCCATGTGTTTATCCCACATGACACATCATTCCTTCCAGAACACATATCTGTTTCAGACACACACTTTATAGTGTCTCACCAGTCACCTCCGCGGTATGTGAATAACACACCAGTCAGACTCCTCAGTCAACATTCCTTGCATAGTCCACTGTAGTCGTTGTTATTCGCTATGCCACCTTGTGTTGGAATTACACATCCTTAAGAGTAATTGCACAATCACAAATCCTGACTTAGACATTAAAAGTCTAATATCAAAGTAAGTTTTCAAGATAAAATAACGACTATAAATTGCTTTATGTCTCATCAATGCTAAATGACTGCAATGATTGTTGTTTCCAGTAAAGTTTTTAATTGCCATTTCTGCATGTTTCCACATGCTGCCACATATGGTCTCATGAACGTCCAGCATTTCTTCCATAATTCCTTATCTATAACTTATGTCATGGTCCCCCAGGCTTTCATTTTGCAATAATACCTAAGTAACGCCACGCGGTCTGATGCAACCTCAACTTTGCCTAATGAACAGGTACTTGCATCACTTTCCTGGTCTGTTTGCAACTGATATTTCCTTGGGACATATCAAGCCATATGGCGAAGTCAATCACCATAGACGCATATCAATACGCACAGTTGCCACCGCACATGCCTAGGTGCACAAAGTCCATTATGACCACCAAAATATCAGGAACAAGCACTAATTCATATATGTATATACATAGAGCTGTCTCCGTCGTTGCTATTAAACATGATAATTAATAATAATTAGTGATAATTAATGATAATGAATGATAACTTCTTAAGCATCAACGCTGAACAAATGAGTCATTTGTACACAACAACGAATGCATTGTCATCGTCTGGATTTCCTTCAGCCACGCTTGGCTTGGTCATCGTCCAAAAATTTCTTGTGCACTACTAACAAGACCTCAGCCTCCAAGCATCATCAAGTAAAATATCCTCTTCATAAAGCTACACTATAGCATTCCTCCATAGTTTTCCATTTAGAGATCTCTGACAATGATTTCCTTTTTGACCTGCCAGACAGGGCGGCAGTCATCCTACAGTACTTTCATCTTGTCTTTTGCCAATTTGATAATAGTAGTGAGATTGGAACCGACTATGTTCAATCAGTGATTGGAGTGCCTGACGAGTCCTTTGGGCAATCACACCGTTTCATCCTTTTCGGTATTGTCCTTGTTCTGATTGGAATACAGATTCACTATCCTTTTGAATCGAATGCTTCCAAATTTCCCAACAAAACAAGTATACAGCTCTCCACCGATATAATTCAAGATCATGTTTAGGATCTTCAATTCTAGGTTCGAAGAGAAATTAATTGAAATACAGTACTCAATATACGGACAATGCTATATCGACAAAATGATAACAGAACTGTACAATAGCAGTGTTAACTTAGCCTTCATGGTCCTACTCTGGAATCTATGCATGGAACAACAAATGTATAGCAGTAAAGTGAAGTCTCCACGTAAGCACCTTCCCTAAAATTTCACAAGTTTTCTTTTGTGCTGACCATTCACAAATGTTCATGGTTACCAGCATACAAGAACAATATTCAGGTATTCTTTCCTTTCATTACAAAGCTGACCATCGTGTTACCATTGTACATGCAGTACATCTTATCTCTTACCATTCAATAAATACATTATATTCCAATCATGCATGCATAGGAGTGAACAGTACAGCAGCTTCCCCGTTTCCAATTACAAGTCATTCTTTATATGAAGTTCATTGCAGTGTCCCTGCGATTCGAACTCGCGACCTCGCACATACCCTTTCTTCCTACAAAATCAAAATCTTAACGTTAGTGTCCGCACGCGCTGCCAATGTCGCCACCGAGTCCACTGACTTGTAGCTCTTATAATCGCATCACATTAATTTCATCTTTTCTTCCACATTCAGTGTTGTCATAAGCTGACAAATGCACGAAGTTTATTGTATCTTCTTAGCTCTTTTAATATCATATCGTCCAACCTGTTTGCATTAATTTCCTCTCTTTCCATACAAATTCAATAATTAGATTGTTACAGCACATTTATTTTGGCCACGTGCATGAATCATTACTCGCTATCTTCAGTGTCTATTTTTAGATCACTCTCTCAATCTGAAATGAAAACGAGGCTCTCCGCCAGCTCAGCAGCATACATCGGTCACTAGAAGTCTTAAAAATATGCTGTTGGCCGGTTCGGCCTTGGTATAGGGGTAAAGTCTTCACGTCTTAATTGACCAGCCAGCTCTCTCGCAAGACGAAGTTGAAGTTCGTCGCTTCGAATCCCGTTGGGGACAAGTTCCTAACTCAGAAGCCAAATCTTGAGACACGGAAAGAAATCCGTTCCAGATACTTAGTCAGGTTCTGTATAGCTAATTTCCAGAGCTCTTCTGGAATATCAGACATAAAGAAAATTACATCCACATTCACACAAGCAATGGCTCAGTGAGTTACGCTTGAAGATAAACACCTCCTATCCTCCAAAGTCCGAACCAGGCTTTTGTATTCATTACTGTGTCTTGTTTATTTCAGTGACAATATGACAGAAGGTTTCCTTCTTTCATTTCCTTCACTTTCTCTCGTGTAACACATTTGTTTTGCATTTGGGCTTCTTCCATTATAAAAGTAATGCAGTTCCATAGAGAAGAATATTCTCTTGCAAATAATAAAGATACAGGGGAATCTACAGGAAAACCTCCTGGCTCTTTCGTTGTTAAGTGTTGTAGCTCTGGCTATGAGTTGTCACTTTGGCAATTAACCCTTCCATGCCTCATTTAATAACATTGGACGACAATAGAGTATACATTTGTCAGTGCCAATAGTCAATTGTCATTGTTGTTTACTGCTCATGGATATCAATCCTGCAGACATGTTGATGAAAGCTGTCGAGTCTATACCTAAGGATAGTAAATCATATCTTCAATAGTTCGATTAGAATTTCAGTTATTATAGACATGTCAATAAATCGGTAGACACAAGACTCAATTTAATTTTCCTTGAGTTACTTCAAGATGATCCTAGGTACTCCAAATACCATTGGAACACAATCCTATGACATCAGTGTCTTATTTTGGTACTTTGATACCTACTCTCTTCTGCACAATACTGACCTTAGGTCAATATGAATAAGAAAAAGAATTACGATTCCTCTAATGTGAATTATGGATGCTACCTTTGTATAGTGCATACCTGTATGTCAGCAAAATCATGCATAGGTTGCTTATTATCGCCAAATAACAACTGAAGGGATCACCTGCTCGTGGTCTATTTCCACCTCACTGGAAAGTATCATTAGTAAGTGTCATAGTGACAGTGTCTTGCTTCAATAGTCCTAACCTTTATATTTTGTCCATACACAATTTAAAGGGTCGTCCGCACGTAGCATATTGGCTATACCAAACTGCCTAGTCTCTCGATTTCATATTTACATGTATTCCATAATAATCTTTTATACACAATATACCGAGTGTTCTATATAAATGTCATTACAAATAATGCTAAGTTTCCTTGCTCCAAGCCTTCCTCTTGAGACGCACATATCTCTCAAAGATTGTCTCCTATCATAGGATCATCTCCTTCCTTTAGGACATGTTTTCCTCAAAAATCTCTTCCGTCAAGAAGTATCGGAGTGTGTCGTTACTGGCATTGTCTTAACCTGCTACATTACTAAATTCGATTGTGGCTCAGCATCCTGTGCATCTTTTCGACGTTTGGTTCCTTTGCAATGTCCTATTTCGTCGACATCCTGCCTCACAACTCATCTCAAATAAATAACAGATATTTACTGACGTGGATCTGGCTTTACGTGAAACATTTATGCATCTATTAGTCTCAAACAAATAACAGATATTTCATTTAATATCCCACATAATTTCACAAGCTTTTCTGCCCAGAAATAGTTGGACTTATTTCAGTTGACTGTGGACTGATAACTTCCGTTCTCGTCGAATGAATGTCTCGTTAACATCTAAACGTTATCATTTCAGTACATTAGCTAGCACCCATGAACCCATGGGAGCCCAACATCAGTTTCCCGCACCTTATCAGTCTTCTCTTAAGCTAATAATTAGTTTTATAATTCTACTTTTACACCCAAATAGTGCAAGTAGTCAATTCAAATCACTTATGAATAACCTTCCCCTATGCCGTATTCCTCTTTCGCACATATTCATGCCACATGTGTCTGTGTGATACTTCATGCGTTTCTCATGGACAAAAATTGGTTATCATTCTCCTCTGTTATGCAGACTTGTACTTGCCTTTAAGATTTCATATGGCTTAATGAGACACATGAATTCTTGACATATGAATTCATCACTCCAACCGAGCTGCCAGCAAGCAGTGACACACGCAGGTGAAAAAACACAGAGTTCCAACAACATTCAAGCAGTTTCATCCTGATTACATAATCCGAACACATGTGTAATCACTTACACCTAAATTAGTCAGACCTATCTTCACACCATCTGCGATTCCTCACTTATACCCCCCCCCTCCCCTCAGTGATACTCTACCCCTTGTTTATGGCCCCTCCATCATTTGGTATTTGTCTTCCGTTGACTCAACTACTGTTTCCTCAGTGTATTTGCAACAATGCATCGAAGGCGAATGTCGTATCCTCCTTCACACAGTAATATGGAATGGTCTACAGCAACTGGTGTGAATGTTGCTCAGCTACAGCAAGTTCCTCAGTTCCAGGGACCTAAGCAGACGGTTTCTGTTGCTACTCAGACCGAGGCTACATGCATCTTTCATTCACCTCCAACCCTCGATATTGATGCTTTTAACTCTGCAGCCAATTACGTGGCTTGCACTTATGCTCAACAGAAACCTCTGGTCAATGGATGGGACTCGGATTGTCCTAGTCCTACACCAACACCGGACTCATCATGGTCAACAGATGAAGATCTCCCGGGCTACACCATGTCAGCTGAAGCAGCTGCTCAGCCTACACATTTTTTGCCACCATTGCGTCCAAAGCCTTTTCACCATCGTCATTTCTTTGACAATGAACAGGAAGTACACATGGTTACATCACTGCCGATGTATACGTCAACTCCAGTGTCATCACCCCCACTGTTGATGCTTTCTCAGCGTCTTCATTACATACAGGAATTACCCGAAGATTTCAATGACGCAGAGGAACAACAAACCGAATTGAAGTCGACTCTACAACAACAGTAATCAGGTTTCTTTTTAACCCTATGAACTAATGGACTCATTCAAATCCATTTACTTCTTTAAAAATATAGACTTCAACGTACCAAGAAACACTTTGACCCATCGAATGCCTTTCTCCCTGTTAATCGAACAATTATGGCATATAATGTGAACGCTATATCACTGACTTTTGTGTTACCTACAATGCTGATTTATACATCTATTCATTAAATTTACAAATTATTACCGAATTATATTCTTCGTCCATTCTTCATAACCAAATAGTCTTCAAATATTTGCATTAGCACACCCTAACAGGCCTTAAACCTCAACAAGAGTTCTCGACCCGCACATTTTAATACATGTGCGATGATATCTTGCATTTGTTGCGTCGCCAACTTGTTGCTTACATGCCACCAGGAGGGTGTAGTCCCTTCATTTCGTTCCCAGACCAATACGGTTATCCACCGTTAAGTCTTTTCTGTAGCTCACACGCATTCAGCCGGATTATTCATCTGCTTTGAGCCCACCAGCAACGCTCTTAAACCTTGCCATTCTTCGTTGAGAATTGTCTTCCATCTCTTATCACTGTGTTCCTTGTGACCAATCGATAGTATTTCCATACGTTGGCCACTGTCTCCTCGCAGCATTGACCACGTATTCCCTTGTTCTTTGCATTTGATTGCCTTCCTGATATAGTACTTTATCGGCTTATCATTTTATCCTCGGTAAACACCATTATTTGGTACGCATATTTCAGAGACAGAGACTCTCCACAGAGATCCATCACGATCCTTTCTTAGTAAATCTGATTGCCATTCAGCCTCCAATTGCCTTTTATAACCTCTTGTGACTATTTAAGACTTGTTTTCTTACCTATCTTTTAGTTCTGAAACTATTTTTATGATAACATTATTTTATGACATTTTTCTTTTGAAGTAATATTACCTTTTCTTTGGATAACATGATCGTGACAGTGAATAACACTTGTCAAATTAAGTCGAATTCAGTTTGTTTCTTAAAATTACCGCGTTCGTATCATTAGCATTTTGTACATATTCCATTCTGCATTTTGTAGATATTCCATTTTATTTGAATATTACTGACTAAGTTTCTTTTTCTGCATTTTCTGCTCCTGTTGTGAGTGTCGTTTATTGCAGATATTAGCCGTCAAATATCTTGCCAATTGAGCAGTGATTATATGCCATTGTTGATAGACTGTTTCTTACAAATTATCCACTACTTTTCCGTCATGACATGTAGGTACTGCTTTGATTGAGCATTACTATACTGCTCTGATCCAGTATTATCTTTGAGCATCTTTTCTTATAATTATTGTGCAACATATTATGTTGAGTACGTATCTCAGTATGTTGCAAGTTCTCTGCCTGTCGGACTGGGAGCCCGACCATAATTTGGGGATATCTTGTGCTATTTCATGTGTTCCGGCTCATGCCGACGTAGTTATGTTAATGTGTTCCGACGATGTGGTCGTGAGTTTAACCTTAGCACATAATTTTAAATGCGTTTCTGTGGATTTTGCTCACCCAGTGATTGTAGCATCGCTTCGCATTTTGGGGAAAGAGAAAATTTTTTTTTTTTGTAAATGACCAACTTATTATACACAAATTATAGCTAGCTAGCTAATTCCTTTTCCATAGTTCATTATATGGTATGGCATCACAACATAGCCCGGCAGGGGGCGCTTTCCGTGTTGCCATGGCTTCACCGAGACTGCCGTGGGAAGCAGTTTCTTGTTGCTTTGGTAGCACCCTTGCACCTTATATGGCACGCTACCTGCTGCAAAATTTTCGGCTCAGCCCACAGGGCCCAGCTCTTGCGGAGCCAGTAAAACCTTAGCTTACCTGCTCTAATCTTTACACCTGTAGAGAGGCAGCAGTCCTACATACAGCTTGCAACATTATGTAAGTACACCTTTTTCAAAGAGTCATTTACCGGTCATTTAGGACCACCAACCTGCATATACGTTTACTAATTAGTAAACTGGGATTTTCTATAGGCATTGAGTATTGTTGATGAAGTATCAAGTTGTGTTATATTGAGATAAGTTCACAGTAATTATACTCCCAATTTTTCTTACACGCGTGTAATCGAGGGAAAGTACTTTATTAACTTACATTTCTTTGACGACAATTGTTATATTTTCAGGTCTGGTCGAGACTCTCGATTTCAGTAATTCAGTATGATCTTAGAGTACATCTCTTGCATTTTCTGTTGACATACACAGCATTCTTTCATATGATAGGAAAAGTAGTTGGAAAACTTGTCTTGCCTAAATGTTATGAATACTTATTTCCGTTGATAATTATTTGTGTATTGATAGTCGTATTCGTTTTACATAGGATATGTCGACCTGATTGATGAATTTTGCACGCTTAGTATGCTAATCGTTACCATTATGTCTCCTTGTTGATGAACTTCTTTTACCTGTTATCTTTGTTTATGTGCATGTCTACATTCATTTAATCATGTCTTTCTCACCACCTTACTGGTTGATAGTTATAGTAATACCTGATTTTACCAGTAATGCTAAAACATTTTAGCCAACTATATACCTTCCTACCTCATTATAAACATTACAATGACGCTAATTGTCCTTTTTCCCTTCCTACTCCTTCCCTTGGTTCCAGCTCAATCACCACCTCCATCTGATATGCAACGAATTGCTGAGCAAGACGCTTTTCTTTATAAGAATTTTGGATTTACCGTTAATCCAAACACGGCCGCCGTTTGGGCCAAGCGTACGTTGCTTCAAACACAGGACCAACCTATGGCTTCTTGTAGAGTTTCTATGTTTGGTGAATGGTGTTCTCGCAAACGAGACGTATTTACATGTGATTTGGGAGCCAATTTTTCTACACCTCCATGTGTATGGCCTCCCGATTCACCTCGTATCACAAAACTGATTCTTTCTTCTGGCGCACTTACTAAGGACATTATCTCTTTCTTCACCACTATGCCTTTCATGAGATATCTCACTTTACAAAATCTTACTTCTGCAGTAAGGTTTCCTGACGTTATTGACTCATTTCCCGAGATCAATTTTTTAGATCTGCCAAACACTCAGGTTACTCATGTACAGTACGTCCAAGCACGTTCACAGTTACATGCTATTACTAATTTAGTCCTTGATGACGCCTCAGTCTTCGCTCCATGGTCTTCCCTTTACCGTTTAAGACGCATACAACTTACCTTACTTAGGGATTTATCGTCTCCTGCCTTACCTCTATTACCACAAGCTCAATTAACTCATTTAGACCTTACCATACACGGTTCAACATCTTTTCAGTGGAACCATCTCGGCGTTTCACAAAGTAAGCTGATATCTCTTAGACTCCATCTACCAGATATGACTCGCCTCCCATCTTCTATGCCTTTCAATAATATACAACAATTAAAATTACAAGCTTCTAATGTTCCTTTCGAAGTTTCCAATCTCTTGCTTAATCTATCAGCACATCAATCTTTTAATTTTACAAGACCAAAACCATTTCTCCAAACGCTTATTCTTCAGGCTTTCTATTTTCAGAAAACGCAACAATTTAATGTCTTAAAATTAGCTAAAATAGTTATACTAGATTGTATTGGCGGAATACAGAATCTTAATTATCCAACATCCCTTAGAGTACTTAGACTCAGAAATATTACTACTTCACGATCATTAAGAGATCCGTTAACAAACACGCCAAATCTGCGCACTTTCGAACTAACTCATTCTAAGCTAACACTTATTTCCAGAGCATATTTTAGATATGTCGATCAACTTTATTACTTAAATTTATCCTATAATAACCTTCATACCTTTGAAATTAGACATAGAGATATCCGTCAGTTAGCTGTAATAGATCTTAGTTACAACTCCCTGTATAGAATTTCTGGTCCTTTCTTTATTAGAGACCATCTGGAATATATATTTTTGCAACGTAACAATCTGCAGTATCTCGATGGCGTTAACAAACAAATTTACTTTCCTTCACCCGAAATGAAAGAACTTGATCTAACATCTAACCCCCTTAATTGTAATTGCGATTTGGCAGTCTTCCTGAACACGTTGCCTGATACCACTAGGATTTCTGGTACTTGTCAAAGTAACGTGTCTTTCCCAATTCAAAATATGACGTTCGAAGCATGTGATTCCATCCCCTTACTCCGTTCATCCCGTTCCCTTAGAGACCAATTACGCCATATGCAGCTTCTTGCATCTGTCAATCACAAGGATGCTCGCCCACTCACAAGCAGCTCTGGTCTTTTTCCACCAGACGCAGCTTCACGTTGGAGCTCTGCACCCGCACAGCTTCTCCGCCCAGACTATGGCGTTGGCTATAGTTATCGAGGACAAATTTTTCCCAGTGTTGAATTCTTTATCATCAATGCTAATATTTTCTATCCCGATTTCCATATTCCCACATTCACTTGGGACCTCACAATGTTTGAAGACATGTGTCAATCCCCTGATATTTAATTGCTGCAATATGTTCTGATTTCGCTCCACTCTTAAAGAATACTATTGATAAAGTTGATTCTTATAAAACAGCTTTAAAGGCTAAACTAGCACACATATCGACTATCTTTACTCAACAACATTTTGAAGAATATCGTCGGCCTCCTCCAACTCATTCTACCCCCATTGCCCCCCCTCCTCTTTCAGCAGTCCACCATCATGCTAAGAGGGCAGCTCCCGATCCACCTTTTGTGCATGACACATTCTCATATTCCCCTCCGCCTTCCATGCCCCCCTTCTTTGATCAATACTCGCCACCCAGTCGTCCTAAACGAGCGGGTCGTACACCAACACCTCGAGATCCCCTTGCCTTACCTAATACCGATGATGCATCTAATACAACTAAACAATTAATGCAATCTACTAACGAAACTTTTCGTGTCAATATTAATACCCAGGATTGGCAATCCGAAGACAGTACTGCTTTCTGGCTTTCAGTTACTATCCCACAAGCCGGAGCAGGTATGTCTGCTAATATTAGACGACAGAGAGATCAAATTTTTGTAAATACTATTGAGTCTATGTCTGCACGTCAGAATCTTATGAGGGACGCTTTCCTTGAAATGCGTTCTGATTTAGTCCTCACCATTGACGTCATAGCCAGTACCTTCACCAACACCTCAAGAAACATTAAACTGATTCATACACTTTTAAACGAAACCAATCAGGAAATTATTTCCCAATTTGCTGTGGTTAGTAACGCTATAAACGCATTACAACGTAAGATTCAAGCCACAAGGATCCTTAGCCTGCTGACCTCTAAATATCTCAGGCTTTGGTCCCAACAAATACAGCAACTTCATATCCTCTTAAATGAAGCCGATAAATTAATTACAGCCTTCCACGACCTGGCTGCAGGTAAAATCTCACCACACGTTCTTCCAGCCTCATATGTCCATAAATTAGTTCATAAAGTATCAACGGTATTATATTCATGGCACAATAGTTATCAATTAGCTTTTACGGATTTGGCTCATATCTATCAGAAATCACAACCAATCTTTATGCCTACTCGACATGGTTTCTTACTCCAACTCCTATGGCCAATCCAACCTAAGAATTCAAAACCTTACACTTTGTATCACACAGAGTCACTCCATGTACCTGTGGTAGCTACCCCTGCTTTCCAAGACCGCGAGTCTAACCATGATTACACTCGTATCTCTATCCCAAAACCTTTTCTAGGAGTGCAGCACGATTCCTTCTTGGAACTCAGTCTTGAAGAGCTCCAGGAATGTCTCAACATTGACGATCAATTTCTTTGCACAGAGTCAACAATCCAAATCGATAGCTCGCAGTTATCCTGCAACACTGCAATATACACGAATGCTACCGCAGACGTCATTTCTGAACTCTGCCAAGTCGATTACTTCTTCGAACCTTTTCGTGCAGCACCTCGTGTAATAGACGCAGGTAACCAGCTTTTAGTTACTGGCTTATCACTCCCATGGACTCGACGTTGCTCTAATGATCGTGTGGCACGTCCCGTTCCTGGTAGCCTTTACGCTGTGCTTCAGCGTGGCCAGTTTTGTTTTTGCGAATTCTCCTCCCCTTCAGGTTTCATTCCCAGGCGTATTACAGGATGCCCTGCATCCGAAAATAACCAATATAAACCCTTCTTAATCAACTATACTATTAACGCAATTGCGATGCATTCTTTTGAACGTGAACTCAATTTCACCAGTCTACCACCATATGAATCTTATGGCATGCCAAATTTCACTTTGCCTAAATTTGCAGTGGCTGCCAGAATAGCAAATACCTCACTTGCCAATATGACACATGGCATCATTAGGCTTAAGGAACTTAGTCGCCTTATTCAACAAAAGGGTGACGATTTTCTGCTTAAATGGGCCGAGCTGGAAGCTTCCTTCTATCTTTCAGCTTGGTTCAGCCTTCGCCATTGGATCCGTGGATTTGCCTTCATCGGTTCCATAGCTGGATATTTGTCTCTAATTTTGGTAATATTTATGTATTGTCGTGGTAGATACCTTAGTGGCCTTTTATCCTCTATGGTTATGGCTACTCATTTTAAACCATCCCACGCCAACCTAGTCATTCCAGGACGTCCTTTGAATTGTGATTCAGTCAACTATGTAATTTACCCTGTTTCTATAAGTCCTGTCAGTCTTATACATATCACTACCCTTCACCTTCTTACTATTTGTGTCTTTTACATGGTAGTGAGCTTGGCTAAGCGTTGTCTTCATAAATGTTGTAGGGATTTCAGAGTGATGCATCGCTCACCTGAAACCCGCAAATTTCCACAGATCGAAATATTCATGGAATTGAATAGTGGACACCAGCGCTTACTTCTATATGTTCTTACTATTAAGTCCCACCTTTCTTCACTTTCTCTTAAAGGTGTCATTTGTCCTAATAGTTTCAAGTGCGACCATCATAGATTATACAGTATCCTTAAACCCAACTGGGATACTGCACTATGCTCTTTGCAGATTGATTCACTTAACGTAGAACTCCCTAGACTCATTAATGTTCCATTATACAAGCAGAAAAAGTTACAACAAATTATGCAAGGACAGTTTGCGGTGACTATGCTCGCATCTGACTCAGTTCACCTTTATAAATTGGGTCATAACATGCAAGAAGTTATTAATACTCAAGAGCTTAATCCTTACTCAGCTCTAATTAAAGAACTTCGTCAAAGGGAGATGGAATTTCGGTCCACCAATGTTATGGAACCGGATACTACCCATTCAGTACAGATAAAACCTTATGCCACCACTTCTGGCCTGGCTGCATCAAAGAAAATGACCCCCCCTACTCGCATACCGACCCGTACAACCCCACCAAGGCGGACTACCCCGCCTCGCCGGTCCACTTCACCCCGGCAACCATCGGCCCCTCGCATGGGTACCCGAGTTGATACCCCCCCTAATCGCTCAGTAGTTGATATCGAGATGGAACCACGCCCCACTCGCCCTACGTCACTGTTGCTCCGCCCAACTTTCCCCCCTCCCCTTCCACCACCCCCCTCTCCTAACGATACCAGTACCAGCGTCTGATTTTATTCTAATGCATGTTTATGATTACTTCCCTTTGCACTGCATTTTTCGTGCAATAACTTTTCCTGTTACAACTGCATTATAACTGCATTTCTTTTTCCCTTTTCTATCTGTATGTGTATTTTTGCATTTAACCCTTTCATAACCACGCTTGTATACCCTTATATTTTAGTCAGTCTGTGAAGAATCACACCTTGTTGGTTCGATTGTATGGGTAAAACTTTAATGACATATGCTTGAAAGTATGCATATATTCTGTGCATACGCCTTATGCAAAACCTTCTCATCCCAAAATTTCATAATCTTAGACTCCAGTTACAGAGTGATCTTCTTCCTTTATTGATGTGATTCATTTTGATCTTGGGGAGCTGATCACCATGATGATGCATCATATTTGCCGTGATTTGCTACCTTTCTATCTACATTTAAACAACTCTTTTTCACTTTTAATTATACACACTTAACGACCAGCATCTTGTTGGGATTCAGATTATTTATCTAAACCAATTATGATATTCCTTTTCTTATTTCTTATTTAAGTTATTTATATTTTATATATATATCACGTGCCTTTTCTCTCATATTGTTTGCAGCAACCTCATTGGTTGAGCTCCTAGCCTGTTTCTTAAAGTAATTTCAGTATGACTATTGCATACCATTTTAACGCTGTGTTGTCACATAATTTGCGGGAATGTCTCTTTGATCACGAGTTGCTGGTCGGGCTGGTCGTCAAACATCAGTGCAAGACTTGCTGTGGGC
Source organism: Platynereis dumerilii (assembly GCA_026936325.1). Lineage (NCBI taxonomy): Eukaryota > Metazoa > Annelida > Polychaeta > Phyllodocida > Nereididae > Platynereis > Platynereis dumerilii. The sequence goes on from JAPTHN010000005.1 coordinate 32,682,906, forward strand.
ACCTATGATCAGAGACACATTCGATGCATATGTTCTTTAATCTTTGATCTGAGACAGTCGTTACAGAGCCTGTGCTTCCACTGTGACTTCTACTGTCACGGGCACCCTATCAAGAGACACGTCCGATTCAACATCCGGAAGTCAGTCGATTGGGGCACCACCTCCTTGGGCACCACGCTTGCGCATGGAACCACGCTCCAGGTTCCGACAGCACGTATGACCACTTCGAGTCGGCCGTATTCCCGTCATCATTTCATGGCAATATGAAGAGGGCACCATTTCGGGGCGACCAATAGTGTGAACATTCCGTTTCACTCCATTTCCGTCGTAACCACGGCAAGCATATCGTTGCCTTGACCTGGTTCCAACATGGGGCTACATTACTGCAGAACTTTCTTTGAACTTTTGTGTCCGGCTTGGCATTGTGCAGTCTTCGTCGCACATGTCACCATTCACAACCGAGCTCACATTGTATGATGATATGGTGATGTCATCTCCTGCTTGGCTTCTTAACAGTCGGCTAATATGGATTGCCTCTGTTTCTACAGCAAGCATCAACGAACAATCGTGCTTGAAGAGCATGGCCTCATTTTCAGTTGGTGACTAATATGGATTGTCCCAACTAGCTTCCGGCATGCATCTTCTTAATGACACTCTTTTCCTCTGGGTAACTAGCTTATTCAGGTGGCTAACACGGATTGCCCCTGCTATCAGTTACCGTCGACAGACACTAATATGGATTGTGTCTAGTTCAGAAGAGTTTCCTCACCACGCATTCCCCAGCGTTCTCGCACAAAGTTGTGCTAGCACATAACACATAATAAACATTGTGATCTCAGAAAGTGCATACACGAAAGACTCATGACGACGTCTTCTTCTCCATGACCCATCAAGGTCCACCTGATATTGGGATCGTCTGAATAAAAACATGAAGGTCGTGTCAAACGAGTCACGTCCTCCTTCGCCAGACCCCAACATAAAAGTGTGACAAACAGTTCAAGGTGACGATCAGTCCACCTCCTCCTCCGCCTGACCCTAACCTGGGTTAGTCACGCAACGAGGCCGGACTGGCAAATCTTCGCAGTACTGCAGCTATATCAGTCCCTCGAGTCTTCAGCATAATCACCACAATACCAGTTACTCGCTCAGAACATTTCCTGTCTCCGCTACAGTTGTCGTGCCTATGGCACCACATCAAGCTATTTCCACCACTCCGGTTCGCACCTCGCCTGTGCTCCATTCACAGAGACAATATTCCTCCGAAATGACATTGACCGACGTGTAATGGTAGTCTCTCATGGCTTCCATTCACTTCGCCACTTACGTCCAGCTGAGAACGGTGGAACGACCACTCATCCAGGTTGACATTGTTGTTCTGTATCTGTTAGAACAGTAACAACCCCCTCATCCTCATCGTTTTGGGTGGCTGGTAATAGGACCTTGAACTCTCGCAGCTCGTCCGTTAGGTCCACGACGTCCGGCATCTTTCAAGTTGCCAGGTCGAACACCCCGTTCGACCCTGAGAAACACATTGCTGTCGACAACTCGTTTGCCCTTGACAAACACATCTCATGTGAACTTGACAAGCACATCGCTGTCAACGTCTCACCCTCTGCACCACGCACCGCCCGTCGGTGTTGCCTCCTTCGCCCTATATCAATGACTTATATAACTGACTCCTCCAATCAATGATTCTTCCAATCTTCTCGTCTACACGTATACAGATCATGTTATCTTCGACATCATGTATTGACTCTTGATTAGTATTTTGTAAAGTGTATCGCTGATTAAAAACATTTATGCATCGACCAACAAATTACAATTAAATTAGATGATATAATCCACATTTTCATTGAAGTAGATCAATTCACTACGCAAATCTTTACCAATGGTTATGTCTCAACGTGTCCACGAACAGTTATCCCAAGTCAACTCTTGCACTGAACTTTCTCTGTAAACATCTGATCTCATTTCTTATAAGCTTAAAATAAAATAGACTTATGCTTTAATCTCATTTGATAATTATTCTGGTCTATGCATTATGCATGCCAGCCTTCTTATACAAGTATTCCTCAGGTGTATTAGTATGTACCTATGTTTTCAATATTGCTTCACTGCACCAGTATACTGTTTACCTATTTTCGCATTGTTTTAATTCTCTGTACGCCTTATGCCTACAGTTCACTCGGATTGTTTAGAGTGTACGTAACAAGTTCTACGAAACCATAGTCCACTATTGATTTCTTTATCTCCATACTGGACTATTGTTTTATCATTTTGCTTATTATTCTGCTAATTGTCGCTTTTAAATTAATAATTGTCGCTTTGATCCATGTTATTGTTGATATTCGCTTCGATTATATTTTGTTTATGATTTAATTGTTGCTTTTAAAATCGCTTATCGCTTATATGTCATTTTACTTACTTACTTTTGTAGTTTAGGGTATCGGACATACCAGCCCATTTAAATTTATAAGGCTGTCCTGTCTTAATGCACTTCATGCTTTTGGTTTAGCTCTATGCATATCCAATGACACGCAAGGGATGATACCCGTAACTGCCCTTGATAAAAACGGCTACTTGACTCGCCTGGTGCTTGAGTCTCTTTTGCTGAGGAGCCATGTAATTAGCGGCTCTATTTCCAAAAATAACGTTGGCCGACGAACCAACGATTCATAAAAATTGAAAAATTTGGCAAATAGGTCATAAGAATAACTTGTCCTTTTCTGTCAATCATTAAATTTTAGATTTCACTTTCCTATCTGAGCTCCCCTTTCAGCATCTCATTGACACCATTAAAAGGACTGTCATTCAGTTCCTCTCCTTTCACGGATGCAAGTCGTATTCTTGCTTCCCTTTCAAAATTTTTCCTTTTTCCGAATTGTCTTTCATGGGCATATTGCACACGCCCGATTTTATCTTAAAATTTTTCCCCCCCTTCCGCCTGCCCGGTGGTAGTGGTTACATCATTCTGATGTCACCACAACTTTCATTAAAGCACTCACAAAATTCAGGTGCAATGAGACGCGTTTCCTCTGTCCGTACCTAAATTGGTATCATGTACAAAGTCGATCAACAATCCTCTCAATAGTTACACAAATCTATTAACAAGCCTTTACATCGTTCTGTTAATCAGCATGAAGCATTCAGCCTTCTATCTTTGAAAGGAAATACCTTTGCTTTTCAATGAATAGTTACGTTATTAGGCACAGTATATGTTAATTCATTATTACGTGAATGTAATCCGTATTCGATTGTAAGTTTAAAATAATGTTTTCTTCAAACCGGAGAAAAACCATCTTATAAAAAATCCTCGATCGGTCGGGATGTCACCGCTGAGCTTTTAGCTTCAGAGGTGTCTTCATTCTTTCCTCTTATAGGAACTTTCCTCAAATCGCCATGAACCTCAAGACCTTAATGCTGTAATATCATTTATATTATTACTGTATAAAAGTAATGTGATATATTATATTATTGTGTAATGAGATTCGATGATAGCAACGGGGTAGAACTCACCCCATGTTTCCATGGCAACAGTTACCCTGGTGTTTCTGCGCAGCCGCATAACACCCTAGTAGCAATCTCTGGGGGCAAGCTTGTTTGCCCAGGCAGAACAGAGCCCGCTTCCCGCTGAGGCAGCAGGAGGGCTACCTGTCTCCCTGACGGGGTGACGATTCGTCAGGTAAGGGTATTGTTGTTAGAGGTATGATCAAGGGTTACTCTTAAAGGAACCTCAGGTCATGGTTGATTGAGATGGCATTAGTTAATGATGTATGTAATTCGTTAAGATCGTTGTTTAATGTATTGATAAGTTGCTTACCATCTGTTCTTCGAATGACTGTCGATGTAACTGTCTATGAATTGTGTATTAAATGGATAAGTGAATCTAAACTGTTGAGCCTCTGGTATTTCTTGAGTAGGTGTTTCGTGGTGGCAAGTGCTAAGGTGTCTCCCGCAGGATCCCCGGCAATGAGTCCATCTACTCAATTAGCTACCTCTGACAAAGATACGTGCGTTAGCCTTACATGGGAGGCAGCTAAAGATGGCAGTTGGTCCTGTGTTTGAAGCAACGTACGCTTGGCCCAAACGGCGGCCGTGTTTGGATTAATGGTAAATCCAAAATTCTTATAAAGAAAAGCGTCTTGCTCAGCAATTCGTTGCAAATCAGATGGAGGTGGTGATTGAGCTGGAACCAAGGGAAGGAGTAGGAAGGGAATAAGGACAATTAGCGTCATTGTAATGTTTATAATGAGGTAGCAAGGTATATAGTTGGCTAAAAGGTTTTAGCATCACTGGTAAAATCAGGTAGTACTATAACTATCAACCAATAAGGTGGTGAGAAAGACATGATTAAATGAATGTAGACATGCACATAAACGAAGATAACAGGTAAAAGAAGTTCATCAACAAAGAGACATAATGGTAACGATTAGCATACTAAGCGTGCAAAATTCATCAATCAGGTCGACATATCCTATGTAAAACGAATACGACTATCAATACACAAATAATTATCAACGGAAATAAGTATTCATAACATTTAGGCAAGACGAGTTTTCCAACTACTTTTCCTATCATATGAAAGAATGCTGTGTATGTCAACAGAAAATGCAAGAGATGTACTCTAAGATCATACTGAATTACTGAAATCGAAAGTCTCGACCAGACCTGAAAATATAACAATTATCGTCAAAGAAATGTAAGTTTATAAAGTGCTTTCCCTCGATTACACGCGTGTAAGAAAAATTGGGAGTATAATTACTGTGAACTTATCTCAATATAACACAACTTGATACTTCATCAACAATACTCAATGCCTATAGAAATTCCCAGTTTACTAATTAGTAAACGTATATGCAGGTTGGTGGTCCTAAATGACCGGTAAATGACTCTTTGAAAAAGGTGTACTTACATAATGTTGCAAGCTGTATGTAGGACTGCTGCCTCTCTACAGGTGTAAAGATTAGAGCAGGTAAGCTAAGGTTTTACTGGCTCCGCAAGAGCTGGGCCCTGTGGGCTGAGCCGAAAATTTTGCAGCAGGTAGCGTGCCATATAAGGTGCAAGGATGCTACCAAGGCAACAAGAAACTGCTTCCCACGGCAGTCTCGGTGAAGCCATGGCAACACGGAAAGCGCCCCCTGCCGGGCTATGTTGTGATGCCATACCATATAATGAACTATGGAAAAGGAATTAGCTAGCTAGCTATAATTTGTGTATAATAAGTTGGTCATTTACAAAAAAAAAAAATTTTTTCTCTTTCCCCAAAATGCGAAGCGATGCTACAATCACTGGGTGAGCAAAATCCACAGAAACGCATTTAAAATTATGTGCTAAGGTTAAACTCACGACCACATCGTCGGAACACATTAACATAACTACATCGGCATGAGCCGGAACACATGAAATAGCACAAGATATCCCCAAATTATGGTCGGGCTCCCAGTCCGACAGGCAGAGAACTTGCAACATACTGAGATACGTACTCAACATAATATGTTGCACAATAATTATAAGAAAAGATGCTCAAAGATAATACTCGATCAGAGCAGTATAATAATGCTCAATCAAGGCAGTACCTACATGTCATGACGGAAAAGTGGTGGATAATTTGTAAGAAAACAGTCTATCAACAATGGCATATAATCACTTCTCAATTGGCAAGATATTTGACGGCTAATATCTGCAATAAACGACACTCACAACAGGAGCAGAAAATGCAGAAAAGAAACTAGTCAGTAATATTCAAGTAAAATGGAATATCTACAAAATGCAGAATGGAATATGTACAAAATGCTAATGATACGAACGCGGTAATTTTAACAAACTTAATTCGACTTAATTCGACAAGTGTTACCCAATGTTACGATCACGTTATCCAAAGAAAAGGTAATATTACTTCAAAAGAAAAATCTCATAAAATAATCTTATCATAAAAATAGTTTCAGAACTAAAAGATAGGTAAGAAACAAGTCTTAAATAGTCACAAGAGGTTATAAAAGGCAATTGGAGGCTGAATGGCAATCAGATTTACTAAGAAAGGATCGTGATGGATCTCTGTGGAGAGTCTCTGTCTCTGAAATATGCGTACCAAATAATGGTGTATACCGAGGATAAAATGATAAGCCGATAAAGTACTATATCAAGGAGGCAATCAAATGCAAAGAACAAGGGAATACGTGGTCAATGCTGCGAGGAGACAGTGGCCAACGTATGGAAATACTATCGATTGGTCACAAGGAACACAGTGATAAGAGATGGGAAACAATTCTCAACGAAGAATGGCAAGGTTTAAGAGCGTTGTTGGTGGGCTCAAAGCAGATGAATAATCCGGCTGAATGCGTGTGAGCTACAGAAAAGACTTAACGGTGGTTAACCGTATTGGTCTGGGAACGAAATGAAGGGACTACACCCTCCTGGTGGCATGTAAGCAACAAGTTGGCGACGCAACAAATGCAAGATACCATCGCACATTACTGAAATGTACGAGTCGAGAAGTCTTGTTGAGGTTTAAGGCCTGTTAAGGTGTGCTAATGCGAATATTTGAAGACTATTTGGTTATAAAGAATGGACGAAGAATATAATTCGGTAATAATTTGTAAATTTAATGAATAGGTGTATAAATCAGCATTGTAGGTAACATCAAAGTCAGCGATATAGCGTTCACATTATATGATATAATTGTTCGATTAACAGGAAGAAAGGCATTCGATGGATCAAACTGTTCCTTGGTACATTGAAGTCTATATTTTAAAGAAGTAAATGGATTTGAATGAGTCCATTAGTTCATAAGGTTAAAAGGAAACCAGATTACTGTCGTTGTAGAGTCGACTTCAATTCGGTTTGTTGTTCCTCTGCGTCATTGAAATCTTCGGGTAATTCCTGTATGTGATGGAGACGCTGAGAAAGCATCAACAGTGGGGGTGATGATACTGGAGTCGACGTATACATCGGCAGTGATGGAACCATGTGTATTTCCTGTTCGTTGTCAAAGAAATGACGATGGTGGAAAGGCTTTGGACGCAATGGTGGCAAAAAATGTGTAGGCTGAGCAGCTGCCTCGGCTGACATGGTGTAGCCCGGGAGATCTTCATCTGTTGACCATGATGAGTCCGGTGTCGGTGTAGGACTAGGACAATCAGAGTCCCATCCATTGACAAGAGGTTTCTGTTGAGCATAAGTGCAAGCCACGTAATTGGCTGCAGAGTTAAAAGCATCAATATCGAGGGTTGGAGGTGAATGAAAGATGCATGTAGCCTCGGTCTGAGTAGCAACAGAAACCGTCTGCTTAGGTCCCTGGAACTGAGGAACTTGCTGTAGCTGAGCAACATTCACACCAGTTGCTGTAGACCATTCCATATTGCTGTGTGAAGGAGGATACGACATTCGCCTTCGATGCATTGTTGCAGATACACTGAGGAAACAGTAGTTGAGTCAACGGAAGACAAATACCAAATGATGGAGGGGCCATAAACAAGGGGTAGGATATCACTGAGGGGAGGGGGGGGGGTATAAGTGAGGAATCGCAGATGGTGTGAAGATAGGTCTGACTAATTTAGGTGTAAGTGATTACACATGTGTTCGGATTATGTAATCAGGATGAAACTGCTTGAATGTTGTTGGAACTCTGTGTTTTTCACCTTTGTGTGTCACTGCTTGCTGGCTGCTCGGTTGGAGTGATGAATTCATATGTCAAGAATTCATGTGTCTCATTAAGCCATATGAGATCTTAAAGGCAAGTACAAGTCTGTATAACAGAGGAGAATGATAACCAATTTTGTCCATGAGAAACGCATGAAGTATCACACAGACACATGTGGCATGAATATGTGCGAAAGAGGAATACGGCATAAGGAGAAGGTTATTCATAAGTTGAATTATTAAACTAATTATTAGCTTAAGAGAAGACTGATAAGGTGCGGGAGACTGATGTTGGGCTCCCATGGGTTCATGGGTGCTAGCTAATGTACTGAAATGATAACGTTTAGATGTTAGCGAGACATTCATTCGACGAGAACGGAAGTTATCAGTCCACAGTCAACTGAAATAAGTCCAACTATTTCTGGACAGAAAAGCTTGTGAAATTATGTGGGATATTAAATTAAATATCTGTTATTTATTTGAGATGAGTTGTGAGGCAGGATGTCGTTGTGAGACAGGATGTCGACGAAACAGGACATTGCAAAGGAACCAAACGTCGAAAAGATGCACAGGATGCTGAGCCACAATCGAATTTAGTAATTTTGCAGGCTAAGACAATGCCAGTAACGACACACTCCGATACTTCTTGACGGAAGAGTTTTTGAGGAAAACATGTCCTAAAGGAAGGAGATGATCCTATGATAGGAGACAATCTTTGAGAGATATGTGCGTCTCAAGAGGAAGGCTTGGAGCAAGGAAACTTAGCATTATTTGTAATGACATTTATATAGAGCATACGGTATATTGTGTATAAAAGATTATTATGGAATATATTTAAATATGAAATCGAGAGACTAGGCATTTTGGTACAGCCAATATGCTACGTGCGGACGACCCTTTAAATTGTGTATGGACAAAATATAAAGGTTAGGACTGTTGAAGCAAGACACTGTCACTATGACACTTACTGATGATACTTTCCAGTGAGGTGGAAATAGACCACGAGCAGGTGATCCCTTCAGTTGTTATTTGGCGATAATAAGCAACCTATGCATGATTTTGCTGACATACAGGTATGCACCATACAAAGGTAGCAGACTGATCACATATGTTTTGTTTTATAGGCTTAACACTATTATGACTCGCATAATGCGATTGACAGTAGATGAATCGTAATTCTTTTCTTTTATTCATGTTGACCTGAGGTCAGTATTGTGCAGAAGAGAGTAGGTATCAAAGTACCAAAATGAGACACTGATGTCATAGGATTGTGGTCCAATGGTATTTGGAGTACCTAGGATCATCTTGAAGTAACTCAAGGAAAATTAAATTGAGTCTTGTGTCTACCGATTTATTGACATGTCTATAATAACTGAAATTCTAATTGAACTATTAAAGATATGCATGTGGATATACCATATGCAAATGGACATAATTGCCAAAGTGACAACTCATAGCCAGAGCTACAACACTTAACAACAAAAGAGCCAGGAGGTTTTCCTGTAGATTCCCCTGTATCTTTATTATTCGCAAGAGAATATTCTTCTCTATGGAACTGCATTACTTTTATAATGGAAGAAGCCCAAATGCAAAACAATTGTGTTACACGAGAGAAAGTGAAGGAAATGAAAGAAGGAAACCTTCTGTCACATTGTCACTGAAATAAACAAGACACAGTAACAAATACAAAAGCCTGGTTCGGACTTTGGAGGATAGGAGGTGTTTATCATCAAGCGTAACTCACTGAGCCATTGCTTGTGTGCATGTGGATGTAATTTTCTTTATGTCTGATATTCCAGAAGAGCTCTGGAAATTAGCTGTACAGAACCTGACTAAGTATCTGGACATGTCCCCGACGGGATTCGAAGCGACGAACTTCAACGTCGTCATGCGTGAGTCCTAGTCACAATTCGCACACAATTCGCACGGGATGACTTTACCTCTAGACCAAGGCCGAACCGGCCAACAGCATATTTTTAAGACTTCTAGTGACCGATGTTTGCTGCTGAGCTGGCGGAGAGCCTCGTTTTCATTTCAAACTGAGAGAGTGATCTAAAAATAGACACTGAAGATAGTGGGTAATGATTCATGCACGTGGCCAAAATAAATGTGCTGTAACAATCTATTTAATGGAATATATGAAAAGAAGGGAAATTAATGCGAACAGGTTGGACGATATGATATTAAAAGAGCTAAGAAGATACAATAAACTTCGTGCATTTGTCAGCTTATGACAACACTGAATGTGGAAGAAAAGGTGAAATTAATTTGATGTAATTATAAGAGCTACAAGTCAGTGGACTCGGTGGCGACATTGGTAGCGCGTCCGGACACTAACGTTAGGATTTTGATTTTGAAGGAAGAAAGGGTATGTGCGAGGTCGCGAGTTCGAATCGCAGGGACACTGCAATGAACTTCATATAAAGAATGACTTGTAATTGGAATTGGAATATAATGTATTTATTGAATGGTAAGAGATAAGATGTACTGCATGTACAATGGTAACACGATGGTCAGCCTTGTAATGAAAGGAAAGAATACCTGAATATTGTTCTTGTATGCTGGTAACCATGAACATTTGTGAATGGTCAGCACAAAAGAAAACTTGTGAAATTTGAGGGAAAGTGCTTACGTGGAGACTTCACTTTACTGCTATACATTTGTTGTCCCATGCATAGATTCCAGAGTAGGACTATGAAGGCTAAGTTAACACTGCTATTGTACAGTTCTGTTATCATTTTGTCGATATAGCATTGTCCGTATATTGAGTACTGTATTTCACTTAATTTCTCTTTGAACCTAGAATTGAAGATCCTAAACATGATCTTGAATTATATCGGTGGAGAGCTGTTCACTTGTTTTATTGGGAAGTTTGGAAGCATTCGATTCAAAAGGATAGTGAATCTGTATTCCAATCAGAACAAGGACAATACCGAAAAGGATGAAACGGTGTTATTGCCCAAAGGACTCGCCAGGCACTTCAATCACTGATTGGACATAGTCGGTTCCAGTCTCACTACTATTATCAAATTGGCAAAAGACAAGATGAAGGTACTGTAGGATGACTGCCGCCCTGTCTGGCAGGTCCAAAAGGAAATCATTGTCAGAGCTTACTGGATGGAAAACTATGGAAGAATGCTATAGTGAAGCTTTATGAAGAGGATATTTTACTTGATGATGCTTGGAGGCTGAGGTCTTGTTAGTAGTGCACAAGAAATTTTTGGACGATGACCAAGCCAAGCGTGGCTGGAGGAAAGCCAGACGATGACAATGCATTACGTACTCAAAAGCTGAAACAAGGAAGGATGAGTGCATCGTATAAGCCTTGAGAAAACAAGAAAGAATAGCCCAATGCATCCATGGTTTTATGATGCGATTTTTAGGAGATCATTCTTGTGTGCAAATGACTCATTTGTTCGGCGTTGATGCTTAAGAAGTTATCATTCATTATCATTAATGATCACTTTTGATAGCGACGACGGAGGCAGCGTTATATGTGCAGTGTGGTGGACATCGTCATTCGAGGATTACATATGAGTCGGTGCTTGTTCCTGATATTTTGGTGGTCATAATGGAATTTGTGCACCTATTCATGTGCAGTGGCAACTGTGCGTATTAATATGTGTCTATGGTGATTGACTTCGCCATATGGCTTGATATGTCGCAAGGAAAGATCAGTTGCAAACAGACCAGGAAAGTGATGCAAGCACCTGTTCATTAGGCAAAGTTGAGATTGCATCAGACCGGGTGGCGTTACTTAGGTATTATTGCAAAATGAAAGCCTGGGGGACAATGACATAAGTTATAGATAAGGAATTATGGAAGAAATGCTTGACGTTCATGAGACCATATGTGGCAGCATGTGGAAACATGCAGAAATGGCAATTAAAGACTTTACTGGAAACTCAATCATTGCAGCCATTTAGCATTGATGAGACATAAAGCAATTTATAGTCATTATTTTATCTGTAAAACTTACTTTGATATCTGACTTTTAATATGTAAGTCAGGATTTTTAATTGTGCAATTACTCTTAAGGATGTGTAATTCCAACACAAGGCAGCATTGCAAATAACAACGACTACAGTTGACTATGCAAGGAGTGTTGACTGAGGAGTCTGACTGGTGTGTTATTCACATACCGCGAAGGTGACTGGTGAGACACTATAAAGTGTGTGTCTGAAACAGATATGTGTTCTGGAAGAAATGATGTGTCATGTGGGGTAAACACATGGAGGAGGTAAAATGCAAGACATGAAGTATCGTCTGGCAAATGGACAAACGAAACTACAGTAAGTTTAGCTTAAGTAAACATGAGGAATGGGGGAAGGCATTTCTCAAGTAGGTTTGGCTAGGAAAACGTTTTAGCTTACTAAATCTGATAAATAGAAAGTAACTTTGGAAGGAGGGGTGAATAAACTTGTTGAAGGTGTGCCGTTCCTGTGAAATGAGAGCAATGGAAACGTTTTAGAGCACTACCTGGAGAGGTGCTTTTATTTACATAAGCAGATTCTGAAAAGTCTGCAAATTCCTTGCTAAAAGGTTATAGAGTAGTTCTAGGTATGTTTATGACTTACAGGAAGGAAGAAAGGTCACTATCCTTCGCGAAATTATTGACTTTGCTATAAGTCTGAGCTATGTTATAATAGGATAAAGGTTATATTGAAAATAAGACTTAATGCTCAGAGATTATTATACAATATTGTACCACAATAAATTGTCAGCATAAAGGTTTTACAGAAAAATATATATATTAGATGAAAGTGTAGGGCAAAAATATTTAGCACGATGATTGCCGTGTTTAATAAAATTAGCAATTGGTCAATAGGGTAGGCATCAGGTGGGATCAGAGAGGAGTAAGGTTGCAGTCCTCAAACCACCACAGCCAAGGTATTGCATAAGAAGAGGGAGAGAAGGATATCATGACGAACCAAAAACCTTAACGATGGCATATCATCTGTGCCAAGAGCTGAACAGCTACATTATTGTTGTGAAGTGCGAAAAAGCATGTCGGTGGCATGGTATTGGTGCCATTTAAGCTCATCTTCGCAATGGTCAAATAACTTAGTTTATAGGGAAGAAAGGTCGGCCTGTAGGTCGTAATTTCGAAATGCAGTCGAACAATGGAAACAGACCATATTCCTGAAACACAAAATGCCAAGCAGATACACATGATATCTGAGATGGATAGTTGATATATACTTGGAGATGACCGTCACGCCAACGGGCTGATGTTATTGTTGAGGTGACTGTACTGTCATCATCGAGAATACAGGGCCATTCATGAAGTGCAGACCCAGGGCCTGGTTGAGTATCATCTTGCCGAGTTTTAAAATATAAAAGAAGAGCATCAGGGTTAGAAATAGACATGCTATAAGAAGGCTCGGGTAATTGATGCAAAGGATGTGAAAGTTCATGGGAATCAAGCAATGATTGGGACAAAGGCCCAGGCTTGACCTGTGAGGCTGGGGTAGGGACTTGTAATGGAGGCCCTTGAGATTCGTCGCTGTGTAATTGCATAGTGGCTGCAGCCACATCATCAATCTTGAGATTTTCGGACAGAATTTGAATGCGCAATTGTTGCTGGTTATAAATTGGTGAACCATTCTTAGAACGAACCATACAATGCTTCAATCTACCTATGTGAAATAGACCTGGTAAAGTACGGTCATCAATTGTCTTAAGCAAAAATTGATTCAAAAGTGGCTCTGATGCAATATACAATGGGCCAATAAGCTTAATGCTTAATTTGGTAGAATATTGCACCCCGGTGTATTTAGGTGCCAGTAATAAGACAAGGTCGCCTTCTTTAAATGAATGTAGTTTTGGCATACGTTTTGCGTGTTGCTGGGTCTGTCTAATCTTAATTTTATTATGAGAAACTACAGCTTGTTGTCTAACAAATCGCAATTTCTCTCTAATCGAAGATACATACTGATCATAAGAAGTAGCAACCACAGAAAGTGCCTCGGGATTAATATCCACAAGATTGCGGTCTTCTCTAAGGAAAACAAGGAAATTAGGAGAATACTGCGTGAGGCAACGAATTATAGGTTTTACAAGCATATGGAATAAGGGAAGGCCATTGAGAATACTTATACTCTATCATAGTTAACAATAGGTTCGAAACTGATTGAATAGCCCTTTCAGCCATATTGCTTGAATGTATCATTGTAGGGACAAGATGAACCTGAACATTCAACGACTTAAACACTGCTGTCATAATTTTACCAACGACAGAAGCTTCTTTATCACAAGTCACCCTATGAGGTATCATGTATGGTAAACAAAAATGCTCAATAAATTTCTTAGCTATCTCATCAGCTTTTCTACTGCGTAACGGAATCGCTACGACATAACGGGAGAAAATATCTTGTAGGATGAGACAATGAATAATTTGAGCAGTAGCATGGGGAAAGGTTTTGATATCAAAGTGTATATGCACAAAGGGAGTACAATCAGTAAGCAGTCTAGGAACGAATTCCCTTTGCTTATTTGTTTCAATAACCTGAGACGAGCGCTGGCAAATCAAACATGTTCTGGCATAATCCAAAATGTATTTCATGAGATTCTTAATGTGAAAGTTTGATGTAATGACATCATACAATTTATTAGACTTTACATGAGCACCTAAATTTAAGTGAAAGAATTCAATGATGTCGAAAATATAGATGTTAGGAATGGCCAATTTAAGAATGACGTCATGCCTTTTAGGACTAGATTGAACATAGAATAAAAGTGAATCGATTAAAGCAAAATGATTAGATAATACAACTGCTTGATTTGCCACTTGCTTACTAGTTGGTAACGTGCTATATGCTATGAAGTTATAAACCGGTCCCAAATACAAATCCTGCTTTTGGGCATTTATAAGCTGGACTCTATCATGAGGTATCTTGACGTAATGAAATGCATCTGTGATGTATTTACGAATAGCTGGTTCTAAGTCAGCTTGATGGGGCATTTTAGTCAAGATAGTAGGTTGATTACTATCGATGGTCTTGTATTTCATTTCGGTAATGGGTAAGACTGGTCCAGTGGTATGGGTACATTCACTGGTAAGATGTGACAGTGGTTTTATAGGCTTTGTGGGCTGTGGGGTAGGGTGGGAGATACCATTATCTGAGTGTTCCTTGGCCTGGGCCCTTGTTGTAACACAAAATAGGGAATAGCCCGAAAAGTTAGCATAGAGATTTTCATAGTAAGTGTGACGAGATGTCAAAAGGGGATGAGTATTGGTATCCAGGAAATTATAATAAGAATGTTGCTCTTCGTCATTAATGCTCCTATCTTTATCAGCCACTGCTATTGGAATAATGGGTTCAGCATCTGCTGGCCATTGGGTGTTATGATGACGAGATAACATATCAACCAATTTCAACTCAGTAGTGGTTGGTTTTACATAATAAATTCGATAAGGGTAATCTTGTAATTTCCAATAGAATTTTGCTATGCGAGGTGTTACAAAATGACTGGAAGATTTAAGAATTTGAGCAATAGGGGCGTGGTCCGTCAGGATCGTAAACCTACCACGTCCAGCTAAAAAATATTTAAATGATTGGACAGCAAAGTAAATTGCCATCATTTCTAATTCCGAAATGCTGTAATTATGGGTAGCAATATTACCATGTAATCGACTAGCATAACCTAATAAAACTTTTTTAGGTGTATCATCAGTTCCATTAGTTTGTAACTGATAAAGAGCTGCACCGGAGGCGGTTCTGGATGCATCAGACACCAGAATCATTTCACCCTCAGGTCTTGGGAATGACAAAATAGGTGGTGATGTAAGAATTTTCTTAATGGCATCCCAGGCAACTTGTTGTTCATCAGTCCAGAGAAATTCGTTAGCTTTGCGCAACAGGCACGTCAAAGGTTCAGCTGTCTTTTGATAAGATGGTATAAACGAAGAAATGAATTGAATTGAGCCTAAGAATGATTTAATCTGTTTCCTGTTTTGAGGAACCTGCAAGTTCATAATAGCATCAATTCTAGACTGTCTAATACGCAAAGTAGGTCCATTAGGTCCCTGTAAATCAACATCAAAGCCAAGAAATTGAAAGGTAGAATTAGAAGCAAAAGAACACTTAGCTAAGTTAAGAACCAGGCCATGTTTATGAAAAAGAGCAAGAACAGCATCAATGAGAGCGAGATGCTCCTCAGAGGATTCACTAAGAAGCAAATAATCATCATAATAGTTGTAAACACATTCTGCATAAATTCGTGGCAATTCTTCAGTAATTAAAGTCATTATTTCAGCGAATAGCGCCCCCGAATTGATATATCCCATCGGCAATCTAGTATAGGTTATGGACTCTGCGTTATAGAATGTAACGACGCCGAGGTACTGACGAGACTGAGGAGTTACTTGACATGCAAAAAATGCCTGTTTTAAGTCAATGGCCGTAGCGAAACGAAAAGGACGACTGCCCATTTGTTGCTTAAAGGAATCAATATTAGCACAAGGCCTCTGCAAAAGCTGAAAGGCTTTGTTGACAGAACGCATATCTCCGACCAGGCTGGGATTTTCGTCCGTGCGTGATTTGCGGACTAAGAATAGTGCACTGGTAGCTTGTGTGAGTTCCTTTTTGAAAATTCCCAGTTGCAAAAGCTTCTGTACCTGTTTACGTACGTAGGCGATATCAGCTTGGGAAGTGATATAAGGGCGTGCTTTAAAAGAACAATCAGTGATAAGCTGTTGGGTGATATCACAAACATATCGGGTGATGGTTCCTATCTGACCATATAAACTAAAAGCTGGAGTGTGCGATAAAATTATCTCACGAAGTTTATGTACTTCGTTAGGCTGAAGTGCACACTTATCGAGCTTCAATTGCTGATTAACTATATCGAATTCAGTCATGCGTATAGTTGGATCGTCAGGTTGAAGCCATGGATAATTGCGTAGTCTAGTTTGAGCACGAGTGTCAGGATCCATAGCATCATAATCTGGGTATGAAAGCTGTGAAATAGCATTAGGGCCATTATCTATGATGACATAATTAGTGTTATCAAGTAAATTATCATCAACAGATTTAGTATCAGGCTGTTGGACCACAGAAGGCGCTGTTGTAAATGGGATATCCATAACTAGTGCTCCTAGAATTATATCAGCAGGCAAATGTATATCTTCAGAATCTACATTATTAATTCTGATTGAACCAAAGCCACTGCGCAAATCGACAAGTGCCTTGTAATTCTTTTCAGAAATAATGCGAGATATGTTAACCTCAAATGGACCATTAAAATATTGTGCCAAATGATTTACACGAACTGGCACATCGCAGGATGTATTAGGTGTTATAGTGGTCGATTTATGTACGACGAGTAAAATTTGGTCGACAGAAATATCCATGCGTGATTCTGCTGAGCGAAAAACACATTTGTATCTAATTTGAGCATCCAAGCCCATAACACAATCAATTGGTGAAGCCACATCGATAATAAAGGTCTTAATAGGAACCTTACACTCGCCAAACTGAATGACAAAATAGATAAATTGAGAAATAGAAATAGAAGAACCATTGCCGACCATAAGCTTGATTGGCTCTGCATCAACACGAGGAAGGCCCTGCAAAAAGGGACTACGTTTGATAAGAGACGTGCTAACCAAATTGTGTGAGCTGCCAGTATCAAACAAGGTAAAGAATTTAGTGCCATCGGGCAAAAGTGATGGAATAAAGTTGCAATCATGAATCTTGATAGATAAAGGAGTAAGAGGAATAGGAGGCTGAAGTACTGCATATAAGATATCAGGGAAGTCGTCCCCAACAATAACATCGGAATCAGAAAAATCATGAAAATTAAAAGTTTCGGAAGGAGCAAAATTGGTAAGGTCATTAGATTCGATAGGAGACAAGTGGTGAGAATCTGAAGAAATGGCAGGTGTTGAGTTAGGACGAGACACGGCCGTGTCTGTGCACAGTCAGAATGATCCATTACGTCGTGGTTGCTGATGTGGTGGTCCCTGTGAACGATTCTGAGGTGGTGGTCGTTGATTACGAGGGAAAGGGCCAGCGCTCTGAGAGCGGTAAGCAGTTCTAATGCCATTAGGGTACTGAACACGTGAGTTATTAGGGGCATTACTGTTGTACTGCTGTTGCGCGGGATTTGCATTGCCATGCTGCTGATTATTGAAATTTTGGTTATTCTGGGAGAATAGTCTATTGTTACCAGATCTGTTTGAATTAGCAAATCCATTTGCTGGAAGATTCCTGTTCGAGTTACCGAACCTATTAGGAAAGGGTCTGCTAGGTCGATTATACCGTTGATTGAAGGCATCGTTTGTAGAATTGTCACGATTGTATGAACGCCCGGCAGACTGGTAATCAGAAGATGTTGGTAGACTATATTGCTGGTTGGGAATGAATCTGCGACAATGAGTAGCTATATGACCTCGGAGTCCACAACGGAAGCAAGTAAGACCAGAAAAAGAAGATTGACCATAAGGCATTTGCTGAGAGACATATTGGGGTTGAGTGTCATCCATGGGAACGTCGCGAGGTGCAAGCATTTGAGGCAGTTGCTGCAGGGATTGATTCAAAGCGCCCATAGATTCCTGTAAAGTGAGCAAAGTTGACTGCGAATTACCTGTGTCGAATTTTGAACTAGGGATTTTAGTGACATCAACGTGCTGGGCGATAACTTCGCGCTCCATAATGCTTTGGACTATTGGAATTAATTCATCAAGAGGTTTGTTATCATCAATTAATTGAAGAGAATGCTGCAAGGTCAAGGGTAATCCCTTACGAAAGTATAAAGCCACAACCGATTCAGGTAGGCCCAAACGTGACACCAATTCCTTAATCTCATCCAAGTATTTGCCAACGCTATCACCATAGGTGATACGTTTCTGAGACAAGGCATCGAGGATAGATGCTCGACTCCTAAGCAATGAAAATTTATCTAAGAACAACTTCTCAAGTTTAGGCAAAGTCATAGGCTTCAAAGCGTTACACCAATTGCGAGCGTGTCCTTCAGTGAACAGCTGCAGGCGATGCAATATCTGCTGGTCATTTAGATTATGTAATTGGACATGATCCTTGAATTTGGTGATCCATGCCTGTGGTGTCAAACTATCAGATTCTCCATTAAATACTGGAGGTTTCATCTCTGAAAAATTAAGAGGCTTAGTTCTAGGCTGTGTTTCAGGCATTTGGGTATTAAATGCTGCTGCAGAAAAAGAAGAAGGCAGGGAACCTGAACGAGACACAGGAAAGGAAGTAGAAATTGGACCGTGAATAGATTGAGTAGCTCGGTAAGACGCATCTCTGGAGTCCTGATAGGAAGGTGGGTAGGGCAGAGATGTGCGCAAGCCAGTGAGGTCTTGCGGCTGAGATTGAGCCTGGGAATTAAGATTATTAAAAGTAGGATCAAAGTTAGTGAGGTCTTGGAAAGTTTGATTGGTTGAAGCGGCTTGAGACTGGGTAACCTGTTGAGAAAAATGCGAAGGCTGATTAGCATGTTCAAATAATAATTGATCACCAGTGCGAGTTGCAGGTGTATGAGAAAAGGCGCCCGATGTGGCATTGTAATTGGAAGGAGTGGAGACACCGAGGTTTTGATTGTTCGAAGCCATATTGGAGCCAGAAGGAGATTGAGCAGAGAGGCTATGCAAAAGTGTTTGATGGCTGGGATCAGTGTAACCTATAACTGGCTTACGACTAGAATGAGGAGTGTGAGAAGGGAACAGTACTTGAGTGGTTGTATTAGCTGTACGTGGTCTAGTGATAGTATTTACAGTATATGAGACTGTAGCAAACTGAACTGTATTCGTAAGAGAAGTCTGTGCAGAAGTGGAAGATGCGGGCTGGCTTCTCTGAGTAGATGGATGAGATGGGACGGGGGGTACAGAGAAAGCAGAGGGTCCTGGTGCAGGCCTGGTGGTGCTGGGCGACGTGTCAGTCCGCGGGGGAGGTTGTTGTGCGTGGCCCGGGGGAGACGATGGGGGGTGTTGTTGAGATGGAGGCTCCTGATAAGAGTGATTAAATTGAAAGTTATTAAGAGACTGGTCGAATTCCTGGTTTTGATAGGCGTTGTTGGAAACGTTATCAACCACAGAAGGGTTCTCAGGAGGAGGGACTTGATGATGTTGACGGAGACCTCCCAATGAAGGAATTTGGTCGTCGCTCAAATCTGATCCAGGTTCACGTGGAGGGGTCAGATGGCGGGGGGAAGATCGTGGACTGTCGTCTGGGGTGCGATGGTGATGATTATCAGAGCCGTGTAGAGAATGACTAGGAGAAACAGGAGGTAATTGGGGGTGTTCACTGCTGTTCACAGTAGACGTAACAGGAGGGGTTTGTGCAGCAGCACCAGGCTGTGAAACAGGCGTTTGTTGAGTAGTATTATCAAATGATGATGCACCAGGTTGCTGAGAATCTAATTGATGTATAAGAGAGGCGTCAGACTGACCAGCCTGAGAGGCAGAGTTATCGTCACCTGTTTCAGCGGTATTAGAATTTGCAGGAATGCCAGCAATATTAGAAGGATGTTCCTGACGTTCAGAATCAGAGAGAGCTGGAGATCTATTCCTATCAAAAGACTGTTTATCAGAGTTATCACTATCAAAGGTATGGCCAGCAGAATTATTTTTATCGGAATTATCAACCTTATCCCTAGCAATCTTCAGAGCAAGATGTGAATTGTCCTCGTCAGAATCAGAATCGTGTCGGCCAGGTGATTCTTCACGAGATTTTAAACTGTCATGAGAAGGTGTGGAAACACGGGACCCGTCAGTAATATCCCCAACTTTTATATGTAAAGGAACAGTCAATGAAGAATTATCTGGTTGTTGGGCAATGTGTTGGCCCGAGGTATTAGGCTGTTCACTTGAAAGCGATGTATCAGTGTAAATGTCAGTTACATCGAGGTGTCCCTTATCGCCCTGACTTGTACTAGCAGAGGATGAGTCAGTTTCTGACATCATGAGGGTAAGAGGGTAAAGCCATACATTGGTAGGTTTTCTCAAATACGTTTTATAACGAGCAAAAGAAGCCTCACGAAACAGAGCAAGTTCTGGTAAGGGAAGAGACAAATAACCAAGCTGATCTAGTATTGACTCGTAAACATGCCATTGAGTGTTCCTATTATTGGCAGCCAACAATAACCATTTATTAAAGAGAAGAGTAGGAGTGTGATGTTTGATATAACGAGAAGCACGAGCAGACAAATATCCCTCATCAACCGCTGTCTGAGCTTCCAAACGGAACTTAAGTAACCACTGCTGAAGTGTCAGCTGTGTCAACGGGACAGACATTCAGAGCGAAAATAGATGTAAGAAGAGCAAGCGTACCGTGCATACTAGCACTTACTAGAGCAAAAATATAACTAATTTGAGGGAGATTACGTATGAAAAGAGAGCCTAAAATCAAAATAAGGGTAAAGGCTACAAAATGTGCCACAGCGATTCCCTGCAATAAACGTGGATGTAACTCATAACACATATCAACCAACGACCCGAAAAATAAGGAAATGAACACATAACTTGAAAACCATATATCGGTGATAATGAAATAAGTAATTACTTGTCTCGCTTTAAATACGTATATAGATATAATGCAGGAATAACTGTAACACGTCACCATACATGGAGAAAAATGCCGACTTGTCCCTTCAAGTCAATAAGAAACGGAAATAACTAACTTTGGCTAGGTAAAGGTAGAGCAGTAGACCTGATACGACAAAATACAACACGATACACTATCAATGATCAATGCGCACAACGTCAATAAATGAATGGAAACATGCATGAGTGAAGAAGAGCATGCTGTTACTCAAGAAAACAATAATGGAATGACAATCAGTATGTGATAATCAAATTCTCCAGAATGTTCGCTGGACGGGCAATAGCGATTTCAAATTTTAAAAGTAATGAAATGTTACATATCTAAGTTGCAAAGTGAGGAAAGAAGAAGGCAGAATAGCGTGGCCATGAGACCAGGCTATTAGACCTTAAGTGCCGTGTATAGAAAATCTAAATAGTATGCTATGTGTTTGGAAACAGACAGACATATTGTTAATGTAACGTTAAAATGCAAGAGTTAAAATATAAGAGTAGCCTAAGAAAACATTATAAATTAAGAAAGTAAGAATCAAGTGCCTTTCCTATTAATGTTTGCAAAATGAGCTCCTACCGTATTGGAAGATGTGCTTTGTTGCAAGGAAGGTTTATGATGCGAGAGATGCCCCAGAGACTTGAGTGCGTTGTCTGGTCCGGGTCTGGATGAGGTGTGTAGGTAAAGTTGTGAGAAGTGTGGAAGATGAGAGGCAGGCATATCGAAGCTGAACATGAGCTAATAGGTAACCAAATAAAGATATGGGCGAAGCCCCTGAGCTACCTGGTAGGAAAATTGCGCCCCCTATACTAGTAGGTGAATTAAGGTGGGATAACATGGCTAGTGTACTAAAACTTGAATTTTATATGCGTATGAAGGAAGAATTAGCAGTTACACAATCTTAATTGAATCAACCAATTAGACACGGTTGTTTTGGGTGACACCTTTGCACCATAATGTCACGATTTCTTTAAATAAAATAAAGTATTTCGGGCTATGCTATAATTTTTTTTCCAGGACAATGGCTCTCTAAAACTTCGTGAATTTAAATTTAGGCTTTTGGTTTTGTATGTTTAGTAGAGCATATTAATCAATTTAATTAACGATATAGCAGAACAATAGCTAATTAGGAGACCAAAACAGCGACTAATGGCATGGCGTTGAACCAATGCTCTCTAGCCATAGCTGGCGAACCCGCTATGCATGATATGAAGTTGTGACATAATCGAATTTCCACATCAAGTTAGTGGACTTTCTTCATGCGAAGAAACCGTAGGCCGATAGCCCATAGCATTGCAAGGCTAGTGTTTCGGAAAGAAACGTCACTAAATGTGAATCTTACATCGTGCGAACATCAAACATTGAGTCGCTGTGTATGATCATTTACAGATATGAAGAATTATGCCTATGCTATTTCATAGAGTTCTGCTTCCACAGTTCGACGTGTGCTGTCGATGCCTAACTGAATATGTTTGCTATTCCTTAAATTTGAAAAACATAGTAAATCAAGAGACAGTGTGACACAGCAGACAAGCGCCAAGAAGCCGCAGACCGGAATTCTCTCACCATGCCATCTTTAGCGTTCCCCATGTAAGGTTAGCGCACGTTTCTCTCTCAGAGGTAGCTAATTGAGTAGATGGACTCATTACCGGGGATCCTGCGGGAGACACCCTAGCACTTGCCACCACGAAACACCTACTCAAGAAATACCAGAGGCTCAACAGTTTAGATTCACTTATCCATTTAATACACAATTTATAGACAGTTACATTAAGAGTCATTCGAAGAACAGACGGTATTCAACTTATCAATACATTAAACAACGATCTTAACGAATTACATACATCATTAATTAATGCCATCTCAATCAACCATGACCTGAGGTTCCTTTAAGAGGAAACCCCTAATCATACCTCTAACAACGATACCCTTACCTGACGAATCGTCACCCCGTCAGGGAGACAGGTAGCCCTCCTGCTGCCTCAGCGGGAGCAATCTCTGTTCTCGCTGGGCAAACAAGCTTGCCCCCAGAGATTGCTACTAGGGTGTTCTGCGGCTGCGCAGAAACACCAGGGTAACTGTTGCCATGGAAACATGGGGTGAGTTCTACCCCGTTGCTATCATTGAATCTCATTACACAATAATATAATATATTACATTACTTTTATACAATAATAATATAAATGATATCACAGAATTAAGGTCTTGAGGTTCATGGCGATTTGAGGAAAGTTCCTATAAGAGGAAAGAATGAAGACACCTCTGAAGCTAAAAGCTCAGCGGTGACATGATGCACCCTAAATTGCATCCCTATAATGTCATACGTTGATCTGCAAGTCAAGCAAAAAATTAAAAGTTGCCACATTCTGAATTTACTGAACCTTCAAATTTGGCCTAGACCATTGATGTTGGTATTCAAAATGAAGGTCTAATTGAGCCCTGTCCAACTATACCAGTGTCATTGTCTTATCTCTTAAATTGACTGAGTCATCTATACCGCGAATCGGCGCACCAAGCGAAAAATGTCTAAAAACTTGAATTTTCAGATGGATTTCCTCAAAAATTTATTAAGAGGTAGAGACCTGAAATTTTGGATTTGGCCTTTTGACATGAAAATGTCACTATCCCAATTTCCAAAATTGAAATTCAAAGGTTTTTGCAAAATCAACCTACCCTAATTGACAGTTGCCTTTACTCAGGTGAATTTTATATGGGTGATCTCACAAATTTCAAGCTTTCAGAAAAGACTGAGTGATGGTATTGAAATTGACCAGAATTTTTATTCTTGAAGACAAAAGGGAAAAAATTGGAAAGTCTTTTGAAACACTGACACCAAACATTAAGGAACATCCTAGAGCATTTTTTGCATGAAAAAAGAAAGGGCAGAAATCATGGAGTTCTTTACACTCTCTATACATGTACTATGCATCTTCAGTGACAGATTTGATAATGAAGTGTACACAAAGCAACTGTTCTTATCTGTCATACTCACTTCACCATTCTATTGTCTTTCAGGGGGACATATGGTTGTGGCTCAAGGCGTAAGCAGATGGAAGAGGTGCTGTTGTAACTTCTGCCTTCAAGAATGATGTTTCACATTCGCAATTTCTGAGGAATGGTGTTTCTTGAAGGTGAAATTAATCACATTCCGAAGGAAATGTGCCTTTTACCTTTTACAAATATCTCATTTGTCAACTTGAGGCTGCATAACATTGAGGGTCTTTTCTCTACAACTTCAGCAATCATTTTTGTTCACAATCAACACTTTTGGAAACAGTATCATAGCAAGACAAATCTTTCAGTTTTTCTGGTATCATCTGGCAACCCTCATTGCTACTGCAATGACAGTGATTGAATGTGATAAATTAGAAAGGTGTCTTCTGCATTTTTCTGGCTTGAAAATAGGGAGAGAAAAATACCGAAGAAAATAGAGAATTGCAGTCATTAGTAGATACGGTATCCTATGCATGGCTTATGCAGATTTCCCTGATATGTAATGTAGGCACCAGAAATATAATTGCTTTCCAGAGTACCATGGCAGAAAGCAGCCATGGACTTGTTTTTTATTAAACAATATTATATTTTCCTTCTTAATGCCATAATCTGCTGAATGTCATAGTAAATAATTATTGTCCCTCTCATTCGGATGTCATATTCATGTTAAAACCCACATGTATATTTCAATTCTTCCATTTCAACTTGATGTTCCCTGTAATTTTACCATATTTTCTTCATTTTTTATGGCCTCACTCATACAGTTTCAGATCTTGTAATATTTCTAGAAAAAAAATATATATCATATTTATCAGGGAACACCGTCTCTATGAATTTGATAGATTATGCATAATTATTACCCTTGCTGATAAATATAAAGAAATCATTTTCACTTATAATAACTTGAGATATAATGAACAACTCATCTTGCATCAGTGTGCTTTTGTAACCAAATTGTGCTGGTAAAGTGGATTTCCTCTTTACACTGCATTTAATGTTCCTGTGAGTCTCTGTAAACATGCTTTTGTATTTGATTTGGATAAAACGGATTTTCCCCTGATCCGGCTCTCTTTGTAGATAAGCTCCAAGGCGGAAAAGAGGATGGGTAATCAGATTTGAGACCAATCAAGCAAGAATGTGGCCAAGAGGAACCGCTGATTGTGTTTTCTTTAATCAGCAAGTGCATGGGGGCCAATGGAACTGACATCAGGCAACCTTTAATGCTAATCGATGAACAAATTTATATAAGCTAGTGATCATTCCACGTCTGGTCAAGACATTGCTAAAGATTGTTTGATACTTCAATCTAAACAGTCTTCTAGTGAATTGTGTGTTACTGGTATACGGTGCCTGTGTCATAGAAGTGGTTTACTGGGTTCAGGCATCTGCCCTTGCTTTTGAAGACAAATCAATTAGGAGCATTAAGTGCAACTTTTGAGGTTTTCTATCAATTATCAAAATTTACATTGATTGACTTTGAACAAAATTCTACCTCATTTACTTTACTTCCTCAATGACATATGAATAATCCACATTTATGCCTAACAAGAACTCACTTGCCACAAAAACCGTACATCTACAGTACAAATTTCTAAATGTGGCTCAACCTATAGCTGTCTGTAGCTATTCATTACTAGTCTTATCCATATCTATCCATAACTATCCATTTCTATTCTTTTGTATACACTGGAATCTCTTTACCCCTTGTTTAAACAACAGTAATTGTGGATAGCTATGGCTAGCTTTGGATAAGTGTAGCTTAGTTTAGCTTGGAATGGCTAAGGATAGATAGCTAAGGCTAGATTTTAAATGACGAACCACTTTTAGAAATTTGTACTGTACATTTCTTTCATGTACTCGCAGATTTATACATCCATGACAGGTGAGTGAAGGAGATACTTGGGTGGAATTACATGGCAATACAGCTTCCAGAAGGTGACACCTTTCATTACTGTAACTGTCACTGGAGGGAATCTTGGTGTTTTGATATTAATTGAGGTAGATGGTTGTAGGTCAAAATCTGCTAATTCCTTGTTCTGTACAACTAACATATTTTCCAAAATCCCACGACCACCTATAAATACTCAGATGCAGCCCCTTTTCAGTCCACTCTGTAATTAAACAAGAAAATTTTTTCAAAAAAAAATAGAGGCGATTTTTAAAGCAAATTCAGCTTGTTCCACATATTTCATCCCATCTACATTTAATTTCGGCCCGATCCCGCAAAAGCGTCCTGTTCCGCAACTGCGCATCCGCGTTTTACTACGAAATCCCGCAGCCCGCCGTTCCGCGAATTAGGCCCGTCCGCATTTTACTACGACGCTGGCCACCCGTTCTGATGACGAAGTTTCACAGACTGACATTCAGAATCTTGGAAAAGCCTCCTGTCGGGAGGCCTGTGGCCATCTATACAGAGGCGAGTGGCTATATATAGAATGACTAAGACTATATCAGCGATAGGCTGATGCATCGCCTCTAAAAAATATCTATAAGAAAATATGTTTTATCTTTTATCACTCAACTCATACAGCATGATTATTTTGCCTTTGTATGAGGTGGTTAAAAATATGGAAATTCTTTCATTTAAGGACCCTGCAACCTTGGAACAATCAGGAGGATATATGATTGCTTCAAGTCATGTGGATGGAAATAATTCCCCCGAAGCTCTTACGATCAACAGTTCCTCATTTATTCATTTTAAAAGTAAAACAAATCAAAATCTTTAGAAATTCTGCTTTCTGGCAATCAATCAGTGCTCATACAGAGCAGGTTGCTAACAGATACCTCTGTCAGAGGTCCACTGGTGAACTTTTGTTTTGAGTAGTTCCTACCTTTATTTGTTTTTACAATCAATGTTTCCAATGTCAAAGCGGTGCCTCAAGCTCAAGCCCCAACAGATCAATTGCTTCATTCTCTACGTGTCTTTTTGAAGTCATATTTTCTAAATGAAATATGAATAGGTAAGTAGGGAACACCGGGAAATTTGTTTTATTCTTCATATATTTACAATATTTTTGATATAACTGTAGTATTTTTGATTCTAACAATTTTAATATTTTTAACAACTTCACACAAAGGCAAAATAATGCTGTATGATTTGAGTGATAAAAGATATTTTGCAGGCATCAATTTGCCTTTAAAGCATACATCTTTTAATCAGTATCTTTTCGGGGATTTTGCATTTAAATGCGCCCTATGTGAAGTGTCGTGAGTGCATCCAAACTGCCATTCTAATGGCCAAAGAACATACAAGACGACTAAGTGGAATTTATCTTTCTGCCTCGTCAGACCAGTGTAAGTTCTTAAAGTTTCAAAACTGGCTTGAGTAAACCCATATTCAAGGTCAGTCTTTTATAAACTGTTTACATTTCTTTTGGGAAAAAAACATTGAACTGTTTTAATTTCTTTGTGGCTGTGTTTATTTTCGGCATTATCTCAACTTGAAAATGTGATTTGTATACTTGATTAAATATTACTTATGCACTGAGCTGACTAAAAGGTTCTGTTCCAAAATACCATTTAAAGCCAGTGAACAAGCCTGTGTTTCCTTTTGTTTAACGGCAATTTAATTTCAGTTTGATCAAAAAAAAAAAAGAGATGTAGTTTCGAAGACAATTAATATTAGACTGCACAAGATTCAACAAAATCAAATCAGACACGCTTGATAGATCTATACGAATGAGAGCACTTTCTATCAGTTTTTCTACTTTGGAGATGTTTTCTGAAGGATTTTTACAATATAATAATTTTATTACATTCATTTGAAAACAAAACTCACAACTTTCTCAAGGAAGTCTTCATTTTGAAGCACATGAATGAGTATTTACTAAGCTGGCAGATTAGTATTTTTCTGACAATGTGAAGGCAAAGTGCATGATTGCCCGATAAATTGTCGGCATGACGGAAAAAAAAACCCCACTTTTTATTGTATACAATTATGCATCATCAGAAGACATTCAAGGAAACAATTTCATTATGGACACTCAAGGACGTTGCTTAGATTGAATTTAGCATTTCAGGCACACTGTCACAATCCTGCTATTAATTCATGGACCCCTCTATCTTTCCCAGCAAAAGTAAAAATTGACCGTCCACAAAAACTTGCATGCAACCGTTTCTCACCCACTACAAGGTTTTAGACTGGGTTTTATGTTCACAATTTATATTTCTTGTTTTGCCCCTCTCCCCACCCACATGGGTATCATTTAGTATTTTGAAATGGCCCACTTCTTGATCTGTGTTATATACTGTTTTGTATTCATCTGGATACACAGAAATGACTTCTATATTTAAACACTTCTTATGGAATTTCACTTTGTGGGCAAATTAGTACAAGTATGGTGCACAAAACAAATTAAAAGCAACAACGGTGTTTATCACATCAGATTCTTCAAATTTTGAAATGTTTGAGCACTATTGTATCAATATGAATGAGACTGATTACATTTTCTGAGATATGACCAACTGAGCGAGCTCAGATAGCTGAAGAATACCGGGAAGTCGGGTGAAAGCTACTGGTAAGTCCAAAAACATATCTTTGTGCCATAATCCAACACATTGAAAACAAAATTGAGTTGTTATTATTGACTCACTAGTGACAAGGACGTTGCATACATTTAATTTAGCATTTCCTGAATGATGTCACAATATTTTATTAAGGCTCGCTTCCTGAAAATTTTGTAATAGTTGTATATATGTGTTTCTCTGTTGTGTATTTATGTAAAGCCAATTCAAGATGTACAATAGACTATGAAATGCTTAGTAAATTCATTTTAGAACAGAGACACCATGGATATTTTCGTTGTTCATTTTACATAAATCTATTCAATGAGTTGTATGGAAATGATTCTGATGGGGATATAACACTAATAATTGGCAGGTGATTTAGGAATATATGGCTGAAATTGGCCAATATGAAAGTTTTTCTGACAAACATATGCGAGGCACAGTTGACTTTTGTGTTTTGGCAGAAACGATTGTATGGTTATTTTGCGTCTGTAAACAGCTTTATACTGCTTATATTATGTGTCATCTTTCATTATTATCATTTTAGAGGGCATTGTCTGTGGGTTAATGCTCATTTCGCGGGCGTTAATGGCCGTTAACGCCCGCGAAAGCGCCCCCTGGTGTATTGTGACGTCATCAGAAGTGACGTCATGGCGATGTTGTTGATTGTTTTGGGCTAAAACGGCCAAAAATGGTCAGAATTGAAAAATTTAAAAGCCTAAAATTATCTCCACAAAGAGGAAAACTCAGTCATCTAATCGGTTTTGCTCTATATTCAATAACAAGAGCGTGAGAGCGCGAAAACGGAGCGGGCGTTAATGAATCCAAAAGAAAAGGTAACTTTCTTCTTGGATTTGGATTGTGTCATAAAATGATAATAATGATAATAACATTTATTTGTCGGGCATTATGGGGTATTAATCAGTTATGGCCTGAGGGCAGAAATCATTTAATGCCCTCGCCTGGCGGCTCGGGCATTAAGTTAATGATTTCTGCCCTCAGGCCATAACTGATTAATACCCCATAATGCCCTCCAAAAAAATGTTATTGACCAATTGTCATCATCGTTTTGTAGTATCGTAATGTTATCTTGTCTCATCATTCTTGTTGAAGAAACAATGCACAAAGCCAGGCAATTTACTTTGAGCTCTCCTTTAAATGATCTATTTTGCATCAAACCAATAATCTGGTTGCATAGAAATGGGTTCTGCAATGAAATATTTTCTGAAGAATTTTAGCAAAACCAATGCATTTTGAGCAAATAAACAAGGTGGACAAAACAATTTAGGAAGAAACAACGGTGTTTATCACATCTTTAAAGCTTCAGAATGTTTGAGTACCATTGTGTCGGTCTGAATGCCACTGATTACATCTCCCCCCCCCCCCCGACAGGATCTGTTAATTCAAAGGAAAAAATGGAAATACGATTTTATTGAACACAACAAGGCTTGAAGAAGCTCATAAACAACATTCAACATGCCAAGATGGGTGCAATATTTTCGACATCAAGAAGTTGCAGTTCTCGCTCGCAAAGTGCACTTAACTCGGCGGAACTTTATGAAGCCACTAAAATGCCAACCACAAGCTGCAAAGCCATATATATGACATACCTTTGCAGAAAAAAAACATGCAGTAAAAGAACTTTAATACGACAAATAGGAATCTTGCCTCATTCTTTCAAATCTAACATAATCTCAGTTCAAAAAGATAAAAGCTTTGCATACATGCATAAAGAGCTGATAATTTAAAATTCACAAATGTGGTACATGAGTAGATTTATTTATTGGAATTACAAATTATTTTTTTGCACTATTTTTTATTAGAGGAAATAAATCAAGACTTAACAAATTGATTTTTTTTTTAATCGAAAGTGATACAGGTTTTCCTCTTTTTGTATTCATGCAAAGCCAATATGGATGTATAAAGAAGATGAAAAAAGCTCCTGTAAAATTGGAGTGGGGACCTGCAAAGACATCAGGGATTTTTGTATTGCTCATAGTGTATAAATCTATTCAAGAAGTACCATAAAAATTTATGTGAGGGATGTACATTGTATCTAGCGAAGATAACTCATAGATTTCAGGAACACACAGCTTGCATTGGTCAAGTTTGATGAATTATGTGAAAAACAATTACGCGGGCCGCAACTGACTCTTCTGGTCTGGCTGAAATGGTTGTGTTGTTATTTTACTGTCTGTCAAAAGCGTTATATTCCTTATCTTGAGTGTAGCATTCCTAGTGGCCACTGCTTCAGAGAATTATATTGTCTGCACAAGTTTCTTTTAATACTGTTAAGGAACAAGAAAATAAAGTTACATAAAAGGACGCAATTTACATTGAGCTCTTCCTTGAATGATCCTTTAATCATAATCTTCTCTTTTGTGAATGTGTGTTCTATTTTGTATCGATCCAATAATCTGATTGCATAGAAATGGGTTTTGCAATCAAAATTTTCTGGGAATATCAACAATTCCAATGCATTTTCAGCAATTAAAGATGGCGCACGAAACAATTAAGGAAGTACAGTACAACCATCATAAAATGGCTCGTCAGCTTCGATTGACACTTATCTATCGATCTGTAGTGATCCATGGCGATCTTGGTTGATATGGAGTGATCGATCTGGAGTGATCTGTTGTGATCTGCATCTATTAATCGAAAGTAATATTAATAAATTTACTTTTCTGTACCAAATAACTTATGGATATGTTTCCTTAATCACTGTGTTCAATTGTTAGAGGGATTTTATCTGTTCTTCGACTTATAATCCTAAATAATTGACATGATTGATTTTCACTAAAAGTAGATTAGCACAGATAGAGTTATATCATCTCAGATCACTACAGATCACTCTTTATCCGGACCGCTCTGGATCACTATGGATCACTATGTTGAGCCATTTTAAGATGGTTGTACTGTAGCAATGGTGTTTATCACATCTTTAAACCACCAAACGTTTGAGTACCATTGTGTCAGTCTGAATGCCACTGATTACATTTCCCTCTGATGGGATCCGTTAAGTCAAAGGGAAGAATAGAAATATGATTTAAATGTATCATGAAAATGCAACACAAGAAGGCTTGAAGGCTCTTAGACAACATTCAACTTGCCAAGATGGGTGCATTATTTTCGACATCAAGAAGTTGTACTTGACTCTGTCAAACTTTATAAAGCCACTAAATTACCGCCCATAAGCTGCAAGGCCATATATATGATATACCTTCTAAGTGAGTGAGTGAGTGAGTTTGTGTTTTACGTCCCATCAGCACCGACAACATACCTTCTAAGAAAAAAAAAAACATGCAGTAAAGGAGCTTTCCTGACAAACAGGAATCTTGCTTCAAACTTTCAAAATCTGGGGTAATCTCAGTTCAGTAAGATACAGTACAATGCAAAATAAAGTACATATGACTACCCCAGCAGGAAGGAAGAATCAGCCACTACTTTACCCTTTCACACCTTTTGGCTCCCCCCAAATCACTTCCTACCTTTACCTACTTTAACTACCTTAGAAATTACAGTAAGTTAACATTAAGTCAAAACCAGTTAAAACATTTTGATTTCTTTGATTGCGCCCCTTTGCTAATTGCAAATACATGTCATGCAGTCTTTATAGAATTCTTAATATGGGGATAAGGTTGTGGTGAGGAGCCAATGGCAGCTAGTTGTTAAGAGATTTGGGGTGGAGAAGAGAAAGGAGGGCAAAATAGGCAAACAGAGGACTTCTGACAGAACAATTTCTTACTTTACTTTACCATAAAGTAATACCTTTGCATATATGCATAAAGTGATTATTAAAGTGCTGATAATTTAAATTTCTTATAATGTGGTACATTTATGAAGATTCAGTTATTGGAATTACAAAACTTTTTGGCAATATATTTTTATTCAACGAAATGAATCAACACTTTTAAAAACAGTCGTTGGATTATTAAATAAGCATCTTCTGATGCATTGCAAATATATATGAACAAAAGATTTTGGGCATAATATAATTTTATTTTCTTATGGTAAATAAATGGGTCATTAGGAAACATTCAGAGAATCAATTTAATTACAGGCTCTCATGGACATAACATAGAACGAATAAAGCGTTTCAAGCACAATCTCAAGCTTTTTTGAAAAATGGCCAACTTCTAGAAAGTGAAGCAAGTGTTCCTCTGTTTTGTATTCATGCAAAGCCAATTATGGATTCAAAGAAGATGACAAAACGCTTAAGATTACAAAATTGGAGTAGGGGCCTGCAAAGGCACCATGGATTTTTGTATGGTTAGAAGTGTATAAATCTATTCAAGAAGTAGCCTAGAATTAATGTGATGGAAATCTTCTTACTAATATTAAAATAACAGTGTCCGGGATTTATCTCAGTTTCTACTCAATGCCTCCCCTTCTAACTTTTCCCATGTCTTCTTCATACCCATAGGGCGCCACCGCCACATTTTCATCCAAATTGGATTCCTCTAAATGTCCTAATTAATGATAATTAGTTTTAAGCTGCTTCACATACAATACACAAACGGGCAGCACCTGCAAGCTCTCTACCACAACCGCCTGAACCAGTTGCTCCCTTCCTCTCAGTATCAGGTTATAATTCTGGCCACATTTAAATCTATTACCATTTTCACAAATAACACTGATTCTTCATTCTAATGGTTGATAACCATATACAAAGGCCTATAAGGTTAAACTTCCCATTATGAAATCTTCTCACGGGCACTAATTACAAGTATCTAATGAAGGTAACTCACAGACTTGAGGAACACACAGTTGACATTGGCCAAGTTTGATGAATAATGTGAAAAACAATTATGCGAGCCACACCTGACTTCTTGTGCTCTGGCAGAAATGGTTGTGTTGTTATTTTACTGTCTGTCAAAGTGTTAAACACTCCTTATCTTCAGTGTCGCATTCTTAGCGAAAACTGCTTTGCAGAATCTTGCAATGCTGTTAATTAAGGAACAAGGAAATAAAGTTACATAAAAGGACGACAATTTGCATTGAGCTCATCCTTAAATGATCATTGAATCTTATTGCTGTTTGTGCGTTTGTGTTGTATTTGTCGCTGATCCATTAATCAGTTTGCATAGAAATAGGTTCTGCAAAGAAATATATTTTTTGGGGAAATTCAACAGCTCAATGCATTTGAGCAAAATAAAGACAGAACACACAAAACAATTTTAGGAAGCCACAATGGTGCTTATCACATCTTTATGGTACTAAAGTTTTGAGTACAATCATGTTAATTTAAATGTCACTAATTACATTTTCCTGAACAGGATTTGTTTACGTTTAAAATGAAAATAAAATATTCTTATATCAGGAATATATAACACACAAGCTCTTTAATGACATTCAACAACTTAATTATATGCTCACTTGTAAGGAAATCGTATTTTTTTGGTACAAGGCATAAATGTTACCTTTCTTTGACTGTTGTTTAAAATGTTGCATAACAACTTTCTTTGCTCCATCATAACATTCCACAAGTGCATGCAATATAAGGTTGCATGTGCCTTTTTTGTTTTATCGTCGACTCTCAAGGACGTTGCGCAGATTGAATTTAGCAATTCAGTCACGATGTTACAATATTTTGTGCAAACAACTTCTTGGCAGCGACGTATGTATTCTTCTGTTTTGTATTCATACAAAGCCAATTAAGGACACACAGAGGATCACGTAATGCCAAGGCAACTAATTGGCGAGTAGTGGCCCACTTCTTGACAGTGATGTTCAAGTGCTAGACTGTTTTGTATTCATGTATTCATGCAAAGCCAACTTAGGATGCACTGGAAGCTGTGGAATGCCGTGGAAATTAATTGTGGATACCTACTGCTCTTAATTGTTGAAGATGTATGAAAGGATACTAGTACATCTGAAATAACCTCTGTAATATGATGTACTGACATATTATTAGTCAACAGATGCTGTCAGTGACGACCACCAGGAAAAAATTCACAACTGAAGAGACAAAGAGTTTTGTGGTGGTCAAAGAATTAATCAACATTTACAGCTTCGTCACCAAGCAATATTAAGCAACAGAGTTATAGGTTTGTACTCTCTGTATATGTGTGTTTCGAGTTCTCTGTAAATTTAAACTACAGTAAGATTATAAATCATGAAGTATCTGTTTTGTACAGAGTTTTAATCAAGGACATTATATGTTGCGGCCTTGCAATTGATATATTAAACACTTTGTCATCTACGTGATTTTTAGTACACACATATTGTGTCATCATTTAATCTTCAGTATGGATTCTTCTGTGAGTGGGTTGCATTCTAAAGTCCTACTCCTGTAATGATCTGGAAAGATCCCAGACTATACTCTGGAAAGGTTCTAGACTATGCTCTGGAAAGGTTCTGACTACAACTTCATCAAGACCTCTGCACTTAGCCTTAAGGGAAATCTCATTATGTTATGTCACTTCATATTTCAATCTCCTTAAAATGTATTAAATTACAACCATATCAAGTTTCTACAGAACTTTACACAGTTTCTGAAGACTCAGACTTGATTAATGCAATTAGCTTCATCTTCCAAATTCAATGGTATCTCTTTCAATCAAATAGTTTATGTTATGGATGAGTGGGATAGAAGTTCTTGATTTGCTATTTTGAAAAAAAAGTCTCTATAGATAGACTAATTTTTGCAAACAGAAGAAAGAAAGATGTATGATATATGTTAGACTATGAGCACTAAAGATGAATTATATAATTCCGGACACAACAGAAATCTGAGCCACGTTGAATAAGCTCACTGGCACAAGCATCCATTTATGTCTCCCTGAAAGCATCTCTTGAAATCAGAGAAGAATTTGTGGGTCACGTTGCAACCTGAAAGCTCCTTCTCAGAATTTAATGAGAGCATGTCTCAGGAAACGGGAATTTGAAAGCAAATAAGCAAACTCTCATTAAAGTTTAGGTTCATGGTACATGACTTGGAGAAGGTTTTCCTCAACCAAATCATTCAATGAATATCAAAATGGAACAGAAAAAAAAATTATTTTTGCATCTGCTAGGGTAATTTGTCTACATTTGATGCACAAAAATTAATGTTTTTCCTTATTATGATACAAACGGTCCTTTGGAGGCCATTTTCGAATGTAGCAGACTTGCAAAAATGTGTGATTTTGCTGGAAAATTGTCTTTTTTGTTCTGGGAGAGTAAATTGCAAGCCTGTGCAGTAAAAATTGAGGTGGACAGTTAAAGATAATATGTCACAGTTTTACCCTACTTGGGAATTAGACTATGGCTCTGACCAATGCTACCCAAAATCTCCCAAGTCTGTGTTGGGGTTGCTTTTGCCAGCACCAGAAAAGGCAATTGGGAAGAGTTAGAACAGCTTGTAGTTCATAGCAGTCAAGGAGGTATAAAACTTGATTTGACAAAATATTTAGTTATGTTCACATAATGTTATTCTGAATTGGAAAACAGTAGTACAGAGAGTGTCGCATAACAAATAAAAACTTAATTTTCATACAGAAATCTGCGAATGAGTTCAAACTAATTCAAGGTAACAATAACAGATTTCTCAGCTTATTAGCAGATAATGCAGATTATCAGATAAGAGTTTTTATGATGCAATGAAGATATGCGTGCACGATAGAAAAAAAAACAGATGGATTGACGAAAAACATGATGTACAAATTTGTGTTATCAAGAGGCATTCAAGGAAACAATTTTGTTAAGGACTCTCAAGGACGTTGCGTAGGTTGAATTTAGCATTTCAGGCACAATGTCACAATATTTTGAAGAGGCCCACTTCTTGACGGTGATTTGTATGTATTGCATTGTTTTGTATTCATGCAATGCAAATTAAAGAAACAAAGAAGATGATGCCAAGGAAATTAATTGATGCACGGAGACACCATTAATATTTGCATTGTTCATACAGTATAGAAGAAGCAGTGCTTAGATGAGTGTGAGAGAATATAGAGTCAAAATACAGCTGAAATTGGCCAAATATGATTAATAATTTGAAAAATAGCCATTCCAGGTGCAGCTGAATTTTTGTGTTCTGGCAGAAAAAAGAAATGGATTGTTTATTTTACTTTCAGTCCGAAGACTTACACTCCCAAGTTTTGTTTTATATTTTTTGGACATCACAGATTTAGAGTGGTATCCATTGTATCTTATAACACCTCATCTTGTTATAGAAAAGATACATAAAGTTTGTTGCAATGCCGTTAAATAACATGGAAGCAAAATTCAGCAAGAAGGCTATTTACACTGAGCCCTTCTTTAACTAATCCTTAAATCTTAATGTTCTCTTGGTCACATTGTGTTTGGTTTGTCATCGATCCAATAATCTGGTTGCATAGAAATGGGTTCTTAGATGAAATTATTTCTGTAGAATTTCAATGAAGCCGATGCATTTTGAGCAAATAAACATCCTGTAAAGAACAATTAAGGAAGCTGCAATACTGTTTCAAATCTTTAAATCTCCCAAAGGTTTGAGTACCATTGTGTCAATTTGAATGCCACTGACAACATTTTCCTGATAGGATTTGTTTATTCTAAAAGGCACGTGAAATTATGGGCTATTGAATAAGGAAGATATTTGGACATGGTTTGCAAAGCAAAGAAGGGCTGTATTATTCCCAACATCAAGAGGCTGCAATTCTGACATTCAAAGTGCACTTCTTTCTACAATATTTTGACATAGTTGCTTAAATGCCACTCAAAAGTTGCTGCAACTTGTGAGGTCATATATGCCATACCTTCTTAGAAAGAAGTAGCCTATGTCGTAAATAACCCTCTTGACGAGAAGACATTTTGCTTCACACTTTCAAAATCCGGAGTCCACTCAGTTAAATAAGATAAAAGCTATACATAAAGTGCTGACATACAACTTTTTGACAACAATAATCTTGGTTCACAGTTTAAGCACTTGGCTGACGTGAGTACAATGGGATAAAAGTCATACACAAAGACTGAAAGTTCTACAAGTATAGGTTATATCCACGGGAGAGGGAATATGTGATTTTTTATCAGAGGGCTTTAGCCTTAGGTATAATAAACACATATTCCCAATCCTCTGGTGAATAATTGTCCAATGGTATAAGTATAAATTTAGCTGAAGGGACGTTAGGGTGCATCAAATGCCCATCATATTTTCCAATCACAACCAAACATGGTTTAAAAGGTTCCTTTTGACTATTAGAAAATTCATGCACATTTTCAGAATGTTTGAGATAGCCCTAGGGGTACCACAAAGAGGCTGAAATAAACCAACAGAATGACATATCTCTAAATCGCGGTATTGAATATTTTAAACAATAGCGGCTGTATCATAATAATTTTATCATATCTGAATTCCTCTCAGAAAGAGCTTTCAAATGAGTACCCGCATTGCATATATTGTGTTATTTATAGTGAAAACGAAACCACTAGAGTATGGGACATGATTTATTTCGAAAAGCCAATGAATTATTTTTTGCCTGAATGTTGCTTTCCGCCCGAATTTTTCAGACATTCACCTACTTGTCCTTCCAGAATATCTGGCATTCAATTTATCCAATTCTGCAACATTTTTACAGATCCAGTACCTCTCCCCATGCCTCCTTTATAACAGCACTAAAATTTCGAAATGATGACATTTTACGAGCCAGAAATAATTAATTAATGTTTCTGAAATCAATATAACTAAAAAATCATTACATAAAAAGTCTTTCTTTGGAGATCATGTTGAAAAAAATTGTTTAGAAATTGCAGATTCAAAGATAAGTGAATTTTAATGCGATGCAATTTTAGATTAAGCATTTCTTTACATATCTCATACTATCAGTACTAATTTCAATGTTTTTCTTACATTATAATGTTAGATATTTTCTAGAATGTCTATTAAATATGACTGAGCCAAGAAATTAGTCT
This sequence comes from Platynereis dumerilii, assembly GCA_026936325.1. Classification (NCBI taxonomy): domain Eukaryota; kingdom Metazoa; phylum Annelida; class Polychaeta; order Phyllodocida; family Nereididae; genus Platynereis; species Platynereis dumerilii. Next base: position 32,721,470 of record JAPTHN010000005.1, read on the forward strand.
GTCATTGATATAAAATGTCGTGACAATGTTTCTGCCAAATATTGATATTAAAACGTAATAATAGTTAATTATGACGATGAATTTATAAGATAACCCATTGATGTTGCCATTCATTTGAAAGGTCTTTTTATGCTGATTTCAAAAATAACAACCACATGTTTCTGCACAGAAATTTGAAAAAGTTATGGAGAACCGCGGATCGGCGGTACCTAATTTATGTGCTGGGAACGATGGCCAATGTGGTACCCCTAGCCATAGTACGATTTCACTTAAACTTCTCAAAAGTGTCATTCCAATAAAAAGGCACAACTTCATTCATGTTTGATTATATTTTGAGAGAAAAAGGGCGTTTGATGCACCCTAAGGGACGTGTGAAGTCTGACACTTTATTCAAGTAATTGCGGGTTCGTGAATGCTGCAACAGAGCGAAGAGAGGTCGGGAAAGACAGGGGTTCACAGACAGTCTGAGACAGAAAAGGTGTCAGAGAAGAATTTGCGGTCACCTTGTAACCTGAAAGCTCCTGCTGAAAATTTAAAGAGAGTTTTTGGCTAAGACCTTCAGTGGAGCAGCTGGCATCTGTTAAACCACTCGGCCACCCAGCCCAAGTAGGAATGTCAGTCATCAAGTTAAGCTCATGACTTGAAAAAGGTTTTTCTTCGTCATATTGTTTCATAAATTGTTGCTATGGAATTCCCACTGTAGGGCTAATCAGTATGTGGTGAGTAAATTTAAGGCCCAAGATTTTCAGGACTGCCTTATAAGTCATCTGAGAATGAGTAAAACACAGGTTTACTAACAAGCAATAGAAAACTGACATAATACATGATTGCAAATTACATCCTTCTTAATTAAAATGTTGCATAACAACTTTCTTTGCTCCATCATAACATTCCACAAGTGTATGCATTATGAGGTTGCATGAGCCTTTTTTCTTGTTAATATGTATCATTAGGAGACATTCAAGGAGCAATTTTATCGTGGACTCTCAAGGACGTTGCGCAGATTGAATTTAGCAATTCAGGCACGATGTTACAATATTTTGTGCAAACAACTTCTTGGCAGCGACGTATGTATTCTTCTGTTTTGTATTCATACAAAGCCAATTAAGGACACACAGAGGATCACGTAATGCCAAGGCAACTAATTGGAGAGTAGTGGCCCACTTCTTGACAGTGATGCACAAGTTTTAGACTGTTTTGTATTCATGTACTCATGCAAAGCCAACTTAGGATGCACTGGAAGCTATGGAATGCCGTGGAAATTAATTGTGGATACCTACTGCTCTTAATTGTTGAAGATGAATGAAAGGATACTAGTACATCTGAAATAACCTCTGTAATATGATGTACTGACATGTTAGTCAACAGATGCTGTCAGTGACGACCACCAGGAAAAAATTCACAACTGAAGAGACAAAGAGTTTTGTGGTGGTCAAAGAATTAATCAACATTTACAGCTTCGTCACCAAGCAATATTAAGCAACAGAGTAATAGGTTTGTACTCTCTGTATATGTGTGTTCTGAGTCTCTGTTTATTGAAACTACAGTAAGATTATAAATCATGAAGTATCTGTTTTGTACAGAGATTTTATCAAGGACATTATATGTTGCGGCCTTGCAATTGATATATTAAACACTTTGTCATCTACGTGATTTTTAGTACACACATATTGTGTCATCATTTAATCTTCAGTATGGATTCTTCTGTGAGTGGGTTGCATTCTAAAGTCCTACTCCTGTAATGATCTGGAAAGATCCCAGACTATACTCTGGAAAGGTTCTAGACTATGCTCTGGAAAGGTTCTGACTACAACTTCATCAAGACTTCTGCACAGTACTTTAGCCTTTAGGGAAATCTAATTATGGTATGTCACTTCTATATTTCAATCTCCTTAAAATGTATTAAATTACAACCTTATCAAGTTTCTACAGAACTTTACACAGTTTCTGAAGACTCAGACTTGATTAATGCAATTAGCTTCATCTTCCAAATTCAATGGTATCTCTTTCAATCAAATAGTTTATTTTTCTTTCATGGATGAGCTGGAGAAAAGTTCTCGGGTTGTTATATGGAAAAAAAAAGTCTCTATCGATAGACTAATTTTTGCTAACAGAAGAAAGAAAGATGTATGATATATGTTAGACTATGAGCACTAAAGATGAATTATATAATTCCGGACACAACAGAAATCTGAGCCACGTTGAATAAGCTCACTGGCACAAGCATCCATTTATGTCTCCCTGAAAGCATCTCTTGAAATAAGAGAAGAATTTGTGGGTCACGTTGCAACCTGAAAGCTCCTTCTCAGAATTTAATGAGAGCATGTCTCAGGAAACGGGAATTTGAAAGCAAATAAGCAAACTCTCATTAAAGTTTAGGTTCATGGTACATGACTTGGAGAAGGTTTTCCTCAACCAAATCATTCAATGAATATCAAAATGGAACAGAAAAAAAAATTATTTTTGCATCTGCTAGGGTAATTTGTCTACATTTGATGCACAAAAATTAATGTTTTTCCTTATTATGATACAAACGGTCCTTTGGAGGCCATTTTCGAATGTAGCAGACTTGCAAAAATGTGTGATTTTGCTGGAAAATTGTCTTTTTTGTTCTGGGAGAGTAAATTGCAAGCCTGTGCAGTAAAAATTGAGGTGGACAGTTAAAGATAATATGTCACAGTTTTACCCTACTTGGGAATTAGACCATGGCTCTGACCAATGCTACCCAAAATCTCCCAAGTCTGTGTTGGGGTTGCTTTTGCCAGCACCAGAAAAGGCAATTGGGAAGAGTTAGAACAGCTTGTAGTTCATAGCAGTCAAGGAGGTATAAAACTTGATTTGACAAAATATTTAGTTATGTTCACATAATGTTATTCTGAATTGGAAAACAGTAGTACAGAGAGTGTCGCATAACAAATAAAAACTTAATTTTCATACAGAAATCTGCAAATGAGTTCAAACTAATTCAAGGTAACAATAACAGATTTCTCAGCTTATTAGCAGATAATGCAGATTATCAGATAAGAGTTTTTATGATGCAATGAAGATATGCGTGCACGATAGAAAAAAAAACAGATGGATTGACGAAAAACATGATGTACAAATTTGTGTTATCAAGAGGCATTCAAGGAAACAATTTTGTTAAGGACTCTCAAGGACGTTGCGTAGGTTGAATTTAGCATTTCAGGCACAATGTCACAATATTTTGAAGAGGCCCACTTCTTGACGGTGATTTGTATGTATTGCATTGTTTTGTATTCATGCAATGCAAATTAAAGAAACAAAGAAGATGATGCCAAGGAAATTAATTGATGCACGGAGACACCATCGATATTTGCATTGTTCATACAGTATAGAAGAAGCAGTGCTTAGATGAGTGTGAGAGAATATAGAGTCAAAATACAGCTGAAATTGGCCAAATATGATTAATAATTTGAAAAATAGCCATTCCAGGTGCAGCTGAATTTTTGTGTTCTGGCAGAAAAAAGAAATGGATTGTTTATTTTACTTTCAGTCCGAAGACTTACACTCCCAAGTTTTAGTTTTATATTTTTTTGACATTACAGATTAAGAGTGGTATCCATTTTATCTTGAAACGCCTTATCTTGTTATAGAAAAGATACATAAAGTTTGTTGCAATGCCGTTAAATAACATGGAAGCAAAATTCAGCAGGAAGGCTATTTACACTGAGCCCTTCTTTAACTAATCCTTAAATCTTAATGTTCTCTTGGTCACATTGTGTTTGGTTTGTCATCGATCCAATAATCTGGTTGCATAGAAATGGGTTCTTAGATGAAATTATTTCTGTAGAATTTCAATGAAGCCGATGCATTTTGAGCAAATAAACATCCTGTAAAGAACAATTAAGGAAGCTGCAATACTGTTTCAAATCTTTAAATCTCCCAAAGGTTTGAGTACCATTGTGTCAATTTGAATGCCACTGACAACATTTTCCTGATAGGATTTGTTTATTCTAAAAGGCACGTGAAATTATGGGCTATTGAATAAGGAAGATATTTGGACATGGTTTGCAAAGCAAAGAAGGGCTGTATTATTCCCAACATCAAGAGGCTGCAATTCTGACATTCAAAGTGCACTTCTTTCTACAATATTTTGACATAGTTGCTTAAATGCCACTCAAAAGTTGCTGCAACTTGTGAGGTCATATATGCCATACCTTCTTAGAAAGAAGTAGCCTATGTCGTAAATAACCCTCTTGACGAGAAGACATTTTGCTTCACACTTTCAAAATCCGGAGTCCACTCAGTTAAATAAGATAAAAGCTATACATAAAGTGCTGACATACAACTTTTTGACAACAATAATCTTGGTTCACAGTTTAAGCACTTGGCTGACGTGAGTACAATGGGATAAAAGTCATACACAAAGACTGAAAGTTCTACAAGTATAGGTTATATCCACGGGAGAGGGAATATGTGATTTTTTATCAGAGGGCTTTAGCCTCAGGTATAATAAACACATATTCCCAATCCTCTGGTGAATAATTGTCCAATGGTATAAGTATAAATTTAGCTGAAGGGACGTGTGAAGTCTGACACTTTATTCAAGTAATTGCGGGTTCGTGAATGCTGCAACAGAGCGAAGAGAGGTCGGGAAAGACAGGGGTTCACAGACAGTCTGAGACAGAAAAGGTGTCAGAGAAGAATTTGCGGTCACCTTGTAACCTGAAAGCTCCTGCTGAAAATTTAAAGAGAGTTTTTGGCTAAGACCTTTAGTGGAGCAGCTGGCATCTGTTAAACCACTCGGCCACCCAGCCCAAGTAGGAATGTCAGTCATCAAGTTAAGCTCATGACTTGAAAAAGGTTTTTCTTCGTCATATTGTTTCATAAATTGTTGCTATGGAATTCCCACTGTAGGGCTAATCAGTATGTGGTGAGTAAATTTAAGGCCCAAGATTTTCAGGACTGCCTTATAAGTCATCTGAGAATGAGTAAAACACAGGTTTACTAACAAGCAATAGAAAACTGACATAATACATGATTGCAAATTACATCCTTCTGAGAACATCCCGTTTTCACTGTGCACGACATTTTCAAAAGATAGTTCAGCATTTCTTTTCTTTTCTGCATGATCCTCCTGTACGTTATTAGCTTAAGTCATGCAATTCCACAAAAGCCAAGAATAAAGTGGGTCGTCCAGCAAGTGATTGAAAAGCAACGGATCTGTCAATACTTCAGGTCCAAATAAAAACTATATTTCTCTGTCTATTTATATAGATAGATAGAAGATAATAGATTCATGCAAGTAGATAGATAGCTTGCACTGTCCGAAATAAAATAAATATTTCATAATAATTATGTTATAGGTCATTTATGAGTACATTATAGGTATTGTTGGTTCTATAACAAGCAAATTAGGAAGAAATTAAAAAAAGAAATTCATTTTGGTGACCCATTAAGACGGAAAAGACCTTCTTTGCATGCTTGGATGGCATGTCCTGTATACTCAAAATAAAGTCAAGAGACTGACAAAAGAGTTGAAAAGGCAACAATTTGCAGCATTTTCATCCCTCATTCTGTAAGATAATTATGCTTTTAGGTCTTCATAAAGTGTAATGCTGTCACTTTCCAGGATGTCAAAACGTGCATCATGCAATGTGAGTGCTTCGGGACTGCAAGTTTCTATTTTAATGACAACGAAGATTCAAAGCTCAGCAGAATTTATCTTTCCACTATGTGAGATCAATCCAATTTCAGTTCTTTAAGTTTCTGAAGTGATTTCAGAAAAACTGCTTCATTGACGTCAGTCTTTTCGAGTCAGTTTTGTCTCAACTTGCTTGTAAACACTTTTTGGTCAAAAATGTCACAGAAGGATAAAACGGGTCTTTGTTATTGCATTCTTTTATTTGAATTAAATCAATCTGAAAATGTGCTTCCATGGAGAAGCATCCAAAATAGCATTTTATGACAATGAAGATCCCAGTGTTTTCCTGCACTTACAAGATGCAACCTCAATCTGACTAAACAAAGAAGGCATGAGAGATCATTTTCGAAAGACCGAAATAAAGTTTTAACAGAATTACATCAGTTCAGACTTTATTGAAGACATCAGACTGGCATATTGAGCCTTGATGTTCTTGAATTGACTCAAATTAAAATGACATAAAATTTTAAGTTATGAATGAAGGGTATTGGCCATATCTCTTTGATTGATTTCTTGAATCAGCAGAGCTGTCTACCACTCCACAATTTCATATTTTGTATACATATAGTTCTGCTTCATCGAGAGACATTCGAGGAAACAATTTCATTGTGGACTCTCAAGGGGACTGCACAGATTGAATTTAGCATTTCAGGCAGGATGAGTGTGTGGCGACACCATGGATTGTTGTTATGGAAATGTCACAAAAAAGTTGAAAGCTGTCAAGGAATATGGAAATAAAGTTACATCGAAGGAGAACAATTTATTTTGAGTTCTTCTTTAAATAATCCTTAAATATTAATGTTCTCTTTGCGACATTGTGTTCTTTTCTTATCGATCCAATAATCTGGTTGCATAGAAATGGGTTCTGCATCGAATGATTTTCAATAGAATTTTAATGATTCCAGTGCATTTTAAGAAAATAAACATAGTGTATAAGACAATTAAGGAAGCAACAATGGTGTCTATCACATCTTTAAAGCAACAAATTTTGAGCACCATTACGTCAATTTGAATGCCACTGATTACATTTCCCTCTGACAGGATCTGTTAATTCAAAGAGAAGAATGAAAATTTTATTGATCATGAATATATGCTAAAAGAAGCTTATCGCAACATTCAACATGCCGAGATGGGTTCAATATTTCAAGCATCAAAAAGATGTATAGTTCTTAGAAGCAAAGTGCACTCAACTCTGAGGAACTTTATAATGTCACTTAAATGCCACTTAAAAGTTGCAAAGCCGTATAAGACATATCTTTTGAGAAGGTAATATGCAGCAAAGGAACTTTTTTGACAGGCAGAAATGCTGCTTAACATTAAAAATCCTTGTCATCTCAGATGGCATGATGTCATCAACTTTATTTACACCATCACAAAATGCTAAAATTATTTTTGGCAGTATTTGGTTTTGAGCAAATGCACCAGTTAAATGTTCAACAGGCTGATGTACTTTGAGGTTGAAGTTTTATTGCTTTGCCGAATAATAATGCAAGAAACAGTTGGGCTGATGTATTGTGCTTTTTCTGAGGTAAATAATATGTATCATTGGTAGACATTCAAAGTCATTCATGGGAACAATTTTCATCATGGATCCTCAAGGACACTGCATGAAGAGCAGTTAACATTACACCATTTCAGGCACGATGTCACAATATTTTGTACAGGCCAACTGGACAGTGATGCAAGTGTTCTACTGTTTTTTATTCATGCAAAGCTAACTAAGAAACACGGGAGGCGACGGAATGCTCTCAAAATTAATCGGAGAGTGGTGACACCATGGAGGATATAGTTCTTAAAAGCTAAAGATAGGAATACACATACAGCTCTGTAATAACCTCTAAATATATCTGTTGTAATACTGACATATTTATCAACAGATGTCTGTTGGTCAAAGAAATTAATCAACATTTTCTGCTTCGCAGTCAAGCAATATTATACAACAGATTTATCTTTTTGTACCCTCTGCATTTATGTGTTCTCAGTTCTCCGTTTATTGAAACTACAGTATGATATTAATCATCGCTTAGTTATTTTGTAACAAAGAATTACTCAAGGGCCTGATATGTTGTAGCCTTGCCATCGTCATATTAAACACTTCAGTCATCTACGTGATGTTTTAGTAACACAGATTGTTACATCATTCAACCTTCAGTACGAGCTTTTCAGTGAGTGGATGGCATTCTGTTGTCACGTCCAGAAATAATCTGGAAAGGTTCTAGAGTATACTCTGAAAAAATCTGGACTATAACCTCATCAGGACATCGGCCCAGTACTTGAGCCTTCGGGGAAATCTAAATTGATGGTATGTCATTTCATATGTCTGTCTCCTTATTATAAATTAAATCAAGACCTTATCGAGTTTCCACAGAACTTCACTTCACACACCTTCTGAAGAATCAGTCTTGGAAAATCAAACAAAAGGAGACAATAAGCAAAAGTTGTGGAGGCTTGTACATAAGTATGAATTGACAGTCCATTGCCAAGAAAGCAATTTGTGATTGTGTTTTCTTCCGTTTTCCTTTTTGTGTCAAAGTATCGACATATGATGCATTAGTAGCAGCAAGAACAGAGTAGGTTTTTTTGTTTTATCCAGAATTCTACACTCTAGCTTTTGAAAAACAATTGATCAACAGGCAATTTGTAAAAAGAGTAAATAGGTGATTTGTCAGAATGTGAACTACAATCAGAGAAGAAGAAAGAAAGTCTCTCAGATATCAGACATATGATATATGTTAATAAGTTAGACTTTGAGCACTCAAAATGAATTCAATTATACCAGACACGACAACAGAAATCTGAGCCATGTTGAATAAGCTCACTGACACAAGCATACATTTCTATCTGCCTGACACTTCTCGTGAAATAAGAGAAGAATTTGTGGGTCATGTTGCATCCTGAAAGCTGTCAGGAAAAAGGAATTGGATAGCAAATAGGCAATCTCTCGTTAAAGTATAAGTTCATGGTACATGAGTTGGAGAAGATTTTCCATGAATCTCAAAATGGAATGCCCACTGTAAGCCTAATATATAGCAAACAAATTTATTGAGGTAAACTATTGATAAAAAGAAAGTGCCTCCTTTGCATATCTGGTTGGTATGAATTTCCAACTCAAAACAGAATGAATAAACTTGCATAAGATCTTGACAGGCAGCAATTCCCATTCGCAGCCCACATGCTTTTATTTGTAATTGCCATTTGGGGCTTTCATAAAGTGCAATACTGTCACTTTTCAGGGGAAAAAATGCACGCCATGCAAAGTGTCCTGAGTGCATCCGGACTTCAAATTTCCATTTTATGAAGAAATAAATAATATGATATCTTGTGGGAATCAGCAAAATTCAGCTTTCAATCGAGTCACACCAATCCAATTTCAGTTCTTCAAGTTTTTAAAATAAACCTTTTTTTATTTTGGTCAATATTTTAAAAGTTTTATCTCAACCGCTTGTAAACATTTTCTAGAAAAAATGTCACTGATGATTCAAATGTGTTTTCTTTTGTTAGGTTTCTTTATTTGGGTGGCATCAATCTGACAATGTGCTTGCATAGACCAGCATCCAAGAAACTCTTTAATAATGAAGAACGTATCATCCCCATGTTTTTGCTACATTTAAGATCTTTGGGAAGTTTTCCTTTTGAAGAAAAAGAACCAGCATATAACAAGCTGGAAGGTTATCAGGTAAGAGTTTTTCTGACAAAGTGTAAAGTGTGCTGTCCATGATGGCAAGAAAAACCGTTGGATTGATGAAAAACACATATTTTTTAAAATATAAATATGTAAATTGTATCATCAAGAGGCATTCAAGGAAACAATTTTGTTAAGGACTCTCAAGGACGTTGCGTAGGTTGAATTTAGCATTTCAGGCACAATATTTTGTTAAGGCCCACTTCTTGATGGTGATTTATGTGTTCCACTGTTTTGTATTCATGTAATGCCAATTAAGGTTTTAAGGTCATATTTCATTGACATCACTGATTTAGAGTGGCATCCATTTTATCTTGAAACGCCTTATCTTGTTATAGAAAAGATAGTATTACATAAAGTTCGCTGCAACGCGGTAAAAGAACATGGCAATAAAATTACTTCGAAGGAAGGCTATTTACACTGAGCCCTTCTTTAACTAATCCTTAAATCTTAATGTTCTCTTGGTCACATTGTGTTTGGTTTGTCATCGATCCAATAATCTGGTTGCATAGAAATGGGTTCTTAGATGAAATTATTTCTGTAGAATTTCAATGAAGCCGATGCATTTTGAGCAAATAAACATCCTGTAAAGAACAATTAAGGAAGCTGCAATACTGTTTCAAATCTTTAAATCTCCCAAAGGTTTGAGTACCATTGTGTCAATTTGAATGCCACTGACAACATTTTCCTGATAGGATTTGTTTATTCTAAAAGGCACGTGAAATTATGATTTTATTGAATAAGGAAGATTTTTAACAAGGTTCAAAATGCAAAGAAGAGGCGTATTATTCCTAATATCAAGAGGTTACTATTCTGACATTCAAAGTACACTTCATTCTACAATATTTGATAAAGTGCGACTCAAAAGTTGCTGAAACTTATGAGGTAATATAGAACATAGCTTCTCAGAAGAAAGAAGTATGTCGCAAAGAATTCTCTTGACAAGCAGACATCTTAATTCACACTTTCAAAACCCGGGGTCAATTCAGCGCAATAAGATAAAAGCAATGCATAAAGGGGTGGCAACACTAATCTTGGTTCACAGTTTCAACACTTTGCTTTCGTGAGTACAATGGGGTGTCATTCTTGAAGACTGAGAGTGTTGTTAGATACAGGTTGTTGAGAGATTCATGCAAGTTGATAGATAGCTTACACTGTCAGAAATAAAATCAATATTTCATAATAATTATGTTATAGGTCATTTATCCATTTATCAGTACATTATAGGTATTGTTGGTTCTATAACAAGCAACTTAGGAAAAGATTTAAAAAAGAAATTCATTTTGGTGACCTATTAACATGGAAAAACGTTCTTTGCAGGTTTGCATGGATGGCATGTTGTGCAGACTCAAAATAAAGAAAAGAGACCGACAAAAGAGTTTAAAAGGTAACAATTTGCAACATTTCCAGCCTGCATTCTGCATAATAATTATGCTTTTAGGTCTTCATAAAGTGTAATGCTGTCACTTTCCAGGATGTCAAAACGTGCATCATGCAATGTGAGTGCTTCGGGACTGCAAGTTTCTATTTTAATGACAACGAAGATTCAAAGCTCAGCAGAATTTATCTTTCCACTATGTGAGATCAATCCAATTTCAGTTCTTTAAGTTTCTGAAGTGATTTCAGAAAAACTGCTTCATTGACGTCAGTCTTTTCGAGTCAGTTTTGTCTCAACTTGCTTGTAAACACTTTTTGGTCAAAAATGTCACAGAAGGATAAAACGGGTCTTTGTTATTGCATTCTTTTATTTGAATTAAATCAATCTGAAAATGTGCTTCCATGGAGAAGCATCCAAAATAGCATTTTATGACAACAAAGATCCCAGTGTTTTCTTACACTTACATGATGCAACCTCAATCTGACTAAACAAAGAAGGCATGAGATCATTTTTGAGAGACCTAAAAAAAATGCAATGTTTTAAGGGAATCGCATCAGTTCAAATTTTTATGAAGACATCAGCCTGGTATATTGAGCCTTAATGTTCTTGAATTGACTCAAATTAAAATGACATGAATAGGCATAAAATTGACTTTGACACTTGTTATCTATTATCTGAGCCTTACATGACTTATCAAGTACCATTGGTTTGCCGGTTAAGGTGTGTAATTTTTTCATGAGAGCTCAGATTTTAAGCAAAGGTACATTTTTGCAACCTTCTGATCTCTGATGACCTAATTGATTTGCATGTTGGTTAAATAACATGTACAAAACTCCTAATTCCAGACACCTGCAGCAGAAATTTGTTGGAATTGGACCACTGGTTCGGGAGATATTGCAATTTTTTTAGTTTCGCCCACCCTTGAAACTATCATTTTCAAATACCTGCCATATTTTGTTATGTCCCACTGCTGACATATACATAAACTCTGCATTTTTAGACATAAAATTGACTTTCATAATTGTTTCATATTATCTTTTCCCTAAATGACTTAACAAAGTCCAATTGGTTTGGCAGCTATGGTGTTTGTTGTTGATGAGGTGCTCAGATTTTAGGCAGTGGTAAATTTTTGTGACCTTTCGACCTCTGATGACCTAATTAATTTGCATATTGGTCATCTAATGACCTATATATGTAGAACCCACAAGTCCAAACATTTTAAGGGGTAATATGTTGGGATAGCACCATTGTTTCAGGAGATATAGTATTTTAGTTTCCCCCGCCCTTAAAACGGTAATTTTCAAATATCTGACATATTCTGTTTGTGCCAATGCTGAAATATACATAAATTCTGCATTTTTAGACATAAAATTTACTTTGATACTTTTTATCTATAATCTGACCCCTAAGTGACTTAACAAGTCCCATTGGTTTGGCAGCTAAGGAGTTTGTTCAGGATGAGGGTTCAGATTTTAAGCAACGATCAATTTTCGTGACCTTGTGACCTCTGATGATAATTAATTTGCATATTGGTCATATAATGACCTATATGTGTAGAACTTACAAGTCCGAACATTTTGAGGGGTAATTTGTGGGGATAGGACCATTGGTTCAGGAGATACAGCAATTTTAGTTTCCTCCACCCCTAAAACGGTCATTTTCAAATATGTACCATATTTCATTATGTGCCGCTGCTGACACATGCATGAATTATCCATTTGTTGGCATAAAATGGACTTTCATACTTGTTATCTATAATCTAAGCCCTCCATGACCTACCAAGTCTTATTTGGTTGGGAGCTGTGGTGTTTATTTGGACATTGGTTCAGATTTTAAGCAATAGTCAATTTTTGTGACATTTTGACCTCTGACGACCTACTTAATTTGCATATTGGTCATGTATTGACCTATATTTGTAAAACTCAAAATTCCGGACATTTTGAGGGGTAATTTGTTGAAATTGGCCCATTGATTCAGAATATATAGCAATTTTAGTTTCCCCCACCCCATAATTCATGTGCTCAAATCCGACACAGATTCCCATATTTAAGGGCTGATTACTACCACTAAGCTGCCGCTCCAATCTTGGGCCCCAACTTTTTTATAGTCTATAGGCATATGTCTTTCAGAAAAACACTGTTAGATTTTGCCACCCCAGGTGGTACCGATCTGTGAAAATATGGGGTCTGGCTCATGGACTAAATGACGGGTATTGACAATATCTCTTTGATTGATTTCTTGAATCAGCAGAGCTGTCTAGCACTCCACAATTTCATATTTTGTTTACATGTAATTCTGCTTCATCGAGAGACATTCGAGGAAACAATTTCATTGTGGACTCTCAAGGGGACTGCACAGATTGAATTTAGCATTTCAGGCAGGATGAGTGTGTGGCGACACCATGGATAATTTGCATTCTGTCTGTCTATTGAAGAAGTAGTGTGAAAATCAGTGTGAGGCCAAATATGATGAATTATGCGAAATAAAAAGTAGCATGCTGGATATTGAAACAGCTGACTTTTTGTGTTCTGGCATAGATTACATCGTTGTAATCAACACTTAAGAATATATTTTATCTCACCTTTTGTTGTTACGGAAATGTCACATAAAAAGTTGAAAGGTGTTAAGGAATATGGAAATAAAGTTACATCAGAGGAAGACAACTTATTTTGAGCTCTTCTTTTAATAATCGTTAAATCTTAATATTCTCTTTCCAACATCTTCTTATTGATCCAATAATCTGGTTGCATAGAAATGGGTTCTGCGATAAAACATTTTCTTTGGAATCTTAAAGATTCCAGTGCATTTTAAGCAAATGAACATGGTGGACAAATAATTAAGGAAGCAACAATGGTGGTTATCACATCTTTAAAGTACCAAATGTTTGAGCAGCATTGTGTCGATTTGAATGCAACTGATTACATTTCCCTTTGGCAGGATCCGTTAATTCAAAGGGAAGCATGAGAATTTTATTGATCATGAATATATGATAAAAGAAGCTTATAGCAACCTTCATTATGCCGAGATGGGCACAATATTTCAAACATCAAGAAGATGTAGTTCTAAGTAGCAAAGTGCACTTAACTCTGAGGAACTTTACAATGCCACTTAAATGCCACTTAAAAGTTGCAAAGCCATATAAGACATACCTTCTGAGAAGGAAATATGTAGCAAAGGAACTTTTTTGACAGGCAGAAATGCTGCTTAACATTAAAAATCCTTGTCATCTCAGATGGCATGATGTCATCAACTTTATTTACACCATCACAAAATTTTAATTGTATTTTTTGGCAGTGTTCAGTTTTGCAAATGCATCCATTTTCAACAAGCTATGTACTTTCAGCTTTGAGTTTTTCTAAAATATTGCAGAATAATTATGCAAAAACTGTTGGGCTAACAAAGTGTTGTTTTTCTAGGGTACATAATAACTATGTTTCATTAGTAGACAGTCAAGGAAACAATTTTTTATCATGGACTCTCAAGGACACTGTGGAATGAATTTTGGAGAATAGCATTTCAGGCACGATGTCACAATATTTTGTAGAGGTCCGCTTCTTGACAGTGACACAAGTGTCCTACTGTTTTGTATTCACACAAGAGCCAACTAAGGACACACAGGAGGTGACGCAATGCCCTGGAAACAAATTGGAGAGTCAAAGAAATAAGCAACATTTTCAGCCTCGTAGTACAAAGCAATATTATTGATTTATAGGTTTGTACTCTCTGTATATGTGTGTTCTAAGCTCTCTGTTTATTGAAACTATAGATCTAGTATGATATTAATCATTGCTTATTAATTTTGTATAGAGCAATTAATCAACGGCCTGTATGTTGCAACCTTGCCATTGATATATTAAACGCTTAGTGATTTTTGGTTGTTTATTGCACATCGTTTCATCATTCGACCTTCAGTACAAGCTTTTCATCGAATGGGTTGGATTCTGCTGTCACACTCTAATAATAATCTGGAAAGATTCTATACAATAATCCCGAAATGTTCGAGACTAAAACCATATCAAGACTTCTGCACAGTACTTCAGTCTAAGGTGACTCAACTGTGGTACACTGCACATACTTTTGAGCAGCCTGGTTGCCTAGCAACATAGCGTCACAACTGCTGCAGGCCCTGAAAAAGTTGTGACGTTACCATTCTCGGCTTTCTTTTTTTTAACAGCATGGCAGCCAGTAATTTGCAATTTAAATGAGATCTAATGCAGCTAGAAGCATAATTATTTTTTTATTGAATGCAGTAACACCTACTCTATGCTAGTTCAAAGTTTCATCTTGTAATCTGTATCCAAAGAATTTTCTCAACTAATTTCAGTCAATTGTGTCTAAAATCGTCTTTATTTCTTTAAATTGACATTGGCATGATCATGGTACTGCAGTTAAAAAACGACTCGTTGAATTATTTTTATTTTTGGCCATTTGTTTGACAATAACTTGTTTATGATATATGCAAATTTTTAACAAAATCAGTATGATCGTTTTCCTAAAATTTGATTACTGCCAAAATTGATGCATGCAAAATCTGCAATTAATTAGTGTGTTGGTGTCCTTTGAGCTCTTATAGAAAAAAGTGTTTTAACCTTTTCCTTAAAATTTGTGGCAAATATATTGGTTTACATCCATGGGAAGACATTTCTGATGTTTTTGTGTGACAAATGCATGTAATGCTTCATTCTGTGGTACATAACAAAAAACTCAATTTATGACTTTTAAGCAGTCATCAGGCCATACATGCTGTTACCATGGCAACCAAACGAGTCGGTGAATTTTTTTTGTTTTTCATTTTTGGATGTATGGGTCCCATAGAGTACCTGTGCACAATTTTAGAAAAATCTATATGATCAAACTACCATGCTCGAGTCACCTTAAGCTGATGGTTTGTCACTTCTCTTCATGTTTCAGTCTACTTAAAATGAATTAAGTTACAACCTTATCAAGTTTCTACAGAACTTTACACAGTTCCTGAAGAATCAGACTTGCTTAATGCAATTATCTATAATTTCAGACTTCAAAGGTACTGTTTTTAAATTCTAATGGTTTTTATTTTCATGGATGAGAGGGATAGAAGTTCCTGATGCCTTCATTTTGAAAAATAAAGTCTTAGTGTAAAAAGTTATAAAATTACAAATGAAGCTCCTATTGTCAAAACCTCAAATCCAGGGACGGACTGGCGCCGTTTCAGGCCTGTGGCAAAATAATTCAAGGGCCCCTGATAAGCCCCTGCGATCGGCATTATTTCAAAAGAGAAAAACAAAATACTAATGTACATATAATTTGGTAAATAGTTTATAGGGTGGGGGCCCCATGTGAGAGGGCCTTGTCCTATTCAGTTACGTTTGTGCATCACATAATCATAAAATGTGTTTGATTTTGATTTTTTAACTTTTTGCCATCTTGCATGGCCCCCCTGCCACTCTGCCACATAGGCCACTTCGCCCCTGTTTATAAGCTTCTTGTGTCAAATATTCCTAATTTGTCAAATTTCTTTCCTTTTTTTCCCTTTTATTTGAGAGTGGCATAACTGGGGGGTCTCAAAAGACACCTGGGAGGCACTAAATTAAATTTTCCTATATTGACTATATTTAAGTCATTAATTCCATATTGAAGGGCACCTGGGGGGCAAAGCAAAATGCCCCGGAGGGGATGCCGCTCTCGTTTGAATTAACGAATCCCATCTCAGGAAAATGTAATCAGAGGCATTCAAATCTACACAATGGTACTGAAAGTTGTGAGAGCCAAAGATGTGATAAACACCATTGTTGCTTCATAATTGTTTTGTGTGCACCATGTTTATTTGCTAAAATGCATTGGAATTGTTTAAGTTCCAAAGAAAATGTTTCATTACAGGACCCGTTCCTATGCAACCAGATTAATTGATTGATAACAAATGGAAATTCGCAAAAGCGAACATTAAGAAGGACGATTATCTAAAGAATTGCTTAACCCCTCTTAAAGTAAACTGCCTTCCTTGTTATTACTTCATTTTTCTCGTTCTTTAACAGCATTACAACAGATTTTGTGCGTCTTTTCTATAACAAATAATGGCAGAATCTTCTGCCAGACAGTAAATTAACCAATAACCACACAATCTTCTTAGCAAGAAATTGCCAAGAACACAAAGAGGCATCATATGTCCCACATGGCTATTTTCATCACATATTTGTCCAAGTCAACTGTATATTCCGAAATAGCTTGTAGAGTGGTGGAGAGCTCTGCTAATGACTGATTCAAGAACCATGCAATGAGGGATACTGATGCAGCCCCCCTTAACTTCGAGGTGCGATTTGACCTATTTTTTGTGGTCGATTATTTGAATGCTTACGCTTTCAGGAAGGGATCACTTGACTCTACTTATAACTAGTGAAAGAAATGTCTACCAATTTTATTAAAGGGGTTACAGCCCTTTTCATAAAAAAATTTGAATGGCCTTCTTACCTCACCCATTGGGCAAGAAGCCCTCATATTATAATCCTATGGCAATTTTTTTGTGAGAAAATTCGGCTTGAAAGTTATTTCGTTCTTCCATTTTTAAGGCATTCTATTCACTTTTTCTGAATTTCAGAATTTTTCTGTTCATACATTTATTTTTTAATATTTTTTGCCCTGTTTCAATTTCAGCCATTTTTTTTTCTATTTTAATTAGCTATTCTATCAAGATTTAAGGTAAAGTACACATTATTAAATGGTTCCTGAAGCAGCTTTGAGGCCTTAGTGAAGGGGGCCTCATGCCCCATACCATGTGTGGCCTCTCACCCCAAACCCACATATTTTAATTGGACCTCAATATTTCGAGCTAAATTGCAAAAAATATGATCCAAATCATATTTATGTGATGGTCATAAAGTGAAGCAATGCATAAATCCATTATAATTTAAAAAATTAGTTATTTCTGACAACCACTTTGAAAGAATTAATCAAAGTTACAAAAACTATATATGCATCTTTTTTGTTTCTTTAATTACTACTGTGGTTTGGTGCTGTATGTCCTGAAAATTTGTGACGTAACCTTAAAACGCCTCTAGCTTCAAACCTATCAATAAGAAAATGCACCAAAAATGTAAGTTTAGATATAACTTTGGGGGGGCCTCTCACCTAACCCGGGCTTCTTGCCCTGACCTACTGTATACACTCCAAATGCAAGGCTGATGTTGCCAAAAAGTCTGAACGGATGTGATTGCGATTCTGTTTTAAAAAAACCTTTGCATTTTAAATCAGTCTTTGAAAAATGATCTCGTGCTTACCTTTAATCAGATTGAGATTAAATATCTTTTAAATCTAGCAAAACATGGAGATGATCTTTATCATAAAAGGGTATTTTTGATGCTGACCCATACAAGCACATTTTCAGGGTTGGTCTTGCGGTAGCTTAATGGACTGCCAATCGCTGTGTCCAGGGTAGAGTCCAGCTGTTGTCACGTCACCTGGGCCTATGTTTTACATGTTCTTAGAATACTTATGTGGGAACATAGAAATTCACATGGCACATATGGAGCAGGCCTATACATACATAAGCAATTCATGGAACAATCTGGCTGAGGAAAACCTTTTTAACTCATGCACCATGAACTTACAATAAAATGAGAGACTGCCTATTTGCTCTCTGATTCATGCTTGTCACACACACTCTCATCAAATTCTCAGCAGGAGCTTTCAGGTTGCAACGTCACCCACAAATTCTTCTCTGATTTTAAGAGAAGCTGCCAAGGAAAGAGGAATGGATCCTAGTGTCAGTGAGCTTATTCATGATTGCTTCAATTTCTGTCATGGTGTATTACTTAATAGAATCTCTTTTCACTGGTCAAAGTTTGACATTTATCAGTACATCATCTGGATGATATATTTTAATCTTTTATTTTCATTTTATTGTTCTGTTTTGCCAAAATTGGTCTATTGGGAATGCTGATCCATGCAGAATCATGAAGGTGCTGGAAAACTGCGGTATGAAAACTGCGGTATGAACACAAGGTCAAACGAAAGGAAAATTGCTAATTGTGACGCGTCTTCTTTGCAATTTCCCTGTCAAATCAGAACGTAATATACGTGTAAGCCAAGCATTACAATTTTTTTGTAATCTACTTTTGTTTGATTTCTCATGCACCGTTGCAGACACAAACAAAATATAAGTCCAAGAATAAAACAGCAGACCAATGCTTTCGATGGTGTAGTTTTGAATAGTTTCATGCTCAACACAAAGTTGAGCTAGACAATGTCCTAAAAAAAAAAATCTTCCAATTTCTCCTCAAATCATTCAGAGAGGATCATTCTATACAGATGAGCTTTAGTTACTTTCATTGCAGTTACCATGAAAATAAAAACGAAAGTTACTATTGAAGTCTGAAATTAAAGCTGATTGCATTAATCAAGGCAATTTCTTCAGAAGCTGTGAAGAAAAAGTTCTGTAGAAATTTTATATGGTTGTAATTTAATTCCTTGTAAGGAGACTGAGATATGAAGTGACATACCATCAGCTTAGATTGCCCCCAGGGCTAAATTACTATGCAGATGTATTATGAAGTTGTAGTCTAGAACCTTTCCAGAGTATAATCTAAAACCTTTCCGGATTATCACAGGAGTATGACAGCAGAATGCAACCCACTCACAAAAAAGGTCGTTCTAAAGGGTGAATGATGAAACAATAATAGCGAACTAAAAAATCACACAGATGCCTAAGTGTTTAATATGACTATGGCAAGGCCGCAACATATCAGCCCCTTGATTAATTCTTTGTTCAAAATAAATAAGCAATGATTAATATCATACTGTAGTTTCAATAAACAGAGAACACACATACACAGAGGGTACAAACCTATCAATCAGTTCCCTTATATTGCGCCACTGCGATGCTGAAAATGTGGATTAATTTGTTTGACCGCCACAAATGTGTTTTCACCAGGAATTGTGTCAAAGTAGTTCTCACTGACAAAATTTGTTGACAAAATAATATGGTAATATTGCAACACAATGTATATCATGATGGAGAAAACAGATTTTTTAATTGTTGTTGATTGCAACAATGTTAGTCAAAAAGGTTGTTCTGCCACAGATTTCTTTCTTGGTGCATGGGTGTATTACTTGGATTTTTTTTTTTCCAGTTTTATTCTTGGTGTTGATTTCAGCATTCGCACATTGTCCATTTGCCGAAGGGCATACTGCGTGGTGCGGTGGGCATTTGAGGCCACTTAAAACCAATTGATATCAGTTTTTCACGACAAATTCTGAGGAATCTTGACTCCTGGAGCTAGTTTTTTATATTATGCAAGAACAACCAAATGTATGAATGCTGATATTCTACATGAACTATAACTGAATCAAATAGACCACTTATCCTCAAAGGAGAGTAAGGGACCGTTCAGAATTTATGACGGGGGACGGCGTGGGAGTTTTGCCAAAATTTCCTGTCAAAATTTGACATTCCCCCCTCTTAAGTTTCATGATGATTTTTAGTACCCCACTCTTGAGTTTCCTGTGTATTTTTATTGCCCACACCCTCGGCATACAATGCAATACAAACATTTATGCTGTTATATCTGTGCTCTTGGACATTAACGCATACATGTGTCAAAGACATTTGGCCTCATATAGGGTCTTGTTACCCAGTCAACTAATGTAACATTTTAGATACATTTCAAGTTGTCAGCACTTTATGCACAGCTTTTATCTTATTTTACTGGGATTACCCCAAAGTTTTAACGTGCGAAGCAAGATTCCTGCTTGTCAAAAAAGTTCTTTGCTTCAGATTTCTTACTTACTTCTGGAAGGTATGTCATATATATGGCTTTGCAAGTGTCAGCAACTTTTGAGTAGCTTTCAAGTGGCCTTACAAAGTTTTGTAGAGTTAAGTGCACTTTGTGAGCCAGAACAGCAACTTCTCTTTTTAAATTGCACCCATCTTGGCATGTTGACTTTTTTGAACGTTGTTTATGAGTTTTTTATGTCATATATTCCTAATTCGGACTAAGAGGCAATATCATCGTTGGAGGAGCCTCTACGGATTACTTTATAGACAATATTTGGTACAGAAGCTGGTAACTTCAGATAATTTTGATAGAATAATATGAAAACCGCAGTTCAACTGAAACATATCTTAATTTTTCCCTTTGAATTAACAAATCTGATCTGAGGAAAATGTAATAGATTGCATTCATATTGAAAAAGTAGTACTCAAAGTTTGGTCCTTTGAAGATGTGATAAACACCATAATGATTGTTGCTACCTCAATTGTTGTTTGCACCATTCTCATTTCTCACATGCAATGACTTGTTGAAAATGCATTAATAATGTTTCAACGCAGAACCAAATTTCTATTCAACCAGATTTACGTGATTGATGAGAAATAGAACACAAATTCAGAAAAGAGATCAATACGATTCATTGATTACCATATCATTTAAAGAAGAGCTCAAAGTAAATTGCTTTCCTTTGATGTAGCTTCTTTTTCTTGTTCTTTATAACAGCCTTGCAAACTTTGTGTATCATTTCCACAACAATAACTAAGATAAGATATTACAAAACATTTAAGGAGTATTAAGCTTTTGAGAAACTTTAGATTAGTTACACAATCACACAAGCACCTGCAACCATTCGCGTACGAATACAATAAGTCTGGTCAATTTGAATTAACCATGTAGATTAATGAATCACCTGTGAATTATTAATGCTAGATACTTATCTCAAACTCATTTTCACGCTATTTATTGAATAGATTTATGCAGAGTGAACAATGCAAATGTCTATATGGTGTTTCCACTCTCTGATTAACTTCCTTGCAGCTGATTTTCTCTTACATTGTTTTCTTTGTGTCCTACTGTCTACCTCCACTTATGATTTCAATGATATTCAAGATAATTTAAAAGCTCGAGACCAAACTGTCCATGACGTAACGGCCATACCTGGATATCAGAGCCTTGATCCTCTCACACTCATTTACACATTGCACAGCATGAACAATGCAACTATCAATGGTGTCTCCGTGCACCAATTAATTTCCTTGGCATCATCTTTTCTGTTTCCTTAATTTGCATTGCATGAATACAAAACAGTGGAAGACATATATATCACCGTCAAGAAGTGGGCCTTAACAAAATATTGTGACATCGTGCCTGAAATGCTAAATTCAATCTAAGCAACGTCCTTGAGAGTCCTTAACAAAATTGTTTCCTTGAATGCCTCTTGATGACGCAGAAATGTATTCTATAAAAATTTGCTTTTCATCAATCCAACTGTTTTTCTTGCCATCACGCACGGCATTTTTAACATGGAGCAAACACAGTTCAAAAATATATTTTAGTTACAGTTACAGCTAGCTGTAAATGGAAAGAAAAAGTGACTACAAGTGTCAATATCTACACATCAAGAGATTGTGAGTTAACACAACATACATAACAGCAAAACAAAATGCCTCTATCTTCACTGTTCAGAGTGGGACTATGGTATCCGAACACCTCACTTCATAACTAAATATTAGTCCTGTATAAGAGGAAGGTTAGAAACACATATACGAAGATATTTGAAGAGATGCATCACTTTGTGATTCGAGGCACAATCAAGACTGATGAGACAACATCTAAACCACACACACTCTCAACAGAGAATGTATTGATGAGCTTACAGCCCATGCATATAAATGAACCAAGTAGCAAAAGAGCATATATTTTCAATGAAAACTTGGATTGAATTTTGGCTGAGACGCAAACTGCCAAAACGTCTATAATAAGTCGCTGGCTCTGAGGCAGACTCCATGAGTCCCTTTTTTTCCTATGACATGAGGTGTCAGAGGGACTCCTTGAATAGGTCTGTCTCCATTTGTAGTTCTGAATTTATGGACAGATGGTGCCTCCAAGCAATAGGAGCTCTGAATGAATCTCCTTTGCCTTTCAGCAAAGTCATTGTTGTTGTTGACCAAGCCAAGGAGTCTGACTTAATGAGTGTGTTTGTTGAATGTTTGATTTTTTTGGGTCAGCTACACTGTATAGATTATGTCCTCAAAGCAGGAGTTCAACAGGAAAGAGTGTTGTTATCATACAGATTGGGGGATTATGACATGTTAACAACCAGATTATTATTAAGTGTTGGTCACAGGATTACTTTGCAAACAAACCAGATGATATGTCATTTGGTGGACTACCCCAAGACAAAAATAGCGCGCCCCCCTTATTGTATCCATAACACCTGTCGTAATACCCATATGGAGACAGACCTATTGGATTGTTTGGATTCTCCAAAAATTTTAACAGATTGGTTACATAATGTTTTAATAAACATTGGTCATACTGCCAAATAATTCTAACTGATTGGTTAGGTAACTTTTCATAAACATTAATTTTTGTTTATATCTTTTGTGACTAATTATCAATTCTAGTCATGTAACTTTGTTTTGTTCCTCCCATTGTTACTGTATAACTTGCAGAGGCGCTGAGACTTAAAAGTATAAACAATCATTTTGTTGTTAATCTAAGATTCCCAATCATTTTGTTGTTAATCTAAGATTCCCACAGTATGAAAGAAAACAATTTTGTTCTGCCATATCAGACTCATTTGCATGCTGCTTGTGGCTGCTTGTGGCTGCTTGTGGCTTACATGGCCAGTTCCAGTAGAAATTAATTTCGCCGACACCACAAAATAAATAATTTTCCTTCATGGAAAATAAGTCCGACTTGAAAATCTAATGGTCGCCCTCTTATCACTTAAAATATTATTCAATAATGATTTTAATCATGAACAATTTTGAATGGTATGCTGTACGTGCAATGCTGAAGTTATAAATCTGACCTACTTTATGATCATAAGCTAAGAATAGATGAAGCAATTAATATAAACTATGATCTGCTTGCTTTTAAGAGGAATTATTTCATTCCTCATCCCCAAGATGTTTTAAATCCCAGTTAATCGGTGTTCACATGCCTAAGAGACATTAGTTACTTGATTTATCATTTGTAGTGAGTAATTTACATGACTTCTTATAATTTCACTTTGAAAGTACCATTTGTGAAAATTTTGAAACATTGATATTGCATATGTGTAGGAGGCAATTAAATTTATGGAAAAGAGTTTCTGATAACTGCAGTTTACCATGAATCCTAATGCCAATGGCACGCATGTGTGTGAATCATATACCTTCCATTGGAGTTGTTTAAGAAATTGATTTTAATGTTAGAAGAAATACTCCTGAATGATTTTGATAACATTGCCAGTCTCGGAACTCACTTTGCTGATTAATTAGCTTGGCACGAGGTCCCATTGCAAAATGTTTTCCGTATTCTTTTTAAAAGAAGGTTTGAAAAATATGTTTTCTCCTGGCTATACTCACACACAGATTGAATTCAAAAGCAGTGGTGCATCCTGACAGTATAGTCTAGGGGGCTCGCCAAGACCACTGAGATGGAAAATACCTTATTGAAGGAAATATGTGACGAATTGGGTTTGCTAATTTCAACTTTGGTCAGCGAATGTCGAAATGACACCAGGGCCCCCTTAGTCTTCCCCTTTCTGGATTCACCTTGGAAAATACATATATTCCTTCACAAGATATTTTTTTAGCTGTGACCATGCAGATTAAGCACTTCTAAGATATGTCGAAAGAAGGAGCAAGAAACAGGTCTTGAACAACACCCACACCCACCTCAAGAATGTATATTGCTGAGCTTACAACCTATGCATACAAATGAAACAGAATGATTTTCAATGAAATAGATTGAATTTCGGGTAGGAGAGATACAACCGGGTTATAAATCTCTCTGTGTGGGTTGAAGTTTTAAGTTAGAGCTAGATGCCTTAATACTGTATAGATTACTACATAATTGGCAATAATGCAATGAGGCTTATGGCTAGTTCTCACGACGGCGATTTGAGAGCGACGCATCAAGAGAAGTCATTTCTTGGAAGGTTGTGGCGTAGAACGTTGGTTTTGGCACATTACGTAATCAATTAGTGTCATGTGCGACGCTTAAAGTTAGTAGCCGCGGTGAGTCTTGAGGTGTCCGCGGCGCTTCTTAAGCTTTCTTCGCCGCGTTACGCCTCTCTTTCCTCAGCGCAGTTCCAAACAGACGCGTCGCACTTTGTTTTGGAATTCGGCGAGGCTGCTTTTACTTCGCCCAATGTTGTTTCCTCTTACGCCGCTGATGGTTGTGAGGCAGCTACGTCTGAAATTGGCGACCTGCGACGCATCAGGAAACCTTCGGCGTACACCCGAGGTAAGATGCGTCGCTGAAAATGACAGCCTCGCCGAAGACTGTAAGGATGCAACGCCGCATTTAGGGACTTGTTACTGCGTAACTTGATGGTTCATCGTCGCACATGCATTCATAAAGCGCCGAGGACATTACAGGCGCGTCGATGCTGACCTTCTTCGTCGTCCTTGCCTTAAGCAGCGACGAAGGTCTCTTAAGCATCGACGAACGTCTGTTGTTGCAGCGCTGCGGCAAAGTGTGTTTGGCTGCTGCAGGAGTCACTTTTGGTCATTATAAAAAGGGACACAGAGGACCTCCTTGCTTCATTTGCTGATTGCCCTTCAATGAGAACACAACGACTGCCTACTGAACATATGCATGATGAATGAAGAAGAAATTATTGTTGTGGCTGGTGCTGCTGCTGTTGCTATCGGAGCTGTCTATTTGAGACAGAGGAGGAGGAGGGCCAGGAGACAGAAAAGGTGGTGGATTCGCAACTGGTTGCTGCAGAGGGAACAACATGGTCACTTCCATCAACTGCTGCCTGAACTGCAAGTGCGTGACGTGTCCGGCTACTACAACTACACTAGAATGCCCCCTGCCATCTTTGCTGAAATCCTGGAAGCTGTTGGACCACTCATCGCTAAGCAAGACACCAACATGAGGAGGGCTTTGGAACCTGGTCTGAAGTTGGCTATCACCCTGCGGTACATGGCAACAGGAAACAGCTACAAGTCCCTAGCTTATGCTTTCCGTGTGGCACCCAACACCATCTGCAACTTCATCCCTGAGGTCTGCCTTGCCATCGTTCATGCCTTCGAAAGACAGCTGGCACTACCCACACAGCCTGAAAGATGGAAGGAGATAGCCAAGGCTTTTGAGAGGAAATGGAACTTGCCCAACTGCATTGGAGCTCTGGATGGCAAGCACGTCGCAATCCGATGTCCCAAGGCTGCAGGCTCCTTGTTCTACAACTACAAGGGATTTCACTCCATTGTCCTGATGGCCCTCGTTGATGCCAACTACAAGTTCATCTATGTGCAGGCTGGCTGTCAAGGAAGTGCATCTGATGGCGGCGTCTTCAGGGACACAGTACTTCGACAACTCCTGGACGAGGAAGATCTAGGCCTACCACCTCCAGAACCTCTACCTGGCACAGAAGACAATCCTTTCCCATATTACATCGTGGGTGACGAGGCATTTCCCCTGAAGACATGGCTGCTCAAACCAGTGCCAAGAAAGAACCTTGACATTCCTTCCAGAGTCTACAATTACAGGATTTCAAGAGCCAGGAGAGTGGTGGAGAATGCCTTCGGTCTGCTGTCAAACAGGTTCAGATGCTTCCTGACCACCATGCCCCAACGACCTACAAGAGTGACATACATCACAATGGCTGCTTGTGTTCTACACAACATTCTGCGAGACAGAGTAGGCGTCCACCATGCCCGTGACAATGAAGTGATGGACAGAGAAGATCCACAGACACATGACGTCACTGAAGGAGTTTGGAGGGGAGACCGTCAATTAGGAGACCTAGGAGAACCACTTCGACACGGAAATGCCTCCAGAGATGCCAAGGCTGCTCGAGACTACCTACGTGACTGGGTCAACAGTCCGGCAGGAAGTGTCCCTTGGCAGTTGGAGAAAATCTGAAGAAGATGCATTCAAAACAACAAACCCCAGGTCCTTTTAAGGGCCACCAAATCCTCCCAATTGAGCTGGCCATGTACACATCCTATGTTGACAAAACAAGCCCAAAAATCAATCAATCAATCAATCCCTCCATCCATCTATCTATCTATCTATCTATCTATCTATCTATCTATCTATCTATCTATCTATCTATCCAAGTCCAATCCCTGCAAAGTGACGACAACTGCTTTTCTTTTGCTGCAGTGTATATATGTAACGAGCATTGTGTTCCATCTATCAAGCTATCTATCTATCTATCTATCTAGCTATCTATCTAGCTATCTATCAAGCTATCTATCTATCTATCCAAGTCCAATCCCTGCAAAGTGACGACAACTGCTTTTCTTTTGCTGCAGTGTATATATGTAACGAGCATTGTGTTCCATCTATCAAGCTATCTATCTATCTATCTATCTAGCTATCTATCTAGCTATCTATCTTTCTATCTATCTAGCTAGCTATCTAGCTATCTACCTGCCACTTGAGCTAGACAAGTGAAATTACAAAGTGATGCACTTGTACTAGTGCAACCAACCAACACAATTTTTAAAAGCAAAGCACTTGTACTAGTGCATTACATTTTAATTAAGAAATTCATGCACTTGTACTAGTGCAATAAAAATATGTTTATACCAAAGAATGCAGCACTTGTACTAGTGCTGCACTTGGTATGTTTTGGGGCAAAGAAAGGGGGAACTAGCACCTTGCTTTTATGAAGGTGATTACTTTTAATGAAGGCCAGGACCGGACTTTTGTTTTGGGGGACTTTTTTTTTGGGGGACTTTTTTTTTGGGGATTGTCAACGTTTTTTTTGCTCTTTTTTGGCTCTTTTCGGTCAACACAAGCTCTTTTTTTTTGTCAACATAAGATGTGTACGTGGCCTGCCCTTTTGGGAGGATTTGGTGGCCCTTAAAAGGGCCAAGGTTTTTTGTTGTCTTTGCTGCATGTGGTCTTCTACTTTCGTGGAGAAAGGAGACCTGAAGTCCAACTGGGCGAAGGGGAAGGCTGGTGCTGGTGATGGGCGGCCGGTTGACCAAAGCTGGGTCCAGGGGGGTAGCCGTATTTCTCGGGGCTGTCCTGTGCATCCATCATCAGTGTCATGGTGGAGTGGCTGGGCTGCATCGGGGTGTAGCTGGGAGTCTGCCTGGAGGATCCTCCTTCCCTGGGCTGGTGCTGCTGGTAGTGATGGCTGCTGGAAGCCTGGGGATGGTGCTGGTGGTGTGATGGCACATACGTCGAAGAAGGAGGAGGATGAGGAGGAGGTGGCATCTGCAGGCGCTGAGGAGGATGAGGAGGCTGGAAGGTGTGCTCCTGATGCTGTCTTGACTGGCGGGTGACCTCATCATCCCAGTAGAGGGCGGCCTCTGCAATGGTCCTGACCATCTGCCTCCTGATTTCATGGCTGGCGTGCACTCCCACGTGGTAGAGGTCCTGGCACTTCATCCTCCAGTACTCCTGGTCGGGTGTCAACTCCTGGTGGTCGGGGCACATCTTGCAGCCAGAGCCTTTCAGGATTTTCTTGGCGGAGGACATGGCTTGCATGCTGCGTGCGATGACGTGCATGGCGGAGTGCATGGCTTCATCTCCTGGGGCCTTCCTCTTGGTTCCCTTGGCAGCGGCTCCAGGCTTTGGTGCTCCAGGGAAGACTTGGGACTGCTGGCTGTCCTGTGCTGGCTGTTCAGGTGGCAGGTCCGGCATGTCATAGGAAGCTGGCAGGGAATCCTCAGGGTTGTAGCTTTCATCATCGGAGTCTGAGGCTGGCCGGTTGGCAGACAGTTGAGAGATGGCGGACAGCTCCTTCCCTGGCTTGTGGACGATGGAGTCCTTCAGGAACCGACAGTTGTTCAGGATGTACTCGTCCCTCTCTGTGAGCTTCTCCTTCCTGGCGGCTCCTGAAGCTTCAGGCCTGACGAGTCTGGAGAAGTGAGTGCGCACTGTCTTCCTCCAGTTGAAGATGTCCTGGGAGGTGTACTTGGGGCCCAGCTCCTTTGCTTTTTCTGAGTCCAGCAGCAGCTTCTCGTTCCCCTTGTAGCCTCTGGTCCCCTTCATGTACAGCACAGGATGCTCCTTGTACCAGTTGATGAGGTCATCTTCTTGTTCAGCTGTGATGCCCAGGTTGTTGCGGATGTTTGGCTTGGGGGCCTTCCCTTTGCCCTTCTTGCCCTTGGACTTGGCTTCAGCAGCTGCAGGGGTGTCATCAGCAGAGTCTTCTTCCTCCTCGAAGGTGTCCTCATGGATGGCCACTCTGTCTAGAGCAAGAACAGGCTGGCTCTCTGCTGTTTTCTTGGGAGTCTGCTTCTTCGGAGTCTGCTTCTTTGGAGTCTGCTTCTTTGGAGTCTGCTTCTTTGGAGTCTGCTTCTTTGGAGTAGACCTGGCAGTAGGCTCTGGAAGACCCGTGGAAGACTTGGCAGCAGGCTTGTCAGCAGGCTTGTCAGCAGGCTTGGCAGCAGGCTTGGCAGCAGGCTTGGCAGCAGGCTTGGCAGCAGGCTTGGCAGCAGGCTTGGCAGCAGGCTTGGCAGGCTTGTCAGCAGGCTTGTCTCCTTCCTCTTCAAAGAGTTCAACTGAAGAATCTTCTTCTGTTGTGTTGTCTTCTGGCCGGCCCTCGAAGATGGTCTCGCTGACGACAGTGGCTTTGGAGGTTGAAGTGGTGGTCTTCGTCTGGCTGCCAGCTGTAGTGGAGGTGTAGAGCCCAGGTAGAGAGAGTTCTGCCATGGCTGTAGTAAAGAAGGCAGTCACTGCAGCATCTGAAGGTTCATGGAGAGGAGTTGCAGCTGGAGTTGTAGCTGGAGTTGTCACTGGAGTGCTCCCAGGAGTGTGGAGTGTTGACCTGGTGCTGAGCTTGGTTGGTGCCCTGGTGACGACGGTGCCCTTTCTCCTCTTTGGTCCCATGTTGTAGCAGCAATTTGAAGTACAATTGTAGCAACAAAAGTAGCAGCAAATGTAGCAGTTGATAATAGTGTCGTGGATTCTAGGTGTGTTCTGGTCGAAGGTCTGAGTGGGTATGGTGCTCTAAACTGGCCTCCTCTATATATATGCAGGGTGCGGACCGCCTCTTTCCCCCTCCTTCGCCCCCCCTGCTTCGCTGCTGCTGCCCCAGCCGCTGCGCAAAAAGAGGGTGACACGCAGACAAAGGGTTGATGCTAAAAATAGAACAACGCATGCACTCAGGCGCCACTCTGTCTGCTGCATTGGGGGTCCAAAAGACGCGGCGCGCACCCTCTCACGTGCGTCGAACATGTGTCTTTCTGCGACGCGTGTCTGAAACATGTGACATGAAGCAAGAGCTTTCTGCTACACTGCTGTTTCTGCGTCGAAGCTCTTCTTTGTGCGTCGCAACTTTAAAAATCTGCGGCGCGCACTGATTTCTTTTTACGCTTCTTCTTGCTTCACCACTTCTTTCCTCGCAAAGATTCAACCGGTTGAATCTTTTTTTCCTGCATCGTCAAATTTCTAGGAATTGCGTAGAAAGACCTCTTAAAGCGACGCATGCTGTTCCTGTTGCGCCGTAAAGCCTAAATTGACGGCGAACATGCTCAAATCTTTGCCCTTTCCTGGAAATATAAGAAACGCCGTCACTTAAACCCTCTGTTACGTCTCCGTGAGAACTAGCCATTAGGTATATAAATATAGACAAGGCATTAAACAGAAAACTGTATACTTAATCAAGTTGAGAACACAACTACAGACTAATACATCTTTCTATTCCATTTTGTATAACTGGATGCTACTAAAAGCACAACCCTGAGATTGCTGCCTATGAATACAAATGAGATAAAGAGAAGTGAAAAGTACTATGGGAAGATTTTAATGTAATTTTGTCCAAGATTGATACAGGCTCCTTGACAATGTACTACAGTCATACAATATTGCAGGCCTCAACTGGATGATACTGCTGAAATACATATTTATGGATAAAACAGCAAGTCTCCATTTTCTATGAATACAGATGCAACATAAGACTGAAGCAAATTTTGATTAAATATAACATGACTTTCAGATTGATATTGCCAGCCATCTCAGCAGACTGGAAAATAAATCGCGGTTTGATTTCATTTGCTATATATATTCGTTAATAATACATGTACCTCTCCTGTCACTATGAAAATACTTGTACTTAATATGAAGAAATTAACCTTTGACCAACTATGGAACTGCATGACTCTAATCTATCGTCTTCATGGATACATGAAAACTTTTATCCAACACCCTTTTCACTTTTTTAACAGTTTCAGCTCTGACATTGATTCCGTCATGGCTCAGAAATAAAGATTTAGCTACACATAGATTTTGAAATATTCCACCAAACTTCATCAACAAGCTGAAAACATGTTTATCTTTAGATTAATGCATCTTGCCTACACTATCATTTGTGCTTCTTGTCTTTAAGAAGAACTAAATTACTTTAATCATCACCAAGATACTTTAAATCTCCGTAAATGGCTATTTGCATGCCCAAAAGACATCTGTAATATGATTTATCATTTATAGTTGGTAATTTACATGACTCTTAACAATATCCATCTGTAAATACCATTAAATTTAGTGGAAGATTTCAAACATTGATATTGCTTGTGATTATGAGGCGATTAACTTAAAGGAAAAAGGATTAAGTAAAATGCTTGCTTAGCATGAATCTGTGTTTTCTACACATGCCTTTGAATCAGAAAGATTTCCATTCCTAATGTTTAAGAAACTCCTTCCAGTGGTAAAAAAATTACTTAAATACTCCCTTGATTCTGTTGATAGTATAAAATCCATTTAACAAATTAAACATCTCTCCCAGACCTTTTTCAAGGCATGACATCGCATGTTGTTTTTGTTTTTTGTTTTTTTGTGTGTTTCTTGAAGAATCGTTTACTGGAAGAATACCAATTTGCTTGAAGGGATAGAAACGGGGGAGGGCTTGGAGATTTTAAAGATCTCACGTGACTTTTCATTCTGCCTCGATGAAATGAATAAATTCTTTCTTAATTGCTTCGGCAAGCATATTTCAGCACGGCATTGCTTACAAATTTTAGAAACAAATATATATACAATTTTGGGACATAGCATGCTCAAATAAAATAATTATGGCAACTTCCTTGAAATAAATTTTTAAGAAAAACCCATCCCTCCTTGTTTGTGAATATCAAATGGTCATCCCCTTATATAGTTGAACTTTTTTTTTTTGCGGGGAAATAAGTTTCAGTTAATGCACTGCCACAAAAAATTATGAAATATTCATAGGTTGATATATTTAACTATTTAGCACCGGATCAAAAATAAGTCTAAGAAATTCACCAGCAAGCTCAAAATATGAAATCCATCTTTAATTGCAGCATCGAGACAACAAATCAATGGCGCTGCTTGCTCTCAGGAAGAATTGGTACATTAATCGTCACTAAGATACTTTAAATCTCAGTAAATGGCTATTTGCATGCCCCAAAGACATCCGTAATATGATTTATTATTTGTAGTGGGTAATTCACATGACTCTTGACAATATCATTCTGTAAATACCATTTATGGAAATTTTGAAACATTGATATTGCGGGTGCTTTAGAGGCAATTAACTTAACAGAAGAAGGATTAAGGATAACTGTTGTTTAGCATGAATCTGATGAATCGTCATGTTGAAAACATGTCTTGGAATCAGAATGATTTTGATTCCTAAGAAATTCTCTCCAATTCCAAAGAATTACTTAAATTGTCCTTGGATTGCTTTGGTATTTTCGAAACACATTAAACAAATTAGGTGACTTTACAGGAATCTTTGTAAGGCATGACTTTGCATGTGTTTTTGTTCAGCATTTCATTTTAAGACCTCTTTTTTTCTATCTCTTTTTTTTCTATCTCTTTTTTGGAAACAAATTTAAATTTTAGGTACTTTTAGTGTCACAAATTACAAACTCCCCCTCCCTCAACTTATCACCCGAGTTTTTACAGTTGTGTTATTGGCTTATACGGCTATGACATAATTGCAAGGTTATGATGAAGTAGTCCACATGGAATGATATTGGCCAGTTTCACCTATGACAACACAGCTGGTGCAACCAATACATAGAGCTCTTTCCACCTAAAGGGAAGGCAACCTCACATAAATCACCACTTTATTGGGCCCTGTTTTCCCATGTGGTATTTGCAGCAGGACTCTTTCAATCCAGTCAAAGTAATTATGTGAGCACGAAAGCATTTTTAAGAAATTATAATTGATAATTGAAACAGTTATAATAAATTGATGAAAGACAATTATATCACATCCATGACAAGATGAAATGGACCAAGATGTC
Source organism: Platynereis dumerilii (assembly GCA_026936325.1). NCBI lineage: Eukaryota > Metazoa > Annelida > Polychaeta > Phyllodocida > Nereididae > Platynereis > Platynereis dumerilii. The sequence goes on from JAPTHN010000005.1 coordinate 32,754,330, forward strand.
ACAAATATCTGACTCAAATCTTGAACCTTATCACTGACGCATTTTGGACTAATAATATTTTTTATTTTTATTTTTTTAAATCATTTTATTCACACACACATAGTGGTGTAACATATAATCATACATATATGTAGAAAATAAAATAGTGACAAATAAATGGTACAAATAATAATGGTACAAATAAATAAAAACAAATTAAAATATTTTTACAGAGTAAAAGAAATATATATAATAGTAATACTATAGTTTTAACAGAATCTGGCACCTAATTGGTGTATAGATTATATAGAAGATCCTTAATTTCTTCTTCTAAAAGTAAGAGTAGAAAAATATCTGTGAAGGAAGATGTTTACTCAAAGAGATGCATCACAAACTGATATGAGGCAGAAACAAGACAGATGACAAAACGCCTAAACCACCAACATTCTCCAGAATTTATTTCTGAGCTTACAACTCATGCATACAAATGAAACAAGTAGCACAACAACATACTTTAAATGAAAGCTTGGATTGAATTTTGGCCGAGACGCAAACTGCTAAAATATCAAAAATAAATCTCTGGCTCTGAGGCATGAAATCTCAAATTGAGATGCCTCAGTCAGTGGCTTCCCTTGTGGGGGGGGGGGGGGTACGTTCTCCTTGCACTGAGGCCAGTGCGTAACTAGGCGGGGGGTTAGTACTTAGGGGGGCACGTGATTCTCTGGGCGGCACCGACTGTACCATTTCTATATTTTATTGCAAAGTTCATGGGGCCACCTGTGGGGCACAGGCCTAGTATGGAGGACAAGATTCCTCTCTATACTGATATGTAAAGGAAAATTCAAGACATGGAAATTCCAATCATTATATAGTTTTTTTTTTTTTTTAAGCAAAACATTACATTTCCTCTGACGGCCATTGGTGGGGATGTTTCTCAATAGGGTGCTGTTTGATTTAAAAACAAATACATGATTTTTTGGATGTCAACCACTAAAAAATCAAAACAATGAATTAATGTCGCCGTCACCACAAAATAAATAATTTTCCTTCGTGAAAAATAAGTCTCCCTCCCCCTCCCCGGAAAATCAAATGGTCGCCCTCTTATTACTTAAAATATTATTCAATTATGATTGTAACATGGAAATCTTGGATGGTATGCTGAAGGCGCAATGCTGAAGTGGTAAATCTGACTGATCAATTTTATGATTACGAGTATAGAATAGATTAAACAATTAAAACTATCTGCTTGCTGTTGAGAGGAATTATTTCATTAAATGCTAGTATGTCGCTGATCACATGCCTCAAAGACATTAGTAACTTGATTTATCATTTGTTGTGGATAATTCACATGACTTCTTAAAATTTCACTCTGCAAATACCATATATGGAAATTTTGAAACAGTGATATTGCATGTGTGTAGGAGGCAATTAAATCTATGGAAGCGAGTTTCTGGTAACTGCAGTTTAGTACGAATCCTAATGCCAAAGACATGCAAATGTGTGTGAATGTTATACTTTCCCTTGGAGTTGTTTAAGAAATTAATTTTATTGGTTGAAAAATACTTCTCGATGATTTTGCTAACATTGCCAGTCACGGAACACATTTTGCTAATTAATTGGCTTTTCATGACCATTTAGTATTGGGGGGGGGGGAGAAATAATATTTGGTTAGTTTCGGTGAAATAAGTTAATTCTTTTTGGGTAGTTTCAAAAAACATTATTTCTCCCATGGGTATTGGGTAATTCTAAACGTGTTGCTTAGTTTTGGAATGAATATATACAGTGCCGCCTGTAAGTAAGTGAAACGCATGATATTGTGCCATTGCATCAATGTTAAACATCCTTAATCAAAATGCTTCTGGAAGGACGAATTCTCATCCGATGAGACGAAAACATTTTGGGTCATAAAGGCCGATATGTGAGGCATGCGGGATAAAAATAGCAGCCAATTTTCTTTGCTGTAGTTGGAGTTAGGTATGGGTTAAAGTCTTTGATAAGTAAGTGAAACGCAGGCCCAATGTTAAAAGATAGGGAAGGGTGGTTCACTTACTTATCAAAGACTTTGACCCATACCTAACTCCGACTACAGCAAAGAAAATGGGCTGCTGTTTTTATCCCACTTGCCTCACACATCGGCCTTTATGACCCACTTTGTTTCCCTTTCATCCGATGAAAATTCATGCCTCCACAAGCAGTTAGGCTGAGGATGTTTAGCATTGATGCAATGGCACAATGTCATACGTTTCACATACTTACAGGCGGCACTGTATATTCCTGCCGAGGAAAATTCCAGGCATCCCTTGATAATAAATGGTCACCCCCTCAGCACAACTGTCAGTTTTCTGTATTCTTTTTAAAAGCAAGTTTTGATAAATGACTTCTCCTGGCTACTCATACTCACATTGAATTCAAAAGCAGTGGCAGATCTCCCCACCCCAGACCACTGAGATGGAAAATGGTTTTTCCAATGAAAATGTGGCAATATGAGTCCGCAAATTTATGCAGAAGTGACACCCGGGCCCCCTTATACTACTCTGTCCGGATCCGCCCTTGAAAAGACACATGATTTTTCTCTACAAGAAATATTCCAATTAGCTGTGACTAGATTAAGTACTTCTACGATATATCGAAAGAAGGAGCAAGAAACAGGTTTTGAACAACACCCCCACCCATCTCAAGAATGTATATTGCTGAGCTTACAAGCTATGCATACAAATGAAATAGAATGATTTTCAATTAAACGGATTGTATTTTGAGTAAGAGGGATACAATTGGTACTAAATGAGTAAATCTCTCTGTGTGGGATGAAATTCTAAGTTGAGTTAGATTAATACTGTATAGATTACTACATAATTGGCAATAATGCAATGAGGCTTAGGTATATAAATATAGACAAGGCATTAAACAGAAAACTGTATACTTAATCAAGTTGAGAACACAACTACAGACTAATACATCTCTCTATGCCATTTTGTATAACTGGATGCTACTAAAAGCACAACCCTGAGATTGCTGCCTATGAATACAAATAAGATAAAGAGAAGTGAAAAGTACTATGGGAAACTTTTCATTTAATTTTGTCCAAGACTGATACAGACTCCTAGTACTGCAGTCATAAATATTGCAAGCTTCTGCCAGATGATTTAATACTGATGAAATACATCTTGATGAATAAAACTGCAAGCTTCCATTTTCAATGAATGCAGATGAAACATAAGACAGAAGTAAATTTTTATTAAATATAACAAGGACTTGCAGGTATATATTTCCAGCAGTCTTAGCGCATCGTAAAATGAGTGATGGTTTGATTTCACATGTTGAAAATATATTCATGAATAACAGCCCTCTAGTCACTATGAAAATACTTATACTTAATACAAAGAAATTACCCTTTTACCAGCTGCAGTACTGCTTGAGTCTTATTTACTGTATACAATTCAATTGAACCCTTAAAAACTGTAGAACCTTTTTTTGTCTGTGATTTTTTTTTATATACCTTCAAGAACCTCAATGGTGCTGCTTGCTTTTTAATTAGAATTTTGACATTTAACATCACCAAATGCTTAAAATCTCAGTAAATGGCTATTTGCATGCCCCAAAGCCATGTGTAATATGATTTATTATTTGTAGTGGGTAATTTACATGACTCTTAACAATATCCATCTTCAAATACCATTAAATTTTGTGGAAGATTTGAAACATTGATATTGCGTGTGATTATGAGGCGATTCACTTAAAGGAAAAAAGAATTAAGGAAAACAGTTGCTTAGCATGAATCTGCGTTTTCAAAACATGCCTTTGAATCAGAATGATTTCCATTCCAAATGTTTCCTTCCAATGGTAAAAAATTACTTAAATACTCCTTTGACTCTGTTGATAGTTTTAAGATGCATTTAACAAATTAGACATCTCTCCACACTGTTTTCAAGCCATGACATTGCATGTTGTTTTATTTTTTGGTGTGTGTATCTTAAAACATCTTTTCCTGGAACTGTGGAAGAACACCAATTTGCTTGAAGGGCAACCTCAGACAGAAAGAGGGGAGGGCTTGGAGATTTTAAAGATCTAAAGTAACTTTTTATCCTGCCTTGATGAAATGAATAAATTCGTTCTTAATTGCTTGGGCGAGCATATTTCAGCACGGCATTGCTTAAAAATTTGAGAAACAAATATACAATTTTTGGACATTGCATGCTAAAATAAAAAAATTTTGGCATCTTCCTTGAAATAAAATTTGAAGAAAAATCCACTCCTCCTCGCTTGTGAATATCAAATGGTCATCCCCTTATATAGTTGAACTTTTTTTTTTTTCTGGGAGAAAAGTTTCGGTTAATGCTCTGCCACAAAAAATGTGACATATTCATAAGTTTACATAATAAATTTAGCTATTTGGCCTTGGATCATAAAGCAGTCTAAAAATTCACCAGCAAGCTCAAAATATGATATTCATCTTTAATTACTGCATCTGGACAACAAATCAATGGCGCTGCTTGCTCTCAGGAAGAATTGTTACATTAATCGTCACCAAGATACTTTAAATCTCAGTAAATGGCTATTTGCATGCCCCAAAGACATCTGTAATATGATTTATTATTTGTAGTGGGTAATTCACATGACTCTTGACAATATCCTTCTGTAAATACCATTTGTGGAAATTTTGAAACATTGATATTGCGGGTGCTTTAGAGGCAATTAACTTAACGGAGAAGGATTAAGGATAACTGTTGTTTAGCATGAATCCAATGAATCGTCATGTTGAAAACATGTCTTGGAATCAGAATGATTTCGATTCCTAAGAAATGCTCTCCAATTCCAAAGCATTACTTAAATTGTCCTTGGATTGCATTGGTATTTTCGAAACACATTAAACAAATTAGGCGACTTTGCAGGAATCTTTGTGAGCATGACTTTGCATTTGTTTTTTGTTTTTTGGCATTTCATTTTAAGACCTCTTTTTTGGAAACAAATTTGAATTTCTTCAGGGCAATTGTGAGAGCTGTAAACAAATCAAATTGCTTTCCAGGACTCGTTGCAGGGCTGCCAAGGCGTGACATCGCATGGTGGTTATTTTTGCATTTCCTTTTATTTTTTGGAAAGATAGAAAGTAGCTTATGATGTTTTAAACATGAAAGTTAGTTAGAATCAGCAATAGATGAGATGGGTCCCCCTTCTTTTTTCCTTGCTATAGTTTTTGCATCAATCTCCATCAGAAAGACTCACTGCTTAAATAATAGAGGTTTATACTGAAAGCATCAGTATCCCCATGGGCCAGATTTGTCTCTCATAACAATAGGTTATTCCAGTTAGTTGCCTTATAGCCCACTTATACACTGTAGAGTCCATTCCTTTCCAAAACTACCCAAGATGAAAAACAGCAGGGCAGAGCACCTTTATGTGGGCAATGGACAATAACAGCATTACATAAAGCTCTTTCCACCTAAAGGGAAGGCAAAGTCACATAAATCATCACTTTATTGGGCCCTGTTTTCCAATGTGGTATTTGCAGCAGGATTCTTTCAATTTAGTCATGTTAATTATGTGAGCACAAAAGCATTTTTAAGAAACTATTGTTGAAACAGTTTCCTGAATTGATGAAAGAAAACTTTATCACATCCATGTCAATATGAAATGGACCGAGATGTCACAAATATCTGACTCAAATCTTGAACCTTGTCATTGATGCATCTTAGACTAATAATCTAAAATCAAGAGTAGAAAAATATCGGTGAAGGTAGATGTTTGCTCGAAGAGATGCATCACAAACTGATATGAGGCAGAAAAAAGACAGATGACAAAACACCTAAACCACCAACATTCTCCAGAATGTATTGCTGAGCTTACAAATGAAACAAGTAGCACAACAACATACTTTAAATGAAAACTTGGATTGAATTTTGGCCGAGACGCAAACTGCTAAATTATCAAAAATAAATCTCTGGCTCTGAGGCATGAAATCTCAAATTGAGATGCCTCAGTCAGTGGCTTCCCTATGGGGGAGGGGGGGGGGTACGTTCTCCTTGCACTGAGGCCAGTGGCGTAACTAGGGGGTCGTGAGCGGGGGGGGGGGGGGTACTTAGGGGAGCACGTGATTCTCTGGGCGGCACCAACTGTACCATTTCTATATTTTAGCCAGAGTTGGAAAGTTCATGGGGGCCATCTGTGGCGCACAGGCCCAATATGGGAGGCAAGATTGCTCTCTATACTGATATGTAAAGGAAAATTTAAGACATGGAAATTCCAATTATTGTATAGGTTAATTTTTTTTTTTAACCAAAACATTACATTTCCTCTGATGGCCATTGGTGGGGATGTTTCTCAATAGGGTGCTGTTTGATTTAAAAACAAATACATGATTTTATGGAAGTCACACAATAAAAAAAATCAAAACAATGAATTAATGTCGCCGTCACCACAAAATAAATAATTTCCTTCGTGGAAAATAAGTCTCCCTCCCCCCCCCGGAAAATCAAATGGTCGCCCTCTTTTTGCTTAAGATATTATTCAATTATGATTGTAATATGAAATCTTGGATGGTATGCTGAAGGCGCAATGCTGAAGTGGTAAATCTGACTGACCAATTTCATGATTACGAGTATAGAATAGATTAAACAATTAAAACTATCTGCTTGCTGTTGAGAGGAATTATTTCATTAAATGCTAGTATATCGCTGATCACATGCCTCAAAGACATTAGTAACTTGATTTATCATTTGTTGTGGATAATTCACATGACTTCTTAAAATTTCACTCTGCAAATACCATTTGTGGAAATTTTGAAACATTGATATTGCATGTGTGTAGGAGGCAATTAAATTTATGGAAAAGAGTTTATGATAACTGCAGTTTAGCATGAATCCTAATGCCAATAACATGCAGGTGTGTGAATCTTATATACTTTCCATTAGAGTCGTTTGAGAAATTAATTTTAATGTTTGAAGAAATACTCCTTGATGATTTTGATAACATTGCCGGTCTCAGAACACATTTGGCTAATTAGTTGGTTTTTGGGATGACAATTTAATATCCAAGGGGGGGGAAAATAATTCTTTCCTTAGTTTTGGTGAAATAAATAAATTCTTTTTGGGCAGTCTGAAAAAAATGCTTTCTCCTATGAGTATTTCTTAACAAGGAGTTGCTTGATTTTGGAATGAATATTGAGAGAATTGAAATGAATAATTATTGCTGCCAGTGCAAACAAAAGAAATCGGACAAATAAAAATTTTCAAGTGCAGCACTCTGACTTGGAATGGATGGCTAATATATCAGAGGCTGTGTATAACTGTTATAGATTTAACAGACGGATTAGGGCTAATATGTAAATGGCACAACCACGAAATTCGCGCAGCACTTAAAAAGTTTAATTGAATTTATTTAATATTCAATGTATGAAAGGCAGTTGTGTTACTTTTTCAAAGAAATTAAAGATGGATATATTAAAAATTGACAGAAATTTACCTTTACTAGAAACTATTAGAAAGATAAAATAGATTAAAAAAAGGAATATATAGATAGATACATACAAACATCCATACATACACAGGATAGCAAATAAATAGGATTAAGGATAAATAAAATTGATAGATAATCTGCTAAATAGTAAAAAGGAAGACAACACTGAAAGCTACCAAATTTAAGTCTATGCTAGATAGTTGATATTACATAATAGTGATAACAAAAACAAAAACATGATCTGCATGTAGATTAATTGCTCACTGTTACATAATCATCAGTTGACAAAAATTATGTAACTTTAATTTTGTTATTCTTGTTGTCTGTTTTGAAATGAAATGAATCACATGTTAATAATATAAATCAGCTTTTCAAGGCTTATAAAATTTTAACTATTCCATAAAAATTATAGATACAGGGAATATTACTGGAGAATATTGAATTTTTAAGACACTATTGAATACGAATATGTCATGTTTTGTTAAATTCGAAACTAAATCATTGATAAGAAGCTGGTCCCTTTTGACCTAATTTCCTACTGTCGACCATTGATGTTGAGACCATCACTGCACAGAATTTTGAAACCTTTCTTGTGCTAAATTTCGCTTCGCGAAACGGCCGCAAATATTATATGGATCAGACAACAAGAAGCTCAGCGAATAGGAAGATTAGGGAGAGGATTAACGAGTGCACTGGAAATCCATAAGTTTTATCAAACAGAAAAAATGTGAATACCAGAAGTGAAACCTGTGAGAAAAATTATAACAACCATAACAGCAAGTTTTCAAATTATGGTCTCTCCTGACTACTTATACCCACATTGAATTCAGAAGCAGTAGCAGATCTCCTTCCCTAAACCACTGATACAGAAAATAGCTTTTTGAAGGAAATATTTGGCAACATGAGTCCGCAAATGCCGAAGCGACAACCGGGCCCCTAATGCTACTCTATCTGGATCTGCCCTTGAAAAGACACATGATATTCCTATTAAAAAAATATTCCAATCAGCTGTGACCAGATTAAGTACATGTAAGATATATCGAAAGAAGTAGCAGGGAAACGAACAACAAAAACAACACCCACACTCTCCAGCCAAAATGTATGTTGCTGAGCTTACAAGCTCTGCATACAAATGAAACGGAATGATTTTCAATGAGATAGATTGAATTTCGGGTAGGAGGGATACAACCTGGTAATAAATATCACTGTGTGGGATGAAGTTTTAAGTTAGAGTTAGATACTGTCTGATTGGAATGCTGAAGTCAGACTCGATTAAAAACTATTTATCAAGCAGAGACCACTAATATACACTAATAAATCTTTCTACTCCATTTTGTATAACTGGATGCTACTAAACACACATCACTGAGATTGCTGCCTATGAATACAAATAAGATATAGAGAAGTGAAAAGTACTGTGGGAAACTTATAATTTAATTTTGTCCAAGATTGATACTAACTCCTTGACAATGTACCACAGTCATATGAATATTGCAGGCCTTTGCTAGATTATTTCATAATGTTGAAATACATCTTGATGGAAAAAACTGAAAGCCTCCGTTTTCTATGAATACAGATGAAACATAAGACTGAAGCAAATTTTGATTAAATATAACAAGGACTTGCAGACTGATATTTTCCGCAATCTTAACACATTGGAAATGAATCATGGTTTGGTTTCACGTGTAAAAATACATTCATGAATAACAGCTCTCTAGTCACTAATAAAAGACTTATACTAAATATTAAAAAAAAAACCTTTTACCAGCTGCAGAACTGCATGACTCTTATTTAGGGACCGTTCAGAATTTATGACTGGGGGGGTGGGAGAATTGCTGGAACTTCCCGCCAAAAATTTGATATCCCCGTTTGAGTTTCATGCGGATTTTTAGTACCCCACCCTTAGGTTTCACGCATAATTTTAGTACCCCCCCCCTCGACATGCAAAGCAATACACACATATATATACTGTTATACACGCCCACGTGTACTTATTCGCGTCATTTCGCAGACTTTTGAACGTAAAAAAGTCCAAATAAAATGAGTTTATGGGCGTTCGTTAACATTTTTCCTTTGTAAAAATTTCCTACCCCCCTTGTAAGTGTTGTCAAAAATTAATACTCCACCTTGAAACACTTGCGAAAAGTTAGTACCCCCTCGGCCAAAACTCCCGACCCCCAAGTCATAAATTCTGAACGAACGGTTCAATTAGCCCCTTACCGTCTTCAATTCAATTAAACCCTTAAAAAATGTTGAACCTTTTTTTAGCTGTGGTTTCTTTATATACCTATAAGTGCCTCAATGGCGCTGATTGCTTTTAATGAGAATTTTGACATTTATCATCACCAAATGCTTAAAATCTCAGTAAATGGCTATTTGCATGCTCCAAAGACACCTTTTATATGATTTATCATTCGTAGTGGGTAATCTTCATGACTCTTAACAATATCCATCTGCAAATACCATTAAATTGTGTGGAAGATTTGAAAAACTGATATTGCGTGTGATTATGAGGCAATTAACTTAAAGGAAAAGGGATTAAGGAAAACGGTTGCTTAGCATGAATCTGTGTTTTCAACACATGCTTTTGAATCAGAATGATTTCAATTCCAAATGTTTAAGAAACTCCTTCCAATGGTAAAAAATTACTTAAATACTCCCTTGATTCTGCTGATAATTTAAAATCCATTTAACTAATTAGACGTCTGTCCCAGACTGTTTTCAGGGCATGACATCGCATGAATTTTTTGTGTGTGTGTGTTTCTTAAAGCATCTTTTACTGGGTGAACACCAATTTGCTTGCAGGGCGACCTCAGATAGAAACGGGGGAGGGCTTGGAGATTTTAAAGATCTCACGTGACTTTTCATTCTGCCTCGATGAAATGAATAAATTCTTTCTTAATTGCTTCGGCAAGCATATTTCAGCACGGCATTGCTTACAAATTTTAGAAACAAATATACAATTTTGGGACAATGCATGCACAAATAAAATAAATATGACATCTTTCTTGAACTATATTTTTGAAGAAAAATCAGCCCTCCTTGCTTGTGAATATCAAATGGTCAATTTTGGTCATCCCTTTTAAAATACAGTTGAACTTAATTATTTTTTTGTGGGGACAATGGTCTCAGTTGATGCTCTGCCACAAACAATTATTACATATTCATAAGTTTACATAATAACTACCCGTATTTGGCACCGGATCATAAATAAGTCTAAAAAATTCACCAGCAAATATGACATTCATCTTTAATTGCTGCATCTAAACAACAAATCTGTGAGGCTGCTTGCTTTCAGGAAGAATTATTACATTAATCATCACCAAGATACTCTAAATCTCAGTAAATGGCTATTTGCATGCTCCAAAGACATCTGTAATATGATTTACCATTTGTAGTGGGTAATTCACATGACTCTTGACAATATCCTTCTGTAAATACCATTTGTGGAAATTTTGAAACATTGATATTGCGGGTGCTTTAGAGGCAATTAACTTAACGGAGAAGGATTAAGGATAACTGTTGTTTAGCATGAATCCAATGAATCGTCATGTTGAAAACATGTCTAGGAATCAGAATGATTTTGATTCCTAAGAAATTCTCTCCAATTCCAAAGAATTACTTAAATTGTCCTTGGATTGCTTTGGTATTTTCGAAACACATTAAACAAATTAGGTGACTTTACAGGAATCTTTGTAAGGCATGACTTTGCATGTTTTTTTTTTTTTTTTTTTTTTTTCGGCATTTCATTTTAAGACCTCTTTTTTTTAAACTAATTTGAATTTCTTCAGAGCAATTGTGAGAGCTGTAAACAAATCTGACTGCTTTCCAGGACTCTTTGCAGCAGGGCTGCCAAGGCGTGACATCGCATGGTGGTTATTTTTGCATTTCCTTTTATTTTTTGGAAAGATAGAAAGTAGCTTATGATGTTTTAAACATGAAAGTTAGTTAGAATCAGCAATAGATGAGATGGGTCCCCCTTCTTTTTTCCTTGCTATAGTTTTTGCATCAATCTCCATCAGAAAGACTCACTGCTTAAATAATAGAGGTTTATACTGAAAGCATCAGTATCCCCATGGGCCAGATTTGTCTCTCATAACAATAGGTTATTCCAGTTAGTTGCCTTATAGCCCACTTATACACTGTAGAGTCCATTCCTTTCCAAAACTACGCAAGATGAAAAACATCAGGGCAGGGCAGTGTTATGTGGGCAATGGACAATAACAGCAATACATAAAGCCCCTTCCATTAGGGAAGGCAACCTCACAAATGTCTCATCTTTATTGGGCTCTTTCTTTCCATGCTGCATTTGCATTATGTGAACACAAAAGCCTTTTTAAGAAACTATTAATGAAACAGTTATCATGAATTTATAAAAGAAAATTATATCACATCGATGAAAAGTGTATCGCCCAAGTGTAGTATGTCAATGATTTGGCCCACTTGTCGTGATTCAAGCACCCAACTTTTCATCAAATGATTTGTTTGAGAAATGCTTTGACACATTCAGAGTCAGTTGTACAACAGAGTAACACCATACATGAAGAATGTAATATAATTTACTGGGTTTACAGTCGGCATCTACATCGTGGACATACTCTGTCGATTTTACAATTACATCCTTGGCAGACCAATACAGAACCTTTCTCAACTCCCTGATATAGGGAGTGTTCACTATTCAGCCTTGAACATGGGGTTAACCGCAGCAGCTTAAGACCTCATTCCTGCACCATCACTGTGGAAACTGAAGCCATCACTAGAGGTCAGACGAATCCATGTAGTAATACACTGCGAGTGTGCCACCTAGTGCCAAACATTCAGATGTGCTGGAGATGGATAGTGGGAGGCTGCTGGAGGCCATCGGAAGCTGAGGGGTTTCAGAATGGTTTACATGTCATGTACTCTGAAAAGAATTTTGAGTGTTTTAAGCTCTATATTTACCTAATTGGCAATGTTTAAGGCTTTGGTAGATAAAGTATAAAACAGAAACCTATACTTATCAAGTCGAGACCACTACTACAGACCAGTACATCTTTCTTTGCCATTTTGCATAACTTGGTGGACGCTATTAAATGGGGAAAACTGAGGTTGCTGCCTATGAATACAAATAAGATATAGAAAAGTGACAAGTACTATAAGAAACTTTTAATTTAATTTTGTCCGAGATTGATACAGACACATTGTACGGCAGTCATAAATATTGCAAGCCTCAGCAAGATAATTTCATACTAGTGAAAATATATCTTGATGAACAAAAACCGAGCTCCTACTGTCTATGAATACAGATGCAACATAAGACTGTCAAAGCAAGCTTAGATGGAATGGAAACTGGACTTGGTCAAGGTCATACATTTTTCAGTGCATAATGACATTTCCTGTAGCATACTAAAAAGCAAACCACAGTTTAATTTCACTTGTATTCCATTATTTGTAACACATCTCTGGGCATTCAAAATATTTACATTTAATGTAAAAGAATTTACCCACCAATCACTCATGTCGAAACTACAAAACTGTTGTTTTGGTCGTCTTCACTGAAGTATAGAGTAGGTCGGGGCATGTGGCCCCCCTTAACTTCGAGGTGCGATTTGACCTACTTTTTATGGGCGATTATTTGAATGCTTATGCTGTCAGGAAGGGATCACTTGACTCTACTAATAACTAGAGAAACAAATGTCTACCAATTTTAATAAAGAAGTTACGGCCACTTTTGTAAAAAAATTTAAATTGCCTTCTTACCCCACCCATCGGGCAAGAAGCCCCCTATTATAATCCTATGGCAATTTTTTTGCGCGCGCATTCAGCCTAAAAGTTATTTCTTAGGGTTCTTCTATGCTTTTTAAGGCATTCTATTCACTTTTTCTGAATTTCAGAATTTTTCTGTTCATACTTTTATTTTTAAATTTTTTTTGCCCTGTTTCAATTTTGGGCCCAATTTTTTTCCATTTTTATTAGCTATTCTATCAAGTTTTAAGGTAAAGTACACATTAATAATTGTTCCTGAAGCAGTTTCGACCCCCCCAGTGAAGGGGGCCTCATGCCCCATATCATGAGGGGCCTCTCGCCCCAAACCCACATATTTTTAATTTGACCTCTATATTTTGAACTAAAATGCGAAAAACATGATCCAAATCATATCGATATGATAGTCATAAAGTGAAGCAATGCAGATATCCATTATACTTTTAAAAATTTCCAATGTTATTTCTTACAACCACTTTCAAAGAATTAGTCAAAGTTACAAAAACCATGCACATTTTTTTCTTTCTTTAATTTCTACTTTGGTTTGGTGCTGTTTGCCCTGAAAATTTGTAACGTCACCTAAAACGCCTCGAGCTTCATTACTATAAATAGATAAACGCACCAAAAATGTAAGTTTGGATATAAGCCTGGGGGGGCCTCTCACCCGGTCTTCTTGCCCCGACCTACTCTAAACAACTTTCATCCTTCACGTTTTCACTCTTCGGAACATTTTCAGCCCCAATATACTCTCCGTCATACAGAAATAAAGATTTGGCTGTAGATAAGAAATTACTCAACTAAATTGACCTGCTAACTCAAAACATGTTTATCTTTGGTTTATCAATGGTGCTACTTGCTTTTAAGAAGAATTGTTTCATCTATCACCACCAAGTTGATCAAATCACAGCAAATTGCTATTATTTGCATGCCCCAAAGACATCTGTGATTTGATTTTCCATTTGTAGTGGGTGCATTTACATGACTTTTGACAATATCCTTCTGTAAATACCATTTGTGGAAAATTTGAAACATTGATATTGTGTTTGCTTTGAAAGCAATTAAATTGATCGAAAAAAGATTCAGGATGACTGTTTTATAGCATGAATCTTCATGATGAAATCATGGCTTTGAATTGGAATGAGTTCTATTCCAAATGTTAGAGTAACTCCTTGCCATTCTGAAGCTCTACTTAAATACTCCTCACTCTAAAAAATTTCAGACAAAATAGGTTTTTTAGATTCAAAATGGTTTTTTGAAAAACCAAATTTCAATGCAAAAAACCAACATGGATTTTTTTAAAAATCCATGTTGGTTTTGCATTGAAATTTGGTTTTTCAAAAAACCATTTTGAATCTAAAAAACCAATTTTGTCCCCACATTTTTTAGATTGCTTTGATTGTATTGGAAGTTGCACAAGACATTAAACAAATTAGGTGACTTTCCTGAACTCTTTCTAAGGCATGACATCGCATGTTAATTTTTTCCTTTCTTTTTTATAATTCATTTTAAGGTTCCATTTTGGAAAGAAATTAATTTGCTTATGTTGTTAAGCTTGAAAATTTGTTAGAATCAGTAACAGAAGAGACGGGCTACTCTTCTTTTGTCCTTGCTTTTCTCTTGGGATCTTTCTCTGTCAAAAAGAATCCTTGCATAAACACTTATAAATAATAGAGGTTTATACTGAAGGCAACAGTTTCTCCATGGGTCAGATTTGTCACTCATAACAATAGGTTATTCCTGTTAGTCGCTTTCCGAGCCCAATTATACAAAGTAACAGTCCAGTCCTTTCCTAAACTGCGTGGCATGAAAAACAGCAGGACAGGGGACTTATAAGTGGGCAATGGGAATTTGGCAATAACAACAATATATAAGACAACTAAATGAAAAATTAATAAGAGTCTCTGGAAAAATGGTCTCCCAGTGATAGCAATTTGGCAATGACTGGGAGACCAATCTGTTCACTGGGAGACAATTTGGTCTCGCAGTTACCATGTTGAAAAATTCATCGGCTTGTTGTTGGGCAATTCCGTAAAGTCCGATTCACGGATTTCACATTTTAGCAGCTTGTGTAGCCCTACCATTACACCTCAGCTATATCATTGTTATCTGGGCATGAGGCCAGGTAATAGGGGTACCAGACAAGCCACCAACTAAAGCTCCAAGTATAACAGGAGCTGACCTACAAGTCAAATATCATGGTGGCGGACGTACATCACACGGTGTACGTCCGACACCATGAAATTTGGCAATAGCTCAACTCCTGTTACACTTGGCGCTTTGGTTGGTGGCTTGTCTGATACCCCTATTACCTGGTCTCATGCCTAGATAACAATGATATAGCTGAGGTGTAATGGTAGGGCTATACAAGCTGTTAAAGTGTCAAATCTATAAGTTAGACTTTTCGGAATTGCCCTGTTTTGGATTTGATTTTGTAGGAGCACCTTCTGTTATACTAATTATCTACAACAGTTTTCTTATTTTGTTTTCTTTCACCTATTGTCATTTCAAAACTACTAACTGGTACTTATGACTTAAAGAGTCAGAAGAGTCTAAACATCAATTTATTATCCAATTTAATTTGAATCAAGTGTGGCATGAACTTTTGTCTGAAATTGTCGTATCAGTTATTATGCAATTGAATTCTTAATCTACTCATAGTTGAGTAACACTGAAAATCTTTTAGACTGGATTGCTAGGTCATTGGGCTTATTCAAATTTTGTCTTGAAATAGTCAAATGACTTAGGTAATTTGTCATATTTTACAGAAGTTTGTCATGTAAAAGGAGGAGCTACATGTTCCACATTGCCTTTGAGGATATCCTCTACACTGGGGGCTACCGGAAGTGCGATGATGAGGGTAACTGCAGTTACCCTCATCCTATCGGCAGCCATTTCAGTGCCCACTAGAAATGTTTGCAGGCAATTTTTGAGGATTTTAGACCATGTTATAGAGAAACGAGCGAACAGGCACCTAGCAAAAAGTGTAGAAAGCTGTAGATGAGTGGTAAATCCCTTCATATCTTGCCAGATTTTGTGTAATCTTAGAAATAAATATATTTCCGAGATGAGGGTAACTGTATGGGAAGATGAGGGTAACTGAGTTGTAAACAAAACTAATGATGAGGGTAACTGTTCAAAACACTACTTTAAAATAGAAAAGTTTACTCTTATGTAGTGGCTCTAGTAAGGGAATTTGCATGGCAAACCCGCCCAAACTGAAGTTTTTGCAAAATAATGCCATTGCAGGTCTACTTAGACCCAGGGATGGACTGGCGGCATGTCGGGTCCCGTGGCAAAATCAGTCAATGGGCCCCTTACGTTCCTACCGTCGGCGTTATTTCCAATTAAAAATTTAAATACTACAGGCCTATATTTGCAAATTATTAATTTATGAGGTTGGGGGCCTCTGCATGAGAGGGTTTTGTCCTCTCACTTGGTATCGTTGCAAGACAAAATCATGAACCTGACAGTGAAATTTTGCTCTTTTCTTTATTTTAATTTTGTGACATGTTGCATTGGCCCCCCTGAGTGGGTGGGCCCATGGCAGTTGCCACTTTGCCACATAGGCCAGTCCGCCCCTGCTTAGACCCATAAGTTGCAGCAAATAGCCGCAATAGCAATTGAGTTTTAGCCTGTTGAGGCCGCCACTGAATTTATAATGAAGCAGTGACTAACCAGTGACTTCAGTTTTAGATGACTAGCCGCCACTTTTGAAGCAGTGTCTGAGTCTCTGATTACACTGATAGTAATTGAATGTGTCGAGCAATCCAGAATAGCAATCAAGACTTCACTAATTGCCCTTGTAGCTTCTTGGTGCTTTACACTTTGAGGTATCAGTCAATTGCAATTCAAATATTTTCTTCAGAGTATATATCCTTATTCATGATTGGATGAACACCCTTAATGGCAATGCAATCATTGAAGGATGCAATCCACTCAATTCAAACTTAAGATTATCATGATTATGCAATAGTTAATAGAGGTCAGGATTTTGGAGTGACAAGCTCAAAATGCTAGTGCTTCCTACTCAGTTGTTCTCCCTGAACTTACATCCAAGGAAATACGAATGCATACTTTTTACCACCAGGATCCAGAGACATGCATCAGCGATGTCACTGCAGGATGATGCATGTCTTATCTTTGAAATTGAAATGACTTGTTTGTTTGTGACATCGATTATGACTCCCCCATTCAGTGACATTTGCTTTCCTATACATGTAACTAAGCATGTTAAGTGTAAGAAAAGACTCAATTGTATGATAAATAAAGGGATATATATCACTTCATGCACTCAGAATAATTAGGTGTGATAATCATTTGTCTTTCCTGGGAGCCTGGAAGGCAGCACTTGGTGTAACAAGAGTAGGGGTTCACGAACTTCACATGCCCCCCAAGGATCCATTACTGAATTTCTGTGTCCCTTGCAGATGCCTGTGGTGTTGGGTTTTGGAGTCAGATTCGAGTCGAAGTCGTGGATTCAAAGGTTTGGTTGGAGTCAGAGTCAGAGTTGAACTTTGGTTTTCAGGAGGAGTCAAAAGTTAATCTGGTGATTCTCAAATCCTACTAATCATTTAAATAATTGACAAAAAGACACATTGTAAAGTCATATGACTTGTATTAAATTTAAAAAAAAAAATCACTAAAAACTTCTTGAACTGAGCACTATTTATGCATAATCCAACGAAAACATTGTGGAATTGAATTATTTTCACTGCAAACCACATGTAACTTTTGTTCAAATAATGCCAAAAGAGGAGTCGGGAGTCGGACTCGAAATTCATGAGACCTAAGGAGTCAGAGTCAGATTTCAGAATGGCAATGGAGTCGGAAGTCAGAATCGGTTTACTGGCTACCCGAGTCTGAAGCCCTGGTCCCTTGAACATCAGCGCACATTCTAGTACATTGTACTGTTGGAAGAGCAATGAGCACTGGCTCTCTCATTCGCTTGACCGCTGATTACATTTCAACAATGTTACATTCACATTACAGACAATGTCATAAGGACTTTTTTTTTTTAAATCATACAAACGAACTTATTGTTCATTTTTGTAAATAATTCATTTCCTTATTTTTCACAGGTTGTGCATGTCATTTGAAGCTCTCCCTGTACAAAATTTTAAAATGTTTATTTCTGTAATAATACTAATTGATGACAGATTATTATGCAAGCTTCTCAGAGCCTTCTTCCCAATACTTAAAGGCACTGTAATTACAGTTACCCTCATCTCCCTCCTCAGTTACCCTCATCAATGTGTTTGGGAGATGCGAAGTTACCCTCATCATTTCTCACGGATATTTTGCCAAAATTTGAATCCCTGGATGTGTCTACAGCTTCTATCTCAACACAGATCCATGCTTCACAGTTCAATCAATCCTGTGTACTCAACAAACAGCTTGGAATGTGTCTAAAATCCTCAAAAATTGCCTGCAAACATTTCTAGTGGGCACTGAAATGGCTGCCGATAGGATGAGGGTAACTGCAGTTACCCTCATCATCGCACTTCCGGTAGCCCCCAGTGACTCCAAACAGCTGTATGTAAGGTAAACCGAGCTGCAACTGGACGCCTTTTGCTATGGATGCTGTCGCTTAATCCTCGAATATTAGAAGACAAACGAAATTAAAAGCTTTTTTAGCAGATATGGTTAACCTGGTTGTGTGTCTTGCAGTGCAGAAAATAGCAGTCATCAAATGAAAAATTCATGAGCTGCGAGACTTGGTAATCTAAATTGAGCTCTTCCTGTTCAATTGAATATAGATGGAACAGGATACCGTATATACAGTACAACCCAAAATAAAGTAAGAAAATTTTCTGTCAGAAGTCCTCTGTTTACCTATTTTGCCCTCTTTTCTCCTCTCCACCCCAAATCTCCTTACAACTCCCTTTGACTCCTTTCAACAACCTTAGCCCACACTAAGAACTCTATTTAGACAGCTACCAATGTAACTGCAATTAGCAGAGGTGCAAAATATCAAGTAAATCAAAAACAATGGGAGTGATTGAGTTTAAATTGGTGTTGTTTAAATGTGATTTTAATGTAATTTTAAAAGGTAGTTTCAAGTAGGTAAAAGTAGGAAGTGATTCAGAGGTAGTCAAAAGGTGTAAAGGGTAAAGTAGTGGCTGATTCTTCCTTCCTGCTGGGGTAATCGTACTTTATTTTGGTTGTACTGTATCTGTCAAATTCCTACATCCTATGAGAATAATGAAATATGGCACACAAAAACTAAGAACCAGCATAAATAAATAAATACATTTGTCATGTTTATATTATTCATATAGGGGAGTTTCAGAACTTTTTACAAATGCCATGCTAATTGCACTTTCATTGCCACCCTCATCAACAAAGTTAGCTTTTTTCAATTGCAATTAAGTTATCTAACCACTCAGCAAACAAAGTGCAATTCAGTTATGACCTGCTTCAAACATGCTATTGACTTAGCAGATCTAGATACTGAGCCAAATTACCTTTAATTGCATTGTTTAATGCCATGTTGGAGCTGAGCCTCAAGTGAACATATATAAAGCACAATAATATATTCCAATGACCAATATGTTGTTGTCAGACCATCAAACCTCCAAAGGGTCTAGATAATTGGAGTTAACAGCCATTTACCAATGTGAGGTAAGCAATGCAAATATACGACATAATGATTATGAATTGGCACCATTTGTGTGTATGTATCTTTGTTGAGACCAGGAAAGCAATGCTTATCTGGCTGGCCTATCGAAAAGAAAACAAAAATTTACAAATATTAACAGAAAATCATTTAATAGTTAAGAAAAGTTGCTACATACTATTATCCAAAATAAAATACAACACATGGGGACCTAATTTAATCACAAAGGTAGGTCTATTATGAATATATATATAAATATTTAGATGTTACATTTAATGATTATATATAAACCCGTGTCACAATAGGATATGTTCAATACACTTCCAATACAGTAAAATTATCTAAATACGGTGATGTTAAATGTACAGTTTACACAAACATAGCAAAATAATTTAAATCACATAATCCGTAGATTTAAAAGAAAGACTGTTATAACTCTTATTTTTGGTTCAAGTTACTCAAGTTTAGTCAAAGAAAAGGATATTTCATAGGCCTATATTGTATGAAATTCCTTTTGTATACATGACAATTAGTTAGTACTTTGTATTGTGATATGTGTCTTCTCAATGATATAGAAGATTCTTAAACAACAGAAACACCTTGTTCAAAGGGGTAACCGTCCGACTCAAGGTTACTCCTCTCTATTATTTTGAAAGTTTTCTGTGAAACCAATAGACAACTTTTTGCCAGATAGTGATCACGTTTAATTTGAGGCCCTGGTTGATATTCTATACCCCATATAACCCATGCAAGATCTAAGTTTCTAAAATATCCAACAATCCCACTATAAGAACCTCACCCAATATACCTGATAACAGACATGCAATTTAAAAAAAAAATTGTTTTCTCTTTTCCTCAAAATTTTAAATTTTTGTGCCAAAGCATTTGATGTCACAAATTTCTGCCAAAGAAATAGCATTGATAACACAATGGTACTTGTTGTGTAATTTTATTTTTATCCTATTCTGTTAGCCTATAAGAAACAAGATGCATCAACTCATGAACTGTCATATAACTGCTTTTTAGGTGTTCAACACAAGTATGGTTTAGTGATACAATATTTTTATCCATTTTGAAACCTTTTTATTTTCAGCAATATTTTCGCTTTGGAGAGGCAACTTGAAAAAGCAGCACATGCGTAGAGCTCGAACATCAAGACAACTCACTGATTGCTTCATGAGATACCTCATGAAAAAAGGACCAAATCATAACATCTTTAAAATTCTTATTTGATCTTTATTCTGTGACAAGCGGATTGCAAACTCCGGCGATTCACCAACTGTGGTTCATAGAATTAATTCAAGATGTCAGACAATGAGGAGAAGCCTTATGGATGTTCTGTGTGTGGTAAAACGTTCAGCAAAAAAAGATATCTTGACAAACATGCAAGAACACACACTGGAGAGAAGCCGTATGGATGTTCTATTTGTGGGAAAAAGCTGAGTACAAAAGAAATTCTTAAAATACACTTAAAAACACACAGTGAGGACAAGCCATATGGATGTTCTGTGTGTGGCAAAATGTTCAGTGGAAAAGGAAATCTTGACAGACACACAAGGATACACACCGGAGAGAAGCCGTATGAATGTTCTATTTGTGGTAAATCATTTGGTTACAAAAATAATCTCATTGTACACAAAAGAACACACACTGGAGAGAAGCCATATCAATGTTCTGTTTGTTGCAAACTTTTTAGTTTACCAGGAAGTCTTAAAAGACATTTTCTGACACACACCAAAGTTTAGACTAATTATTACTTCACTATTAGGGTGGTCCAACATCCAATGGAAAATAATAAAAGTGTAAAATGTGGTGATGGTACCCCCCAACTTTTTTCCTTTGACCATGTGGAAGAATTGTGCCAAATTTCAGCCAAATTGAATAATATTTAGAGGTGGCTCATCAAGGTTGAAGTTTTGCTATATTTAGCATTAAAACGCCTATATCTGAATAGTGAAAATTGTGTAAAATTATATTTTCCTTTCATTTGAGGCCTATTAAGGCCCTAACCTACTGAGGAAAAAGCAACATAACACTTGTTTGTATATCTTCCTATCCAGGTTTAAAAAAAAGTGATTTGTCACTTATATCATTAAAATTCTTATGTCAATTGATGTGTATTGGGCGAAAATTTGGCAAAATTGGTACGCCAATATAGATTTATTTATAAATATCAAAATTTAATGGAAAGGATCATTAAATAAATGTTGTGGGATCATGACTGAGTCATGCCATACTACCTTCAATAAATTATTATAGTCCAGCATGAAAAAGAGTATGGGATCTAATCAGAGAAGGTAATTCTATGTATTGTGTAATAGAAAGCTGCCGTGACTTTTGATAGTGTGATGTTCTCAACATCTTTTCTCAATTTCTGGCCAAGTGGTATTTTGACACATGCTACAGAAACTTTTTAAAAAGAGGTGCAGGCAGCAATTCCATCTTTCTCAACTGCATGTTCCACATTCCATATATACCAGTATGCAAATGACCTATTAATAATTTTTAGGTGAGATCTTGGACGGATGTCTAAGTTTTATGTGCCAAGTAATTCATGCGCACCTGTGGAAATGAGAGATACCCCAGAAATAATCATGTTGGTTTTGCAAAGATCCCTGCTCAAAAGTTATTAAGTACTCATAAAATCAAAGTTTGTTCTTTGCTAAAAGAACACAGTAAGTTGTCTTTCCCGTACAGGTATCCCTGCAAAAGATAAACTGCCTCAAACATTGTACTGTGACTGATGATAGCAGGGAAAAAATGCTTTTGGATTGTAAGAACCCATTTCACAACTGATTGGTCTTACAAATTTAATAAGGTGTCAAACAGCTCAAATTGTATTGGGTAAGCTAATCATGTTAATGTTCACATCTGAAGCTTCCGGGAGTGAGAAACTTCCAAGACTGGCTTATCTGGGGATAGGGGCCATTTATAATAATAACCAACCAAGAGGATGGGATTTGCATTCTTTATCATGCTGGACTAGAATAATTTATTGAAAGTAATATGGCATGACTCAGTCATGATCCAAAAACGTTTCCATTAAATTTTAATATTTATTTATAAATCTATATTGGTGTACCAAGTTTGCCAAATTCTCACCCAATACACATCAATTGACATAAGAATTTTAATGATATAAGTGAAAAATCCCTTCTTTTTTTTTAATGTGGAGAGGAAGATATACATACAAGTGTTATGTTGCTTTTTCCTCAGTTAGTTAGTGCCTTAATAGGCCTCAAATGAAAGGAAAATATGATCTTACACAATTTTCACTATTTAGATATAGGCGTTTTAATGCTAAATATAGCAAAACTTCAACCTTGATGAGCCACCTCTAAATATTAATCAATTTAGCTGAAATTTTGCACACTTCTTCCATATGGTCAAAGGAAAAAAGTTAGGGGGTACCATTAATGAAATTAGGACATATATTTTTTTGGACCACCCTATTGACTATGACAGACAAAATTCTCTGCAACATTTTGTGTTAGAGGACATTCGAAATTGACATTTGAAATGATGGTGATGGCTTCTCAGACATTCCAACATTTTCCCCAGATGAGATTTTGATGGATAATTCATGAAAATGTATTAATTATTCAACTAATCCATAAAACTTAGTGTATATCAACTAGCCTGTCTTTTAAATATATATATATTAGAACATTAAGGCAATTCAGCCTGGATGTTAATATTAGTAAACAAACTCACTTGAATTGATATTACATCATATTGTTCTATCTTAGTTTAAACTTTCATGTAGTTTTGTCTCAAACCTTTTGTCATGATGGAGTGCTGCGATCATTGTTCGAAATGAGGGGGGGTCCTCAAAAAACCCCCTCAAATACTGAATCTGTTCAGGAGAATACGCATGAAGCCCCAGTAACGCCTTATCGGCTAACAACAACTTCTTGTGATTTATATTCACAAGCAAAAGCAATAGTGTAATGGAAACCCATTGTCTGGAATAAAATAATGCCTTTAAAATTCCCAGAATTCACTTTTAGAGCGTTTGGACCTCTTCGGCTTCTGGTGGCCCGATGACGGCCCGCCGATCCTTGGTTACAAGGGCTTCTTTCCTTCGGGCCTTGCAACTGAGAGACCCCCCCCCCCCCCAAATAACATGGCCTATTTCGACCACTGGCTGCAATGGTGTGTTATTTGTTGTTGGTAAACCATCCATATATATGCTAGGCCTATATACATGACATATGTATACATCCAAAATGTTTTCTCATTTTTTGGTTTTAATAAAATGGAATGCTTTCAAAAATGTCCCTCTTAAATCTTCTTTGTGTGCATTTGCACGAATTACTCTAAAGTTTGTTGATTACCAAAGTACTTATATATATATGTATTATAGATATTTAACTTGATTACATGCAAAGAAGAATGATCCTTTTTCAATCTGTGCACAATTATTCTTTGATAAATTTAAAATCAACCTTATCTTTGGTATATGCATAAACACATGAAGTAGCAGAACATTTTGCTCTTAAATATTTGACAAAAACTGTGTGTATGGGAGAGGCAGGTTAGTAGAGACGTTTACATGTATTAGAAAGGCTCGCCTCCAAGTTAAACGGACAATGATATTTGCATGACGAATAGTCATGTGCATGGGGAAATATAATATTCAAATATATTGAGAAACTGAACATTCTCTGTTGGATGGTTTTCACCCCACAATGCATCAAATGAGGTCTTTTCAAACGTATCAACTAACCCACCTCCCAGTCAACATTTGAGTCTGCACAGCACTCACTGTGAGATCACAAGAAACTCACATGGTGATGTCATGTTAGAGGGTGTCATCAAGACATCACAGTGACCTCATACCTTGTGACCTCATGCATTGCTACCTCATGCAGAGCTCTCAGAAATCTCACATACTGAGGTCAAAATGTGGGCTCACTGTGAGGTCACAGTGATCTCACAAATGATGGTGTCACTATGAGATCTCACAGAGAGATCACAAGGAACTCACACAGAGATGTCACTGAGAGCTCACACTGTGACCTCATGCATTGCTGCCTCATGGAGAGCTCTCAGAAATCTCACATACTGAGGTCAAAATGTGGGCTCACTGTGAGCTCACAGTGATCTCACAAATGATGGTGTCACTAAGAGATCTCACAGAGAGGTCACAAGGAGCTCACACAGTGGCATCACTTAAGGTCATATAGAGATCTCACAGAGAGCTCACACTGTGAGCTCTTTGTGACAGGAAGTGACATCACAATCACATGACCATCACAACATTCCATCCACCATTTTGAAACAACATGCAACAGGAAATTTGGAAGATGAAATAATGCCCGTAAGTACAATTTTACAAAGTTTGTAGTGTTGAAAATTATTTTAGCATGGATTTAAACATTTAGTGATTCTACAAGCCTTGAAATTAAGCCTCCGAAAATTGACAGCAGTGTGTGTTTTTGTACAGCAATTTTGGCACAATCTTTTTAACTGCCATTTCATATCAGGAGCCATTACACTAAAGAAACGCACAGTTAGATATGTATGAACTGGTAATATTTTCCATTTTAAACTGTTTCTGTAGTATAATGACCATGCGCTTTTGAATAATTAGATAATATATATCAACCACACTCACCATGAGTGTGGTTGATAATTCAGCCTATTGGGACATTATTCAAACTGCTGATGTATGTAAATACTAGTACATACATTTACTTGTATTATTTTTTATTTTTTATTTCAGGTTGATGGTTGAAATTTATGGGTTGGACTACAGGAATGAAGAGGATTGAGTGAAACCCCAGCCCCCCCCCCCAATCCAGCAATGTGATTTGACAAATAAAATGAGGGAACAAACTTGCTATTCTCTATGTGTATTTATCTAACTCTTGAAGAGGTCAATGAGGGTGATTTGAGGTCACAGGTAGTTCACACTCGTGAGGTCACAGGAAGTTCACCCTGCAGAATTGACCTCAGAAAAGGCTCACGGAGAGCCCACACTAACAGCTCACATAATAGCTCAAAGAGAGCTCACAGAGAGCTCACAGAAAGCTCACAAGAAGGTCACACAAATCTCTCTATGAGACCTCACATTAGGCTCACAGGGAGCTCACAGTGTGACCTCAACATTTGAGCTCAAATCACCCTCATTGACTGGCTTCAAAATGAGGTTGATATGAGGTCTTTTATGTGAGCTTTCAAGGTATCATTGAAGAGCTCACATAGATATCACAGTGAGGTTAAATTGTTGACTGGGCTAGTAAGATTAGTTGATACACCCAGGCAGGTCAGTTGATACACCCAACCCTGATGGACAATGTAAAGAAAATGTCACATGCTTCTGCCTTGGTAGGAGCGATCGACCTTTGTCGATTTGATCCCCCCCCCCACTTGCGGCCATTACACCTTGGTTGCCTTCTAGTTGGAAATTTAACACAAAGACGAGAGAGACAATGAACTAACCAGTCTTTTTAAATACCTAAAAGAATGTGAATTCCCAGGCAAGTTTGCAAAGTATGATAAAATTTCCTGTGGAAGGTTGCAAATCAATTGGTTACTTCCAAGTCAGAAATTTTGACCTTTCATTAATTTCTTCCAGTGACATTTAGAAATTTCCAGGCATTGACATGCCCGAATTCCCTACTTTTTCCAGTCATGTTGGTATTGAAGGTATTGGCATGGTCATGTCACATCATCAAGACATCAACATCATAAGTCACCAAGTGGTCCTTCCACGATGACCTCTCATATTCTAATCTTTCAGTTCAGGGAACAGATGAGCCTAATACACAGTAGCGGACAAAAGTTTAGACCGCGTCAATATTTTGTCAATATAAGGTAAAATAGGTGCTCAGCTGAAAAATGTCTGCAGGGATTTTCATGCCCATGTATCAGAGAAGTTCTACAATTTAAAGAAAACTTCAACTAGCTACTTTTATCACATAGGCTATGTGTGATTAACAAAAATTTCAGGTGGACTAAACTTATGGTCTGATGCCAAAACATCTACAAAGGCCCCTTAACAGTATTCTACATTAGAAAAGGAGGGTAAATTATACAATGTTATTTTGGACAAGTTATTCAATCCTGTTTCAGGTGATTCAGGTGATTTTAAAGGTAATCTGTCATGACACAGGAAAAACATGTCTTTTAATATTTTTTTTTTTTGTAAATTGAACTTAGGGGGTTATAATGGTGATTAAATGAGCCAAATGTGTTAATAAATGAAAGGTAAACTAAAACGCACCAAGAAAATATAAATTTATGTTGACCGATCTGACACATTTTCATCCTTCTGATGAAGTTCGAATAGGCCTATACTGTAATAGAGGAAACGCCTGGTTCTTACAGGTCCTCTATATTTTATATACTTTAAATACCTCCTAAATATGTATGTGAAAATGTAATGTTAATTCTGATCTTCTTCTTCTTCTTCTTCTTCTAAATACCGTTCTCCACCTTGATGATTGGGGATTGTGAGATGACGGTGAAATACCACTTGTGCAATTGACAGATACTGAACCAATCTAAGTTTGATTATGCAACACATATAACAAACAAGTTAGTTTAAACTTAAGCAATGATTTATTCACTAAGATGTTAACATGAATATTCCAAAGTCAAACACTACATGTAAAGTATTCTAATTATTAAATGTCAGATAACTCCAATGTGATAAACCCATATACTACTAACACCTGAATACCATTCCCAAGTGTACTGTCACCCACAGAGACATCCAGCTAATAGCATAACATAACTAAATCAATATCATAATGCTGAGACACCATCATTCTCCGATGGATTCTTCAATCAACATTCCGTATCAATAATGCTGAGACACCATCATACTCCGATGGATTCTTCAATCAACATTCCGTATCAATAATGCTGAGACACCATCATACTCCGATGGATTCTTCAATCAACATTCTGTATCAATAATGCTGAGACACCATCATACTCCGATGGATTCTTCAATCAACATTCTGTATCAATAATGCTGAGACACCATCATACTCCGATGGATTCTTCAATCAACATTCTGTATCAATAATGCTGAGACACCATCATACTCCGATGGATTCTTCAATCAACATTCTGTATCAATAATGCTGAGACACCATCATTCTCCGATGGATTCTTCAATCAACATTCCGTATCAATAATGCTGAGACACCATCATACTCCGATGGATTCTTCAATCAACATTCCAAATCACTGCTAGGGCATTCTCCAGGAATCGTTTTCACCTTTCCGACATGCCACCTAGTATACTTCCTGATTAAATACTTGGATAATATATTAAATATGATAAATATGTACAACACATAAAACTATTACATAGCCTACCTTGCTTTTTGTCTCTGTTGGTGAAAATACCCTAAAGGAGCAGTATCGGTTGCAATAATGGTTAGTTCATGTGATGCCGGAATCTGCGGCTGCTGATCCAGCAACAACTACAATTGCTTTCTGTTACTAAATTGCTTAAATCTTCGGCCCTCTCTGCATCCCGATCTATATATATTTATCTATGTATTTTATCCAGTTTTTATATGTGCAGCAAACAGTCACATGTTGCATATCTGCCAATGAGGGATAGACACATCCCTTGATCATCATGACGATTTCAGGACGTGTCCCTCTTGTCTGAACAAGCTGCTGTTTTTCTTTTGTGCAAACCCGAATACAATTTTTTTGAATATATATTAAACATGGCCTTTGAAATTTCCAAATATAACATCAATAGTTTTTATGTAAATGCATACTACACTACAATACACTTGACTCCCAGGCATACTGCGAAAGTGGCGTTTTTGCCTGGGTTTTGTCAAACAGACACCTATCAGAAGTATACTATACTAGTATACTATCATAAAAATGACACTTGAGGGTCTTTACATTCACCTGAGCATGTGTCCTGATAACATCAAACAACTTTTGTTTGTTCGCTTTATCTGCGATGAAACTGTAGCCACTTTTATGGAAGGCGTAAAACTGGTCCATTCATTAACATTACGTTTCAATACACTTTCCAGTGTGGTGTCTGTAATTTTTTCTGTTCTGTGGAAAATGGACAGAAGTTTGTTGATTTTATCAGGACAAATACATAGGTGAATGAAAACTCATTGGGCTAAAATGTGTCGGATATTTATTTTCTTGATGCCTTTTAATTGACCTTTTATTTATTAACGATTTTGGCTCATTGAATCATCATCATTACCAGTTAAGTTGAAATTTAAAAAAATAAAATAAAAAATATATTTTTTCTTTGTCATGACTGATTATAGACAAATACCTTGTCTCATCACTCTTATGTTAATGAAATTAATATGAGAAACAATGGGTAATTTTGTTTCAATTTCTCAAAACATTGTATTTAAGTGCTGTTTTTAAAAAACTGTATAAATACCTTCATTCGTTGTTTGTACAGTGTCATACGAAGCCAAGTTGCCAATCACCTAGAGACTAACAACATCCTCTCCTTCTCCCAGCATGGATTCCGTCCAGGCTTCTCCTGTGAAACCCAGCTAGTATCAGCCATCCACGACTGGGCGCTGCAACTAGAAAAGCGAGCACAAACCGATGTCGTCCTACTAGACTTTAGCAAGGCATTCGACTTAGTATCGCACCGTCATCTAGCTATGAAAATGCAGTCCTATGGAATCACTGGGAAGACAAAGGCATGGATAGCATCGTTCCTCCACAACCGAACTCAGACAGTTGTAGTCAACGGGAAAAGATCTACACCAACAGCAGTAACATCAGGCGTACCCCAGGGCACCGTCTTAGGTCCCCTTCTGTTCCTAATCTACATTAACGACATCACAGACGGCATCCAGTCCAGCCTCCGATTATTCGCAGATGACAGTGTATTGTACAGGCCCATCACTTCCCAAAATGACCACACCACCATTCAGGATGACCTCTCGAAACTCCAGGATTGGGCAGACAAATGGAAGAAGAAATTCAACGTCTCCAAATGTGCAATCATGTCCATCACCAAGAAGAAGAGTGCCTCCTTGTACGATTACAAACTCAAAGGTGAATCCATTCCAAGGGTGAAACAACATGACTACCTGGGAGTTAAGATCGCCGATGACCTCTCTTGGAACAAACACTGTGCCAACATCTCCGGCAAAGCAGCTAAGACCCTCGGACTCATCAGAAGGAATCTACACACTTGCGATAGGGAAGTCAAGTCACAAGCATATATCACTCTTGTCCGCCCCAAGCTAGAATATGCGTCAACAGCCTGGTCACCGCACACAGCTACCAATTTGAAGAGGATGGAGGCAATCCAGAGCAGCGCTGCAAGATTCTGCACAGCCAACTACGCAAGGACACAGAGCGTCACAGCTTTAAAAGCGCAGCTGAAATGGGATGAGCTGAAGACCAGAAGACTCTTGAATGACGCAACAATGTTCTTCAAGATAAAACATCAACTTGTCAGAATACCATTCCCACCAGCTGTCGCCCCATCGCCATCATCAGGCACGAGAAAGAATCATCATTTCACCATGCTCATTCCACAAGCTACCATCAACGCCTACAAGTACAGTTTCTTCATTTGGACAATCCCCATCTGGAACAGCCTACCTGAACAAGCAGTAGAAGCCGCTACAACTGAGCTCTTCAGGAAAGCTGCCTACTCCACCCTCGTCACACCATAGTCACAACCCGGATTTTATCAGCTTTTAACTTCACGTTTTTATCTCATGGTTTTTATCTGGTTTTATCGGGCACATACACGCGCGTCGCACGCATACCATGCTAAAATAGTCTATGGACTTCTAGCATCACCGATACTGAAGAACTGAAGAACTGAAGAATCTTTAAGAACAGTTTGCACAGGTTGTCAATATTAGGTAAATCCTAGTAATCTTGAGAATAAGGCCAAAATTCATTCAGACAGT
Source organism: Platynereis dumerilii (assembly GCA_026936325.1). NCBI lineage: Eukaryota > Metazoa > Annelida > Polychaeta > Phyllodocida > Nereididae > Platynereis > Platynereis dumerilii. The sequence continues at coordinate 32,785,017 of JAPTHN010000005.1, forward strand.
CTGATTTTCTTCTTCATCAACACATGTTGAAATGGTGGCTTGGTTTTGGAGAATTATTTTGAAAACTTATTAGCATCAATGTATAATATAGGTATAGATCGGGTTAAAAGTGTTTTCTCAGTCCCAGGATGCAATAATTGGGCCATGACATGGTCTGATTAACTCATGTTAATGAACCTTTCTGCCATGTTATTGACATTTTCAGCAAATTTCAATCTCAAGATTGGGCTGAATTGGGCTGTAATATTTGGATTTCCACCGTGATTTTTTTGGATAAGACGCGGAGTTATATCCACTGAAGGTAGGGCACGTTTTTATGATCTGACAAGACCATTTAATGGTTTTAAAAAGGCCTAGAATCGCCGATCAGATTTCAGTGCGGCAATTTCGACCTGTAATGAATCTTGATTAGTCTAGTCTAGACTGATTGCCCTTAATTCACATGGAAGATGATTGAATCATGTTTAAAATAACATTGAATAACTTACCCACCTTTCCTCTATAATGTCCAATGCCATTAAGGGGCCTTTGTTGATGTTAGCAGCAGCAGACCATTAGTTTAGACCACCTGAAATTTTTTTTTATCACACATATTCAAGTAAGTGAAAAAAATAGTTGAAGTTTTCACCATTGTAGAACTTCCCTTATACATAGGCAATAAAATCCATGCAGAAATTTTTCAGTTGGGCACCTCTTTTTCCTCATATTGACAAAATATTGACGCGATCTAAACTTTCGTCCTCTACTGTAGATAAGAAATGTACAGTGTTTAAAAAGTAATCATATATGTGATAGGGTAACTCAGTAATCTGATTGTTTGCAAAAGCTGTCAATTCCGGATTACAGGTTATAGGCCTACTACTTGTAGTTTTAATTCTTCACGTACGTACATTTTTAAACCGGAGGACGGGTACTTACCCGACTTTTGCTCATATTCGGATGCGCCACAGCAATTTTGAAAATTGGAACCTTTTGAATCTGGAAACCAAGGCCAAGACCACATTTTTACCATTTTAATCCTTCAGTACAAAATTTTGGCAACCAATTTAATCTTTATGGTTTTAAAACCATTTTCTTCAAGCCAATTCTAACGATACCAAACATGTTGGGATAGCAAAAACCGGAACCAAATTAATCTGAATTGTCAAAAAACCAAAACCTTTTTAATCCAAAAAGGTAAAAAAACAATACCATCTAGCGGCACCTCGCAATACACACTTCCATATTATTATTGACAAGAAATCGGTCTAAGATGTACAGGACTTTTAAGAAGTTTCCTCTTTCTTGAATTCTTTTTTAATGAAATAAGCAAAGTTTGGATCAGTTGCATTTTTCTGATAACTAGAAAATTCTAAAATCCAATAAAAACACATTATCTTTACAAATTAATCAACTGTTCAAAACCTGCAATTGTCACACAGATGGGTTTGTGATGTTCAGACAAAGAAGGCATCACAAGTGTCAAACCAGAGTCAATTGCAATTGACAGGTGCAGTCATGTCAAGTAAGTATTAAGTAATATTTTACAATTGCAATTAACCCTCTCTCTGTGACATTTAAGTTTTAATTTGTAAAAATAGCTCAGCAAGCAAAGAGCTGCAAAGCAATTATTGCCATTATGCCCTGCTTCAAACAATTCAATTATCTGAGTAGCAGTAAACATTGTGCCAAATGACTTTTGATTGCATTGTTTCTAAAATACTTTGACAGAACCTAAGCCTTGAGCATATATATATTTAACATAAAGTGCCTATTGTATACCATAACAATTACACTCACCTTTATCATTCAAATGGAATCTTTCTTTTAGATAATCTGCATAAATTTGCATAATACGTCAAAGGAGTCCACGCATCTAGATTACACATTAGAATAAACCACTCCAGGTAAGCAAATTATGTGTTTGTAGATATTAGAGGGCAACCATTAGATCATATATATGTCAGTTAGATACCAGCTTTTCCAATGGTATAATTATCTCGGTGATGTCTAAATGGGCTTAGATCCTAGGGGAGATGGGGGGCATATCCCTATTTAGCTATCAAAATGTCAATTATAGGCCTACAACCAAACTTAAAATCTCAGTATAGGACATGACCTCACAAACTGCTTATGATTCATACAGAATAACATGGCAGGGATAGGGATATGACCTCATTTGTCTACTGTTATTGCTTGTGACCAAGGGTGTGATTCCGGAATTGGTACATGCCTACTTGAACAAGAAAATTTTTTTCAAAAAAAAAAAAAAAAATAGGGCGATTTTACTTTGCCACCATAAGGTATTTTTGACAAATCTGAGTTTCATTTTACATGATTTAAGTGTATGTCTTTTTCTTACATATCAACCAACAATCCACATCCATACATAATAAAATCTGTCTGTATACATTTATCTTTCTTTTTTTTGCTGTCTATCTCATCAGAGCTGCAAGTTCAAGTTCTGGTGGATTTCCGCAAAACATTTAATTCAATAGTTTCAATTCTGAATTACTTTAATGCATACAGGGATATACACAAAAGGTTATCAACATCACTTGCTTGGTTGTTTTGAAAGGATCTAAAGAATGGAATCAACTGTCACCTTGACAGTAGGCCTACTGATCATTTCTCCGAGATTTGGCAGCATCAATTGATAATGCTTTTATGTGTATTACAAATGAAAAAGCTTGAAATACACACAGACCAGATGTACCCTTAAGCACAGAGCCTTAAATCTCCCACTGCCACACTTCATTGCACAGAGGAAAAAGTGGGTCACATGCTCATGCAACAAAAACAGTTAATACAGTAGTCCCTTTATAGCCCGGCTAGCTGCACCAACATCAGAAGGTCTTATTCAGCATAAAAGAAAGATAATATATCCAGTTTCAGGTCTGCATGCCCTTAATTGCATAAAAAGATGTGGCCTTAAATTGGGATTCTTCTGTATTTCTTGGAAGTGCTTCTGCCCATACTTTGATGACGTTTTTGCACACCTGTTGGCAGATTTTCTTTCAGGGGTGATGAACATACTGAGGGCTCCTTGCAAAGAAAGAAAGTATTACAATACATAACAGTGATTATTCTGTGCATCGCCCTAAAAATCATTCTACCATATTTGCAAAGTTCTTTTTACATTTTTCGAAAATTAGCATCTACTATATTAAAGTCAGATAATCACACTGAAATCACCCTGGTATTGTGGAATAGAGGATGCACTAAAATAGCAATTAAGTGTACAATATGAAACAGATTATTGACCATTTGGTAAGTTATACCATAACTGTTGTAGACCTTCTTGTTTTAATCAATACTAATTAAATTCAACTAGCATAGTACCCGCGATAATGGGTATAATGGGAGTAAGAATGGTAGAGAGAGGGGGAACAGCCAAGGGCCAGTGTTTCAAGACAGTAGGCCCCTCCCTCCCTCCATTGGAGTCCAGGGAAAACACAACAACTACTACTACATTGTCCAAGAGAAGATTGATAGTCGTCCATAAGTGACTATTAAGTGCACTGGTATAATATGAACAGCTTGAGAAAGCACACCCACTTATGGTTGTTGTAAGACGTGAAATAATGTTCCTTGCAGATTTTTGGTTGTGGGCATTGAGTAGTTTGGGAGGAGTAGCATAAAGCATCCATGAATTAAGGGTATGATGATGATTAAAGAATATGTGAAAAATGACTATGACATGTTTCTTTTTTTTTCTAGGGAAGACAGATAAAACAAGCCATAGGCCCAGTTCACGTCAATCGACAAAATCTACTCTGTCATCAAGAGTGGGAGATTTGTGCCACTTTCCGCTGTGGGCCGACTTGCAAAAATAGTGGTGCCTTTGTTTTTCAAGCACTGAAGAGGAACTCTTGTCTTGACACCAAAGACACTGCACTAGTGTACGCTGGCTACTAAACAATAATGCAGGGCAGTGAAAAGAAGCAACATGGATGTGCTGTATGTGGTAAAACATTCAGAAAAAAATTACGTCTCGATATTCATGCAAGAACACACACTGGAGAGAAGCTGTATGGATGTCCCGTATGTGGTAAAATGTTCATCAGCAAAGAAGTTAGTGATGCGCATTTAAGGAGACATACCGGCGAGAAGCCACATGAATGTTCCGTGTGTGGAAAAGGGTTTAGCGAAAAAGGAAATCTAACTACACACGCAAGAACACACACTGGAGAGAAACCGTATGGATGTTCAGTATGTGGTAAAAAGTTTGGCTCAGTATATCATCTCGAGAGACACACAAGGACACACACCGGAGAGAAGCCTTTTGGATGTTCCGTGTGTGGTAAAAAGTTCACTACAAGCGAGAGTCATAACGTACATACAAGAACACACACTGGAGAGAAGCCATACGGATGTTCTGTTTGTGGTAAGAAATTCGGAAATAGTGGAAATCTCGCCAGACACGCAAGAATACACACCAGAGAGAAACCATTTGGATGCTCTGTATGTGGTGAGAAGTTCAGCAAAAGAGTTAATCTCGAGGAACACACAAGAGCACGTCATGGAGAGAGTCCCTATGGATGTTCCGTATGTGGCAAAAACTTAAGCACAAAAGAATATCGTGATAAACACACAATAACACACACTGGAGAGAAGCCGTATGGATGTTCCATATGCGGTAAATTGTTCGGCACAAATGGAGAGCTCAAGATACACATACAAGCGCACACTGAAGATAGACCATACGGGTGCTCAGAATGTGATAAAAAATTCTCCGTACGAACCCAACTGAAATTTCACATGAGAACACACAGTGGAGAGAAGCCATATGGATGTTCCGTATGTGGCAAAATGTTCAGCCTAAAAGGAGTTCGTGATATACACCTAAAGGCGCATGCTGCAGATAAGCCATACGGGTGTTCATTTTGTGATAAAAAGTACACGGCACGAAATCATTTGAAAATTCACTTAAGAACACACACTGGAGAGAAGCCATACATATGTTCTGTATGTGACGAAGGGTTCTGCCAAAAATATCAACTGGTTGCACATTTACCATTGCATACTGGGGTGCAACCATATGCATGTTCTGTTTGTGGTAAAACGTTTAGTTATAAAGCTAGTCTTAATGGACACGCGCGCACCCACAGTGGAGAGAAGCCATATGGATGTTCTGTTTGTGGTAAATTGTTTGGCCACAAGGACAATCTGACTGTACATTTAAGAATACACACTGGGGAGAAGCCATTTGAATGTTCTGTTTGTAACAAATTGTTCAGTTTACCAGCGAGTCTTAAAACACACATGCTAACACATAGCAGAATGTAGTGTTTCATATACACTGTATGAAAAGAAGAAGTCATGAAATCACCATGTATTTTAGAAAATATTGTTGTGAAATTTATGAAATATGCATGTAGGCCAATGTATAGTAAAATATTCTATCATGTCAATAATCATTGATCGAGTACAAGAAACGGTAGCGAGAGTTCTCAGGCCATTTTATGCATACATGTACGTATGCCACCATTTAGCAAGGCGTGGTACTTAAATGTGACAACCATAGCATCAAATGAGTCAAAGACTTCATAAAGAAAAAAATATCTTGACATACATTGATACATGTGTGAACAAATTTGTTTTGAAAAGACATGACACATGTACAGGAACCTACAAAGAAGTTGTCAATTATCTTATCGCAATAATTTTTAAAAACCATATATATATTGAGGTTTCAATTGTAAATATGTTTGCCATTAATATTTCAACAACACAATATCATGAAACAGGTTGTGGGTTTTAAGTTTTTTTTCCAAAATCTTTTGGGACATCTTCATTTGTCCAATATTTTTGAGTCCGCCCCAGCCTGCTATCGCAGTGGTATATATGGAATTTTGAATAACTTTTTAGCATGCCATGATTGTAATGTCTGTTGTTTCAATGTCTCCATTGTTGTCATTATGAATGCACAAATAAGTTATGTCTTTTTAACTGATATATCACGGTTCATTAAGTCTATAAAAAACCACGGTTTTTGAAAAATTTACAGCAATTGACAATTAAAACAACATCCCTTTTTTGCAGTGTGGTTCACGAAATTCTTGCATGCATTGCTTAGTTTTAATAAAACAAATCACTTACATGAAAATCTTTTTTGACTGGTTTGTCTATTTTTTGGTATTTTTTTAATCATACTTCCGAACAAGACAATCTTTTACTATTTACCACAGTGAATAGCCAGTGATTTTTTAATGATTGTAACTTTATTAGAAATTCTGACTCTTATCACAGCCAGTAAGTATAAGGATCAATGATGTGCATCAGTAACTGTTGCCTACATTTTTTCATTTAGGTTTTATGGTGAATAGACTGAATAAAGATGCTATGAAAATTTTAAAAGTCTTCAAAAAGGCCCAGAATCTCTTATATTAAAATGATAATGTAAGGGATTTAGCTTAATTTATACTCAATTTCAGGTCTTCTAATTTTCCTTGTGCCTTCCTTTTCCCTCACGGCAGAACTCTCCCCTTTTCAAGGCAATTGCACTCTTTTTAGTGCCCCAATTACTTTATAGTTAGTTATGAGCTGATTCCATGCAGCATTTTACTCAAGAGGGCAGCACCTGCAACGTCTCTCGCACTTGCTCCTTCTCTTCAAGCACCGTTTTACTTCATATCATTTGCATTTAGTGCCATGATGGATGAATGGATGATTGAGGCTTTACGTCCTGTATACAGGGTATAAAATAAGAAAATTTGATCACTGCACATTTTGTCTTGTGTGAACTTAGGGTGACCAATCGGCATTCTCAAATGCCAGCGTTCAATGCTGTTCATGCATGCTCAATTGAAAAATGAAACATTGTCATCTTAGTTATGGAAAGAAATATCATTACATGTGTCTGAACAGCTTGATAGCTGCTTGTTGATGGGCTTTTGCATACCTTTTTTTTTTATTGTGTCTGAATGAGCTCTACTGCTTACATTTATATACTTCTGAAGTAAATAAAGCAACAAACTGTATTTTGTCTATAGTTAACCAAATGCCGGTCCAAAATTGAAGATGGCAGCGCTTTATTTGAATAGTTTGTACAGAAGTCAATTGAATGTCATTTGTTCCAATAAAAAATGAGGAGATATATTTATTGGCAAGCTCAGAGAAAATAACATTTGTTACCTTCATTGATATTGAAGTGTCAATGATTCAGAAATGTTCGGCCACATGCAGTGCATTGTATTTCATATAAGATTTGCCTATTGTTGTAAAATAGTTCTGGAAATAGAAAAATCGGCCATTTTGCATTGGAGTATTTAAACTTTTGGGCAGAACTGTAGTCGGCAGCCCAAAAACTCATGCTTATCAAAACTGCTGTGAATATCACTTTGTCATTCTCAGGTGTGGAATATGATGTCAAGAAATGTGATTAACATATTACAAATTGACTGATCTATCTGTGAGTTAGTATGTATACAGGTATAACTACTGTGCGACTTTTACATTGTGAGCAATAAGGCCTAACATCAGTTCATTTCCACGGTTGTCAACTGGACACAAGTGTCTGTTCCTCCTTGATTTTCACATCATTTGAGGTAGGATGAGTTCGTGCTTCCACCAGTCGACTTTAGTATGGTCTACGTTTAAGCATGTAACTCCTGGAACTCCATGACGTCCTGCAACTCCCGCTGTGTCCCACTAACTCCTGCTAACTCCTGCTAACTCCCGTAGCTCCCACTAACTCCTGCTAACTCCCAGAATTCCAACTAACTCCCATAACTCCTAATAACTCCTGCTAACTCCTGCTAACTCAGACTAACTCCCGTAACTCCCACTAACTCCCGTAATTCCCACCAGCTCCCGCCAACTCCCGCTAACTCCTGCTAAATCCTGCTAACTTCCATAACTCCCACCCCGCTAACTCTCGCTAACTCCTGCTAACTCCCGTAACTCCCGCTAACTCCTGCTGACTCCCATAATTCCCACTAACTCCCATAACTCCTGCTAACTCCCACTAACTCCTGCTAACTCCCACTAACTCCCGTAACTCCCACTAACTCCCGTAATTCCCACTAACTCCCATAACTCCCGTAACTCCCATTAACTCCCGCTACCTCCTGCTAAATCCCGTAACTCCCATAACTCCCACCCCGCTAACTCTCGCTAACTCCTGCTAACTCCCGTAGCTCCCACTTACTCCTGCTAACTCCCAGAATTCCCACTAACTCCCATAACTCCTGCTAACTCCCACTTGTTCCTGCTAGCTCCCATTAACTCCCATAACTCCCACTAACTCCCGTAATTCACTAACTCCAATAACTCCCGCTAACTCCTGCTAAATCCTGCTAACTTCGTTAACTCCAACCCCGCTAACTCTCGCTAACTCCTGTAACTCCCACTAACTCCTGCTAACCCCCGCTAACTCCTGGTAACTCTCACTAACTCCCGCTAACTCCTGCTAACTCCCTAACTCCTGCTAACTCCCACTAACTCCCACTAACTCCTATAACTCCTGCTAACTCCTGCTAACTCCCGTAACTCCCACTAACTCCCGCTAACTCCCACCAACTCCCGTAACTCCCATTAACTCCCACTAACTCCCTTACTTACCACTAACTCCTGCTAACTCCCACTGACTCCCACTTACTCCCGCTAACTCCCGCTATCTCCTGCTCACTCCCGTAACTCCCATAACTCCCTGAAGTCCCAAATGGAGGCTCCGTTTGGGAGTTACATGCTTAAATGGGGCCTTTTCATGGCGATACATGGAGTACTTCGTTATTCGCAGTAACTTTACTAAAATAAAGTAGTTTTTAAGTAAAATGCATTCAAACTTTGCTTTGACTTGCATGGTGAATTAAAGCACATAATAATGCAAACAAACATAATTAGTGTGAAATCATGCTTGTTTTTTGTTTGAATAGGGTACATATCTTTCATCTACTTGAGACTTTTTGATGAAAAATATTTTTGGTCCAATACAGCCATGTAACACAAATTGTATTTTTATAGATTGCATATTGAACTAAAAATGTACGATGAACAGAAACAAAATAATTATTCCCCCTGAACGTGTAGTCTTGTGTGTTTAGCAAGACATCTTTTTCTTCTGAACAATTTACCACATCCATATGGTTTCTCTGCATTGTGTGTTTCAGTGTGTTCATTGAGACTATCTTTTCGGCCGAACCTTTTTCTACACACGGAACATTCATATGGCTTCTCTCCAGTGTGTATCCTTGTGTGTTTCTTGAGATCTCCTTCTCCATTGAACATTTTACCACACACAGAGCACTTCTGTGTCTGTTAAGACCTCATTTTCCACTGAACATTTCAGCACGTTTGGAATATTCATGTGGCTTATCTTCTGTGTGTATTCTTCTGTGTCTGTTAAAATCTCATTTTCCACTGAACATTTTAGCACATTTGGACCATCCATATACGGCTTTTCTCTAGTATGTGTTTTCGTGTGTTTAACGAAATACGCTTTTCTTCCGAATAATTTACCACAAATAGAACATCCATAAGGTTTCTCTCCAGTGTGCGTTTTTGTGTGTGCAGTGAGATAGCCTATTTGGCTGAATCTTTTTTCACATACAGAACATCCATATGGCTTCTCACTCGTATGTGTTCTCATATGTCCATCAAGATTACATTTTAGCTTGAACATTTTACCACATATTAAACATCCAAATGGCTTCTCATCAGTGTGTACCATTGTATGTCTGTTAAGAGCTCCTCTTCTGTTGAACATTTTACCACATACAGAGCATCCATATGGCTTTTCTCCAGTGTGTGTTCTTATGTGTCTTTGGAGATCTTGTTTGGTGCAGAACCTTTTTGCATACACAAAACATCCAAACGGCTTCTCTCCAGCGTGTCTTCTAGTGTGTCTATCAAGATGCCCTTTTGTGTTGAACGTTTTACCACAAATAGAACATCCATACGGTTTCTCTCCGGTGTGTGTTATTGTGTGTGTATTAAGATGCCCTTTTGTGTTGAATGTTTTACCACAAATAGAACATCCATATGGCTTCTCACCTGTGTGCGTTCTAACATGGTATTTCAGAGCGCTTTCTGAGCGGAACATTTTCCCACATAGAGAACACTCATTTGCTTTTTCTTGCTTGTGTTTCATCCTGAGAGTTTTTTCGCCAAGCCTCGACTGCTTTACTGTTGCTCCATGATGAATATCTGAGTTAGTTCCATTTTGGAACATTTGATTGCAATTGATGTTTGTAATCCTTATTGCATTGGTGAGACTGACTTTTTGGTCTTGACAATGTTTCCAATTGTTTTTGTTTAATATCTTTTAGAATTAATTATCCACTTTTTGCAAAAATGACACTTAAAATGTTTCCTTTGACACGTCATATATGCTGCAATCCTTACTTCGTCATATTTCAGGTATTGTTTCTCAAAATCCCAAGGTGTGTTCAATAATATGGAAATGGATGAAATTAAAGAAAAATAATAATATTAGAAAAACAAATATAAAATTTTCATTCATATTGATCAGTCATGGCAATAATATCTTCATTCCAGTTCACATAAATATTGTTCATTGGTTTACATGTTGGTTGATCATCTCACCTGTTTATTTTATATAGGGTAAAAGTGGGTAATATCACGCATGTGGGTAATATCACGCACCCAACTTCATTGCTGTTGCAAATTCAAGATATTTGTGATGTCTTCCATGTAAGAAATGAAAAATGTGAAATAGATTATTTTTACATTGTCTGATACTATATTGTGTTTGACATTGCCCCTGAGAAGATTCCAGGGGGGATTTTAAGAAATTTGGGCAGTTTTTCTCAAATTTAATGCAATTTTATGTAAAATCCACAGTGTAAAAGGTATAATATTGCAGCTGCCATGTAGGTAATGCATTAAGTGGAGCATTATGATTTGGCAAAGGTGAGAATTGGAAATTCAAAAAATTATTATGCAGAATATTGGCCGTGAACAAGGCACTGTTATTCATATACATGTAATGGGAACTGATCAGGGGTAATATCACTCATGTTTCAAGGGTAGTATCACGCACATTTCAGGGGTAATATCACGCATTTTGGGGTATTATCACGCACACTAAAACAGTCTATTTGTGTGATTGATACTATAGCAGCATCTTTCAGATGAGCTCTGCAGTCAAAGTCATAGAATTACATGAACTTTCAGAGAAAATAAATCATGTCTAAAACAGTTATTTGTACTATGCACCCTCTTCTTAATAATTATGTACAATTACAGTGCCTTTTTAAACTCTGGTTAGGTGTTTTTTTTTTAAACAATTTTTGATGATGTCAATATTCAATTTTTATTTTTTGCAATTTGTGGAGGTTGGCAATGGGCATTGTGACACATATTGCAGGGGGAAGAGCTCCTGGACCTTTTAAAAATGCTGAAGCAACTCCATGCACAGATGATAGTCAGATAGTTTGATAGTTAAATAGTTAAATAGATCGATTGACAAATGTATAGAAAAATAGATAGATATACCTAGATATACTATTTAGGATCAGAAAGAATCAGAAAGGAAGTTAAAATAACAGAATACATGTATAATTACATTTTGCCTAGTTGTTTGTTTGTACATTTATTTGGAGGCTCTCATTTACAACCATGCTGTAACTTTTTGAGGTATTTCAGCATAACAGGGTCAAGCCGCAATCATGCCATGGACACTCTGAGAATCCTGAGTGGCCATGGAGGCGTCTCTAAAATATTTTTTAAGTCTGCAGATTCTGTAAAGAATAATGGTTCAAGTTTGATTTTGGTGGCACCCGGAATCGAACCTGATTCATCCCAAATCGTTGTTTTTAAAAATATGTCATTCTGAACAATTATTTCTAAGGGTATTTTATAATGGTTAACTTCATAATTTATATTCCTCCCAAAACACTGTAATATGCACAGGCAGCACAACGCTCTGCACTTAAACCTACAGAGAGAGCCTGACTACAGTAGACAAGCATCTTTCTTCAGATTTATATCATTATGAGTTAAATTATTACTGCAGGCCTAATTCACTTTCTATAATTATAATGCCCAAAATAAACTTCAGCAAACCATTACTATTGTGGGATGCTGTATTGTTTCTGTCAGAAAAATTAGGATAAAACGTTATTCCATCAAAGCCCCTAGACTTACCATGCAGTCCATTTTCATTGAATGATTTAAGTTGCGTGGATTTACACCTACTACTGCGTGATATTAAACAGAAGTGCGTGATATTACCCACAAAATATCCTAAAATGACTATGGTTTCTTCAACTAAGTGCCAAGTGCTCTAAAAGCTGCCGTCCAATGGAATTTGACATTTTTATGGCACCTGAGTTCAATGTCAATCAAAAGCTTCAATTTTGGTCATGATTGTCACAACACCAAAGAAATGGTAGCTATACAAAAACACTGCAGTGCAATGTCACACACAAGGTGCGTGATATTACCCACATTTACCCTAGTCATCCAAAATGGGTTTTTTTTGGCTCTTGTCTCAAATTGTTAACATTGTTTAATGCATATAAGTTGTCTAAGGTGGTCTCAAAGGAGAACATTAGTCCCGCCAATGTGCTGAATCAATTGTGTGCTTTATATTAGGGTGTACCAAAAAATGAAAAAGTTCTCTGATCTTAACACCTATTGGTCAAAAGATGAGGTTTGGTTAGTAGATCACTATGAATTTTTTTTTTTTGAAAATCGGAGAAGTCCTTACGCCGGACCAAGCCTCTTGAAATTTACATGTCAAAAAAGAGCAAAAAATCGCCATTTTCGCCTAGTTTTGTGCCTTATATGCCACCTACAACTATGACTTATGCCTAAAAGTGTGTCTGATTACTCCTTTCTAAGTCATGACTTGGATCATATTTATGTTGGGTCAGTTTTATCATTTCTAGCCCTAAATATAACCCACCTTTGGTCAGAAATAGCATAAAAATGCTCTTTTTAACCAATGAAGTGCTGTATCTTGAGAACTAAAGCAGATAGAGACATGATATTGACACCAAAATCTCCGGAATACCAACATTTATATTTATCTTCAATACATTTTAGCCCTGGCCCTTTACCCAATACTTTTTGAGTTATTAGCAAAAAAAACAATTAATTGCCTTTATTTTCATGGGAATCGTCAGTGAAAATACATTTAATAGCACAAATCATTGAAGATAGGTACCTGGCGGACAAGATGCTGTAATTTGTTTAGCATTAGGTCAACTTCTGTGATGCTCAAGATCCCCAAAGCCACATACTGAGGTTTTGAAAATTTGATAAAATTTCCCATTTTACAGTTCTAATACTGGAGTGACGAATGTCACTCCATTACAAGAATCCACGGATTCAAAATGGAGTGCCATGAAAGTAGATTAAGGTTCTGGGAGCCGTTTCACTAAAGAACTTAAGTGCTGTTTCCCCACTTAACCTTAAGTGATCCCTTAACTTTAGTGCTCCCCAAATTTGAGTGTTTCACTAAACTCCTAAACTTGAGATTTCCCTAAATTTTGACACTTAACTTTGAGGGTGATGGTGACCACCCTTAACTTTGTCTTAAGTGACGTTTTGACACTTATAACATGATCAAAGCAGGGTTAAAAGGACAAGTAACATATTTATTAAACATATCGTGTTGATACAGAAGGCTAAGTTTACCTGAAATTGCTGAAAATGACACCAAAACATAACCACAATCTCGATCCTGCTGAGTTTCTGTCAACAGTGCCATGACGTCATCTGATGATGTCACTCTGGACAAGCCAGCAGATGGAGCCTCAAATTCACCATGCAGGACTGGTGGTGCCTCTACACTGTTGCTTGCATATGCAGCAACAAATGTGTATTGCAATCATGGTACCCTGCTTGAGTTGCTGCAGCTGCAGTTACTGCTCTGCTGAATTGGATTGATTAGTGCAAGCTATTTTTGGTATGTAGCACTTGAACTGTTGAAGCAATTAGCATTGGGCTGGCAATTTTAGGTTGACTGACTGGCCGACAGGCTATAATTTCAACTACTCCACAAGCATGAAGTGAATCATTTTAGAATGTGTGTTGTACAACCATGGTGTCAATTAAAAAAAACATACAGATACAAATTTATATTATCAATTTGTTTTTGGAGTTTAACAAATTTCACAACTTTTTTTCGCCATATTGTCCTAGTATTTGATGCAAAAGCGTCCTCTGAGAGTATTCAAAGTTCGAACCCCCTTATTTTTGTTGTTAAGCAGAGGAAAGAATACAACAGCCCAGAAAAAATGGAGAAAAAAAAATCCAATTTTGAAGTATTTTTTTAAACCATTTACTGGTTTAATGAATTTAGGTAGGACTGCTGTTTTAATATATATATGCATATTGCTATAATTGTGAGGAGGTGCAAAAATACAGAAAATAGTCCATGTTACATGCAACACGTCAATGGACTACACAGCTCTTTTTTCAGTGGGTGTTATGGCAAGGTTTTTTGAGCATTTGAAAGTTATACCTACTGAATGATTCAAAACAAAATTTTCTTGAATTGGTGTTGTTTTTGCATACAAGGAGGATTGTGGACAGCTGTTGAATGCATATCAGAGAAGTTAGAAGGTCTCTGTAAAAGCTACACACCACTATTATGTAAATAACTGGGTACTACAAGCCTGACCATTCATTCTTCATGAATCAAACAAAAAGTGTCAAAAATATAATGATCCCTGTTCTGGGGGGAGCTTGCATAGCTTAAAATACTTAGCCATTTACAAACATAATATGGGTGAAATTACATTGCAATGGCCATAATATCACTGCCGAAGAAACAAGTGAAAAATAGGCTGCACTAATTATCACAAAGTGGACAAAGGTGTTTTAAAACATACAGCTCAAAGTAGCACCTCAATATTGCAGCCCTGCTCAATCGCCTGCTTTACAGAGCTCTGACTGTTTTCAGTCAGTATTTGTGCCCGAATTTTGAAGGTGCCCCTTGCCTGCAGCAGCCCGCCCCATGTATCACCTTCACTTCTTTCTCCTCCTTGAGTCAATTCCTCCTCCTCCTCCTGGCATCAACTCCTCCTCCTCCTCCTCCTCCTCCTCCTCCTCCTCCTCCTCCTCCTCCTCCTCCTCCTCCTCCTCCTCCTCCTCCTCCTCCTCCTCCTCCTCCTCCTCCTGGCATCAACTCCTCCTCCTCCTCCTCCTCCTCCTCCTCCTGGCATCACCTCCTCCTCCTCCTGGCTTCACTGCCACTTCTTCCTCCTCCTTGCATCAACTCCTCCTGCATACGATGTCATGCATCATCATCTCCTAGTCCTCCTCCTCCTCCTCCTCCTCCAGGCAAAACCTCCTCCTCCTTCCCCTCCTCCTCCTTGCATCACCTCCTACTTGCATCGCCTCCAAATCCTCCTTGCATCATCTCCTCCTTCTCCTGGCATCACCTCGTCCTCACCCCTGCATCACCACTCCTTTTCCTCTTCCTTGCATCCACTCTTCCTTCTCCATGCATCATATCCTCCTCCACCTTCTTCTCCTCCTCTTCCTCCTCTTCCTCCTCTTCCTCCTTTTCCTCCTCCCCTCCCCCAGGAGTAGCAGAAGGCGAAGTCAGAGAAGAAGGAGGAGTTTAGGAGTTTTAGTAGGAGGGGTAGTAGGAATAGGAAGAGGAGTAAGAGATGGAGGATGGCAGGAGAAGGAGCAGCAGCAGGAGGAGGAAGAATTGGATTATTATCCTCCTACTCCCCTTCCTATGCCTTCTCTTTGGCTCTTCTTTCTACTCCTCCTTCTTCTTTTAACTCCCTCCTCCTACTCTTCCTCATTGTTCTACCCTCGTCTTACATCTCCCTCTCCTACTCCTCCTACTATCCTCCTATTCCTTCTCATACCCTCCTCTCCTGCTACCTGTCCTCCTCTTAATCGTCCTCCTCCCTTTCCTCCTGCTCCTACCCCTACCCTCCTACTCCTCCCCCGACCATCCTACCCTTCTCCTAGGAGGAGGTTGCAGGATGAGGTGGCAGGAAGAGGTTGCAAGAGGAGGTTGCAGGATGAGGTGGCAGTAGGAGTTTGCAGGAGGAGGTGGCAGGAGGAGGTGACAGGAGGAGGTGGCAGGAGGAGGTGGAAGGAGGAGGTGGCAATAGAAGGTTGCAGGAGGAGGTGGCAGGAGGACGTGGCAGGAGCAGGTTGTAGGAGGAGGTAGCAGGAGTAGGTTGTAGAAGGAGGTGGCAGGAGGAGGTTGTAGGAGGAGGTTGAGAAGGAGGTTGTAGGAGGAGGTGGCAGGAGGAGGTTGTAGGATGAGATGGCAATAGGAGGTGGCAGGAGGAAGTTGCAGGAGGAGTTGGCAGGAGGAGGTGACAGGAGGAGGTGGCAGTAGGAGGTGGCAGGAGGAGGTTGCAGGAGGAGGTTGCAGGAGGAGGTGACAGGAGGAGGTGGCAGTAGGAGGTTGCAGGATGGGGTGGCAGTAGGAGCTTGCAGGAGGTGGTGGCAGTAGGAGGTGACAGGAGGAGGTGGCAGGAGGAGGTGGCAATAGAAGGTTGCAGGAGAAGGTTGTAGGAGGACGTGGCAGGAGCAGGTTGTAGGAGGAGGTAGCAGGAGGAGGTTGTAGGAGGAGGTGGCAGGAGGAGGTTGTAGGAGGAGGTTGAGAAGGAGGTTGCAGAAGGAGGTTGTAGGAGGAGTTGGCAGGAGGAGGTTGTAGGAGGGGGTTGTAGGAGGAGGTGGCAGGAGGAGGTTGCAGGAGGAGGTTGCAGAAGGAGGTGGCAATAGTTGTTCCTCCTGCTACCTCCTCCACCTCAGAGGCATCTCCTCCTGCAACCTCTTACTGCCACCTCATCATGCAACCTCAAAATGTCACATCCTCCTGCCACCTCCTACTGCAACCTCCTCCTGCAACCTCCCTCCGCAACATCATCCTGTAACTTCCTCCTGCCACCTTCTCCTGCAACCTCCTATTGCCTCCTCCTCCTCCTGCCACCTCCTCCTGCAACCTCCTACTGCCCCTTGTGATATAATCTTCTTCCCCTCCAATAATCAGTAATCACTCCATCTTAGAAACTATCATTTTCCCAGCCCTTTTTTTCTGCGATCCTCCTCCATTGTCCACCTACATGTACACTGTTTGTTTTCCTCTGTGCAATATCCTCCTCCTATCATATTTGCCTCTGAATACCTCCTCCTTTTGTTTCTTGATATGGAATGATCCATGAATATATTTTTTATTTTGCTAAAACTAAGAGTGCCGTCAAAGCAGAAATTTCGATGAAATGAAAAACAGCAAATTAATAATTTAAAGCCAAAATCGCAAAGGACCGATTTAAGTAAAAATTGAATTGAGTGAGGAGCTTGAATACATCATATTTTCTGGGTATTTGAATGGTTTATGACAGCTTGAGGGACCTTTCAATTGGCTGTGAAATACCCGTGTCATGCTGAAGCACATAGTTATGTCAGTAGGGTCTCTCAGCCAATGGCATTACTCATTTATGCACACATCACTTTGGAGGCAAATCAGTCCTTTTGACATCAGCTGTAAAGCAAATGGCATAATTTGTCCTTCCTTCCCTCCCTCCCTCGTTCCATTTCTGCGTCCCTCCTTCCGTCCCTCGTTGAAGTCTCCTTCCCTCCTATATCCTTCTTCTTTCCTCTTTCCATCCCTCCCTCCCTCCCTCTTGCATCATCAAGTGCTGCACTTAAGTGTTCACTTAAGTATAGTTAAGTGCAAACTAAGTGTAAAATGTTAAGTGAAGAGTAAGGTAAGTGTGAAAAGTTAAGTGATTGTTAGTGAAACACTAATTAAGTATCCACTTAACTTTTGTCCACTCACTTAAAAATTTAGGGCACTTACTCTTAGTGAAACGGCTCCCTGGAGATTGATTATAAATTGTTAAATGACAGTACCTCAACACTTCCCAATGACAGCACCAGTGAGTACCTCAACAATTGCCCCAGATTTAAAAACCTCTATGCAAATTTAAGTTAAAGTTGAGTAAGTGTTATTGTGGTCTGAGTAGATGATGATCCTAAACATTCTTGTAAAAGTGCAGGAAGTTCCAAAAGGGATTGAGTGAGTTTGTGTTTTCCCCCACTAATGATTAGCACAGTTCCAAAAGGGAATTGGCCATTTAAAATCACATGTAGACCACAGGTCTGGGCTTGCAGGCTTAAAAACCACCTGGTGTGGAACTGATGTGGATATGGAAAGCTGTTATAAATAACTTAAAATTAATTGCAGTCATTGGAGAGCTTTCCAAGGAAGCATAGAAGACATTTATTTATTTCAAGACACCAATCAAATTAACTGTGTAAATCCTTCTCATTCTGCATCTATGCAGTCAGGCCTATTTAAGAATGAATTATATAATTATATAGTGTACGAGAATTTCTGTTGGATTTTGTTTGACAATATCTCACTCATAAATAAGTCAACAAAATCTAATTTGGTTTACTTGGCCGCAATAGTGGAACTCTTCAATTTCCAGCTGTTCGGCGTCCCCGTGCACATTAAAACTTTTTCATGAAACACGTTGCCATTTTGTACCATTGCTGAGTCCATAGAGCAGGCATGCCGGGCTCCTGAACACTTTTTTAATCCATTGAAAACACTATGTATTTGCGTCACCGATTCTTAAATGGAATGTTTACCGTGGATTGCAATAACTATCCAGTCAATTGACGACGTATATATCTTCAGTTATGGCTTAGCTATGTGGAGGTGTCGGGCAGACAAACTTCGTCGGTCAAAATATCCGGATAAATCACAGGTAGGTCTCGTAAAACAAGTGGGATCCATGGATTAGGTACAGATCTCAACTCGGTAGGGCTAATCCAGTGTTGACAAGCTGATTTAACAATGTTATGGGCCTCGGAAAACCATCCCCAATTGGTACAAAATGGCGGCTGGTTCCCAAAATGACAACAACGGCACAAAATCACACGTAATCACGAGGCTGCATAAGAAATTCTTGTGCCATCTGTTGCTGTCCAGTGTTCATGACCAATATAAGCCCTTAGACCAATTTGCAAGTTTTTAAAATTGGATTTCTGTAGGGAAATAATTTCTATCTTTAAATTATCTTTTTAAAGTTGAAGCTTAAGATTGTTGATTTTTTACTTTTATTTTCAAGAACGCTGTGCTTTTAGGGTTCTGTCACTCCAGCTCGACTGATTATAAATGAGATTATTGACATAATAAGGTTGTTTTGATTGAAAACAACAGTGTACACCAGCCACCAAGTAGGCTGATGAATTCAAAATCTTGGGAGCCTGAGATAACATTCTCTTTGCACTGAATGCAGCTGACACATAATATATCTAATGAACTGCCACTCATTCTGTATTCGTGAAAGTATTGTCTACAACCAGCAGATAATTTAACTTGCAAAAATTTAAGTTAGCTACCCAAATGCTCAAAACCATGCAGACATCTTCCAAGTGTTTCCAAACTAAGGGCCAGCAGCATAGACAGATCTTCATCACCAATTTTAGGCCATATAATACACATAGGCAATTTAGGCTCCTTCTAGCTAATCAACATACACAACACTAGGATATTTTTTAAGTTAAGCATTTTCCTATTTTGCAACCGACGGGTTCTTTTTTTTTTTTAAGTTCCAGGCCAAGTCAAAGAAATTCAAAAGTATCTAAAAGATTCAAACCCCAGCAATGAACACATTATTTCAGGAAGCAGAAGCTGTTTAATAATTGTTTAGAAAAAAAATTAATTTCAAAGGATAGCTAATCTGCATCTGCCTGATACTTGAGACGCTCAATTGGCTTAGCATTACCTCAAGGTCTAGACAGATCTACCTAATTGTTAACAGCCAACTTAATCTACTTTCATAATTTGAAATAGGCTTGATTTATTGATTTATTTGGGATCACAGATAGTCATATACAATACACACACACATATATACAGGGGATGAATGAAGTAATGAGTGAGGGTGTCCCCCTGCAACCAGTTGCCCCCCCCCCCAGACCATTTCTAGATACACCCCTGACCCACCCTCCCATGCAGCTTGTCTTGGCAGGGTGCCCTGACCAGTGCTATCTCAGTTCCAGAGCTGAGTCACTGTTGCTCCAAAAGGAATGCAAACAAGCCTGAGCCAGGACCTGTGCATGAAGCAAATTGATGTTTTCCTTAAAAAATAAATATATTTTGTTATAGTTTGAACATGATAGTGCTATCACGTGTATAATGGGAAATTATAGCAATATAAATATAATCTTTATGTGTTAACTGACTTTTTAGACCAAATTTGTCTTGAAATTTGCTAGTGCCAGTCCTGGCCAGGCTAGTGACAGGGCACCATGAGCACATGCAAAATGTCAGAACCACACTGTGGTGGCTCTTGGAAATGATGCCTCATTCCATGGATAACAGTCCTATTAATGCCTTTTGAATCTTCATTTGATGAAATAAAGATGGATAGCAGAGTTTCAAAGGACATTTAGGTATGTAAGTGATGTTTTCAGCCATCAAATGAGCTGGGAATGGTGCACACCATGAACAACATGTTGCTTCATGTCACAATGACATTGCTTAATGTGGGCCTCAATGTTGATGTACACTGGTCTTGCTCTCAAGTTCTGACCAGGCAAGTAAAAAACTTCATTTCTATACAAATGCCAACACCCATACTGTTCATTCCTATGGCAGATGTATGCAATGTGAGCCAGTAATGGCTTTACTCAATGTGAAATGTTGTCGAGTTCTAATTACAGAGATATGACCAAAACAACGATTTGACAAGCAACAGCAAGTCATCTCACTCCATTATGACTACCCTTCTAACAATGGAGTGACTACTGTCACTCCATTAAAAAGGAGGAAGTCCAAGAATAATTTCTATTTTTAAGCAGTTTATTGATTGAATGAACTTTCAATAAAGCAATACACATTGAAATATGTCACAAGTTGGGAAAAAATATTGCATATTGACAGCAGGAAAAAACAGCCATCGGCATTTGATTTTTGTCTATATTATGACAAAAAAGGCTAATCTGTCCCAGTTCACTCCATATTAAGGTACTTAATTTTATATAATAATATTTTATGTAATAACACAGCTATAACACAGGCATAGTTGTCAACTTGTCATGGCAAAAAAAAAAATCATCTTGTTTGATAACAATACCGAAAATTAAGTGAAGAAAACGTATGAATTTCATGCAATTGAGACAAAAATAAACATAAATTCCATTCCATAGATTCAGGCAGACCTATTACACAAGCGTAAATCATTTTAGTTCCTCTTGCAAAATCTATGACATGTACATATAACATAAAATTATGTACTTTAATATTTTCATTAGAAACGTGTATGCAAACTTCTATTTTTAAAACATACACTTTCATAAATGCCCTAAGGTAACTATAATAAAATACAGAGATTTTGATGTTTCTGAATGGAAGGACACTACTATCGTCACTTAGCAGATCCCTTAGTAGGAAAGTTTCCAACATTTTCAAGAATACCTCCACCAGCCGCACTGAGGAATAGTTGCAAAGTTTTAAAGTTCACTGTGAGCACTTAGCACTTGAGAATGTTAACAAAATTCAGTAATTGAACATTGGCATATATATATATACAATCATTATTGCTCTTCAATGTGACTGTGTCCTTCTGTGTCTGTCAAGATTTCCTTTATGACTGAACATTTTTCCACATACATGACATCCAAATGGCTTCTCTTTGGTATGTGTCCTCATGTGAAATTCCAAGACACGTTTTGAGCTCAGTAGTTTACCACACACAGAACATCCATATGGCCTCTCTCCGGTGTGTTTAATTGTGTGTCTATCAAGATCTCCTTTTCTGACAAACTTTTTACCGCATTCAGAACAAGTGTACGGTCACTCTCCAGTGTGAAATCTTGTGTGGGCATAAAGTGCCCCATTTGCACTGAACCTTTTTCCACACATAAAACATCCGTATGGTTTCTCTCCCGTGTGTAATCTTGTGTGTTCATCCAGTGTTCCCTTTGTGCTGAACCTTTTCCCACACACTAAACACTCAAAAGGTTTCTCTCCACTGTGTAACTTTGTGTGTGTGAAAAGATTTCGCCTATCACTGAACCTTTTGTCACATAGAGAACATCCATAAGGCCTCTCCCCGGTGTGTGATCTAACATGTGCGTCACGATCGTCTGTTTTCATGAACCGTCTACCACAAACAAAACACGCATGTGGTTTTTCTCCAGTGTGTATCCTTGTGTGTATCTTGAGACTTCCTTTTGTGCTAAACTTTTTTTTACATACAGGACATCCATACGGTCTTTCTCCAGAGTGTCTTTTTATGTGCATATTAAGAGTTTCCTTTGAGCTGAACTTCTTTTCACATTCAGAACATCCATATGATTTTTCTGCAGAGTGTGTTTGTGTGTGTCTTCTAAGAGCGTTATTTGAACTCAACATTTTACCACATATAGAACATCCATATGGCTTTTCTCCACTGTGTGTTCTGGTGTGTTTATCGCAACTACTTTTTTCACTGAACGTTTTACCACATACCGAACATGCATGGCGTTTTTCTCCAGTGTGTTGGCGTACATGAGAACCAAGATGAGCTATTGAAGCAAATCTTTTCGCACATACAAAGCAGCGATATGGTTTCTCTCCAGTGTGTATCCTTGTGTGTACCGCAAGATCTCTTTTTTCGTGGAACATTTTGCCACATACAGAACATCCGTGTGGTTTCTCTCCAGTGTGTCTTTTTGTGTGCGTTACAAGATCTGATTTTATGCGGAATCTTTTACCACACACCAAACATCCATATGGCTTCACTCCTGTATGTATTCTTGTGTGCAGCCTAAGATTTTGTTTTAAACTGAACATTTTACCACATACAGAACATCCAAATGGCTTCTCTCCAGTATGTGTTCTTGTGTGATTGTTAAGGCTTGCTTTTTCTGTGAACTTTCTACCACAAATAGAACATCCAAATGGTTTTTCGCCAGTGTGCACTTTTGTGTGTCTTCTAAGATCAGAGTTTGAGCCGAATTTCTTGCCACACAATGAACATCCATGCATTTTCTGTTTGGAGCCATCCATCGTGAGTTATTTTCAGCTAAGTGCGGTATGAACAATGTTGAGAATGATGTGGGTTTCAATCTGTTACTGTGTCCTTGTGATGTCTGCACAACCCACTCCAGCACAATTCGCATGAAGCGCAAGTTTCACGCTCAACTATTGAGTCACTTGCAAATTTTGTGTCTTAAAGTTAAATACCAAAAATTCCTTTGAAAATTATAGTCATCCCATAAGAGCGATGATCGATAGTTAGTCTGCAGATGGTCAATGTAGTAATTTTTGGCTCGTGATTGATCCCTTGACTCTCAGAATTCCCAAGTTGTTATTCTCTGAAATATAAAAAAAATTTGCCAATTCAGTTTTACAGAAAGCTCCTTGGACAAAACAACAATTTCTCAAGAAACGGAATATAAAAACAAGTTAAGGATTTAACTGCTAGAAAGGAAGAGAGAAAGCAGGACGGATGTCTCTATGCTAAGGGGAAAACACTAGATCCGCAGGAGCTGGGAGCAGGGCCGCCTTATCTATAGGGCACAGTGGGCACTGTGCCCAGGGCCTCACATGGCAAGGGGGGCCTCACAAAATTTTGAAAAAATAAGATTAAAGGCCAAGGGCCCTTCTCCGCTTTTACTATGTCATACAAATTCCAACTTCAACTCTCATGTGGTCCACAGTGGCCTCTGAGGCCCCCTCAACTAAGATACCCTGTGCATGAAACACCAATTGACTGTCAACTTGTTGGTGGTTTTTTTTGTGTGTGTGTGTAATCCTTCCTTGGTTGAAAGGGAATTGGATGCAATTGACATTTTCAATATCCTGTATGCAGAGCAGCATTTTCTAAAAACCGAAAAACTGACACAAATGGCCAACAGGAACTTTTAAGGCCCCCTCCAGCTTCTTCCAGGTTTGCCTGTAGAAATTTCAAATCATCGATAATTGCTCTGTATATTTCTTGAGACTTATAGAACAAAAGTGCATCATACATCTGCCAACACTATCCTGTCTAATTAGATAAAAAAAGCAAGCTGAACACATCTACATACTTTGAGTATAGGATATTCAATTGCATTGTTAAACAAATCATTTTAAAATGAAGTTAAAGCACATCCTCTGCACCAGCGTTCCATAGTCACATAATGAGGCTGAGTTTCCATGAACATTGAGTCAAAAGAACATAATTTAATTTCTGGTACAAAAAAAAATGTCAGTTTAAGGTGCAGAGCATAAATGGAGAGGGGCCTCTGAGACTCCTGTGGACCTTTCGGGCCAAAAAGTTTGTTGGACCACACAAGGGTTTCAGTTATGAATATTATGAAGTTTCTCAGTATATCCAAAGCATTTGCAATTTTAGACAGCCAGTGCACAAGATTAAAATAATTTATGGCCATAATGTTTTCCTTTTTTTTCGTCACCATTTTTAGGTTAATGGATTTTAAAACATGGATGCTTCATTCACATGCAATTCAATAAAGATTCCCTGTGTCAAATTACTGAGTACTTCTTTAAAATGATTATTGTCAACATGGACAAACAGAGACAATGGCCATCTTTTCTACAATTTCGCAAGTTTTGAACGTTTTATTCCTGTAACAGGCTCATACTCCAAAATGGATTTGATATACTGTAGTCTCTGAGAGTAAGGATGAAGGTTTTCCTTTTATTTGTTGCTAAATTATAATCATCAACAGTGATAGCTCTTTACAAAGGGGTTAAACAATTTCCATGAATACCACAAAGTTTCAATGCTGGAGATCTCAGCAAAATAATTTATTATGAAATTATTGGACATACTAAAGTATTTTCATTTTTACTTCATGTATGATTTTTTTTTCTCTGAAATGTGCATTTTATCGGAACTGCAAATTTTCAGCTGGGGTGGGGGCCTCAGTGCTCCATTGTGTCCAGGGCCTCCTGAACCCTACATCCGGCCCTGACCAGGAGTACAAAAGAGTATCTTTTGCAGTGAAATGGTCCTCTTGTTTGTTTGTTTTTCATAACTCTCTTTGCAAGTTTTCAGTATGCTCGTGCATGCTAAGAATGTCCTCTTTCTGATTTCATAGGTCGAAATCGAAAATTTTACATAAAAGTTCTTCTGATGGAAATCTACCCAACTCCTCAAATAGGCCTAAAAGGTAGTTGTGCAAATGACGCAAATACCAAAAATGTAAGGAAATTCCAAGCACGCATGAAAATTTGATCAATTTGTACAAATCACTCTGGTAAATCAGATCTGTTTAATTAGAAACATTTCAAGGGAGCATTATTTCTTTTAAAACTGAGCAATTGACGGAAAGATTTCCTCAAAACACCCTGATTTTAGATGTTGCAAGGAATCTCTATATACACAGGCATACTGGAAGGGGGAGAAGTCACCCTCCCCCCAAAAAATTAGGGAAAAACTAAGATTCGGACAAAAAGGCAAAAGAATTCGGGCAGATATAATAAACATTATTAACAATCAAAAGTATCAAAGAGATTTCTTATGGAATATTATTAAATCTAGATCCTGATAATTATCTGGGCAAATGTCGCTCACCCCCTAAAAGATTTAAGAGCGGTGCACATATTGCTAGATATATTCAAATAAGGAAATCAAAAATTATCAAATGCCTCAGAAATTTTCAAAGGGCAACTGTCATTCTATAGGTGTGCGCCAGCGAAGGCCACAACTTTAGACGGATGTATTCCAGTGACTTTTGCTGCTCCAATAATTTTTTCTAATTTTTCAAATCTGAAATGGGGGGGGGGCAGTGGAGGGGCCACTCATCCATTTGGGGGGCCCTGGCCCCCCAGGCCCCCCATAGCTCCGCCACTGGTTTTTACCCCATCTGTAGGGCCATAAAAAACCCATTATACTTGTTTGTATCATGCTGATATTTTGGGTACAAATAAGGGAAATCTTAAGCTAAAGATTGGTACCAAATAAATGGGTATAGGAGCTCCCATTTGGCCAACACAGCCCAACAAAAAGTGTCCGACTCACGGAGACACGTCTGAAGTGTCCGACTCAAAGAACATTACCCTAGATGAGTAATGTGTCTGATTTTGCGTGTCTTATCTAAGAATTCGTTCATGCTCGTTTTTACACCTACACACATTCGTGGATGTGCCAAATGTTGAAAAATATATACAATGGCAGGGTGTGTGAAAACCAAGCCTGCATGAGAGGATGCTATGGGCAGTCAAACGTTGCCATACAATGGAATCAAACCCACAAAAATTACAAGGCAAGCATGCTCACCACTATGCGTCTATGCCAATGAGCAGCTGAGACACATGACATTGCATCAATTTGCATGAGCTAAAAAAATCTTAACACCAATGTTGATCATAACAATCATGGAATAATTAATTGAGTTATCAGAGCATTTCATACTACTAAACAAAATCTAATTGTTTATTATCTGGTATTGCCATTACAAGCCCCATATATGAAGATAAGTTTATTTAAATATGGAAAGAAATGGTCGTTTTAAAATGCCTGGTTTATCACTCAATCAGAATAAATCAAGCATGGCTCTAAACTATTTTTCAAGTCACTCTGAAATAGGGGGCAATATACATGATATATGCAATATAGCTTTAAATAAGCCAAAAATTAGGACATTTGTAAAGTCATGTTGGGGGGGGGGGGCAGGCTTAGGAGTTAAAAAAAAAATTAATAGCTCAGTTTTGGTGAAATAAATACAATCCCTTTGGGCAGTCTTGAAATAAATAATTTCTACTACTGGTATTTCATAACAAAGTACTTCTTGATTTAGGATAGATATTTTTGGATTTTGCACACTTGAAATTAATAATGTCTCGTAGAGGAAAACCCGCAAGCCCCACTGATTATTAAATGGACACCCTGCAATTGTTTTGCAGTTTGAATATCAAATCTTATAGATAAATATAACAGACCACGTGTTTACTGGTAGTTAGCAGTTGATTCAGAAATTAGCAATTAACTGTATGATACGTAAACAGTTAAGATTGAAGCTCTCAAAAATATGAATTTGAAAATATATACCCCCCCCCCCCCATTTGCGAGACGAGCAATTTTTGGAATCGCATAACACCGTGTATATACCTGTTACATTTCTTCAATTTGATTGGATAACAAGAATCCGCGGATTCAAAACCGACCTAGCGCAATGAAATTGAAGGTGCCTTTGCCTAAATCACTGAGCAACTGATATTGGAAGATAGGAGAAATAGTTGATTGGAAGATGCTAGACTATTAGTATAGAAGCAATGCAGTTTGATCTCGACATGTTCCTCATCCATACCCAAAGGCCAATACCTGTACCAAATTTCATAACTGTATGTGAAATATTGAGGTCACAATGGGCATTTCAAGAGATGAAGAAAGGTGACTGCCAAAATGGCCACCATCTTGGATTTCTCGACATGTTCCTCATCCATACCCACAGGCTCCCATTTGGCCAACACAGCCCAACAAAAAGTGTCCGACTCACGGAGACACGTCTGAAGTGTCCGACTCAAAGAACATTACCCTAGATGAGTAATGTGTCTGATTTTGCGTGTCTTATCTAAGAATTCGTTCATGCTCGTTTTTACACCTACACACATTCGTGGATGTGCCAAATGTTGAAAAATATATACAATGGCAGGGTGTGTGAAAACCAAGCCTGCATGAGAGGATGCTATGGGCAGTCAAACGTTGCCATACAATGGAATCAAACCCACAAAAATTACAAGGCAAGCATGCTCACCACTATGCGTCTATGCCAATGAGCAGCTGAGACACATGACATTGCATCAATTTGCATGAGCTAAAAAAATCTTAACACCAATGTTGATCATAACAATCATGGAATAATTAATTGAGTTATCAGAGCATTTCATACTACTAAACAAAATCTAATTGTTTATTATCTGGTATTGCCATTACAAGCCCCATATATGAAGATAAGTTTATTTAAATATGGAAAGAAATGGTCGTTTTAAAATGCCTGGTTTATCACTCAATCAGAATAAATCAAGCATGGCTCTAAACTATTTTTCAAGTCACTCTGAAATAGGGGGCAATATACATGATATATGCAATATAGCTTTAAATAAGCCAAAAATTAGGACATTTGTAAAGTCATGTTGGGGGGGGGGGGCAGGCTTAGGAGTTAAAAAAAAAATTAATAGCTCAGTTTTGGTGAAATAAATACAATCCCTTTGGGCAGTCTTGAAATAAATAATTTCTACTACTGGTATTTCATAACAAAGTACTTCTTGATTTAGGATAGATATTTTTGGATTTTGCACACTTGAAATTAATAATGTCTCGTAGAGGAAAACCCGCAAGCCCCACTGATTATTAAATGGACACCCTGCAATTGTTTTGCAGTTTGAATATCAAATCTTATAGATAAATATAACAGACCACGTGTTTACTGGTAGTTAGCAGTTGATTCAGAAATTAGCAATTAACTGTATGATACGTAAACAGTTAAGATTGAAGCTCTCAAAAATATGAATTTGAAAATATATACCCCCCCCCCCCCCATTTGCGAGACGAGCAATTTTTGGAATCGCATAACACCGTGTATATACCTGTTACATTTCTTCAATTTGATTGGATAACAAGAATCCGCGGATTCAAAACCGACCTAGCGCAATGAAATTGAAGGTGCCTTTGCCTAAATCACTGAGCAACTGATATTGGAAGATAGGAGAAATAGTTGATTGGAAGATGCTAGACTATTAGTATAGAAGCAATGCAGTTTGATCTCGACATGTTCCTCATCCATACCCAAAGGCCAATACCTGTACCAAATTTCATAACTGTATGTGAAATATTGAGGTCACAATGGGCATTTCAAGAGATGAAGAAAGGTGACTGCCAAAATGGCCACCATCTTGGATTTCTCGACATGTTCCTCATCCATACCCACAGGCCAATACCTGTACCAAATTTCATAACTGTGAGTGAAATATTAAGGTCACAATGGGCAGTTCAAGAATGAAGAAAGATGGCTGCCAAAATGGCTGCCACAAAGTGGCTGCCATCTTGGATTTCTCAGCATGTTCGCGACTGATACCCACATCCCCATACCTGTTCCAAATTTCATAACTCTAAGCGAAATATTGAGGTCACTATGAGCAGTTCAATAAATGAAAAAAGATGGCTGCCAAAATGGCCACCACAAAATGGCCACCATCTTGGATTTCTCGACATGTTCCCAAATCCATACCCAGAGTCCCATACCTGTAGCAAATTTCATAACTGTAAGTGAAATATTGAGGTCACAATGGGCAGTTCAAGAATGAAGAAAGATGGCTGCCAAAATGGCCGCCACAAAATGGCAGCCATCTTGGATTTCTCGACATGTTCCCAATCCATACCCAAAGTCCCATACCTGTACCAAATTTCATAACTGTAAGTGAAATATTAAGGTCACAATGGGCAGTTCAAGAATGAAGAAAGATGGCTACCAAAATGGCCGCCACAAAATGGCAGCCATCTTGGATTTCTCGACATGTCCCCGATCCATGCCCATAGTACCATAACTGTACCAAATTTCATTACTCTAAGTTCAAAACTAAGGTCACAAATGGACACTTACACATGTTGACAAGAAATGTTGACATATGGACATATGGACACATGGACATATGGACACATGGACATGGTTTACTTGGGTCCCCTTTCACTACCCAACCCCCTCTAATAACCGACGTTAGGTCGGTTAAAAACTACCAGAGAGAGTGAGAACCTTCTATCATTCATACAAGGAAGACAGTATGAGTGACAGAACCAAATAAAGATTGTAAAACCTTTTTCTGAATGAAGAAACACACATTGGAAGACCTAAAAAAAGAAGACTGGACAATGCCAAAACAGACCTTAACAATGCCATTTAGGTATCTCATTTAGACATGGTTAGGAAGTATGAGAAAAGGTATTTACAGGTTCGCAGTCATTAGTTTAGGAAGTTGTGAAATGGCAATGTATACTTTGAATATATTCTGTTCAATATCTATTGTAATAATAACATATTTTACCAGATATATCAAGTATGTGTCTGCTAACAAGATCTCGGTCGCATTTCGTGACTTTTAGTTTCCATAAAAACAAATCAACAATTTATTTTTAGTTCTATGATCTGAATTTTTGGAGATCATTTGCAAATTACCTCAATATCAACTGACTGTAATATAATTTTTCAGCAGATAATCTAGCCAAAGTTATGAAAGGTTGGACAGAACTTATGGAAAACCCATCGTAAAGCACAAATAGTATGCGAAACACCAACAGTGATCTCAATATGAGGACTATGAGGCATTGACTTTCTAAGGGATATATAAAGTTAGAGAAAATGTACTCAGTGTCAAGGTGATTATTTTAAGAATTTTTGAAATGTTCGGGATTATTTTTAATGCGTTTATTGTCCTGTATCCCTGGTAAATTTTTTTTTTTTGACAAGATATAATGAATCTTTTGTCTCTAGAAGTGCCCTGGGCCGCATTTTATGACTTTTGGTTTTAATGGTATCAAATTAACCATTAATTTTCATTTCTATGATCTGAATTTTTGGGCATCATTTGCAAATTACTTCAATATCATTTGACCCAAATATCATGCTCCTGTATTAAATATTGCAAAATTTATGGCAAGTTGGACAGAACTTATGGAAAACCCCTCGTATAGACCATAATTAATAATTGTATCTCAATTGTATTTTTTGTTAAATTTGTCTGTGTTATTCATGATTATTAGCTAGCCATATATGTCAATTATATTTGAATGACTAGCCAGCACATGGCTATGACATTTCTAATGTTTCTATTAAATTTTGTAAACTTCTTTGATTTGATGCATTGTAATCATGCATTTCCGATTCTTGTAAAATAAGTTCTAAGCAAGTATTCACAGAACTTTGCACATTGCATGGTGTATGCATACATTATTATGTAATGCAAATTTAACAGCTTTCAGAGTTAACTATCTATCTATCTACAATGGGTTGCAGAAGTATACACCCCCCTGGAGTGGTCTTCAATTTTCTGTCATATCTTCCTTCAGAAATGCATCATCAATCCAATACTTTTACATGCTCATACTGACCTCTCTTGCAACCTATATCCACCATAAAATTCTGGGTGGTAAGTCATGGACGAGTAGAAAAAATTAATTCAGTGAAAATTAGTGTTGCAAAAGTATACACCCCCTTCATGTAGTGAGATTGTATGCAGCTATAAAAAGTTTCCAGCTTCTGGAAGTCCAAGAGAGCATTATGTGAATGATTATCTATATTGTTTAAGCAGTTAGTGCTGTTTTTAGTAATGTTTTAGACAGTTCCTTCTTTTGTAGACTGGTCCAAAATATGTTTTCCTGGTGCCGTTTTCGCCTATCATACAAATTAGGAACCAGCTTCTCAGATAAATGAGAAAATATCAAGGAAATGAGCTGGACAGGTGTATACTTGCCCTGATAGAACCCAAGACACTTTCCAGTTTGATATCTTTGATAGAACTACAAAATGAGTATGATCAAATTTTTTGATAATTTTCATATTTTATCACGAATTGGGAGACAAGTAAAACTGTCACTTAAACTTGATTGAGCATTGTCAAATTGCACCAACTTTATATTCATAGCTGATTGAACCATACATGAATAATGGCTTCATTGAAAACACTTATTTTAAGACAGAAGACATCGAATGGGAGGGCCAAAGCTAAGCATTGCCGCAGGTTCCTGTGACCATATGTATTTTCAACTTCTGTTGCAGATACTGAACTGAAACTTTTTCTAGGTTGTATCAGGGTGTGTCCCTGCCAGTCCAGCCCTTTTCTTGCTTTTGGGGGGTTTCACAAGGAAAGAGTATCCCAACACCTTTTGTCAGGTATAAATGTCAGTTCATTCTGACACTGCTGTGGGGGATGCTGATGTGTAATTAGGGCTCAAAATATTTTTGTTTCCCCATTCAACCTCTAAACTTCTCAAATGCAGCTTATCAACGTCATTAGATATCTGTTTTGTTTTCACATTGCATTTTTAAACAATTTTCATCCACAGTAGGTTGATTTATGATATTGTCCATCCACAGTCGACCACAGAAGTTACAGAAATTGGGTAAAACAAACCAAAATGTTAAAAAACAATCAGAGATCAACTATTTATATCTTAATTTTACTTTTTCAGTTCAAACACAAATAATTATCACTGAAAAAACATCAACAACACACAAGGGGTGTATACTTTCGCAACACTAATTTTTGCTAGTTTAATTTTTTCTACTCTTCCATGACTTACCACTCAGCATTTTATGGTGAATATAGGTTACAAGAAAGGTTAGTATGAGCATGCAGAAGTATGAGATTAATGATGCATTTCTGAAAGAAGATATGATTGAAAATTGAAGACCACTCCAGGGGGGTGTATACTTATGCAACCCACTGTATCTATCTATCTATCTATCAATCTATCTCTATCTATTTTATCAATCTCACTGTCTCTCTATTAGCCTATCTTTCTGAACAGTCAAGGAAATTACCATCTGCTCATGACAACCAATGTCTTCAGCCCCACATGACACCCACCCCAGCACTGTCATCTCTCTCCCATGACCTTCTCAAAGTGTCATGGCCCAGCCATGACTTAAGCAGTGCTCAAAATCATCTTTGATAGGCTATTTAAAAGTAGCTGCTGTTACTGTCACTTCCAAACTTGGCATAAAGTTGTTTCACAGTATCGACTAACTCCGTAAGTTTTGGCAGGCTTATCCATTACATAATGAGGAAAAGAACCCGAAGGCTCCAGAGAGATTAGGGAACAGTCATCAGCTGCTGATAACTTTGTGGTACCTCGCGAAATGGGATAGAATATGTCCTGCTACTGTTATGCTGCTGTATGAATCAGACTTCCTTTTGAGACCCAACTGAACAACCCCACACACTCAATCATCCTGTCAGGGCCAGGACTTAGCTGGAATTGCAATTGTCATCACGTGATGGTAATTTCCCAGACTGCTGAATCTTCCTTTGTAATAATATATATCTGTCTGTCTAATGTTTAAATGAATAGAATATTTATAAACTAAAAGTAGAAGTTACAGTAAAATTTGAGTAAAATGATAGGCGTTGCACGAATTTCATGGGTGTGCCATTATACACTCACCAGCATAGTGAGTGTATATATATATTGTAGAATGTATATGTACAGTGAATGTACTATGAGGTTATACCATGGGTGGAGGCAGTATATCCCTGGTATAGTCACCCAAGATCCAGTATATCCCGAGACCCGAAGGGTCGAGGGATATACGGGATCGAGGGTGACTATACCAGGGATATACTGCGGCTACTGCCGCAACCCATGGTATAACCTTTTTATCCCATGTCTTTTTTTTTAAATACTTTTATTTTATATCAATATAAAACAGTTTGAAGCACTCAATGTGAATGCAGCTGTGCTACAAAAAAAATCAATACTCTTAATTGACAGCACTTAATTGACTTAAATCACAACAATCAGCAAATATGCTGGTATCTACATGCTAATAAGGATGATATATAGGGGCACTGTTGTCTTTTGATTGGTCAGTTCCAGTATATCCCTGTTGATCTCATTATCTTTCAGTATAGCCTTGCTGGCTAATAAGCCAAAGGAATTTGAATGGTTGAACTAAATATATCCCTGTTTCTTTTTGTTGTATTTCCCTCTCTCAATCTGTATTGACCAGGGAAAAGCTCAGTATGAGGGAAAAAAGTTGGCTAGACATGGGATAAATAATGTTATTGTAGTTCTTTCAGTTCTTGAGTGTTATCTTTACTTGAGGTGCTGAATGGGCTTATTGGGCTAAACTGTTAAGATGCAGCAGCAGGGGCATATCTAGAAATGGCCTGGGGGGGGGGGGGCAATATATATGGGGTGAATACGGGACGCTCTGCGGCTTTTCCTACCTCTTCCATGTTAATTTGGGCCGGGGGGCATGGCCCAATGCCCCCCCCCCCCCTATAATATACGCCAACTGCACTGCATCATCAGGCTATGAATTCCAAAACTCATAAAGGCCCACAAAGCTCAATGCAATACTATGCAGCATAGTCAGTGACAGTGACGAAGACAGTGTACTGTGTATTCTCTTGTTGCCTGGGTAGCTGATGTTACTCACCATACACATTCGATCTTCTGAAAATCCTTCTAGGGAACAATTCCGTGCAATATCCATACACCTGTAGAATATTGTTGTTGTTTACCAATTCAGAAATGTTTCTAAAGCACACCAGCCCGCAGTGCAGCCTACCCTCAAAAGCCCTCTTGTGTTAAATGCAAGACTCATCATCATTGGCAACCTGTTGCAAGCTGGTTGGGTGGCACAGCGAGCTTGAACAAACTTTGGGGTTAAAAAAATTGACCAAGAAAACGATTAGTGCAGTGATGTAGAGGAAGGTCAGGCGAACATTTTGGAATATCAAACGAAAAAATCTGTTTACAATTTTATTATTTTTATTTATCACACCCTATTCTTAGCATGTAATCTCCATGAAAAAGTGATCAAAAATGTAAATTTTTCCTGTTAGGTAATATCTAGGATATAAGTCGTTATTCAGAAGTAAAAATATGCAGTCATTGCTGTGCAGAATTTATGTACTACTTCATCCAGACTGACAGGGTGTGATAAACCCATAACAGCTAACATTTCTGGCTAAATGCCTGAGAAAATGTTTGCAATACCAGGTTGTGTTAGTTACATAATTCTGGAAAATAATTTTAGCAAATTTGGTCTCATCATGGCATTGTAACAGGCTTTGTTCTGTTTTTTTGTGCATTTTATCACAAATTTTGCAAATGTGAAACAAGCATTTCATAACAATGTAAAAGGATAGACAAAGTTGAGTAAATTATCAGACAATGCATGCATAGGATTGTTGCAAGTATCTGCTACACTATAAAGTTGAATCCCCTGATATTACATGAAAAGTCTTTGCAATTGGACAAAAAGACAAAAGTAAGATTAAAAGCTATAAATAGACAGTAATTTCATGCTTAATGTATTTTGAGTACTTGAAATGGATGTTGGGTGTTTAACATTGATGTAGGTTGTCTGGCATCCAAAATCAACCAATATTAAATTTTATAGATCAACAAAAATAGCATAAATTCAGTAAATTATGTGAAAATGCACTTATTAGAAACATGTACAACTATTGCACATTAAGACTGCAATGTCAAAGTATTTTACTCCATACTTAACTAAATGCTTCCATATATTCTATCTATGCGTTTTCTGATGATTCACTCAACATTGGCTACACTTTACATGGTTGCAAAGTACTTGTTTCACAGTGGTGAAATTTCTTAAAAAACACATAAAAACCCCAATAATACACCATAGAGTTCAAAAGTGAGGTAGATTTTACTACAATTATTCACCAGAATGATGAAACTGAGGACATGCTGGCAAATAAACATATTTTATAAATTTATCGGGAAATTGTTACGGTTATAGGTTTATCACACTCTGTCAGTCTGAATGATGTGGTGTGTACTATCTCTTGTGGCAATGACTGCATATTTTTACTTCTGAATAATGACTTTTATCTTAGATATTAACTAACAGGAAAAATGGGCAGTTTTGATAATTTTTAGATGGAGATTCCATGCTAACAATAGGGTGTGATAAATAAAAAGTGTAAAACTCAAATATCTCAAAAAATTCCCAACAGATTTTTTCGTTTGATACAGCAAAATGTTCGCCTGACCTTCCTCTACATCACTGCGCTATTCGTTTTCTTGGTCAATTTTTTTAACCCCAAAGTTTGTTCAAGCTCGCTGTGGTGGACAATAGTTGACACTCACAGATCTAAATTCAGGGAATACGAATTGCCTATTTTACCAAAAGTTGAGGGGTTGACCATTATCTATAGGCCTACTGGGCGGGGGGGGGGGGCTTGGAGTTTGTTTGCTCAGTTGTAATTAAATATTAAAATAAGGCAGACTGGACCACCTTTAAAGAGGGTGGCCCGGTATTTACAAAAGTTGTCTGGTGAGTTGGTCCATTTTGTCACTGGACTGGTCCATCAGTATTTGGAAAAATTATGATGAAAATGAGGGTTTGAACAACTATTTGACATGAATTTTATTTCTAGATATATGACAAAATACATGGGATACGGGTCCTTCATTAGGGACCGACCAGATGATCTTTGGGGGGGGGGGCTATGGATATTTGGTGAAAAAAAAAGATTGTTTCCCACTTGACACTGAAAAAAAAAGTTTGTTCAGCACATGGAAATAAAAAAAGAGTTTGTTTCCACCTGTAGCTAGGGTACAGTAATGTTAAAATTCCGATAAAAAAGTTTGTTGCGAGTACGCATGCGAAAAAAATTGTTCGTCGACGCGTCGCGCACGAAAAAAAAAGTTCGTCCCGGGGGTAAAGTCCATAGCCCCCCCAACTATCGTCTGGTCGGCCCCTTACATAAAAAATAACTCGACTGATCACCACAAAAGAGGTCAGACATTGAAAGGTCGAGACAACGAAACATCAGACAAGGAACAATCAGACAATACATATATAGACAAGAAGAGGAAAAATTCTGCAAGCAGTAATCAGAGGACAAATCAGACGAGAAATATTCAGAAGGAAAGATCAAGCAAGCAATGACAAGGGCAGATTCCACGAAAAGCAGCAAAATGACTTACCACAAGTTACATTAGCACAAAGACGGATAAGGCCAGACATAATTGATTCATAGCTTCTCAGATTTTCTCAGGGTGCTTACAATGGTGACATCACAATTCAAGTGAGGCTGATGGCTTTCTCTTACAGTTTTTTGACAAGTATTTTATAACATGCTAGTCTTTCTGGAAGTGCTTTCAAAACTAGTGCCATCAGTAGTAAAATATGTGGCTTACCTTAATCCAAAATCTCATCAAATTTGGACAGAAATTGACTGATTTAGACTAATTCTCTTGACACTGTCAAATTCTCATGATTTTGCATGGGTCCCAGGGCTAGATATATTCAGACAAGGAAAGATGAGACAAGCAATAATCAGAAAGAGAATCAGACAAGCAATATTCCGACACGGAAAGATAAGACAAGCCGTAATCACACAAGGAAAAAATTAAATAAGAATTATTCAGTCCAGGAAAATTGGACAAGCGATATTCAGGCAAGGAAAGATCAGGCAAGCAATGATCAGACAAGGAAGAATCAGACAAGAAATATTCAGATAAGGAAAGATCGTACAAGCTGTAATCAGACAAGGAATGATAAGACAAGCTGTAATCAGACAAGGAACAACCAGACAAGAAATATTAAGACAAGGAAATATCAGGCAAGTAATAATCCGACAAGGAAAAAATCAGACAAGAAATGTTCGGAAAAGGAAAGATCAGGCAAGCAATTATCAGACAAGGAAAAATCAGACAAGATATATTGGGACAAGGAATGATCAGACAAGACAATCAGACAAGCAGAAATAGACAAGCAGAAATAGTCAAGCAGAATCAGACAAGATTCAGACAAGAAGTCATAAGACAAGCAGATTCATGACAGACAAGCAAAATCAGAAATGGAAAGGTCAGACAATGACTTATTTGAAAAATGCACAGAAAGCATTTATTTATTTCACCAAAACAGAGAAAGAAATTATTCATTTAATAAAACTGCAAGCTCCCCCCCCCCTTAAGATTAATTGGTGGCCCCCCTAACCCCTTGGGCAAAACCCCCTAAATTCTGAATGGTCCCTTATCAAGATATTTATCTGAATGGTCCCTTATCAAGATATTTATACCAGCAATAATGTTTATTCACACAAGTATTCATACACTGAAAATATTTTTGACTAAGAGGTTAGTCAAATTTCTAAGAAGTTGGCCAATTTGACGACATATTATGGGGCTAACATTTGTAAGTCAAACTGACCAACTCGTTAGTCATATTGACTAACCAGGGTTAGCCTTTTTGATGATGTCTTATATGACTAACTTTGGCTAGTAAAACAGACCAACTTGCTCCAAGTTAGTCACAAAGATTACTTTTTTTGTTAGCATTCTTGTCTAATAGGGTTATTAGTCAAAGGTAAGTCAGTTTGACCAAGTCAAGAAACACACAAGACTAGCTTTAGCAGTACCAGCTTGAAGTGCATATTGGCCTGAAATGATTACAAGTGGTGTGGTCTATTAAAAAATAATAATGAATTACAACTGTCATATAAACTATCATAACATGATGAAGTCATTATGAAGAAAAAATAACCTGAATGTGTGAATTTATAACTTACTAGCAGGGTACCCGTCTTACGACGGGTAGCTAGAGTGGTAATATTCCGTTGAGTTATCATAGGCTTAGGTGGCAGGGCGGCTAGGGGGGGGGGGCAGCCCCCCTCCCTAAATTTTGGAAAAATCAATTTTTCATGGGGTTTCAGGCAGAAAATGTTTATTTTTACTTTTTTGTGGCAATTTGGGCAATATTTTTTGGGCAGCCCCCCCCCCCCAAAAATTTATTGACCTCCTACGCCTATGTGAGATATAAACTTGAAGCTGTTGAAAATTTCTTCTTTTCACAGAAACATCACTTTCCATTGATCACACATATAATATTCAACTGTCCCATAGGCCTTGGTTAAATTTTTGAGGGATTTTTTGTGGATGCACATCATTCGGGGCAGGCTAAAAAGGGATACTCTGAAGAAAAAATGGGGAATTTGTGAAGAAAAAATTGGGAAATTGTGAAAAATCGGGAAATTCTGATAAAACTCTTCCTTTAAATCCCTTTTCTTGCATTTTTTTTCCCAGTTTGCTTATCATATCACCATTTTTCTTGCCATTTCATTTTTTCCCTTTTTGGCTGATTGTGACAGATTGCTCTGCCAGGCTTCAATGACGCAAACACCAGACTTTGTGTTGACAGACATTTTATTTTCCATAGGCCATCAAAATGCCATAAATGCCGCAAAATGCCTTAGAATGCCGTGACACTGCAAAAATACAAAATACATATAATGAGAAATGAGCAATGAGATGAGCAATGAGAAATGAATATGAAATACAAATAACTCTCAAAATGGCATGAAGTGAATAATTATGAAATAGCTAAATACCTTTTTGCTGGTGTGTATGCATATAAAAATCAGTTGTTAGCTCTTGGCTTGCTTAAGATGGAATGAAATTGAATAATGAGGAAACAGGGAAGTGGAAGAGGGGGTGAAAGCTGTGAAAGCTGTGAATGACATGAATCAATGAATGAGGCATGAAAACATGAAAGCAGTTAGCAAACAGCAAACAGTATCCTACAGTAGCATCTGCTACACTCCCTCCTCAATGACGCAATGAGGCAAACCAGCAAAGGAGTGTGATAAGTTTGACTGACGCATTACGCAAATGATCACATAATTTATATGAAATGAATGAAATAGTTATACGCTTAATGGTAAGACACACACGCAGCACAAATCTCAAAAAGGAGTTCCGCATTTAAAATTAATGAACATTTTAAAATTTGAAATAGTATCAACCCGAGACCAGAGACCAAGCAGTACATAGAACTTGATTTTAATTTGCAACGAACATTCAATTTAGACAGTGTCAGAGTCAGTTTCTAAGAGGAGGATCAATTTTTAAATTGGACAGGCCATCATCAGCTGTTTGCCTAGTGCCACTAACGTCCTATTGACAATTTGACCAACATCAGGTGGCTTGAAACAACGAGAAATTCCAACATCCTGAAGTGCAGGCAACCTATCCAAACATATGTCCCAGAGAACGTGAAGTGAATGAAGCAGAAGATCGCAGCAGTCCAAATGCTTTTGGCAGGCAGCTTGAAGAATCATCTTACTCTTCAAAATCTCGGGTGTAATGAATCCTAAGGGATCGAGGATTGAGCTCACAGTGCTCAATAAGTCTGGACAACTGTCAGACTTACCATCCACAGGAAACTGAAATCCATCCGGCACCCCGTTCCAAATGACAGTGAGAGCTCTCGCAACTGCTAGATCATCATGGGAAAGATCCAGAGACTTCAGACTATCAGCCCTATCTTCTTTTAGAGATGCCGAAACCTTCTGAGAACTGCTGACAAACTCTTGCAGCTTCAGACCATCTTCCTGACGAATATCCCTGCTGCGGTGAATCAGAGTGATAGCCTCTTCATCATGTGCCACACTCTTCAGTCCATTGTCCATAAAATTGAGATGTATGAAGTCCTTCATCAACACTCTGACCTTCCCCGGTTTGGAAAGATTGTTAACATGTCCAACATCTGCCAGGTGGATTCCTTCTGTCATATCGACAAACATGAAACCATCATGAGAATTGCAATTGCCAAAGAAGGGTGGACTTTCGGAAGTATCAGGCAAAAGCTCATTTGCAGATGTTCGCAATGCAATGTGTGACCTTGTTTGTGTTGAAAACACATGCATGCGATCACTGTCACTCTCCGACCAAATCAATCCAATGATGCCCCAGCCCAGATCAGTCCTTTGTGCAAAAGGGCTATTACCTTCACCTGGAATCACATCTCTTGGAGTAAGTGCCTGCGGGCAGTTATATCCAATTAACAAACCAATGTCATAATTACCTTTTGGTAACAAGTGTTGAGACATTGATTTTAAGTGGGGCCAGGAGTCAGTCATTTCTGAAGTAGGGATGTTGTCTCTAGAAGCAGGGATGCCGTCATGTAAATACACAGTAGGAAGCTGTATCTCAATATCACTGTTGTATCCTCGCACTGTAAGTCCTTCAACTCTCTTGCTGTGGATGACACGTCTCTCTGATGTCATGGTTGGCAACCTCAATTTAGTGTCAGCTGCAGAAATACCTAACTTGGAAAAGGTAGCTTTTGACACAAATGATGTATCTGATTGAGTGTCAAGTAAAGCGTAGACTAGAAGTTCCTCCTCACTATCTTTGCTGGATATCCAAACTGGCACAATCATAGTACTTTTACTGCAAGTACCATCATTAGTTAGCAAAGAAACATGACTGTTTGTCCCTGATGGTGTCGCAGAATCCTTCTGTTGAAGAACAACAGCATGTTTCTTAGCATTAGATTGTGAGGAGTTGTCTGTGCTCAGACTAGAGGAAGTTCCAGGCTTAGGCTTGACATCACCATGTAATGGAGTAGGGTGCTGTCTATTGCACTCCAAACAGTTGAGTCTGGCTTCACAAGACTGAGATACATGACCTGGTCTTAAGCATCCATAACACAATCTTTTTTCTCTGATGAAAGCCTTCCTATCTTCCATGGTCTTCTCCTTAAATTTGAAGCACTTTTCTATCATGTGATTTTCTCTGCTGCAAAAAACACATTTAAAATGTGTAACCATGGTGTTGAATGACTTGCTATTCTCAGTAGTCACTGTCTTCTTTTCCTGAGGAGCTGTGAAGCCTGTAACTGGGTCACATGCAATGTCGCTTTCTTTTACCAAAAAAGAAACAAATTCAGCAAAACTTGGATAAAGTTGAAAATTTTCCCGGAATCTGTGTACCTGACGTGCCCATCGTGAAACCACTCCATCAGGAAGCTTGTCTAGCATTGCACGGTTATGACCTTCATCATTGAGCACTTGTAGACTTGGGTTTGTGTGAGAAGCCACCTCACACTGTCTCAGGAAGTCAGCAAATTGTCTAAGTCCTTGGCTATCCTTGTGTGTAATTTTCGGCCAGTTTGTTATCTTGCTCTTGAATGCATTTGCGATGGTGAATGGATCTCCAAACCTCCTTTCAATTAAAGCCATTGCTGCCTCATAGGATCCAACAGAAGGGGACAACAAAAAAC
Organism: Platynereis dumerilii; assembly: GCA_026936325.1. Lineage (NCBI taxonomy): Eukaryota > Metazoa > Annelida > Polychaeta > Phyllodocida > Nereididae > Platynereis > Platynereis dumerilii. The sequence continues at coordinate 32,826,663 of JAPTHN010000005.1, forward strand.
CTTCAACACATTGTTTTGCTTTGCCACCAAGATAAGATTTAAGGTAATGAATTTTTTCAAGAGGAGCAATCTCTCTCCCTCCAATCAGAGCTTGAAATGCAGCTTTCCAACCAGGGTATTCTAAAGGATCACCTTTGAAAATTTCTGGTACAGGTGTGGGCAGTCTGTTAATATTAGCCAAATGGTTGATGGATTGTATCAACAAAGACATTTCTGAACAAGAATTATTTTCAGAAAAATTTGAATAATCATGCTCTGATGAAGAAGAAAGATTGCTATTTCTTTCATGACCAAAGTTCTGCAAAGTTGTGGCATGATCAACTGGATCCCTGAATGTCACTCTTTGTCTAACAGAGTGATCAGGGTGTTGATTGTTGTTTGACATTGTTGCATTGTTTGAAGGAACAAAGGCAGGAGCACAATGATTAAGATTCTGTTGTTTGCCAGTCAATGTTGTGTTGTGTTGTTTGACACTTGCCACTTTAACACCTCTGTCGGTTTCAGAAACACCAATACCTGGTTGGTCAACAACACCATTATCAATACTCAAGGAAGCAAACTGTGAACAAACACTATCAGAAACATTTCTAACATGAACATCCTGACTAATTTTGTCATTTAAAATTTCAGAAATAGTTTCAACATTGTCAAGCTGCTGATGAATGACCTGACCTTTGTTACCTGAAGTTGAATATCTACTTTGAGAGATATATGAACCTTGTGAGGAATGACTGGATTCAATTTCTTGAACAGCACTAAGCTTAGCCTCTTCAATTTCAAGGTCCCTCATCATTTGTAACTTATCCAATTTAATCTTTTGAGCATTTTCAGCATCAAGATATTTAAGTTTAGTTCTCAAGATAGCTGCATTTGCAGCTGCAGAAGCCTTAATAGAGAATTTAGAACTGTGACCACTACTAACATGAGAACTTGCAGCACTGCCACTGTGCTTACTTCGCTTTGACTTGTGGCTTTTGCTTGCTGCGCTACCAATTGAGGATTTACTTTGTTTTGACACATGACTGTAAACCTCACTTTCTAAGTCTTGTATACATTTTGTCAAGGAAAACAAAAGGGACCTGTTCCTGTCTTGACAAATAAGAATGTCAGCCTGGAGTACACTGTAGTGGTCAGGACTAAGCTCAACAACTCTATGAAATGATTCTGACACTTCATTCATACATATTTCAAGGTCAGACCTTGCTTGTAACAGTTTAGAAATATCATTTTGTTTGGATTCAGTTAACTCTCTGTACTTGGTCTCTTTTCTGTTATGAGAAGATAATGCAGATTTGAATTTTTTGACATTCATATCAACATTGTACAAAAGCCCCTTTTCAGTTAACAATCTAGATCTGGAACTCTTTCTGAGAGAAGTACTAAAATGGTGTCTTACCTGATCTGCAGTGTCTTTGTCTGTTTGCAAGCTGGTCTGGTTTGAATCAATGATTCTAGTGTCTTTTGGTAATTGTCTTTTGTTTTGGAGCCATCCTGCTCCTGAGTTTACTGGAAATCTTCCAGTAGTATTGTCCGCAGTTTCCATACTGTGGTAATGTCCATAGTTTATGTGTTGCGGAATTTCGGTATCCAAAAAGTCTCCCGTATGGGTTTCGCAATCGGCTGCTTCGGCTGGTTCACAAGGTGCTTCACTCATCTGCGCATCAGTACGGTACTTCGAGGCTGTAGATATAGAATCCCTCGCACTCGTCACAATATGTGGATTTGACCGGCTCCCTTCAAAGGCATTCGCAGTCGCAGGTGTCACGGGATTCACATTTTGCGAAAAATTGAAGTAACGGGAGATAAGCGGCTGTAATCCAGCTGCATGGGAATGTGGAGTACTGGAGGTTCTTTCATCTGGGTTGCCAATGAAAGACATTTTGCAGAGTTGAAGTTGCAGTTCTGTTGCAGCACTCTCGCAGCACTTTCGCAGAAATTGAAGCCTCAAAAAGTGTCACTGTGACAGATTGCTCTGCCAGGCTTCAATGACGCAAACACCAGACTTTGTGTTGACAGACATTTTATTTTCCATAGGCCATCAAAATGCCGCAAAATGCCTTAGAATGCCGTGACACTGCAAAAATACAAAATACATATAATGAGAAATGAGCAATGAGATGAGCAATGAGCAATGAAAATGAAATACAAATAACTCTCAAAATGGCATGAAGTGAATAATTATGAAATAGCTAAATACCTTTTTGCTGGTGTGTATGCATATAAAAATCAGTTGTTAGCTCTTGGCTTGCTTAAGATGGAATGAAATTGAATAATGAGGAAACAGGGAAGTGGAAGAGGGGGTGAAAGCTGTGAAAGCTGTGAATGACATGAATCAATGAATGAGGCATGAAAACATGAAATCAGTTAGCAAACAGCAAACAGTATCCTACAGTAGCGTCTGCTACACCGATATATCTGCAAAAATTTCCCCAAAATCATTTCGGAGGGGGGGCAACTTGGGGCAACCCCCCCCCCCCCCCACCGCTGGCTACGCTACTGGTCACTGGGCAGTGGTCAACATGTGCCTTAATAATCAATGGGCATTTCTGACTGTCACAGTGCATTGGAAATGTGTGCAATTCATGTAACACAGGGATTTCTTTATTACTGGGCAAGTTCAAGAAATTAGTTTAGTCTGTTCTTTGTATATATCTAGCCAGCTTACACAATGTCATGTATGTATAATTTGACCAATGGCTCTTATTAAACACAGTCACACAGGAAACTATGTATTTAATTCTGACTGCAAGTTCAGTAAATTTAAAAGAAAATCTTTATTGAACAGAATACCACAACCACAGGTCTTCTCTCAATGGTGTCTTGCACCCAAATGATGAGTATTTGACCTTGATCAACTTTCATAAGAGGCTCTGTGTATATTACGCAATGCCACTGGCTTACCATATTTGCTTGATAAATATAGGCCTACTCTATATCTCTGAGGCATATTGATGTGTTGCTTGCTGGTGTTTTCTATTGTTGTTGTCACTATTGTACATAATTTAAATGTTTTCTTTTGTATATATAGGCCTAATTATATATCTCACAAATTTCTGAGAAGTGAAACTTCTGGATTAGGCCTATAGAGCTGGTCAGGTGACATAACGTCATGCAGCTTCAATCATCTATGCCATACATGATTTGAATGTTTTCTTTTGTATATATAGGTTTAATTATATATCTCACAAATTTCTGAGAAGTGAAACTTCTGGATTATAGAGCTGGTCAGGTGACATAACGTCATGCAGCTTCAATCATCAGTGCCATACATATGACGTTACCATGGAGCTGGGCCTATTCCCAAAGTGAGGTTCAATTGCAGTATGTCTGACTTTAGCGTCCTTGAGTTCACTTGTTATTTTATAGTAAGTTTTGCTCAAGTGGTTATACCAGTGATATCATACATTTGAGGATGGCAAAACAGAGTGGACATATATTTAGAATGTCTTGCAGAGTTTCAGGCAAGTCAGGTAAGCCATAGCTGAGAACCCCCGTTACAAAGCACAGGCCTGCACAAATATATGGTTATAAAGATTAGTAGTGTTACTTCTGGCTAAGCCAGCAGCCTTTCAAGTTTGAGTGAGCCTGCCCAAGTTATCAAAAATTTGCAATTTCACCATGCAGGAGAGCCATCAGCTGGGCACAATTCATCAAGTGACTGCATAAAATGTGTCTCTCAATTATATTTTGTAGACAACTGAGGACTTCTCTATGTTTTTACTGCTTAGCTTTACTGGATGATATTAGAAACAATTTGAGTGTCCAGTTTAATCCTGCTTGTAAGTCCAAAGCCCAAAAAGTGGTTTCTCTTCATGCAGCTCATGCAAATACATCCAGAAAAGTCTTGTATGCCATTGACAATGAAAGAGACTATTCGGTAATGATATATTACAAAATTGAATTTTTTCAATCAATACAATATATATTATATAAAAATGATGAAAAAATATCAATAAAAATGACATAGAATGATAATAAGCATAAAAAAGTCTGAAAAATTATTTTAATGGGTAAAAGCAATGCCTTAATTAGGCTGACGGTAAATGAGTAAAATCAAAAAGAGCAGAGTACACAAATAACATCTAATTCCATCCCCTGAACTAGATTTTTTTTCTATATTCCAAAGGTTACATCAAAAACTTCACCAACAATTCTCCTCTGCGTGTGCACAAGATTGTCCTTTTAAGATTACCTTTTTAGGAAATAAACTGTTCTAAAAAGGGATTTTGCACAGAAAATGTGTTTTTCTTTTCATTCAAACATCAAACATTCTCTCTCGCTCTCAGGCAACAGATTTGCCAAAGACGGTACATCCATGTCCGATATCTCTTCTTTGTGTTTTCGCATATGTCCATCACAAAGAACTTTCAGCCTGAACATTTTTCCGCACACGGAGCACCCATATGGCTTCTCTTCATTGTGAATTTTCATATGTCCATTTAGATGGGATTTTTCACGGAACCTTTTTCCACAAACAGAGCATCCATGTGGTCTCTCTCCAGTGTGTGACCTAGTGTGTATATCAAGATGTTCTTTACGGCTGAACTGTCTATTACATGTAGAACATCCGTATGGCTTCTCTCCACTGTGTGTTTTCAAATGTCTACTGAGGTGACCTTTACGGCCAAACATTTTTTCACAAACGGAACATCCGTATGGCTTCTCTTCAGTGTGTGTGCGAATATGCCTTTTCACACAGGCATTTGTGGTGAACTTTTTACCACATACTGAACATCCATAAGGCTTCTCCCCTGTGTGTGTTCGTTCATGTGAATCAAGTTGAAATTTTGTTGTGAACTTTTTAGGACATCCAGAACATCCATAAAGTTTCTCTCCACGGTGTTTTTTAGTGTGTAAATCAAGTTGACATTTTGTAATGAATTTTTCCCCACACACTGAACATCCGCATTGTTCTTTGGAACTGTACATCCTTGTGTGTCTATCTAAACTTATTTTCCATTTAAAATGTTTACCACAAGCATCACAAACAAAAGCTTTCTCTTCAATGTGTATGCTTATGTGTTTTTTGAGTTGCCATTTGGTGCTGAACGTTTTCCAACATACTGAACATCCATGTGGTTTCTCTCCAGTGTGTATTCTCCTGCTGTGTCTATTAAGTTCCCATTTTGAGCTAAAACTCTTTTCACATACGGAACATCCATGCGGTTTCTGTTCATCAGTCTTCATCGTGAATTATCTCCGAAAACCTGGTTGCATTGTCAATAAGATAATGTCACAAATCTGAAGCAACTATTCATCGCTCTTACAAAAAGTCTCGCAAAGTAAAAGGTGATCCCAATTTGCTCTCCAGTAAAATTAAATTGCTGAAACAAAAGAGGGATATCATTTACAAATAACAATACATGTGGATATTATTAAAAGGAATATGTAGGTTTAAAACTGTTTCGCAAAGTGTTTTTTGTAAAATTTATTTTTTAAATGTGGAATAGACGTTTAAAGGATACAATGGGAAATAATGAAATATTGTAAAAATACACCTTCATAATAAATTTGCCTTTGGGATGTAATACATGCAAATGGATTATAAGGTATTTTATGACAGGTCTAGATTTCTGAAACAATGAACGATCAATAGAACAACCTGCGCAAATATTGTTTAAATGAATCACAGCGTATTTGTTTACATGCAGGTACGGTCATGGAGGGGGGGAAAATAAATTTGCTCTAAAAGTAAGCACTGTATGCCCAAACAGTGATGGAAACTTTGGTCATGGCTGTGGCTATATGTCACCTTTGCAGCATTATTACCACTGATCTTGGTTCAAATATTGTTTGATACTTTCAGAATAAGGACGCATGGTTTGCCCCTCATATATCAAAACATGATGCACTGCCTATATGTCGATGTAGTGTTCCTATTTACAATATTAAATATAGAGGTTGTTATTAGGAAAAGATTGAGATATTCTAGCAATTTTGGATAAATTTAAAGTCTAAATTTCTTCAAAACTATTCGGTGGCTCTACTGTTAGCTCCACATCCGTCTGTCATAGTGTCATTTTTTCAAGTGAGCTACACTCATGGCTGGGCATGATTTTATTAATTTAAGTTATGGAACATCTAGCTGCCAATTAACATGATAGATTCAAATTTAGCAGTTAAATTTGATGGCTGTCAGTTCAATCTGTCCATCTATCTTTTTCAGGGCCGTATTAATAAATAGGCTGAAAAAGCTGCAGCTTAGGGCACCATGCTAGCAGGGGGCACCATGAACCCTCCAAAAAAATCATCATAATGACTGAAATAAAACATGCCCCATCCCTCGAGGCGGGAAGAGCACTCTTCAGGGGGCCTCACTCTTCAGGGGCCCCACTTCTCAGGGTGCCCCCAGCCCTCAGGGGGCCCCCACTCCTCAGAGGGCCCCACTCTTAAGGTGGCTCGCTACTCGTGGCCCAGCAATGGCGACATTACCATAGCAACAGCAGCCTGCTGAGCTCTGTGGGCAGCATTTTTGTCTTTTCATAATTCCGTGCGACGGCCACTTCATTTGCCATTTGCGCCACTTCTATTAGGGTTAGAGACTTCTGGTTTAAAGCATTACATGCGCTGTGAAGAGGACTGCAATCCCACAGAGTTTCAGCTTTAAAGTCCCAATAGAATATTTTTACAGGCAATTTTCGGCAAGCAGGTCTAATTTCTCAAAATGACTTTGAAATACAAATAAATTTTTATATCAAAATCCATCGCGGTAGCAAACCTTCTCTTATGCATTTTATTGTTCCTCACAATATTTAGAAATAAATGACAAAGAAATGAGAAATCCTATCTGGCCAATTTTTTTTAGCGCCATGATTTATAAAAAAAGTTAAAATTGTCAGATCAATATTTTTATTCCGAACCCCTTGGAGCGCCCTTTAAACTAAATATATCTCTTTGAAATTGTTATCAGCTTTTCCCTGAAAGTGTCTTCTTTAATTTCATGTTTCATTGCATAATATGGGATGCATGACCACTGAATGGTAGGGCAAACTTCACAGTAAAAAAGTTAAGAAAAAAATTGAGTTTTTCAGGATTGCGTGGACTGACTTTCTTGTACATAACCTCAAATATTTTGAAAAAAAGGCTGGTGGCGACCACTTTTTTTTACATATCCTTGCTATAAACTATGTTTTGGATCATTCTAAACTATTTTTAAGAAATCCTATCTTGGAAAGTTCACGAGTATCGAGCCACCTTAAAGGGCCCCACTCCTCTGGGTGCCCCAAGCCCTCAGGGGCCCCACTCCTCTCCCACCCCTCAGGGTGCCCCAACCCCCCTGAGCCCCCCAAAAAATGACTGAAATGAAACGTGAAAAAATTGCCTCCAGGCCCCACTCATTAGGGGGGGCCCCAATGCTCAGGGTGCACCAACCCTCAGTGTATCCCCAACCCTGAGCCTTCCAAAATCATTAATTTGCCTCTAAATAGCCCACACTGGCACTGATGGGGCGTAAAACACAAACTTACACACTCACTCCAAATCATTAAAATGGCTGAAATAAACTAGAAAAAAATTGGCCCTACCCTCAAGGTGTCCCGAGAATGTAAAGTCTGTAAACTAAAAATACAAAATCCCTGTGTGGTAAACTATAGGTACAGTTTCCAATGGGGGGAAAAACCGCCCTGAAAAAAAATTCAACCATAGATGAAAACGCCCCGCCAGCTCAAGTTGAGCTCCTGCGAAAATTGGGGGGGGGGGGAGGCACCAACTCAGGTGGCAGCTTAGGGCACCATCAAGGGTTAATCCGGCCCTGATCTTTTTATTATATTATTTTATTCTAGTATTTTCCCTTCATAGATCTCTGACAATGATAAGTGCAAATTACATGGCTCAACCATTTACGTATTATAATAAACTAGCATAACAATGTACATTGTACAAAGTATAAGCTGTCGGTTGGCTGTTACATTTTTCTGAAGTTTTTCCAATCATTAAAAAAGTGTTAAATACACATCAAAAGGCACTGCTTCATTGTATAGGTGATATATGTAGACAATTTCATTGCTGTATATGCAACTGGGGGAAAGTTTTGGCTCTGATGTGAAAATTTTTTAAAAATATTTTTGCACAGTATTACAAAAAATATAGAATATCTATCAGTCAGAGCATGAAGAGGCACAATTAGTCCATATAAGCCATATTTTTACCATAGTTTATCCATGTACATGCAATAGTGACAAAGTCTTCGGCAGAAACAAAAAATATATATATTTTTTTTTCAAAAGGTTAGAGTGTCTCATTTTTCGAACTTTTCTTCGGATCACGCTTGTCTTTACACCAATTGATCTAATATGTGGACAGACAATGCCGTTCAAATTTCAGCCAAATCCATTGATGTTTAGACCCCCCCCCCCGTCACCCACTTCTATTTTGGGGCTATTTTTATCATTCGCCAGTACAGTAAAACATGCTCTACAGACCTATTGTACCTATTAAGGTTGCTCAAAATGTACAATGAGGTGTCTGCTGGGTACTGCTTTCACTTCCATCAATTCCTTGTCCACATCATGTTATTTTTTGGCACTTTCAGGGCAAAAATCGCTAAATTCAGGTAAAATCCTTGTAAAATCGCCCAAATATCTAATCTTGTACTTACTAAGACGGGTAGATTGAGGATGGTGATATAGTTTATAAGTATAGGACTTGATAAAATTCAAGAATTAAGAACTACTTAAAAATCAAGAGTTGCCAACCCTAATTGGACTTCAATGAGGAATTCAGTTACGAAATAACTTAATAATTTAAGAAAAGATCACTCCAATATCCGTGACTGTAATTACACAAACCCAACCCAGCTAAGGACATTGTAGATAGTGTAGAAAAGCTGCATGCAAGTTTTCATAACCAAGCTATTAGCAGTTTGGCTGGAGTAGCGTAAGGGGTCCATGAATTACATGAAATAGTATGAATAGGCCTACATATTCAAAACCAGATTGATTCACTTACCTCACTGACTGATGAAGGAGACAGCCCAACTCCTCAGTGAGTCCTCTAACACAAAAGTTGACACAGCTATTTCAAGTGCGCTTGTCCATTCTGCTGTTTCAGTTAAAGTTGTGTGAACAACGGAAAGCTTATTGATGTCTGTCTTTGCAGTTTGACAAATTGATCTAGGTGACCTTTGATGTCATTCATGTTGTTGACTCACTTTACAGATTGAGTCAATCCTTTGTTTGTGTCAGTAACAGATTATATTCAGGTTTATTTACGATTGACCATATATGATCAAGACACAGATTAATGGTGTCATCAACAGCCGGATCACTTCACAGCTTTAATGCATGTTTGTATTTGACCACTTGTGGCTCAGTTTTGTTTCAGCCATGAAACAAAAATAAACCAAAAAGTAATCGCAAAAAAAAGAGGTTCTAAAATTTTGGAAATGAGCTGAAAATTTTTGCATGATTCAGGAATCTGAATCAGGAAGTCAGAAATACAAAATCTCTCACCATTTTCACGAATATAACATGTCAATTGTAACGTAGCATCTTTCGGAATATCTCTCACTTTCACTGCATATATCTCAATAGTACTCAATTTTTGTCAACAAATAAGCCTAACACAGTACCAAAGCACTAAGTAACTCCTTATTTTCATCCTGTAACAACCAGGCACATGCCTCAGATGGGACCCTGTCCCTGTGCCCTTATACATTTTGCATTAAAGAAGTGATTTTTGGCACGGCTATTCCAGACAGCAACTCTGAAGTATAGAATGGAGGTAAGAGCGGACTGCAATAATGACCAGTCACTCTCAAAAGAAATTGTCATGACTTGTAAAGGTTATTCACCACGGGAGAGGGAGTATGTGATTTATCACCCGAGGCCTTTAGGCCAAGGTGTGATAAACACATATTCCTGATCCCATGGTGAATAACCGGCTTATACCATGAGACAAACACTCAAACAGTCAAACATGAGAGGATAACTGGACAACAAAGAATATGGGAATTATTCCCCTGAAATACTGTAATGCGATTGGCTGACAGAGGTGTCGAAAGTTATAAGCAAACATATTTCAGGTCAATCATGCATATGTTATATTGCCCTTGCATTACCGACTGAGCCATAGATGGCTAAAATCCTTTAAAATCTGGTCGCAAAAAAAACTCAAGCTATCCTCTGGCCTCGTATTGAACTTTCTAAACATAAACTTGTTGTAGCCATTATATCTGGGCATATTAAGTTGGATTTTGGTGACTTTCCTGCAAAAATTGCAAGAGACTGAGTTTTTTTTTGCGACGTCATATATTTTTTCAGCTTTTCAAAATTTAGCAGACATAAGTTAGTAAATGCATTATTGAGACTCAATAAATAGTAGCAGCGACCCAATTATTGGTTCTATTTTGTACTATATTAAACTTGGAAGATATTAATGTATCACACAAATTTCTATTGCAAAAACGCCGACACAGTGTGCTATCAAAGTAAGCAGCTTTACCTCAATCTGCAAAATTCTCAAAAAAAAAATTGTCCCCTGATGTTCAGTAGAATTTGAATATCCTGTTAGTGCGAGTATATGTTCTGCTGGAACATCTCAAATTTACATGTAATTAGATGCAAATAATATAGGGAATTATGTCAAGTTGAAATAGATCATATAGAAGTGTTAATTTACAAGTTATAACCCCTTACACTTGACCATGTGAAAAATTTTGTCACGCTAAAATGTGCATTTTTGCCTGTTTTTTAACATATTTTGCCTAAAAACACGACAAAGGGATGTGATCTCATCATTTCTGATGCCTTTATTGGAAGGTAGACAATTTGTGCCAGAAGGTGAGATTAAATCCTTGTTCAAAAAATGATAAATGAGCCTTCAGGATTTTTTTAGTCAAATGTCAGAAATTTCTGATCCAAAGATTGAACCTTGTGCTATGATAGTCTATAGCAAATTATATGCCATACCAATTTTTGTGCTCTTTAAATAAATGCTAGACATCCTCAACCAAACTGCCAAGCATGTATTTTCAACTGAAGAAATGAAAATTTATTGGTTGATATTAAAGGTTTTGAGCCACATGTAACTGTTGGCAATGATAATATAATTGGCAGCCTCATGTATGCCTCAAGTATTGTACATTGAATGCTTTCTTTGCGAATTACCGAATGAGTATCCTTGATTCCCCAAACAGTTTGGTTGAGGTTGCTTAGAACTGACCCAATGGCAAAATATCATTCTTCTTGGATGCCAATGTCAATGCCACCTGGGATCTTCAGGTCAAAGTTGCCTGCAAAAACAATGCATTATCAATATAAAGGTAACTATTGATATCACTGGTATCCATTTCAGTGGCATCCCATTTTCTGAGTTCCAAATCATCTGCATGCTTTACTGCTTACTTGCTATGAGTGTCTGCATGAGGTCGAACCATGGGTAGGGAACCAAAACATTTTCAGTGGACCTTCAAGAGCAAAATCCCAGCTGGATGTTATTTGGATGAGACCTTACGCCCTTTGTATCAGTGTCTGTGCTGGGCTAGTAAAAGATCCTCACAAGAGGAAAATGTGTAAAGTGTTAGTAATTGAGGGCTTCCAATCTCCTCTTCCATCTCATTTATCAACCCTCATCGTTCATGAGCATGTATAACTGGGCTGACAGGACTAGGCATATCTGTGTTTCTATAATTTTATATATCTATCCATTCATATTTTAATGTTTTATAGTAGGGAAAAATATGAGTGATTACGTACATGCTCATGGTGATGTCACACAGATACTTTCCATGTTACAGAGGCAAATTCGGTGAGTCATATCCTTTTCTCAGCAACTTCTCACAGTGTTGCATGTCAATGAACATTTTTCTGAATGATGGGGGGGAGGGGGTTGAGTTTCACTTTAAAAACCGTATGGTAAATAATTTTTTGCTCGGTTTTGGTGAAATAAATAAACTCTTTTTGGGCAGTCTAAAAATAATTTCTGGTAAGGTTATATCTTAACAGGGTGTTGTTGATTTACATTCGTAAATTTGGGGATGTGATACAGTTGAAACAATCAATTATTGCCATTTGAGCAGAATATATTTCCCAATGAGCCTGATTGTGGCAACCTCCAAGCCAACCCTGTTAAATCTAATGGTCACACAATAATGTATCATGCATTTTGAAATTATGGGAAAATGTTCAGCTCATTTCCAAAATCTTACAACCCAAGATTTTTTTGCAAGTAGTTTTGTGTTTGTCATTGTTTCATGGAGGAAACAGAACTGAGCCACAAGTTGTCAAATACAAACAAGCATTAAAGCTGTGAAGTGATCAGGCTGTTGATATATATATAACGACGAGGGTGTAATCTCTGCCTTGGCCATATGGTCAATCGTGAATAAACTTCAATATAATCTGTTACCGACACAAACAGAGAGGATTACCTTGATTGAGTCATTGATTCAATCTGTAAAGTGGGTCAACATCAGTGGCGTAACAAGGCGGTCTCGAGTGGGGGGGCACCTGGGGGGGCACGCGATTCTCTGGGGGGGCACCCTCTATACTAACTGTATATTTTAGCCAGAATTGGAAAGTTCATATGGGGGGGCACCTGGGGGGGCACAGGTCCAATATGGGGGGTACGTGCCCCCCGTGCCCCCCCATAGGGACGCCACTGGTCAACATCAGAGTGATATCAAAGGTCACCTAGATCAATTTGCCAAGCTGCGAAGACAGACGTCAATAAAGCTTTCCGTTGTTCACACAACCTCAAGTCCTAAACTGAAACAGCAGACTGGAGAAGTAGATATGAAAGAGCTGTGTCAACCTGACAACCTTTGTAGAAGAGGACTCTACAAGAAGGAGTTGAGCTGTCTCCTCCACTGGACCTCCAGTCAATGAGGTAAGTGAATCAATCTGCTTTTTAATATGTAATTATACAGTGGTCAAAATAGCCCATGTTATTTGGGGGGGGGGGGGATCTCTCAAGTTCCAAGGCCCAAAGAGTTGAAGCTGTTGCAGACTGAATTTTGCAGGACGCCAGAAGCGCTTTACAGCCGGAGTGTTTCAGATGCTCTAAAAATGAATTCTGAGAACTTTATAGGCATGTTTTATCTCACGAAAATTAGTTTTGAAAATCCTATTGGGGATCTATATAAATCACAAGAGGAAGAGGTTGTAGTATGCTGATTAATCTCCACTTGCTGGTACATGCTTATTCCTCCTAACAAATTCACTATTTGGGGGGGGGGGGGTTTCAGGACCCCCTCTGGGTCCTTCTAAAAAATGCATTTGAGGGGGTCCCAAGAACATTTTGACCACTGTAATTACCCCCCTATGCACAGAGTGCATGGAGGGGATATATATAACAGTGATACAGGTATGAAACTGGCCTAAAATGTGCGTATGCCCAGATATCTTAAACTAAAAAAAAAAAAAAATTACCAGGGAAGCCTTGAAATACCCTAATCCTACAAAATGTAAGCTTAAATAACAAATATATTATAAATTGTTAAATGAATCATGAAATATACCTCTGCCATGCTGGTACTGGAGGCGTTTTCCTGTCATTTCGCTTGCTTGCATCAGTTCAGCAAAGTTACTAAGTTAGTGTGATTTATTGCTCCAATAAAATCGTTAATAAATGACCAATTTTCAAAATTTAAAAACTTTAATATATTGATTTGGACAGCCCATGTCCATTCCCATCATCGTTTAATCATTATTTCTTATAATAACCGGTAAATCAGCCCGTCGTGCGTGTCGCTATTGTTGGATGATTGATCCCAAGGATTCACAACAACAACTAGAACCTTTCGGTTGCATGATGTTATAAAATGGGCAGTGGCCTCATGGGGGAATATTGTTCACTAATGTTTTTTTACTATAATACATAAATGGTTGAGCCACGAAATTTGCACAGCACTTATCATTGTCAGAGATCTACCAATAGAATAGTATAGAATAATAGGATGCAAAGATCGATAGGTAGATGGATAGCTAGATAGATAAATAGATTGGTAGATAGATAGATAGTTAGATAGTTAGATGGATAGATGGATAGATAGATAGATAGACAGATAGATAGATAGGAAGAAAGATAACTATCAAATTTAAATTTGCTAAGGAATTTATCGTATTTAATTTCAGATGTTACATAACTGAAATCAATAATATACGTAGCAATGAATGTAGCTCACTTTAATAGCACAATACAAACGAATGTGGAGGTAATAGCAATTAGGCAGATCAGATTAAGAGGGGTCCCCCTTCACCTGTGACCCATGTGAATATTTAATCAGACCAAGTATTTTGGTACATTAATTAATTGATTTATTGACTTTGTTCAATATTATTTCAAGAATTCACATACATGTTAACAAGAAGTACTCTGTCAAAATAACATTAGGATCGCACACAAAGTTTTTTGACTTATTTCCAATGTGGTCCTTGCTAACAACAAAATGGTGCTGCTAAGCAAACAAAGGCCACTAATCCTGACATTTAAATTTGAAAATTATAAAGAACATAAAATTTAAATTTGAATAGTTATACATCCCTGCCGGGTATAAGATGCAAAAATCATGGGTGCCATGCTTACACCTGCAACAGCTAAAAACTCCTCCCCAAGCAATGCCATTCACATAAACTGTCCACCTATCCTTATTGATCTATCCTGTCCTTCTGATAACAGCAAATAACAGTGAAACAGCTACCTTATTTACGTTTTCTGCCTCTACTGTTGTTCCCCACCAGGGGCGCATGAATCTCCATTGTAGTTCCGCTATTGCTCACGTTTAGGACTGGCGCCACTGTCTGCCTTCCCGCCAAAAAGATCCAAACACTTCACTCTCACCAACTGCTCTTCACTCCTACCTGGTTCATTCACTACTCATCGTATCTTCCTCATCTTACCCTCATTTTAAAGCACTTCTCAAACCCATTCCACCTGTCAATGTCTCAATGCCCAAACATTTTACCTGTTTGCCTAAATTCTATAAATTTACAACAATCCACATTTCCTTTAAACATATCTTTTCCTTTCCTTACAGCCATGACATTTCCAGTCTTTCTTCATCGATATGCCATAACTCATAGCATTTTATGTCAAAAGGATAGGAAATACAATCAACTTCAATTCCTCTACCACCACTCTTTACCTATATTACAATTATTACTCAAATGTCATTTCAAATGCTCAGCATGCAACACGGGGCAAGATGCCAATGCAGGTAGAGGGGGGGGGGGGTTAATTATTCCCCATTTTAGTCCGGCCCCAAATCAAGGGTAAATCTAGTGTACTTATATGATAATAAAATCAAAAAGATACAACATCCCTGTTCCCATTATAATGAGCCTTGGTCCTTAGGTAAGTTCTTACTTTACTTTTGAATAATTGCTTGTTAACAGACATGATGGATACAGGAAAGTCATTCCAGGCCATTACACCTAGGTAGGAAAAGTTAAATAAATTTATCAATGCCAATTGCTCGTGCTATACAAAAGTTATGTTCAGCATATCTGGTCATATATCTATGACTAATGATATAAAATTTGTTACAGAAATATATTGGAGCAACTTGATGGTAAATAATATGTAAATGTCAAAGCATGAAGTCGGGACTGCCTTAATGCAAAAAATAAATTTTAAAAGACATACTCTAAATTGTAATTACCAGATTTTTTCTCGAAATTCATTTTTGTATTCAGGTTTGTTCCATAAAAATTTTGGAGAAAAAAATTGGGACAAAGAAAAATAGGGTGGAAAGGTAATATTCTAAGAGAAAATGTTTAAAAAAAGTAACTTTTTTTTCCGAAAAAAAAAAAGTTTTCTGGGAATTTTTTTTTTATGCGAACATGTTTTTTTGGAAACTTTTTTTCGAACATTTTTGGTAAATTATTTTTTTCAAACATTTTGTGACAGTGATTTTTTGGGTTTTTTTCGAACATGTTTGTTTTCGAACATTTTTGGAAATTTTTTTTTTCAAACATTTTATGGTAATTTTTTTTTTTTTCAAACTTCTTTTTTTTTGGATTTTTTTTTTCGAACATTTTTTGGTATTTTTTTTTCCAAACATTTTTGGTAATTTTTTATTTTACAAACATTTTACAGTATTTTTTATTTTTGGTAAAAAAAATTTTTTTTCGCACATATTCGGTAATTTTTTTTTTGGGTAATTTTGTTTTTTGTTTTTTTTTAAATTCAAAAAAAAGAAATGCCAGGATCATATCATGGGATGTCTGAGTCACTTTTTTTGATTGAACCATCTGGCTGGTTCACTCTTTGCTTGTTTGCCATAAGGGACGAGACACTCAGTCGCTTCGCTTCGCTCGGTGAGCCGGTGGCTCTGTCTCGTATATTAAGCATGTGATTCAGAATTAGTTGTTGAGCCCTCTCAAGTTCACACTATCCTATAATGGGATCTTGATCCCAGATCTAAGATGAAATGTACAATTTTATTTTGTGTTATTTGCAATTTCTTACCTAAGCGCCGGGACAGTCCCATAAGCCAAGCGGAGACAGTATAGTCAAAATGGCATTCAATTAGTCAGTGTAGGAGTTGAGGCCAGGACATGTGAGACTGAGACTGAGACCAAGGCATGAGCATCCGAGACCGAGGCAGTGACCCTCCGAGACCGACATCGAGACTGAGGCATCAGCTATCGAGAACGAGACCGAGTGAACAAATTATCTTTAACTGCCAAACTATTTTAGCGTGGCATTTTATCGACATTTAGCCATCATATCGCGTACAATAAGGCTACAACAGTGTAATTACAGATTTCGCTCAATGACTACAAAAGGAGTTAAAGGACTGCTCTGAAAACAATTAGGGGGCAATCATTACTTTTTTAAAGGACGGGGATGTCGGATTGATCTCACCAGGAATAAAGTTACAGATTAAAAATTCGTTTTGAGTGTCTGACAACCTAAATTATTTACTTCTAAATCAAACATTGCAGACTGAGATAGTCTGTCCACCAGAAATTTATTTCAAGACTGCTGGGAAAGAATTAATCTTTTCTGCATGACTGGAAAAAATATATCGCAGTTTTTTTCTAAAATTATGTGGCAGCTTGTCAGTTTCATCACATACTTTCTCATTTTAAAATGCTTTAAAAATTATGCTTTCTAGGTAGATAGTATAACATACTCTGAGCTTGTCGGTTCAAATATATTAGACAGTGGTATGTTTCTGTTACAAGTATATTAAAAATATTTGGAATATTTTTTGAGACATGCATCATGTTGGGAGATTCAGTCAGAAATGTTGTCCCGTTCCATTTTGTTGAGTTAGGTTATGTGTCAGACACTCCGGTGTGTAAAGTTAATGATCAGGCACTAAGGCAACTTCCATCATTATGCTAGAAACTTATATGTCAAAGCACCTCAATTGGTGAAAGAAAATTAAAGATATTTACTGCTTTTGGAGATTCGTAACTTCATTACTGGGTATCACAAAAAATGGCGCTCCCTCATAACATGCCACTCAGCCTAGAATAGATATTTAGTCTTTAAAGCAGGTCCTATAGATAAGATGAACTGACTGATAATTATACTAACTGACAGGAAAATTTAGTTTGACTCAAATGGACTGTTCTAACAAATTGTTCCTTATTTATGTGATCGGCCTCGGACATGCCTCAGACAAATATCCGAGTCCGAGTCCAAGGCCAAGGATTGGTCATCCGAGACCAAGGCCGAGGCCGGGGCCATCAAAATAAATGTTACGAAGAAAACTTTGTGAAAAAGTTTTAAACCTACATATTATGTAATATCCACATGAATTGTTATTTGTAAATGATATCCCTCTTTTGTTTCAGCAATGAGACTTTTTGCAAGAACAATGAATCGTTGCATCAGATTTGTCACATTATCTTATTGACACTATAACTTCGGTTTCAGAGATAATTCACGATGAAGGCTGATGAACAGAAACCGCATGGATGTTCCGTATGTGAAAAGAGTTTTAGCTCAAAATGGGAACTTAGTAGACACAGCAGGAGAATACACACTGGAGAGAAACCACATGGATGTTCAGTATGTTGGAAAACCTTCAGCACCAAATGGCAACTTGATGTACACACAAGAACCCACACTGGAGAGAGGCCATACGGATGTTCTGTATGTGGGAAACTGTTCAAGCAAAAAAGTAACCTTAATGGACACAAAAGAACGCATACAGGAGAGAAGCCTTATTCTTGTTCTGGATGTCCTAAAAAGTTCACAACAAAATGGCAACTTGATATACATACAAGAACTCACACAGGAGAGAAGCCTTATGGATGTTCAATATGTGGTAAAAAGTTCACCACAAATGGCCATGTGAAAAGCCACATACAAACACACAGAGGAATAAAGCCATATGGATGTTCTGTTTGTAGTAAAAAGTTCTCTACAAAAGCTGGAGTTCACCGGCATGAAAAAACACACACTGTAGAAAAACAATACAGATGTTCGATTTGTGCCGAAGTTTTCAACACCACAGCACTTCTGAATAAGCACATAAGCACACACTCTGAAGAGAAAGTTTATGTTTGCCATGCTTGTGGTAAAAGTTTTACCGCAAAAACAAGTTTACTAAGACACACAAGAATGTACAGTTCCAAAGAACAATACGGATGTTCAGTATGTGGGGAAAAATTCATTACAAAATGCCAACTTGATATACATACTAAAAGACACCGTGGAGAGAAACATTTTGGATGTTATGTATGTCCTAAAAAGTTCACAACAAAGTATCAACTTGATAAGCATACAAGAACCCACACCGGAACGAAGCCTTATTCTTGTTCTGTATGTCCTAAAAGGTTCACAACAAAGTATCAACTTGATAAGCATACAAGAACCCACACCGGAACGAAGCCTTATTCTTGTTCTGTATGTCCTAAAAGGTTCACAACAAAAAGTCAACTTGTTGTACATACAAGAACTCACACTGGAGAGAGGCCTTATGGATGTTCAATATGTGGTAAAAAGTTCACCACAAATGGCCATGTGAAAAGGCACATACAAACACACATAAGGGAGAAGCCATATGGATCTTCAGTGTGCGGAAAAATGTTCAGGCAGAAAGTTGCTTGCGCTGGACATGTGCGAAAACAAAAAGAAGAGATATCGGACATGGATGTACCGTCTTTTGCAAGTCTGTTGCCTGAGAGTGAGAGAGCTTCTTGGATGTTTGAATGAAAAAAAGAAAAACACATTTTCTGTGCAAAATCCACCTTTTTTCTGTTTATTTCCTGAAAAAGTAATCTTAAAATGACAATCTGGTGCACATGCATAGGCGAGTTGCCCTCTATAGATGTCGGTAAAGGTTTTGATGTAACCTTTGGAATATTGGTGTTACTCTAGTTCTTGGGATGAAATCAGATGTTATTTGTGTACTTTGCTGTCTTTGATTTTACTTATTTACCATAGGCCTAATTAAGGCATTGCTTTTACATATTAAAATAATATTCAGACTTTTTAATGCTTATTATCATTCTATGTCATTTTTTATTGATATATTTTCCTCATCATTTTTATATATTATACATTGTATTGATTTTAAAAAAAGATAAAATTTTTTAATATATGATTACCGAATAGTCTGTTTCATTGTCAGACTTTTCTGGATGTATTTGCATGAGCTGCATGATGAGAAACCATTTTGTGGGCTTTGGATTTACAAACAGGATCAAACTGGACACTCATAATATAAATTTAAACAGTAAAAATGTAACGAAAGATGTCCTCAGTTGTCTACTAGGCCTAAATAAGACTGAGAAGCCAATTTCTGCAGTCATTCGATGAAGTGTGCCCAGCTGATGGCTCTCCTGCATGGTGAAATTGGTCATATCCACTCGAAAAGCCACAGATTTGAAAAAAACTGGGGCAGGCTCACTCCAAGGCAGCTGACTTAGCCAGAAATAACGCTACTAACTTATAAATTCACACATTCAGGGTCGATATATTTACCAATAATTCGGCCAACTGTCATAAAAATCAGAGAAGGGGCCTTCAATAGATTCAAGGTTATACTAGCATTTTCCCGTGATAGAAGAATATGTTACTGAATGGTAAACACCATTTGTGACAGGCATTTTTTGTTACATTAATATAAATGTGTGTGATGTTAACAGTAATTTCATTATATCATATATAGAGTAGGTCGGGGCATGCGGCCCCCCCCTTAACTTCGAGGTGCGATTTGACCTACTTTTTATGGGCGATTATTTGAATGCTTAAGCTACCAGGCAGGGATCATTTGACTCTACTAATAACTAGTGAAACAATTGCCTACCAATTTTAATAAGGGAGTTACAGCCATTTTTATAAAAAATATTAAATGGCCTTCTTACCCCACCCATCGGGCAAGAAGCCCCCCTATTATAATCCTATGGCAATTTTTTTGCGAGCGCATTCAGCCTAAAAGTTATTTCTTAGTGTTCTTCTATCATTTTTAAGGCATTCTATTCACTTTTTCTGAATTTCAGAATTTTTCTGTTCATACTTTTATTTTTAAATGTTTTTTGCCCTATTTCAATTTCAGGCCAAATTTTTCCTATTTTAATTAGCTGTTATATCAAGAATTAAGGTAAAGGACACATTATTAAATGGTACCTGAAGCAGCTTCGACCCCCAGTGGAGGGGGCCTCATGCCCCATATCATGTTGGGCCTCTCGCCCCAATCCCACATATTTTAATTTGACCTTTATATTTTAAACTAAAATGCAAAACACATGATCCAAATCATATTTATGTGATGGTCATAAAGTGAAGGAATGCAGATATCCATTATAGTTTAAAAAATTTACAAAGCTATTTCTGACAACCCCTTTCAAAGAATTAGTCAAAGTTACAAAAAACTTGCACATTTCTTCGTTTCTTTAATTTCTACTATGGTTTGGTGCTGTTTGCCCTGAAAATTTGTGACGTCACCTAAAACGCCTCTAGCTTCAATCCTATCAATAGATAAACGCACCAAAAATGTAAGTTTGGATATAACCCTGGGGGGGCCTCTCACCTAACCCGGGCTTCTTGCCCGACCTACTCTATATCAATAAGCCCATGCTATCTGTAGAATTAGTTGGAAAGATGCATGAATTACACTGAGATGCAGAAATACCCAAGTTTCTGAGAAATATGACCTGATGCTCAAAGAAAGGGTGCTGAGCAGGTGGTAGAGAACTTGCAGGTGCTGCCCTCTTGTGTATTGTATATGAATGAGCTTAAAACTAATCCTAATTAATTAGAGCATTTTGAGAAGTCTGATAGGCCCGAAAAGGGGAGGCCCAAGCCTTGAGTGGGCATGGAACGTAAAGGGAGAAATTATAAGATGATACATTGAGTATACAGTGTAACTTGAGATATTTGCTGGATCTTATCATTTTAATTGTAAGATAAAGGGGGACTAATTTTTGTTGAACTGTTTATTAGAATATCAGGCAACGGTATGCAGTCGAAGAGCTATAAGCCGAATTGGCTACTTCCAATATGGTGAGAATTTTGACTGACCGAGTTTGATATTACTGTCAGAATGACTATGGACCTGTACCTCTTAGACAATTATGCAATACCAAACTGACAATTTTTGTGCCCTGTATTTTCAACTGATGAGATGAAAACATATTGCGTCATAAAGGCTGATATGATATCTGTGTGTTGAAAATGAATGTCTGCCAATTTTCTTAAAGTCTCAGATAAGTGAAACACAAAGTCAATGTAATTTCAACAGGGATGGGGGGGGGGGTTCATTCACTCAGCAAAGGTTTTGACCCACATGTAACTGTTAGCAATGATCATATAATTGGCAGCCTCTTGTATCAAGTACATTGAATGCTTTCTTCACAAATTGCCAAATGAGTATCCTTGCTTTTCCAAGCAGTTTGGTTGAGGTTGCTTGTCATTGATCCAATGGCAAAATATCATCCATTTCACTTACATACTGGCAACACTGTAGTGTATCATAATAGTGTGATAGTAATTTTATTGGTAAACTGTGACACCTGGTCTCTCTTATCAGAATTCATACCCTTTTTAAGTAGGATTCGTGAATTGCTAAACTATGAAGACTTAGTAAATTCTATGTCAAAACAACTGTGCGCAAGATGATTTCTTTATATGCATGACTTTATTACCACTGACACCAACAATATGAAGAACATCTTTGTTAAAAAAATGCAAAAGAAGTTTGCTCGCTTAAGCCTTCTGGTAGACGCGGATGTAGTCAACCTCCATGGCTCCAAGGGGAGTCTCCCAAGTGGAATACCAGGTGCCTTGGCCACCCCAGAAGTCCTCATATGGAGTGGGGGAGTCATTGTCCCATGGCTTTGGTTCAGCACCACCCTTGTTGACAGCACTGTCTGGGAAGAAGCCATTGTTGCCTCCGACAGCTACGTTCATGATGAAGTGGAACTGAAAGACAAGTAAGACAATTATGAATTATGAGTTTCTCAGTTAAATCAAAGTGCTGATTATGCTAATTTTCTCTTCTGCACATTGTGCAGTCAAATCCTAATATGGCAGCCAATTTATAACATATCATAAGTTCAAAACACAGATCATGAAGCGATCACCTGAATGAGGAAAGATTTAGTAGATATTAGATTGACTTACAGCCTTGTCAAAAGGAGCCATCTTGGGGACACTGGGGTTCTCGGTCCAGGGATTCTCGGATCCAGGGAACCAGGGTTGTCCGAATTCCCAGAATCCTGTCCACTCAGGGTTGTTGGGGATGAGGGGATCGGGCACATCCAGGATAACTTCCCCATCAAGGCGGAATCTGTCAGAAGTTTACAATGCTAAACATAGTTTCACAAAACTCAGCCGATTGCCTCTGTTTTTAATCTTTCCTTTTATAGATTATTAGCTGGCAATAATGCCAGTATAAAGACTGACTTAAGATTGGAATAAAATAATGCAGTCTTGTCAAAATTAACAATCTTTGAGATATTTCTAGTTTTCTTACATTTTAAGAGCTTTTTTTGATATATACTGATGTCGCATCATTTTAATCTAATGGAAATCGATTAGGCTGGAGTATCATACTAGACTTTTTAACATGTTTCTGATATAATTGCTAATGCTGCATAGTTATGTTTTCAACCTACCTCAAACCATCCTCATTCCATTAAACGACGTAGTCATGGAAGTGGTTGGTGTAGTCACTGGTATTGGTAACTCCTGAAAAGATAACAAGTAAGAATTTTGTGAAAAGAGTTTGTCAGGGGAACACTGCATATAAAAATACATACATTGTAACTGTATTAACAGAAATGACACGATTGATTGATTGAAACATACCTGGGTCCATTGCTCAGGAAATATTTGTTCTGGTCAGCCAATCCGGTAGCGAACCAAACACGGGACCTTCAAGAGCAAAATCCCAGCTGGATGTTATTTGGATGAGACCTTACGCCCTTTGTATCAGTGTCTGTGCTGGGCTAGTAAAAGATCCTCACAAGAGGAAAATGTGTTAATAATTGAGGTCTTCCAATCTCCTCTTCCATCTCATTTATCAACCCTCATCATGCATGAGCACGTATATTCGTATAACTGGGCTGACAGGACTACGCATATCTGTATTTCTATAATTTTACATATCCATCTGCTCATATTTTAATGTGTCATAGCAGGGAAAAATATGAGTCATACATACATGCTCATGGTGATGTCACACAGATACTTTCCATGTTACAGATGCATCGTAGCGTCTGATGGCTCAAATTCGGTCAGTCATATCCAGCACTCACATTGTTGTATGTCAATGGGCATTGTTTCTAAATGACGGGGGGTTGAGCTTCATTTTAAATTAAAAAAATTTGCTTAGTTTTGGTCTAATAAATCAACTCTTTTTGGGCAGTCTAAAAATAATTTCTGGTAAGGTTATATCTTAACAGGGTGTTGTTGATTAACATACATACATTTTTGGATGTGGTGCAGTTGAAACAATCAATTATTGCCATTTGAGCAGAATATATTTCCCAATGAGCCTGATTGTGGCAACCTCCAAGCCAACCCTGTTAAATCTAATGGTCACACAATAATGTATCATGCATTTTGAAATTATGGGAAAATGTTCAGCTCATTTCATTCCCAAAATTTGACAACCCAAGATTTTTGTGTTAATAATTTTGTGTTTGTTATTGTTTCATGGCTGAAACAAAACTGAGCCACAAGTGGTCAAATACAAACAAGCATTAAAGCTGTGAAGTGATCAGGCTGTTGATATATATATAACGACAAAGGTGTAACTTAGGTGTTAGTCTCTGCCTTGGCCATATAGTCAATCGTGAATAAACTTCAATGTAATCTGTTACTGATACAAAGAGAGAGGATTACCTTGATTGAGTCATTGATTCAATCTGTAAAGTGCGTCAACATCAGAGTGACATCAAAGGTCACCTAGATCAATTTGCCAAGCTGCGAAGACAGACGTCAATAAAGCTTTCCGTTGTTCACACAACCTCAAGTCCTTAACTGAAACAGCAGACTGGAGAAGTAGATATGAAAGAGCTGTGTCAACCTGACAACCTTTGTAGAAGAGGACTCTACAAGAAGGAGTTGAGCTGTCTCCTCCAGTCAATGAGGTAAGTGAATCAATCTGCTTTTGAATATGTAATTATCCAGTAGTCGAAATAGCTCATGTTATTTGGGGGGGGGGGGGTCTCTCAAGTTCCAAGGCCTGAAGAGTTGAAGCTGTTGCAGCCTGAATTTTGCCGGACGCCAGAAGCGCTTTAAAGCCGGAGTGTTTCAGATGCTCTAAAAATGAAATCCGAGAACTTTTTAGGCATGTTTTATCTCAGAAAATTGGTTTTGTAAACCATATTGGTGATGTATATAAATCACAAGAGGTTGTAGTATGCTGATTAATCTCTACTTGCTGGTACATGTGCGTATGCCCAGATATCTTAAACTAAAATTGAAAAAAAAAGTATTACCAGGGAGGCCTTGAAATACCCTAATCCTACAAAATATAAGCTTAAATAACAAATATATTATAAATTGTCAAAGAAATCATGAAAAATACCTCTGCCACGCTGGTACTGGAGGCGTTTTTCTGTCATTTCGCTTGCTTGCATCAGTTCAGCAAAGTTACTAAGTTAGTGTGATTTATTGCTCCAATAAAATCGTTAATAAATGACCAATTTTCAAAATTTAAAAACTTTAATATATTGATTTGGACAGCCCATGTCCATTCCCATCATCGTTTAATCATTATTTCTTATAATAACCGGTAAATCAGCCCGTCGTGCATGTCGCTATTGTTGGATGCTTGATCCCAAGGATTCACAACAACAACTAGAACCTTTCGGTTGCATGATGTTATAAAATGGGCAGTGGCCTCATGGGGGAATATTGTTCACTAATGTTTTTTTACTATAATACATAAATGGTTGAGCCACGAAATTTGCACAGCACTTATCATTGTCAGAGATCTACCAATAGAATAGTATAGAATAATAGGATGCAAAGATCGATAGGTAGATGGATAGCTAGATAGATAAATAGATTGGTAGATAGATAGATAGTTAGATGGATAGATGGATAGATAGATAGATAGATAACTATCAAATTTAAATTTGCTAAGGAATTTATCGTATTTAATTTCAGATGTTACATAACTGAAATCAATAATATACGTAGCAATGAATGTAGCTCACTTTAATAGCACAATACAAACGAATGTGGAGGTAATAGCAATTAGGCAGATCAGATTAAGAGGGGTCCCCCTTCACCTGTGACCCATGTGAATATTTAATCAGACCAAGTATTTTGGTACATTAATTAATTGATTTATTGACTTTGTTCAATATTATTTCAAGAATTCACATACATGTTAACAAGAAGTACTCTGTCAAAATAACATTAGGATCGCACACAAAGTTTTTTGACTTATTTCCAATGTGGTCCTTGCTAACAACAAAATGGTGCTGCTAAGCAAACAAAGGCCACTAATCCTGACATTTAAATTTGAAAATTATAAAGAACATAAAATTTAAATTTGAATAGTTATACATCCCTGCCGGGTATAAGATGCAAAAATCATGGGTGCCATGCTTACACCTGCAACAGCTAAAAACTCCTCCCCAAGCAATGCCATTCACCTAAACTGTCCACCTATCCTTATTGATCTATCCTGTCCTTCTGATAACAGCAAATAACAGTGAAACAGCTACCTTATTTACGTTTTCTGCCTCTACTGTTGTTCCTCACCAGGGGCGCATGAATCTCCATTGTAGTTCCGCTATTGCTCACGTTTAGGACTGGCGCCACTGTCTGCCTTCCCGCCAAAAAGATCCAAACACTTCACTCTCACCAACTGCTCTTCACTCCTACCTGGTTCATTCACTACTCATCGTATCTTCCTCATCTTACCCTCATTTTAAAGCACTTCTCACACCCATTCCATCTGTCAATGTCTCAATGCCCAATCACTTTTACCTGTTTGCCTAAATTCTATAAATTTACAACAATCCACGTTTCCTTTAAACATATCTTTTCCTTTCCTTACTGCCATGACATTTCCAGTCTTTCTTCATCAATATGCCATAACTCATAGCATTTTATGTCAAAAGGATAGGAAATACAATCAACTTCAATTCCTCTACCACCACTCTTTACTTATATTAAAATTATTACTCAAATGTCATTTCAAATGCTCAGCATGCAACACGGGGCAAGATGCCAATGCAGGTAGAGGGGGGGGGGGTGCTAAATTATTCTCCATTTTAGTCTGGCCCCAAATCAAGGGTAAATCTAGTGTACTTATATGATAATAAAATCAAAAAGATACAAAATCCCTGTTCCCATTTTAATGAGCCTTGGTCCTTAGGTAAGTTCTTACTTTACTTTTGAATAATTGCTTGTTAACAGACATGATGGATACAGGAAAGTCATTCCAGGCCATTACACCTAGGTAGGAAAAGTTAAATAAATTTATCAATGCCAATTGCTCGTGCTATACAAAAGTTATGTTCAGCATATCTGGTCATATATCTATGACTAATGATATAAAATTTGTTACAGAAATATATTGGAGCAACTTGATGGTAAATAATATGTAAATGTCAAAGCATGAAGTCGGGACTGCCTTAATGCAAAAAATAAATTTTAAAAGACATACTCTAAATTGTAATTACCAGATTTTTTCTCGAAATTCATTTTTGTATTCATGTTTATTCCATAAAAAGTTTGGAAAAAAAATTGGGACAAAGAAAAATAGGGTGGAAAGGTAATATTCTAAGAGAAAATGTTTAAAAAAAGTAACTTTTTTTTCCAAAAAAAAAAAATTTTTCAAAAATTAAAAAAAAAAAAGTGCCAGGATCATATTATGGGATGTCTGAGTCACTTTTTTTGATTGAACAATCTGGCTGGTTCACTCTTTGCTTGTTTGCCATAAGGGACGAGACACTCAGTCGCTTCGCTTCGCTCGGTGAGCCGGTGGCTCTGTCTCGTATATTAAGCATGTGATTCAGAATTAGTTGTTGAGCCCTCTCAAGTTCACACTATCCTATAATGGGATCTTGATCCCAGATCTAAGATGAAATGTACAATTTTATTTTGTGTTATTTGCAATTTCTTACCTAAGCGCCGGGACAGTCCCATAAGCCAAGCGGAGACAGTATAGTCAAAATGGCATTCAATTAGTCAGTGTAGGAGTTGAGGCCAGGACATGTGAGACTGAGACTGAGACCAAGGCATGAGCATCCGAGACCGAGGCAGTGACCCTCCGAGACCGACATCGAGACTGAGGCATCAGCTATCGAGAACGAGACCGAGTGAACAAATTATCTTTAACTGCCAAACTATTTTAGCGTGGCATTTTATCGACATTTAGCCATCATATCGCGTACAATAAGGCTACAACAGTGTAATTACAGATTTCGCTCAATGACTACAAAAGGAGTTAAAGGACTGCTCTGAAAACAATTAGGGGGCAATCATTACTTTTTTAAAGGACGGGGATGTCGGATTGATCTCACCAGGAATAAAGTTACAGATTAAAAATTCGTTTTGAGTGTCTGACAACCTAAATTATTTACTTCTAAATCAAACATTGCAGACTGAGATAGTCTGTCCACCAGAAATTTATTTCAAGACTGCTGGGAAAGAATTAATCTTTTCTGCATGACTGGAAAAAATATATCGCAGTTTTTCTCTAAAATTATGTGGCAGCTTGTCAGTTTCATCACATACTTTCTCATTTTAAAATGCTTTAAAAATTATGCTTTCTAGGTAGATAGTATAACATACTCTGAGCTTGTCGGTTCAAATTTATTAGACAGTGGTATGTTTCTGTTACAAGTATATTAAAAATATTTGGAATATTTTTTGAGACATGCATCATGTTGGGAGATTCAGTCAGAAATGTTGTCCCGTTCCATTTTGTTGAGTTAGGTTATGTGTCAGACACTCCGGTGTGTAAAGTTAATGATCAGGCACTAAGGCAACTTCCATCATTATGCTAGAAACTTATATGTCAAAGCACCTCAATTGGTGAAAGAAAATTAAAGATATTTACTGCTTTTGGAGATTCGTAACTTCATTACTGGGTATCACAAAAAATGGCGCTCCCTCATAAAATGCCACTCAGCCTAGAATAGATATTTAGTTTTTAAAGCAGGTCCTATAGATAAGATGAACTGACTGATAATTATACTAACTGACAGGAAAATTTAGTTTGACTCAAATGGACTGTTCTAACAAATTGTTCCTTATTTATGTGATCGGCCTCGGACATGCCTCAGACAAATATCCGAGTCCGAGTCCAAGGCCAAGGATTGGTCATCCGAGACCAAGGCCGAGGCCGGGGCCATCAAAATAAATGTTACGAAGAAAACTTTGTGAAAAAGTTTTAAACCTACATATTATGTAATATCCACATGAATTGTTATTTGTAAATGATATCCCTCTTTTGTTTCAGCAATGAGACTTTTTGCAAGAACAATGAATCGTTGCATCAGATTTGTCACATTATCTTATTGACACTATAACTTTGGTTTCAGATATAATTCACGATGAATGCTGATGAAAAGAAACCGCATGGATGTTCTGTATGTGAAAAGAGCTTTAGCTCAAAATGGGAACTTAACAGACACAGCAGGAGAATACACACTGGAGAGAAACCGCATGGATGTTCAGTATGTTGGAAAACTTTCAGCACCAAATGGCAACTTGATGTACACACAAGAACCCACACCGGAGAAAGGCCATACGGATGTTCTGTATGTGGTAAACTGTTCAAGCAAAAAAGTAACCTTAATGGACACTTAAGAACGCACACAGGAGAGAAGCCTTATTCTTGTTCTGGATGTCCTAAAAAGTTCACAACAAAATATGAACTTGAAATACATACAAGAACCCACACCGGAACGAAGCCTTATGTCTGTTCTGTATGTCCAAAAAGGTTCACTACAAAAAGTCAACTTGTTGTACATACAAGAACTCACACTGGAGACAAGCCTTATGGATGTTCAATATGTGGTAAACAGTTCACCACAAATGGCCGTGTGAAAAGGCACATACAAACACACAAGGGAGAAGCCATATGGATGTTCTGTATGTGGCAAACTGTTCAAGCACAAAAGTAGCCTTAATGGACACATAAGAACACACAGAGGAGAGAAGCCTTATGAATGTGCTGTTTGTAGTAAAAAGTTCTGTACAAAAGAAGGATTTATCAAGCACACAAGAAAACACACTGCAGAAAAGCAATACAGATGTTCTATTTGTGCTGAAAGGTTCAACACCAGAACACTTCTAAAAAATCACATAAGCACACACACTGAAGAGAAAGCTTATGTTTGTCATGCTTGTGGTAAAAGTTTTACCGCAAAAACAAGTTTACTAAGACACACAAGAATGTACAGTTCAAAGGAACAATACGCCTGTTCTTTATGTGGGGAAAAATTCATTACCAAATGCCAACTTGATATACATACTAAAACACACCGTGGAGAGAAACATTATGGATGTTCTGTATGTCCTAAAAGGTTCTCAACAAAATATCAACTTGATACACATACACGAACTCACACTGGAGAAAAGCCTTATGGATGTTCTGGATGTCCTAAAAAGTTCCCAACTAAATATCACCTTGATACACATACACGAACTCACACTGGAGAGAAGCCTTATTCTTGTTCTGGATGTCCTAAAAAGTTCACAACAAAATGGCAACTTGATATACATACAAGAACTCACACAGGAGAGAAGCCTTATGGATGTTCAATATGTGGTAAAAAGTTCACCACAAATGGCCATGTGAAAAGCCACATACAAACACACAGAGGAATAAAGCCATATGGATGTTCTGTTTGTAGTAAAAAGTTCTCTACAAAAGCTGGAGTTCACCGGCATGAAAAAACACACACTGTAGAAAAACAATACAGATGTTCGATTTGTGCCGAAGTTTTCAACACCGGAACACTTCTGAATAAGCACATAAGCACACACTCTGAAGAGAAAGTTTATGTTTGCCATGCTTGTGGTAAAAGTTTTACCGCAAAAACAAGTTTACTAAGACACACAAGAATGTACAGTTCCAAAGAACAATACGGATGTTCAGTATGTGGGGAAAAATTCATTACAAAATGCCAACTTGATATACATACTAAAACACACCGTGGAGAGAAACATTTTGGATGTTATGTATGTCCTAAAAAGTTCACAACAAAGTATCAACTTGATAAGCATACAAGAACCCACACCGGAACGAAGCCTTATTCTTGTTCTGTATGTCCTAAAAGGTTCACAACAAAATATCAACTTGAAATACATACAAGAACCCACACCGGAACGAAGCCTTATTCTTGTTCTGTATGTCCAAAAAGGTTCACAACAAAAAGTCAACTTGTTGTACATACAAGAACTCACACTGGAGACAAGCCTTATGGATGTTCAATATGTGGTAAAAAGTTCACCACAATTAGCCACTTGAAAAGGCACATACAAACACACAGAGGAGAGAAGCCATTTGGATCTTCAGTGTGCGGAAAAATGTTCAGGCAGAAAGTTCTTTGTGATGGACATATGCGAAAACACAAAGAAGAGATATCGGACATGGATGTACCGTCTTTGGCAAATCTGTTGCCTGAGAGCGAGAGAGAATGTTTGATGTTTGAATGAAAAGAAAAACACATTTTCTGTGCAAAATCCACCTTTTTTCTGTTTATTTCCTGAAAAAGTAATCTTAAAATGACAATCTGGTGCACATGCATAGGCGAGTTGCCCTCTATAGATGTCGGTAAAGGTTTTGATGTAACCTTTGGAATATTGGTGTTACTCTAGTTCTTGGGATGAAATCAGATGTTATTTGTGTACTCTGCTGTCTTTGATTTTACTTATTTACCATAGGCCTAATTAAGGCATTGCTTTTACATATTAAAATAATATTCAGACTTTTTAATGCTTATTATCATTCTATGTCATTTTTTATTGATATATTTTCCTCATCATTTTTATATATTATACATTGTATTGATTTTAAAAAAAGATAAAATTTTTTAATATATGATTACCGAATAGTCTGTTTCATTGTCAGACTTTTCTGGATGTATTTGCATGAGCTGCATGATGAGAAACCATTTTGTGGGCTTTGGATTTACAAACAGGATCAAACTGGACACTCATAATATAAATTTATACAGTAAAAATGTAACGAAAGATGTCCTCAGTTGTCTACTAGGCCTAAATAAGACTGAGAAGCCAATTTCTGCAGTCATTCGATGAAGTGTGCCCAGCTGATGGCTCTCCTGCATGGTGAAATTGGTCATATCCACTCGAAAAGCCACAGATTTGAAAAAAACTGGGGCAGGCTCACTCCAAGGCAGCTGACTTAGCCAGAAATAACGCTACTAACTTATAAATTCACACATTCAGGGTTGATATATTTACCAATAATTCGGCCAACTGTCATAAAAATCAGAGAAGGGGCCTTCAATAGATTCAAGGTTATACTAGCATTTTCCCGTGATAGAAGAATATGTTACTGAATGGTAAACACCATTTGTGACAGGCATTTTTTGTTACATTAATATAAATGTGTGTGATGTTAACAGTAATTTCATTATATCATATATAGAGTAGGTCGGGGCATGCGGCCCCCCCTTAACTTCGAGGTGCGATTTGACCTACTTTTTATGGGCGATTATTTGAATGCTTAAGCTACCAGGCAGGGATCATTTGACTCTACTAATAACTAGTGAAACAATTGCCTACCAATTTTAATAAGGGAGTTACAGCCATTTTTATAAAAAATATTAAATGGCCTTCTTACCCCACCCATCGGGCAAGAAGCCCCCCTATTATAATCCTATGGCAATTTTTTTGCGAGCGCATTCAGCCTAAAAGTTATTTCTTAGTGTTCTTCTATCATTTTTAAGGCATTCTATTCACTTTTTCTGAATTTCAGAATTTTTCTGTTCATACTTTTATTTTTAAATGTTTTTTGCCCTATTTCAATTTCAGGCCAAATTTTTCCTATTTTAATTAGCTGTTATATCAAGAATTAAGGTAAAGGACACAATATTAAATGGTACCTGAAGCAGCTTCGACCCCCAGTGGAGGGGGCCTCATGCCCCATATCATGTTGGGCCTCTCGCCCCAATCCCACATATTTTAATTTGACCTTTATATTTTAAACTAAAATGCAAAACACATGTACCAAATCATATTTATGTGATGGTCATAAAGTGAAGGAATGCAGATATCCATTATAGTTTAAAAAATTTACAAAGCTATTTCTGACAACCCCTTTCAAAGAATTAGTCAAAGTTACAAAAAACTTGCACATTTCTTCGTTTCTTTAATTTCTACTATGGTTTGGTGCTGTTTGCCCTGAAAATTTGTGACGTCACCTAAAACGCCTCTAGCTTCAATCCTATCAATAGATAAACGCACCAAAAATGTAAGTTTGGATATAACCCTGGGGGGGCCTCTCACCTAACCCGGGCTTCTTGCCCGACCTACTCTATATCAATAAGCCCATGCTATCTGTAGAATTAGTTGGAAAGATGCATGAATTACACTGAGATGCAGAAATACCCAAGTTTCTGAGAAATATGACCTGATGCTCAAAGAAAGGGTGCTGAGCAGGTGGTAGAGAACTTGCAGGTGCTGCCCTCTTGTGTATTGTATATGAATGAGCTTAAAACTAATCCTAATTAATTAGAGCATTTTGAGAAGTCTGATAGGCCCGAAAAGGGGAGGCCCAAGCCTTGAGTGGGCATGGAACGTACAGGGAGAAATTATAAGATGATACATTGAGTATACAGTGTAACTTGAGATATTTGCTGGATCTTATCATTTTAATTGTAAGATAAAGGGGGACTAATTTTTGTTGAACTGTTTATTAGAATATCAGGCAACGGTATGCAGTCGAAGAGCTATAAGCCGAATTGGCTACTTCCAATATGGTGAGAATTTTGACTGACCGAGTTTGATATTACTGTCAGAATGACTATGGACCTGTACCTCTTAGACAATTATGCAATACCAAACTGACAATTTTTGTGCCCTGTATTTTCAACTGATGAGATGAAAACATATTGCGTCATAAAGGCTGATATTATATCTGTGTGTTGAAAATGAATGTCTGCCAATTTTCTTAAAGTCTCAGATCAGTGAAACACAAAGTCAATGTAATTTCAACAGGGATGGGGGGGGGTTCATTCACTCAGCAAAGGTTTTGACCCACATGTAACTGTTAGCAATGATCATATAATTGGCAGCCTCTTGTATCAAGTACATTGAATGCTTTCTTCACAAATTGCCAAATGAGTATCCTTGCTTTTCCAAGCAGTTTGGTTGAGGTTGCTTGTCATTGATCCAATGGCAAAATATCATCCATTTCACTTACATACTGGCAACACTGTAGTGTATCATAATAGTGTGATAGTAATTTTATTGGTAAACTGTGACACCTGGTCTCTCTTATCAGAATTCATACCCTTTTTAAGTAGGATTCGTGAATTGCTAAACTATGAAGACTTAGTAAATTCTATGTCAAAACAACTGTGCGCAAGATGATTTCTTTATATGCATGACTTTATTACCACTGACACCAACAATATGAAGAACATCTTTGTTAAAAAAATGCAAAAGAAGTTTGCTCGCTTAAGCCTTCTGGTAGACGCGGATGTAGTCAACCTCCATGGCTCCAAGGGGAGTCTCCCAAGTGGAATACCAGGTGCCTTGGCCACCCCAGAAGTCCTCATATGGAGTGGGGGAGTCATTGTCCCATGGCTTTGGTTCAGCACCACCCTTGTTGACAGCACTGTCTGGGAAGAAGCCATTGTTGCCTCCGACAGCTACGTTCATGATGAAGTGGAACTGAAAGACAAGTAAGACAATTATGAGTTTCTCAGTTAAATTAAAGTGCATGTGAAGATTGCTAATTGTGCTAATTTCTCTACTGCACATTGTGCAGTCAAATCCTAATATGGAAGAAAATTCATAACATGATATTATCGTAAGTACAAAACACAGATCGTGAAGCGATCACCTGAATGAGGAAAGATTTAGTAGATATCAGATTGACTTACAGCCTTGTCAAAAGGAGCCATATTGGGGACACTGGGGTTCTCGGTCCAGGGATTCTGGGATCCAGGGAACCAGGGTTGTCCGAATTCCCAGAATCCTGTCCACTCAGGGTTGTTGGGGATCAGGGGATTGGGCACATCCAGGATAACTTCCCCATCAAGGCGGAATCTGTCAGAAGTTTACAATGATAAGCATAGTTTCACAAAACTCAGACGATTACCTCTGTTCTTAATCTTTCTTTTTTATAATAGATAATTAACTGGCAGTAATGCCAGTATAAAGACTGAGTTAAGATTGGAGTAAAATAATGTAGTCTTGTCAAAACTAGCCATCTTTGAGACAGTTCTAGTTTTCTGACATTTTAAAAGTTTTTTTTTATATCTACTGGTGACATATCATTTTTAATCTAATGGAAATTGATTAGGCTGGAGTATCATACTAGACCTAAAACATGCTTCTGATTTAATTACTATTGCTGCAAACTTATGTTGTCAACCTACCTCAAACCATCCTCATTCCATTCAACGACGTAGTCGTGGAAGTGGTTGGCGTAGTCACTGGTATTGTTTCTCCTAAAAAGGGAACCAGCAAGAATGTGTGAAAAGAGTTGGTAGAAAGGACATAGCATACAAAAACAAAACTGTATTCATAGAAATGACATGACTGATTGGTTGATACATACTTTGGTCCGTTGGTCAAGAAATATTTGTTCTGGTCAGCAGCCAATCCCCAGTGGAGAGTTGAAGCGGCTTCTTGGATTCCAATGTCAATACCACCTGGGATCTTCAGGTCAGTGTTACCTGCAAAAACAACATTTTATCAATATAAAGGTAACTATATATACTGAGAGCTTGACATGTGGTATGTTTTTCTGATTGATAACTTCAAAAGATTAGTATTGAGAGTTATCATGTTTTTCAGATTGATAATTGTGCAAGATTCGTATGGCAAGTTATCAGCATCAAAATGAGCTGATTACGTTATCATTTCAGATCTCACCTCTGCATTCAACGATGTCGATCTCTCCTGACAAGGGCCAAGGTCCGTATTCCCAATCTTCGGGCAACATCCAGATGGCTGAGAGGAAAAAGGTTTTGTTCTTATATTCTTAAATTGCCAACAAAAAAATTTGATAAGCTATTATAATACCAACGTAAAAACATTTTCCATTAATTATTCCATTATGGCAGCAAGTTGGAACAGGCTCATTTGGGTATCTCTCACATTGCAAAAAATAAAATAAAAATAAACATCTAGATACTATCATCTGCTGGAGATGAGAAAGAAAAATATTTATCCTCAAAAGAAACTTCAGAGGAGAATTCCAACAAACCTGGCCACATCCAGTCTCCCACAGGCATTCTAGCTCTGACCTCGACACGTCCAAATTGGAAAGCAAATCTCTCGAAAGATCGCAATCTGGCGGACATGACAGGAGGAAGCATTCCGTTGGCACTGTCCTTCCTGCAGCCATCATTGTCTCCCTGGGTGCAGCCTCCGTACAGTTCTGAAAATGTAGGGTAATAAAATATCAAATCCAACAAATAATACTTCTATAATCTACAAGTAGGATATGGAAATTAGTCTGTGAGAGGAAATCCTCAATTTACCAACGAGATCCATGACACCATTGTACAGGTAATCTTCACCGTATAGTTCACCAGTCAATGGGTTGGTGTTGTCCATTGTTCTTGTCTGAAAATAAATAATGGATTTGAATCACAAATTTGCTATTGAGTGATAATTATAATCTGATTACTGATTTTTTCATAATGTTTAAGAATGTCTTACGGGCTTGATGACCATCTTTCCATCTTCAACGTAGCTGTTTGCGGGATCTGGGGTGTATACTTGGAATTCTCCATTCTGCAACGAGAAGAATAAAATAGCAATTTTTAACAAAAGAGTAAGAAACAGACATTTTAAAAAAATGTTAGAGAAAAATAAAAGTTTGAAATGATTGATTTTTTGATCTTCATACTTTTTCATACATCAGTACTCTTCATATTTCATGTTTCTACTTTTAAATTCTGATGAACCTCTCCTCCAGAACATCAGTGTGAACCTCATGTAAATTTCAATTGAAATATGGTTTTTGGTCCGATGCCAAACAATACCCCAGTAAATTGAGAATAGCAGGAGTGCCATATAAGACATTTGGACATTTTGGATGCTAGCTTCCACCACCGCAGACATCCTTGTGTAAATTTTGAATTGGATAATATTTCACCATTAATTTATAAAATGAAACTTACTCCACCTCCCCAGGCTGTGATTTCATACTGCCATTTGGTAAGGTCGAGGAAGTCGAAATTGTCCTCCCAGACGAGCTCGTACTCCTGGGCAAGGACGCTTGCAAGCACACACACCAACACAGCCAGGAACTTCATGTTGCTGGAAAATAAAACCAAATGACATTACGCTCTAAGTGTGCAATGTTTTCATACATTTCATCAAATATAAAAACAGGCCTTGGTCTGTTGGAATATGGAATTGCGGCAGACACTTCAAGCAGTCAAATTAACGGCGGAATTGTAAGCTAACGAATTAGTCGAATTTTGTCGAATTCTTAGAATGCTTTTCACCTCACCCTCTCTGTTGTGATCTTCAAGATGCTGCAAGGATCTCACTCAGGTGTTTATATATGTTTGAAAGTGCTTTCCAGATAACCCTCTTTGGGAAATTAATGGATTATGACATCTGACAGTGTTCCGCACAAACAGAACTTTGTACAATTACGTATGTAACTTTCCTTGAATTTTACATAATTTCATGTATTTGCCTTTCAATGAAACTTATCTTGAACATCAAAACGGGCTTGATAATTTTGCATAATCACGGTGAGTCGCTGAGTTGATTAGGAATGCATTACATCCTGAAAGATTAGGATCAAGATAAGTCTTTGCAGTTATCCTATGATTCAGTTTGTGTAATATTTTGACCAGCTGAGGGATACTGACAATCTCAAGCTATTACGTTATTTGAAACTTCAAAGTTTTGACATGTTTCTCAAGTTGAAGAAAGCATCATGGGGCATCATGTTGATTTGTCTTTCCGTTGTTATATCTTTGTCGAACAGCAAGATTTGACATCGATTGACGATACATGCAGTTTATCCAACTGGCTTGGGGCCAATTAGTAGAAGCTCAGTTTTGTCACCATCATAGCGCAACTTGATATTTTGAAGGAAGTACCTAACTTCTGTAATACATTTTTCCACTTTCCATGCTAAGCCTTGCTCTTGATTATGTAAGGTTGACATGAAAGAAAGAATAAGTTATTCATCATCTACATACTTTTGATCTCTCACTTGGTTTCTGTGTACCTCACTTACTGGAGCACTGTAAAAGTATGCGTAGGAATTGAACAAGTTTTTAATCATTATTGCAACCCTACGTTTAGTGGAAGATATAATAATATTAAGCACTTATATAGTGCCAATTCCAGTAGACTGCTCATTGGTGCTTGGTTAGATTAGCTGATACATATCTCCATAAAATTTTGCAAATAGATAATTTTTTAATCGCTTCTTGAAATTATACAGTGTTTTTGATTTTCGAACATCTTTTGGTAAGCCATTCCAAAGTGTCGGTGATGAATAGGAAAAGGCTCTATCCTTAAACTTGTTTTGATTTTGTGTGGCAGGTATCTCTAAAAGCATTTTGCCATTGCTGCAGATGTTCAGGTCATTTTCAGGTTTTAGTTGAATTAGACATCTGAGGTACTGAGGTGCTTGATTATTCACCGCTTTCCATGTAGTTGTCGTAAGTTTGAATTGGATCCTTGCTGGTATTGGAAGCCTGTGTAGCTCTTTCCTGTAATGACTAACTTTATCTTGTCTTTTAGCCCTTCAATCAGTAGTACAGCAGAATTTTGCACTCCCTGAAGTTTATTTATCAATTGTTTTGACGAAACATAGAGCAATCCATTCCCATAGTCTAAATGAGGAGTAACTAATGCATGGACAGCTGTTTTGATTGACTCTTTGTTCAGTGTCTTACTCAGTTTTGAGATGTTTCGATTGTTAAATATTGTGTCATTTGCCATCACAAACTGTGATCATTCAGAAATATATGATTTAAACCATTTCAGACCTGATGTATGTGCGCCATATGCATTTTTCAGCCTGTCTATCAAAATGTCACGATCAATTGTGTCAAAAGCAGCTGAAAAGTCAAATATTACCAGCATTGTCACCTCTTCTTTACGAAAATGAAGCATTATGTGATGTAGATTCCTGTTCATTAAAAGAGTTACTGCACTATGAAACGGCTTTTCATCATCAAGTCTCCTTCGCATGAGATGATCTACACACTGTTTGATTACAGCGCTTTCAATTAGTTTGCTTAATATGGAAAGGTTAGAGACTGGTGGGTAATTTTTTTTTTGGAAATCCATCCAAACCCAAGTCATATTTTATTTGTGTATTATTTTTACTATGTTTACCGTCCGCTCCATTTTTAAGAAGGGTCTTGTTAAAAAGGGCTCTGTCACAGATACAATTTCTGTACTGCATCATTTGAAGGAAACAATAGAAGCAGATTATGCAGATCTTGCTCTAGCATGTGTGAGCCCCTGTTTTCGTCCATCCTCTCTGACTGTGCTTATGATGATGATAACACCACAACCTGTCAATTGATATGCAAAAAATTAGTGTGGGTTTGTGTAAATTTTTTCACTTTCTGACTCATGAAAGCTGATGAAGTGTCATCTTCTCTACATTCAACATGGGAAACTGAAAGGCTGTTTGATTAGTCATGATAAAGAGAAGGTCATTTGATTGTCATAACTGATTTCAGAGTAAAACCCAGATCGATGCATAATCATTTCTTTTGTGTGTCACCAACAAGCGGGATTAGTCTATTTAAATCAACTTAACGTTGAAAATATAGGTATGATCATAACAAATCATCAGTATGATGACTCACCAAGCACCATTTTCACAGTGAAACAGTCCACCCTTTTTGCATATCAAATTTACAGACTGTAAGTGCGATTGAAGCCATGAAGAGTAGCAAAAAGCAATAGGGCCATCTGTAACTTTTAGTTGGATTACCAAATTAATTGCCATTAATTATTAAAATTTTTACGGTTAGAATACCTAAATATCGTCTCACCTGCAGCTCGTCAAGCAACTGTCTACCTATTTTTATGAAGGAGTTACAGAAATTTGTGTGAATAAAATGCAGAGGGGTACGAGGCCTTGCTATTATTACACCCAACATGTTTTAATAAGCTTCAAGACTTTTGGGCTTTCCCTTTCAGTTTTTATTTTTTTGTTTTCTTTATTTTATCAACATTTTGAGAATAAGAAGTGTCATTGACACCTGCGGCTGATGCACCAGCGGCCCGGGTTCAATTCCTGGTCGCGGCCGAGTTCCCTACTGGCTTACCAGAGCTGAGTGAGGACTTATGCTACATTCTCACGGCGGCTCCCGGAGAACTATTTAAAACGGCGTCGAAGTATTTCCTGGTAATTTGGACGAATTTGGGTGATCCGCCGTCGACTTTTCACATCCCCCCAGGGGAAGTTTTTGTTCCCCTCAGCGGTTCCTAGAAATGGAAAAACTGCGCCGTGGATGTCAAAAAAGATTCAACAGGTACAAACTTTTTTTTCATGACGGCGGAACAGAGCCCAAAATTTTCTTGATTTTTGGATGTCCGGCGTGGATTTTTTCAGTGAGAACGCCTCAAAAACATCTCCGGCGGGATATTAGGACATCCCCTGCCCCTGAGGGGACCTCTCCTGCCCCCGCGGGGACCTTTCCTGCCCCCGCGGGGACCTTTCCTGCCCCTGGGGGGACATTTGAAGCCTCGCCGGCAGTTTTTGTCATCCCGCCGTGGTGAAATAGGTTCACTGAGGGGCAGTTATAGGTTCCCTGAGGGGTACTTTTTATATCTCGGGGCGATATAAAAGTATCCCTCAGGAGGAGGAAATTCCTTTCCCCCGGCGAACTTTTGGGGACGGCGTACAACTTTTCTTCCCCGCAGTGAACAAAAACAACCCCGCCGTGATATGCTTTTAATTAATTATGTAATGGTTTTATAAACATTGTATGTCGCCGGGATAGTCATTTTTTTCCTAGAATTCAACTCAAGCTACCCCTCAGTGGCAAAAAAGTTCTCCGTAACGTGCCGTGAGACTGGGGCATTACTTGGACACTGTTGCCAGCAGTGTCTGCTTAGTCTGGACGCTAGGGAGGTTAAACTGCACCTGCCGTGGGCCCCTGCAGATAAAACAGGAACCACATCCCAGATCGGCTCTGGCGTAGACATCTCACATTAATATAACACACCTTTAACCTTTTAACTTTAACCCATGAAAGTGGACATCATGCTCCTTGTCATGTATGAGCCTTTATTTTGAACGAAAATGCAAAAACAAGTGGAAAAACAAACCAAATTGAGAAATGGAAAACTGATATGATATATCGCATTATCTCACTGCAAATGTGTTATAAGATAGACTGATAAGTAATCTTCGGACTGGTACAGCATTTCAATGTTTCAATTGAGACAAGTTGAATAGTTAGGTTGGACTGAAAATTGACTTTGAAAAAGAGTTTAATCAGAAAATTACAAATTTTTTCACAAATTTTTCACGATTACTGCAGATGATATTCCTCTCAAATGTAATTTTAAAAATTTTTTGACGAATCGTTAGATTTGAAAAAACTGTAATAGTGCATTTGTATAAAAGCACATTCAATCATTGCAAATACAGTTCTGAGATAGTCATGGAAATTTTCAAAATAATCACAGAAAATGTTTACATAAACATATTATACATTTTTACCATAGTGATATCAATTCCTACAGTTGTGGTCATTGCAGAAATGACTAAATTATCATACAAATTGGTATGATTAATACAGAAATTTCTCAGGATTATTATATAATATTATATTTATATATATTTTTCTACAGTAATTGTATAAAATTTGAGAAAATCCTAGAATTTCTGAGATTAATTCAGAAAAATGTTTTTGGCCAAAATACTGTATTTATGATTGAACGAGAGGATTCAGAGGATCTTAACAGCTTCATTGCAGTGAAAAGAATAATTTCTGGCGAGTGAATTTCTTAACATTGTATTTTTTTAAAAACGAGAGCCATATTTTCTGATTTTGCATGAC
Source organism: Platynereis dumerilii (assembly GCA_026936325.1). Classification (NCBI taxonomy): domain Eukaryota; kingdom Metazoa; phylum Annelida; class Polychaeta; order Phyllodocida; family Nereididae; genus Platynereis; species Platynereis dumerilii. The sequence continues at coordinate 32,868,251 of JAPTHN010000005.1, forward strand.
CGAAAAAAAGAAATAATAAATCCCGTCGGGAATAACCCTTCCAATTACCAGGAGCAGAAATACAGGTGGTAAGAGAAAGGACTGGTTTACTTTTAGCTGCAGGTCACCTTCATTTGACATTTTAGAACCAAAAAAAATCTTTTATCAAACTGGTTCCTTGCTTGACATTTAGAAGATTAGACAAAATCACTTTATCAGATTTGTATCACTAAAACACATTGTTAGGGATGGTTGTTTTCCCATGGACTCGACCTTGAGGAAATCAACATATATTGTATTTAAAAATTGTTTAAAATTTTAATAAACCTTTTTATTACCCATATTTCAGTTTAGTTTCTTGCACAAAATAACAAGAGCTTGAAGGGCAAGCTCATTTTTGGGCAGGAAACTAATACTCATTCAAATGTGCAACTAACCATAACTGCCCCTTCCCTTTCAAGTGTGAACCCTACATTCCAACCTGCGTGACAGCCATGCTTCATTTCGGTGACAAGACTTGTTTTCCCACCCAACCCAGGCACGGATCCAGGAATTTGGGAATTGGGGTTCAGGTTCATTGATGGACTAAACCAGAATGCGAAACCCGTAGGGCTGAAGCTAGTGCGGCGGGGGGTCTCGGTGCCACTAAAGGCCCCCAGAAACCAGCGGAAATCAGTCAAATAAAGTGGACTGGTTGGAAAAGTGTCCCTATATTGGCCTTAACAGAGGTTTGAACGATGTCCTCAGTTTTGAGTTTGCAGCTGTCAGCATTGTGGACTGCCACAGAAGACACATTCATGACATAACAAGGTCTATAATATTATCCAGTGCATCAAGTTCAGGTGTCACAACTGGACTGCTAAGTGCTATATAACCAGCCAGGAATTCTTCGTAAACTCGCTTTCTCTGTTTTAATTCCAAGAAGTAAACTGTTACTCATATGTATACCAAACTATACCATGAACTTAGGGCAATTCTCTTATTGGATCCCAACCATCGAGACAGCTGCCAATTTTTTACATGCTGTGGACAGGCCAGCCAAACTGCTGTGTAGTGCAGTTAGCAACGTAATGATTGTCAGCAATGACTGCAATGTGTCACTTTACTGATAGCATCAGCAGTAGTAGTGTGTGCCTTTAAATTTTGGTGCACTTTAACATCACCAACTATCCTCTTCAAATTAAAAATCAAAGAGAACTTTGAAACTACTTTGTGAGCAGAACCCCAATATTTATGTGAGTGCAAGGTCTGTATTCTTACTCCCTGTTAAGGTGTCAAACACGTGTGTTAGTTCTCGCCAGTGGCGTCCCTATAGGGGGTTACTGTCCCCCAATATTGAGCCTGTGCCCCCCCCCAGGTGCAGCCGCATATGAACTTTTCAACCTTGGCTAAAATATACCATTAGTATAGGTGCCCCTTGCTCGAGACCTCCTAGTTACGCCACTGGTTCTCATGGACTTTTACGCTATGCGTGTGAGTATTAGTTGTTTATGTGGCTTTTTGGCTTGGGCCCAAGGGGGGGGGGGAACCCCTTAACCCTCCCCCCTGGATCCGCTACTGCAACCCTCCTCGTGTTCCAGGAGAGGGCTTGCTGGCCGGCTGTCTCCCGATTTTGAGTTTTAGTCTTATATAAATGATTTGCTCTTGTCACCCACCATTTGGACTATTTTGACGTTGTGAGCCTAGCAATCAGGTCCAGCATTTCTGCACAATATAAACAAGCACTCTTAGAGCACAGCACCGGCCATGCTGCAGATGCTTTTTCAGTGGAATCGATATGATCAATACACATGTATGCTGGATGGGAAAAATAAAATATATTTAATTCATTTTAATTTTTCTATTACTTGGTGGATGTGGGTGTATTTTCAATTAATACCAGAGCTGTCTTGCTCATAAAACTGTTTCTTTTCATTTTGCCTCCAATTTCACGTACAAAATGGTTTAAATATTCTATAGATGCATAAATATTCACAGTCCTGTTTTTTTCTTGAAATGATGTTAATTTTGTAAGAGATATCAAAACATTTATGTATCCCAATAATAACATTATTTTATGCATGGAATTTTAATTGGAATTACATATGAAGCTGATTGGAAATATTGGGTACAAGTTGACAGCTGACAGGGAGGTGTGAAAGTCAATTGCACTTTAGGCCTAAATGGTGACGAGCACTTCAGCATTGAACAGCAATTAATGATTGGATGGAGCAATTATACAATAAATTATATCAACACCCTCTACTATGACATCTCATATACAGCACACAGTGCAGTGACAGGCCCAATACAAAAGAAAATGGCGGCGTAAATCAGCCTGACTGACCCAGCGCTGCATGTTGGAAGGGATGATCATAAATCGTATAATATTGCATTTAACTAAAAAAAGACACAATTGGCAGAATCTACGATGTTATAACTGAGAAATACATATAAAATAAACTCTTAGAACTGCCTGGTTAGGCCTGGAGGCTCGTGACTCACATCGTTTCAGGACAGAAGCATAACCGTCCTAAGCATAGGATGCATGGCCGGTAATTATCACTCTAACTCTCGATGTACAGTCCTGGACATAAGTTCTGTCGCTAACACATGTGACAGATACAATTGTCAATAATTTGACTTGTACTGAACAGATTTTAATGAGACATGGCTTAAATGAAAGCAAAGGTCTTCTACAACATGTTTATATTGTGAAAATAAAGTTTTGTCTCAATGTGAGTATCGTAGAAATTAATATTGACAGTGTGTCCAATATGTGATTGGACAAAAGTCCTGTCGCATGCAAGAAGTTATGCTGAAAAATTGTCCAAATTAATTGTGAAACTGCTAATATGATGAAAAATTATCAGAGCATTTAGTCATGATGCAGGAGAATAAAAAAAAACTCACTTTGGCCAACTCAATGATCTTGTAGAACAATATCTGTGGGGTATCATGAGGACTCATGTGAATTATCGACTCATTATCAATAATAATCATCAAAAGTGATAGATAATATAGACCAATGCTTTCTTTTATTCATAAATATTCTTTGGAACTGTCTTCCCTGCCTTCCAACTTATTTCAGAGGACATGGGATCATGAAAATTCAGATTATTGCATTCCTGGTGGCAGAGCAGGTATAATGGAACATGCCACGTTGACAAGAAAAAATAAAGTGAAGGCTGAATTTGTACAAACTATGCCGTTTGGCTTTAAAGTCTCACCATAGCAGTAGTTTACAATAATTTAGGCCTAAAATTTGTTCTTGTCTAAAGTTACTGTTAATTATATTGTCCCCTTGCCATCTCGATCAATTTCCTGCTCTGAGACAGTATTTTTGTTTTTCATTATCAAGGTCAATTTCAGTCAAGTCTGGATAAATTGCATTCATGTACGCTTTAACAGATCGTTTGTATTATTGGTGCAACTTTTGTGCAGTTATAAGGTTGTTTTGGATAAAAAATTGAAAAATTTATCGTTGTGCTGCTCGGCCTGTGTCACCAAGAGGTACAACCCATGTGCCAAAAGTACAAAAACCCGATTCATCTCTAACAAAGTGCATATAAATGTTCCTGATCACAATCATTATCAAATGCAGGTGCAAAAAAAATGTATCATTGGAATACATGAGTGCAAATTTGATCCCTATGTTAATTTTTTGACCAATTATGAAGCTCCCTTAGCATCTGCCCCGTCACCCGATATGGTGTACCCTGATGAAATGCCCACCAAAACGGGACAGGAGGTAGGGAAGATCATTCTGAAGGATATTGAGGAGCTTTTGATGATATTTTTCTGCGTTATCTGCCATCCTTGATGATTTTCACTCATGAAATGTTGATATTTTACCCAAACCCTGTGGATACCCTGTCAGCGTGCCTCGGCGGTCCGGCATCGGCCCGGCGACGGTCCGATGTCAGCAGCATCGGACCGGCTTTGGGCCGACGTTGGGCCGCCGAGGCACGCTGATAGGGTATTGTCTTCAAAGATCAGGAATTCACGCAAAGTGATATTTTTTTCATCCAGTTGCACCATGACTATTCGCCTACATTTTTGCATCCTTTTTGCAATTTCACTATTCATTAAAACACATTTTTCAGCATTAAGTCGTCCATGCGAGACTTTTGTCCAAGCACATTTGTGACAGACTCTTATTATTAATTTCTGGAATATTCAGATTGGGGTGAAACTTTATTTTTGCGATATAAGCAAGTTGTAGAAGGCTGTGGCTTTCATTTAAGCTATTTCTTGTGAAAATCAGTCAATCACAAGCCAAGTTATTAACAGTTTTGTCAATAGCATTTGGATGCGACAAAACTTATGTCCAGGACTGTACTTCAATCTAACAAGGCAAAGCTGTAGAAGTTGACTTTTTAAAAGTTCTCATGATAACCAGTGGCGGATACAGGGAGGTATATATTTTTCACTATTTGGCATGTACACGAATTTGTATACCTGCAAAAACGAACATATACAAGAATTTGGCATTCGTGTAAGTGTGAAATATTGCAATTCACGAATTTGTTTAGGTGCAAAAACGAACATTGCAACCTTAAGCTTGGCTAAAACTAACTCTAAACCTAATTTTAACACTAAACCCTAATGATATAGCACTTCCACGAATGTTAGTATTGGCTAGTCCACAAATGAATAATAAAGCACATCCATAAGTGTTAGTTACACGAGCACTAATGTTCGTTTTTACACATCTACAAACTCGTACATGCTCGTTTTTACACCTCCACGAATTCGTGAACATGCCAAATAATGAAAAATATATACACGATACAGGGGGGGCCTCCCCCCCCCCCGCCCAAACTAGACTATCATGTCTGGATCCACCACTGAATACATATAATTGTGTCCTTTTGTGTTTTCCAAAAGTATAACAAGCCCCCATCGCATTAATACTGTTTGATTTAGATTGAAAATCTAAGATAAACTGTTTAAATAACATTTGGTCAAGTTGAAAACTTCATGAAAAAAAAGTTGAGCAAATCACTCTACTTCACAAACAAAATATGTTTGAAGGTTCCTTTATTGGGAAACAAACTTATTTAGATCGGATATTTTTCACCACACACCATAAAAAAAACAATTTGTTTGAAATTAACAGTAGCTGGTGTCTATCCATCTGAAAATCTGGAAAATGTTGAATGACAGAATGTTACACAATGACTGCATGGCAAAATACTAAATTAATGAAAATTTAAGCATATAATCAGTTCTGATGCTATATGTCATAGTAATAGTCACCAAAGTGTCTGAATGTGTTAGGTACACATCAAATTAATCATTCATGACAAAAAGATACATAATTTTACTGTTGATTCGTTGGATTTTACAGAAACCATTTTTGCTTTAAACATGGCCAAATTCTTACTAGGCGTAAAAAGATAAAATAAACTTATCTAAGCAGAAAATTGTGTTAAATGCTTACCAAAGATGTGGAATTTAACTAAACAAGTGACATTTTTATCAGAAAACAATTTTGCGACTTTATTCTTATTTGAGAAAATAACAATTTTTGTAGTTATAAGCACTTCAAGCAAACTTGATGAGAAAATGTTTAATGTGCAGATTTAATTGCGATTTGTCATGAATGTTTAATTTGGTGTGTTCCAAACACATCCAGACACTTTGGTGACTCTTACTATCATGCAAATGACATTTTAAATCAGAACTGATGACAATGCATATGCTTAAATTTGCAACAAATTTAGCATTTTTCTTTACAGTTATTGTATAACATTCTTTCATTCAGCCAAATTTTATCAGAGCACAAGCTACTGTGTACAGACTATAATTCCTGACAATTTGGTGAAGATTGCATGAGTGAGTATTTGCTTTGTTGGGATTGGTCATAATGATAGTACCATGGTGAAGCATGGCAGCTGAGTGAAAACTAAAGGCCTTGGCTGTACAATGATACTCCAATTCCACAGCTCACCTGAATGAATTCAAGCTTGAACTTTGCTTTCAAGGATGCAATGAAAGTATTTGGGATCACTACATCATTTTGCATTATGCTTCGTCGAGATTACTTCTAAGGTCGAGGGTGCCATCTCCTTGGCTTTTCATGTCAAGTGCTCAAAAACTATAAGTTAGACATCTATAGTATATCACATAAACTGAAATAACTTGTATAGGTTTTTCATCACGGGAGAGGGAATATGTGATTTATCACCTGAGGGCTTTAGCCCGAGGTGTGATAAACACATAATCCTGATCCCATGGTGAATAATTGGCTTATACCTTGAGACAAACACTCAAACATGAGAGGATAACTGGACAACAAAGAATATGAGAATTATTTCCCTGAAATACTGGCATGTGATTGGCCGACAGCGGTGTCGAATGGTATAAGAGCTAATACAAACCTTGGTCCATGAAGTCTGTTGAGTGAACTGTTGCCATATTAGGTCTGACTAAATCTGGAAAACCATGCATGCATGATGCATGTTGGTGGACCATGACTATGCATTATACAGTGTAGTAATTGAATTATGATTTTAAAACTTTAGATCATGCACAGAACACATGAAGAAACGTGAAACTTTTATCAAAGTTTTGTTTGTATCAATTCTGCCATGTGGTTACCCAAGATGTATATAAAGCCAGAAGTTTTTCAACACATCAACTACAAGATCAGAATAGAAAGGTAAGAGAAAACAATTCTTTAAAACACAGTATTTGGATAATTAATCATAATTATTGTATTCAAATCAATGATATATTCCGATTTTTTTTTTAAGTGTAATTGCCGTTCACCGTTTAGTGTATACATAACTTATTATTTACTATATTTTTTAAAGCAGACAGTTGTTTTGAAGTCAGAGTGTTGTACAATCATTTACTACATGTATAATGCTCTTATCAAAATGTCCACAGAAGTGGTGAATTTATAATCTTATTACTGTTTGCAGGTTAGAGGTCCAAACAATTTTAAAATTAACTTTCAACTTGGTCATTGGATGTCACTGGATAAAAAAGGTTTTGTTTGAGTTAGTTATGGTCAACTGTTCAGTTGATTTAGTGCTTATAATATTTTGTAGCATAGGTGACAAAAAAAAACCAACTAACCACATGATTTATTGACTTAAGGATCTTTTTAAAATAACTACCGTACAACGGGGTGACTTTGAACAGCCAGGGGTGACTTTGAACACTTTTCAGAAAAAGATTGATCCTCTGTGAATGCAATGTTATTTAAGATACTGCAAGTATTTGACTTGTGACTATATTCTACTAAGGTCTAGTTTCTTTCTGCATAAAATAATCGTGGCTGCATTTTTTTTTCTTGATTTTGATGAAATAAACTAACCATATCATTATTTTTGCTAGTTAACAGAGCGTGTAAACTTCGGTGCCTACAACAGTACTGAATAAGCCTGGCGTCATAAATGCCTGCCTCATTCCAATGTCACTCAAGCGCTTCCAAAATTCACCGAAAACATTTTGCAATCAATGCGAAGAGACCGACAACAAATATTATTAGTGGATGATTTTGACTTGCAACACAATTTCGGGGTGACTTTGAACATCGCATTGTGTTAGAAAGTGCAGAGACCATTACATTTTCAGGTACACCATATTCACTGTTGTATCATATTTCATAATACTATGCAAAAAATGTAATGTGTGAATGTTTTATAACACTTATAGTTGGCAATCATTTAGCTCTAATGGCACAGAAGTAGATCAAGAATAAAAATTTCAGAAAATATAAAAAAAGAATTTTTAAGCAAAGGCAATCAAGCCCTGACAAATTCATAAATATAGATGAAACATTTGTTTTTTGAGAATTTATGGCTTTCTTTCACTGGAACACACTCTGTTCAAAGTCACCCCGTATCCTCGGGGTGAGTTTGAACGCCCATTTATTCACTAACATTGGCATATACGTGATGTATATCTCAAAATGCCGATGCACAGTTTAACTAGATGCCAGTAGCTTACATTTAATTGCATTAAATACTTCGAGGATCTTATACACTTTTAAAGGTAAGATAATTGAGGCGAAAACTATTCAAAGTCACCCCATCGTACGGAAGATTAGGAGACCAATAGAAAACTGTCAAAGACGTGGCAAAGCCGGTTTGCAAATTCAAAGTAAATAAGAAAATTGTTTTTCCGGGGTACCGCGCAAAGAGCTCTAGTAACTATTTCAACTTAAATTTTCAGCAACATGAAGTTCCTGGCTGTGTTGGTGTGTGTGTTTGCAAGTGTCCTTGCCCAGGAGTACGAACTCATCTGGGAGGACAATTTCCTTGATCCTAACAAATGGCAGCATGAAATCACAGCCTGGGGAGGAGGAGTGAGTTGACTTATAAATCTATGATATATATTTTTTTCAATGGACAGGGATGGTAATTTCAAACATTTTATTCATACAGTGCCGCCTGTAAGTAAGTGAAATGCATGATATTGTGCCATTGCATCAGTGCTAAATATCCTCAACCAAACTGCTTGTGGAAGCATGAATTCTCATCCGATGAGAGGAAAACATACTGGGTCGCAAAGGTCGGTATGTTTCACTTACTTACTGGCGGCACTGTACTATGAAACAACATATTGCAGAAGTGTAGGTTACTGGCATCAGAAATTTAAAAACCCAGTCTCACGTGTATATAATAGGGAAGATATAAGTCAACTACAATAGAGATTTACGTCAAACTGCAGAGCCTATTAATAAATTTACAAACAACAAACAAATGTGAAAAACAAAAAAGAGCCTTTGACATATAAATATGTAACAATTTCTAGTCTTCTTTTTTGGAACATTATTTTTTTCAATGCTCTTATTTCAGAATGGAGAATTTCAAGCGTACACCCCAGATCCCAAGAATAGCTACACAGAGAATGGAAAAATGTTCATCAGGCCTGTAAGAAATTTTGCTAAAAAATTGAACAATCACTCTAAATAATTTCAGACAAAATTGGTTTTTATATTCAAAATGGTTTTTTGAAAAACCAAATTTCAATGCAAAAAACCAGCATGGATTTAAAAATCCATGTTGGTTTTGCATTGAAATTTGGTTTTTCAAAAAACCATTTTGAATCTAAAAAACCAATTTTGTCCCGACATTTTTTAGAGTGATTGATGATAAATTGCATGCTTTTGATTCTGATTTGAAAGTAGAATTTGTGGATCTAATCGAGTGTTTCTTTTAAGACACGAACAGTGGACAACATCAACCCATTGACTGGTGAACCATTTGGTGAAGATTTCTTGTACAACGGTGTTCTGGATCTCAATGGTAAAGAACTTCTGTCAAATATCACTTGTAAATTGCAGCAGCACTATTCATACACCAGCAGGAAAATATTACAGTCTCTCACTTTGATATATAAAAAGAGTGAACTGTTGCACTGTGAAAATGGCACTTCGTGTGTCATCATGCTGATGATTTGCCATGATCATGCCCGACACTTTCAATGTTAATTTGATTCAAGAAAACTAATCCGCTTGTTGGTGACAGCCAAACGAAAGGATTACGCATCTGATTTTCACTCTGAAATCAGTTGTGACAAGTCAAATGGCCTTCTCATGACTGATCAAACAGCTCTATGTTTCCCTAGTGAAATTACAGAAGATGTACCTTCATCGGCTATGATGAGTCACAAAGTGCATTTTGCACAGTGACCTGGTCCTCATTTTTTCTATGTCAAAGTGACAGACTGTAACAATAATCATTTTGTTCAACTTCATAATGGTTTTTTGAAACGTACCACATGTAACTTTCAAATCCCGATATACTGGATTTTCAGAGATGTACGGAGGTTGCACCATGAGAGAGAATGATGGCTGCAGAAGGGACAGTGCATATGGAATGCTTCCTCCTGTCATGTCTGCCAGACTGCAATCTTCTGAGAAATTCTCTGTCCGATTTGGACGTATTGAAGTAAGAGCCAGATTGCCTTTGGGAGACTGGATGTGGCCAGGTTTGTATCCCATTTAGATTTAGCCCTCTGATTTAGGTGTTACGAAATGTATATGTGTATATTCATAGAAGGTTGCTCATTGAAATTGATTGTGATTTTTTAAAGTCACATATCGTTGGGTGTAATCCGCTGTTTTAACGGTTTGTACAGCCTGGTCAACTGATTGAAATGTTTAATCTCTTATTCCCATTGCATAAGACAATTTGATAGGATGGAAAAAGCCTGCATTTCCACACCTAAAAACTTATCATCGTAAGTTGGAAAGGTAAATTACATGCTTAATTGTGGCAATGTGTAAAGACACGTTCTAATTATATAGGTAAAAAATTTGGGCATTATAAGATTCATAATATATTTCCAGTTTATACATTTAGATTTAGTCATTGCACTATTGTGTTACAAAATCTGAAAAAGGTTGTATTTGCCAAGGTTAAAATCTAAGACAAAACATTTTACCTCCCAGCTATTTGGATGTTGCCTGAAAATTCGGAGTATGGACCTTGGCCCTTGTCAGGAGAGATTGATATCGTTGAGGCAAGAGGTGAGATTTGAAATAACAAGTTTGTGTTCTAGCTCTTTACTTATCACTATTTTTCACAACTAAGATACTGCAGTTTTTTATGATTTGTTATTTTATTAATTTATGATTTTGGTCCAATTTTTTGGCAGGTAATTCTGACCTGAAATCATCAATCAGAAAAACATACCACATGTCAAACTTTCAGTAGGCCTATACCTGTATATTGATAATGCATTGTTTTTGTAGGCAACTCTGACCTAAAGATCCCAGGTGGACTTGACATTGGAATTCAAGAAGCAGCTTCTACTCTCCACTGGGGATTGGATGCTGACCAGAACAGATACTTCCTGACTAATGGACCAAGGTATGTTCCAATCAATCAATCTATAGGCCTACTTCCACTATTTATTTCCACTGCACTTCATCATCATCAATTTAAACCTATATGAACTACTATCTTAAATGTAGAAATTACCTATCAAAGACTTTGACCCATATAATACCTAACTCTGACTGCAGCAAAGAAAATTGGCTGTCATTGTTATCCCACATGCCTCACATATCGGCCTTTATAACCAAATATCTTTTCCTCTCATCGGATGAGAATTCATGCTTGCAGAAGCAGTTTGGTTAAGGATGTTTAGCATTGATGCAATATGCTATGAATAAATTAATTTTAGAATTATTAACCTGAAGACATCTTAATTCTTTTAAACTCGTCCTTTTTTCCTTTGCAGGAGAAACTTCACCAATGACTATGCCAACAGCTTCCATGACTATGTCGTTGAATGGAATGAGAATGGTTTGAGGTGGGTTGAACATGCAAAAATATCTCTCTGTATGGTCAGAAGCATATCAAATATAAATGCTACAGTCTCATGACACGTTACGGAGCACTTTAGGCGTCGGCGGGATGGTATTTCCTGGTAATTTGGGTGATCCCGCCGACGACTTTTCACATCCCTCAGGGGTACTTTTATTTCTCTCAGGAGTTCCTAGAAATGTAATAAATGCGCCGTGGATGTCAAAAAAGTTTTAACATGGTGAAATTTTTTTTCCATGACGCCGGAACAGAGCCCAAAATTTTCTTGATTTTTGGATGACCAGCGGAGGTTTTTTCAGTGAGAACGACTCAAAAACTATATTAGGACATCCCCTGCCCCTGAGGGGACCTCTCCTGTCCCTGCAGGGACCTCTCCTGCCTCTGCGGGATATTTTTACTTTCCCTGCTGAACATTTGCAGCCTCGCCGGCAGTTTTTGACATCCCGCCGACGATCTTTTGACATCCCGCCGACGATTTTTGACATCCCCACAAGCATTTAGATCTTTCCCACAGGGATATGATCTTGTCTCCGCCGATTTACGATCTTATCCCGCCGATTGACGATCTTATCCCGCCGATTTACGATCTTATAAAAAGTTCTCCGTAATGTGCCATGAGAACTGGGCATTTATAAGTATGAAATAATTACAGCTTAACCTGGCCTTGTGTATCTTACACCCTGTAAAATAGATATGCAAACAGAGTTGACTGTAGCACTGTTAAAATGGAACTTTGTGAATCATAATACTGATGATGAAATGTCATGATCATACCCAATACTTTCACTGTTAACTTGATTTTAAGGAGATTTATTCGGCTTTGGTGACAGGCAAATGAAAGGATTTTACATCTGAATTTTACTATAAAATCAGTTATGACAAATCAAATGGCCTTCTCTTGATCTTGACTAATTAAACAGCCTCTATGTTTCCCACGTTGATTGCAGAGAAGATGACACTTCATCTCCTATTATTTATGACCCACAGAGTGCCAAACTTTTTGTGAAGCAACACTCCTTTTTTGCATATCAAGTTTACAGGCTGTAATGAAAAAGAAAAGAACACAGTTCGACCAGAAAATCTTTACATTACCAGAAATGTCACTTAAATTGGCCTGATTTTTTTTTTTTTTTGAAAAATAAATGTCTCTTGTAAACAATTCTTTGAAGAAAAGCTAAAAAATTTTAATTTTCAAAGTTCAGGATTCCATTCGGAAATAATTGCAGCATAAATGATTGCGATGTTCCAGATTTTACCTTGATGAAGAAGTGATATTGGATGTGCCCAACCCTTTGATCCCCAACAACCCGGAGTGGACGGGATTTTGGGAATTCGGACAACCCTGGTTCCCTGGATTTGAGAATCCCTGGATTGAGAAATCCATCGTCCCCAAAATTGCTCCTTTTGACAAGCCTGTAAGTGTAACTTCTTTATATAAAATTGTTTTCAGTCAGCTCAAAAGTTTATAGGTCTAATCCACCATAATTATCTCATAATATTATGGCATACTGACCCCAGTCCCTTTTTGCCAAAGAGCGCTAGTTTTGCAGCTCACTGCTAGTGTGTCTTTTGTGCAATGTGCATGTTAAAACGGGTCTTAGTTATAATGAATTCGAGCCAATATGAACACTGTAGATCAGAGTAATATCATGGCTTTTAATGTTTTGACTTTAATAAATGCTAAGAAGAGAAAACTGGCACATTCAGTGATTTTCTCACTTCCTTAACAGAAAAACTAGATTGATAAGTTTATTGCGTTTTCAGTTCTACTTCATCATGAACGTAGCTGTCGGCGGCAACAATGGTTACTTCCCAGACAGTGCTCTCAACAAGGGAGGCGCTGAACCAAAACCATGGGACAATGATTCGCCAACTCCATTTGAGGACTTCTGGGGTGGCAAAGACACCTGGTACTCCACTTGGGATACTCCCCTTGGAGCTATGGAGGTGGACTACATCCGCGTTTACCAGAAAGCATAATCATGTTACTGCAATTTCAAGAAGTATGGGTTTCTACAATTAGATAGTAAAACGTAGCAATTTACTGGATGTGATTGGTTTTGACACTGAATTACATGGCATAATACTACTTTGAATGTCATAAAAACGTATATCAAGCCCGGTAGACGTGTTTGTTTTGGCTAATCTTATCTACAAACCAAACTCAGCTGCTCACTGAAGCAGAATTGTTATATTTTTCACAGCTTCAGACGTTCAGCATACAGATTTGAAGGACGTTTTATTGCTCATAAACCAATCAGATTAGCTTAAAATGCAACGTAGATAGCTGAAAAACCTGGCCAAGCAACTCATACTAATTGAAATTGCAGCAATATAGGAAATTGTTTGCTTTTGTATTCTTTGTGAAGAATGATCTGCCTGAATATTGTGGATATCTGTTGTCAATAAAGTTTTACGCAAGCCAGCAACAGTTAGCCTATTATGTTTTTGATTACACCATAGTAGGTCTTTAGAATTAATTCAGTTTGTCATTCAGTGCCAAGCCCGGTCATGATACGCAAACTTTATTGACCTTCTTTTGCATCCCACATCATCTGAAACAATTGCATGGCAAATATCATGATAGTGACTCAATGCTGGTCAGAGAAAAGTCTTCTGCTGGGGTTCAGCACACAGTGGCTCAGCTGGAAGATTGACACCCCACTTTCGTTTCTGGCACAGAAGAGCAAAACTTAAGAATGTAATATTTGGTTGGGCATTTTTAAATAGTGGGTCTTATCGCATATATACAGTCTCCTTTTTGTTTGTTTCTGGAATAAATTTTTTAAAACCCGCGCTTAGACCTAATTCAAAGAAATGTTAGTTACTGAAGTGAGTCTTTATGGGATCGAAGTGACCTGAGAAAAATAGACTACAAGTTATAATATAACAAGATGTACATAAAAATGTAATTTTAATTTGTTGTGCAATGAGGAAATATGTAAAGGTATCACACACTTCCTTTCTAATAATTTTTTTCTTTATCATTTTGTATTTTCCGAAAACCCACAGTGCATAATATCATTAAGTCCAGATAGAAAATCTAAGAGATGGCATGTTTGTGTAATATGAAGTCAGAATGAAAAATAATGTGCAATCACTTTAACAGCTGCTTGTCGATAGACTATCTGCTATCTACCTATCTGCCCATCTTTTTATCTATGTAACAATTTGTATTTATATATATCTCCCTTCCTTCCTTCCATCCTTCCTTTTTCCCTCTTTGCTTTCTTTCTTCCTTCCTTCCATCCTCCTTCTGTTCTTTCATAGTTTTAAGCTTTGTTATGAATTTTCAAACAACCGCCTGGCTGGCACATGGTTTTCGCTGCTGCTGTCACTGCAGCAGAACATTTAAAATTCGCAGGAAAAAGGTACATTTCAGTTTAGAAACTAAAAATTTACTGTCACAGAAGTTTACCAAAAGTTTATGGCCTGGTGCACCTTGTGACTTTTTATTTGAAGCCATCGGAACAATGGTCACCTTTATTTGGTTTCCCACCTTCATTGAGAGAACAGTCGTGTATGGTTATCTACCTGGTACATTATAATCTCTATATATTTCAAATTTCAGCCAAATCGGATGATTATTAGCTGAGATGTCATGCAAAACGTTTACGAAAGTGTGCTGAAAAATGCATAATTTTAGCGTGACATCTTCAAAAACACTTTATTCTTAGCCATATTAAGACAAAAGTACTACCCACAATTTTCATCAATATTGTATACCGACATATTTATGCATATCTGAGGTGGTGGAATGAGTGTTTTGATCCATTAATATCTGAAATTAGGCATATAAAAAAATGAGCAAACTGAATGGCCCAAATGAAGCCAAATTTTAATTTTTTGAGAGTGTTGTCTGCATTAACCATTTATGCGAAGAAGAATAACTTATAGAAACCAGTTTCTCTGTAAAAACATTGTTAATACATTACTTTCAATCATAGAGTATTCTTTTGCCGCCTTCCATTAACTTAACAGCTGATAAAAGCATCTTTATTACAAGATATTTGAGTGTCCCAACCGTAACGGTGAAAACTACAAGGTGAACTTCTAGCCAGTGCTTCTCTAATAATTTTTTTGAAAAGCTGTTTCCTCTGAATGAGTTTCCTTGGCACATACATAATGCATTGCACTTTAAGTTTTTTTCCTACTCTGAAAACTTTACATACAGTATTGTAAAGATGAAAGTGTCCCAACCATAACGTTTTTGTCCCAACCATAACGCCTCACATAAAAAGCTATTCTACAAGACTGATGGACTTTAGCCCAGTCTGGTAGCTATATTATAACAAAACCAGCTAAGAAGAACAGGTACAATAGATGTTTGGAATATTTCAATTCAATATTATGCCATCATTTGCTGTTTAATGAGTGAACTCTTGGAATAGTGAAAAGTTGCAGGCGAAGGGTGGTTAACCAAAAAGCAGTATTTCTATTTAATTGAGACTTGAGAAATTTATTGTATCTTTGTATAGATAGTAAAATCAATAATTGTAATTGAATAGATCAACTAATTCTGCTGAAATTGTCTTTTTTGGAGGTGTACTTATAAATGAAACACTGTATCTGCACTAGGAATGTTGAATCCATCAGATGTTATTACTTTTAAAATTTACAATTTTTCAGGAATTTTTGTAATGTAATTAAATGCAATGTCTGGCGGAAGCAAAGTGATTCCGTTACGTGATTCCGTCACGTGATTCCGTCACGGTACTTATCACTGCTTATGCTGCCACCTAGGGTATATCCTTGCTTTGATTACCGGTATTTCTATGAATTTCATTAGTCTGGAAGCATATGCTCTGAAAAAAAAATGTTTCAAGTTTCTTTCTTGGGGAATTTGCTTGCAATGACCATGACAAATTTAGTGTAAAAAATCACTTCAGTTTCGATTGTGATTTAGTCACGCCAAATACAGGGCAATGGTAACGAGCGTAAAAGTATCTCAATGGTGTAGAACATCTTAGACCCTGGCCAAGCATTCTCTCTCCGTATCTAAACATCTTAATTCCCTGATATATGCTACATGTGGCTTTGACAGTGGAAATAAATACTAAAAACAATGTGAGTTCCGTGACAGAATCACACGGAATTCATGAAATCCAAAATTTCTTGAAATTTCGATTAGAATTGTTTAATATAGACCAATTCTCCTGATGCCATGTTGAAATCCCAAGATTTTGAATGGGTCCCAGGGCTAATTTATGGTGGACAGTTGTACTTGAAAGTTAGTACGCTTCTCTCTCACTGGTTTGTGTTTAATTCATTCCATTCCGCAGCTTTGTAACAGTTGTGGATGATAAATTTAGAGATACGAAGGACATTGATTCATGTTAGAGATACGATCGACATTATGCCCTGTTTCAGCAATAAGTCCTTTTTCATATGGATTTGTAACAGATTTCTGAGAATATTTACCAGCTATGTGTATAAGATGCCCCAATCTATAGAAAAATGTAATGTCCGCTCGTGAGATCTGTTACCAACTACATAGGTTTTGTCTCAATTAGATGGATCAGTCTTGTCTGAGGGCTATATAAACAATTCCTTAAGTTGAGCGCAGTGCCACCAATGTTATTATCGAATCTTTTCAAAATCAGAAATTTATAACCACCAAACTATCAATATAAAACAAATTTTATTTAAAAAGTAGAATGGAGATAAAATTCTAAAGAAGTGAAATACAGAGTTAAAAGTGTGAAATAAAGTTAAAATTTTAGTGAAGGCTAATACAAAACCAAATTACAACACACCAAAATAGAAAATGTAAAATACAAAGGTAAAAACGTAATATTATGCTGAAAAAGTGGAAATATCGTGTCCTTGTCATTGTGCGATCGTGCGGTTCTGTTTGTTCACATCACTGGGGAAAAGAAGAAAGCAGGAATTTTTGCCTGTCCCCGTGGTTTTTCGCAGAACCTGAGAACAGCTCCTTCTCTGGCGATGTTCAATGAACAGGCGACAGTTTGATTGCAGGCTATTGCCGCTCCTGAAGAACTGTCGCCGCAAGAGGTCTCGAAGACTGAACCACCATGTTCAACATGGCATGCATTTTGGGCCTGAAACAGAATTAAATTATTTACTCAGTTCTTTAATTACATATAAATTATACAACATATGTTACTACAATGTACTGAATTCATGTACAGCTATATATCAAATTTTCAGAGCAGGGGTGGAATAGGCTAGGGGAGGGAGGATAGTGGGAGATTTCAAAGCGGGCCAAAATGTAACAGATTTACAGGATTATGCCAATTAAAGAGACAGGCATAAAAATCAATATTGATGTCATGACATAACACTAATATTGTTATTCTTGCACTGCTGTTCATAATCTTAACATGTCTCTGAACATTACACTCCAAAAAATCTCGGGACAAAATTGTTTTTTTAGATTCAAAATGGTTTTTCGAAAAACCAAATTTCAATGCAAAACCAACATGGATTTTTTAAAAATCCATGTTGATTTTTTGCATTGAAATTTGGTTTTTCAAAAAACCGTTTTTGAATCTAAAAAACCAATTTTGTCTGAAGTTTTTTAGAGTGTATCTTACCAGATAAGTCTCTGCTATGAGCGAAAACCTCTTCTCGCCACGTTTGGTTCCCTTTTGAGACGCCGTTTTCTCCGGGAGTTCAAAGGAACACTGGTCAGCCTTTCTAATCAGATAATTTCTGCTGGGTTCCATCTGTTCATCCGAGCAAATGCTGCGTGGATCAATCATTCTGCAGTCACTGTTAACCGAGCAAATAAATCAATCAATCAATCAATTTTTTCTGAAAGGATAAAATATAATAATTACAATAAAGTTCCTTTAAAAAAAAAAGTCAGCTATTATTAATTGCACTCCACATTTGCATGAAGCATGGTATCTTTCCAAACTCTTGATGCAAAATCAGACAAAAACCTTTGCACATACTTCTAACATTTCTTTGATCAAATAACATAATTAAGGAATTGATCTGCACTGGCTATTTCTTTGGCGGTTTCATATGAATATTTTACTAAATTTGCACAAATATTTCGCACAGATATTGTCTCACACTTGTTTTGTCTGTTTTACATAAAAACTTTTTTTAAAGAGTGTGTGGCTATCGAATTATTATCCTTAAGAAATCAAACTTTTCAAACTTGATATATTGATTATCCTGCCCTCTGGTTGTGAATTTGTGAAAAAATAAAAATTTAAAAACAGTGGAGCCACCTACCGGAAGACACAGCGAGAGTTCCTCGAGATTTCTCCATCTTGGGTTTTTGTTGTTTTTCAGATTCACAGGTTCACAAGTGAAGAGTCCATTGGCAGAAAAACAATCCTGTGTCCTTTCAACTCCATTTTTGTAAACTGCTCTGCATGGTTTGTAGTCATAGGCTTGCACAAGGGCAGCCAGTGTGATGGTGGCAAGTGCGCGAAGGACGTTCATTCTGTTAGAAGAAAGATATCAATTACGACAAGGTGGAAATGTTTGGAAAAAATGTGAAAGCATCAACACTACGAAGCCTAAATGATATAATCATGCTGTTAGAAATGTCTAAAATGACACCAGAAATATAATTAGAGTATCAAGAAATATATATGTGTAAGAGAATGGAACAGGGAGAATCAGACACACTCTAAAAAATGTCGCGACAAAATTGGTTTTTTAGATTCAAAATGGTTTTTTGAAAAACCAAATTTCAATGCAAAACCAACATGGATTTTAAAAAAAATTCATGTTTGCATAAAAAAGGTAGAGGCATATATATAGGCTGTAGCAGGGGATTGACAGAAGGAGGAGTAAAAGGGAGGCAAAGAGAGGAGGTAAGGGACCGTTCAGAATTTATGACTGGGGGGGTGGGAGTTTTGCTGGAACTTCCCGTCAAAAATTGATACCCCCCTTGAGTTTCATGCGGATTTTTAGTACCCCACCCTTAGGTTTCACGCATATTTTTAGTACCCCCCCCCTCGACATACAAAGCAATACACATAGCCTATATTCTGTTATACACGCCCACGCGTATAGATTTGCGTCATTTCGCGGACTTTCGCACATAAAAAAGTCCAAATAAAATGAGTTTATGCATGTTTTGTAACATTTCTTCGTTGTTAAAATTTCTTACCCCTCGCTTGGAAGTGTTGTCAAAAATTAATACCCCCCCTTGACACACGTGTGAAAAGTTAGTACCCCCTCGGCCAACACTCCCACCCCCCCCAGTCAAAAATTCTGAACGGTCCCTAACACGTACCAGGGAGAGTATGTGGGAATTAGAGCTCTATAGACGTAATACGAGCAATGCCTTCTGATCCCAGAATGGGAGATCAGAGAAAGAACAAAATGACAGACTTTATAAGGAGGGTCAAAGGAAGGTCAGGAGAAGACATGAAGAGGGAAATGTCAAAAAAATACAGACCAGGCAAGAGCTGGAAATTAGGCAGGGTAGCCAGAAGCAGGCAGAGACAAACAAGTTAGAGGTTTATAGAATTTGACGTGGATTATCAGATAATTAGCAATGAGTTGAATTTATTCATTCCATGATTATTTTATTATGCTTGCTTTCCATGGTTGAATTAAAATAGTTGCCATTTTTACTGATTTTTTTTTTAAATGAAAAAATTAAATGATTTAAACCTAATAATTCGATTTAAATCAAATGAATCACAATTTTTTATAATAAAAATAATATTTCTTTACATTGATTTTTTGAAATTTTAAATAATGCCCAAACAGACGATGGTAGCCGAAAAAAATAGTGCAGCAACTCTGTTTTTGAATTTTACAGGACAATTTGAAATTTTTAGTTTTGCACATTTCAAAATGCAGACAAAATCACTAATTCTAAAAAACAGAGTTGCTCCGCTAATTATTCGGCTATTATAAAATATATTGTGTGTTTGGGCATTATTTAAAATTTCAAAAAAAAAAATTGAAAAAGTTCCAGGTCCTCCTTAGTTCCAAGTTAAGTGTTTCATTTCAGAATTGAAGTTTCATTCTGAAAAGTTCCTACAGGGGGTGCTATAGTTTAGGACTCCAATAATTCAAGCAATTTTGCCACTATTAATTTTCCACGATTACTACTGATATTGCAAGTTTTTTTCAGGAATCAATTTAGGTGCGATTACATTTTTGTTCTATAAAACCAACAATACTCAACTTAAAGCTTTGAAATTTGGGACACTGGAAAAGATTCGAGAGTAGCCATTTTTGTTCAACAAGGCATTGATGAAGCCATGACCTTGTTAAAGACACCCCTTATAAATCAATGTTCACTACAAGTTTTAGCTCAAGGGTAGTAGCTGGAATAAACATGAGACTCCCAGTCCTGATATATTCTGCATATGTGTGGTCGAATGATATAAAAAATTAGAGAAGTGTTCAGCCTCGTTTTTTTTTATATTAATTACCTTGGAGACCTAACTATTTTTGACTTTGAACCAACCTCAAATGCCCAATAATTTTCAAAATTAATGTTTAAAAAACAAGGCTGAACACATGTCTATTTTTTTGTATCACTTGACCACACATAATGCAGAATATACCCCTGAGCTATGACAATTTTTTGCAGGGAACGTTGATTTTCAGGGGAGGGAATTAACAAGGTCACAGCTACATTGATGTTTTTCCCAGACAAAAAGTAGCAATCTATTTTGCTTTTCCATCGTCCAGTTGGTTTAAAAACAACTTTTCAAAACTTGAGGTAGAGTATCAATTGTTTTATTGGGAATCAAATGTATTTGCTAAAAAAACGACAGCTGAAAAGCTTGTAAAATAAGCATTTTTTAAACCTCTGTCAAATCCTGCAAATCAGCATTTTTTAAACCTCTGTCAAATCCTGAAAAATCTATCAATTAAATGAAATTTGGAACATACAAAATCATATGTTGTTTTTTTTTTCCAATTCACAGACGGGGTGTTGGGAAATTTCTTTAAAATCTGACATGGAATGACCCACGGCGAGTTATGTTATTTGTTTTACCAGAATAAGCATTAGTTGGCCAAAAAACAGGATCCAACCCCCCCCCCCCTTTTTCAGTGACTTTGTTATATTTAGACGTCTTAAGTCTGCTAAAAGTTTGATAAAAAAATTTTAAGAAGACCCATCGTCAAGTATATCATCTGTGGATTCTAAAAGTGTGAAACATTTTTTTGTGGGTGACACATTAGTCCAGGCAACTGGTGATAATATGGGGGTGAACCCACCACAAATTGCAATAGTTTTGATCTATACATTTTCTGAAAGCTTGGAAACCTGGCTTTGACATACTAAAAGTCTGCTCAGATAGTCCCGTGCGAAGTCTGTTTTCTGAGGGGTCAATGGAGGGACTGTTGGAACATAGTTTTCGATGTCAAAATCCCAATCCAGTCAAATGAAATATAAATCAGGGGTTCAAAAAATATGGCATTATTTAATATTTCAATGACTTTTGGTTGGTAAGTGTGTTAGCACTCCAGAAAACAATTTTTAACAATATCTGCCTTCTGATAGGGGTCGTAAAGTGGCAAAATCCAAAATGGCCGCCATTATGCGCTATCCAAACAAAAAAATGCTTATATCTTGAAAACTAATTGAGATACAGAAGAAATCATAGTGTCTATACCTATGTTTTTGGTACCAAGGAATTCAAATATGATATCAGAACATGCCTTAGTCCAATACTAAGAGATGAAATGCAAAATGGCTGCCACCATAAGTCCATGATCCACCGAAACCATAAAGTGACCATAGCAAAAATTGCCATCAGTTAAAATGAATTGCTTTATTTAATATTTCAATGGATTTAGGTCGGTAAGTATGATATAAGCAATCCAGAAGTTAAAGATTTATGGATTAGGTGTAATCAAACATGACTGCCATCAAGCACTATCAATATCATGAAATTCTCCTATATTGCAAACTAATTGAGATAAAGGTGTAATTTTTGGGTGGATATATATTTTTTTAATACGAAGAACCATTATTATTTTACTCAATCAGACAGATCACTGAGAAAGGCTGTATAGTTGCTTTTACATAATTATTCAATATGTAAAATTTTGTTTCGAGTGTTTGTCTCACAAAATTCTTTTGTATACAGTTGCGAGGGCTAATGCCTAGTTCTCACGACGACGTAACAGGGCTTTCTTGTCGCGGCGCTTCTTGCTTTTCCAGGAAAGTGGGAGGTTGTTAAACTACATTCAACAATTCGGCGACGATAATTTCGTCTACGGCGCATCTTAAACTTCCTCGCCAAAAGTTCCTAGAAATCATGTGACCTTTTGGTGAAGCAAGAACTTGCTTCACGAAAGATTCAACCTGTTGAATCTTTACGAAGCAAATAGTCATGATGCAAAAGACCTGAAAGACCCCCAAAATGCTTGGGCGAAGGTAGAGACAGCTTGGGCGAAGTTAGAGGCAGCTTGGGCGAAGCTAGAGAGTGCTTGGGCGAGGCTATTTATCATTGAGTCAATACAACTTCGGCGAAAAAAGAGAACAACTCGCCGTCGCAAACAAGCTGTTGAAACACCGAAACAGCTACTTGCCTCACCGTAACAGCTATTTGCTTGGGCGTAATTGAATATTTGGGCGAAGCAAGAGGATGCTAGGGCGAAGCAAGAGACTCCTTGGGCGAACCTAGTTTAACATTGAAGCAATGGAACTTCACCGAGGCTCCTCACAACTCGCCGACACAAGTCTCTTCCTCTTTGGGGGTTGCCTCGTCAGTAATTACGAGCCATTCGGCGTAGAAAACGAGAGCCTCGTCGTAATAGGATCCATCAACGACGATGTATAACCTCTAATTGATTATATAATTGTCCAAAAATGGCTTGAAACGCCGAAACTTGGCTTCCTGGCACCTGGACAGCTTCACCGTCACTTAACCACTCTCGTGAGAACTAAGCATTAGTGGTGGTTTCTGAGTGTTTTTTTGCATGCAGCTGTTTCAACTGCTGTTTTGCAGCAAGAATGTGCCTTCAAGAATCCCAAGATGTTGACAAACTGAAAGTACTTGCAATGCTTTTATTTAGGCATGTATCATTCCATGTATATACAAACCAACACCGAGGCATTGTGCTTGAACCTCATTTCAGTGTAGCAATCCCATTATCAATATAATTGTTTAACTATTTCAAGAGAGTTTGGAGTTTGATTAATTTCAGCACCAACTAAACTTGCATTAGGATCTCATATAACTTGCTGTTTCCCTCATGACTGACTGAAATTGACGACTTCTCTGGATATCAGTCAAGGAAATTACCATCTGCTCATGACAACCAATGTCTTCAGCCCCACATGACACTCCCCCCAGCACAGTCATCTCTCTCCATGACTTAAGCAGTGCTAAAAATCATCTTTGACAGGCAATTAAAAAATAACCACTGCTACTATCACTTCCAAACTTGGCATAGAGTTGTATCACAGTATCCATGAAGTTTGGCAGGCTTATCCTTTCCATAATGAAGAAAAGAACCCGAAGGCTCCAGAGAAATTAGGAAACTGTCATCAGCTGCTGATGACTTTTCGGTACCCTCACGAAATAGGATAGAAGGGTTTGTTCTAAGAAAATTCAGAGTAATTCAGCAAAGCCTGTCAAAAATCAAATCCAGAGCCTCCCTCTAATTATGTCACTGATGAAAACTATAAAATCACAGTTGCAATGACAAAAACATCAGTGTTGAGCAGATCAAAGGTGCAAAAATAATTGGGGTAGACCGCATTTCTGTTTTTGGTTGTGACCACTCTTGTGCCTATTCAGTAAAAGTGGCTATAAGATTCTGAGTACGAGAAAGAAGTAGTAAGTTTAGCTGAGTTATCTAAACAGGTGTCTGTGAGAATTTTTAATGTCCCTAGTGGCCCCTCAATAGTAATTCTTTTGTAATTTATTTATTTTAGACCTATTTGGAACAGAAATATAGATGATATTTATGTATGTGTGTATTCTTCCCACACATATCCTAAAGTATTTTACTTTACTGCTTATATGTGTATTTCAGGACTTATTTTTTCCATTTTGAACAATTTAAACATGTATGTTAGTGACTTTTAGTATGTTAAAGCCAGGTTTCCAAGCTTTCAGAAAATATATAGATCAAAACTATTGCAATTTGTGGTGGGTCAAACCATGGATTGCCTGGACTACATGTTAATTAGTGATTTTTGAGAAGTTACATTTCAAACGTGCAGGTAAAAAAAAAACAACACAAATCGAGTTTGGACATCAGAATCCCAGCCCTTTTCCTTTGCTTTTGCAAAAAAAAAACAACAAAAAAACATATGATCTGCACCCTCGTGCAATATTAGTCACCTAGGTGCCATAAAAACTGATATTGCACTCGGTGTTGCACGATAACTGTATAATATTCGAGGTTAAGATGTCGCTACAAAAAAAAAGGCCCCAAGAGAATCACAAGAGAACACCGTAAGAATCATCAAAATTGTGACTTTGCCCTTATTCTGTTGTTCTCCAAAAAAATCAGAGAGGATGTTCACCACAGTTCTTTGACCTAATCTGTCAACGGAAAGCCAATGTAGGCGGCAGTAGGCCTATTAAAATAATTAAAAATACTAGCCACTTGTCAAATTGAAGAAATAAAATTCATCAAATAAAATGTGAAAGATTCTAGTTGTTATTTATTGTAAATTACAACCATACTACATTATGGTGGAAATTTGTGGAAAAAGGCCCGTCTATTATAATATGTAACCATCATTTTCAGCGCCAAAAATCATTACAAGATAATAAATACACTATCTTTTACGTATTTCTATACAAAGATCAGGACGTTTAATAAATAGATAATATGACAAGATATTACTGACCTGTCTCCAATGGGGCTTCTCCAGAAAATGAAGAGCTTGGACTCTTCCAGAGCAATTAACGCCCTGCTAGTTAAGGATGAAGTCAGGTTAATTAGCACATTAAAGCAAACATCACGACAGCTTAGGCATTAAAGCAAAACAGTTAGCTGGAATTGCTATTGAAAACTGCTGCCACTATTCCAGGGACGTGTGCATTCTTCGTCTAGTGCAATTAACAGATAATTGGTAGCTTGCACTTCATTGTGGAAATATAACAACAATGATAACTGAATAATCACTTAAATTTTCTTTCTCAGTCCGCCCATTGGTGTCAGAAGGTGAAAAACCAAACGTCATGGGATTCTTTTAAGACTATGGCTTCTATATTTTTAATTTCGGTGACACTAGCCTAAGGCTAAAGTTTATATGTTTGTAAAACCGAAAAGAAATAAAAATTGTCTATTGTCTATTGTCTATAGATTTATTTTATCTTTTTCCTTGAAAATTCATTTTTTAAAACTAAATTTGCTTTATAACATATGAATCCAACGTATGGTGTCATTTTCCATTTATTGAAAGTTGATTAGTTAAACATCCTCGACACAACTACTTAATATTATGCTCTTTAAAAAGACACGACAACACTGTTATCATCAACCTGAAACGATCATCTGGTATTTGTAAAAAACACAGGAATAAACTTCAGACATTTTTGTTGCTCAATAGTGATTTTGAACAATGCATAGAAAAGACCAAAAGAGGCAAACAGAAGAAAATTCATCATTGGCGATATAGATCACAAAATCACGATCACAATGTTTGACAAAATGAATAACCATACAAATACATACACAAAATATGTCGTTGTTTGACAAAATCAGTATATGTTTTAACTAAAATTTTATGATTACGCACTGACCCAAAAACAGAAACGTCTTTATTTTTGCTTGTAATTTGTAAGATATTGTTTCTGCCAAAAATCAACTATACAGTATTAATCGGATTTAATCCTATCATAAGCAAGTGTGATTGTGCCAAAAAATCATCCAAGTACACTAAAAAGCGCCTTCTTATCAGTCTGAAGTCAAACAGTTATCATCACCTAATGCAGCCTTCTTTCTTGCATCATTAGCTTTGAAAGCTTTCCCACTGCATTTATATAGGCCTACTAATTTTAAAATCATCAGTCAGATCATCTAATAATGCTCTTTTTTGCTTAGATTAGATTAGATTTTATTTTTTCAAAACTGACAAAACATACATACAGATTCAGTTAGTGTCATAATAGTCTGCCTATTATCATAACAATTGACAAATAAGAAAACAGTCAAGGGTACCAAGATGAGTGATTAATATGGGGACATGTTTTATCCGGATATCCCCACACTTTTTTATTAAACTTTCTCAGGCCACAATTTATTTTTACAGTAGAAAAACGGGTGCTTACAAAATTGAACTAAAATGTTCCTTGTGAGGTCATAGCCCTATCCATGGCACGATATTCTGTATGAGTTATAAGCAATTTGTGAGGTCATAGCTTATGCCTGCAATGCTATCAAAACGAGTGAAATTGACAGCTTATTTCAATGTGTTTGAATATAGGGCCAATTGTGAGATCATTTATGGCCACCAGCAGCTTTTCTGTGAGAACTCATTTTCCATCTGGTTTAACCTGGTCACACATACATAAGATTTTTGTCACAGCCTCACACCAATCACAGTTTGTTTTTTTGTGTTTTACGCCTCTGCAGCACCTTAGTGGGCTATATCGAGGCAGGCGATCACCGTATGATGATGAGATGAGAAGACTGTGAGTCTGGCACATACCCTATTAATTCAGGGATGCCCAGGGTCTTTCAGTTGCCCCAGCAATGAATACTGGATACAACCCACCTCCATTTTATGTCCAATGGACTCGGACTAAAGTGAGTTCCTGGGGTGAGATTTGAACCCACGCCCTCAAAGCCAGTTGACAAGCGCACATACCAATTAGGCCACGGGGGAACTCCACCACTCACGGTAAAGGTTCATGAGAGGAAGTCTGCAAACTAATGAATATCTGATAAGTTTATTCTACTTCTTCTGGACAGCAGTCATAACAACATAATAGATGCCAATTAATACGCTCTTTTGACGTTTAATCATCCGAAATAGCAACTTGCAACCCAAAACAACAGAATTTGACTAACAAAAAATCGAAAAGCTTCAATTTCTCAAAATATTATTACTTCTATTTATTATTATTCCTGTTTTAACATCCACTTGTTTGTCCGATCTTATGTTATGTAATGGCACCTTTAGTTATTCCTTGGCATTTAATTAACCCCCACAATTGGTTGGGGCTCACTGTGTCTTGCAGCAGATCTCTAGCCTTATAATTGGTATAATATATATTCAAACATATCTGCTTGGAACAATAATAATGTTCGAGTTCCTCCGTGGCCTAACTGGTAAGTGTGCTTGTCAACTGGCTTTGAGGGCTTGGGTTCAAATCTCACCCCGGGAACTCACTTTAGTCCGAGCCCATGGGACCTTAAATGGAGGCGGGTTGTATCCAGTGTTCTATGCTGGGGCAACTGAAAGACCCTGGGCATCCCTGAATTGATAGGGTATGTGCCAGACTCACAGTCTTCTCATCTCATCATCATATGGCGATCGCCTGCCTCGATATAGCCCACTAAGGTGCTGCAGAGGCGTAAAACACAAACAAACAAACAAACAATAGTAATGTTCACCCCTTTGTCTTCAAAACAAATCGTTCAAATTGCCAATCTTTATTCCTTCGTTACATTGTGTGTGTAAGTTTCAGTCAATAGTTACTGAATAATATGTAAATGGCACAGCCATGAAATTCGCGCAGCTCTTAAAAAGTTTTTTTTAGGACTTATGGTTTTACCGTGTAACTTTCATTAAATTTATCTCATATTTAATGTATGAAAGGCAGTTATGTTACTGTTTCAACGAAATTGAAAGACGGATATATAGAAAAATAGAGAGAAATTTAGACTAGAAACTATAAGAAAAATAAAATATATCAAAAATAGAATATATCGATAGATAGATTGATAGATAGATAGATAGAAAGATAGATAGATAGATAGATAGATAGATAGATAGATAGATAGGATAGCAAATAAATAGGATTAAGAATAAATAGAATTGATAGATAATCAGCTAAATAGTAAAAAGGAAGACTACACTGAAAGCTGCCAAATTAAAGTCTATGCTAGATTGTTGATATTACATAATAGTGATAACAAAAACAATAACATGATCTGCATGTAGATTAATTGCTCACTGTTACATAATCATCAGTTGACAAAGATTATATATCTTCGAAAGTTCTTATGGAAGTTGGCAACGTTCATCATGACGACATGTCAACAAATTCAGCAGATGGTTTTCTACTGACATTATGAATTATTTCGGGTCTTGTAACATCAAAGTGTGTTGCCTAAAGCAGTTTAGACTTCGTGATCGTCTTCTGCTATGAATTGTGACAATTGGAGGCACTGAAAACAAAGAAATTTCAAGAATCGGCGGAGGCCTTTTTCTGGCACTTAGCAACGAATGCCATTTTGAACTTTGAAAGCCCAGTCAACAATTTTTTCACAAGTCATCCACTTCCAAGAAGCCCTACAGTAGACAAAACAGCTGAAAACAATTAAAGCCGGCAGCGTAGGGTGACTCCTCGCTACTTTCAGGGAGAATTTCATTCTCCCTGATTTTAAATAATCAAAAAAGTCATGGCTCTCCGGAGCTGCGCTATGTCCTAACAGACGGAAGAGCGTTACAGAAGAAGAAGAAGAAAGATTATATAACCTTAATTTTGTTATGTTTTCTTGTTTTCTGTTTTGAAATGAAATGAATCACATGTTAATAATTTAATTTAGCTTGTCAAGGCTTATAATGAACTATTCCATAAAAATAATAGATACAGGGAATATTAATGGAGAAAATTGAATTTTTAAGACACTTTTGAATATGAATATGTCATGTTTTGTTAAATTCAAAACTAAATCATTGATAAGAAGCTGGTCCCACTTGACCTAATTTCCTGCTGTCGACCATTGATGTTGAGACCATCACTGCACAGATTTTTTGAAACCTTTCTTGTGCTAAATTTCGCTTCGCGAAACGGCCTTTGGCCGTTTCGCTGCGCAAATATGATACTCTAAAATATTAATAAATGCAATGTAATATACCAACAGTAGAAAAAAAAAATCTCAGCGCATCAATAAAACAAAAACTTTCTAATTTTTAAAGATGTAGATGGCTAAAATTTTTTAAAACAGTTATAGGCTATGTCACAAAATATTAACATGAAAAGATCTATGAAATATTGATAACATGGAAAAAAAACATTAACAGTTGTGTTGTGTGTATGCATATTTATAGAAAACACAGTTATATGTACAATTTTGATATTAATTAAATTAAATTAAGTAAGCCACAATGTCAGCTTAGCCTCAACACAGAAAGAGTATTTGACTGATTCATCTAAGACGCTCTGTAAATATGCAAACACCCTCTCTGTGTGATTTTGTTTTAGGCACATGCTCGAAGTACACACAATTTTCTGTTTCTGAACACCAGAGGGCACAATCTGAGTCAGTGGCGACATCTTTGGACTGCCTGGGGATGTGAAAACCAACTGGAAGAGTGTTCTGAAATGACATCACTCCATCTTCTCTGGAGACCACTTCCATAAACCGAATCCCTGAAAATTTAAATTGGAGATGATAAATAGGACACAAAGACTGTCAGAAAATGCAAAAGGACAGTAAAACCACAGGTGCTAGGCTTCCACAGTTATTGTTTGTGTTTGCAACAGCAGATAAAACAATCTAGGATTGGACATAATTATATATCCAGAAGGTGTCGCACTTAACAGAAATCATTGTTCTTTCTGATCTTATCAGAAGTCCAGGGTCACCTTTGACCCTGAAGGCCCTGAATGGACTTTCTTGGATTCAAATGACAGAAATGAAAGAGCATTGTTTTCTGTTTGAAGTTTTATTGGCTCTTATTTGGTTACATGTATTATCTTTTTGGGTGAAATAGCAATTTTTTAATTCTCTGTTTTATTGATAACCACCACAGGCGGACTGGCCGTATGGGCCAGTGGGCAATGCTCTGGGGACCAACACCAGTGACCTTAAAAAAATCTAAATTATCAAAAATGACATAAAAGAAGAAGTCAAAATCGAATTTCAGGCCCAATAAAAATATCAAATAGTCATCAATTAAAGCTTGAAAAGCATAATCAACAATGAAGTGATGTGCCCCTGTCCCAGTTTCAGGGCCCAGATATGATTCAACATTTGTGGACCCTCCCAACAGTATACCTATTGTCAGTGGCGTCCCTATGGGGGGGGGGAAAGGGGGGCACAGGCCCCCCCATATTGGACCTGTGCCCCCCCAGGTGCCCCCCATATGAACTTTCCAACTCTGGCTAAAATATACAATAAGTATAGTGGGTCCCCCCCCAGAGAATCGCATGCCCCCCCAGGTGCCCCCCCGCTCGAGACCCCCCAGTTACGCCACTGCCTATTGTGCTTCATGATGCCACTTCCCATTTTGTTAGTCTTGGAGGGCATGGGCACCCCTGGCCCCTCTTCCTGAATCTAGTAATGCCTGCCCCTCTATTTACTGTATAAAGGGAATTATAAGAGTGCTTCTCTGACTTTAAAATTTTGCATGAGGTGGTAATTTTCAAATCAGTGAGATCAGAGAAGCAAGGGGTCCCCTCCCAATTTGCAAACAGACATTTTTGTTTAATTTAAGTCTTTATAAAGGTGACTTATGTTGTGCTGGTATACCCAGGATCAACCGGGGAAGCTCAACCATCAACTTCATGGTGGGAGCTGCACTTTCATTTTTGCTGACCGAATGATTCATGAATATCCAGTGTCTTTAATGTTCATTGCGCCTGCAAGAATACTTGATACACCCCGCCTCTATTTAATGTCCCATGAGCTGGACTAAAGTGATTTCCCGGCGTCAGATTTTAACTCATGCCCTCACAACTCGTGGACAAACCTGCTTATGTGTTAGGCCACGGGCGAAAAGTATACTATTCATAATTTTATATCATATGTGTCATGAAGGTAAAACAAGCTTGCATCCTGCAATTGTCATGGTTTCTGAAGGAAGTACGAACAAATTCAGAACATCAGTTCAGACAAGTCGAAGATGGCGCTACTGCAATAATAGGGGCCCACCGAGGATTTTGCCAAGGGGCCCACTGTGGGGCCAGTCCGCCCCTGAGTCACAGGTGTGTGAGCGACCACAGTTTTTGGCAACCTTAACTTCTATTTTTCCTATTTGGCACCACAGGTAGGCCCTTGTGATAATACATGTGTTAAAAAAATTGGACTCCTAAATTAATAATAAGCACCTCAAACACCCTATTTAATTTTTGTGCAAATGGCCTAAGTCCTTTGGAGTTAGGCCATTTGGACCTAAGCCAATTTTGTTATCACTGATTTTAGCGGATATCACCAGTATTTTTCTGTCATAATTGTCAGCATTAATTTCATTTGAGATGTTTCCTCATGTTTCATTCAATAATTTTATGGAAATATGCTTAATAACACAGCTAGACTACAAAACAATTTTGGCCTAAGTCATTTTGGTTGTCGAAACCAAATTAACCTAAGTCAGTTTTTGGTTGTTTGCCAACAATTGTTAAAAATGACTTAGGCCAATTTTGCTTTAGGCTGACGTCTAGTAATGCCATCATTACCCAAGAACTTACTTTATGTTCTGTTTATTTATTTTACTAATTACTTCAAATGGAGATTGCCAATTTATGAAGCTCCACTATAGGGCCAATATTGTGAATAGTTTTGGGTGTTCGAACCCTGGGTGGGTCACCCACAATATTCAGTAGACTTTCATGAGCAAAATCCTATAGTTGGATGACATCCGTGTGAGGCATTAAATTGTCAGCTCTTTGTGTATCAGGCAAGTAAAATATCCTTAATGTTGTGTATTGCTTACTCACACTAAGTTATGACTTACTATCAGCTAGAGTAGGTCGGGGCAAGAAGCCCGGGTTAGGTGAGAGGCCCCCCAGGGTTATATCCAAACTCACGTTTTTGTTGCGTTTATCTATTGACAGGACTGAAGCTATATATGCGTTTTAGGTGACGTCACAAATTTTCAGCGCAAACAGCACCAAACCATAGTAGAAATGACAGTTATTAAAAATGACAGTTATTAAAAATACATTGTAGAATGAAGACGTTTTGTTAAACATTACATCTAACATGGGGTAAATATTATTAAATGTGTGTAACACGTTTAGAATTGCTCCGCTCTCTTCCACTCTCTTCAATCAACTGTCATGTGCATCGAAAACTGAAGTTAGAGGGCTGCACGACACATATCGATGTTTTTCAATTTGAAATATAAGATCTCAAGATTACCTGGGCAATTAAGGTCCTCCAATGTCACAGCATCCCATCTCTTTCCAAATTTGCTTAAGCAATCCTGATTACTCACTTTGGTCGTCATGGGGTTAGGGGTTCTTTTTGCCCAGCACAGAGTCTCATCGCACAACATGTTGTTTTTGTAAAGTACTAAGGTCAACTGCATGCAAGCCTGCCCTTGGCACCATCTGTAAGGATTGTGCATTTTATTCAACTGGTTGTGCGTGAGATCTATGTATTCGATATCTGGCATATATTGCAGGCAGGAAACGTTAAATTCAGTGATGTTGTTAGATTGCAGATTAAGGCGTTCTACTTTGATCAAATTCTTGAAGTTATCGGGTCTCACAATTCCTGAAATTTTGTTTGATCTTAGTTGAATTTCCTTAAGGTGCCCACCACCAGAACTGAAGTCAGGAACTGAAGTGAAATAGTTATAATTCAACTTTACTGTGGTTAGAAATAAGCAACCTTTGAAATAATCTGACGGGAGTCTTGAAATCTTGTTGTATTTAAGGTCCAAATCGACTAGACTTTTACAGGCCCCAGCCAAATCAGGAGCTTCAATCAGCAAGTTCATCCTCAAATTAATTGTCTGCAACTTCTCATTGTTGATGTATACCTTCCTTGGAATATGCATCAGTTTATTATTTTGTAAAAGCAGCATTGTCAAATTGACCAACAGAGTGATGTTCGGGTGATTTTCCAATTGGTTGGTTGAGAAAGAAATTACTGTAAGTCCAGGCATGTTCAAGCTCCTTTCATCAGGTTCAATTTCAGCTGCACTGCAATTTTTAACTGGGACATACTTCATTTGATTAAATAAAGGAAACAATGCAGTCACAGACTGTAGACCATTCAATGCATCCAACTGCAAACATAATTTACCTGCACTGGTCATACTGAAATCTGTCACTTTTGTGAAGGATTTTAAGACATGGTTTATTTCATTGTCCTGCAACTTGTTAGATTTCATTGAAAATATCTTCAGGTTCCTGAAGTCAGAACAGTTTGCTGGGCAATTTTCAATTTGGTTGTCTGTCAGGTCAATTTTCGTGAGATTTGGGGAAAATATTCCAATGCACGGAAATGTCGTTAACGCCTTCCCATATCCAATATTCAAAGTACGAAGATTCCTGAGACCAGAAAATGCAAACCATTCTGTTTTAATCAATTGTTTGTTCTCCTCCAAATCAAGGAACATGAGTGCTTCAAGTCCCGTAAAACTGTAATCTTTCAGAGTAACAAATTTATTTTTATTTAGAGAAAGAAATTCTAATTTGTCATAACCTCTGAAGTGATGGGACCGGATGTCTGTCACCCCACAACCTTCCATGCGCAAATCAGTAATTGTGGATTTTGACATATTCAAATCTGGGACATGCTTGATGTCATTATAGTTCAGGTTCAGGATTTTTAAGCCAGAATAAGGAACAACCAAATCCCAAGAGACATTTGTTATCTGACAATCCGTCAAAGTCAGATTTTTCAGAACTCCATTGAGACCTGGAAATAAGGGGAAGATCTTCAATGGGTTCCTTCCCAAATGCAAATTGGCCAATTTTGTGTTGTATCTGAAGGCATCTTTTGATACAGTTGAGATTCGATTGTTATCCAAGGTCATAGACCTGATGTCGGTTGCATGCTGAAAAGCAGTGGCCGGGATAGAAGTGATAGCATTCCCACGTAATTCTACAAAATCAATGCTGCTTGTGATATTGGGAATAAATTTTAAGCCAGCATCATTCTTTCTGTAATGTCTTGCCTTTCCATATTTGACAAATGCCAAATATAATATTAAAAGTTTCATAAACATGTTAAATTCATCCATGATAGGCAAATCCTTGAGAGAGAGCTCCAACAATTGACTTCAACTAATCAAAGCGAAGTTGTTTGTTCAGCAATGGAACAAATTCTTATATTGCTAAGTAATAAAATTGATTTGTTTGTAGGGATGCCAAGGACAAATGCTGTGTGCAAAACAACTTGCAATTATTCATGAAGATCTTGCAAGTATGAGACATAAATAGTGAACATTTTTGATAACTTTATGAAATGATCTATAATATAAGCTTTATAAACCTGAGCATTGCTCAAATAACCATGAGAAACCTAGCCACTAATTTTGAAGTAAAATAATGAAAAGGAAAATGCATACCTTGTACAGTTCTTCATATACTCTCAAAATTATAAAGATGTGAGCTAGATGACTGTAGCCACAAGAATGACTATAGTTCTCAATGAATGAATAGGGGTTTTACCCAAACTGACATGCTTCCTGTCAAACTGTTACCTAATATGTTAAAACAACAGACACTGTCACCAATTTGTGAAACACTTTTATAGTAATGGAATGAATGGGTTTATTGTGTTCTATATTTATTCCTTTAATTCTGCATAAGTCAGGGTGTCCTTACACAAATGTCTCTCTTCCACTGCCTTCTTGACAGTGGCCCACTTTATATCCATACTTTTTACTACTACTAGATCTACTGTCCGTCATTCCGTAACACCTCCACAGTACCCCAGTAGGGCCAGCACAACACAGCCCTGATTCCCAAAGTAATTTTGCAATGGTTCTCCCTGGACTCTGAAGAGGAAGGACTGGCTCACTCTCAATGACTTGCTCTGATATATTCTTAGATGCTGGTGCTGTGTGTACGTGCTCTGATATGTTCTTAGATGCTGGGGCTGGGTGTACGTGCTCTGATATGTTCTTTTTTTTTTTTTTTTGAATGACATGGTCTTTATTTCGTCACAGCAATATACAAATTGAAACAGTAAATAGTTGGTGGCTCTCGAACTCATTAAGAGTTATTTGAGAGCTCACCAAGATGAAGGAGGGATGAAAATGAGATGACTTGAGATGAGCAGCCTCAAGTTAAACATGGTGAAACATGCTAGAACTCTGTTGCCAGATTCCATGTGCAGTAAAATTCAAAAACATGAAATATAAAGGTGAAAGTGTAAAATTGTATTTTTGATGAGAGTCACAGAGTACTGAGATATTAAATCCCAGAACTGTATTTCAATATTTCTTTTCATAAATACAATCGATAACAGAAAACTCCAGAGCATATTAATGAAATTCACAGGGTACTGGGATAATAAATCCCAAACCGTGTTTCATAGTAAATGTAATCAAATGTGTAATCAGAGAGATAATTCCTATATATAGCGATCCAAGTTGAACATCAATGTGGCTTGATACCAAAGAAAGGTTAGCATATTTCATTAAGCAGTCAGGGTGCAAGAGTTGATTCATTTTACAAAACAGGAGCAAGAATAAAATTGGAGGAGTGTATGGACTATTTATATTAAGATGATATTTATAGGATTTGTTAGGAGTGATTTCTTAAGATTTCGTTTAAAAGCATGATAGCTGCTGTTCCATTCAATATTGGTCGAAGATTATTATAAAATTTTACTCCTATATACCGAATACGCTTTTGTGAAAAAGAAGTGTGACACTGGGGTATGTTTGGCTTGAAACGACCTCTGGTTAGATATTCATGCTGTGGTAAATGAAAGAAGTTTTCAAAAACTGAGTGTTCTTAGATGCTGGGGCTGGGTGAACATGCTCTGACATATTCTTAGATGCTGGTGCTGTGTGTATGTGCTCTGATATGTTCTTAGATGCTGGGGCTGGGTGTGCGTGCTCTGATATGTTCTTAGATGCTGGGGCTGGTTGCACATGCTCTGATATGTTCTTAGATGCTGGGGCTGGGTGTGCGTGCTCTGATATGTTCTTAGATGCTGGGGCTGGGTGTACGTGCTCTGACATATTCTTAGATGCTGGTGCTGTGTGTATGTGCTCCTTGTCCTTAGATGCTGGTGCTGTGTGTACGTGCTCTGATATGTTCTTAGATGCTGGGGCTGGGTGTACGTGCTCTGATATGTTCTTAGATGCTGGGGCTGGGTGAACATGCTCTGACATATTCTTAGATGCTGGTGCTGTGTGTACATGCTCTGACATATTCTTAGATGCTGGTGCTGTGTGTACGTGCTCTGATATGTTCTTAGATGCTGGGGCTGGGTGTACGTGCTCTGATATGTTCTTAGATGCTGGGGCTGATATGTTCTTAGATGCTGGGGCTGGGTGTACGTGCTCTGATATGTTCTTAGATGCTGGGGCTGATATGTTCTTAGATGCTGGGGCTGGGTGTACATGCTCTGATATGTTCTTAGATGCTGGGGCTGGGTGTACATGCTCTGACATATTCTTAGATGCTGGGGCTGGGTGAACATGCTCTGATATGTTCTTAGATGCTGGGGCTGGGTGTACATGCTCTGATATGTTCTAAGATGCTGGGGCTGGGTGTACGTGCTCTGATATATTCTAAGATGCAGGGGCTGGGTGTACATGCTCTGATATGTTCTTAGATGCTGGGGCTGGGTGTACATGCTCTGATATGTTCTTAGATGCTGGGGCTGGGTGTACATGCTCTGATATG
The DNA here is from genome assembly GCA_026936325.1 of Platynereis dumerilii. Classification (NCBI taxonomy): domain Eukaryota; kingdom Metazoa; phylum Annelida; class Polychaeta; order Phyllodocida; family Nereididae; genus Platynereis; species Platynereis dumerilii. The sequence continues at coordinate 32,905,146 of JAPTHN010000005.1, forward strand.
TTCTTAGATGCTGGGGCTGGGTGCACATGCTCTGATATGTTCTTAGATGCTGGGGCTGATATGTTCTTAGATGCTGGGGCTGGGTGTACATGCTCTGATATGTTCTTAGATGCTGGGGCTGGGTGCACATGCTCTGATATGTTCTTAGATGCTGGGGCTGGGTGTACATGCTCTGATATGTTCTTAGATGCTGGGGCTGGGTGCACATGCTCTGATATGTTCTTAGATGCAGGGGCTGATATGTTCTTAGATGCTGGGGCTGGGTGTACATGCTCTGATATATTCTTACAAGCTGGGGCTGGGTGCACATGCTCTGATATGTTCTTAGATGCTGGGGCTGATATGTTCTTAGATGCTGGGGCTGGGTGTACATGCTCTGATATATTCTAAGATGCAGCGAAAGATCAGTTCCGTGGGGGTCCTTTAGTATACAATACAAGTGAAGTGCATGTACCCTTAAAACTTATTTAACAATATAGCCAAAGGAAATCTCAGACTGGAAAACATCAATCTGGATTAGATACAATAAAGTTTTGATAACTTTCTCTGGCCTAATTCTACAGAAATTTGTTAAGTACGATGTCATGACTCATGTAAGTAGGCCTAACAGCAAGTATAAGAAATAAAAATTTTATTTTCTGTTGGTATTTTCACAATATTACAAAAAACATTAGTGCACAGCGCTTGTCTTCGACAATAACAATGTAATAAAACAATGATGACAATGATTGATGAATATTTACAATGAAAAATAAATTGTTCTGAAATAGACTTTTAACTGACACAGTAGATGAAAAAAACATTGCCATCTCTTTGAATTTTTTTGCTGCATTGTTTTCGAAGTTGATAAAGTCTTTGCTCTCAAGAATATATATAAGGCATGCTATTCCATAATAAAGACAAAAAAAACAACAAGTAAATTAGCATGTCTAAGATTATATGCATAGTTTCGACATTACTTTTTTCATAAAAAGTTGGCTCTATTGGTGGATAATTGAAAGATTGTTAATAACAGACAATAGATATTTTTATCCCTTTTCAGTTTTACCAAACCATGAAACTTTAGCCTTTAGGCTTGTGTAACTGAAAGCATATTTTATGGACTGCCTCTAGAATTAGACTGATCCTCTCTTCATAAAATGGACACTTTTGAGCTTTCATAAATTACCTAATTTATAACAAGAGTCAAATCTGGATATACATATAAGGCTGTCTCTGTTCGGGACTGACAAGTGGCAGCAGAATGCTGACAGGCCCTGGAAAATCGACTGGGTCAACATTAATTTGATCTGTTTTGGACAGATCACAAGAACAGGTCGCACAACAGCTGCCCATATTACTACCTCAAACTACTTTCACAAAGCATGGTTGCTGGCAAGTTTCATGGTATTCAATCTGCTTATGCCATTTATGCATGTTAAATTGTGGTCAGAAAAGTGTCCAAAAAGAATGCTCTCTCACTTATTCATGTGTCCGTACAAAGCCAATGTTTTTGCTTTGTGACATCGAAAAATACTCATTTGTATTTATTCTGTTACTTCATGGAGATTTATTAACTGGGACAACAACATAATATACAATTTCATAAAAGCTGTGTAACACTCAACAAAATGTCTTGTCTATGCCACAAGTGGTGCCCTCTATACTGGCATTTTATGTGAGCTACAATGTATACCTCCTCCATGATAAAAATAGTTCCAAGTTAATTTGGTATTTACAAGCTGTCTGCTTAAAATTGGAGCCAACCAAAGTCAGATTGGACACATAGCTTTTAGAAATAAACTAGACCATCACTAAATGATGGAACTGTCCTGGTTCCTTCCAGACACTGCCCTGGTTTCTTCCAGACAATGAACTTCTGTTGACCGCTCACAGGAACTAGCGAATTTTGCACCCTAGGAGGCAGCAAATAGCGGTCAACTTGTGGACAGCCAATAAGGTCTGACTGACAACAGCCTGCTGTATAGACAGGCCGACGGAGTTAATCTGCAGACTGACTAAATTCAGCAGAACTCAGCAGAAATTAGCAGAAATTAGCTGGGCTGCAGATGTGAAATAGAGCAGCTCTAGTGATATTATTAAATTATTTTATGGCCTGCTCCCTCACGGCCGCAACTGAGGCAGGTTGCTGTAGCCTGACACTAGGCTCTTTTTAAGAAACATTCTACTTTACAAGCATTACCTACTATAATGATATGCTAAACTGCATTGATAAAAATGTTGTGTCATAAAAGCTTCTAAAATCTTCAATTTACAAGATTAACTGAGTTTACGAGACAGACGTCTGACGCTGAAGGTCCAAGCACATTTACTTGTTTATCATCTTCAGATGCAATAAAATCAATATGCTTGCTATAATTCTGCCCTACAAAGGTAAACTACAATAACTGCACTTTCGGTCAAAATTGGACTAATGCCACTTTTGTATAACCTACTAAAAGCTTCATCTTGGCGTAAATTTTTAAAGTCCCAAATCATCTGGTTACTGAGATACCAGGGTGCAAAATTTACAGTACAGTACAGTATCTGCAAAATTTTGATGCAAACAGAGGTTAAGTACAGTATCTGCAGCATCATTGTGCAGATACTGTAGTTTACCTCTGTATGAAGTAAGTTTAATAGAAAAAACTGGAATATCATTTATAAGTAGAAATTCTTAAATAACAACAATCTATACATGTATAAGCCTATGAAAAGGGCTGCAGAAGTATTTAGCACCAGTATATACTATATAACTTAAGACAATTTGAGATTGACATGTTTCACCACTCAGAAAGTGCAGATACTGTAGAGGTCTGTAGGATAATTTGTCTGAAGCTGTATAAAAGGCAAGTTATTACAAAGGTAAACAACCCTGTAATGAACTTTCAAGGTAATTTACACTTCTTTTACAAAAATGTGGCAAATATTATGATTTTTGGCATTTTAAAGTTTAAATAGCTTTTTTCTCAAAAACAAGATTATTGCAGTTACTGTAGTTTACCTTTGTAGAGCAGAATTGTGGACGTTGTGTGCAGTTATATTTGCGGACGTTGCTATAAATAGTATTCTTGGGATATCCCAAGGCCACTGGGCCTGTTTTGTAGTGGCAGGGAAACAGGCTAAAATGTAGCAGGCACTGTGATCGATTTAGGTTGCAGATGGCTCTGTGATCTGCTGAATTTTTATTGGCTGTCAGAGGGAATAATCCCCTGATGATGTACGTTGATGTTGGTGCACTCATAGTCATAGATAAGTTCGACAAAAGAAGGTTTACCGTGAGCTTAGCATTGTGATGGGTGAAAATCACCTCCAGGTCCAGCTGACAGACATATTTAAAATATTCAAAAAACCTGAACAAGCGTTCTCAAAGAGTGCTCCTTGAGCAATTTTAATCAAGGTTTAAAGTAATAATTTGTAGTTTTGCACTGAAAGGGACAGCCAACAAAACTACAAACAGTACACTAAATGCTTAAATGCTTGAACTTGACAGCTCCATATCTTATCCAATTTAGACCAGAAGCATGTTTGTAAACAACTGTAATAAATTGTCAGTTATCACATTTCAAACCATGCTAAGTTGAATTTCAGGTACTTCTCGTGTCACCAAATCAACAACCACTCCACCTGCCCCGCTCCCCTCCCCCAACTTTTGCAGTGGTATTATTGGCCAATCTGGCCATGACATAATTGCAAGGCTATGAACTATGAAGTTGTCCACATGAAATGCAATTGGCCAGGGTCATCTACAACATCATAGCTAGCACCAAAGTTGCATAGGTCCCAATGGAGTCTCCTGCAATGATATGATAGGTCCACACTATGAAAAAAAAGGATTTCTTCAGAGCAATTGCGAGAGCTGTAAGGAGAAAGAAGTTTAGCTGAAACCAAACCTGTCACATATAAAGATAATTTGTTAATTTGATACCTATATCTAATTTCAATATATGGTTTCAGTGCCTCAACATCCTAGATTGCCTTCTGGCTAAACTACTAGTCATTCCCATATTCTCCAATATTCAAACAATGGGAGCCATTTGTGGACTCCTAAATATGCTCTAATTCTCAATTTTTGATCTGATCTGTTTTTGTTTCTTGGCAACCCAAAACTTTGCTACCATAGTCAAGTATTAGACAGATACAAGTTTTGTATTTATAGCTTGGTGATTGTGAATGAATTATACACGCATGTCAAGAAAACAATTTTTTCTCAAAATTTTAAAATTGCATTATTTAAAAATTGCTTAGTTTAAATAATTCTATCTCCGAAATTGAGCTGAAATTACTGGTGTTATATTTCCATGGTATTAAAAGTAATTCAAACACATCCAACTGGTGCAAAATTCCAAAATAGACGTTAAACACCCAACTTTAACATAACTCAAATGCTTCCAACAGGTGCACACTTTAAACACAACATTAAACAAATTTAAACACTCAAAATTAGTTTTTTAGCCATTTCATTCAGCTACTTCAAATAGAAAAGTCTCTCAAAAAATTGGTCAGAACTTTTGAAATGTCCCCTAGTATACTATATATACACACATAATATGTTATTCACGAAAAAGCAATCACACATTTCAATATGAAAAAAATTAGCTTAAATATTAAATGAAGTAAGCCACTATCAAATGTCAGCCAAACATCAACGCACAATCAGTGGCTTAACTGGGGGGTCCCGAGCAGGGGGCACCTGGGGTGCACGCAATTTTCTTGGGGGGGGGGTACCCACCGTACCAATTGTATATTTTAGCCAGAGTTGGAAAGTTCATATGGGGGGCACCTGGGGGGCACAGGTCCAATATGGGGGGGGGGGGTATGGGCCACTGCACAGAATGAATGTTTGGGTGATTCAGTTAAAACGCTCTGTGATCATGCAAAAGCCCTCTCGGTTAGATCTCGTTTTGGGCACATGCTCTAAATACACACAATCTTCTGAATCTGAACACCAAAGGGCACAATCCGAGTCAGTGACAACATCTTTGGACTTCCTGGGGACATGAAATCCAACTGGAAGAGTGTTCTGAAATGATATCACTCCGTCTTCTCTGGAGACCACTTTCATAATCCGAATTCCTGAAAATTTAAATCGAGGTGATAATTATGACGAAAAGACTGAGAAAAGATAATGATTTCATGTCAATGCAAGCAAAGAAGTACTATGGATTCTACAGAGTGCCTGTTTACTAGCTAATTGATAAAACAGTTGTAGCATTCTGAATTTGGCTGACAAATTGACAATGATGTCCATATACTACTCGTACAACCAGAAGAGAACTAGAACTCAAATATAACCGGTGATACCTCTGGTAATTTCACCATTTCCCAAGAACTTACTTTATTATTATTATTTATTTATTTCACTTATTTATTTATTTTACTAATTACTTTGAAGGATTCAACTTTTATGAGGCTCTTCGGAAGCCAAAATTGTGTATTGTTTTGGGGGGTTGGAACTCTGGTAGAGGAACCCAACATTTTTGGTCTACTTTCATGAGCAAAATTCTAGTTGAATGACATTCGGATAAGGCGTTAAGTTGTCTTCCCTTTGTATCAGTGTCTACATATACCAGGCAAGTAAAATATCCCTAATTTTTTGTATTGCTTATTCTGCTTCACTCTCAGTTATGCCTCACTATCAATTATGCCTGTTGAGCCTCATTGCCATACAATAGCAGCAACGGCAGTTATTAAAAATACATTGTGGATTGTGGAATGATGATGTTTCGTTAAACATAACACCGAACATAGGATAAATATTACTAAATGTGTAACATACATGTAAGGACTCCTCCACTCTCTTCAATCTAATCAATCAACTATCATGAGCATCCACGATTGGGGTTAGGGGGCTGCACTAAATATATCTAGATATTATCTACACATTTTTTGTTTTGAAAATATAAGACCTCAAGTTTACCTGGGCAGTCAAGGTCCTCCAATGTCACAGCATCCCATCTCTTTCCAAATTTGCTTAAGCAATCCTGATTACTCACTTTGGTCGTCATGGGGTTAGGGGTTCTCTTGGCCCAGCATAGAGTTTCATCGCACAAAATATCATTGCCGTAAAGTATTAAGGTCAATTGCATGCAAGCCTGTCCTTGGCACCATCTGTAAGGATTGTCCATTTTATGCAAAAGGTTGTTCATGAGATCTATATATTCGATATCTGGCATATATTGCAGGCAGGAAATGTCAAAATCAGTTATCTTGTTAGATCGCAGATAAAGTTGTTTTAATCTGAACATATTCTTGAAGGTATCCGCTCTTACAGTGCCTGAAATTTGGTTTGATCTTAGACGAATTTCCTTAAGGTGCCCACCACCAGCACTGAAGTCAGGAACTGAGGTCAATAGATTATAATTTAACTTCACTGTGGTAAGTAATACGCAACCTTTGAAATAATCAGAAGGAAGCCTTGAAATTTTGTTATATTCAAGGTCCAAATCGACCAGACTTTTACAGGCCCCAGCCAAATCAGGAGCTTCAATCAGCAAGTTTTCTCTCAAATTAATTGTCTGCAATTTCTCATTGTTGATGTACGCATTCCTTGGAATACGTGTCAGTTTATTTTTCTGTAAAACCAGCGTTGTCAAATTTATCAAAAGAGTGATGTTCGGGTGGTTTTCCAATTGGTTTGTAGAGAAAGAAATTACTGTCAGTCCAGTCAGGTTCAAGCTTCTTTCATCAGGTTCGCTGTCGGTTGTGCTGCAATTTTTAACTGGGACATACTTCATTTGATTTATTCCCAGCAACAGTGTAGTCAGTGACTGCAGACCATTCAATGCATCCAACTCCAAACACAATTTACCAGCACCCTGCATACTGAAATCTGTCACTTTTTTGAAGGATTTTAGGACATGGTTAATTTCATTGTCCTGTAAATTGTTAGCTTGCAATGAAAATGTCTGCAGGTTCCTAAAGTCAGAACAGTTTGCTGGACAATTTTCGATTTGGTTTTGTATCAGGTCGATTTTCGTTAGATTTGGGGAAAATATTCCAACACATGGAAATGTTGTCAATGCCATTCCATATCCCATTTTCAAGGTACGAAGATTCCTGAGACCAGAAAATGCGAACCATTCTGTTTTAATTAATTGTTTATTCTCTCCCAAATCAAGGAACAAGAGTGCTCCAAGTCCTGCAAAAGTGTAATCTTTCAGTGTTACAAACTTATTATTCGTCAGAGAAAGAACTTGTAATTTGTCATAACCTCTGAAGTGATGCTGCCTGATCTCTGTTATTCCACAGCCAACTAGATGCAAACTAGTTATTGTCGATTTTGACATATTCAAATCAGGGACACGTTTAATGTCATTATTGTTCATTACCAGCTCTTCCAAGTCAGAATAAGGAACAACCAAATCCCAAGTGTCATTTGTTATCAGACATTCCACCAGAACCAGTTGTTTCAGAACTCCATTGAGACCAGGAAAGAACGGGTAGATCTTGAGTGGGTTCTTTCCCAAATGCAAGTTGCCCAATCTTGCATTGTTTTTGAAGGCATCTCCTGATACAGTTGAGATTTTATTGTCAAACAAGGTCAAAGACCGCATATTGATTGCATGCTGAAAAGCCTTAGCTGGGATAGAAGTGATATTGTTCCCCTTTAATTCTACATACTTAATGTTACTTGTGATATTGGGAATGAATTGTAAGCCAGCGTTATTCTGTCTATAAATCTGTCACAGCGAGCCCGAACCAAATTTGGGGTTTAAAAAATGCCCCAGCATAATGATAGGCACCGTTACGAAGCTGAAGATGAGACGAACAAGCAGATGTAAAAAACAAAAAAATCTGTTGAAAACTTTTTGAGATATTGCAATTTTTCAATTTCTGGTTTGTCACATTCCTTTGTTTGGGTGATATTCCATCTAACTGGGGTGCAAGTTACAAATTCATGTGAGCAAACTTCAAAACAAATATTTTTGTGTTTTTTAGATTATATTTTAAAATTAAACAGAATGTTATCTTTATTGGGAAAGGTCCCATATTGATGTAGTGTGTGACAAACTTCTTTTTGTGTATTTATAAGAATTGTGTCACAAGCAATAGAGAATTATTTGCTGTCTTTACCAAGGAAATACCACAATTTCTTGATTATTGACACAAAACAAATTACATAATAGTTGTTGTTTAATAAAATTGAAAATTAGAGTAGTAAAAAGATATGGCTATTCTGGAAAGGTATAATTCTTCATGAAATGTATGGTTATAAATACTTAGATGTCTGCCTGTGTGCTTGCCTTTGGCAGTTTGGTATTTAAAAGAAAGAAGAAGTGCGCAATTGGTTTTATGAACTTTGGCATCTTAATTTTAATCAGTTGGTTTCACATTCATTTTAAAAATAAAATCACAGAACTAAGAAATAGGGTGAATGGATTGGATGTCAGGCAGTGCATAGGTTTAGAAACTCGAACAGACATTTAATATACAGTGTTTTAGCTATTCATAACGCTATGGTTTATCAATTTGTTATTTCATTCTTGAAATGAGTTGAAGTTAATGACAGAAGGCCATGGATGCTCTTCTACTGAAAAACCTTTCATCATTCAATTGGATTGTAGTCAAACAGTATTATACCGGTCAAGTAATGTTAGATTATTCAGCCAACGTTGTTGTTTGTTTCATAAAATCAAAAATAAAGTGAAGTGTTTTCTCCTTACTCTCCCTAATTGATAGGATAAGAATATATCAGTACAAAAGCTCTGTCAAATATGTACGCACATACGTTTCATAATACTACTTGCTAATGCCTGGGGAATACTTGAGCATGCAAATTTTTGCAATTCTTATGAAAAATTTACACTTTACTTGGAAATTACGCATGCATGAGTTTGTCACACCTTTTTTTGCATTAAATGCAACAGCATAATTTAAAGAAAAAAGATTACTATGTCTTTTGAATGATATTTTGTATCATTGAAACTGGTTTTGCAAAGGCGGTGCTCATTTAACAGACTCTCCACATGACTTGTGATGTTAAAAATGGGGTGTGATAAATCAGAAAGTGAAAAAATTGCAATATCTCAAAAAGTTTTCAACAGATTTTTTTGTTTTTTACATCTGCTTATTCGTCTCATCTTCAGCTTCGTAACGGTGCCTGTCGTTATGCTGGGGCATTTTTTAAACCCCAAATTTTGTATTGGCTCGCTGTGCATAGGTAACAACATCAACACAAAAAAAATGACGCAGCCAATAGCTTTAATGAACAGACAGACTGAGAGAGTGTTTGCGCCTATAGTGCTCTGTAGTTTTGGGGAAAAAACAAAATTCCCTTGGAACATGTAAGATAATCCAATCATACATATGAGTATCCAAGGAAAAACAACAACACTCTTTTAATGACTAGTCATTAAAAAAAGTTTGTAAACACAGGTCTGCATTTCGTAATTCATGTCTGCAACAGGATGCCAATTTGAATTCATTCTCGGAATATCATCATACATTTTAAATTCCAATAACAAAGTCCAGTTTGATTAATATATTTAAAGCTGCATTGTCTCCAAATTCAAATGTTGCTTAAAGGAAAGATTAGAATCATATTTAATTTATTCTAACTATTACATGACGCAAAAAGAAATTATCAGCTTGTCCTTGTTCTTAGAGTTAAAAAACTTGAAAAAATTGTATTTCTGAACAAGTTACACTTCTCACATAAATTAAGTTAGCAAGGGACTTTTTCCTCATAGCTGCAAGTTATGGCTGTTTCATTGCAGGGGCGTCAGTTTCATTTTAAAGTGGTGGGGCAAATAGCGGTCACACCTTCGTGGAATATGTCACTGGAAAAATTAAATTTTTTCCCATTCAGAAACATGTATACTTTTGCCAAAATGTGGTGGGGCAAATGCCCCACCAGCCCCACCTACACTGACGCCACTGTTTCATTGAGATATATAACATGTCAAATGTCAAAGAAAATTGACATGTGAGAAGATCAGTTGCAGAAATTTAATGAAAAAACACTAAACTCAAACCCTGACCCTATCCATAAACTAATTGTAACCCTGATTTTAAACCTAACAATTGGTCTGTTTTCAGCGCTGATGTTTTGACCCTGTGTCTTGCCATTATATTTCTGTCACAGACATCCTTAATTTTTCATTATTTTTGACAGTTCATTCATATTTAGTTGAAACAGCCATAACTGGAAGTGACCACGATGGCTGCTTCGTCACATAAGTAATGTGAGCACTGCAGTTGGACATTTTTTGTGGTTCTTCCAGTCTTTTTCTGCACAGCAGCAGCTCCACCATGCAGAGAATATTCTTCCTTCAAAATTGCACATATATATATACCAAAATGAGTGGCAAAAAAAGTCAAATATGATTAGGGGACAGCGGGGCACAGTGAGACAGCAGGCACTGTAAGACAAAGCCAGTAGCGTAAAACTGGTACTGTTTACAGGGGTAAAAATGAGAAAGCCTTATGGGTGGGTGCAAGTCTGCCAGCAGGGGGCTACTGAGAATATTATTATAGGATGTTAAATTAAGTATTCTTATGTAGCTGATAAATTGGCCTTAATTGCTGAGTCTGAAAGTGATTTACAGAAAAACGATCGACGTTACATCTTATGTACCCGCATGGTGTAGTAAATGGCAAATGCAAATTAATATTGATAACACATAAATTACCACTTTAGACATGAAGGTCTTTATGTTAGAAATAATCATTGTAACTTTACTTATTGTAAATCAGTTGAAATTATAAATAGCTATAAATATCTAGTATTAATCTTGTAAGTAGGCCTATATTAAATTATAATGTTACATCAACTGCCCTTGCGACTCAGCTGGATGAGCACTTGGAAGTATCCAAAACAAAGTTTACATTGAAAGGTTTACGATTTTTAACAAACATATAGCAAAATATAGTGATGAATTTACCTTCAGGAGAATTGGTATAAATCAGTACATTTTTTGACATGGTAACTGGGAGACCAAATGGTCTCCAAGTGGACAGATTTGGTCTCCCGGTCATTGCCAAATTGGTATCACTGGGAGACCAATTTTCCCAGAAACTATCATTAATTTCACATTTATTTATTTCACATTTATTTATTTCACATTTATTTATATAATGAGGGCGCTGCTCAGCAAGCGACCAGTGTGTTCGCATATACCAAGAGTAGATGTGTGGAAGATGCCACTCTCAGCTTAATTGATTATGTGTTGAAGCATTTAGATCATAGGAATACAACATCCAAGAAGCACTTTGTGAAAATACTGTTTATTGACTTTTCAAGTGCTTTTAACACTATTCAACCACACCTACTCATGCAAAAGCTTCAGAATATGAATGTAAACTCCAAACTGATCTTATGGATCAATGAATTCCTCACTAATAGGCCTCAGTATGTCAGATTTCTTGACAGCAAGTCAAATATTATGCGGACAAACACAGGTGCCCCCCAGGGCTGTGTATTATCTCCCCTGTTGTTCACTTTGTACACTGCTGATTGTAGATGTGTTGCTGATTGTTGTAAATTGTTCAAATATGCAGATGATACAGCTCTTGTTAGCCAGTGTACCAACAATGATAATTCATATCGAGCTGAGGTAAGCCTATTTACTGAATGGTGTCAAGTTAACCATCTCGAACTTAATGTTACAAAAACCAAACAGCTGACTGTAGACTTCACAAAAACATCATGTGTGGACAAAAACTTACTTATAAATGGTGATGCTGTTGAAAATGTGTCAGAATATAAGTATTTAGGCACTGTCATAGATCAGAATTTTTCATTTGCTACAAATACAGACAATGTGTATAAGAAGATAAACTCAAGATTGTACTTTGTAAGACAGTTGTGCCGTTATAGTATTGACAACAAAATCATGGATATATTTTATAATGCTATCATACAGTCAGTAATATCATTCTCAAACACTTGCTGGCATGGAAATTGCACAACTGAAGCAAAAAACAAAATTAGCAGGGTCATCAATGCTTGTGCTCGAATGGGAATCAATGTAATGTCACTGTTAGATATATACTACAAAAACAGCAAGTTGAGGTACAATACTGTTGTAAAAGAGATTAATCATCCACTACATGAGTGCTTCGAAATGTTACCATCAGGCAGAAGGTTGAGAAGTTCTCCTGGCCCAGCATAGAGTTTCATCGCACAAAATATCATTGCTGTAAAGTTCTAAGGTCAATTGCATGCAAGCCTGTCCTTGGCACCATCTGTAAGGATTGTCCAGTTTCTTCAACTGGTTGTACATGAGACCTATATATTCGATATCTGGCATATATTGCAGGCAGGAAATGTCAAAATCAGTTATCTTGTTAGATCGCAGATATAGATGTTTTAATTTGAACATATTCTTGAAGGTATCTGCTCTTACAGTGCCTGAAATTTGGTTTGATCTTAGATGAATTTCCTTAAGGTGTCCACCAGCAGCACTGAAGTCAGGAATTGAGGTCAACAAATTATAATTCAACTTCACTGAGGTTAGCAATAAGCAACCTTTGAAATAATCTGAAGGGAGCGTCGAAATCTTGTTATATTCAAGGTCCAAATCGACCAGACTTTTACAGGCCCCTGCCAAATCTGGAGCATCAATCAGCAAGTTTTCTCTCAAATTAATTGTCTGCAATTTCTCATTGTTGATGTACGCATTCCTTGGAATACGTGTCAGTTTATTTTTCTGTAAAACCAGCGTTGTCAAATTTATCAAAAGAGTGATTCTGTCTATAAATCTGTCACAGCGAGCCCGAACCAAATTTGGGGTTTAAAAAATGCCCCAGCATAATGATAGGCACCGTTACGAAGCTGAAGATGAGACGAACAAGCAGATGTAAAAAACAAAAAAATCTGTTGAAAACTTTTTGAGATATTGCAATTTTTCAATTTCTGGTTTGTCACATTCCTTTGTTTGGGTGATATTCCATCTAACTGGGGTGCAAGTTACAAATTCATGTGAGCAAACTTCAAAACAAATATTTTTGTGTGTTTTAGATTATATTTTAAAATTAAACAGAATGTTATCTTTATTGGGAAAGGTCCCATATTGATGTAGTGTGTGACAAACTTCTTTTTGTGTATTTATAAGAATTGTGTCACAAGCAATAGAGAATTATTTGCTGTCTTTACCAAGGAAATACCACAATTTCTTGATTATTGACACAAAACAAATTACATAATAGTTGTTGTTTAATAAAATTGAAAATTAGAGTAGTAAAAAGATATGGCTATTCTGGAAAGGTATAATTCTTCATGAAATGTATGGTTATAAATACTTAGATGTCTGCCTGTGTGCTTGCCTTTGGCAGTTTGGTATTTAAAAGAAAGAAGAAGTGCGCAATTGGTTTTATGAACTTTGGCATCTTAATTTTAATCAGTTGGTTTCACATTCATTTTAAAAATAAAATCACAGAACTAAGAAATAGGGTGAATGGATTGGATGTCAGGCAGTGCATAGGTTTAGAAACTCGAACAGACATTTAATATACAGTGTTTTAGCTATTCATAACGCTATGGTTTATCAATTTGTTATTTCATTCTTGAAATGAGTTGAAGTTAATGACAGAAGGCCATGGATGCTCTTCTACTGAAAAACCTTTCATCATTCAATTGGATTGTAGTCAAACAGTATTATACCGGTCAAGTAATGTTAGATTATTCAGCCAACGTTGTTGTTTGTTTCATAAAATCAAAAATAAAGTGAAGTGTTTTCTCCTTACTCTCCCTAATTGATAGGATAAGAATATATCAGTACAAAAGCTCTGTCAAATATGTACGCACATACGTTTCATAATACTACTTGCTAATGCCTGGGGAATACTTGAGCATGCAAATTTTTGCAATTCTTATGAAAAATTTACACTTTACTTGGAAATTACGCATGCATGAGTTTGTCACACCTTTTTTTGCATTAAATGCAACAGCATAATTTAAAGAAAAAAGATTACTATGTCTTTTGAATGATATTTTGTATCATTGAAACTGGTTTTGCAAAGGCGGTGCTCATTTAACAGACTCTCCACATGACTTGTGATGTTAAAAATGGGGTGTGATAAATCAGAAAGTGAAAAAATTGCAATATCTCAAAAAGTTTTCAACAGATTTTTTTGTTTTTTACATCTGCTTATTCGTCTCATCTTCAGCTTCGTAACGGTGCCTGTCGTTATGCTGGGGCATTTTTTAAACCCCAAATTTTGTATTGGCTCGCTGTCCATAGGTAACAACATCAACACAAAAAAAATGACGCAGCCAATAGCTTTAATGAACAGACAGACTGAGAGAGTGTTTGCGCCTATAGTGCTCTGTAGTTTTGGGGAAAAAACAAAATTCCCTTGGAACATGTAAGATAATCCAATCATACATATGAGTATCCAAGGAAAAACAACAACACTCTTTTAATGACTAGTCATTAAAAAAAGTTTGTAAACACAGGTCTGCATTTCGTAATTCATGTCTGCAACAGGATGCCAATTTGAATTCATTCTCGGAATATCATCATACATTTTAAATTCCAATAACAAAGTCCAGTTTGATTAATATATTTAAAGCTGCATTGTCTCCAAATTCAAATGTTGCTTAAAGGAAAGATTAGAATCATATTTAATTTATTCTAACTATTACATGACGCAAAAAGAAATTATCAGCTTGTCCTTGTTCTTAGAGTTAAAAAACTTGAAAAAATTGTATTTCTGAACAAGTTACACTTCTCACATAAATTAAGTTAGCAAGGGACTTTTTCCTCATAGCTGCAAGTTATGGCTGTTTCATTGCAGGGGCGTCAGTTTCATTTTAAAGTGGTGGGGCAAATAGCGGTCACACCTTCGTGGAATATGTCACTGGAAAAATTAAATTTTTTCCCATTCAGAAACATGTATACTTTTGCCAAAATGTGGTGGGGCAAATGCCCCACCAGCCCCACCTACACTGACGCCACTGTTTCATTGAGATATATAACATGTCAAATGTCAAAGAAAATTGACATGTGAGAAGATCAGTTGCAGAAATTTAATGAAAAAACACTAAACTCAAACCCTGACCCTATCCATAAACTAATTGTAACCCTGATTTTAAACCTAACAATTGGTCTGTTTTCAGCGCTGATGTTTTGACCCTGTGTCTTGCCATTATATTTCTGTCACAGACATCCTTAATTTTTCATTATTTTTGACAGTTCATTCATATTTAGTTGAAACAGCCATAACTGGAAGTGACCACGATGGCTGCTTCGTCACATAAGTAATGTGAGCACTGCAGTTGGACATTTTTTGTGGTTCTTCCAGTCTTTTTCTGCACAGCAGCAGCTCCACCATGCAGAGAATATTCTTCCTTCAAAATTGCACATATATATATACCAAAATGAGTGGCAAAAAAAGTCAAATATGATTAGGGGACAGCGGGGCACAGTGAGACAGCAGGCACTGTAAGACAAAGCCAGTAGCGTAAAACTGGTACTGTTTACAGGGGTAAAAATGAGAAAGCCTTATGGGTGGGTGCAAGTCTGCCAGCAGGGGGCTACTGAGAATATTATTATAGGATGTTAAATTAAGTATTCTTATGTAGCTGATAAATTGGCCTTAATTGCTGAGTCTGAAAGTGATTTACAGAAAAACGATCGACGTTACATCTTATGTACCCGCATGGTGTAGTAAATGGCAAATGCAAATTAATATTGATAACACATAAATTACCACTTTAGACATGAAGGTCTTTATGTTAGAAATAATCATTGTAACTTTACTTATTGTAAATCAGTTGAAATTATAAATAGCTATAAATATCTAGTATTAATCTTGTAAGTAGGCCTATATTAAATTATAATGTTACATCAACTGCCCTTGCGACTCAGCTGGATGAGCACTTGGAAGTATCCAAAACAAAGTTTACATTGAAAGGTTTACGATTTTTAACAAACATATAGCAAAATATAGTGATGAATTTACCTTCAGGAGAATTGGTATAAATCAGTACATTTTTTGACATGGTAACTGGGAGACCAAATGGTCTCCAAGTGGACAGATTTGGTCTCCCGGTCATTGCCAAATTGGTATCACTGGGAGACCAATTTTCCCAGAAACTATCATTAATTTCACATTTATTTATTTCACATTTATTTATTTCACATTTATTTATATAATGAGGGCGCTGCTCAGCAAGCGACCAGTGTGTTCGCATATACCAAGAGTAGATGTGTGGAAGATGCCACTCTCAGCTTAATTGATTATGTGTTGAAGCATTTAGATCATAGGAATACAACATCCAAGAAGCACTTTGTGAAAATACTGTTTATTGACTTTTCAAGTGCTTTTAACACTATTCAACCACACCTACTCATGCAAAAGCTTCAGAATATGAATGTAAACTCCAAACTGATCTTATGGATCAATGAATTCCTCACTAATAGGCCTCAGTATGTCAGATTTCTTGACAGCAAGTCAAATATTATGCGGACAAACACAGGTGCCCCCCAGGGCTGTGTATTATCTCCCCTGTTGTTCACTTTGTACACTGCTGATTGTAGATGTGTTGCTGATTGTTGTAAATTGTTCAAATATGCAGATGATACAGCTCTTGTTAGCCAGTGTACCAACAATGATAATTCATATCGAGCTGAGGTAAGCCTATTTACTGAATGGTGTCAAGTTAACCATCTCGAACTTAATGTTACAAAAACCAAACAGCTGACTGTAGACTTCACAAAAACATCATGTGTGGACAAAAACTTACTTATAAATGGTGATGCTGTTGAAAATGTGTCAGAATATAAGTATTTAGGCACTGTCATAGATCAGAATTTTTCATTTGCTACAAATACAGACAATGTGTATAAGAAGATAAACTCAAGATTGTACTTTGTAAGACAGTTGTGCCGTTATAGTATTGACAACAAAATCATGGATATATTTTATAATGCTATCATACAGTCAGTAATATCATTCTCAAACACTTGCTGGCATGGAAATTGCACAACTGAAGCAAAAAACAAAATTAGCAGGGTCATCAATGCTTGTGCTCGAATGGGAATCAATGTAATGTCACTGTTAGATATATACTACAAAAACAGCAAGTTGAGGTACAATACTGTTGTAAAAGAGATTAATCATCCACTACATGAGTGCTTCGAAATGTTACCATCAGGCAGAAGGTTGAGAAGTTCTCCTGGCCCAGCATAGAGTTTCATCGCACAAAATATCATTGCTGTAAAGTTCTAAGGTCAATTGCATGCAAGCCTGTCCTTGGCACCATCTGTAAGGATTGTCCAGTTTCTTCAACTGGTTGTACATGAGACCTATATATTCGATATCTGGCATATATTGCAGGCAGGAAATGTCAAAATCAGTTATCTTGTTAGATCGCAGATATAGATGTTTTAATTTGAACATATTCTTGAAGGTATCTGCTCTTACAGTGCCTGAAATTTGGTTTGATCTTAGATGAATTTCCTTAAGGTGTCCACCAGCAGCACTGAAGTCAGGAATTGAGGTCAACAAATTATAATTCAACTTCACTGAGGTTAGCAATAAGCAACCTTTGAAATAATCTGAAGGGAGCGTCGAAATCTTGTTATATTCAAGGTCCAAATCGACCAGACTTTTACAGGCCCCTGCCAAATCTGGAGCATCAATCAGCAAGTTTTCTCTCAAATTAATTGTCTGCAATTTCTCATTGTTGACGTACGCATTCCTTGGAATATGTGTAAGTTTATTTTTCTGTAAAACCAGCGTTGTCAAATTTATCAAAAGAGTGATGTTCGGTTGGTTTTCCAATTGGTTGGTAGAGAAAGAAATTACTGTCAGTCCAGTCAGGTTCAAGCTTCTTTCATCAGGTTCGCTTTTAGCTGCACTGCAATTTTTAACTGGGACATATCGTTTCCCATTAATTCTACAAAGTAAATGTTGCTTGTGATATTGGGCATGAATTGTAAGCCAGCGTTATTCTTTTTATAAAATCTTGCCTTCCCATATTTGAAAAGTACCATATAGAATATAAAAAGTTTCACAAACTTGTTAAATTTATCCATGATAGACAAATCCTTGAGAGAGCCACAACCATTGAACTTTAACAAATCAGACAGAGTGAAGCTCTGTTTAACGTTGAAATGAATTCCTATCTTGTTAAGTGATAAAATTGATCTGCTCTATTAATGCCAAAGACAAATGTCACGAAGTGCAAAACAATTTGCAATTTAGTCATGAGGATTGTGCAAAACAATTTGCTATTTATTCATGAGAATCTTGTTAGTATGAGATATAAATGCAGTGTAAATGATCTTTTTCTGTGGTTGTCTTGAACATATTAATTATAAATTAATATGTACAGAAACATTTTCTCTACATGAAAAAAACTTTGACTTTTTCGCACAAATCAATGAATGCTGGACATATAAGCCACCACTGCACAAATTCGTTCCCATCAATTCTCTTTAAAGTTTGAAAAAAAGTTGAGCCTCCCTGGATCAGACCGTGGCTCCCCCCCCCCGGCTCCCGAACTGCTGGAGTTCTAGCTATACTGTTGCAAGTAGGGAAAACGAAAATAAGATCAATATTATATCCTTCTTGTGCCTGCTTACACACCAACTACATGCAGTGGTCGAATTAGGCCATGTTATTTGAGGGGGGGGGGGGGTCTCTCAGTTGCTGGGCCCGAAAGGTTGAAGCCCTTGCAGCCGTAGTCTGCGGGCCGCCAGCAGGCCGATGAGTTTCAGACACTCTAAAACTAAATTCTGTAACTACATACTAATATGAGAAATAACTTAAGTGCACAGCGCTTGTCTCCGACAATAAAAATATGGTAAAATGATGAAAATGATTGATGAATATTTACAAAAAAAGTGTCAATTTACACTGTTATGAGACATATAAGTCGAACTGCATTCAATTGTTTGTCACCTTTAGATACAATGGAATATAGAATAAACATACTCTTATTTAAATTAATAGTCCTATTATAATTTGAAAATGTCTACAGGATCAATTGTAATACCTGTTATATTTAGAGAGAAACCTTCATTACAACGGCGTAAGATGAATTGAAACTTGTGTGGATTGTCAGAAATCAATCAGCTATCTATAGATTTCCACACAAGTCTCAATTCATGTTACTTCATTGTAATGATGTACCTATCGATCTATCTATCTATCTATCTATCTTTCTATCTATTGACTAACATATTTATGCAAGATTTAGTGTTGCCTGAATATGTTCTATAAAAGATGCACCATGAGGAGCAAAAAACAGAAAAATTATTACAATTCAATTTTCGCAAAATTTTCCCAACATATTATTTTACTTTTTACATCGCTAACGTGTTAGGTATATTTTGTTCAGGAGCACTGTCTGCAAATTTATTTCAGCAGGAGTAGGCTCTTAGATTTTATAAAGGTCGGTTATTATTGAATTTATTGTAATTTTTTATGCACTCCACTCATAAAATTGTTTTGCACATTCTAGAAAATCGCCACGTGTTGACTGTGACATGGATTGTATCTTCTTTTTTTTCAGTAAGAATACTTGCAGTTTACTCTTTTTCCACAGGTAATAACATCGATACAAAAACATTATGCAGCCAATGGCTTTAAATAACAGACAGACTAAGATAGTGTTTACGCCTCTAGAGTGCTCTGAAACCTGTGTTTTTTGGGGAAAAAAGACAGAATTTCTTTCGGAAGATGATCCAATCATAAATATGAGTATCCAAGGCAAAACAAAACAACCACATTACCAGAAGTTCTGAACTGCAAGTGGTTTCAACACTCGTCTGTTAATGTAAAATATATCAATGTGTGGCTGATTATCACCCACACGCCAATACCTCAATCTAATTTTGTAACTGGAAGTGAAAGACTCACCTCCAAATGGACAGTTCAACAATGGTGGCCGTTTGTATTGAGTCACTATTAACCAATTTGGCAGCCGTCTTGGATTTCTTGACAATGTGTCGACATGTTCCCAATCCATATTCAAAGGCCAATACCTTTAACAAATTTCATAACTCTAAGAGAAATATTAAGCTCACAGTGGGCAGTTCAAGAATGAAGATAGTTGGCTGCCAAAATGGCTGCCAATTCATAGCCACCATCTTGGTTTTCTCAACATGTTCCCAATCCATACCCTCAAGCCAATACAGTTCTGCCAAAAAGTTTAGGGGAGAGGCAGGTTAGTTGATACGCAAGGTTAGTTGATACGCCCGACCTCCTGGTCATATAAATGATCATTTGAGAAAGTGTTGGTATTTGTAAGAAGCAGAATAAAAAAACACATCTTCTCATCTTGGTCAACATAGAATCAGAATCAAGATTTAGGAGAAAAGTAAAAAAATCAAAAAATCACTGTTCCGAGTAAATTTGTGCTGAAATCTTGCTTTTTTTTTTCTCTCGCTATAGTGAAGGATGATTCAGAGTAACTTAGCATATGGATAAGGTGTGTGAAAAGGGTTATTTATGAGCCATCAAAGATGACCTAGGTTAACCTGTGGTCCAGAGACCTGCTGTTTTCTGACATAATCGAGTGGATGGGTTTGTTGATACAGCAGATTGGTTAGGTTTTGTTGGCTGGCCTGGTCAAAATAACAACCCTGACCTATTAGTACAATCATAATGCTAGGTGTTACTCAGTAGTTTACATGAAAAAGCTCTATAGATGAATCTTAGGTTGAACTAATCATGAGATCTCCCCCTCCCAACAGGTCGACCATCAGATCCGACTCACAATGGTAGCAGATATGCATCCATGGGAACAGAAAGCAGATCGGTGAAGGCGTATGGTTTTATAGTATCCTACCAAGGCAGAATTATGTGACTTTTTCTATGCATTGTCCATCAGGGTTTGGTGTATCAACTAACATGCCTGAGTGTATCAACTAACCTTACCAGGTGGGTTAGTTGATACGTATGACATGACCTACTTTGACGCCATCTGGAGTAAAAACTATCCAACAGAGAGAGTCAAGTTTCCCCATATATTTGAACAATGTATTTCCCCATGCACATGACTATTCGTCATTCCAATATCATTGTCCGTTTAGCTTGGAGGCGAGATTTTCTGAAAAACGTCTCAACTAACCTGCCTCTCCCCTACATACCACGATGCAAAATAACCAATTTCTCTATTTCCAGCGCAATTCTAACAGCAATAGGCAAATTATACATGAAATACAATTGTTACAAAATTTCATAAAGGTAAGCAAAATATTAAGGGCACACTAGGCAATCCAAGAATGAAGAAAGTTGGCTGCCAAAATGGCCTCCGAGAAATGGCCACCATCTTGGATTTCTCAACATGCGCCATATCCATACCCACAAGCCAATATCTTTCCCAAATTTCATAACTCCAAGTGATATATTAAGGTCACAAATTGACACTTACACAAACCTTAACCGGGACAACCCCAACACTGACGATGAAGACGATGAGAAAACTGACACACTCTAAAAAAATTCGGGACAAAACTGGTTTTTTTAAATCAAAACGGTTTTATTAAATATCTGTAATGATTTTTGCATGGAAGTTTGGTTAAAAAAAAAACTTTTTCCATTAGCAAAACTGGTTTTTTCCCCGAAATTTTTTAGAGAGCATGTGAGGAGATCAGTTGCAGAAATTTAATGAAAAAACACTAAACGAAAACCCTGACCCTATACCTAAACCTTACCCTAATTTTAACCCTGATTTTAAATCTATATGTAACAATGTGTCTGTTTTCACCGCTGATGTTTACCCTTTGTGTGTGTTTGTCATTAAATTTCTGTCTCGGACATCCTTACATGTTCATAATTTTTGACAAATCATTCATATTTAGTTGAAACAGCATTAAAGTTCTGGAACTGACTAGGGATTTTTCCCGAAAGGACTAAACATTTTAGGGAGGGTCCTTTAGAGGTACTAAGCTAAGGATTACCTTAACTTAGTACCTCTTAAGGACCCTCCCTAAACTGTTTAGTCCTTTCGGAAAAATCCCTACTGCGACTGCTGCCTTGCTCACTGGGGGGGATCCAGAAAATTCCGGTGGGGGGGTCTATCGGGCTATCGCATCACGGAATGCATAATTCGCGACATAAAGTGACTGCGCGCAAATAAAATTAACATATAAATTTTGGTCTGGTGGGGGGGGGATGCATCCCCCCATCCCCCCCCTGCGTCCGTCCCTGCTTGCTCACATTTTAAATAATGTGAGCAATGCAGTTGGACCCTTTTTGTGGTTCGTCCAATCTTTTTCTGCACTGCAGCAGAGTCTCCACTGTGCAGTGAATATTCTTCTTGCAATAATACATGTCTGCAAAAGTGCACATATACCAAAATGAGAGGTACAAAAAGTGAAATATAGTTACTCTGTCAGGATTGGCATTTCTAAAAAAAATAGCTGAGAGTTCTTGAAACAGTTATGCCTTTTTCTTGGTTTACAAGTTCACCGTTCATTCATTGCCAGCCATTGAGTTTTACCATTGGGAGGGCAAGTGCTAACCTTGCACACATAACAATCTTTACATACATTAGTACAGGAGCATCAGCACAATATAAGCTCTAACTCGAACAAATAAGTAACAAGCTGAAATTTTCAGGAAATGTTCAGAAAATTGTCTAGAATAGCATACTGAAAGTCCTTGAAAATCCCATTTGAGGCATCTTGGGAAATCAAGATGGCGTCCAAGATGGCTGAATTTCACATTTTTGCTGTATTTTTTGGCTCAATATTGGCTCCATGTGCAATCAAAGTGTCAAAAATTAAATATCCAAGCCGAGCAATTAATTAAGATCATCTATTGTCAGATTAAAAAACTTCCACATGGATACCAGATAGGGTTTTCTTGGGCTTTTAGTATGTTATTCCGCACAATTTTCTGGAACATTTCTGGAAAATTTCAGCTTGTTACTAATTTGTTCCAGGTTAAATCTAATGCTCCTGGACTAAATGTGCTGCCACCCAATGGGCAAATTTACAACAAGCAGCCAACAGCAAACTGAGTGTGAGGAACTCTCACAATTTTGTCTGGAAGAAACCATGACTGTCCCAGTGTTTGGCCTATAGATTGTCTTTTTCCTAAAACTTAGTAACTGTCTAGTGTGACTGAATTTGCAACTATTTTTTTGTCATAGCATGGAGAATTTATAAATTGCAGCCCACATACAACACAGTATAGATGTTGCCACTTGTGGCATAGAATAGACATTCTGTTGAGTGTTACACAGCCTTTACAAAATTGTAAACTATTCTGTTGTCCTGGTTAATCTCCGCAAAGTATCAGAATAAATACAAATGGGTGTTTTTGGTATCACATAGCAAAAACAGTGACTTTAGATAGCTTTGTGAATAAGTGAGAGAGTGGGTAATTTTTTGATAACATTGATAGGACCGATTTCCCAACATAGCTAAGACCAGGTTTGAGGTTAAAACTGGTCTTATGTAGGTAATTTGCTTACTAGAAGGTGCTGCCATTTATTACTGAAATTGATCCTAAAGTTTAATTTGGAGCTACTACACTAACTACAGTCCATGTCTAAGACTTAGACCAGGCTTAACTATGTTGGTGAAATCGGCCCTGAAGGTTTACTGCTGAAGTCAAAACATGGACTCAGAAATGCTTGAGCACGTCATGCTTTGCCGGTATCACACTGTGTAATAGTGTGATGTATTCAACCATTCATGAGTCTGTCCTTTTGACTTCAGCTGTAAGTAGAATATCATCAAAATTCTGATCAGTACAATCATCCATTTCTTTGGCAAAAGGTAAAGCTAAAGTTAACTTTTTTGTCTACTCATTTTCAAACATTTCCATTCAAAGCAGAGAACTGGATCAATGAATTACCCCCCGTCACTGTGGTATTTTGATTTACCTGAATAACAGTGACAAAATTACAATGCTCTTATAGACATATATATGGGATGGTGAGTTACCAGCAGAATATATGCTAATTGCAATTTGATGCAACCCCCATCTATTTGGCATTCGCTAATTGCAATTTAATTACCTGAATCACTGTGGTATTTTGATCTACCAAAAGAACTGTGTCAAGAAAAAGATGCAATGCAATTGTCTGAGCACACATTGCCAAATGCTTTGTCAAAGTCACAAGGCCATTATTTAATGCTTTATCACAAGTTGTCTTCAAAAGAATTTCTGGTGGAATTACTAAACCAGGATCACACATCACAGCTGTCACACTTGCAGTTCTACTATGGTTATGTCATAGTTTGCTGTCCCAAGTTTTTGTTGAACAGGCATCCTTGCATGACATCCATGACACATGAAGTAAACATTACAGGTAAGCCAGGCAAAATAGATCTATGTCGCAAGAACATACACTATATATATATGGGTCTGATTATACTTGTTGTCAATGTATTACATTGGCAAAATATTAGAATTAGCTCGGAAGTTATTAATTTGGTAAAAGATTAAACAATAATTCTCTATTAAAACATTTAAAGCTTTTATGATGCATTTTAATTTCCTCTTCCCATAAATTGACCTTCATAATTATAATAATTAAGCAAGGTGAATTTCTCACATATATGTCATGAAATTCACATTGACATTGGGTATTTCTCTCCTACTTCATCCCATTGATGGTTTTATCATTAAAACACCACAAATAAGGAAAAACTGAATTTCTGAAAAACAACAAAAGAGGGGGGGGGGTTGGACATAGATGTCTATCTTGCTTGGTACGGATTGATTGAATTTCCACAGAGAGACAGTCATAAAATATTTTCAGGAAAATGACTGACTTTGGTTCAATTTTAACTTCTTTCAAAAAGAGCAAATTTATGTATGTTAACTCTAATAATTACCTGAGGCTACACAAGTCCATATAATCATTAATGTGTGGTAATATCATGTAATTTGAGAAATTGTGCATTTAAGTGATGATATAATGTATTAAAAATCATATTTACCATCACATATCATATATGCATTGTCTACATAACTAGAAGGCCTGGCTTCTTTTGTGTCATGTTTATTTTTCAAATGTCTGCTTTCATTGCCATGATTTTACAGCCCTCGGCTGCCAGCCACCAATCCCTGGCAATGCCCACCAAAAACATTATTGAATAATTTGATTAAAAAAATATACACTATCTAGAAAGATTTAGTGTTTTGTGATTCTTTGATACTTGCAGCTTAACCGTTAGTTTATTACATGCAATCACACTGAAATTACACATTTCAAACATACACTCCTCACACTTAAAAACACACACCTTTTAAACCAGCTTAAAAACTAACTTCTAATTAAAATCACAACCATTGCAAATCGAGCCAGAAAATATTTTTGCATTAAGTCCATGATGTCCATCAGAGTCCCTCTTTTGGAGTTCATGCGTAATGAAACTCCTTCAAAAATTGTTGCTGCATTTTGATGGATTTGGGTTGAATTTTAGCGAAAGTTGGTGTTTTTCACATTTTGTTTTGTCTTATCCTTTTCAAAAAGTTGTGTCATGACTCATAAGCTAGTAGGCTACAATTACCCTAGACGAAAATATGCTGGCGAGATCAAGACTGCTTCGTTTTGAGTCAGCCTTTGTCGGACTACAATTACCCCATTGTGACAATTTTTTGCAACGCACTCTTGCGGGACTTCTTTTTTTTGACAATTTGAAATCTTTAACATGTGGATATGGGGCGTATTTTTCACATTACAGCCTCATTCAACTTTGTGAATCCCAAATTTGAAACAATCTTACAAATTGTGTCAAACTTTCAAAATGTCTGACCAAGGGGTTAATTAAGCTGGCTTGCAAGGTCACAAATAATTATCTTGAATAGTTTACAAGTTATGTCTCTTTTAAGAGGCGTTCATTTCTAAGTGTGAGCAGTTTAAAAAAATTGATCTGTATCTTTTTTCTTAATTTCAGAAACTTCTCTTCACAAAAGTAAACCGGATCTTCGAAGTTCACAATTTCTATGAGAATTGGATCAATGGTTCAATAATACAATATCCATCAAAATTTTTGGATTAATTCTCAAAAGGCTTGAATTCAATGATGAAGGGTGAAGGAGAGCCACATGGATGTTCTGTATGTGACAAAAAGTTCAGCGAAAAAAAGAGTCTCGACACGCATTTGGAAACAAACAGTGGAGAGAAGCCATATGGATGTTCTGTGTGTGGAAAAAAGTTCAAGGATAAAAGTTATCTGGCTATGCATACCAGGGTACATACTGGAGAGAATTTGCATGAATGCTCTTTATGTGACAAAAAGTTCATTGCTAAAAAAATGCTTAACAGACATTTGAAAACTCACAGTGGCGAGAAGGCATACGGATGTTCTGTGTGTGGAAAAACGTTCGGCCAAAAAGGTTCTCTAGTTGAACATTTGAGAGCACATACAGGAGTAAAGTCACATGAATGCTCTCTATGTGGCAAAATGTTCAGCACAAAAGGCACTCTGAAGATTCACATCATACGACACACTGGAGCGAAGCCTTATGAGTGTAGTATCTGCGGAAAAGGATTCAGCGATAAAGGACATCTTGGTAGACACACAAAAACACACACAGGAGAGAAGCCACATGGATGTTCTATTTGCGGCAAACGGTTCAGCCAAAAAGATAACTTGACTCAGCATGTGAGGACACATTCTGGTGAAAAGTTGCACAAATGTTCGCTATGTGATAAAATGTTTAGTACAGAATGCAGTCTGAAACAGCACACAAGAATCCACACAGGAGAAAAACCATATGGATGTTCAGTTTGTGGGAAAATGTTCAGCACGAAAGGATATCTTGAAGTACATACAAGAATACACACTGGCGAGAGGCCATATGGATGTTCTGTATGTGGTAAAGCGTTCTACACGACAAACAGTCTATGTGATCACATGAGAACACATACCAAGGAAAAGCCGTATGGGTGTTCTGTATGTGGTAAAGTGTTTAGTTTACAAGGGAATCTTAAAAGACACGCAATGATACACAGCGGAGAGAAGCCATTTGGATGCTCTGTGTGTGGAAAAGCATTTAGTTACAAATCGAATCTTAACAGACATACAGCAACACACGCTGGGGAGCAGCTGTAAAAAAATTATGAGAAGATTTTTAATATATATCAAACGATGGTGATTGGCTAAATTTTGTTAATTGAACTATCATTTGTTTGGGTATTGAACAGTAATTTGCAACTGATGACTAATTTCAGTCAGTCCTGAAGTGATAAAAGATGTGTGTACACACTTGGTTTTCTGCTTATGTTATGTAATATATGTATAGGTTATACAACGAATTTGAGGTGTATAACTAACATTTCAGGTGGAAATGTTAGTTATACACCGAAAATGAGTTGTATAAGCGACTTATACTTCATATGACTCATGAACGATTTTAAACTGAATTTTGTGGCTTTGTTGTCATTTTTAGGTGCGTAGTTTGCAGAAATAGCAGTACAACAGGCTAACTTAATCCCCAACAGTGGTATAACTAACAAATCCGTTGGTTATACCACGGCAAAAGACAATAGAAAACTGTCTAGGTGGAGTATAAATTTTTTTTCTCTTCTGACCCTTCTAATCATTAAAAAATAAACATATTTTGTCATTTCTTTGATATTGTACAGCTTTTTTAATATGTTTTCAATGTGCAAAAAGAAATTGGCAAAATTGGTAAATTACCCTTTCTCAGTTGCAACATTTTTCTGTGAATTTGGCATTACTCAGACACTACAATAAGTTGTAAAAAATAAATACTTAAGTTCTTGTTGTGGCCAGAAGTTCAGCTTCAAATTGATTGTGTGACTGCGCATGCAACTTTTCCTCTGTGGAGCAGCCACACTTCACAGTTTACAGCAGACTACTTCGTGTGTTCTGTAATTTCTGTTGCTGTATAAAATTGGTGATGAGAAGACCTCTGGTCTGACATTGTATGCACATCCATGCTACTTGGTAACCGTCATGCGGGAATAAAAGTACATCTTTAAATTGGAACAACTTGTTTGTCATCAAATGATTCAAAGTGAAGCTTCATTTCAACCAAGTGAATATCGTGCTTCAGCGATTCAGATTCTCCAAAATGTCTGCTGATGAAGGGCAAGATCTCAAGGCATCTCGACAGTGGCATCCCTATGGGGGGCACGAGGGGGCACATGCCCCCCCATATTGGACCTGTGCCCCCCCAGGTGCCTCCCCATAATGGGCCATATGAACTTTCCAACTCTGGCTAAAAATATACAATTAGTATAGAGGGTGCCCCCCCAGAGAATCGCTTGCCCCCCCCAGATGCCCCCCCGCTCGAGACTCCCCAGTTATGCCACTGCATCTCAAAAGTCAAAAGGCCAGACAGGCAGACGTCACCCGTGAACAGAACAACATCTTGTGTTTCGTCGCTGAAGAGAATGTCAAAAAAGTTAAGTCTCAAGAGCAAAAGTTTAAAGAAACATTTTTAAAATGATTTGAAGATAGTCATGATTCCTACAATGCCACATTACTAGATGTAGCTGAAATTGATGAAAGTGAGAAATTTTATGTGAAACTGTTAATCGAAGATTAAGCAACATTCCGAACAATTCTCAAATATTGAATTATTTAACTTATTTCGAAATCAATCCTCTATAGACTTGTAAATGAAATCAAAACGCCTTGTTTTGAAGTTCAGAAGTTTTCAGGTGACCCAATGAAGTATTACGGGTTATTTCAATGTTTCAAGAATGTGTTGAAAACGTTAATTGCAACTGATCCAAAAATGAGGTTGACAAGACAAGTCAATTCTGTGCAAGGTGAAGTTAAGCACCTTCCTCAAAGATACGCTCTAAAAAATGTCGGGACAAAATTGTTTTTTTAGCTTCAAAATGTTTTTTTTGAAAAACCAAATTTAAATGCAAAACCAACATGGATTTTTAAAAAAATCGATCCATGTTGGTTTTTTGCATTGAAATTTGGTTTTTCAAAAAAACATTTTTAATCTGAAAAACCAATTTCGTCTGAAATTTTTTAGAGTGTAGTTTGTCCGTTCCCTCCGTTGTCATAATTTAAAACAACAAGCTATGTCAGCCCAAAAGAATTGTTCAACCATCTCACTCAATCATTTAAGCTCACTCAAAATTCACATTTTACATTGTATACCGTAGATAGTCAATAGCGGATCCAGACAGGGTAGTCTTCTGATCATTTCGGCACTCGCGGGCTTGCGTTGGTGTAGTTTTGGCATTCGCTGGCCCGTGTTGCACCAAAATTTTTCACGTGACATGCACAAGACTGCAAAAGGCTGTACGACGAAAGTTGTTGAAAAAATAATAATAAGGGGAAATTGGAGGCAAAATTGGGGGTAACTGATATTGCGGGAATTAGAAAAGGGAGAAGAGGGTGTATCCCATCACGACCCCTGATAAAGCAGATTTTGAATTTAAAAACTCAAAATGTCGGGAGGCAGTATCTGGAAATGAAGGATATGAACCCAAACTACTGAACAATTGTTACATAATATCAGGGCTTTGGAGTCGGGTGATAAGTGAACAAACTCCAGACTCCTTTGACTTTCTGAAAAGTGACTCCGACTCCTACTCTGACTCCTACTCCTTGGCTTGGGTCTCCTGAATTACAACTCCGACTCCCGACTCCGCTCATAGGCATTATTGCATATAAATATTACAAGGTCAACAGAGAAGAAAAAGTTATTATACAAAGTTTTCATAGGATTTTGCACATGCATGCTTGCTTTTGAAGTTTTATGTAAAATTTGGGATTCATTTCACATTTTTGTAACTGTGTTTTTTTTTATTATATTAATTATTTTTAGGAGCCAAGAGTCACTACTTTTATTTTTGACTCAGACTCCACCTGAAAATCAAAGTCCGACTCTGACTCTGACTCCACCCAAAAACCTCCGACTCCACGACTCCGACTCCCGACTCCAACTCCAAAGCCCTGCATAATATGCATTACATGCATGCACAACCTTTCCGTAACAAAGGTCTAAGAAATCTAAATAAAACAATTTTTTTGAAGATTTAACGAAAAGCTCCTGTAGGGGGCAGGCCAGCATTGACACTAAAATGCACATAGAAAACTCGAATTTGAGCATAATGAATTTCAACCTTTGAATCAACAGGTAGGGTCGAAAGCTAAAATACTATAATACAAGTGGTACATTAAGACCTCACCAACCACTCTGGATACTACCTGAGATGTTTAAGAGTCTTTAAAATTTACTGTATAGGTTTTTCTGAAAAAATGATGAGTTTCACTCGCTAACCCATTTTGTAAGCAATTATCACAAGGTGGCATACTTGTGCAACTTGCATTACAGTCAACATGTGGGGTACAAGTGTTGTGCATAGAAATGCATGCTGGATTCAATAATAACTGACCTATTTATAAAATCTAAAAGCCCACTCATACCAAAATTAATCTATGAAATTGAATGACATCAGTTTCATCGCTGCTGCTTGTCATGCAATATGCATGCATTCAATCTATCTTTTCATACAATATTACATGCATGTATATGTACGGTAGTGGTCGTCAGGGTGATTACACAGTCCATGAGAGCAATAAAATATATTAAACATGTATAATTGATTCTGTTTGTTTGGCCTTTATTTATTAACAATTCTAGCACACTTTTGGCATATCAAATTATATCATTATTATCCCTAAAATAAAAATTTCAAAAATAGAGTAAATGTTGTTTTTTCCCACTGTGATTACATAAAATCATATGTGGTTAAAATAATCATCTAAAATCACTTTTTTTCCTAAAGTGTAAAAGTCATTATATTATATTTTTTGCCGATTGGCAGTCCATTTGAAAGAAATATCTTCTTCTTAATACAATCTGTGCAGATCGTTGACACTTATCTGCAGGTTGCCTAATTTTTCTTAATAGTTTAAAATCAGTTTCTTTATATGAAATTTAACTTGACAGATAAACTGATTCATTTTTGGCTTGCTTTAGGCTTGCACATCCCACTGATAATGTTTTGGCATGCAATTCATATTCCCTGTGTACACCAGTATTTACGTATTTTGAAGAAATACATTTCTAATAAGAGCCTGTCCCAAAATCAGTCAGGCATAAGCTGAAAATGCTAAATGACCCTCATCCATAGAACAAACACCGTCCAGCAATGCCAATGGCTGTGAATTTGGAGAAAATATTACTTTTCTCTGTTCTGTGTTATTACAACATGTTTACCGTAAAACGAGGTAAAGTTGGAAATCCCATGTAAAGTTGGCAATCTGGGGTAAAGTTGGCATGCCTTTTTGACCCACTTAATGGCAGAAATGCCAACTTTTCCTCACTGACACGTTTCAACTTTGCCAAAGATACCAATGTCATTGAGGAAAGTTGGCATTTTTCCCATTAAGTGGGTCAAAATAGCGTGCCAACTTTACCCTGGATTGCCAGCTTTACCCCATTCTACGTTAATTGTATATGCACTGAATTGAGCATACCCAAGTTATGTGATCATATTTTTCAAGAGATGGCACTTCGGTCCATGGATGCATGTTTCCATTGATAAGCTACATTACCAGACATAGGGCATTTGGCCACTGTCCTGTTCACGGTTTGACATTTAGATATTATTGAATATTGGATTTTGTTCTCATCCTAGGAGTTAAAAACGCGGGTGACATTATATGAAGGATCATGTTGGCATGCTGTTCTGACTGCTGAGTATGCATCAATTTTGAGGCTGAACAACACAAGTTGTGAAGAGACTGACGGAATTCATGGTCAGTGGTCACGCATTAGTAAATTTAGTTCTTTCATGTTTTTAAACTCCTAGCTTTGGGCCTCTGTTTCTGGTATAAATGCTAACGATATTCTAAAACTAATTTTACCATGTTACAATAGTGGCTTTAATGTGTCAGTTTCAACATTCAGGGCAGTTGTTCCACCACATGGGCCTGTCAATTGCTGCATGTGAATTGTGGTGGCTCACCAGTGTAGCCTCTTGTGCATGTATAGAGAGTGTTATGTAGGAACTCTGTATGCAGACAAACTGTATTGAAGAACTATTGAGGCTGTCTGATCATTAATTAGGCAACAGCCAAAAGTGGGAATATAGATTTTATTTTTGTTATTTATTACTTGTATATATTTTTTGACAGGAAGTGTGGCTTTTCTCTATGTTAGAGCGAAAGGTCATAATTTTGACCTCCTCTTTGAAAAAGTAGCCATATAGAAGAATTATTGTCTTATGCAAAATCATGATGAAAGTTGCAGTCTTCCAAAGTGTTGTATTTGTGAAGTTTGAATAATGAATAGACCATAATTATTTTAAAGATAAGAGTTGTTCCGTTCCTTGCTCAGTGTCAAGAAAGGATTTCTTCATTTTCCTTTGTCCCTAACCAACCAATAATTTGTATGGCATTATCTGCCATCACAAATGCAAATTATAGATTTTGATTTTATTTTTTGCACTACGCTTTTGGGTGGCCGACCAGCAGCGACCATGAGGTCCGTGATGGTATGAATTAAAAAGTCTATAAATTTTGCATGCTTTTTTGTAAAGTTGAGCCATGTACATACACCTATTAAAATAGTTTCAGTCCGAGACTACCTTTCATGAATGCAATCTGTTGGGGACCGTTCAGAATTTATGACTGGGTGGGGATTGACAGCTTACGCAAGGGGATCCTAATTTTTCATTCGTGTTCGAAGGAAGGGGGGATACTAATTTTTCACACTTCTTCAGCTGTATCTTACCAATTTATCATCCGCCGGAAATGCAAAGGATCAAAGAAGTGTCCATTGTACATTACATACAAGATGAGGTGGTGGAATTTTGTGTAAAAACATGAAAGGTTATATCAGTAAAAAAAAAAGTGTGACAAGAATTATATTGTCCAAGGCAACCACAAAAAATACAGGTTGAAGCCATGTATTTATATCTCATACTTGCAAGATGCTCATGAATAATTGCACATTGTTCTGCCTTTCATGACATTTGTCTTTAGCACTGTTAGAAAGATCAATTTTATCACTTAGCAAGGTAAGAATTCATTCAACTACTGAACAGACACCTACACTTCGTATGATTAAAGTTCAGCGGTTTTGGCTCTGTCGAGGATTTGCCTGTCATGGATAAATTTAATATTTTTATGAACCTTTTTATGTTCTATTCAGTATTTGTCAAACATGGGAAGGCAAGATATTATAAACAGAATAATGCTGGCTTGCAATCTATTCCAAATATCACAAACAGTGGACTTAAGTATGTACAATTATATGGGAATGCTATCACTTCTATCCCAGCCACTGCTTTTCAGCATGTGACAAATGTATATTCTATCAACTTGCAATGTAATCAAATCTCAACTGTATCAGAAAATGCCTTCAAATACAATAGAAGATTGGGTGAGTTGAGTTTGGGAAAGAACCCACTGAAGATCTTCCCATTCTTTTCTGATCTCGATGCTGATGGAGTACTAGAAAGGCTGAATTTGGCTGAATGCCTGATAACGAATGAGACTTGGGATTTGGTTGTTCCTTATTCTGGTTTAACAGTCCTGACTCTAAACTATAATGACATCAAACATGCTCCAGATTTGAATAAGTCAAAATCAACAATCACTTATTTGAACTTGGAAGGTTGCGGAATAACAGACATTGAACCCCATCACTTCTATGGTTATGACAAATTGAAAGGTCTATTACTTGAGAACAACAAATTTGTTACGTTGAGAGATTACTCTTTTGCAGGACTTGGCGCTCCAGACCCTGGACCTGGAGATGAACAAACAATTGATTGAAACAGAATGGTTCGCATTTTCCGGTCTGAGGAATCTTCTGATCTTGAAAATGGGATATGGAAAGGCGTTGACGACATTTCCGTGCGTTGGAGTATTTTCCCCAAATATCACAAACATTGAACTGGTTAACAACCAGATTGAAAATTTCCCAGCAAATTGTTCAGACTATAGGAACCTAGAGACATTTACAATGAAGTACAACCATATGCAAGATAATGAAATTAACAATGCCTTAAAATCCTTCACAAATGTGAAATATTTTTACACGTACAGTGCTGGTAAATTATGTTTGGAGTTGGGTGCATTGAATGCCCTGAAGTCTTTGACTAGACTGTCACCAGGATCGAATAAAATGAAGTTCATCCCAGTAAAAAATTGCAGTGCGACTGAAACCGGACCTGATGAAAGGAGTATAGACCTGCCAGGACTAACAGAAATTGTACTATCTTCCAATTTATTGGAAAACCACCCAAACATCACTCTGTTGATCAATTTGAAAAAGCTGGATTTTAAGAAAAATAAACTGACGCACATTCCAAGGAATGCATACATCAGCAATGAAAAATTGCAGACAATTGATTTGAAGGAAAATCTGCTGACAGAAGCACCAGATTTGGCTGGGGCCTGTAAAAGTCTGGTCTTTTTGAAACTTGAATATAACAAGATTTCAACGCTCCCTTCAGATTATTTCAAGGGTTGTTCATCAATGACTGCTGTGAAGTTGAATTATAATTTATTGACCTCAGTTCCTGACTTCAGTTTCCTTGGTGAGAACCTTGAGGAAATTCATCTAAGATCAAACCAAATTTCCGGCATTGTGAAGGCGGACAATTTCAAGAATATGTTCAAAGTGAAATATCTTAATTGAGATCAAACAAAATAACTGGTTTTGATATTTCTTGCCTGCAATATATGCCAGATATCGAATATATAGATCTCATGAACAACCTTTTACATCAAATGGACAATCCTTACAGATGGTGCAAAGGCCAGGCTTGTATGCAGTTGACCATAGAACTTTACTACAATGTGATTTTGTGTGATGAAACTCTATGCTGGTCCAAGAGAACCCCTAACCCCATGACGATCAAAATTACTGATAAACATTGTTTGGAAAGAAATGGGATGATGTGACACTTGAAGATCTTAACTGTCCAGGTAATCTTAAAGTCATATTTTTTGGTAACATGTATATGTATTTTAAATGTAAAGTGCATATGCGTCTAGTCTAGGCCTCCAAGCCCAGTTCTGGACGTTCATTACAGTTGATTGATGAGATGGAAGAGAGATAGGGAATCTTCAACATAATACACATGTATGCCATGTGCATGAGGGACCTTCTACTTGCCCAGTATCTATACACTAATACTTGGGGCGGCCATTATTAAAAGTCAGATCTGGAGAACATCCATCTTGGATTTTGCTCATGAAAATTTTGGGTTCCCTGCCGAGGTCGAACTGCCCAATAGTACAATTATATAAAATTCAAATTGGCCTAAGAGGAGCTTCATTAAAGTGGCATTCTGAAAAGTAAATAGTAAAGTAAATAAATAAAAAATTAAGTAATTTCTTGAGATATGGTAAATACTCATAAGTCATTACCAGTGGTTTCATATGTACCAGTAATATAGGATGTCTACTATGTCTAGTTTTGACTATACGAGAACTTCATTGAGAATGCAGTGAAATTGTAATCATCCAGGTAGCAAACAGGAACTCTGGAGATCCAATTTATTACTTCATTGTTTCCTAGTGAGTTATGCTACATTCTCACGGCGGCTCCCGGAGAACTATTTAAATCGGCGTCGAAGTATTTCCTGGTAATTTGGATGAATTTGGGTGATCCGCCGTCGACTTTTCACATCCCCCCAGGGGAAGTTTTTGTTCCCCTCAGGGGTTTCTAGAAATGGAAAAACTGCGCCGTGGATGTCAAAAAAGATTCAACAGGTACACTCTAAAAACAAACGCCTGTTTTAAACACATTTAAGTGTTAAATTGCATAAACACGTTTGAAAATAAACACTTTCTACTAGCATTAACAGATTTAAGTGTTTATCAAACTTGGAATATTTTCTCATGTGTGGTTTCAGAAATTAATGATCAATTTAAACCAGGAAATTTTGGTTATAAGATGACAGTATGTCATAAAATGTCAGTTGGTAGCATATTGTGTCTTTTATCTTTGTTTGAATGCTCCCAAGTGCAAGAAAATGTGTATTATTTCTTTTTAATGAAAATTTCAAAGTTCTTTAAACACATAGTGTTTTTGTAAGTTTGCTGGATAAACACTTATAGTGTTAATCTTTAAGGAGGCAGACAATTTAAAACAAGATCACATGCGACCGACCATGAAATCACAGCTTTCTGTACTTAACACAGATTAGAAGGCATGCATTGTGACTTAAGTCTTCACTGAAGTAGCTTATAACTGGTAAGCACAACTTATAATGGTATATTTAAATGCTATTTATTAACCAGCAAAGAAAGGTATTTAACTACATTTTGATTAAATGGTATTTATGTATGTGTATACATGCATACGTTTGCTAAGAAGAACATATGTTAATGGCAGTATCTGTACACAGCATAACATGCATTTTTAATTTTCATTTTATCAGAAACATTTTGAAGTCTATCTCATTTAAAACACATGTAATATATTTTCTGCACTGTGCACTGGGGAGTGGGCAGAGATAGGGGAGTTGGGGCCATATGTGCCCTGTATTTTCATTGGTGTTCATAATTTGTATCAAACCTATTTGACAATCATGAGACAAAATTATTTTATTTTCAGCAGTTATCTGGACTCAGTCATCGAGTGTTAAATATTTTTGGAAGAATCCAGCTACAATTTGACGCAAACCAAAATAATATAAAGTTTGCATCTACACTGTATCTAGCAAGTCACTGAGGTAAATATCACATTATAGTAAGGCAATGCTATTTTGATAACATCAATCAACCATCTTTATAAACACATGTAATTGTTAAAATTTCAAACCATCAAACTGCAATCATATTATTTAATCATATTTTAAATTTTTGGGATGAACGGGATTAGGAGGGGGTGGGCATATGATTGTTCAAAGGCATGCTGTGCATCTGATGGAACGTCAAACTTTTTTTTTCAGGGATTTTTGATGGAGGTCTTATGTTATATATCCAATTTAGGCCCTAAGGGGCCGACCAGATGATCTTTAATATGGATATTTGGTGAAAAAAAAAGATTGTTTCCCACTTGACACTGAAAAAAAAAGTTTGTTCAGCACATGGAAATAAAAAAAAAGTTTGTTTCCACCTGTAGCTAGGGTACCGTAATGTTAAAATTCCAATAAAAAAGTTTGTCATGAGTGCACATGCGAAAAAATTGTTCGTTGACGCGCCGCGAGTTCGTCCCGGGGGTAAAGTCCATAGCCCCCCCCAAACTATCGTCTGGTCGGCCCCTAACTAGTTTTTCCGAATATCTTTTAAGGGCGGAGGGTTGGTCTAGTGGTAGCGTGCTGGACTGCCAATTGCTGGGTCCAGAGTTCGAATCCGGCTCTTGCCGGGTCACCTGGGCCTATGTTGGATGGCTGTTTCATCCTTCACCTCATTGCCATGTCCTCCTCCTGTCCTAATTAGCCTACCAAGTGCATAAATACAGGACGTAAAGCCCCAAACATCCATCCATCCGAATATCTTGAAGATATATAACTTGTTCATTGCAGTTTTGTAATTTGTAACTTTCTCTTTCCACAGCAATTTGGACCCCAAAAGATCTGACAAAAAGACGGCTGCAACATGAAGCAAAGGAGAAAAATGAAAGAAAAAGCCACAAAGTCTTGGAGGTAAATATTCAGCATAATTAACATTTGGTTAACATACCTTTCAAAATACCTATGTTTATAATCTCCTGGTTCTGTAGCTTTGCTTTTGATACATCCAATTCTTTCAAATAAGTTAATTTAACAAGACTTAGTGTCACTTGGACATTGTTTAGATTGGCCATTAAATTGTTGGTTTATTTTATTCTGATCATATTGGGTACATTTTTAAACTATTTTCTGGTCCCGGCTATCACTGAACAGTTTTGCTGCAATATAAGTTGAAAGCATGCCGTGATTCTCACTGAACTGTAAGTCATATCCTTCATACATGATTCCCTAAAGATCTGCATAGCTGCACTTCCTATTTTTTTATCCATTTCAGTAAATTTCTGAAAATTATGTATGATGAGATATTATGTCAATATTCATGATATATTATGCCTAAACATTTAATAGTTAACAAGGATTCATACATTTGCAGGTGGACAACATTGACAAGAATGACGTAACATTGAAGAAGGTTCCTCGATCTGGAAACATCTCATTCCGAATTTTTGCACTCCATTCGCTTTCTCAAATGGATTTATACCGTTGCTGAGGGAAAATCATTGTCGCAATCATATTTGAAGCTTTTACAGAGACAATGCACTTCTTGTGTTAAGGACCTTGACTATCCAGTAATATTTGGACAGCTCATTGAATGTTAAAACAATCATTTGATTGTATTCTAAAATAGTCATATCCATTTTCAAAGAAACACATTTAAAGTGCTATTAAAAGAAATATGACTGTTATGTGAGACTTGTCACTTGTTTTGCAACCCCTAAATGGATTGCATTGAGAATCAAAACATTTTTGAATGGCATTACATCAATGATATGGATTATCACATGGAGTAACGGGATACCAATCAAATGCGGACAAAATGATGACATGGTAAGATTTTGACTGTACACCAGTTGTTGAATTTCTTTGAGAATCTTGCCAGGTTTTATGGTATACTTACACAATGGTTGAATATATCCGTCAGTGTCAGTGCTCAATTGAAGAAGAATAAAATATGTACATGAATTATCTATTTTCTTGTCATTTTTCATCGGGTTTCAAAGGGGGCTAAATTATCCTGAACTTTAAGGCAAATCTAGCCCCTGTGATGACTTATCTAATGGTGGCTTGAAAGTGTCAAATAAAAGAATTTAAGCTTTAATAGTTAATCCATTCCATCATCCCATGCATAAAAATGCACATTTTTATAAATATAAAATTTTTAGAAAAGAATATGGGTCAAAGGTGATTTCCCCACCTCGCCCTGAAATATAAAAAAAACAAAAACCCGAGGACAGCCCACTTATGCACTTTCGAGGGAGGGCAGGCACAAATATATACCATCCAGTTTTTTTTTTTATAAATACATTAAGTAGCATTAGTAATTGCTTGGTCCAGGGTTTGAATCCAGCTCTTGTCGGGTCACCTGGGCCTATGTTGCATAGCTATTTCAAGTAACATTTGCCTCATTTCTGTGACCTCTTCCTTGGTAGCCTATCGAGTGCAGAAATACAGGACGTAAAGCACCGACCACCCGCCCATCCTTCCATCATTAATATTAGCAGTCATCATCCGGTTACAACAAGTAGCCTTTTGAAATTAATGAGGATAGTTAGTTTAATTACATAATATTATGAAGTATTTAAATTCAATTAAATCTATTTTCATTTGTACTGTTTTTTATAAATTGTTACTTGATTTCACTATTGTAACCATGTTATTTATTCAGAAAGCAGCTGAACAACTGATATTGTGATGTACATTAACAATGTGTTAATACTGCAACACCAGAGTGTTTAATTATAAACGCTTTTTGTTTAACACTTTAATATGATAAACACCTTCTCTGCAGTAATCCTGGAAAAACATCGAGTGTTTAAGATCAAACACTTTTATTGTTATAAACACTTTTTAGTGTTAATAAAGTGTAACAAGCTATTAAAGCGTTTTTGTGTTTATAATCAAAGACACTTAAATGTGTTTAAAATCAAAAACACTTAAATGTGTTAAAAATCATAAACACTTTCACGCGTTTATTAAGTGTAACAAAAAAGTGTTTATTTTAGTGTTGTTTCTTAAACACTTGTTTTTAGAGTGTACAAACTTTTTTTTCATGACGGCGGAACAGAGGCCAAAATTTTCTTGATTTCAGGATGTCCGGCGGGGATTTTTTCAGTGAGAACGTCTCAAAAACATCTCCGGCGGGATATTAGGACATCCCCTGCCCCTGAGGGGACCTCTCCTGCCCCCGCGGGGACCTTTCCTGCCCCTGGGGGGACATTTGAAGCCTCGCCGGCAGTTTTTGACATCCCGCCGCGGTGAAATAGGTTCCCTGAGGGGCAGTTATAGGTTCCCTGAGGGGTACTTTTTATATCTCGGGGCGATATAAAAGTATCCCTCAGGAGTAGGAAATTCCTTTCCCCCGGCAAACTTTTGGGGACGGCGTACAACTTTTCTTCCCTGCAGTGAACAAAAAGAACCCCGCCGTGATATGCCTTTAATTAATTATGTAATGGTTTTATAACCATTGTATGTCGCCGGGATGGTCATTTTTTTCCTAGAATTCAAGTCAAGCTACCCCTCAGTGGTGAAAAAGTTCTCCGTAACGTGACGTGAGACTGGGGCATTAGTGACATCAAAGAGTAAAGTTTCCTCAGTCTTTGTGGTGCAACGATTCAGTGTGAGCTATAATTCCTTTACAAACTTTCATGCACAATTGTACATTGTATATCTTGTGTGTTCTATGTATCTAGAGAATACTGAGGTTGAGCTCTGTTTACATTGTTGCACACAGTTGCCACATGTCACATTGGCCTAATAAACTCCAATTTAAATTTTCAGGGATTCGGATTATGGAAGTGGTCTCCAGACAAGATGGAGTGATGTCATTTCAGAACACTATTCCAGTTGGTTTTCACATCCCCAGGCAGTCCAAAGATGTCGCCACTGACTCGGATTGTGCCCTCTGGTGTTCAGAAGCAGAAAATTGTGTGTACTTCGAGCATGTGCCCAAAACAAAATCTAACCGAGAGGGTGTATGCATGATTGCAGATCGTTTTAACTGAATCACTCAAGTGCTCATTGGGTTGAGGGCACTTATTTACTCGAAATACATAATTATGGTCAGCATACTCAAGAAATAAATATATTCATATCTTCCCCTCATCGAAGGTCTACAACACCCCCCCCCCCCTTCCCCTGTGGAATATCTTTAGTTAGCCCTTTTATCCACCATTATAAGTTACCAAAATGTTTTTTTCAAAAGAAAGTCTGATCTCAGGATTGGCCATTGAAAAGTTACTCGCTAATAGTAATAGGAATAACAAAAAGTAACTGCAATTCGAGTATGAAAATTTTAGAGGTGATCACTTACATTTAGGGATGCCCCATTTAATTGTCAAATTATGTTATCTGATTAGTGATTAGTGATACAAAGTGTTCAACCGTGTCAATTACATATGTGTGTTAAAATTCTTTACTTTCGGTTTGATTTGTCGTTACACTTTTTTCTCCTGCCTGAATAAACTCAACAAAAAAAGTTTGTGTTTGTGCAAAAAATTTGTCATAACTTCTCTTTTTTAATTTCCACGAAATCGCATTTTCATCAAGCATCGTGCGAATAGAGCATAATTACGACAGAGGTTTAAAGTGTAATTATTTTTCAAATCAACTTTAACAATGGAGCAAGGCACATGGTGGAACAGTTTTGTTCTTGAAACACATATATACAGAGCTATCTGATGATATATGTACAAAAGATTACAAATTATTGTAACAGTTGAAAAGAAGCAAAAAAAAAGACTTTTTTTCCAAATATTTCTCACCAAATATTGAACTCTTTGTAACAGATGACATAAGTCCAAGAATTTCTCATGAGAATGACCCAAGAAAAATATAAAGAGTTTGTTTGAGACCAAAACATTTCAAGATTTGACAGCAGAGCTTGGGGGATCTTGGATCTGCCATTGGATTTAAAAGGTGGGTGATTTTTCTTCATATTTTTACAAATTGTATACTGAGTATGCATGCGCAGGTCTTCTAGATATTGTAGAATGTAGATGGGCATAGACCCTACTTCAATCGTTGATCAATTTGTCACCAAATTAACTGTTATTTTATTAATTTTTTCTTTTCAATTTAAATAACTTTGCGAAAGCTATCTTTAATCATTCCATTTTGTCTGTCCACTGTAAAACCTGCAGCGTTACTTTAACGGCAGCTACTGTAGTGAATACATATAAGTGCCACTTTACGACAGAAAACCGTATTTTTACAGCATACTGTTGCGTTAACGATAACTGCCGGCAGCTGCGTTTACAGTATGTATTTGAATCGTTTAATTTTTCCAGATTGTTGAATTATATAATCGTCTTTTTCATTTAGAATGAAGCTATTTCTCTTCCTCTGTTTCCTTAATGGAATACTGGGACAAGAATATGAACTGGTTTGGGAGGACAATTTTGATTTCATTGATACGAATAAATGGCAATATGAAGTAACAGCTACCGGAGGAGGGGTAAGTTTATGATGCAAAACTGAAATAACAATTAAGTCATCAGATCCTGAAGTACATTGCATGAAAACTGAATGCAGTAAGAAGCAGTTGCTATACCACAGAACCGGGTAAAGTTGGCCATCTGGCGGAAAGTTGGTATGCCATTTTGACCCACTTAATGGAGGAACTGCCAATTTTCCTCACTGACACAAGTGTCTTTGGCGAAGTTGCCATATGGCCTATCTCAAAAATAATGAAGCCAAAGTGTGACAACCATCAAAATTTTAAAATGTATTTTTGTATGAAATGACCTAAGCATATTGTAAAGAACATATTTAAGTTTCAGAAACTATATTGGCCATGGTGCTTTGATGAGTGGAAATAATTGATAACTGCTGAATATTACAGAATTTTTAAAAGTTTGTTTTTCATGGCACTGAAACATAACTGGGCTGCATGGTAATTTGTCATCAACTTTAATCCGTTTTCTTTATTTGATAACAACTGGCACATTTTTAAAAGTCTTCTGGATGATTTTCATTCAAATACACCAAATATATTTTCAGAAACACCCAATTTTTCGAAAATTTTCTGAAATTTCTTTTCAAAACTTACATATGTTAACCCCAGAAGCATATATTTTTTGTTTAACATGATTTTAACTGCCCTATGTTATGCGTCTATATGTGGGCTTCAAATTGATACCAAATAATGCCATCGAAGTGAATGTCTGCTCAGCAAATGATGATAGAAGTGTGATTTTTTGCCCATTTTACATACATAAACATAAACATAAAAAAAAAGACATAAAAAGCTGATTTTAAGTACTGGCGTGATATGAATCTTCAGAAAATGTTCTGGTTTTGACTCAAATCGATTTTATATTAATTATCAATCATAACTGGGGGTAAAATACGACCATTTACAAAATAAAAAATATTTTGTTACTGTTTATTGCCTTTTTAGACAATTTGGCCCCAAATTTTAAAGAATGCTCCATAAATGTTAACATTTTTGTAATAAGGCTAAGAAACATACTCCAACTATTGAAATTAATTGTTAATTTTCACTCCAAGCAGTATTAGAATGATCGCTTCCCTGTTTGTCAGAAAAAAAAATTGAATACGATCAAAATTTTTCAGAGCGTTACGCGTGCGACGAACATAACTTTTGAATTTAATCACCAGAAACCAGTCAGAAACTTGGTTTAGTTCATAGATTAATAAAACTTCATAGATGTACTATATTTTGAGCCAATCCAGATTAAAAACAGAGCTTTCATAGCTCTGTACCATTTGAAAGTACTCTCGGCGTTACGCGTGCGACACATTCACCTTTCCAGCTATTCATTGGAATTTTTCTGTGAACTAGATTTTCCAGAATCATAAAAAGCTCCAAAACAACTAAGTAGATGTAATACTAGATCTCAATGGCAAAAAGATTCAACTGAAATATGCTAAAGGGAAACTAGAGCATTTCTGATCAGGACCATTCAAATTTGACTCAATTTTGCAAAGTCAACCTTTGAACCCAAATAACTCAATCATGTCAAAACAAGTGGATAGAAGTGCTTGTTTCAATGGATTTATGAAGCCTGGGGATGTGGAGATTCCAAAAAGTAAAAGGAAATAGCAATGGAACATGTCAAACTTTGTAAAATTGAAAGAATTCATCAGGTGAAAAAGTCTATGTCACGCTAAATAAGTGAAAAAAATGTTTTCCGATATACTTTCATCTCTATCTCAAAAACGTTTCGACGAATTGCCATGAAATTTTCAGGCTTTTGGCATAAGAATGTATTTAAGGCAAGACTGTAATATGAAGTTGTTTCATAAAGCTGTTATCAAAATTTGTGACCCTCAGTGAAAACCAGCTGTGTGGCTTCATTATTTT
Organism: Platynereis dumerilii; assembly: GCA_026936325.1. NCBI lineage: Eukaryota > Metazoa > Annelida > Polychaeta > Phyllodocida > Nereididae > Platynereis > Platynereis dumerilii. The sequence goes on from JAPTHN010000005.1 coordinate 32,949,011, forward strand.
TTAGATAGGCCCTATACGTGTCAGTGAGAAAAAGTTGGCATTTCTGCTTTTATTAAAGTGGGTCAAAATAGCGTGCTACTTTACCCCAGATTGCCAACTTTCCTCGTTTTATGGTAAGAAACTCAAATAGTCCCATACCGTTTTCAAGAAATTTATGAGAGCTTTTGAGGGAAACCGAGTCAGTCACTAAGTGTTTCCAACATTATTATATTATAATTATTGAAGTTGTAACATTAAAAAGAAACATTCATTCAAAAATTAAACTGAATTAGGCAGTACTCATACAACCAAGGAAGACAAGGAAGTACATGATTACATCTAACTGTTTGAAAATATACAATGCACCCAACATTTAAGGGAGCAAGCAGGATTTGCTACATCAGACATTGCATTGAAACCAAACACATATACTGTTTGTACTGAAGATAGGATGATTTAATTAAGCATTTACGGGGTAATTGAATTGGCAATGGGCACAATGGCCAGTGGTCAGGCAGCAGTAAAACCTTTTAAAACGCTTCTGGAGGCATGATTGAGGTGCTGTTCAAACGAATGAGATAACCTCCGAAAATGGGAGTGTTTTGGGTGTTTCATACTGCTCCATGTTTCTATAGCACTTGAGCAATCAATCAGTGAACTCGAAGTTGTACTGGCTGCGCAACTGCTTGAGGATGGCACCACCCCAAGGACTTCATCTGAATGTGTTCTCTTTGTCTCACGGTGTCATTGCAAAAATATGGAAATGATTTCAAGACAAAGGGGAACATTGCAGGTCTCTACACTCTAAAAAATTTCAGACAAAATTGGTTTTTTAAAAAATCCATGTTGGTTTTTTGCATTGAAATTTGGTTTTTCAAAAAACCATTTTGAATCTAAAAAACTAATTTTGTCCTGACATTTTTTAGAGTGTACATCAAAAGCAAGACAATGACAATGACAATCACACATATTTTATTAAGCTCTGACAAAAGTACAGTATATAGTTTTGCAGAAAATTGATAATTAAAGAGCCAGGAGACCTCAAAAGACAAAATGCTTGTCGCTATATCGGAGGGTCACCTTTTAAATTGTGGTAAAGATATTATTAAATTATTTTTTATGTATTGAAGAGGATATCATTTTACAGTTAATGATGTAAATGCTTATTACTTATGATCAAACCATGACAATCCTTTTTACTTTTGAAGTACAGTAATTCTGTAAAATAAAACAATAAAGAAAATTAAAGGAATTTAAAGATAATGAGGCAATGCTTTACTACCTGAATGCAAGGCAGCTTCTAGAGGAGACTGATGACCCACAAACGTAACAGTTTGATACCGAGTAATTAGTTTCATACTGCACTCTAAAAAATTTTAGACAAAATTAGTTTTTCAGATTCAAAACGGTTTTTTGAAAAACCAAATTTCAATGCTAAAAACCAACATGGAATTTTTTTTTTAAATCCATGTTGGTTTTGCATTGAAATTTTTAAAAAAATCCATGTTGGTTTTGCACTGAAAATTTTCAAAAAATCCATGTTGGTTTTTTGTTTTGAAATTTGGTTTTTCAAAAAACCATTTTGAATCTGAAAAACCAAATTTGTCCCCACATTTTTTAGAGTGTGTTCTGTGAGATTCTGTTTGACATAAACTTAAAACCATCAAAACTGTGAGTAAAGATTTTATCCTTGCATTTTTAAGACATATTGTTAAAAACTATTGGGTAGTGGGTACCTGTAACTCATACCATTTCTTGCGAAGTCATGTCCCACAGCAGGGACGGGAAGGTTTCTATTGGAGTGACATGTGGGGTTCTGTGAGAAAAATATAGTGGACGCATATTATTGTTTAATTTATGGCAGAATTTACGAGATCTTGCAGTGCGTGAATGTCAATGCATAAAAGGCATAAAAGGCAACCAGGAAGACCTAGATATCTGACTTCAGAAGACAAGTTGGCTGAAAGCTACCGGGCATTCTCAAAAATGTCGGGACAAAATTGGTTTTTTAGCTTCAAAATGGTTTTTTGAAAAACCAAATTTCAATGCAAAACCAACATGGATTTTTAAAAAAATCCATGTTGGTTTTTTGCATTGAAGTTTGGTTTTTCAAAAAACCATTTTGAATCTGAAAAACCAATTTCGTCTGAAATTTTTTAGAGTGGGCCGCTCGAAATATCCTTCAAGGAGCATCATGGGAGAAAATTTTTTACTGAAGCTGTAATTATTCAACTACATAAAGGTCGTCTGAAATCCAGGTGGCCAGCAACAGGTCAAATTCTCACCATAGAACACTGTGTGATCTAACCAAAATATTTCCAGATGCACCAAAACAAGGGCTAGCAGAATGATGGGGTGCTCTCTTCACAAACGAGATTCACTTTAGTTGACCATTAACACTTCTGACTTGTAAGGTAAAGGTAAGGTAAGATGTAGACATTCTTTAACGTGGGTAACCAGACTAAGCCATAGACTTATTTACAGATGGGCCCAGAGCACCTCCAATTAATGTCTGATGCGAACGACAATGCCTTGGAATGACATGATGGCCAGCCTGGGGATTGAACCTGGGTCCCTCGCTTGTGAGGCGAGTGCTATACTGACTGAGCTAACTGGGCTGACAACTGGTCTTGATAATATTAATGTCACAAAAGCACCATTGTGTGGTACATTGTTGAAAATGTTGTTTGATGTGACAGATTTGGCACACTGACTGCTGCACCATGCATAACAGGGATGATGCCTTGTGTCCATTTCCTTTCAAGCAGGATGACGCTCAGGCACACATGGCATGAAGGTAGATTCAGGAAGTGGGAATTGATGGATCACACTCCCCAGACCTCAGTCCCATTGAAAATGTGTGGTACATTTCGGGTAGGCATGTCAAGGAGTGAAATCCTCCTCCCAGCTGAGGGTGCCTTTGCTGAAGAGTGTAATGCTATACCTCTAGACATTATCGACCATATTGTCCACTTCACTTTTGAGACTGAGTCATGACATCCACTTAGAGTTCCCCCGTGGCCTAATTGGTAAGCGCGCTTGTCAACTGGCTTTGAGGGCGTGGGTTCAAATCTCACCCCGGGAACTCACTTTAGTCCGAGCCCATGGGACTTTAAATGGAGGCGGGTTGTATCCAGTGTTCTATGCTGGGGCAACTGAAAGACCCTGGGCATCCCTGAATTAATAGGGTATGTGCCAGACTCACAGTCTTCTCATCTCATCATCATACGGCAGTCGCCTGCCTAAATATAGCCCACTAAGGTGCTGCAGAGGCGTAAAACACAAACAAACAAACAACAAACAAACATGACATACACTTTTTATTTCAGAATATTTTGTTTGTCACATTTGCAGCCTGGAATTGTTTTCATATATGTTTGTCTTTTTGAAATCAGGTATAATAAAATGTGTGCACTTAATATGATTGTACAAAATGTAGCCTAATAACTTCTTTTTAAAGATAAATGTCACATGTTTCGACTACCGATGTTGACCATATCAAGATCAACATACAGGGTATCAAGATAATGTTATCAATATCAGATTTTCTTTGTAACAACTCAGTCATCGACACCTTAAAAAAGTAAGTTTTCTGACCTTTACAGACATATTTAATTATGGAAAGTTACACGAGGAAGACATGATCAAATTATATTATTTTTTTAATACAAAAAGGAGCGAATTTGATTTGTAAAAATTACTGTAAATCTATAAACAAGTAAGCAGTTCAAGAAATATCAGACAAACCTGCTATCTTTGACATCGATCACTTTTTGATATGTGGAAAATAACATAACAACGTTTTTAAGAGTAAATGTATGTAATTAGTCGTTTTTCTTTATGAGATAATATGCACATGTTTGTTTGAGTTCTGCATTTTGACAGTGTTTTCTGTAATTGCCAAGAACTTTGCTGAGTTTTAAGTTGTCTCTGTCTCTCTCTCCCTCTCTCGGTAATACCCCGCCAATCCAAAACAAAATAACCTTACACCACAAAACATCACAATGATGCAAGAAACAGCTAGCCCAGATAACCATCTTATATAGAGAATATCTTTTACAGTCTGTCACTTTGATATAGAAAAAAGTTGATGGTGCACTATGAAAATGGCAATTTGTTAGGGAGCACCCCATGATCCGTTATGCCAAATATCTGTTATGAAGCTGGTGCCCAGCTGGCTGGCAGACTGTCAGCTAGGATTTTCCCAGCTGGTAAAATTGTCAGCTGGGAGTAAATTTTTGGTGTTCAACCAAAGAAATTTGCAGTCAGGTAATGAGAAAGCAGTTGAGGCGGCTGGCTGGGGAAAAAAATTATTCATATCAGCTGGCTGGGAGGTGCTGAATGAAGCTTGGGCTGGCTGGCAACCCAGCTGGCAGCATAACAGATATTTTCTCCCAGCTGCATAAAAAAAATAATCTAAGTGTCACAAAAGATGTGCAACCAGAAGCTTACACTTATCTGGGCATTATCATAACACACTGTCATGAGGTGCCCCTGCTTTGTGTGTCATCATGCCGATGATTTGTCATGATCATACTTAATACTTTAAATGTTAATTTGATTTAAGAACACTTATCCAGCTTGTTGGTGACAGCCAAACAAAAGGACTATGCATCTGATTTTTCACTCTAAAATCAGTTATGACAAGTAAAATGGCCTTCTCTTGATCATGACTAATCAAACAGCCTTTTTTCATATTCATCAAAAAATTTTGACTGATCAAGTCATCAATTTGAGAAACATATTCTTAAAATTTTATGTTGCTCTGTGTTGCAGAATGGTGAATTCCAAGTATACACACCCGACCCAGAAAACAGTTATTGTAGAGAGGGCCATCTTTTCATCAAACCGGTAAGTTATTACAATGACATTATATTTGAGGCTCTGGGTGGGGTTTTGCGTCCCCCTGTCCCTTGGCCATTTTACTTTTGAATTCCCCGTCCCTTTGCAATTTTTTAATTGACTTTTGAATTCCCTGTCCCTCAGCTCTAGAAAGGGTTTTGCATCCCTCATGACTCTGGCTATTTTACTTTTGAATTCGCTTTCCCTTGGCCGTTTTAATTTTGAATTCCCTACCCCCCATGACCCCATATCCAGAGCCTCATCTTTTGATGACTAAGAGCTAGAATACTGCTACCTTGCTTACATGTTATTTATACACATATACTTATATCAAAATGCACAATTTCAGACAAGAACAATGGACAACACCAATCCGTTGACCGGACAACCATTTGGTGAAGATTACCTGTGGAATGGTATCATGGACCTCGAAGGTAAAATTGAAAAATAAATTAATAACTACTCTCATGCAAATGTTTCCTGTTATTAAAAAATATAACTCAACTTTTTCTTCTCAGTATCGTGCACAATTTGCCGCTTTACAGCTGTTTGGTTGCATTACGGGTGTCAAAATTTTTTAAGAACCTTTATTTTGTGCAACTGCCTTCTGTATTATGTATTTTGAGAGGCCACTGTAAACATATAAATATATGAACTGAATTAACCTACACTTTGCTATGATGTCTAAACAGAAGTACCACTTCCAAATTTCAAATTATATTTATACATTCACCAGCAAAAGAAGTGAAACACTTGACTTATGCTAATAGTTTTGCAAATACATTTTTTGGCCCAATACAAAACCAAATTGATGACATTGATTCTATGGTCAACGAACATAATAGTATGAAAAATCATTAAACTGTGGCCTTTTCCTGCCTTTCTTTAGTCTATATCATCAAATTTGACATTTTAAAAAAAAGGACGTCTTACCTGCATCTTACAATTGAAACATCTCGCAATATCAAAAAGTTCTTTTTTTTTTTTGATGATTTTTGTAGTGATATTCACGTCCACTCACATATTTTACCCTGCCAAGCTATAAATCATTTTTTCTAATCCACAATTTTCTTTGACTGTTTTTCTTGCATTTTAAAGTGAGACATGTTGGACAAATCTTATAAAACCTTCACAAAAATATCACAATTCAAAACACATGAAACTAAATACATTTTTTCACTGTGCATGTTTCAAATTGGTGAAACGTAAATTTTCAAAGTTTTGTGAAAAATCTACAAACAATTGATAATAAAGATGCTGAAGTGATTTTTGGCTTTGGTTTTTCATTAGGCAGACTTTCATATGATATCTTATTTTGGCTGTAAGATAAAGTTAAGTCTCTTTTTTTGCAAATGTCAAATTTGATCGAACGAACCGAGGAAATGGGCACTGTTGAATGATTTTTGGTACTATTATGCTTGCGGACCAATGTCATTAATTTGGTTTTTGGACCAGAAAAATGGATTTGCAAAACTAGGAGCAAAAAAAATGTGTTGTGTATCTTTTGCAGGTATGTGCAGTTTAGATGATTTGTAAAAATTATAAATTATTTCTGAGTTGTCTGGATTTTTCAAACTATTCATTTCAGAGTTGTAAGGATTTGTTGAATTCTCCATGATTTCAGAGTTGTATGGATACTGCACAAATGACGACAACTTTGGATGTCGTCGAGAGGGAATATATGGCATGATACCTTCAGTGATGTCCACAAGATTGAGATCCTGGGAAAAGTTCAGTTTCCAATTTGGGCGAGTTGAGGTCAGAGCCAGGATGCCTCTTGGAGATTGGCTTTGGCCTGGTGAGTTCGGACTCTGGACTCTAAAAAAATTCAGACAAATTGGTTTTGGCCTGTTTCACACTATCGCGGGACAAGACCTAGCAAAACACGTAATGCCTTCAAGACAGAGTATTATCAGGAATGTATAAACAGTTTCTGTGCTTGAAGTCTCCAGAGGATGCCCTGAGCATAATCTGAAAGTTTTATTAAGTTATCTTTAAAACTTATTTTTTTACGGACAAATTAGTCTCCAAAAATGAACAAAATTTGCCCCGAATTTGTGACATGGGAAATGGCAAAGTTTTATTTATGTCATAATTTCCATCAAGATGAACATTCAAAGCTGAAGTTTGGTTGTTATTGACCTATGGTATCTCACAGATGAAGAAAGGGAATATTTGTTGGTCTTATGCCAATGAAATGTCATTTAGTTATGTTTCAAAATCCGACTATAATGTAATTTTTCCGTGTCCCGAAATGATGTGGTTCTATTTTCTTTTGTGCACTCATTATATCCAACATATTTCATCAAAGTTGCTACTGTTAGTTGACCAATAGTACATACTAGCTGTTCATCCTGTCCAATGTGAAACAGATCAACACATATGACCAGCACAAATCAAAATGAAGTTAGGTTTTCTTTTCGTGTCCCGTTGAAGGGTGTAAGAAACAGTGGTTTCTGAGGCTCAGAAGAGTGTGTTACGAACGGCTCTCAGCTTCTGTCATGCATGTGCTAACTTGTTGTTCAATAGCAAATCATTGTATGCTGCTTTGATTTCCTGTGCTTGTTTTTCTTGCTTTATGCTAACCATAGTTAAAATGTGTCCCGTCCCGTAAGAAACATCCCGTAAGAAACGCTTTTCACTGTTTGGACTCCAGACTCATTCAAAAGACATGCAAATCATATACCAATTGTGCATTTGGTAAAAATAGGCAATATCCAAGTGATGAAATCACAAAAAAGATCAATGGCAAACCGAATATGTGTAACTGCAGTTATTAAGTGCATGCAGGATACTCAAGTTTGATGAAGATGTCACAATTTTACCTGAACTGTGTATGGTAAAAATAAGCTGTCTTATATAGTCAGTGAACTTCATGGGCTTTGTATTTTGGATATTTCAGTGCTTAAAGAGTTTCAGAATTTCCTCCTGCTGTGTTTTTGGGACTGGTCCAGTGACAACTTGCATGCAGCTGGGAAATGTGTCCAATAAGTAATGTAATCTTTTTGCTTAGCATTTACAAATAAATATTGACAATGTTCTCATACATGTGACTGACCATTTTAGTCATGATTGATTCAATAATGATTTTTCCTCAATGCATGTATAAGTTACTTTGTATTAGTTATACAGTATATGATCTCTTGGCACACCTCATGTTTCTCAAGATGGTATACTGCAAATATGCCTTTTTTTGCCATATTTCTCTTTCACTTTTGTCAATTTGAATCACATACATGCAACATTGATTCTTCATATGTGAAAGGCTAACTGGACTCAGCGAATATCCATAGTATTTCAGTTCCCACCCTCAACAAGTGTAGTGGGACACATGTCCCGTAAGAAACACGCTTCACTTTTTAAGATTCACCTGAGTTTCACAGTGTGGAAATTAGTGTTGACCCACTGTTCATACCTTCGGGTCATTACATGCATGTTGAAGGTCGATGAGAGCAATATGCCATCCAATTAAATAGAATTGTGTGATATACAATGAAACTTACCTTATGTGGATCATTTATAGCACATGTTTTCGAATATTCTTTGGTTATAGATTTAATAAATAGAAGCAAAACACAAATAATTGGTCTTACTAATGAGTACTAACTAATGTCTATTAGTTTTCAATCTTCAGGAACATTAACTGTCCATTTACTATTATCTTATGGTCCAAAATCAGAGAAAATATAAGAAAAAATTAATCGATATTTTCCACAGAAGACTTGTTTATAAACTGAAGGATTTTAGTGCTCATGCCTCGAATGTGCTAATATCATAAGCCCAACAGTCATAGCATGCAAAAACAGCAGAAATATGTTAGAAATAATCAATTTTATTTTTTGACCTCCATGTCACTCTTTGTCCCGCGATAGTGTGAAATAGGCCTTTTTGAGATTCAAAATGGTTTTTTGAAAAACCAAATTTCAATGCAAAAAACCAAAATGGATTTTTTTTTTAGGTGTTCGGTCTCTTCAGAGAAATATTTTTATATTTGAGACTCATTGGCTTAAACTTGCATGCTACCTTCATTGAGTTTCAAGAGGCTATTTCTTCCTATTCAGTAATAATCAAATGCGAAACGAAATTCCTTATTGATCACTTCTCAAAATTAGTCACCAGAAGTCAGTATGCGAGACAGTGGCATAGCCAGGGGGGGGGCAAGGTGGGGCAATTGCACCCCCCCCCCCCTGTCGCTGCTCTTGCCCCCCCTCTGGCTTTGGAGTAAAATAAAATAAAATTTGCCTGAAATGTCCAGTGCATGACCTGCTTTTACTATTCTGCTTAGGATGGCCTCTACCAAGTAGTGTTTCAAACGCTGACCTAATTATTTAGCGGGCCAAGCGACTGGTGGAGCTGAAAAATGCAGGGCCTCGAAACACCAACTGAACTCTCCCGAATTTGTCAAATTTATTCAACCATACAGTGAGGCTCTGTAAAATTGCAATGACAATCCCAGCGCCCAGTGCTTCTTTATTGTGAGAGAAGCTTCTCTGTCATGAAGAGGACTAAAACCTTTGTGAAAATTCAATGGCAGATGAGAGGCTCTCAAACCTAAGAGTCATCCATATTGAATGACAAAGGTCAAATTCATTTGATTTGGATGAGTTTGTACAGATATTTTCAAACAGGATCATGCTTCTTAACTCATATCAGAGACTGATGTTGCTACATTGAAATTTAGGCCTCCTAGAACTCCTACTTTTCCTACCTTTTTTAGAAATCATCCTACTTTTCCTTTTTGGCCAGTCCTACTTTTTTAAAATTCAGAAATGGTAAATTTAGTGAAGTGGCAGATCTTGTCTCTTCATAGGACAAAGTTCAAGCTTTGAGTCAGAAATGTCAGATATTTGATTGAAAAAAATCTTAAGGCTCATTGTACATTCTTTCGACAAGGTTTGGGACTTATCTTGAAGGAAAAAATTGTGTACTTTCAATGAAGGCGTCAAAAATGAAGACAATATCTTGTCCCTTTGTCTTGTTTTTGGCAAAATGTGACTAAAACAGGCTCCTACATGACCACAATTAATGATCCTAATTTTTTTGGCCAAACTCCAATTTTTTTTCTGGAGGGCTGCTAGGAGGCCTGATATTGTTGTTATACTGCTCTGTTCTAATTAAGGATCGGGATAGTTTTTCATTATTCTATATGACACTCATTACATTCCTATAATATATTTATGAATAGTTTACAGGCCCAGTCTGAAGAAAAACCATGCAATGTTTCTGTTCTAGTGTGATGACATTGCTAAGATGATGATTGCTATGTGATGAGCATTATAACTTTTCTGTTTCTTGTTCAAGACTGAAAGAATATTTTCATTGATACCAGAATTCTTGTTTTGATAAAAATTTCACTTTCTGATGTTATTCTATGGTTTTTTCTTCATCTATGGATTCAATCATCTAGATTCAATATTTAGTGGCATTCAGTCAAGCAAATTTATGCAAGATATAATAATAACTTAACATTTAGCAGCAAAATATCTAATGCCTGAAAAATGATATGTAAATACAACATATAATTAAATTTCTTGCACTTCATGGTCAATTTAACTTGTTTAATGATGATGATAATGACCATTGTGGGAGTCATGTGAATTTTATCCGAAAAATGTCGATAAATGTCGATAAAGTTCTTGCCCCCCCCCCCTCAAGAAGTCCTGCCCCACCCACTGCCCCACCTGTGGCAGATGTCTGGCTACACCACTGATGTGAGAAGAAAAAACAAATTTGGCTGTTGCAATGGGTGTTGACATTTTGTCAGCTGCTTTTTGGCAGAATCCTGCTCTGCATAATTTATTGTTTTTCAGTGTTTTAATTTTCTTCAGCTTTCAAATCAGGCCCATTTCTCTATAATATTTAGTCTTGTGGGAAGGCGTTACAGTGATGCACTTTGATAAAGAAAAAATGAGGATCACTTAACAAAATGCACTTCATGATTCATGATAGCTGATGAAGTGTCATCTTCTATACTTTCAACATGGGAAACATAGAGGCAGTTTGATTAGTCATGATCAAGAGAAGGCCATTCGACAGATTTTGACTTGTCATAACTGATTTTGGATTGAAAATCAGATGCATAATCCTTTCGTTTGGCTGTCACCAACAAGAGGGATAAGTCTCCTTAAATCAAATTAACATTGAAAATATTGGGTATGATCATTACAAATCATCTGTAGGCTATGATGACACACAAAGTGCCATTTTCGCAGTGCAACAGTACACTCTTTTTCAGTATCAAAGTGCATCGCTGTAATTGTAGGCTTTTTCTTTGTTAACTCGGCCCAAGTAGCTATTGCTACTCCTACCACTGTATAAACTGCAATAATAAAGGGCAAAAGTAGCAATAGCTACTTGAGCCAAAAACTAACACAAATGTTAGGTCAAATTGTGAGATTTGTTTATGAGAGCAATTTCTCCTTTCCAGCAATCTGGATGTTGCCTGAAGATTGGGAATACGGCGATTGGCCTCTTTCTGGAGAAATTGATATCGTGGAATCAAGAGGTGAAATGTTGCAAAACTTCCAAGACATGAATATGGAAAGCCAATTATTATACTGCATGCCTTTGCCAAACTTAAACAAAATGATAATTATTTTTCATAAAAGGGATCTTCGTGATTTAAAACTTAATTTGGAACTTGTATATCCTGAAACACTTCTTTAGACCAAAGAAACCTCATACTTTCCCCATCATAACCTTTTTTCTTTTCATGATAATTTGTATCAGGTAACAGAGACTACAAGATAAATGGAGTAGACATTGGAGTACAGGAAGCCTCCTCCACTCTTCACTGGGGGTTGACCAAAGAAGAAAACAGGTTCATGTTGACATCTGGTACAAGGTAACATCTACAAGGCTTATTCTTAGATTGAGTCACATTCGACATACTTGAATAAAAACTTTTATCCAGCTCTTTTACCTGTAATTTCTAACTCAATCCATTTATGATCTGCAAATTCACACCTCTCCTGTAGGGACACCTACCTTGATGTGTCTTTTCAATGCATGACAGTAATTTTTGACAGTCATTTCTGAGTGCTGCTTTTCACACCAATTTTTTGTATTATTTGTCATTGCTTTGATTTCATTGATTTGATTTATTTATTCAAAAGAATAACATGAAAAAATACAAAAACAATGGGAATAACAACGTAACTCCCACTACCTATATGTAGCAGAATTTAACATTTTGAAATTACTTAAACTGAATTAATAGTACTTTCATCTACATTATTATATTGAGCTTTGTATGAAATTAATAACTTTGTAAAACAATATTATTAAATCAGAATCATTGTGCACACTGCAGTGATAATGATGTCATCATGTCAGTATACGGTGTGTTCAGTGTTCACATGGGGGGCATTGCCTTCTTTATTACTTGTTTCTCTATTTCGCCCGAAGAGCGGGTGGCACAACATCATACCCTGGTCTCCCCTAATCTATTTATGTTGCTCAAAATTATTTTTTTATCACAGGAGAAACTATACGAATGACTTCGGCAGTGCTTTCCATGAATATGTTCTGGATTGGAGCGAAGATGGTATGAGGTAGGTTATTAAAAATCAAATTTAATTTTCTTTTTTTTTCAAAATAGATGTTTTGGTTAACCAGAACGATTACTCGGCTTTTAAAATGTATAAGAGCAACCCCTGTATATAAAGATTGCTTTTTGCAAAAATTACTTAAATTTTACCACGTAATTTAAACTGGAATTTATTTGTATTTTTTTTTTTCGTATAGATTTTTCCAAGATGGCAACCTCATTTTGGAATCCCCAAGTCCTCCAATTTCTCAGAATCCAAACTGGGCAGGATATTGGGACTTTGGATCTCCCTGGCCTCCTGGCTCCCAAAATCCTTGGCAAAATGGAGAATTCTGGAATATGACACCTTTTGATAAGAAGGTATGTAAAAACAAAAATCCAATATATTTCTATGATGGACCATCATTTGTAAAATGTAACGCCAGAGAGGTAGGGGTGTTAGATTATGTTATGATGAGCAATGTATTACGGGGGAAGGGGTATGTAACACTAGATGTTGCAGAAAAAAACAACTCTTAATTTAAAAGTACAAAAATTGTAATCAGGGCAAAGACGGTCTGCGTCCAAACATGGGCGTTCATTGAATTTGGAGAGTATAAGTTCTTCCTGAGACATGCCATTTGAAATGGTATGAAATCTGGATTTTGAAAATCGGTTAAATATTGCGGACCCTCACTTATATGCATGATTGTGAGGAAGGAATGAGAAATTATATTTTACAATAAGAAGCAACGGCCGAAATTTAATTGGGAAGAAGGGGGGAGTCATGGGTGTGTTATAAGGTTATAGGGCATCTTTTGTAACAGGAAGAGAGGTATGGATTTGTGTCAGGGAAAACTTACTGGAGGGAGGGAGACAGATGCCATAAAAATTGAGCTATTTTGGTGATAAGTGAAATTTTACAATAAAATACTTCAACCTCGTTGTGTTCCAGTTCCACTTCATCCTGAACGTGGCAGTGGGTGGCACCAGTGGAATGTTCCCAGAGGGTGCCATCAATCAAGGAGGAAGATTCCCCAAACCATGGCAGAATGACGGCGAAACCCCGGATGTTGATTTTTGGAATGGAAACCAAGATTGGTATCCTACCTGGGAGGGAGAGTCAGCTGCTATGGAGATTGACTACATCAAAGTGTATCAAAGAGTCTAAATAAAATACACATCAAGGTGTGTGGTTGGCAGATTTTGGTCGATTTGTATTCTTGAAATTAAGATGAAGTAGACATTTGAAATGACTGTTGCCGCAAGCTACACCCACTGCAGGGTATGATGTAATGACAGAACACTATTTTGTATACTGTAGAGTAACCAGATCAAGATTTTTGCATGTCCTGAATTTGAACCTGGGTGTCCCAATTATATACCTGCAGTTAATCACAGACACCTAGCCATCAGTCCATTCAATTGAATGACATCTTTTTTGAGTAACAGGCACTCACACACTTTGAAGTCTGAAACGATGTACCACCTATAAAATATGTACATGTGAGCCTGTATGACTTTTTAAATTATGTTTTTGTAAATTCAAATGACATAGTTTAACAGTGGTGTGGTTTTCTGTGGCTCTTTTATGTACATGTTCATGACATACTGATGAAACAGTACTTTAGTGGCTTTTTTATGCCCCTGGTATGACCAGTATGAATGGCTAGTTGGTGTGGCCATAGGTGTCCATAAATGTGAATAAGGGTCAAATGTCAGGTTTTAATTTTAATGGGGCATGCACACAGATGAAATAATTTGCTAAGTCTAGAAAAACAATGCAAGAGAACTTTTTTTTCCTGCTTGACGAACAGTCTAACATGCAATGGACATATTATAAATATCACCAGACGATGTATTCACGAAAAATGGGGTCGACCACTCAGGATAGGCCACTGGGAACTTCATGGAGTTTACTTATAGACAATAGATCATTTGATGTAACACTGCACTAGGTCGTGCCATTGTATTCCTATAAAGTCTTCCCAGCTCATGAACCTGCCAAAGCATAATTTAAATTGAAACACGTCATTCAAAGGAGTATCATTCAAGAGTACCATTGCCATATCTGTGGACTTCTTTCCATTCATGAACTGACAGTGACATTACAACAAGGCATTTGTGGATTTTTGGCATTTTATAAAGATGAAGATCTTCATCATTTTTGCAATTTTCGGGGTTGCCACGGCAACCTATTATCACCACAGTTACCACACCCAAGGAAAGCCATATTCTTATTCGCACAGCTCCAGTTACATGGTGAAGAAGGAAAATGGAAAGCAGACTGTATTTCGCCACCAAGACAGCAACCCTCATGCCAATGTCCATGGAAATTCCCATGGGAACCATGATGGTGTCCATGGAAACCACCTCAGCAATCATCTTAGCAACCTGCATGGCAACCACTTAAAACAAGTGCACGGAAATCTTCATGGCAACACTGGATTTTCCCGTTTTCATGGAAATGGAAAGCAACACAGAAATAGATACCATCACCCTGGAAACCCTCACCCAGGAAACCCATCTGGCTACCTCAATGGCCACCACAATGCCGGTTTCCATGGCAATAGAATTTTGGGCCACCATGGACTTCATTATGCCAACAATGGATTTCCTGGAAATTCGGCTGATCTTGGCAATCGCTTTCCCAGAAGTGCTCCGCATCATAACTCTGGTCACCAGAAGAATGGTCAAAATGGTTACCGTGGCCACAAACACACTTATGGAAATGCTCTCCAGGCTCCATTTTACCATGGCCAAGGCTACTTTCTTTAATTTTAACAAAGTAGCAGATTTTTCATGTATGATAACTAGGATGTATTATTAAAATATTGTTATTTATTGTGAAATTTCTAACTTTTAACAAAATAAATAATCGTGGTACTGGCATGAATTTGTTCGTTATCTCCTAATTCATAACATAGATAGACAGGTTAGATAGACAGGCTATTTTAGTTTTGTCTAGCTATGTAGGCATAATGGAAGTTAGTTATAATATTTTTTTGTGTGGCGTGTCAGTTTATCATTTTTTAGCATCACTGAATTGAGAGAACACTTGCAAAGCTTGTGATGTAGTTGTAAATGATCTGTCAGACACACTTAACTGACATTTATGAAATGGAGCACATCATACACAATAACACATCATAATTAATTATGCTCATCACCTATTAAATGCTAAATCGTGAAGCCTGCCGGAGTTGGGAGAAATTAAATTTGGGATTGTATCATGAGATACTCTAGTAAAATTATACTGAAGTTGTTTGTTGAGCATGGTCCCACAATCACGGGTGTGGAATTCGCAATTAAATCGGTACACTCTACTGACCTGAGGTTCGAGACAGGTGATTACAACAAACAGTCAATGCCAAACAATGCTAAGCAATAATATGTAAATGGCACAACCATGAAATTCGCGCAGCACTTAAAAAGTTTTTTTTAGGACTTGTGGTTTTACCTAACTTTCATTAAATTTATTTAATATTCAATGTATGAAAGGTTATATGCTAGCTGTTTCAAAAAAATTGAAAGACGGATATATTAAAAACAACAAAACAGAAATTTACCTATACTAGAAACTATTAGAAAGATAAAATAGATTTAAAAAAAAGAATATATAGATAGATACATACATACATACATACATACATACCTACATACATAGGATAGCAAATAAATAGGATTAAGGATAAATAAAATTGATAGATAATCAGCTAAATAGTAAAAAGGAAGACAACACTGAAAGCTGCCAAATTAAAGTCTATGCTAGATTGTTGATATTACATAATAGTGATAACAATAACATGATCTGCATGTAGATTAATTGCTCACTGTTACATAATCATCAGTTGACAAAAATGATGTAACTTTAATTTTGTTATGTTTTCTTGTTGTCTGTTTTGAAATGAAATGAATCACATGTTAATAATATAATTTAGCTTTTCAAGGCTTATAATTAACTATTCCATAAAAATTATAGATACAGGGAATATTACTGGAGAATATTGGATTTTTAAGACACTTTTGAATATGAATATGTCATGTTTTGTTAAATTCGAAACTAAATCATTGATCAGAAGCTGGTCCCACTTGACCTAATTTCCTGCTGTCGACCATTGATGTTGAGACCATCACTGCACAGAATTTTGAAACCTTTCTTGTGCTAAATTTCGCTTCGCGAAATATAATCCAGCTTGCTATTTTGTAAGAGGGCCCCTTATAACACTGTCAGAATATAAGAATATATGGCACAGCCAGGGAATAAAAGCCTAAGAAATAATAATAGGAATAATAGGAACATTTTAGCATCCATTTATCCACATGAAATTTTTTAAGGACAATAACTATATTGCATGGAATATCTGTCAAATGGAAACTGGACAAATTGGAGGACACTACTTTACAAGAAAAGGTAAGACAAATTCTCCTATGGCCATGTCAACACAGAATTGTTTGCCAACTCACATTAAAACTTTAGAGGCAGTTAATCAAATATCAAAGATGTTTCAAGGTTATACTTTGCATAAGTTCGGTCCACAGTGACCACATACACAATTCTTAGTAGTTTTCTATAGCTGACAGCAATTTGATTTAATATGAATTGACTTTTTTCTGAAATATGTGCT
Organism: Platynereis dumerilii; assembly: GCA_026936325.1. Lineage (NCBI taxonomy): Eukaryota > Metazoa > Annelida > Polychaeta > Phyllodocida > Nereididae > Platynereis > Platynereis dumerilii. The sequence continues at coordinate 32,965,988 of JAPTHN010000005.1, forward strand.
TTCTCCAAGCATACAGGAAGTCTTGAAAAGTACGATGTAAAACATACAGAAATACATGTATTACAACATATCTCTGGAAAACATAAAGAAGTGACAACTCCCTTTTATATAACATTTTGAATTATTTATCAGCGTTTCATCTTTTCTTATAAAACAAAGTATTGTGATAGAAAGAATAATAAAGATATATCTTTCATATTGTGAGCATTATGTTATTCAACTGTAACTCCTCTAGACTTCTACTTTTTCGGACAACTCATATTACACAAGTTCATTATCTAAAGCCTAAGAACTGAACATCTCTTCTGACTCAAAGCCTTTTGTTTGCAGTTTATGGAAATGAAACATGACACACAGTGCCCCTGAGCAAACTTTTAAGATAAAAAAATATTCACCCTGAAAACGAACAGCGCAGTGCTGTAGAGCCAGGTCGGGAGCACATTTTAAGACAAAAATGAAACAAATCTGTTTGGAATTTTTTTAGTTATACCAATTTAAAACTTTTTGGTTTATCGCACTTATATTTCAGGGATTATCCGATATTGCCGTACGGCAATATCAGTTATACTAGTTATTATAATCCCCCGCCGCTTGCGGGCGGGGGATTATATTGATATTCTTCGATTACCTTTTATTATTATTATTATTATTGAGCTCAGGAAAAGTGTGATTAGGCTCAAAAGTGGGCAAAAAACTTGAAAGAAAGTTGTTTTTATCATTTCCAGAGACAGTTATTGATCAAAAGATATTAGTCTTTCCTTTCCATGACTTTGCATTTGTGTTTGACGCGTTTTGTCTAAAAATAGTGTGCAGAGTGTGACAAACACATGTGACTGTTTACTATAGACTAGTAGGACAGGTAGTCAGTAAATTTGTAGTCTTCTGATGTTGTCCTTGTAATCAGTGGTGTTGTTTCTGCATTTTAATTCACCTCCCCCAAACTCCTTTGTAATAGATAGATAGATAGATAGATAGATAGATAGATAGATAGATAGATAGATAGATAGATAGATAGATAGATAGATAGATAGATAGATAGATAGATGGATGGATGGATGGACGGATGGATGGATGTATGGATGGATGGATGGATGGATAGATAGATAGATAGATAGATAGATAGATAGATAGATAGATAGATAGATAGATAGATAGATAGATAGATAGATAGATAGATAGATGGATGGATGGATGGACGGATGTATGGATGGATGGATCGATGGATGGATGGATGGATGGATAGATACATAGATAGATAGATCGATAGATAGATAGATAGATCGATAGATCGATAGATCGATAGATAGATAGATAGATAGATAGATAGATAGATAGATAGATAGATAGACAGACAGATAGATAGATAGACAGATCTCTGTAGGCCGGTAGATCAAAAGTTTCATAAAGATAGACAGACATGTCATAATGCTGGATAGATAGATAGATAGTCTAAAAATACGCAATAAGGGGTGAACAGCAGGAAGACTCAATAAAATTTAACTAGAAGGATGAAGAGGGACAACACTATGGTAAAAAAGAAGATGTGGAACATTGCTTTGAAGAACACAAACAAAATCATGGTCATACAAAGTAACGCATGAAGAAGGCAACGGGAGGCTAGGGGGGATGGAGGGATGATTGGGCCTTGCCATCATGCATTGATACAATACATACGTTATTACAGATCTCGTATAAGTGTGCCATGTTCCATGTGAATATATGCACAGATGATGTCAGTATTGCAATACTGACATCCCTATTGGAATACTGACATCCCTATTGGCACTCCATGCTTGAGTGTTTATTCCAACTGCTACCAACAAGTCAGGCTTATGGGCTGTCTAAGTGTGAATAACAATTGATTAATCTGCATTCATATTACAGTTGTTTGATTCAGGTGGAGCAGGTGAAACTGATATGTTTGAGCCACTTGCTTGATCCATCAGGGACATTCATGGTGTCCTGTTGAGAAATTTCTCCTTGAGGGCAGCACCTTGTGGCTTTTCAGCCTTTTAGGTGAGATCTGCGCCAAAGAAACTGTTCAGAATTGATGACTGGAATTGGGATGATGGGGAGATTTTTTGGAAGTGAACGTTGCGGTGTTGCATGGGCATACCAGAGGACGAAAAATGGGGGGGGGGGGGGGGTAGTTGCTCCCCAAAACCCCAAAAATTTGGGAATAGGCCAGACAAGGAGGCTAAGAATTTGATCATCAAATAAACATTATTGGAAATCAGTGATAAGGATGCTCCAAAGCAAAACTCCCCCCCCCCAAGGTCTTAAATTCTGAATGGTTCCTGAGTATATTATTTTTGCCAAGACAGAGCAGCACATGATAACCTCTAAGACCAACAAATGAATGTGAGAGTGAATGAATTTGTTTTGTTGTAAAAGTGCTAAAACTGATAGCCGTTATACGCAAAATCCATGCATTATATATAGCTGGATATTGTAACTTTTGGATTTATTCAAAACATCAAACTGAATAATCAATGTTGAGCAACAATCTAACAGCTTATTGTGGATTTGTAATGCTGTGATCAGTATGGGTTCCAAGTGACACAGCTGAAACTGCGAATATACCAACTGTGAAATCATTATGCCAATACTGACATCACAAGAGCACTGTGGGGCAGTTGAAAAGAACATGGCACACTAATATGAGATCTGTAATAATTAGGACACAAGACTACACCCCAATGACGCAAAGCATGACTGAAATTGCTGTGCAACATAGGCCCATCGCCCCAGGTCCACATAAAGAGGGGGTCGGGGGGGGGGTCAGAATTAATACTTCTGTTTAAATTCACCATAAACATTTTGACATATTCACACAACTCCTGATTGAGTAAATAAACAATACAATATCAATGCACCCTCTACCCATCTTTAGATGGGTACACTGCTAGTCAATAAAATAAATATAAGGATTATAAGGTCACAACTTACTAAATGACAAAGTGACAGTTCCTTTCAGTATAATGGATATGGTCTGTTTTGAGGTTATTTCAGCTGAATGTAAGAAGTTGTCATTCGGTGACTGCAACAAAAGATACTAATATAAAGACTGGGGTACATAAAATAACTATAGAATATAAATATTGTGAATGAAACAATTCATTAGAAGTATATGACCCGAATATGAATACATTTATATGAGAGCTTTTGTTTATTTATATAATGATGCTAGACCCTTCGAACAAGTATTCATTCATTATTGATCAGATCTTTGTCCAAAATTCAATCAGACAGGATACTCATTCATGTCTCAACATCAGCCACTGTCTTTCCTTCAAATTCATTGTCATCAAGCAAAATAAAAGTTCTATTTCACTCACGCACATGCATACCAGTAATACCCTAAAAGACAATACAATTCGAATTTGGAGATTGCAGAATCAGGGTCATTTTGCAAATAACATACAGATATGGTGCAAATGCAATAGTTGACCTTGTACATCTCACTTATTTTGATAATGTTGTGGCATGCAAATCATTTCTTCCTTTATAGTATTTGCATATCTTGAAGAAACTCATAAATAGTGGTAGCCTATCCCAAAATCACATGACAAATTCTAATTAACATACATCAACAGTAGTAATCACAAACTGTTATACATTGTTTGCTACTATTTGTGCTTTTAGCAGTTAGATATAAGAAAGAAGTAGAAGAGAATCTACAACTTATAGAACCAACAACACCCAACAATAACTGTGAATTTTGAGAAAATGTTTTTCACAATCAACTGTAAAATTGGATGGACACACATGTCTTGGGCATTTCTTTGATTTGTCAAATATATATGCCAGTATATAGGTGGACTGAAGCCATTTGCATGCCCTGATACCTTTTGTCTCTCAATGATTAGTATTGCCGCCCATGGGGAGCTCCAACAACCTTTGTAAGGTGACCCAAGCAGGTATATTTCATGAAAAATATTCAATTTTGAGGATCTAAAGCACTTTAGAAGTCAGAAATAGCAAAATATGAAAAATGTTACATTTTTTAATATTCCAAATAAATGGTCATTCATAAAAAAGTGAAAAGTTTACAGCCTTAAGAATATTGATTTCATATGGGCATATGATTAATTGATTATCTAAAATAGATATAATAATTTCTTGTCAAAATTCCAAACATTATTTTTGACAGCTTTTTTCAGCTCAGGAGCAGCAACTTCGTGGCCTTACCCATATGCCAGTATATAGGTGGACTGAGAAGCCATTTGCATGCCCTGATACCTTTTGTCTCTCAATGATGAGTATGGCCGCCCATGATTTCACTCTCCTCTTTGGCCCAAAAGTAAAGTCAACTTTACCAGATTTTTTTTAAAGTCTCTCAAGTACCAAAAGCATGAAACTTGATTTTGAAAGTGCTATTTTGATATTATATTTTTCTTCACATAAGTTTGTTCCAGGCTTTTGCTTGACGTCAGACAGAGATTTTCAGGGCAATGACCGGGATGTTACAAAAATTCGAAAAATCTCTTTCATTCTTTACTTCAAATCTAACCTACTCAGCACTGTACAGTTTGCTATATGTGAAGCGACCAAGTGAATCACAAAATCTTAAATTTCAGGCAAGAAACCAATTCAATTATAACATAAAATAGCCAGTATGCTGAATTAATGTACTAGACATCTTGATGTGAATTACAAGCATTTTAAAAATATTAAATGAAAAGATTTGGGGATTCTAGTAAAAAAATGCAGTATAATTTACCAAAACTGCCTAATCTCCCAGAAAACTTAACTGATTGATTTCAAATTTTGTATGTGCATTACTTGTACTATAAGACAGCATACTGGCTATCATGGAAAGTCTGTTTTTGCTCTATATATTAGAACTAGCAAAATGTAAACAAAAAAATCCTTAATTAGGTCACTTGGTTGGTACACAGTGTCAAGCTATTCTGAACATAAAGACCATCTGTTGCTATAATTTGTGAAGTTGAGTATTTTACCAGGTGAGCCCTGTAACAACTCTCATGGGTGAAGAATATCTATAAAGCAGTGGAAATTTCTGCCAGTTGGCTTTGATGTAAATATATGGATAATCAAGACCTGCAAGGCGTGTAAATTGTTCTTCTGAAATGCCGCTTTTGCTTAAATGATCTATCTTTTAAATTTATGGTATTTTCTTCTGCGAGACTTGTTTTTCCGTCCTTAAACTTTGCCAAAAGACTAACCATAATAAGTAGATTGTCTGCCAGTTGGAGAATTTTGATCATTTTTACCCAAAAATCTGTGATAAAGTTTTAAATCAATGGATTTAGATTCCAGAAAATCAATTACTTGCATAATGTTCATGTGTTCAGTATTAAGACCCTAATGTATAGTGGACATTTATGTTCTATTGGCACAAGAATCTCCAGTGCTGTCTTTAATTATGCAAACTACCCAAGGATGAGAGTTTCCAATCCAAAGTGAATTGACAATTATTCCAATCCATGTAAAAAAAAAAAGTTTAAAAAGCATTATTGAACAATTTGCCTTTCCTGATCATGTTTCAGAGAAGGGGGGATTCTCAAATAGCATAAGCTTGTATAATGATAAATTATTACAGAAAAGGCTTTTAAAAAACAGCATTTTTACAGGGTGGTCAAAAAAAAACTTTACACTTATGAATAATTTTTTGGATGATGCTCATTGTAACAAATGCTTATTTTTCAATGCAAAAACAACTTGTATAGCAAAGAACAACTCTCCTAGAGACAATTTCAAGTTCAAGTTCTTTATTGGAAAGTAATTACTTAGCAAAAATATATAAATCATTTACAATTATCAACAATCAAATTTTCCTTAGTCAAGATACAAAAAAATGTATATTTTGATGTATGATTAATATTATTCATTCGGAGGTCCTTTTGGACTGATGACTTTTCTGCAGTGGGCCTAAATGATGGAGAGGTTTCAAAAATGTAACTTTGTATCCGTTTTTCCCATATAAACATAGTGGATGCCTTTATTGGGCAACTAAGGTATGTGGTGTCTTGCAGGGATCTGCGTCTAAGTTTGCCCGTCCAGAATAATCAGATTGATTGTGATCTTGTGATAACAGGGGCCATATTGTCCCGCTGAGAAACTTGACAGAGCGAACCTTGATCCAGTTCTGGGCTTTCCAAGGGACTGTGGCTGATGCCCCGTCTTGTTTGAAGATCAAATTATCTGTGGCACTGTATGTCTTATCTATCCAGGGCTTAGATGCTCTTTCAAGATGTTAATATGTACTTTTCATGTGATTTCAACACCTTGATTATCCACCTTCAGATGGCTTTGTTTTAAAATCTTATAATGGCCATAGTGAAGTCTGAACTTGCTCTAGCACCTTCTGGTTTGTGCTGAATTGTACCTCTGTCTTCTCAATTTCATTTTATGTTGTATTTATTTTGTCCTGTGAAGCTCAGTAGCTTCAAAATTGCTGATGGGCCATGAACAACCTAGAGTAGTAAAAACGCAGGAGCACTCCCGGCTTCCATTTTGTCTGCTATCAAAAAAGTAATGAACCGTTTTGATTATTAACCAGTTTTCCAAAGATCTAACATACTTGGCTTGTATACACAATAAGTACCCAGGCACTGACTCAATCATAGCAGCCTGGAAAATGAAATATCAACTGTAAAGTTGTTTTTTTTTGACCACCCTGTAGCTTTTCATACCAGCCATTCCATGAAAGAAAAATAACCTTAAAATTGCTCAGAATCAATACCCCACAATATAAAATCCATTGGCTTCTGTGGGTCTAAAGCGGCCCTTAGACCCCCTGCCGAATAAGCTTTAGCCCTCCGGGTCTCTCCAAGGTCAACTGGGCCAAACCCTGCCCCTTAACTGCTTCCTAGCTTCGCCCCTGGAACACAGCAATAACATAAGTGTACCACTCGATAACTTTTGGTGGGGGGGGGGGGAATTTTGGCTAATTTCAAGATCGAGATATTTTACCATTTGAAGCTGAATGACCTGGAAACCGAGTAGGTTTGAAATATTTCTATTTAAAAACCTGCCTAAATTTTTAGCTTTTCCAGCCTGAATCTTTGTGTTTCCTTATATTTGGAGCGGGGACCACCCCCTCCCCGGAAACGGAAAGCCTGTGCCCAGCCAAATCATGGTGAAAAGGTAGGAGACACCTATCTGTGAAGCATTGTTATTAATAAATTAGCTTGCACACACTGATTGGTGGAAGGTTCGGCCTGGGCCTGAAAGGTTTATATAAACCTATGACGGGTGCTCCGGGCTCATACGTATTTTTGACTGAAGATTTTCAGAAACATAGAAGTTAACAACTTTTGGAGCTTTGGTGGACTCTTCACATCCATTGATTTCAGGCAAGTATTCGTAAGTTAAGAGTTAAAAACCAGAAGGTGGACAGGTTATTTCAAGCTAGGGTTTTTAAAAAGTTGGAAAAAAAATATTTATCCTTCTTTCTCTGTCCCTGACAGATCAATATGAGCCATTGTGTTACGTTAAAGCTAGTATGTCGCCAAAATAAAACAATGTTCAAAGGAAATATAAGAGTCATATTACAGCGATGCACTTTGATAAAGAAAAAATGAGGATCAGTTCACTGTGAAAAATGCACTTCGTGATTCATGATAGCTGATGAAGTGTCATCTTCTATACTTTCAATATGGGTAACATAGAGGCGGTTTGATTAGTCATGATCAAGAGAAGGCCTTTTGACTTGTCATAACTGATTTTGGATTGAAAATCAGATACATGATCCTTTTGTCACCAACTAGAGGGATAAGTCTTATTACAGCGATACACTTTGATACCAAAAAAAGAGTGTACTGTTGCACTGTGAAAATGGCACTACGTGTGTCATCATACAGATGATTTGTAATGATCATACCCAATACTTTCAATGTTAATTTGATTTAAGGAGACTTATCCCTCTTGTTGACGACAGCCAAACAAAAGGATCATGCATCTGATTTTCAATCCAAAATCAGTTATGACAAGTCAAATGGCCTTCTCTTGATCATGACTAATCAATCTGCCTCTATGTTTCCCATGTTGAAAGTATAGAAGATGACACTTCATCAGCTATCATGAATCACGAAGTGCATTTTTCACAGTGAACTGATCCTCATTTTTTCTTTATCAAAGTGCATCACTGTAAATCAAATTAACATTGAAAGTATTGGGTATGATCATGACAAATCATCTGTATGATGACACACAAAGTGCCATTTTCACACTCTTTTTCCGTATCAAAGTGCATCGTTTAAAGCTATTGCAACCAAATTTACTTAACTGTCATTTTTGGCTCAATAAATGAAGATTGATTCCTTCAAAAATGTAAACAAACAGTTTTTTCATGCCGAGAAAAAATCCTGCTTTGTTTACAAATCAAGCGATGCAGGGCTTACCTCAAGTAAGTTGAGGCTTTACAATAAATCAACTCACTTAAGTATGGAAAAAATGAGCACACAATTCTGTTGATTGGAAATCTATACTATACTTGAAATCTATCAATTTATAATCTTTAATGTAAGTTGAATTTTATATCTAATAGGGCAATGTACTAACTTTAAGTTTGCAATCGCGACATAAACAAAAATTTCCTTTCCGCTGCAGGAGAACTCGCCATGAAGTTTTTATCTGAACTAATACTACTCACGATTCTGATGACAGTCGATTCCACAACGTACAAGAAAAGAAATTCAAATTTGAACTATGTTCCAACCAACATTCAAGTCACTGTCACTGAAATTGACCTCAAGTCCAACAATTTGACTTCAGTCAATGATGAGGATTTCAAGATTTTTACCAGCCTCAGAGTGTTAATCCTTGCGAAAAATAACATAGTGTCTATTTCAATTGGTGCTTTTAATAACACTGTCTTGTCTGAATTGGACCTGTCCGACAACGCGCTAGAGACGGTGTTATTTTTTCCAGCATTGGTGAACTCTTTAAAGACATTGAAAATGAGCCGATGTGACATATCAGAACAAACTTGGGATACAATAGTGCACTATGAAGGCCTACAAGATTTGTATATGGATGGCAGCAATCTCAAAACCATCCCTGATCTATCAAATTCTGCCAGTACAATGAAACTCTTGAGCATGAAACAAAATAGGTTGGAATTGGTAAATGTCACCAGGTTGAACATACTCACCAAATTAAATGAATTATTTCTAGCTTATGGAAATATTGAACAATTTGATGGACCCCTTTTGCTCAATGATCTACAAACTCTAAATTTGAACAGGAACAACATTCAAGTACCTCCTAACATCTGGTCTCTCACAAATCTTACTAAATTTTACATTGACTGGAACAATTTGACCCAACTCCCAGATGATCTCTTCAGGAATTCTTCTACACTCCATTTTGTACAATTGAAACACAATTTATTGACAAGCCTTCCTGTTTTGCAGGGACTGGAACTATTAAAAATATTCAGGGCCGGTAATAACCTGATTCAGTTTGTACCTAGTGATTGCTTCAAGTACAATAGAGCAGTAAATAAAATACACCTGGAGAACAACCATATTGTCTCCACTTCATTCTTCACCTCCCTCGGTCCATCTGTTAAAACTCTGGACTTGACGAATAACGGCCTTGAAGAAATCCTTGAGGACACACTGGTCACAGCGACAGGTCTGACAACGTTAATCCTGACTAATAATAACATCACTAACTTTGCTATGAACAACCTGAAATATCTAACCAACCTTACAGACCTCAACCTGCAAAACAACTCCATTTCTGCTCTTCAAAATCCCTACATCTTCAGCACCTGCTGGTCTTCGACTTGCAGCGACTTGAAGATCACAACCACCTTCAATCCGATTCCTTGCGATAAAACTGTCTGCTGGGCGAAGATAGGTCCTAAGATTGAGCTCATCAGGGACCAGTGTTTTGGAAAGAACTGGATTGATGTCACCGTGACTGACTTGCAGTGCGAAGGTTAGTTAATTTCTTTTCAAAGATAATCCAAACATTAATCACATGTCATTCTTTGCCTTGATCCTCATGATGAATTTGTTTGTGTTGTTCCACTGGTCTGTTTATCCATTTTGAAATATATCTGGAGTCTGTCGCCTTTTGATTGAACAATACAACGCAAAAAAAATGTAAATGGATGTAAATGTGTGCATGACCCAACAACATACAGTCCATTCAATGGCATTCATGAAAAAAAAAAAGGTTGATCATATCCTGCTTTCTATTTGTAGTTGGAACTTGGGACAACCAAACAATGAGTCTTTTTGATGCTCGCTTTTTCCTTTCAGTCACACTATTGATGAATGTCCAACACAGAAGTGGGTCTACGGCATCGTTTGATCAAATATATGTACAAACCTCTCACTTAAAGATGGTAGAGAAGTCTGCAACTGTACCTGGTCACTGTGCAATGCTGTGTATGGAAAGAACTGACTGTCAGTCATTTGATTACAACAACAGTGGCACTGGAAATGAGTGTTCCCTGTGGGTCACTTGAATTGGTCATGATATTTTACTCAAACCAAAAAGGAGTTTTTTGGCAACATATTGCTATGTCATTGTATGATGGCACTGTTTAGATATATATGACATTAGTGACTCTATTGGTAGCATAATAATTCACATGCAATTGTATTAATGATACTGTTAAAAATGTGACAATTAGTGACTCTTTTGCTTGCATAATTATTGACATGTGATTGTATAAAGTATAATGATACTATTTAAATATCACAATTAGTGACAGGCGGAACCGGCGCACATTTGGACGCTTTTAACGTCTACTAATTTTGCTCAATGCTGAAAGCACGGAGCAACTGAGAAGTTTCCATGAATATCACCAATACTATTGAGCTTAAATGCAAGGCAGAATAGATTAGACTGCACCTACCCTTTTGCAGCCAGACAGCAAAATGTGAGTCGTGATCATGACTGTCCCAATGTGCCCCGATGGGGCACATTGCGACATCAATTAAAAAATCATTTTAACACTCCATGGGGAATAGATATTACATATAAGTAGTGTGTAATAAGACTAGGTGACCCCCTAGAGCCTGGACACAAGCCTGGAACCTCCTACACTTGGGTCTCCCTGGCCACTTCTTGTGGCCTCAACATGTCTTGCCAAGTTGAAAATTGTTGCTTTTGAGCAGCCTGGATGCCTTGTAATGCACAGTATTGCACACAGATGCATTTCCTTGATTTCAATGTATTTTTATTCCTGAGTCTTTAGAGAATCACCAGGCATCGATTTCATTGATTTTTGGTCAATCAAACTTCAATGAATACACTCTCAGACCAAATCACACAATGTCATTTTAAAATCACTGGAGCATGAAATTGGTAATAAAGCATGACCATACTGCCTTCTTGATGGTCCAATAGCATATGAAAACAACATTACACAATTTGTTATAACTATATATAATTTAAAAACGTTTCTATATATTTTATGTGTTGTACCTATTGATATGTATTGTACTTGTTGTAAATAAATATCCATCCATTCAATTTATTGTTTGACAATGCTTCAAGTGTCTTTTGCACAATACGAAGCGCACTGTCCAATCAAAATAAAAAATAAAATGTTGAACCACACTCTCCAATCAAAAGTGAAAATAAATGTTTAAGCCATAGATTTTGCTAGTGAACATTTTATAATTATTTATAAATACATCATCACTGTGCATCCAATAAATAAATATGGATGAAATTTCTGTTAGTTATAAGGTACCACGTTTACAAGTACAAATGCCTAATAATTTATCATCATTATTTGTAGAATATGTTTATTGTCAAATGATAACTATTAGCTTGTCGAAAAATTGTTGTTGTTGTTTTCTTATTGACTTTGGCACTGTTGATGAGATCAATATACATCTGTAGCTGATAATCACATTTATCTTAAGAGCATGCTCTCTTGCTACTCATAAAGCAGATTGGCCGTCCAAACAGTTTCAAAATTATTCTTTACATGGTCCTGTAATGTCACTGGCATAAAATAATATATTGTTTTCATCAGTTGTGGTGAATCAGTTGATTCAGTGCTTATCACAGCTAGCAACACACGGTTGTAGGTGACAATAAACAAACTAATTAAATGACTCAAGGTACTTCATGAAATAAGAAGATAAGGAGACCAACAGAAAACTGTCATCGATGTGGCAAAGCCAGTTTGCAAATTGAAAATAAGAAAACAAATTTTTCAAGTGGACCGCCAATCTGCAAAGGTACAAGACCATCAAGCTCCTGAAACACGTTTCTGCTTATCCATAAGTTTAATATATCTATCATTTCACGAAACGATCAATCACAAAGATTCCAAGATGTCTTCTATATCCTCAAATATCAGATAGTTCTTCAGCTTTTGGGGCAGTTCCAGCTGGGACAAGCAGTCCATGTATCTGTTTTTGTTTGTCTTCAAATGTGGAGTTGTTGTCAAATGTGTTACGATGGAATAGCGGCAAAATTCTTGGAGTGAACACAGTGAAAATAGCAATTCTGATAATTTTTCGGCATTAGGATCGCTAAAGATTTCTTCCACATCCTGGAACAGAAATTGTTTGTGAAGCAAAATCAAAATATTGTGTAAAAAAATTGATTAAGTAAAACTTTTAAAGCAACCAAAATTCTTAACAGGGTATGTTTTGGCAGTCAGATATCTACAGCTCATGGGCTGATCAAGCCCATGGCCTGGCCAATCTAAACGTGTTTTATTTCAACAATGAAAACTTTGAAAAGTTATTATTTTACTCACCGAGGCAGTCGGTCGACATCCGGCTCTGATCAGCAATAATATCATTTTGTACTGAAGCTCATGTCTTTCGTCTGAGTGTGATCTAATACAGGCTCCCACTGGACTAATCCCATTAAATGTCCAGGTGTTCACATGGCAACCTCCCTTGATTAGGGCCAGCATGATGTCAGGTCTGCAAAATATTTCAGGAAATTAGACCTGCCGTTTCTCTGGAGTATTTTGACATCGGTTCTAATAGCATTCCTGTAGGGGAGAGCGGGGCACCATGAGCCGCTTTTCCGAAATTAAGCTCCTGAGCCTGAAGTTTCAATGGTAAATAGCTGGTTGCTTTATATAATCATAGCAAGACCTCTTGGCTACAATATCCAGTGTTGTTACATTCTATTCTTAATGCATAAATAGTCAAAACATTGTCTTTAAAAAATGTAGTCTAGCGGCTTATCTTGCCCTGACCCTGGGGCACCATGAGCCATGGCATGGGGGGCTGTTTACATACATGTATTATACTTCTCATTCAACTGTAAAGATCTGATACCGCAATATGGGGTGAATATGAACACTGGGGTGAATTGGGACAGAGTAATGAAACATTTGATTTCTTAAAAAAAACAAGTGCTTCCTCAAAACTCAGGAAATTGATTTTTGGCACATTTATAGTAGACATACCAGGGCACATTTCGGTCTAGTTTTATACTTCTAACTGCAGGTTGTCAAGAGCTGCAGTTCCTTAAAATTGGTACTGCGGGAAGTGAATTCTCAAAGGCATGTCAAAACTTTGCATACACTTTAAAAAGTATTAATACTAGAGTCACTAATCTTGCAGGACACTTTTAAAACCAAGTTTTGATCAGTTGGGGGACACGAATAGTAGACTAGATAATAGATCATGCATGTTTGATCAACGGTTCGGATGCAGGGCAATGACAAAGTTTTGGAATCAATGAAAATGAACTTACCGATTTTCATTTGAAAGTGTTGGCGTGGCTTTTTTATGAATATAGTGAACTTAACATCAAGAATAGTGGATTTAGTGCAGAATTATCAATCGCTAGAAAAATTAGTGAACAACTACAGCTTTTGATACTTTTTTGTTATTTAACACATTTTTTTTAATTTACATATTAACGTTTTATAATGTTTACTCACAAGTAGCAATCACTTATAAATGCTAAGAAGTAATGATTGTAAAAATAAAGGGTGGGGTGAATTGTAACTGGTTTTTTTGGACCTTGGGCATTGGAAATTTAAGATATGATTTTAAGCTCTTGCGGATAGTTAGACCCTGTGCTCGGACACAATTTGACACCATATTTTGATTTCTAAGTTATTTTTTCTTCATACTGTGACAGAAAAACCCTCAATTCAATCCCAATTCACCCCATATTACGGTACCTCATAAACCAGATGTTTTACTTGAAATTTTCCCTTGGCATACACCACAATATGGATCAGATTGATTTTACATATTTTTCTATGGAATAGCACAAATGTGTCCTGAACAGCTGCTGATGTTTTGCACTATAGTTCAGGACTTACAACAGTAGAGTTGTTGTTACAATTCAGCCTTTATTGTACATTAAAACTTTATAGAAAATGGCTCATGGTGCCTATCTCCAAGTGGCTCATGATGCCCCATTTGTAAATTTCATTTATTAGTGCATAACACCATTTTCCAGTTTATCATAGTACCAATGTAATGACATCATCCTAGCACATGCCTTCCCTTCTCTATAAAGAAGACTAAGTTTTATGACGATGCTGGAAATAGAACTTTACCTGCCCAATATGTTTACTTTTCACTCAAATTCAGTGGTGAGAAGTTGTTTTTTTTTTCAATTTTTGTTTATTAATTAGTCGTACAGAAGTTATCATAACTTAGATACACATTGAATTTATACATTTACTCTGTAACCTGATTATATACGACTTAAAATAAATATTACATACATACATACACAATTCTTGGTCCTACATTGAAAAGAAAGATTATGATTGCTACACTAGCCAGTTCTACACTAATAAAGGAATATATGATCTTCCTATCGAGCAGTTCTATCTCGCCGTTTTTTTTTGTAGGGGCCATGGTTCATGGTGCCCTGTGGCTCATGATGCCCCGCTCTCCCCTACCTGTCCTTCTGACTACACCTGTCGCAATTTGTCTAGTATTTCAATATTGGCTCCAACTACCAACAAATCAAATTAAAGCAGTCCTTTACCTGTCCTTATAAGCTGCATTTATCAAAGCTGGACAGCCCCACTTGTCGAAGGTGTTCACATCTGCGCCAGCAGCAACGAGTAATTTCACCATTTCAAGATGGACGCCGTCAATTGCAAGGTTCAATGGAGTCTTGTGATTCTCATTGTATAAATCTAAGGCGCAGTTGTGTTGGACCAGCAGAGAAGCCACCTGTTGTAAAAAAGTTGCAAACTTTTGCAAACAGTGTCTTTATATAGCTTGTAACAAATGTACACCAGTTCGCACAGCTTCAATATCACTTTCAATATAACCTTTTGATGTCAAGTATAGGGCTACAGTAATGCAGGTTATTGAGCCCCCCCCCCCAACTGCAATAACATCAAGATCACTGTTCTCTTGTGACATCACCAATAATTATTGTTCCGAGTATTTCCAGGAACTTAAACTGACGGGCTGATATTTACACACATTATAAATCAACTGCCTGACTTGATTGTGTTTTACAAAAACATATTATATACACGTGTACTAAGTGTCTTAGTAGGAAAAATGAACCAAAGGATTTGACTTGAACCTTAAATATCATCTTTTATGACCCAATATGTTTTCATCATCGAATGAGAATCTATGCTTCCACAAGCTGTTTGGTAGTGGATGTTTAGCATTGACCCAAAGACAGAACATCACCCATTACTTAACGGCAGCACCACATATATCATGTCTTACCTTCAATGAATTTCTTCGTGCAGCCGAATGGAGTGCACTTTTGCCACCTGTAGTGATGTCATTCACTGATGCACCATGGGATATCAATAGTGCTGCCACCTCATGATAATCGCCCAAACTTGCAAGATGAAGTGGTCGTAGCCCAGTGGGAACTTTACGAAGATGGCCCTCCGTCTTCTCCAGGTCCGCTGGAAGTCCTGCTTCCAATAACATCTGAAATTGTCAAGAAAATATCATTTTTACTTATTAGGGACATCTGCATTGAATTTAGCTATTGGCTCTGTAAATAATCTGGGGTTTCTAAAGTGGCTCAGTTGTTCACTTAAGAGTGCAATTACCTCTGTGGAAACAGCAGATATAGTAGATCAGACAGGACAACTATACCTTCAAAATTATCCCCTTTCTCAGATTCAAAAACTACCAAATTTACAATGATATTGTGTCTATACTCCGAAAAAACATTTCCCATTTATCATCAAGATTGCACCTATCACATAAAGTAATGTAAAAGGTGTGTTTTATTTAAAAAAGAAACTCCTCACCTTTACCAATGGCAGGTTTCCATCAAAAGCTGCCATATGTAAAGCGCTGTCTCCACCATTGTTTAATATTTTAGGGTTGGCTCCATTTTTCAGTAACTCTTCCACAATGTGAATGTGGCCACACTTCACTGCCTCTAGTAATGCTGTGTTCCCTGTAGACAGAGAGACAGAAAAATGCAGACAAACACTTAAAAGAAAGACTGAAATCTGTGACATGAAAAATTCTGTATCCTGAGATAATAGTGAGATTGTTGTTGATGTGGCAGATGACTGTATGATAGCAAAAGGATTGGGGCGAGTAGCAATGCAGGGCTTCCATGCCATGAAGTAACATACCGTTAAACGGGGTAAATTTGGCAATTCGGGGTAAAGTTTGCACGCTATTTTGACCCACTTAATGGCAGAAATGCCAACTTTTAATCCCTGACACTTATGGCAACTTTGCCAAAGATACCTGTGTCAGTGAGGAAAGTTGGCATTTCTTCCATTAAGTGGGTCAAAATAGTAGGCTATGCCAATTAACTTTACCCCGGATTACCAACTTTACCCTATTCTACGGTACTAAACCTCCTTTAAGTTTTTAAAAGCTATCATGCAATCTGGCTGTGTCCAGTCCTCAAAGTGTCTGAGGAACGTTCTTTAGATGAAATCGACCTGGGCAATGTCACAATGACTTAACAGGATGTCTCTATCAGTCAAGAAAAAGAGGAACAAATAGAACAAGCATGGTGAATGCACATGTAAGCTCTAATTTGGTGATTTGAGGACTGATTGCCATAATTTTAACAATACTGAGTGAGAAACTGTTCTGATTTAAAAAAAATTGAACTAGACTTAAAAATATTTTTTACTTTGCCGTTTTGTGTTTGTCATCATGATAACTTGTTACATTCGTATGCTATTTTAAGTCGATTCTTACCGCTTATATGCTGACGATCAATTTTAGCCCCAGCTTTGAGGCATAATTTTACTGCATCAAGGTGACTTCTCCGGGTTGCCGTATACAACGGCATCTGTCCCCTTTTGCCACCAAAATTGATGTCGGCTCCATGGTCCAGCAACAGTTGAAGGATTTCGGTGTTTCCTAGTTCTGCAGCATAAGCTGAAACAATTGATGGGAGATGGATGGATGGATGATTGGGGCATTGTGTCCTGTATTTATGCATCTGGTAGGCTAATTAGCACAGGAGGAGGACACGGCAATGAGGTGGAGGATGATTGAAACAGCCATCCAACATAGGCCCAGATGATCGGGCAAGCACTGGATCCGAACCTGGGATCCAGCGATTGGCAGTCAGCCCGCTACCACTAGACCAACCCTCCCCCCACAAACAAATGATGAGAGCAGAATTTAGGTTGCATAATGGATGGGCCATAACATAAGGCTGCTAAAGACAACAATTTAGCTCATATTAAATTTTACATAAAAAGAATCACTCAAAAAGTGCTGTCCCAATTAGAACAAAATGGAAAATCATATATTGCCTCTCCCCTGATGAATAGCAATTAATTGACAACTGAGAACAAAGAAATTACAATACATAGTCATGGTTAATACACTGTAATCAATGTGATTGCACCATTACCACAATGTGATTGTGCCATCACCAATGCAAGAATGTACACTGAAATTTGAAATTTTGAGTCTCCTTAAATAATTGAGCAAGATGGCAGCACAATTCCTACAAGCGATCAAAGCTTGTTATTTTCAGCTAAGATAATATGTCTGGTATCATAACTTTATAGTCCTTGTCATACTAACGTGGAATCTCAAGTTTTTTTTCTATGCTGTTGAACTGTGATGTCAGAGATGACTCTATTCTAGCATTGCAATATATGTAAATTAACTACAAGCTGTGATGTCATTTCAAACTGGGTCAGATTCCCCAGCTTCTAACCGATGCGAATCCACCAAACTGAGCATCACAGTTTCAACTCAGTGTCAGAGTTAAAATTGGGTCGGGGAAAAACCCATGCAAGTTTGACATCACAGCCTCTCAGCCAATGGGCTGCCAGAACAAATATACATAACATAAGCCATGTGTTTTTCAAACAAATTGTCAAAGCCTTCTATTTATACCAACTTCCATCAAAGTTTAAAGTTGTAAGTTAGCAAGTTTGTAGATTTATCAAACAACTCTGTGGGGATTATAACAGTTGTCTACTGTGAACGCTCACAAAGCTGCCATTTGGTAGGATTAGACTGATGATTGCTGTGATAAACCATTGGGATCAAAAATGTAATGCTTCCTTCAATATATCAATGATTGAACTGTGATGACGTAGTTTACGGTCAGCCCATTGGCTATTAAGCTGTGATGACGTAGTTGTAGGGGCTATCCCTGATAAAACTCTTACTCTGACACTGTGTTGAAACTGTGACGCTCAGTTCAGGAGGATCAACATTGGCTAGAAGCTGGGGAATCTGACCCAGTTTGAAATGACATCACAGCTTGTAGTTAATCTACATATATTGCAATGCTAGAATAGGGTCATCTTTGACATCACAGTTCAATAACATAGAAAAAAAACTTGAGATTCCACGTAAGTATGACAAGGACTGTAACAACAAGCTATGTCAGCTCAAAGGAATTGTGCAACCATCTCACTCAACCATCTAAGCTGACTCAAAATACAAATTTTACAGTTTACACGGTTATAGACACATACAATGTCATACAGTGTACATACCAATATAACATACAATATATTCTTGGTATAATCACCCTTGAACCAGTATAGTGAGTGACTATACCAGGGATATACTGCTCCACCCATGATATAACCTCACAATATATTCCTCTACATTTAAGCATATATATACTGATTGAAATGAGAGCCTAGTTATTCAATACATTTGTAAAAAAAACTTATAAATACACAATATCTAAACAATATCTATTTACAAAATTACTTTACATCATCTCATTCCAAGCAATACACCAAAATGTCTTGATTCCAAACAAACGCTTTGTATAAACTACTTAGGGGTAAAATATGTCCCAAAGTAAAATATGTCCCAACTTACACTAGTCTTCCCTACTATAGCATTCCCATGGAATCATTGTCCTAGATTTGTATGGCCTTCTGGGGCACATGTTTAACGTTGCATGTAAATGAAATATGCTAATATATATACCGGTACTATCATAATACACTTCACATCTTAAATTTAATCTTAGTACAAAAGTTGACATACCAACTGGAGAGACCTCGGTGTAGGGGTGGTTCAGGATTTTTTCAGCGTCTTCACATTGATTTAAAAACTCCGTCGCTTTCTCAAGGGATCCATCCCTGATTGCGAAGTATAACTCACTGTTTGGTGTATTTTGCGCCATCACTAATTAAATCATTTCATAAATTTATAATGACATTGGTGCTGTATGTGCCATTATAGATCTTTGTGTTATTCCTGTGTAATCTATAGCTTAAACTGCTGTGTTAGATTTGGTATTGACATCATGAGACTGCATTCAGGATATTGCAGAGTCATTTTTGTTCAAATGCATGACGATAACATGCAGTTTGCTCTTTAAAAATATATGCATGTTGTCATTCCATAACAACAATCATGTATGTCATTCACTAGACCTGTCTAAGATAAGAAAGTGTTTTTATCAGCTCCTGATCTCATATTCACGCAGGTAATAATATTGGCTCTTTGCCCTCCACCCAACCCATTTCAGAAATTTTCAGTGTTTACTGGCCTGTGGAGACACCTGGCTGATATGAGCGATCAACTGGGTACACTGCAGCCTATATGGGAAAATATTATACAGGTTATGTTCATAGTGCAGTGTATCAAATTTTTGCATGTTTTAAAAGCGAGTGATCAGGACAGACAATTGCTGATATTGGTCAAAGAAAGTTATGATGAATGGGTTTGGTTGGTGCCCAGACTACAAGTCGGTGATTAGAAAAAGATGAAATGCAGCAGCCGTGTGGTTTGGTAACAAAAACAGAGACTTTTAAAACAGATCAACTGAGGAGTCTGGGGCGGGGCAGGGTTGGCCGGGCTGGGCTGCCAATCGCTGGGTCCCTGGTTTAAATCCTCTTTCAGGGTCACCTGCGCCTTTGTTTCAATCATCCTTTACCTTTTTCGTTTGCTCTTCTCCTGCCCTAATTAGCCTAGCAAGCGCATGAATATAGGACGTAAAGCCCCAATCATCTATCCTCCTGAAAAGTCTGAGATTTTTTCATATCGAAAAGAGATGTCTTGCAGAACTGGAAATACTTTATTGATGGCATTATGTTTTAACTTTACAGACTTTATGTTATATTTAGGCTAATGTTTTAGGTACGACTTGAAGTTCTGCAATAAAATTTGATGTTATGCGCTCCCAATCATTTATTCCTTGTTATTTTAGCACATGTCATAGAATTAAATGATTTCATATATCATTTTTCTTTCTATGAGAAATTTCTATATCAAATACATCTCATACTATAGATCTGCACATACTTTTTTTTTTAAATTTTGATTTAATAAATGTTGTGGACATCTGCAATGCAAAGTGTTGAGCATTACTTTTTTAATCAAAGCTAAACCTTTACTGTATTTAAAAACGATTTTTTAATCTTTTTTTTTTGCATTTTCCAAAATCGAGATCTTACAAGTAGCTATTTGCTGTCTAAGGCAATCAATTTGCTGATGAATTTTGTAGCAGTAACTTTGGGAAATTGTATGAACCATGAATAGCCATGTACTTTGCAACCACCCAGATAATTGTACCAGGGTGCTACATATCTTTCCTCTCTGTGCCTCCAGAAATAACTATGTACTCTGACTTCAGTGGCGTATATTTTTGCATTTTTGTAGCAAGGAGTGCAGTACAGAAATTGCCTATGGTAATAATAACTTATGGTTATCTCAATTGATAGAGCACTGCATGGGCTGCCAATCGCTTGGTCCCAGGTTCAATCCCTGCTCCTGTTGTGTCACCTGGACATCAGTTCCAATCCTCCTTCTCCTCATTGTTGTATCATTCTGTCCTTAATTGCCATAGAAATACATAGAACGGACATGAGGCTGTATGATGCCACCTCGAGATGAGGTCACCAAATCCGCCATATTGGAACTGCCCTGAGACATGACGTCATTGTGACGTCACAGCAGGAGCAACAAGATGTTGTGTTTGGCTGATTGTGACATGACATGATGCCATTGTTACTAGTGACGTCACTATTATTGGTGACATCACGGTTACCAAATGCCAGGCTGCCAGGCAGTTCCAAGATGGTGGATTTGGTTGCTTCATCTGCTAGAGCCTCATGTCCGTTCTATGTATTTCTATGTTAATTGCCTACAAAGTGCATAAATACAGGACATAAAACTCTAATAATCCGAATATGTTTCGCCGCAATCATCCTTCGGTTGCATTACATCGATACATGCTGAACAGTCCAGAAGTCCGCTTCTGTTGAGGTGGACGCGAGTGTGTGATGGATGGATATACAGAGCTTTACATCCTGTTGTTATACACTTGGTAGGCTAATTGAGAGAAGGTCAGGATATCTGTCTACAAGTGGACTGCTCTTGCATTGCCACAGATCAGAACATATGCTGTCTTGTGTTGCCACCTAGTGACTAGTGTGCTATTCAGCGAGCTCCTGCGAGCGTCCACCAACTTTCGACCAGAAGAAGACACATAATTTTTTCTGGAAGACACCGGGGCTGTTTCTGAGTGTGCTGATGGCCTTTTCTACTTCCTTAGAGAATGTGATTGCCGAGTCTGACTCTGGTATACATCAATGTTGGATAGAAATTTTGTGAATGTGCAATGAAATTGGAACTATTTCTTGGGACAGCAATGCTGTAGCATTGGAAATCAACTTTTGTGCCAGGTGGCAGCAGCATGCAGTTCTCAGTTTCACCAGACTGTAAGGATATAGTAATGTCAAAGGAGGAGGTTGATGGATGGATGATTGGGGCTTTACGTCCTGTATTAATGCATTTGGTAGGCTAATTAGGACAGGAAGAGGACACGGCAATGAGGTGAAGGAGGATTGAAACAGCCATCCAACATAGACCCAAGTGACCCGGCAAGAGCTGGATTCGAACCCTGGACCCAGCGATTGGCAGTCCAGCAGGCTACCACTAGACCAACCCTCCCCCTCAAAGGAGGAGGTAATGATGAGTCAATAAGCTTTTGTGAATCCACTCCATTGTGTGGCTGAATCTCAAGTGAGGGGTTTTTATCTAATATGGCACAGATGGCCATAGCTGAAAGATAAAAGCTCAGAAGCCTTGCTCTATCAATTTCAATCTACTACTTTCAATTAATATTTTTCATATTCTCTGTTCTTCACCCTTTTTTTCTAACTACATGCATCAATCTTTATATATATTATACATTATGTTATATCTCTATATATATTGCTATTCACCTCTATATCTGTCTCTATATATGTATTATCTATCTATTTATAACTATCTATAACTATCTATCTCTATCTATAACTATCTATATATATATCTATCTATATCTATCTATATCGATTTGTATCTATCTATGTCTATCTGTATCTATCTATATATATCTCAATTTTCCTAGACTTTCTGTTTCTTGGTTTTTGTCTTTATTTCTGCCTCTCATAGCAGTTTTGATTTCAGTAAAATCCATCCTCAATATCATTTTGTTTCAACCCAGAGGGAACTTCAACAAGGAGAAAAATAGGCCAAGGTCTTAACCACCAGACCACATTTTTTGCCATTTCAAGATCAATATTTTATAAGACCAGATAGATGGATTTCTTGCATTTACCATCAATACAATAAGCATTACGGTTCAAATTTTTTATGTTCTATCAATGCTGATAAAAGTTTTTTCGTTTCATTTTTAGAATTAATCAGGAAATATCATAATTGAATTCTTATAGGTTGAAATAGTTTTGATTTAGTTTATTTTTTATGAATTTTAAAAGTTTTAGCTATTTATTTTTATTTTTCTGGTTTACGAGCTTACATAAAATTGTCGGCTGCTAACTACATTTTGTTTTAAAGTAAGTTAGTTTATATTGACCTATTATTGTGATATTTATTCTCATATTTATGAATTCAATAAATTGATTATTTGATACAGCTGGACATACTGAATCAGAATTAATTCTCCGTTTGCTCTGGTGTTGTTCTGCTGAAAAGTTGAAAGTTTCATCTCAAATAGATGAGAAGATGTCTACACAGAATACTAGGCATTACCTAGAAGAAAAGACTCAAAGATATTTACACAGGCAGCAATTTTTTTATTTTGTATAAAATCTACAAACAGCCCGACATTTTCACCTCCTATAGAGAGCTCTTTAGAGAGCTTTTAATCTATTCTACTTTCATTCAGAAATATCTTCACCCAACACGAATAAACAGTAATTGATGCTACAGATAAATATAGTTCTGGACAGGTCATTTGTAGAGAATTGAGATTCAATCAAGTTGTTTCCACATATATATATCTACCTACTCGGATGTGGTGTTATACGCCGATGTAGGACCCAAGATGTTATAATAATTCGCAAGCCTCATCAGATGGTCACAGAGGCACATAGAAGAAAAAAGGGCAATACGAGATCACCCGGTTAAAAAGAAAAAGGCGACTACAAGGTGACTAATCAATCTACATAATCATCGTGTCCACTCACACAGTTCCAACAGAGGGAGGGAACCTGACTGACCACCAGGAGCGCTGCAGGCCATTCCCCGCATAGAACTCCCCCAGCGCCCCTGGCGGAATCGCATTGAACCGAGTGCCAACAGCGTCCCGTCAGATCACCCGCTCCTTCCTCCCATATATGTCGGACTAATGCTTCCAATGCGTTGGTGGGAAGGAAAAGAAACGAGCTCTCCGATTCGAGGCGGCCATTTTGCACCCAGTGATCCCGTTGTGAATCAAGCCACTAGAGGGCTGAAGTTGTCATGAAAAATGCTTTTTGGAATGCAAGAACTCCTTGGATCCAGTAGAAGTGGGCAGTAACCATAAAATCAAAATATAACCCTAACCCTAAGCTGAGCTAATCTACAAGCAGGTGATGGTCCTACAGAAATGATAAGAACTAAAAGGGAAGTGGTGTATAATGCGATGATAAATAATTTCGAGGCTATCCTAGCATAACTGAACCGAAAAAAACCCATAACGTTGCACAAATAAAAGAGACTTAAATTATTTTTTGGTCACCCATGTTGCACATCATTTATTGGTCGACATCAGAAAACCTGAACAGCAACCGATTGTCTATTTCAACCGCATTCATACAAAACAAATTGACATGTTGATAAATGATTTGGAAGATGGGTGACGCTAGCTTCAGCATCTGATATCACATTTGATGCTCTAGTACACAGTTCAGAATATGGTAACAGTAATAAATGATACACAAAAAATTTGACAAAAAAAAATTTCGATTTACATCTAACATATAAGACTGCCATAGCTGTGGATCTGACAGACTTCTAATGCTGACGTCAGACACTTGGCCCAAGTGCTGCCACCAAGTGGAAAGCAGATAAAACAGCGACCCACTTCTGTGAGCAGACGACTTGGAACGAAATTATGCAACAGCATTTGGTGCAACAGCGACTGGTTGTTTTGATGGACAATTAAGTAACAGGGCATGATAGAGAGTTCAGTGAGTACAAGTTTTGTTCCTTTATCGTTAAGTGCAACGGCCGAAGAACCAGTGTGTCAATGAGGGACTTGGCGGCATTAAGGCGGCGATAGTTTGATGAAGCGACTGTCGATGTTGACTGGGCTTCAGACGGCACCGTAGATAAGCTTTTTCTTTCAACTGCAATATATTTACTCTTCTCCCTCCTTGCCACGCTTGATGTACGTGACGAACAACGCGTAGTCCAACTGACCTCCCTCGATGGGGGCCTCCTTCCAGGTCAGCTTGACCTAAAATAATCAATTGCAACTGATAAGAATTTGTCATTGAGAAGTTCAAATCTTATACAAACAAAATCTGTGATGCATGTTGAATATTATGTTTATGTGTTGTTTTGTCTTGAAATTTATCAGAATGCTTTAGTCAGTGGAGTTCTTATTCATAAGTACTCTTCACATTAAATGAAAATTTTTCATGTGCATTTTAATATTACATCTGTGCATTGACATGAAATGAATTAGAAGGTAATGTTTCAAATTGTGCCCGTTTGTGTCAAGGTACAATTACTTGGATACAAGTATTGTATACTAATATTGATCGTTCACTCAATGATCATCACAAGATAGTGGATTATAAGTGGAATTCCATGTGCAAGGTTGCGATATACTGAAAAAGTAATTATTATAAAATAAGTGTTTTACCTCGTCCTTGGAGAAGAGATCTCCGACCTCTGTCAACAAGTGCTTCATGCTGAAAAAAGACAGAAATACCATAAGTATGTCATGCAAAATTTGTATTGTCAATCTTCATTAATACGGTTTTACCGGACCAAAAAATAATGTAAAATAGTGTTTAATTTTGATATTTATTTACAGTTCGCTTGCACAAGTTATTGGTTACAGCAAGAAACTCTCTATTTTGTTTGATCTCTCAGACAAAGGTGATTGTTTGAAACAAGAAATTCGTCAGTTCGTCAAAATGATTCTCGTTTGAAGAAGAAACTTATTATTTCTCTTCATAAACTGACCATACATATCTGAAACAACTAAGGTTTAGAGGTATGCCTACAGGCAGACACAATATATTAGGAAGAAGGTTAAGTAGACCAAGAAACTTACTAGTTTTCCTCAATCTTTCCGGTCTTGTCCTCGTCAAACATGGCAAAGGCATCACGAAGGGTGCCCTCGGGGTCAGTTCCTGAGAAAGAAATGTGAACATAAGTATATGCTGCTTTGGAGGCTACAGCAAAGTAATGAATGATGAGCACTCATTACCTCTTTTCTCATACCATATCCTATCACCTATCATAAGTTAGACAGTTTTAATTTCTTTCCTTCAACCCTTTACCTGGGTTGACTCACTGTAATATTTATCTTTCAATACTGAAAAACAACTAAAGATGTCATCTACATAGAGCATGACACATAGATATGCTTTACTCATTGTATTCTATGTGGTACATACTAAAACACCTCTTTTACAGGCGTAAACATCATGTAATATTAAAAGATATATTTCTGAAAGTACATTTTTGTTTTCCTGTCATACTTAACTCATGTAATCTATTCATGTAATCTAATTAATTCACATAATTGGACTTGATATTTAACAACAATTATTACAATTATCCCAATACTTAGCAACTAAGATTCTGAGCACACAAACACACTGAGGTAAAGTACTTTTCCATACATTGATTGTGATGGCTGTACTGTAAGGAAGATAGGGAAAGGGATCACAAAGGAATGGTGCAGCACTACATTGCAAACAGTTCCAGTATGTTGATATATTTTGTGATAGTTATTTAAAGAAAGAAATAGTATAGCTTTTTCATCAATAAAATTTCTATGGGAAAAAAATAAAAATAATTTCCCCAAACTTTCAATGATCTTGGCAGCTATTTAAAAAAAATCTTCATTAAACATCTTACAAGTGTGAGTTTAAATTTAATTGAAAATCTTCTTCCACTCAAAGTTGTTCTTTTCCCCTGTACTTGGAATCTATTTATGAAACAATTCATGTTTGAAGTGTTCATAGGAATAAAGGTAACTGACAAAACTATATTCATACTTGCTGTATATTACGGTACCATTTATACAAGGCTGACCAATTTTTTCATGGAATCCAAACTTCAGCAAATTTATAGGCCTACAGTCTTGTTTTGCTTTCAATGCATAATATTGTGAGATGCAAGCAGGAACATTACACTTGTATTTGCATATAATGTATGTCTATGCGTTATTAATACAGCGCCTATTTTTGCTTCTTTTGCGAACAACGCACCTTTGAGCTTATCACCAAAAATAGTAAGAAACATAGTGAAGTTGAGTGGACCAGGTGCTTCATCCACCATCTGCTTTAGCATCTTAGAGTCTGGGGATCTGCCTGGAACAAGTTAACAACACACCAGGAAGGTAAGAAGGGAAGAGGAAGGTAGGCAGGGAGACATTCATTCATGCACACATCAGAGACATTCTGTCTTGTAGCTGCTGAGACATTCTTTCTTCCAGTAGCGACAGCCTGGAACTTTCAGAAACTTTCGGGGCGTCATCTGGATCTGGGCAGGAGGATAGGTCTCTTGACACAGGGTGTGAAAAGGTGAAAAGGGAAATTTGGGAGAACCGTGGGAGTACGCATGCCAGGTGAAAAGAAACGCAGCAGATCTATGCCGTTATGCCAGTTCATTTTCAGACCAGAATTGAATGTAGATTACATATTGAATGATATCGAAAGTTTCGACAAGTTGCTTCTCAAACTGTGTGATCAATATTATTTTCAATATTGACCATATTTCATATTGGAAGAACATTTAGCTAACTAAAATGTTCATAGTAGATCTGCTGCATTTGGTTTTGTAAGACGCAAAGGGTAGTTGTGCAAATGTTAAACGCAGATAATACGCAGGTTATACGCAAATTATGCGCGTGTTATACGCAGGGTGCAGCTAGGAATGTGACAGCACAGGGAGCGAGCACAACGAGAGGAGATTGGGACGACGTCACGGTGACACCAAGGTGAGCATCAGGAAAACTTGGGGTGAAAGGAAGAGGAAAACATCAGGATTTGGATGGGGATGTCAGGATTTGGAGAGGAGAATCAGGATTTGGTAAGGGATCACATCTTCTTCATGGGCTGAAATACATTACCGTGCATCTTTTCTCCGAACAGGGTCAAGAAGGCGGTGAAGTTCAATTGGCCGGGGGCCTCCTTGATCATCTCCTTCAAGGTCTTGGACTCAGCCTCTCTGCCTGCAAACACATGCTAACTCATCAACAAATATACCAAAAGTCTTCTCATTGCCAGGACAATTCAGACTAAGCGAATTTTTCTAAGAAGCTGTTGGCCAAAGCTGTACGGGTAAATGAATGTTATACTATATAACTGGGAATGACAAAAATGCCATCATAGCGTGATGTCGCATTTTGTTTTAAAATAATGCATACTCGCTTATTTTGTAAATAGTTCTAAGAGTTACTTTAACAAAAATAGAGTACATCAGCTTATGACTTATACAGACTGATTATGTATTAGATATACCAAATAGAATTATAGTATCGAATTCTAAGAACCAAAAATAAATTTTACAACACATGCATTATTATTTTGATATGATATAGATATCTCAAAATCCTGACAAAGAAACAGCTCCAAAATCCTAAGGAAAAAAGTCCTCATTAGATAACAAACACAATGGCAGTATTGGCAGTAACAGAACAATTTTATGTGAGGGTTCAAATTGATGGATGAGGAAAATGCATGATACTGAATTCAGTGTTTTCTCATGTGTTTTTCGTGATGGTTTATGTTAGCATTACTTACATATGATTTCATAATTGTTGACACTGAGACTGAATGTGAATTTCTTTTCTTGGATGAATTCCATAAGGAAAGATGATGTCATAAGTTGTTTTATGTCAATAATTATTTCCCTAGAGAATACATGGAATAGAGGTCCTAGAAAATTTTTTTTTACATTCAGTCTCAGTCTCAGAAATCATCTGTGAAAGATAGCTGATAGGTTTTAAATTTTGGAGACATGAGAAAACACCAAACAATGAAGATACAAAATATTTAGAAATGATCAGGGCTCAGGCATCCCCTGTAAGATAAGTCAGAAAAACAGGAAAATACTTAAAAAAAGATAAGGAATGGATGAAGAATGTAGTTGGGAGTATGTACAGGTTATATATTTGCCAGATTTTGGCTCCTGGTGGGATGGTTTGCGGTGAGAAAGATGCTTTTCTTCGCGTATATATTTTGTCTTTAATCTTACTTTTTATTTTGTCTCAGTTAGTGTATATTAATTCAAATTTTGCACTTCTTACATCCGATCACATTTATCTTATCTTTAATCGAAAAATGTAAGATCGCTTTTGGATTTTACGAAAGAAGAATTCAAAATATTATGAGGAAAAACATCTTGAAGGAAAATAAATATGGATGAAAGAATTCAATCAAAAGATGGATCGAGAAAGAAAGGAAAACAAACAAAAGAAGAAAAGAAGGAGAAGTGGGAAAATCACACAGATATTTCACTCAGAAATATCGTGATATGAAAAGAGGTCAAAGAAATGTGTCACACGGGTCACTCAAGGTGTTTTCTGGGTCAGGTCGGATGCATTCTTACCGGTCTGCTGGAAGATGGCGCCCAAATCGTCCTCAGAAATGAAGCCATCACGGTCAACATCCATCATTTGGAATGCCTACAAGGTCAAAGTCAAAAAGAGATCAATAATGAGTTCCATTTACTTCCCGGCTTCATCCGCCATCTTGGTTTTTCATTGGACCGCATTCTTGTTCACTTGGTGGTGTGGTTGAGAGGCTAGAATCTATTAAGAAAGCAGTTTTTGGCTGAAAAGGCATTAAGAACCACTGGTGCTCATCTGTACATTAGAATGATTGGATGATGTCAAATTCTGCTTTGACAATGTGGAGCACTATCATTGAAATTGAAACACCATTGAAAAGCTATTGCAGACAGCAGATTAACTTGCTGTCATTATAGCTTAAACAAATGTATTACAGAAATATTTTTTTGCAAAGAATGAATACAGAACAATGGACCAGTGGTTCTCCTTAACTGAGTTGGCAGACATTTTGCGGCTACTTACCCAGCGAGCTGTAAATG
Organism: Platynereis dumerilii; assembly: GCA_026936325.1. Taxonomy (NCBI): domain Eukaryota; kingdom Metazoa; phylum Annelida; class Polychaeta; order Phyllodocida; family Nereididae; genus Platynereis; species Platynereis dumerilii. Next base: position 32,995,888 of record JAPTHN010000005.1, read on the forward strand.
CCCCGCAAGTCTTCCTCATCAACGAAACCATCTCGATTTTGATCGATCATGGCAAATGCCTGCCACATACAATCCAAATTAACTGCTATACTACCATATTTTACTTCATAATCATATGCAATTTCAACCATTTTATCATAGATAAAGGTGAATGTATAAATAGTTAAGGTAATTTCATTGAGCAGGAATCCTCATCTACTGATTTGTTGTTTTCACATATAGTGCAGCACTATTTGATTTTCATTTAATTCAATCATTACTTCAGCCAAATGTTTTTAAAAAACCAACTGCCAATAGTTTCGACCCAATGTCAAAGAAAACAAATATAGTCAAAATATATGTCACAATTCATTGGCAGAATTTTAGAATTTCATCTGAAGAGTTCAAATCAATGTGTGTGGTTTCCTGCTCAAAACTATCATTCATTGCCATTTTATATAATTACATTTTATTTACATTACATAAATTAAATAATCTACTTTAAAATAATATTTTACTTTACTTTAGCACTCACCAAGTGAAACATACAAGTCCTTTAGATCATCAATATCAATAAAACCATCTCTGTTCTGGTCCATAATAGTAAAAGCCTGGCATGCAAGGAAACAAACAGTCAAGTCATGCAAGGAAAACAGTAGAAAAAAATTCAAATTGCTTGCATACGTAGAGGAACGAACTTTAAATTTGAAATATTCAGAATATCAGATGCACCCGAACAACCAAAAAATATACATTAGGCGAGTCAATGAAGTATTTACATTTATTTACAATGTTAGAATTTTAAGACATGGAGAAATTTTGTTTTAATTTCAATTCGAAAAAGAGACCTGATTGTACACCGTAACGATATATGCAAGCATGATTTTAGTAAGTGCTTAATTCAGTCCAAGCAGAGGAAATGTTTTTAGTTTAGATGCATTGACAGAGACAGAAGCACTGAAGATTAGAAGACAGTCTGTTCTACAAGTGTAGATATCCAAATCTTATAAAAGGCACCTTCAAAAATTTTCACTCATTCAAAAAGAAAGACTAGCAAGCTAAATTTTTATGGAGACTTTGGAAGCCAGCGTTCTAATTAGCAAAAATATATATTTTTAAGCTTTCTAACCTAGTTCGCTCTACTATATATTCTATCAAAAGGAATTAAAGAGGCGTAGAATCTAACTTTAAGCACACCTTGTGTAAAGTGTTTGACAACATAGCATCATTGATAGAGAAGAGCATAATTATCTTATGTAACTTTTAATCTAATTCACAGCAGTCAGCTAAATTCATCTTACACATGCCTTTTTTGCTGTCAAATATACAGCTCTGCTATTTTACTCTGCATTTTACTTTTCTAGGCATGCTAATGATAAAGTAGACCTCTTTAAATTCTTGGATCTGTGATTGGTTGAAAAGTGCAAAAACATTAGAGGTGGCTCTTTGAGCTCTCTTAGTTTCGCGGGGGGTCTCTTCGGAAGCGGGGTCATCATCTTTTTTTTCCTCGGTCTTCTCTTTTCGTTTTGACTTTCTCTCTTTCTTCTTTGTTTCCTGTCATTTTGTGTTAAAAGTTAAAACAAAAGTTAGTGGGTGGACGGGTGACAACGAAAAACGGAATCAGGATGACGTAAATACCACGTACGAACAGCAGTATTAGTGGACGTCATACTTGTGCAATGTGCGGGTGCAATAAGTCATGCGTAGGTATATACAAGGCAAAAGGCGTCAGGATGTGCACACGTAACATAGCATTTTCAGTGCTATTTTTCTTGTATGTTACTGAGGACCTCTTTGAATTCTTGGATCTGGGATTGGTTGAATAGGGCAAACACATTGGAGGTGCCCCGTTTGGCGGGTTTTGCGGTGGGTTTGTCTTCTGAGGATCCCCCGTCTCCGGCATCGGCAGATTCTTCTGTCTTATCCTTCTTCTTGGATTTCCTTTCCTTCTTCTTTTCCTAAGCAAGGGAGGGGAAGAAAACCAGAGGAATGAGGCGAGGGAAATATTCAAAACATGAACCAAGTGCACAGCCATCAGCGGACAGCATCACTGAGCGATCACGTGTCAGTCATGGAACCAATCAGCGCACACATAAAAGAAGCATGTCAAACAAAAAAGCTGGAACACAACTGATTAATGTGTCAATGTGGTGTTGCATGGAGCAGCTGCAGTCTGTTGTAGTGTGTTGTTGTGTTGTTTAATAAACATGGCAACGCGCGCTTAGTTTAAACAACCAACCAACAAGGACTATGCTTTTGTTGTTGTGAGGATAAACACCTGGTGGCAAGCAAATGAACTGTTTTAGTGATGATGGCGACACCTGGTGAAAACGCCGCGGCAAGATGGCTGCTTGGGCTGATCACCGGGTCTGTGTGTACATGGTGGGTAAGGTAGGTCAGGATCAATCCAAAATTCCCAAATATCAACCACAATGAACGTCAAAAGGCAGGTGAAAGGCAGGCAAGGGTGGAAAGGACCGTTTTAAAGGCGGCCCCATAAACCTGACCTCCTTAAACTCCTGGATCTGGCCCTGGTTGAACAAGGCGAAGACATTGCCGACCTTCTTTGGCTTATCGGCAGCGGGGGCAGCGGGGGCTTCTTCAGATGCCGAGGCCTCCTCAGCGGGAGCGTCCTCCTTGTCCTTCTTTTCCTTCTTGGACTTCTTTTCTTTCTTCTGCTCCCAACAAACATTCATTATTAGCAAACTATGATCGTATCCATCTCCTCACTGTACTCTTACAGTATCACCAAACGCCTTATTACAATATCCAAGCCGAAACGCACTGTTAAAATTTGCTGCATTTTCTGAAAGTTGCAATGCGCCGCAGCACCTGTACCACTACTACTATTCTTAGCACTATATACTAAACTATCAAGCTCATACCACTGAAAATGAATGTCATTAGCCACTTCTAAACTACTGCTTATCTAGGCGCGTTTGAATAGATTTTCATAAATATCAGCCAGCAAAAGTATTTTTTATAAATATAATGTACAGAGCATAACAAAAGTAGATTTCTCTAGCACCATTATGATCAAGAGAATATAGATCCTAATCCTAATACTAACCATAGCCCTTATTAATCCTTAAGAAAGTTAGAAACTTCACTAAGGACCACCTGTATATATAATTTTTTCCTAGGTCAATACCTTTGTTCCCCCCCCCCCACCCCCACTCCCAATCAGAGATAACACTGGCTCACACAAAACTATTCCTAGCCACCGCACTTACTTCCAAGAAAACGAATCTAACATACATGTTAAAAGTCATCTAGCAAACTCAAGCTGTGTTCTTGCCTTCAATAATGTCAGCCACCACCTCAATTAATTAAGTCCTAAGTCACCATCTGAGAAATAAATTACTTATTTACCACCACCTTAAAAATTAACTGATATCATAAACTGCAGTCAAAACCTGATCTGCCACCACCTTAGCTCTCAAAGAAGCCCTAAGTCACCACCTTATTAATAAAGTGAGTATAAAAACCACCTTCTGAATTAAGCACCAAACAGGTTTTACTTTTTTCCCACCACCTTAAAAATCATCCCGACCACCTGAATACCTCCTTGAACTCCTGGATTTGACCCTGGGTAAATAGGCTGAATACGTTTGAAGTAGATTTTCGCTCTACTTTTTTGGCAGCCTTTTTGTCGCCAGACGAAGACTCTTTTTCCTTCTTTCCTTCTTTCTCTGCTCGGCTTCGAACTCTTGCACTGGCCTGGGTAGCAAAGCATGTATCTTTAGGCCAACTTTAAAAAGATTAAAATTTTGGATTTTTATTTTATTTAAACTTCTAACAGTTTTTAATGTTTCAACGTCTATAAGTCTATTTTAGAGGATGTTGTTTATGTGAGAACCATTTTAGTACCATTATTAAAATAGATCTAGTAATTCATTAATTTAATCAATGGAAAGTATATCCTGTTATTCATTGCCAAATCGTTTAAGAAGCAATAATTCACCTTATTACAAAATGCTGAACTGCGAAATATTCACTATCAATTAAGATAACTACATTTATCTTTTCTATCACTGATTAGCTTGATGGCATTGGTATTTCTGCAATGTTATAGATGTTGTTAGCAGTCGCTGATTCTGTAGCTGAAGTAAATACCAACAGTCACTTCAACCTTGGATCTGAGGCTATGCACCAGATGCACTTCTGAAGTAGTTGATCACTTCAGAATTGCAAATGTTGCAAATGCCAAACAAAATGATCACTCACCAATAGCTCAACTATAATAGCACTGGCAGTCAACCTGCACAAGGTCTTAACATTATAGACATTGATATGTCTTGTGTTTATATTTGTAACTAATTAACACATGCCAGAACTGAGATCAATCATTGTAGCCACTAGTTCATCTAATTAGCTCTCATAATTTATTTCAGCTATGTTTGATCTTTCTTTCTTTTTTATTATTTTGCTTGGCATAACTAATTCATGACTTTTCTAATGAGCGAATATCTCCTATTTTAATGTATGCTGCTACTTTCAGATTTCTTAATTTTTTACACACAAATTATTTTGGCAATTAACTAGTAGTCTACAGTATAGTTTGATAAATATTCACAATTTATGCATTTCCTGAAAATCTATCAAAATGTATGGTAATTCATTCCAGAATGTTTAGTGATGAAAATGGAATTCCACTTTATAAAACCATACATATTTTTATCATATTTAAAAAATTAAAATTCTTAAATGAATTGATTACCATTAAATATCAAAAGGTAGACATATTGCTGTAATATTTCGATTAACAAAGAAATGGAATTAAGCTGTCCTGTACAATTTAGGTTCTTCTGTGGTTGATATATTAGCTAAGCTGAAACTGTTTACTGTTGAGACAAACAAGATTTCTGTGAAGTCTAGATTTGCTTTCCTAGAAGTAATACTGGTACCACGTGCTATTTCTAAACTTGCTCTATACACTACAGCACTTGCTGCTCAGTTCTGGGTCTCCGCTAGTCCATTGCATTCTCTGTTAAATACTAAGTACATTAGATAATACAAAATTTAAGAACAGTTACTTTCTGATAATGTTAAGATAATATTCATGTATTTAGGGGGAAATGAGTAATTGTAATTATATTATCAGCAAAATAAATATACTGCACATGGGGTAACACTGCTACCCCCTATACTTCTAGGAGGCTGCCTGCACCCCTCACCCAGGCCAAAAATGGCCTGCCTGGCAGCTGTTGCTATGGCAACAAGATACCCTAGCAACACAGCAGCTTGCCTGGCAACTAGCTCAAGGATAGAAACAGATATCTATAACATGAACAGGTATTTCTAACAGCATTTTACCAGTCACTAGATATCTACACCTATATATCTAGCATTATAATAACTGATAATAGATACTGACTATATAACTCTAATCATTTTAATAATAATTACACATATCCTTCAAAGAAAATATCCACTAATAAACTAATGACTTAACACTTATCTAGAAAGTTTGTAACAAGATTACCATGATTTTTAAAATTGCATACTTTTATACACTTTCAAATAGTGATCTTAATAATTGAGTATCATGGCCTCACAATCATAATAACCACATTATTTCATGACTAGCAAGAATAATTCAACTAATATTTTTTCATTTCAAAATTAAGAACATGTATATTACAATATCTTACTTTTAATCTCAATAACTATTTTTTATATCTAACATTATTAATAAGTTTGCATGTTATATCAAAAGTAAAGAGATAGTGACTGTATAATTTGGCAAGTATATAGTACCTATCATACAAAAATAAAAACAAAATCAGAAGAAGTGCATGTCTACCATGATCCATATGTATTAAAAGTGTAAAACTATTAAATTCACTAAGATTTATTCTACAACTTTGCTAGTAATTATACTTCAGTTTCCCATGAAAAAACTATCATAGATGTTGAAAAATCTCGAAAGAAGTCAAAACTTAGGATGAACTGATAATAACAGGTCACTGTAGGAATTTTGTGTTTCATGTCAAGAAGTAATTTTGACTAGACTCCAAGTTAATTGTGACTACTTACATGATTTATGTCAAATGTCAAGAAAAAAGTTATTGCATGGCATGATACACAAGTAACACTACTATTTTGTACCTTAACAATTTTTTACAAAACTTTTACTTTACAAGTAGCAAAACTACACCTAACTAGTTGATATGTGTTATTGAATATAACCATTAAATAATATGTGTTATTGAATAAAAGCTATTAAATAAGTTATTTTATATGACTTATTGTGAAAGTGATAGGCCTATCCGATTAATTTTTGTAACTGCTGTGAAATTAATATTTAATGAATAGATTTGAATAGGTGATTAATAAAAGTGGTTTCTATAATATTATTAATACATTAATAACTATCTTGAGACTATGTGTCTGTTATGAATATACAGAAATTTCATTTCTATTATTCCAAATATTAAAGAATGAAATGACCATATACTGCTAATGATAAAACTCATTTTGAAGCCAACACCCTCAACAAATGATTGGGAAACTAATGCAAAATATTTATGAAATAAATGCTTATGCACAACCTAGACTTGTTTACATTTATAACACAAAATAAACCTTTAAAAAATTAAAATCCAATCACCTACCATTTTGATCAGACAATATTCCCCAAAATAAGCAACACCAACTTGAAGACACCAAATGATGTGCACAAATGACACCCAAAACGCTTGTTATGCTCTGTTACATTACGTCACAGCGTCATGACTTCATGAATATTCATAAGATCCAAATCCATGAGTGTAAAGTGATATGAATTTCACATGCAATATTGCAGTCGTAAATTTTGATAATTATACTATTAAAAATAACTTTTGCTGGCTGATGTAAATCATAGAAACAGATAAAGCAAGTATGAGTATATATACAAAATACAGACGCTAACTAAAATAATAATATGAAAAAAAAAAGTTCATATATAATATGTTCATATATATACTAGTTATTCAAGAAAACGTGAAAAAAACCTTCTATATAAATAATTCCACTGAATGTATTATATTTTGATTGCACATCTTCACATTCATTTAGGCCAACATAATATTAAATCAATGGTTACTTTATAAGCTAATGAATATATTCCAATGTCTTGGCCTACATGGCCTAATTATTTTCAAAATATATGCATATTATTTAAAACCAAAGAGTAGGAAAAATTGAAAAACATACCTCTCCCATGTTTACTGAAAAGAAGAAAATGAAATTGATTAGTCAAATGTTTTTGTTTTTAAATATATTATCACATTGGCAGCTATATATATATTACTTTTGAAGCTTTCAGAAATTAACTGTGTCAGATTTGATATTATAGGTCACCAGAAAACGCCACATAGACTATCAAAAGTTGAAATCTAAATCAAGTATATCCAACAAGCATATTATAATCTAAAATACCTTTTGATGACTGGCTAGATCACTGAGTATCAAAGTTCTGAAGTAACAACTAGTGATCGTTTAGTTCAGCAGTGCTGAAACTAGTGATCATGCAGTAGGGCAGCAGGGGCGCCACCTGTGGTGCATTTCTAGGCAAGCTAGAATTGCCCGGATTTATTTCTGCACATGCAGGGCTCGTTGCCATGGCTACACATATGGTTGCCATGGTAACTAGTACTCTAGTGCTACTAGGAACACTTTTCATTTATCTGAAGTATTCCAAGCTAGAATTCCAAGGTTCCTTGCCCTAGAACTTATCAGCAGACTATGTACATGGATCACTAACAACATTTCTACATTAGCACTGAACCACTAATCTACCCCCCCCCCCCCCCCAGAAAGAGAAAGTAGTGAAAGCCCAAGGGGGGGGGGTGAATTTCCAATCTGGTGATCATAGTTCTGCAAAGTGTCTACAAATCATAGTTTATCTTAAAAAGTTCTAAAAAGTATAGCTTATCTTTAAAAGTTCAAATTTAATCTACAAAAAAGTTATACAATTTCTAACTATGAATTTACTATAATCATTCATTATGATGAAAATAAATCTGGTTTTAACTTTTCTATGATCAGGTTTTATAGGTCATCAACTATTTGGTTAGAAATTATTAGAGCACACAAACTCCATTGACACATATTTTGAGCATAAACAGTGAACATAAAAGTATATAAAATTTAAAATTTAATTTAACTCTTTTGCCACTCTCTGTATAGACATGAAAACCTAACCCTTTACAATTTAGAATTCTACAACTATTCACAAATACATATGCCACAGAAAATGCAAGCCTGAGTTGTGCTGATCAAGAGCCAGGAAACAGCCCAGAAGCATATTACCCCTAGAGAGGGCAAAAATAACTGCCTCAGCATCACCCCAGCTAAATCGAGGTTGGTGTCACTGAGCACCTATTTCTATTTTACCCCTTTCACCCCCTGGTTCCTGGAAGATAGATTTACACACAATGGTGCAATGGAAGCTTATTCGTAAGATAAAAGGTAATAAATTCCCTTGAGCTGTATTTTCATTGGTGATTTTAACAACAATTTGATTTAAATTGATAGCTATTGTTTTAGTCTAAATTACAGATACAATGACCACTGACCAAGATAGATAAATAGATAGAAAGATAAATAGATGGCTAGATAGATAGATAGATAGATAGATAGATCGATAGATAGATAGATAGATAGATAGATAGATAGATAGATAGATAAATAGATAGATAGATAGATAGATAGATAGATAGATAGATAGATAGATAGATAGATAGATAGATAGATCTTAATAATGAAAAACTAGACTCCCAGTCTATTGTAACTATTTGTTCAATAATAATCCTTATGATTGCTAGTGAAAATCCTCATTGCAAAGTACAAACTATTATTTTATAGACCTCGCCAACTTCACAAAATTGTTCGTTTTCCATGTATATGTAGTGGTAAATACAATTACACAGAATATTCCAATATCTCCATGAATGAGCAGCCAATGCAGATGGAAAAATAGAGAGTGATAAACTCCAAACTCAGTTGTGATAAATCAGAAGTCTTAAACTTTTGGTGTGATAAACACAAATTGTGACAAACATTTTTGAATGATGTGATAAACTCTATTGAAATATTACAAAGTGTGACAAACAAACCGGAAAGTTGTACCAGGTGTGTTAAACTAGGAAATAGTGAACTCTTTTTGGTACATTTAAGTTACAGAATGGAAGACAACTACTTCAGTTTTTCTATCTATTGTCTAAATAAATCATAACTTCAGAGTAAATGAAACTAAGATAAAAGTTTAGACCTAACAACTGAATATATTTAGCAGTGATCTAGCCAGTTTCAATCCAAAAACTTTTTTTATCAAGGTATGCATCAATAAATGTATGCATTGCTATTAGCATGCATGACCTCAGTTCATAATGTATGATAATTTATGCTAATATGCATGCAGTACCTACTGCAGCACCAATGCCCTTGAAAAATTTGAGGGCATTTTTGGCAAAATTTTGCACAAAAAGTGTGTGATATAGCAATGTACATGACCTAGGTTATTACAGTCATTAAGAATCGATCTATTGAATGAGGAATAATGAGAAATAATAATGAAAATCCACCAACCTGTTACTTATGAAGAAAAGTTACAAAAATGTGAGAGTGACACCAGGTACTCCCCGCACTGCCGCTTCTAGAAGAACAGAGATCACTCTAAGGGCTTGGAGAAGGATAAGAAACATTTATCAGGGGCTAGGGTCACGTGATGTGGCGTCCCAGCCAATCAGGAGGCTGCGTTCAGGGGCTACAAGGTCACTGCACATGCGCACCAGTCATTCTCTGCTCACTGGATCGTCTGCTGTGCTATGGCGGAGATTGCCTCTACTGCGCATGCTCAGTAGGTCACTGCTTGGTTATTTCTAGGATGTTGCCCCCTTCCCGGAACCATCTGCTATTCCATATAGAGCAAGCAGATTGTGACTGAGAGCAACTGAGTATACAAGCTCACCAGTAATAGCAACACCCAGTTTCTCTATTGTGCAGCATAGATACGCTCTGTATACTTATAACTATTAACCCTGTCACAATCAAATTAACATTGCAGAGTTATTAGTTGATAGACCTTGAAACAATTAAGTTGTAGAAGGTAAGAGGGCATTTTGGCTTTGGAAAAAAGATCTGAAGTTAATTTAACAGCCAAGTTTCAGCAAGAGCTTCACAAAATATGGGTGATGTAATCTAAGTTTCCAGATTACCAATGATGAAAATCATGAAATGAATGCTTACATAAATTTCATAAAATATCAGATGTAGGCTTACAAAAATATTTATTTTACCTACATGGAGGTATAGTGGTATACATCATCTTAAAAGTGCAAAAAGTGCTTGGATGGAACTGCAAAACACCTGGATATGTGTTGTGAAGAAAAAAAAACTTAACACATTCTTTTTGTATCATATCCACTTCAAATTGGATGTGATAAATAAAAACATAGTTCTTACAAGTTCCTACAAGAATCCATGCAGTTTCATAGCTTGTAACTCGGCCTTATATTTCAGTTATTTTGTGAAATACAAGTGGCCCCGAAACTATCATTCTACATCAAGATATCAGTGGGGGTGTGAGAGCAGTGGCGTAGCTTTGAGGTCGGGGGGGGGGGATTTCAGAATTCTACGCGAAGTGCATTCCCAGAATTAACTGTTATAGATCAATGCAAGCAAATAGCCTGAAATAGGTCTGTATGTACATAGCCTCTAAAAAGTCAATTCAAAATCATTTTGAATTGCATGTCATAATTATTATATGTCATCTCATCATTTATATTGTGAAACAGTAGAAACACATTATTTTTATAGACTGAATTTGATGTCAATTTTACATGATTCTAGCCCATGTATATGCTTTCATATACCAGCCCCCCTCCACTTTCTCATATGGGGCTACGCCACTGCCAGTTAGTTTTTAGCAAGTTATGTAAAACCTGTGCGAGTTGCAGGGAATAGAAGGGGAAGCTTAATGGAAGAAGCATCACTAATTCGAAGGATAACCAGTGCAACTTTTTCAAACTTTTTTTTTATCTTGGCAGCCTGCAGGTTTCACCCTTACTGTTCATCGCTAAACCTGTGTACTCATTTTAACTGTTGAAACAATACAGATTCTCGAAATACCAGCTTTATCAGCTGGTGTGTATCTTTGAGCATGTTGAGACGAAAGTTGGATAGATTTGGGGCTTTACATCCTGTATTTATGCACTTGGTAGGCTAATTAGGACAGGAGGAGGACATGGCAATGAGGCACAGGATGATTAAAACAGCCGTCCAACACAGGCTCAGGTGACCCAGCAAGAGCTGGATTCGAATCCTGGACCCAGCGATTGACAGTCCAGCACGCTACCACTAGACCAACCCTCCCCCCTGTATCTTTGAGACACAATTATACTTAGACAAATGAGTCATACCATGCTATGGGGATGGTGGCTCTATAGTGGTAGCATGCTAGGCTGCCAATCGCTGGGTCCATGGTTCGAATCTAGCTCTTGCTGGGTCACCAGGGCCTATGTTGGACAGCAGTTTCAAACATCCAGTGCCTCATTGCTGTGTCTTCCTCCTAACCTGATTAGCCTACCAAGTGGATGAATGCAGAACATAAAGACCCAATTGTCCATCCATCCATACAAGATTGAGGAAAAACTGCTGCACATGGTTTCTCTTAAAGCGCAACGGGATTTTCCAGTTGCTTATGAACCGAAGGTTTGAGACTAGCTGATAGTTCTTTTTAACAATTCAAGACTCACTTTCTTGTACAGTCCACATCATATTTACGTAGAATCTCAAGTTCTTTTCTCTGCTGTTGAAATGTGATATCAGAGATGACTGTACTCTCTAGCATTGCAATATATGTAAAATAACTAAAAGCTTCGATGTCATTTTAAACTGGGTCCGATTCCCTGGCTTCTAGCCAATGTGGATCCACCAACACTGATCATCACAGTTTCAACACAATGTCAGATTGAAAATTGGGTCTGGGAAAACCGGTGCAAGTTCCACATCACAGCCTGCTAGCCAATGGGCTGCAAGAACAACTATATGTCACATAATCTGTGTGTTTGCAAAAATTGTCAAAGTCTTCTTTTTATTGCAAGGTCCATCGGAGTTTAAAGCTGGAAATTCGCAAGTTTAGAGATTAATCATACAACTCTGTGGGGATTTTAACAGTTGATTATTGTGAATGCTCAAGAGGTTGCCATTCAGTCATATTAGACCGGCGATTGCCAATGATAGATCATGGGGATAACTACTGTAATCTTCCTTCAATATATCAATGTTTAAAGTGTGATGCTGTTTTCGCTGTCAGCCCATTGGCTGGCAAGCTGTGATGATGTGGTTGCAGGGGCTATTCCAGAAAATTGATTACGCTGACACTGTGATGCTCAGTTTTGTTTGATCCACACCGGGTAGCAGCCGTGGAATCTGATGCAGTTTAAATTAACATCAGAGCTAGTAGTTATTTGACATATATTGTAGTTTTTTTACATATATGGCAATGCTAGAGAATAGAGTCATCTCTGACAGACTCAGACTCAGACTCAGACTCAGATTAATTTATTTTCCCAAAATAATTAAGTTACATCTCATTAATATTACACATTTCTAAAGTAAAGGGGTATAGGAGACCTCTCAAAGACACAAGTCGCTGCAGAGAGGCCACCCAAAATATCAAAATACAAAATATAATAATGATTACATAAATTATGTCAATCTAAACAGAATACAAAAGGAAAGTTAAACTATTGATATCACAAAAAACAAAAATAGAAATTGAAATTGAAATCGACCAGACACAAGAGATGCCAGCACATGTTTGATAGCTCAGGTAATTGCAAAATGCAGTAGGAGAATCATCTGGAGGCAGTGGAGGCACTAATGACCACAAATATAACAGTTTTGAATCATACACTCTGCCTGATAAGATTGAATAAAATCGTTTTTCACATACGATTTAAAGCCATCTAGGCTATGAGTATAGATTTTACTTTTGAAATTACATTTCATACTATTAAAGCAAGCAGGAAACCTGTAGCTGATACAATACCTTGCGAAGTCATGTCTCACAGCAGGTAAGCGAAAGTCTGTATGTTGTCTTGTCCGATGATGATGTAATTCTTCATTTTTTTCGAAAATAGTGCTAAAGTAATTTGGAAGTAAGTCATTCTCATATTTAAAGCAGAATTTTAAGTCGTGTACCACAAGTATATCACTCAGTTTTAATAATTTCAATTTCTTAAATAATGGTTCTGTGTGGGCATTGAAGCAATTATTTGTGATTAAACGGACTGCCCTTTTTTGTAACTTATAGATTCTGCTTAACTGCCTACCCCATATAAGTATCCCATAATTTATATGCGAGAGAATGAGTGCATTGTATATATTCAATAAAATTTCTGTCGGAAGAAAGCGTTTCAGTCTATTTAGAATGCCAAGTGTTTTTGATATCTTCTTTGAGAGAATTTCACTATGCACTTTCCATTTAATATTTTGATCTATTCTTATGCCGAGATAATTGAAATCTTTAACAAATTCTATTTCGTGGTTATCTAATACCAGATTTGGATAGGACACTCTTTTCTGAGGCATGTGGAAAAGTATTGCTTTTGTTTTGGAGACGTTAAGTGATAGTTTATTTAATTTTAGCCATTCACTGACCAAACTAAGTTCTCTGTTAAGATCTGCCTCAAAACTATAATTAGTTGAATTTAGAGTAGTCGACAGGGCCGTATCATCAGCATATATTATGGCATCAAATAGGTTAGTAGCTCTGTTAATATCATTAATATATATTAAGAATAAAAGGGGCCCAAGAATGGAACCTTGGGGAACCCCACATTTAATTTTTTCTAACTGAGAGTTAGTACCGTTGCAGACCACATATTGCATTCTATTAGATAAATAACTTGTAATCAGCTGAAGTGCTTTCCCATGAACACCATAATAATTCAATTTATAAAGAAGTATATCATGATCCAGAGTATCGAAGGCCTTTGAGAGATCTAAATAGATATTTATCGGAAGTTTGTTGTCATCTAAATCTTTAGTAATTCTATCAACAAGCTCTAGGGCAGCAAATTCTGTTGAATGATTCTTACGAAAGCCATATTGGCTATTAAAAAGTAGATTCTGCTCAGTGAAGTATTTGTAAATTTGGTTGTGCATGATTCTCTCAAAGACCTTCGATATACTGGGAAGAACAGAGACAGGTCTGTAGTTGCTGAACTCGTTTACTGGACCCTTTTTATAAATAGGCGTAACCTTCGCTATTTTTAAAAGATCTGGGAAGATACCAGAATCTATGCTTTGATTTATTATCTTTGTGAGTGAAACAGAAAGTTCATCCTTTATGTATTTTAGTAATTTGTTAGAAAGTCTATCACATGCCGTACTAACTTTGGGTTTTAAAGAATCAATTACTTTTAGAACGTCTGTATTTTCGACCTCATCAAATTTAAAACTACATTGATATTCTGAGTCTAAATAGTCTTTGAATGTCTTATCTGTACTTATGTTTATCTTTTCTGCTAAGTCGGGACCAATATTAATGAAGTATTTGTTAAAAGCATTCGCAATTTCTAAGTTACCCTCTATGTTAACACCATATGCTGAGAATACTTTTGGTAAGTCCTGCTTTTTACATCACACTACAACGGCATAGAAAAGAACTTGAGATTCACGTAAATATGACGAGGACTGTAAAGTGGTCCCACAAGTGCATGCTTCAGTTCAAATGGCATTTCTCCGAGTGTTAATGATATAAATTTATTAACCTTTTTTTCTATGACCTCAAGAAATTCACCCATGCATTCAAGTAGTAGCTATGTTGGCATGGGATCAAGCTGACAGTGTTTGCTTGGCATATATCATTTATGCGTTTCTTAACTTCAGGTGCTGACCAAGCTTTAAACTGATGTAGCTTGTGATTTGAGTTGGTTTGAGAGACAGCCTTAGAAGAGATAAGTTGTGTCCATAATTCTGAAGTCAACAAGTCAGATCTTCTTTTCTATTGAGGCTGGAACTGAGAAGTCTGGACATCGCTTTAGTAGTAGCTTTTGTGGCTTGAAGTTTGACTTAAGATCATCTGATTTAAACTGATTTGCCTTTTTGAGTCACATGGAACATTTTTGCACTTTTTTCGTAGCAAGCATTGTGATAAATAACAAATATATCCATACCAGTATTATGATACAGACTGGAGAATATTTCAGTCTCAAACATGGTGTAAGAATCCAACTTTATCAAAAATTACACAAAATGGTCATTAGTCAGGTAGATTTCAAGTCCCTCTTACTAGAATCACTTAGGCCTAATCTTTGACCACAAACAATATTTTGAAATATAAAAATATGCATAGGATTCGTGAGAATATAATCTGGCATACTGGCTATATTGAAATTTGATTGAATTTACTTGAAAGATGTAGTTTGACTTAAGGCACAACATACACCTGTCAAACTGTCAAACTGTCAAAAGTGTTGACTGTAGCCAAACCCAAGCCTTAACTGGGTCACTTCGCATAGAGCAAATGGTACGCAGTGATCAGATAATATGCGCAAAGTTACCAGGTTCACAAGAAACATGCATGATGAAGTTTTAAAATATTGCAACATTGCACACACTTATGATATTCTTAGATATTCATTTTTATTCTTGATATATATAATACGTATGTACAAGGGCGTAGATATTTCATTTTTGTAGGGGGGGATGATTTCGGGGATCGCAAACTTCGCGCATGGCCCAATGGGCCAAAAGTCGCGCAGCGGTAGATTTCGAGCGCCACTCTAGGGCCCACAGATGATTGAAGGTTAGTTTTGAGACTTTTTTTTTTCCACACAACATGCAAGGGGCATCATGGAAAATTGCTAAATATGACAGATAATTGTCAACACCAAGTATTAATAATTTGAAATTCTAGGGGGGATAATCAATCATATGATCATCCCCCCCAGGTTCATCCTAGGGGGGGATGCATCCCCCCACCCCCCCCCCCCAGGATCTACGCCCCTGCGTATGTATACAAAGAATAAAAAGGAACTTGATTAAAGTGAATGCCCAAACTGTATATCTAATTACTGTAGTATGAAAAAATATCTGCATACTCTACTCTGAAAAGTGAATTGAGTTATTGCATTAATAGCACATTACTGATAAGATCCACCTGTCCAAGCTAAAAGGATTGAGGAGCAAAAAAACAGACCCAATAAAAACAAGAAGCTAAAAATTTCCCTAAGAGTTTGTGTAGAGTGCAAACCTACCAGGTCAGCAGAAAATGAACTGGGGAGGTTGGGTTGATACAGTGCACCACTGGATACCACACGGTTGCTCAAAAATAAGGAATACTTCAACATTCTCCATTGAAAATGACAACTTTAGCAACTTCTGCTGGAGCACATGATGGTCTGATTCAATGGTAACCACCTCCAATGACCGCTAAAGGGACCAATATGTTGTTGTTTAAAACTCATATTGCGGCGTTAACACCAGGAAAAGTTACAGCAGCATAAAATATGGAAATTCGGGGGTTTTTTTTTTCGGGTGAGGTTCATTCGACCAAAAATTAAAAATTCTTGCAAAAAATGTAGTTGAGGCTTTGAAAGAGTGAAGAGCGAAGATGACTTGACCTTTACAATTGATCTTGCTTACATTCACACTCTGAAATTTAATTTTACTTGACACTTTTTTTCCAAAAAAGTATTCCATATTTATGAGCAGGAGTGTAAATTCAAAGCTATCATTCTCTAACTGGGCCAGAAAATAGATCACTCTTGGAATCAGCCAATCAGAGAAGTTCTTGGAAAGGTTATATTTAGTAGACCCTCTCTGATTAGTCGACCTATTTTCTGTCTTGATGAAGTTAGCAGACACAGTCAGTGCTGTCATTGGAGGTGGGTCATTCCACAATAACTGAGACAAAACTGTCACTGGTGTTACAGTAAAAGTTAAAAAACACAATTGACTCAAAATAAAACCTGTGACCAAATTAATAATTGTTGAAATATTTCCCACTGAAATAAGAATTTCAATGGATTTTCTGCCACCATTCATTACTGAAGTTGCCATTGGACACGTCACACCTGTATTAACCATTTTTGAGTAACACCAGTGACAGTAACACCAGTGACAATTTGCTCTGAAATATCAATTGCTCCCACAGTGATGCAATGATTTGAACAGGTGTTGCCAAAGATTGATCCCTGTAAACAGGATATATCCTATGACTGAGACAGTTTTTGAAAATTCTACAATTATAGAACATTATTTAGGGTAACACCAGTGACACCGAAAAAGAATACTCTTAATTTCAACTCACCGTAGAGCCACCCTAGCTGATAAAAACATATAAATGCCAAAAATTGCAGTTATCACGGATGCCTGTCCATCAGAAGAAGCCCTCTGGTACATTAAACCAAAGATAGAAGGGAGCATTCCTTTTACAGCCATGCTTTATTTAATGAGTAACACCAGTGACATGTTTTCTGGTGACGAGGTCATTTTGTTTTCCACAGTATACACAGAAGAGGAAAAATTCATTCGGTCTTGGGATACAAGTATGTGGAGTAGTTGTCCTGAGATTTAGACATTTCATGGATAAGCAGATCTATACATTATGTCCGTAAATTTGTACTGTCCTCCAAGCCTGTTCTTGGTGGTCGCAAAGATTGATTGATAAGATCGAAGAGAGAGTGGGAGTCCTCAACATGTTACAAATTTACCCCGCTGAGAAAAGTTTTACTTGCCCAACAAAGATACTGATGCAAAGGTCGCAATGCAATGTAATTTAAATTCCAACGACAGCATGCTGGAAATGTTCCCTTGAAGGTCCCCTGAAAACAATTTTTAATGCAGGTGCGCATGCGCAACTGCATTATACCAGTCACTTACCATATAATGGGTTTTGTGGATTAGAACATGCACCCCGATATCGGTATCAAATAGTGAATTTTTGTGTTCGAAAATCAGATTTTCTGTTAGTGGAGAACCCCTAGTTTTGTGCGCAGAAGCATTTTGGATTACGTATGGGTTATTTTTATAAAGAAAATCATATTTGTGAAAATATGGGGTAAAATGATGCATTTCTGGCGATCAAAAAAGTTATATATAATTTTTTCTAATCCCCAAATCTAAGAATCAAGAAAAACGTATGTGGAATATATATCAGGCAATCTATATACTAATTTTCGCTTTAAAAAATCCAGTGGTTATTGCTCTAGGCCTGTTGACAGATTGTTTCTGTAGTTTTTGCTTACAAACGTGTTCAGTGCTCCATATCTGGTTACAGATTGTTTTCGTAGATGAGTTGGTGGATTGGACGGAGCACCTTGATCTTGCCATTTGAATGTCATTTTCAGATTTTCACTGATGGAGAACATCTGCAATGGCGTGTAGGAGCATTATGGGATGTGTATAGGGTATTAAGAGACAGGATTTTCTCAATTATTGATATTAACAAAATGATGCCCTTCTGACAGCTGAAAAATAAGACCAGAAACAGTTGTTTTTTACCAAGGCCTGAAGTTTAAGAACTCATATGCATGTGAAAATCCAAATTTTGAAAATATTGTGTCAAACGCAACCTACAGTAGAAAATTCCACCTGCATTATGCAACCCGCGGGTTCTTGTTGGGTTTGAACTAGGGTCATCTATGACTTTTTGATATTGCCATATTTTGTCCTTGGTGCTTATTATATATAATACATGTTACAAAACCTGAAATGATAACTTGATGACCTACATGTAACTTCCAATGGCCAATTTCAGTTTTTTTCCCCAGTTTTTAGCCAAAATGCTGTATAACAATCAAATTTTATTAAAATGGGTCAGTGCCAAATCTATTTTCTGTATTCATCTGGCAAATGTTCAATTATAGTACCCTAGAAATTGTAAAAGCCAACTCTTTGAAATGATGCCCATCTGTATTTAGGACAACTGCTGCACAGTAATCAGAGACTATTCTGAAAGAAAAGTTTTCTTGGGAGAGGGCTGAAGATAATGGCAGGGGTTGGACAGGTGAAAATATCACAGAGTACAGAAGTAAAACTACTGACTGAAGATGCCAAGTAACCCCCCCCCCCCTCCTCAGGGCCTTGCTGGCAGCTAGAAGCTCCCACCTGGCAAAACCACTAGGCACAAGCCTCCTCTAGGTATAAGCAAACTGGTTCTAAGTCAGAACTTGTATAATATACCCTTTCTGAATCCCCAATGCTGTAGTGCTACTGCATCTATACTGCGGGACCTGCAGGCTACCTGCAGCAAAACTACTTCAGGAGCAAACTACCAGCCTTCTGCTGACTGCAGGGCCTGCAGTAGCTTGCAGTGGATAATGCAGATACCATATTTTCTTGAAAAGCCTTGACCTGGATTTCTATACCTGAAAGAATTATCATGTTCATGAGGACTTTTTCATGATACTGACATCATATACTTTCATTTCTTTAAATTTTACAAGGCATTTGCTTATAAGATGTCTTTCAAAGCAGTAATCAATTGGGTGCTTTTGCCTTTCAGTTTTTTTTCTTGGAATGTCTGTCAACATTTGAGTGCTTCTGGATAAAGTCACCCTCTCACTGATTGCATTTATGTTCCTACATTCTAATTAAAAGTTTGGCACAGTTCTATGAACTAGTTATAGGACAATTATCTTTCCAGCTATGATAATGTAACTGACCGCAACAATTCGATGGCACTCCGTGAGACAAAGTTCGAGGAATCTTTGATTGAAAACTCCGTCAGAAGTCCCCAAATGCTCAGGAAGCTGATCTCAAGCAAGAATTGAATCTATGACCAAGAATCGGAATCCAATGAGACTCAACACCTTATCCCTGTGCCAAACTGCCAAATTGCCAATCCCACTTACAATATCTACTCTCCATCTCATTGGCAACTATCATAACTTTTCATGAACTTCGGCTGTATCTGAGAAGCTACGGCAGTTCTGAACCTCTGAGCTTGGTAGAGTTCTACTTCAAGTTATAGCTGTGCCAGAGGTGAGGGTGTTGTAGGAGGTAACCCTCTCTCTGGTATATCTCTAGGCTACCTAGAAGTCAGAACAAATGCCATGTGGGGCTGCCAGATAACTTGCACTATAGGTGTTTATGGGTTAACCTTCAATAGTGCAGGTATACAGTGGAATTCTGACCTATATGAAATACATACTTTTATACATGTGCAGGGCTTTCTTATAACAATGCATGGGTCTATCTGAAAAGAACTGAAGTATGAATCTTGTGCATGTATTTTTTGTAAGTAAGGTCGAATATAATAGGTCTTACATGTTGTTAGGCCAATATAAAGATCAACAAAATTTGGAGCAATTGAAACAATGTCATATTGTCTATGCTTATCATTGTTTGACATTATAGATTAAGGAGAATAAGCCAATTCACTTCAGAAGAAAGTACTGTGTTTCTGAGGATGCACATGGTGCTCATGTCTAGTTCTTATATCTACCAGTGGACTACGAATTTTATTGAACAAATACACTTAAAATTGATCATAAGTGTGGATTGTGGAATACATCTGTCATCTGGACTTCTTTGGCAATGGCAGACCTTCTTCAGTGCTTCAGCAGCACTCCAACTGGATTTATGATTAAATTTCATATTATTATTTAATTTTTTTCGTTTTAATTGAACAGATACACAAGTATAGTACATGACAAGGTCACAGTGAATGAAGGGCAGGTATTGGAACACATAGTAAACTCCCTCTTTTATTTAGCTGACTATGATTTAGTATCAGACAGTGCAGGATGGCTCCTATCCAACAAAAACAATGTATGTATAGATATATCATCTACTGGTAGTCTTGATTCTAGGTAGGCCTATCATTGTTCCCTGAACCTTAGGCTAGATTTAAATGCTTATATTTATTTCATATGATCTACAGGTAAGAGGTTGGGGGGGGCGGGGGGGGGGGTTCGTCAGTTAGTAGTTTTCAATAGCAGGTCCTGCATTAGATTCGATCTCTGGCTTGGTCACCTGGAAGATAAATAAATCGAAATGGCACACCTACACTAATGTTGGACAGCATCATCTTTGTCAGCCTTCGCCTCATTGCTGTGCTCTCTTCCTTTCTTATTTAGCATTCCGATTGCATAAATACAGGAGATTAAGTCAGAATTATCCATCCATCGACTCAGATCTCAATTAATTTAGTAGTTTACCTTTACTCGTAAACAAGATAAATACTGAATCAATATTTTTCCTTTTGTTAAAAGTTAATCAGGCCAAAGAGATATACACTATACAGTCATGGTGAGGCTAATTAAAATAGGTACATCCCTGATCATTTCGATTCAAATATTTATCTTCTTGTTAGCTTGACTAGGATAACTATAACTACATGATTATGGCAAATTGGTTGTATGTCACTGATGTGAGCACTATAGCTAACTTCTATATAGGATACTTTCACACCTTGGGCCTTGGCCCTTTCAACTTCACAAGTATGTGAGTCAGAAGGTCAGTTTTGGGGGTGAGTCAGGGGTGGTCAGTCTGCCCCATGCATATATAAATATAGAAACACTAATTACCAGAACTATATACATGAAGTGCCTGGTTTTGGGATTGCATAACCATATCTATTACTTGGGTTTACCCCCCCCCCACTATGCAGCAAGGAGAAATTAATCTGAGTTTCAAACAAATGAAGAATAGATAGATAAACACTTAGATAGAGATACATAGACAGATCGACAAATAGATCGACAAATAGATAGACAAATAGATAGATAGATAGATAGATAAAAGTAATATTGCAAGGTTGCAGTTCAGAGTACATGTACTTCCAATAAACACAGAGGAAGCCACAGGTGTAAATGTCTATTTTTACTCTCCCAGAGATCCCAACTGCCAGAACTGTCCGTCTGCCCTTAGTCTACCATGCCACTTTATATTGGCAGAGTTGTAAATGTTAAATATCAATCATGCATTTAATTGTTTCATCCTGGAATATGTGAATCTGTCTGTTTGTCTATCTATCTAATTATCATAACTTCTTTCTTTTTTTCATTTTGTGGGTTGGCCATGTGATACTTGAGGCCTTGAGACAAGCTTTTTCTGTGTTAGGTAGTTTTTGACATCGGTCCCTTTTCGAAGCGGATTTGATTCCGGTTCCGGGAAACCCATGTAAGGGGGACATTTCATCCTGTGCATCTCATTTTGCCTCATTGCCACGCTCCCTGCTTGTCCTACAAAGTCTAATCACTGTATATGTACAGGATGTAAAGCCCTATGACCCACCCACCCTCCTTTTCTCTCTATCTATGTATCTATGCATCTATGTATCTATGTATCTATGTATCTATGTATCTATGTATCTATGTATCTATGTATCTATGTATCTATTTATCTATCTATCTATCTATCTGTCTATCGATCTATTTATTTATCTGCCTATCGATCTATCTCAAAATCAATCTACACTCTTGATCAAAATGCTGGAATAATTTGGATTTTCAAGGTGTCAGGACTTCTAAGTTCTAAAATTGGTGATTGAATATGTGGAATTGCAAAGATTTTGTCCTCAGACATTAGATTTATGCATAAATGATATTATAAACCATTTTTAGTGGCTGAGAATTATTTGGAAATTTTCTTTGGGTGACCCGGAAAAATTGATAATTTTTAGTGAAAAATCATCAAAAATCGCATCATGGCTCAACAACACAGACACAAAATTTCAACATATGCAAAAAATGCCAAGTTAATCTTGATGTGTACAACCAAAAAACACAACAATATGATGTTGAATGTCACATGCATTGACCTCAGCCTTCACTTGACTTGACATGGATTCCGCCAACCTGTGTTTTGCTTATTTTTTTACCGATATGGCCATTCTTCAGTGAAAGTCACTTGCACTTGGTTCAGATCAGTTGCTTGAACCTCCATCTTGTATGCAGAATGATCAAACATATCCCTATAATGTTATTTAGGTTCATATCGGGTGAAGTTGCCAATAACAGCAAATTCTCAATTTTCTCCGTTTTCAAGGTTTAGAAGGATTTGTGGTGCCCTACAAGCTTGAGCATTGCCATAGATTAATAAAATGTTTTAACTGAAGTGTTCTCTACACTGAGGTATCATTTCCTCTTCCAACAAGTATACACCCTTGACAAAAATTGTGGAATATTTTGAGAATTTTTCAAGTAAATTCCATCTCAGTCAATACATTCTGGTACATGTTTCACAGACCTTATGGAGAGATTTTTGTATGATGGGAAGGTGGCCAGATACTGTCCGGATGCTGCCTCATAGCCACAAGGGCCCAGGATGCGGTTCAGTGCATGTTTTTGGTGTCATCGATTATGACGGAAATTTGTGTCGGGTAGTGTGGAATAAAAGCGTCCCGGCTGTCTCCTATCTGAGTTTGCTGGAAGAGGGAATGGTTCCTTAGTATAGAAAACACTTCAGATGAAACATTGTATTGATTTATGAAACTTCTGAAGCCTGTAGGGCACCAAAAATCATACAAAACCTTGAAAATTGAGAATATTGAGAATTGTCAGTTATTGGCAACTTGACCCGATATGAACCTAGATAACACTATTGGGACATCTTAGACCATTCTGCATACAAGAAGGAGGTTCAGCCAACTGATCTGACACAGGTGAAAATGACTTTCACTGAAGAATGGCCATATCGGTCAAAAATAAGCAAAAAACAGGTTGTGGGATCCATGTTAAGTCAAGTGAAGGCTAATGTCAATGCATGTGGCATTCAACATGATATTGTTATGTTTTTTGGTTGTGCACATCAAGATTAAGTTGGCATTTTTTGCATATGTTGAAATTTTGTGTCTATGTTGTTGAGCCATGATGTGATTTTTGATGATTTTTCACTAAAAATTATCAATTTTTCCGGATCACCCAAAGAAAATTTCCATTAATTCTCAGCCACTAAAAATGGTTTATAATATCATTTATGCATAAATCTAATGTCTGAGGACAAAATCTTTGCAATTCCACATAACCAATCACCAATTTTAGAACTTAGAAGTCCTGGCACTTCGAAAATCCAAATTATTCCAGCATTTTGATCAAGAGTGTATCTATCTATCTATCTATCTATCTATCTATCTATCTATCTATCTATCTATCTATCTATCTATCTATCTATCTGTCTATCGATCTATTCATTTATCTGCCTATCGATCTACTATCTATCTATCTATCTATCTATCTGAACGAACAATTATGACTGACAAATATCTCAATAACTGATACTTGGGCATTTAATGGGCAAATATATAACTTTCCTTTAGTTACCCAACTCCTAGTAGTCCTAGTGCCTATAGTATAAACCCAGTAGTCAGTAGCTCAGCTAAACTCCTGTATACCTGTTCTCGACAGAGACCTGAGCAGTGGGAAACCATGTGCTTCACATCTGCAGATGTTGGGGGAAAATAGCAGCCTAGAAATAACTCTTATTTACAACCTAAGACAATAAGCTAACTATAAGTCATCTCTTTCCAAGCCAAAGGTAAAGGGTCCATGATATTCAAGTCCTTTCGCCTCACTTCCCCCTTATGACATGATGTATATGCTAATTGAATCATTTGAATAGTTGTTGTACTACATGCAGTAAATTAAATATATTAAATTATTTATTTCACGTTGGATCGTTTTATTAGAAAAACATTGGAGATTAGGCCTTCCTTTGGATAGATACATACATGTGGAGTATTGTAGACGGATACTCAGATAGGTAGATGGATAGATAGACAGATACATTGATAGATATATCATTTATTGATGAATTGATGGATTGTTAGATTGGTAGATTGATCGAATTTGTGGCGTACCAAAGGCAACTCTAACTCTTGTTGGATACCAGTTAGAGGCTACTCTGAGCCCAGTTATGCATGGTGCTCAATAGGGTCGATTGATGAGAAAGGAGAGAGAAAAAGGAACCATCAATATGTTACACATTCATCCCATGTGAGAGATTTTTACTTGCCCAGCACAGACACAGATACAATGCGACTCCAGTTTAACATCTCATGTAAACGATTTATCCTATGAGGTGAAATGATATGGAGTCAGAAAGGATGATATATCTGAGGCATGTGGGATACCAATGGCAGCCAATTGTCTTTGTTGTAATCAGAGTTAGGTATGAGCAAATGTCTTAGTGAAGTTAGTGAAAAACACAAGGCAAATGTTATGTCAATGGTTCACTTATACTTCGACTTTGCAAAGATTGTGACCCATATGTATAACTGTTTGCAGAGGAAATAAATGGGCTGACATTTGTCTTTCACTTCTCATATTCATCCTTGCTTCCAAAAGCAGTTTAATTGAGGTTTGTTAGGCATTGGTCCATTGGCAAAGCATCACCTGCTTCACTTACTTACAGAGCTTTTCAGGCGGCACTGCAGACAGACAGACACACACAGATAGAAACTTTGTGCTAGATATACACTACAAATGGAACCAGAGAGATAACCAGCAGATGTATACTTATTTACATTTCGGAGCAGGAATCCCCAACCCGATACCAGTTATTCTGGGCTGTTCAGTCGATACTGTAAACTTTTTCATGGTTCTGTTATTGCCATGGAAATAGAATCATAACATCTGTTTCTCCCTCAAAGCTCGTATCAGACTTAGAAGAGATTGGCATAGCTATATTTCAAGGTTTGCAACACGTAATACTGAGTATGTTACCCTCTTAAAATGAAAGTATTTTTGACTTTGATTTTGACAAAGAACAATTTTTCTTCCTTTTCTGAGGGGGGCAGGGGAAGCATAGTAACACAGTTGTTGTGTGCCCAATCGCTAGGTTCAGGGTGAATCATCCTCTTGCCAGGTCACCTGGGGCAATGTTGGATGGGAGTTTCAATCATCTTTCGCTCCATTGCCATCATCATGCCATGTCCTCCTCCTCCTCCTGTCCACATTAGCTTTCCAAGTGCATAAATACAGGACGTAAAGCCCCAGTCATTCATCCATCTTTCTCTTGAGGTCTAAGGCTGTAAGCCCATTTTTTCTTCAAAATTTACACACAATAGTGTAATAGCTTGAGCTTTGGAGTCAGAGTCAGGAGTTCGCGGAGTCTGAGGTTTTTTTTGTGAAGTAAAACTTTGATATTCAGGTGGAGTCGGAGTCAGAATTGAAAATGAAATTGGTGACTCCTGACTCCTATAGATAGTTCATATAAATTACAAAAACACATTCAGCTTCAAAAATGTGAAATGTATTGCAGATATTACACAAAACTTCTTAAACTAGTGTCCATGTTTTTTTTTCCTGTTAACCATATAATGCTTGCGTGCAATAATGCCAATAAGCGGAGTCTGCAGTCAGAGTTGGAGGCGGAATTCAGGAGACCTAACCTGTTGGAGTTGCTTTTCAGAAAACCAAAGGAGTAAGGAGTCGGTCTCGGTTCACTTAGGGGTCACAAAATGCAAAAGAAAACCTCCAGAAAATAGCAGCTGCTTGTTAGATCTAATTATGCATTATTCAGTTGACTATACTTGTATCACATGATGCTGCTGTGCTGTTGATAGGCTTTAGTCAGTTCGCAATTATTTAAGGCAAAGTCCTATGTGACTTTTTACCCGATGTGAGGGTCGAGAAATCACAAAAGTGGGGTAACAAGTCACTGTCACATGCAATTGTTGTGGACAAATAGCTCAATATGATTTTATATGTAGACCTAGACTTGATATTCAAAATATTAGTCATGCATTGCCTCGGCATGAAATTTATAGTGAGCCTTCCAAAGTCATCGGCATGCAATTACAATGCACCATCAGAAGAGCCTGTGTCAGAAATTGCCCAAAATTCAGAAAATGAGAACTTACTGCAATACTCTCTTGGGAGTATTATTGATGATGGATGATTGTAAGATTGTAAGCTAAAAGCCTCAAATGTGGAGTATTTTACTTCCCTTAGCATATAATACTGCATGGCACCCTATGGGAAAATATCACAGTGTTGGGGTGAAATGTGACAGTGTGACATTTCAAACCTCTTCTTTTCTTTAAATCGAGACATGATCATGCATGGCAACTTGGTGACCATATGGCCAAAAATGGGTTCACAGCATGAAAGACAATTGTAGTAAAGACCTTGAAACACTAGCCCAACTTCCTATATGTCACAGTGACCAGAAATTGACGGAGAAAGTTCATAAAACCTGTTAGGGACACCAGAAAGGTATGAGGTGGGTAAAGACCCGCTTTACATAATGAGTATAATTTTCATATTCCACTACAGACCTTCTTAAACCTCAAACGCTCTTTCTGAATTATGGCCTATCATATATGACGACTATAACAGCAGTTTTCATGAGCATGTGATTTTAAAAGTATTTTTCCAACTTGTTACATGGATTCCTGAACAATGTGAACATGTTGCACATTTACCCCATGTGCGGGATCTTTTACTTGCCCAGTACAGACGCTGATAAAGGACAGCCAATTTAACGTCTCATTGGAACGACATCCAGCTGGGATTTTCCTTTTGAAAGTCCATTGAAAATATTTTGAATGCCTTCCGCCCACTGATCACTATACATCAAAAAGTATCTGAAAAATACTTATTTTTTCAAGTCTTGAGGGTCAGGTGGACAACAACAAAAAATACACAATACTCAAACTGCCGATAAAAGGAGGATGTGGTGACATAAACCACATCCAGAGAGGCTCTCAATATAAACCATAGGCAGATTAGCCTACACTCTAAAAAAATTCTGACAAAATTGGTTTTTTAGATTCAAAATGTTTTTTTGAAAAACCAAATTTCAATGCAAAAAACCAACATGGATTTTTTTTTAAATCCATGTTGGTTTTGCATTGAAATTTGGTTTTTCAAAAAACCATTTTGAATCTAAAAAACCAAGTTTGTCCCGACATTTTTTAGAGTGTACTCTTCCTTTGATACAACGTCATGTACCAAGCAGAACCTCAATAGGCCCATGCACTGCACAGCCAGTATGCCAGATGGCACCTTCTACCGGAACCCCAAAAATTTGGATCTTTACACAAGGTGGATCAAAGCAAGTTGTTTCATCCACATTTTTAGGCATACCCAGCACGAAATGTGATAAAAGCATCAGTTGGGCATAAAACAATCACACTGAAGTTTAATAATCTGTTGTGTTTTATTATCCAAGTTGCAGATTTTTACAATGTCACTCATATTTGAAAAAATCACTCAAAGGTGTGTGACTCTTAAGTTTCCTTTGACCCGAACTATAATTTGCTAATGTCATAACAACAAAAAAGTTATCAAATAAAAAAATTGGCCCGTCCTCCCCTGGATATCTTATTGTTGTCCACCCAGTCCCCCAAAAAATCTTTCGAACTGAAATTGCAAATTGAATCCCAATGACTTTACCTCACAAAAATACCTTGCCATGACCAAAGTGTGGTTTGTTTACCAAGCATATACTGTTTTTTTTTTCTGAGATTCAGAAAAACACCATTAAGGCTTTTAGCAATTTTGTTATTACAGATATGCAAAAAAGAAAAAACAGAACTTTTTAACGAAAGTTAAATCAATTAATTTCATTAATGAGTTTGTGAAACACACTGCGCTTTTTTTGTGGTCTTTAAACAGTTTGTTACTGTTCATCTAAATATAATCCTACTCTTAAAACTCTATCTCTTCAACTTCACTGTGACTTCTTCTCCTCCATCCCTGATCTAGCTATACCCACTGCATTTCATATAAAAACAGGGAACTTTTTTGGGTCCTTTATTGACACTACTGACGTCAGAAAGGTCATATTTTTAGTTTGTTGCTGATGTCAGGATGATGGAAAAATCTATCCTTGCTGACTGTCAGAATTGGGCCATTTTCGAACTCTTATTGATAGGGCTCCAGTTGGCCATGGATGTAAATGTGATAGCAGCAGAGTTCATGTTGACCCATTTTTATGATCTTGGCTGACAGTCAGGAAGAACAAAAAATATTGCTATCCTGACGTCAGTACAGGTTAATAAATGAATCACTCCTGACGTCAGCAGTGTCAGTAAGACCTAATTTTGGCTGTCAGTATCCTTGGCCAATGGCTGTCTTCCTGACCCTAGAAACCATTGCAAATGTAATGGTAGTAGAGGTCAGAATGACCCATTTTTATGATCTGTTCAGACAGTCAGGAAGAACAAAAAATATTGCTCTCCTGACGTCAGTACAGCTTAATAAATGAATTGCTCCTGACATCAGCAGTGTCAGTAAGACCTAATTTTAGCTGTCAGCATCCTTGCCCAATGGTTGTCTTCCTGACCCTAGAAACCATTGTAAATTTGATGGCAGTAGAGGTCAGGATGACCCATTTTTATGATCTGGACTGACAGTCAGGAAGAACACAAAATATTGCTATCCTGACGTCAGTACAACTTAATAAATGTACCCATCCTGACGTCAGTAGCGTCAGTAAGACCCTACTTTCGGTCCCTGTTTTTAGCTGCTGCATTTTGCATGATCCTTCATACTGACATTGCCTTTGTTTGTGGCTCATAAAATATCTAGAAGTACTCCCTTATTTCTTCCAAATCTACTTTTTCTGCAGCCCCACTCCCGAAATTCAGTCATGCACCTCTGCGACGCCATTAATTTGACACCCTCTTTAATTGCACCAACTCCCCCTGCTCTGCTCAGTGAGCCAATGTATTTCGGAGGGAGGCACAGCCACTGAAGCAACAGCCTCAGCTGCCCAGTGTTGTGATCAAGCATTTTCGCGGGCTTTGGCCAAAGCATTCATCTGTAAACTTATCACATGTTCAGTCTGTCAGTTCTGTGAGTTCAATAGCAGATTTCTTATCCTAAACAACGCTACTTACTTCAAATATTTCATATACTCATGTCCATAGGCCTACAGCACTTCCTTTATCTATTGATCTTCAATAGGCCCACGCTATTTATGCCCACAATCTTTTCCCAATACAGACCTTACAAACAACCTCAGCCAAGCTGTCTGTCTCTTACTAATTCTCCACGGGACTTTCCTTTCATTGATAACATGTTTTGTTGAAACCAAAAAAACAATCTAAGAAGAAAGATAACAAGCAAGAAAGCACCACAGGCACATACATTCGAAGATAAATAGATAGACACCAAATCAATAGATAGACACAGGAGAACCAGGCAAACACGCACACACAGATTATACATATACATAGACACTTATATATATGGATAGATACATACTTACAAGGATAGATGGACAGATACACATATAATGCATTTTCATAGATCGGCACAATTATATATATTATAGAAAGGAATTGACCTCAACATATTTAATGATACTTCTACCCTCCACAATGTAATACTGAGAAATGTCACATCTACAAATTTTGGCATGAAAACTTTATGTTCACATATTTTCAATAATGAAAACCCACTTTTTAAATCACAGACATTCAAACATTTGAAACAAACATACACAAGCACGTATGCCAACATGAACATATTCATCTTTTATTTTAATATCACACACACTGTATGGAGAAAAAATCTTGATTTCACATTTCCAGTGGATCTAATAGGCTCCTTTCACTCATTTCAACTTCACATTTACAATGCAGCTGAAGTACAAAACATGCATGGACTTACTGAGACAATCCTACAATGCCCTAAATTACTTGCTATGATTTCCTTTCACCAACAAAACACTTATATTACGTAAAGTTATATAAATCTTGAGGTCTGCCAAAACCATTTCTTTACACTGTCCAGCAAGGTCATTTCTCCTGATAATCCGTCTTGCATTTTATGATGATCCATAGTTTTGTAATTTTGCCTTCAGCACTACCATGCAATGCAAATATGATCACTATGTTACATTTGCCTAAAATCTAACAACAATTATTCCTTTTGTTCACCTTTTCCCCAACTTAAATCTGATTATGTAATCTCCAATTATCCAACGGGCTTTCTATCTAAATATAAAAGTGCTAACTCTCTTGGCTCCATGTCTCAAGCATAACTCTATCACAAGTCTCTGCACACCTATCAAACTTTGCATGTGTCACATAATTGACATTTACTTTGTTTTGCAATAGTGACTGTACTTCAACAATTCCTAATTGCTATGAAATTCATTTAACAGCTTTGCACCTATATTTCACCAATGTCCATAAATGGCTCATACGCTTTCTGCCAAGCTCCCCAGGTGGCAACATACATCAGCCATTCCAGACAACACATGCAGGTGCTGCCACCACAGCATGCCTAATGAATACAAATAGTATTACTTCTCCAAACCAAATTTGCATGAACAAAAAATACTATGTTTTCTAATTTCTTATCAATTTCTCGCATATTAATTACTCAAAGGCCACAACTGTTTATATAACACTGTCACCCTTTATGATTATCAGTAGCATACTGCTATTTCCACAGGCACACAACCCAGTCTAAGCTGCTAAGGGGCTCAAATACCCGCTTGCAACGGGTTTTCTAGTGATAATTAAGCAAGTAGAGGTGAATTTTAACCAGCCCAAATATATAAAGATTCTTTGAAGAATTTATCCTAAAGACAAGCCAAATTTTCATCTTTTGGCTAAAAAAAAGTTGTTTTGCCATTAAAAAAAAAGCCCAGATAATGACTTCCCACGCTCAATTCTGACCATGTTACGTAGCTTGAAGTGTTAAAAAGGTCACCCTGGTGTGGCTGTCTTCTAAATATCTCCTTCCCAGCTTCTCACAGGGCCTTTTAATATGTATCATTATATTTATCAACAAATTTACCTTCCAAATTGATAATCTTGATAGGGGAGAGTGGGGCATAACCACCCCCCTAAGACAAAATGTCTCACAGGATGATAATGACCAACACAAGTAAGAACTACAATTGGTAATATGACGCACTCTTAGAGTACTTTTATATCCCCTACCTGCAGCATCAAGTGACTCTCCCTTATAGCACAGGGATATGAAATAGTTTTTGGTACAAGGTGGGTGGTTATGCCCCATGCTCGGGGCATAACCACCCACCCCAACCCCTCCCCCAAGGTTCCAGCAACAAAAATAACTGGAGGATTTCCATATCTGGTGGAAGGATACTGTGTCCCTTTCTGATGAAAATGCAGGTGCTCTTGACTTGGAAAGTATCAAACCATATCAGTGTCGTCTATAAAATAGTATATAAAAAAGACAATGAAAAACTTATTGAAAATTACCGACCTATATCTGTTCTGCCTTGCCCTTTCAAAAGTATTTGAGAAAGTTATGTCCAATCAAATTCATGATTACCTATTATCCCAAAAAATACTATATAATAGCCAGTATGGATTCAGGCATAGTCATAACACTGAATTAGCTGCATTAGAAAACATTGATAGAATAATAGACTGTATGGAAAATAATATAATTCCACTCAACATATTCTTGGATCTATCAAAGGCATTCGATACACTCGATCACAATTTACTATTGTACAAACTGTCACACTATGGAATCAAAGGAAAAGCTCTAGATCTGTGTAAATCATACCTTACAGACCACAAACAGTATGTTGAATATTATGGTGCTTATTCAGATCAACTTACTATACATACAGGGGTACCACAAGGCTCAATTTTAGGTCCTCTTTTCTTTCTTATCTATTTAAATGACTTTGATAGATCCACGAATATGTTTAAATTTATAACCTATGCTGATGATACAACTCTGATAGCCTCTTTATCTACCCCATCCCAAAGCACATTGCATGCTCATGAACAACTTCTTAATAATGAACTTGGAAAGGTAAACAATTGGCTGAAAACTAACAAACTTTCCCTCAATGTCCTGAAAACAAAATTTATGATATTTCATACAATAAACAAAGAAGTCCCACGTGTAGCACTGCATATTGATGGTGACCAGATAGAACGAGTGGAAACATTTGACTTCCTAGGGATAACCATTGATAGCAATATAAGCTGGAAACCGCATGTTGAAAAAGTTGAGAAGAAACTTCTCAAGGTGCTTGCTATACTAAGCAGGTTAAAGCACTATATACCATGTGAAACTCTGCAAATTTTGTACAATTCTTTAATTTCGCCACATCTCCTATATGGTATTTTACTATGGGGTCAGCGAGTCAGCAATGTGACAAAAATTCAGAAAAAGGCGATTAGACTAATCACCAAGAGCAGATATAATGCTCACACGGACCCATTATATTACAAACTTAAAATACTAAAAGTTGCAGATATTCTCACCCTACAGGAATGGAAGTTCTATTTCAAATTTGTGCATAGGAAACTCCCACTCTATTTCCTGAAAAGCACCAGGTTGCGACATTCTGACCTGCATCAATACCAAACCCGACAAAATGACCAATTCATAGTACCGAAGTTAAGATACCAACATTCCTTAAGCTCTGTCAAAAATAGATTACCAGGTTTAATTAACAAAGCTCCCACCTCAACTTTAGAGAAAATACATACTCATAGCTTGTATGGACTATCCTTCTATCTTAAAAGGGTATTCATCAGTGCTTATAACACTACTTGTGAGATACAAAATTGTTACATCTGCCAATTGTAAAAAAAATTTTTTTTTTTTCTAGTTGATTATGTAGCTGGGTTATATTCAGTATAATTTTTTATCAATATATTATGGTGCACTAGCGAGTTGACCAGCACAGATATTCCATCAAGTCAATCCCTTATTTTGTTATTTACTTACTATTTCCAAATTACGTTCCCATCTTTCTTTCTATTCTTTTTTAATACAACCTACTTCAATTTTTATACTAATACTAAATTTGATTCTTGATTCATGCTCCCTACATTCACCTAAAGCATTATGTCAAGGTTATATAAAAAAACTAAATTTTTTCCATATCTGGTGGCTTGCAATTAGCGGCATCTGCCTTCAGCAAGTCTCCACTGTCACCATGTTATATTGCCAATCTAAAGAAATTATTCATTATCATATTGTATGTATACCATTGTTTCAAGAATAAATGATGTCTGTCTGTCTGTCTGTCTGTCTGTCTGTCTGTCCTCACTTTTGCTATGGTCATTACTTCTGAGATTTTTCTCTCCGGGACGCTCCCGCCAATACCAATCTTTTGGTTTTTCAGGACAGCCCAAATGACATAATCTAAGCTAACCCTTCCCAAGTTTCTCACACATTTTCAGTACATTTTTGAAAACCCCTCTCCTGTTTCTGTCACCCCTCTACTGTATTTTTTCCAAGGGCCGGTGGTTATGCCCCATATTGGGGTTAAGCAGCCACTACCCCTATTATCACTCATGACATGATTTAATGACAGTTAAATCTTTTTAAAAATTTAGTCAGAATATGGACCAACACAATGCCTATCACCGATACCTTACATCTCCTTTATGAAGAATGCCATCACAAATACTGTCATATGTAAAAATAAGATGAAGGGGCTTAAAAAAGCTAAAAAGCTAGACAAACTGAACTGGTCATTTTGGTTCTGCCTTTTGCTTGCACCCCCTTCCAGTAAAAGGTTGTCTTTCACAAGTAAACTCATCTGCACTAACAATATTTTCACTATGTGGAACCAATCACCTGGAACCACTGGGTGGGTGGTTATGCCCCTGGGGGTGGTTATGCCCCACTCTCCCCTACTTTCATTGGTTTGCAGATTGTAATTCAGAATTTCTATATATTATTGTCCAACATTAACACTGTTGGTAGTGTATTTTTGGTTCATCCTGATGCTCGTAGACTTCAAGTGGAGTCAATTATTGTCCAACACTGTCACTGTTATAAATGTATTTTTGGTTCTGCAAGTTTCCAAGCAAGAACTTCAAGAAGGCTGTTTTTAGCCTTACCGGCCATCAAAAATTATTTCACAAAGGGACAATCTTGACTTTGGCCAAGGTTTATAGATTGCAATTCGAGCGTACAGCATTGTCACTGGTGATTGCGTGCATTCGTAAGAACAATTGTTTATGTCCTCATCGGTCAACTGACATTGGAGAAAGAAACCTTTGGGAGTGGCTGTTGCTACTGTCAGGTCTAAATTGCAATCAACTTCTTCTTTAGTCACCACGGATATGGCTGCAGACTTCAAACATTTACGAGTTACGACAATTTCGAAGTTCCCGGGTTGACCACAAGTTTCGTTGTCCCCGTCCAAGATGTGATCAGTATCCAGAAGACTCGGTGCAGGCCATTCTGACACTGGACAGGGGTGTCCAATGGATGGATGTGCTCTCATCTTCCACTCTGAAATCATAATTATCACATCAAGCAAACATTTTAATATATAATTATCACATCATGCAAACATTTTTATATATAATCTGCCAAAGCAGGAGAGAGCGGTAAGCATTTCTGGATATATACTGACAACACTGTTGGAACTTGGAATGAAGCATTCTCATTATATTTTCGCGACGTTTTTGCCAAATTTTTATATTTATGTGCGGTGTCATTCAACAAACGCTGCTGCGCATGCACACTACAATAATGGCTGCGAGCAGGTAGGTCACGTGATGAGAATGATAATGACGGATCCCACGAAATTTTTGAGATGACAGTACGCCAGGAGTTTTCAATACGTACATGACTAGTGTGGGGAAGGATCGCAAAGCGCTCGCAATTTTAGCGGCCTTCCAGCAAAAAAGATTTCTCTCGCTTTCCCCTCTATCATATTTCAGTGCATGTTTTGGTGAAAAAGTGAATTCAATTTCAGCAAAAACTATTATGAGTCTGGAATTTTAATCCTAATACACTAACCAGCAAAAGAAACGCAACACTTGATTTCGGCTTATAATTTTGCCAATAATTTTTTTTGTTTTTTGGACAAAAACAAATTATATGGTTTGGATCCTTAGATCAACTAGTGTCTTTGTGCCAAAAATCATTCAGCTGTGACCATTTCCTGTCTGCTTTTTGACTTGTTTATCACATTTTGGTTTTTGTAATAAAATATGACCTTACCAACAAGTTACACCAAAAATAAAGGCGCCATTTTAAATAATGGGCAAACGGATGATTAAAGCCGAAAAATTGGCACAGCAACACTATTTTTAAATTTTACAGGACAATTTGAAAATTGGATTTTTTCACATAAAATTTTCAGACAATTTCACTATGTTGTCTAAGAATTGCCACAATTTTTTTCCGAGCAAAATTAAGAGTTTAACACAATTTTTTGCGACAAAGAAGGCAATATTCTTAAAATCACATTAACATGACTTGCACACATTTTTAAAATAACAAGAAAAGTACCCTTAAAAAAGGGTACTGTATCGATCTTACCATGAACCTGAGGGTATGTGTCATGTAATAAAAGGTTTTAATATCTTAAAGTAGGCATTTCTATGAAATAAATACCCTTAGAAAAAATCCAGAGACCCTCCCCCTGTTTCATGAAAATTTATACATAACCACGGATTTGAAAAAAAAAAACTTCTGATATATATGTAAAACCACCTGTTTGGATATTAGTTTGTTAATTGTTCACACATGCACGGTGTACATGTTTTTCAGTAGGCCTACTATTTAATAGTGTATGATGTCAGGCCTGAACAATACCCCCCCCCCCCCACAAAAAAAAATCATGAATCTGCCACTGGTTTTCTGTGGTCAATGGAACTTTGCACCATTGCAGCGCAATGCGCCGAAAAGGTTTTTGCGAGGTTAATATTGCAAATAGAGCAAAATTAATAAGTTCATTGAATTCGGGGGAATTTACTTGATATATTTAGGTTTTTAAATTTTTAAAATCGGATGTTTATTAAGGTTTTTAGGCCAAGTTTTGCATTCAAGATGATGTACACAATCTTTGGTGACGTTTCACACGCAAAAAATATCGCCAGAAATATTCCTAATCTTGTTGAATCGATATACTGTTAAGAATACTTACATATAAGTTTTTTTATAAGTTAAGACATCGATACAAAAAAACAATATGGATCATAGTGCGAGATGTTCCAGATTATAGAGTCCAGACACGGACTAAACAGATACGCTAGTAAAAAAATATTGGCAATTCTTAGACAACATAGTAAAATTGTCTGAAAATTTTATTTAAAAAAAAGCTCTATTTTAAGTGCCCGAACCATAGAGATTTTTTCTGTTACATTTTGAAATGTGCAAAACTCCAATTTTCAAATCGTCCTGTAAAATTCAAAAATAGTGTTGTTGTGCCAATTTTTCGGCTTTTATCATCTGTTTGCCCACTATTTAAAATGGCGCCCTTATTTTTGGTGTAACTTGTTGGTAAGGTCATATTTTATTACAAAAACTGAAATGTGATAAACAAGCCAAAAAGCAGACAGGAAATGGTCACAGCTGAATGATTTTTGGCACAAAGACACTAGTTGATCCAAGGATCAATACCATATAATTTGTTTTGTCCAAAAAAAATTATTTGCAAAATTATAACCCAAAATCAAGTGTTGCATTTCTTTTGCTGGTGAGTGTATATACAATTTTCTCCCATTTTATTTTTCCATGCAAATCCATGAATCCTGACATTCCATAACTCAATCGTCCTTTTAGTATTACACTGAGAGACTATGGATTTTTAACTTAGTAGCACCTTCAGTTATTTCTGCCCCTTCAACGTTTTTCACGTTGTAATATGATGTTCTGTCCAGTGTTCATTATTAATAACACCAGAGGGCATCATGTCTTGTTCAATACAATGAAGGAGGTGTGAATGAAAATAATGTAGTAGATGCTTACTTGTGCAAGTGTAACGGACTTCGAGATACTTGTACGTGCCCGGGCATGGATCTCCAAACGCCAAAATTCGACCGACTTGACAAGAGTTCTTTCCATTACAAGTGTTTCTCGCAGACTCCAGGTACTTCTCTTTATCTCTATCACAATCTATGGCATTCCCGTGAGATCTTCCCATTGAACAAACTCCAAGAGCCAATTCTGTCCGCCCGAAGTTGGCATACTCAACAACCACCATTCCATGATAGGGGCATGAGATGGTGACAGTGAAACCTTGCTTTGCACACTTGATTTTAGAATGCAGAACTGAAACGAAAGGGCTGCCATTAGAAAATATTACAACAACAGGAAAGTGCTATTCTGATTGTTTTCGAAATAAGTCTGGAAATTTCACTAAGAGACAAATGTGTGACAAAATTAATTGGTGAGCGATATGACTCATAATCATGACATTTTTAATATTAAGGCTAAACAGAACTTACAGTCAGACCAAGAATGGTACAGACGCTTGCTGTTTTGTTATTTTGGAGGAATTACAAATTAAATGATGAAAAACGCAATCAAAAAAATCCTTGGCATTACATGTAACCTACACAAAACAAATTCATTGCAAATTGGCAAGAAATTTGGTGAAACAAAATTACTTTTTTGACTACATGAACCAAAAATTATACAGAAGAAAATGAACTATTTACTATTATTTGTAAGTTTTTACCCTAAAATACTGTTCATAAACTACATAAGGACCCTTATGACAGCATAAAATGGCAATTGGGATCATCCATTGAGAAAATTAGAATAAATTATAATGGAGATAAACATTCTGTCCAGTTTATCACATTTTGAGCAGTTTTTCACCTCAAACATACCTTGTATTGATTAAAAAAATTTAGTTTATTTCAGAATTGTATTCTTAAAACTTTCAGAACATGAAAGATTGGAGGCCACATAGTTAGTTCAGTGCACTTTTGTATTTATTTGTACAATTTATGAGGAAGAATATGCATTGTGCTGATTTTTCTTTCGGTTGAGGCGATTCATATTCAGATCATTCATACATATAATAATTAGACAATTGCTCAAAGATGCATGGGTGACCTCTTTAAGACTTCGATAATTATGATGTCGCTGTTTGTTTCATTGAAGACTCTGGTCTAAGGGCAATGAATTTCCAAAGCGAAATTGTCAATTACATGAAGTGATGTAGTCGAGGCTAGGCCATCCAAGGCCGTGAACGAGCTCAAGGCATCAGCCTCCAAACTGAGGCGATGCTGAGGCCATCAAAACATGGCCTCAAGGCCGAGGAAAGCATCCCTGTAATCAGTGTTGGAGGTTGGTTGCTACTTAATAATAATGCAGAAATAAATCAAATTAATCATCTAATAAATTTATTATCCTACTAACTTACCTTGTGCTTCAGTACAGTATACACAGTAATGTAAAATCAGAAGAATGATTGAAAAATAAAAAAATTCCATGTCATCCCTAATATGTCCTGAACTGGGACAGTTTTATCTTTGGCAAAAGCTGACAATGGAACAACATTCAAACTGATCGTAATTTCGTAAAAAAGGAAGATGCTCTTTTGACTAATTCTCCTAATTTATTTAGTGCCATGAAGCCAAGCATTAGTAAAGACATGTATTAAGTGGCCTGTACTGTAGTTACCTTTCAGTAAATTGCTAATGGACAGAATGACGCGTAATCAATGGAGAATATCAGCATGTTTATGACTTTATTCCATTAATTTTAACTAATTTTAGTACTCAGCTTCTAACTAGTTTTTAAATTTCTGTCTGTGCTCTAACAAAAACACTGGTCAGTTGTCACTATGGAAGTAAACAAACTCAACAGATCAAAACAGAAATGCACACTCTTAAAACAGATTGGTTGAATATAGGGCCTACCAATATATTGGTTGAAAATAACCAATTTTATATGTTGAAATAGGACCAACCAATTCA
Source organism: Platynereis dumerilii (assembly GCA_026936325.1). Lineage (NCBI taxonomy): Eukaryota > Metazoa > Annelida > Polychaeta > Phyllodocida > Nereididae > Platynereis > Platynereis dumerilii. Next base: position 33,035,450 of record JAPTHN010000005.1, read on the forward strand.
TTGGTTGCAGTCAACCAATCAAGATTGGTTAAGTTACCAATCAATTTGAAATGGTTAATCTCTCTTACTGTTATTTCAACACATGGAATTAGTTAACCTTTAACTTTAATAATTGGTTGAATGAAAGAACCTTTTTGGCTAATAAGGAACGGGATTATAGTTAGTCAACCTCACGGTCCTAGGACCAACCCTTTGTAGAATTCAGTCTGACAGCTGTTATAAAATTGCCATGGTCCATGGCTTGCCTGATTAGCCTATATAGCATCTAGTGCAAAAATTCAGGATGTAAAGCCATTGAACCCACATGCTAAGTCTCATACGCCCATCCCAGCTGAATGGCTATTCATAAATAAGTTGTTATTTCACTCATCAGGGGTTTCATTTTTTGAGGGTGGGGAGGGCGTTATTTTTCATTTGTTGGTAAGAGGATTGTTTGTTTTTTGCTGTTTTTTTTTGCTTGAGATCTGAAAAGAGAAAAAAGATAATAGTGACAACAAAAAAACAGTTTATCACAGATAAAGATATGCGGGGACAGAGAGATGGAGAAAGTTTAGCTATCCACCAAAAATCAGTAGACTTTTCTTCCTTGTTTTACCAAGCAGTCTACAGTCCATTCACACACCATTAAGATAAAAAACACAATTACCTTGCATAGATATGTCACTGCAATTCTATATTGACTATGGAACAATCCTGTGGGATCTAGAACAATTGTATGTGACTGACTGTTCAAGTTCTTGGTCACTATGGTTCTCCAACCAAATGTTTTGTCTACCTAATCTTAACACTTAAAAGCTATTCATTTAATATTTTTTTTGGAAACAGTGCATCTACAATTATGTGACTCATTGATATAATTGACATGCCTGTGCATCCTGTCGGATTTTTATAATTTCAAAGTTACACAACAAACTTGACTTGACAGTGGATATAGATGGCGACACACGGCTCTCTATTGCTCATGATTCTTCTGTTGTGAAATGCTTAGAATTCTTGGACAAACATGATATGAGCGCTGATCTTATTTATTACACTACCTTGGAACTGTTGAAATTTTAAGTCAGCTGTGATGTGTAAGCTTGGATCATAGCATAAATTATGAGATTATACACTGTTTGTTTGTTGTTACAACTCAGTTATGCTTTTATTGTTGATTAGTTCAATGATTCCTTGCTGATCCTTTACTCACTTGTTCATTTAAACTTCTGTGTACCACATCAACTTGAATACCCTCCTTCGTCCTTTCTCTATTTTAGAGCTATGGACTTTTATTTCAAGCGGCTTTCATGAACGTCTTTACACGTACACTATTACAACTTTTCCTGGCTGTATTGAGGGCAGCATTTATTCTAAGGGGCTTCTATTTTGCTCGGTGGAGGAGAGACACTTTATTCAAATAAATATGGCATAACCATTTTTCTGATCATCAGAGTTGGTTGGATAGTTTTCAAGCAATTCTAGTGGGTTGCCTTTAACCAGTAAAATGGTAGTTTCAACCATAACCATTGATTGATTTTTCCTCAACCAATTGATTGGTTGGTCTTTTCCAAAAAATCAACCAAACTATTTTAAGAGTGTGCAGATCAATGAATGAATGTTCGAGGTCTGGGTACGAAGACATTGTGCTTAGACTATAGAAATATGGTCAACGATCATTCTGTTGATGTGGGCCTAGATATATACACTCACCAGCAAAAGAAACACAACACTTGAATTCAGCTCAAATATTTGCAAATTCATTTTTTTGGTCAAAATTAATGCCATTGATTTATCGCGGACAAGCTTATTTGTACCAAATATCATTCACCTGCAATCACCTCCTGTCTTTCTATGATCCGTTCAATCAATTTGAGATTTTGCACTGAAAAAGAACTTCTCTATACAATCTTACAACCAAAAGGATAATGACCTTTGAAAGCCTGGCTAACGGACAATTAATCAAAAGCTGAAAAATTACTACAGCAGCTTTTTTTTTTAGATTTTACAGACAATTTTGAAAATTCGCGTTTCACATTTTTTGAAACACAATGAACAAGATATTGATATTTTGATATCATCTCAGAGAAAAAAACGCAAAGCAACATACTTTATTAATAAGAAAAAATTGTTTGTTGCATTGAAGACTCAATTTTAAAGGTGAGAATAACAATCGCTACAAATAAAACGCAAACATCTCATGATATCTACTCTGCACAAGGAGTGCCTACTTAACTCTTATAAAGAGATTGTACTCCCTATACACACACAATAGTCAACAGCAGTCAGTTGCCACAAGCAGTGAACTCTGCCAGAATTCACATGCAGCAACTGACAGGCAACTGCCCCTGTGGTGGAACAACTGCCCTAAAAGTTGAAACTGACCCATCAAGCTTATATTGTCAAATGGTCCAAAGTTGGGAGTTTAATCATGGAAGATCTAAATTGACTCCTGCATGACCTTTTACTTGAATTCCGAGTCTCTTGACAGCCGGTGCTGTTCAGCAACAAAGGGACTGGGGTCTGCACAATCTCATAAATTCATTTTTTGGATTTTTGTGCTTAATGTATTGATGGTAAATATTTCTTAAGGAGGTGTTGCTTGATTCAAGAATAAATATTCGAGGTCTTAATGCGCTTGAAATTAATATTTCATGGCAAATAATCGAGAAATTCCAGATATTTATCAGAATAGCTCTAATTAAAAACTGTAGTAGTTATTTTTTCTTACAGTTTCAAGGCGAAATGACAATTTTACACTTACAGTGCAGGACTGAAATAACATACACTATCAGTGCAGTGGGACCCAACCCTACCCAAAAAACTTTGATGACCTCCTGGGCGCCCCACCCCCACATCATCCAAGACCCCCTAGTTACACCACTGATTCGAGAGGAGGAAACATTTTGCATTTAATACACTTTGCCAGAACTTTACTCTAGAGAGGAGCTGGAGGAATGATTTTGAACACTCCTGCTCATAAATATGGAATTCTTTTTTAAAATTACATTTCAGAGTGTGAGTGCAAGCAAGATCAATTCTAAAGGTCAAGTCATCTTCTCTATTCACTCATTACAGCGAAACACTTTGATATAGAATTGAAGTGGACTGTGGCACTGTGAAAACGGCACTTCGTGTGTCATCATGCTGATGATTTGTCATGATCAAACCCAATACTTTCAATGTTAATTTGATTGAAGGAGACTTATATATACATCCCACTTGTTGGTGACAGCCGAACGAAAGGATTATGCATCTGATTTTCACTCTAAAATTTGTTATTAGAAGTCAAATGGCTTACTCTTGATCATGACCAATCAAACAGCCTCTATGATATGGATATCACAGTGTGTGTCGGGACAAATGATTGTGATAATGGTGATGATTTTGTCCCAAGTGCACTTGCTGATACGTATAAGCAGCTGGTGACTGCTGCAACCAAGAAAGTGAAGGATGCATCCAAGGTTAAAGTTGTTAGCATCCCTCCTCGGTCTGATGATTCGAAAAAGCAAGAGAGAGTATCTGCCTTGAATGCTTGTCTCTGCACTGTCGCTGAAGAAATGGGTGCCACCTTCACCAATAATGATCCTGCATTTCTCCTGCAGGATGGATCCCCGAATGACGGATATCTGCATCAGGATGGTATCCACTTGAACGCAAGTGGCACAAATCGTCTAGCCAAAAAGATGCATCTTTTGGTCAAGGATCAATTTCGTGGCAATGTATGCAAGGACTTTAATCGTGGGCGGCAGCCCACTAATGACTGGAGTCAAATGGTACGGTCTACAAATCAGATCAGACGACCTCTACCACGGAACCCTGAGTACACGCACAGACAAGCCAACCAAACTACATCCAGAAGAAAGTGTTGGAACTGTGGGGAGCTGAACACTGTAGCCATGAACTGTCGCCATGGTCAGCCCATTAGATGTAACTCATGCCGCACACTCGGTCATAAGTCTAAATTTTGTAGTGGACATTAGGATGTTGGCCATGAAGAGTGTGCCGGGAGTGTGCTAAGTAACTGTAATGAAGATATTTTATGTAAAAATCGATTTTATCCATTGTTAAATTTATGTGATCTTGAAATATGTGATGATGAATGTTCTGAAAATTTGTGCACTCCTGCAGGTCTAACTGTCGAAAGTGATGACAAAACTCTGAAAGACAAAAGTTATGTAACCAGCGGTTGTCCTATCAGTAAACTGTCTTCTGAAAAAGGTTTTATTGTAGCATGTCTAAATGTTCGTGGTGTTCTATGCAAGCTTGACCAAGTAATTAAGTTGTTGAATGATAGTGATATTGATGTACTCGGCCTATGTGAAACATTTCTAGATGAAAATGTGTCTGTAAATGAATATGAAATCTGTGGTTATAATGTTATTACAAAACACAGAAACCGCCATGGAGGTGGTGTTCTGTTTTATGTGAAAGAAGGTGTCAAGTTTGAGGTCATTGACCTGAATGTTTCTTCCACTATTGAAAGCTTATGGATCAAACTCAAATGTGATTCTGTAAGTGTTGCCCTGGGTGTTATGTACAGGCCACCCTCTGCAAATGTTGCCTATTATGAAAGTATGCTTGACAAACTGGATCACATACATGCAGTTTATGATAAGGTTATTCTTATGGGAGATTTAAACTTCAATTACACACTTGAAAGTAATATCAGATCAAACAATCAGGTTCACAACATTGAATGTTTGTATGGAATGAAACAACTTGTCACTTATCCAACAAGAGTAACCATGACTACTTCAACACTATTAGATGTTATTTTGACAAATATTCCTGAAATGCATGAAAAGACTGGAGTTTGTGATATCAACATTAGTGACCATTTTATGGTATTTACTGTTATTAAATATTGTAAGATTTATGCAAAGCATAATACAGTTAGGTTCAGAAATTATAAATTATTTTCTGAAGTTGAATTCTTAGAAGCATTGAGATCTTGTAGTGATATTACAGATTTGAACTGGTCACGGTCTGATGAATTTGAAATGAGATGGGAGAAGTTCAAAGAGAGTTTTCTGGCTATAAGTGACAAACATGCCCCCTTGAATACCAGAAGACTTAAAAAAAGAAACAATCCCTGGGTTACCTCTGATATCGTTAACCTAATGTATGAAAGGGACCATTTAAAGAAACAAGCAGTTGTATCAAAAGACAATGATTTATGGGTTAAGTATAAGAATGTCCGAAATAGAGTAAATAATTCATTGAAGTTTAACAAAAAGAAGTATGCAACTGACAAAATTAACGAATGTAGAGGAAATTCAAAAAAGACATGGAAAGTACTTAATGAACTAACTGGAAACATACAGAAAAAGTCTGTTCATCCTAATGTAAGCGCCCAAGATTTTAATAATTTTTTCTCTTCAATTGGAGAAAGAACTGTTTCAAGTATTGTTAATGGCTCAGCTGAGGATTTTTATTGGAGAAGTCAAGAATGTCTATATAAGTTTAAATTTCAGCATGCTTCTTATAATGTTGTCCTCAAATATCTCTTACAACTAGGACAGGATTCCTCAATGGATGTACTTGGGTTTGATAAGAAACTATTATGCTGTGCTCGGGAAGTTATAGCCCCAATATTATGTAAATTCATAGATGTTTCCATCAATTCCAGAATTGTATTAGATGACTGGAAAATGTCACGTGTGACACCTATTTATAAAGGTAAAGGGAATATGGAAGATCTTGGTAATTATCGACCCATAAGTGTAATTAGCCATGTTGCAAAAATTGTAGAAAAATTTGTGCAAAGTCAGGTTATGAAATTCTTAGATGATCATCAGTTAATAACCCCAGACCAATCGGCTTTTCTTAAAAACCATAGCACCCAAACTTCTTTACATAGGGTTATCGATGACTGGTTATTCAATATAGATGATGGTTTGTTAACAGCAATGTGTAGTCTTGATATTAAGAAATGTTTTGATACCATTAATCATGAAATTTTAAAGAAAAAAATGAAAATGTATGGCTTTACTGATGATGTACTCGAATGGTTCAGTTCCTATTTATCAAATAGAGGAAGTAAAGTTATATCAAATTGTGAATTCTCAGATGTTAAGTATACAAATATAGGCGTTCCACAAGGTTCTGTCCTCGGACCTACTCTGTTTTTAATTTATATAAATGATATTAATAACTATTTAGGATCAGCTATTTGTAATTTGTATGCAGATGATGTACTGATCTATTGTAATGGAGATAATGTTGAAGATGTTTATGAAAAATTGCAATGTTCTCTAGATAAAGTAAAACAATGGTATGATAAAAATCTCTTAGTAGTAAATGCATCAAAATCGAATTCAATGTTAATTACCACTAGACAAAGGGAAATGTTTTTGAATAACGAAATGGAATTATTCCTTGGTGATGATAAACTTGGCGATGTAGACTGTTGTGATTATCTTGGACTTAACATAGATAAAAATTTAACTTGGTGTACCTATGTTGACTCATTAAGTAAACAGTTATGTAAAAAAGTATGGATGTTGTCAAGGTTAAGATGTTTCTTGCCTCATCAATCTCTGGTTCAATTGTATAAAAGTTATGTCCAACCAAAGATAGACTATGCCATCACTGTCTGGGGCTATTCATCAGAACTTAATATTTGTAAAATTCAACGAATGCAAAATAGAGCTGTGAGAGCAATTTATGGAAATTTTGACTATATCAATGTTAGAGGGATAGATCTATTGATTGACATGAAAGTTATGAATGTTAAACAAAGAAGGGATTATTTTATGGCACTGTTAGTTTTTAAGAGCATACATGGTTTAGCACCTGATTATTTGAGTAATGAAATTATAATGAAAATAGAGGTAAATAGCAGGTTAACCAGACATGTTAATGAAAATGATGTATTTGTACCAAATGTTCACACTGAGATAGCGAGGAATTCTTTCTCCTACCAAGGACCAAAGATATGGAATGGTTTACCAGACTGTGTAAAGGAGTGCACAAATATTGAAAGTTTTAAGAGTAAAGCTAAAGAGCATTTTTTAAGTAAATTGTATATGTAACTTGTTACAGTATTTTAGATTCTATTTTTAACTGCTTTTACTTGTTTGTGTGTATATATTATATATATTTTGTTACTTTTAACAGGGCCTCGTTGAAAAACAGGCTTGACCTGAACGTGATACCCTGAATAAACATATTTTCAATCAATGATTCCCATGTTGAAAGTAGAGACGATGACACTTCATCGGCTATCCTGTGTCACCAAGTGCCGTTTTCACAGTGCCGCAGTCCACTTTAATTCTATATCAAAGTGTTTCGCTGTAAAAGCCTCATCTACATTTTTTGCAAGAATTTTCAATTTTTGGTTTAATTAACCTCACACTAAAAAAACTTCTGAATTTCCATATTCCGTGCTGCTGTAACTTTTCCTTGGGTTAACACGGCAGCATGTGTTTTAAACAACAACATATTCGTCCTTTTAGCGGTCATTGAAGGTAGTTACTATTGAATCAGACCATTATGTGCTCAAACAGAAGTTGCTATAAAGGTGTCATTTTTAATGGAGAATGTTGAAGTATTCCGTATTTATGAGCAATGGTGTATTTAATGCACTCTGCTAGCCGCAAACTCGTAATATGTACAATGAACGCGGCTAAACACAAAAAATTAGTTCAATCTATAGTGGAGACTTTTTTTACTAATTAATCTTCATAAAAGATTCATGGGATTTGCTATTGTGAAAGACATCAATTTTGGTCAAACGAAAGTTATGAAAGGGTTATGGAAAAATGTCGATTGATTGTATACAAATGTCTTAGCTTCAAAATGATAGCGTTTACAGACATATTATTCATAAGTTGATAATGTTTGCTTACTGTGGTCGCTGTCATCATAAGGTAATGTACATGATTGTATAATAGTAGTTTAACCCTCTACGATTCCAGTGATATCAATCAAATTTGATGAATTTCTAGTTATGCCTGGTTACTAGATTTATTTCTGAAATCATTTTTTTAAATCTTTCCAGTTGCAGCTTCTGGATAGCGGTACAACAGTGAAGTGCTTGCCTCTTGCAAATACGCAGTTTTAACCACTGTTGCTTCTTGTTCAACTATTGGATCAAGCAGCCATTTCAATCCATCACATCAATTTCTGATTCCATCACAACCATATCTGAATCCATCGCAGCCATATCGGAATCCATCGCAGTCATTTCTCTCTCCATCGTGCCATTTCTAATCCATCACAGCATTTCAGAATCCATAGCAGCCATTTCTCTTTCCATCGTACCAGTTCTGATTCCATCGCAGTCATTTCGGAATCCATTGCAGCCATTTCTGTTTCCATTGCATTTTTTCAGAACCATGATTGCATTGCAGTTGTCATTCATGATCTCCTTTTCAAATTTCTTGGATGTTGAAGGTAAATATACAGAAGTCAGAAGTTCTTTGTAGGAGGGTGGGTTGATTTTTTCCAAAGGAAGTATTCCATTTCAGGACAATTAGGGCATTATTTTAAATGAAATCAAGAGAATCAAGGAAACATACACGATTAGACGTTCCAACCAAAGGGGTACCACACGCAGATAATTTTTGGAGGGTAATCAATGTTTGATTCAATTTTATAATCCAGGAAACCATTGATTTTCTATAATCTTAATTTAGGTCTTTTTTACCACGTAGCCCGAATTTGCAATGTATGCCAAAATTCAGGGGGGAAAAGGGTGGGGGGCGACCGACTCCCCTGTCTTCGCCCACCCTCAACTATGTTTCTTTAGAGGTGGACTGTTCTAAGAAAATAAATGCTAATAAAAGCTAATAAAAGTCAAAAGATCGAGTAATGTACAAATTTGTCGCGTTGATTTATTTTAGAATTATTATTATTCAGGTTACTCTGCCATCAACTGCACTGGCTTCAGCACTGTAGTCTACCCTTATTGTCAAGGAGATTCACGTGTTGTTGTGGAAAGAGCAAACTTTGGGAGGACTGCACCTGACCCAGAAGTCTGTCCTTTAAACTCGAATCATCGCAATGACATCAATTGCAACCCGTTTGAAGAAATGTATACGTCCGTGGCAAAACAACGATGTGACGGGAAGAAATCTTGCATGATGTACAGGTTACCTGACCATGGAGATCCTTGCAGCGGAACATTCAAATATATAGAGGTTCACTATAAATGCATTGGTAAGTAGCAACCTGGCGGACACACCTACACTGTAAATTCTGAAATTCTGGGTTAGCTCAAATGATTGAGTGAGATGGTTGCACAATTTGTTTTGGCCATGATAGCTTGCAGTTTTGAGTTATGATAATCTTTATGTTGTTATAACCAGTGTTCGAAATAAGGGGGGGGTCAAGGGGGTTTTGACTCTAAATTCAAAATTTACAATGTATGCTGCAAAAAAAATTGTGACAAGGTCTCGATCTTTGTGAAAATTTCGGTGAGCTTTCCGGTTAGCCTTCCTCATGATACAGCTCCAGCCATGGCAGCCGTTGGGCAGGTTCCAAGGGCAGAGATTGTTGGAACAACACCCGATGAATTGTTCTTATACTTTCCTCTTAAAGGTTTGCTATCAAATCAGTTGAGCTAAAGGCCAGCCCCCAAGCCAAGTAGATTGATGATACACTTAACCAACTACACTATATCTCCCAACTTCTCTGAGAGATTTTGACACACTCCACTCTAAATCTGTGCAACCTACCGCCATTAATGTTAATGTCCCGAGCAGGGGATTATTCAAGAGAAAATATCAGCAGCCAAGAACTTCAAATTGATTAAATCAACCAAATGCGACTCGAAAATCTCAGAATAATTCGGTCTCTCGGTGACAAAAATACATGTATAGCAGCAATCTGTTTATTGGGAGACCCTTTTAGTCGAATAGTCGCCATGTTAAATATCATCATAAAATATATGCACTGAAGCATTCACATATATCTCCTCAGGTGTAAAATAGCATGTTTTTATTTTCAGTCTGGGAAATGAAAGCGTTCTCCCAAAACAAACCATGTCATGTCCTGGAATGGCCAAGCCCTTCTTTGCTACCGACCAACTTCTTTCATGACGGAGATGAAGCAACGTGCGAATCTCCCGGAAATGTGGACATTGTTGCTTCTTTTGAAGAGTACCATACGGCTGTAAATGTGTCGGTGACAGTTGCTAGTGAGATTGACTGTTCCACGGAAATAGTAGCCGCAAGCAGAGTATCAGATACCATTTTGAAGGAATGTGCGCTAAGCGGAACAAATGCTACCAACTGCTCTTATGTTTGCGAGGCATGTTCGACTAAATCAGTGCAAATATCAATAAGGCAGCATCTTATGAAAGCGGTAGTGCAACTTTGTGAAATTGTGTTGATGATTTAACACATACTTTATGAGATGATGGGGTGCCGCAAGGTAACGCAGGCAGAAGGGGCAGTCAGACGAAATAGGGCAAATCTTATCCGCAGCAATTTTGTATGATAAAATCTAAATAGAGAGTCAATAAGGCCTATCTCAAAAATAATGAAGCCACAGGGCCGGATTGCATTGGGGGTCAAAAAATGTAGGAATGGATCTTTGCAACAACTTTATATTGCACTATTGCTTTGAATACATTCTTGTGCCAAAGTCCAGAAAATTTCATGACAATATTACTGACGGTTGTCGAGATAATCTTAAAAATACATTGAAAAACATGAATTTTTCACTATTTTAGCATGACATCACATTTTTCTTCACTTGAATTATTTCAAATGTATGAAATTTGACATATATATATCTCATTGTCATTTTCTTAATTTTCCTTTTATCTCTATGTCCAAAGGCTTCATAAATTCATTGAAACAAGTATATTTTTGTGCTTGTTTTGACAATATTGAATTCTTTGTGTTCAAAGGTTGACTTTGAAAAATTGAGTCAAATTTGAAGCTTCCTGATCTGGGATGTTGTAATTTCCCTTTCACACATGTCAGTAGACCGAGGTCACAGTCTTCACGTTGCTGTAGGCAACGTAGACTGAGGACATTACCTTTACTGAGTACTCTTGGTGACAATAACAAACAATCAAACAAGAACCATACAAACGCAAAACTGTAATCTGCAAAGTTGTAAACAGAAAGCAACATAAGCAGTCATCTGGTTTTGTCGCCAGTCCTGAAGTGTTTTAAACACAAAGAGCAGTCAAGATTTCGAAAAGTGGGCGGGAACATGCATTTCTGTATGTCTTTTGTAAAAAATACAGAATATGTGGCAGTTCATCACTTGTGAAAATTTTTTTTAAAAAAGCATAAATTAAATTAAAATGTGCTTTCCTGCTTTGGTTTCAATATCTATCTATCTATCTATCTATCTATCTATATATCTATCTATCTATCTATCTATCTATCTATCTATCTATCTATCTGTCTATCCAAATATCCACGCATATGGGTCCCTATATATTTTTATATCTAAGCCAATCTATTAGATTTTTTTTAATATACCTTGATTACAATAACACTTTAGGCCTATAAAGAGGGCTGGAATTAAGTATATTCCACCAAAATGCGATCTGAACTTGTCAAATGTGGTCTAAGTCAATCACTGTTCAGCAAAGTGTATTTGAAGCAACCAATCACACAAATCAGATAAATGCTTGACTGAGTTTGATTGACTGCTAAAAGTGTCAGTTCAAAGCTGTTCATTTCAAAACATAAAACACAAACAGAAAAAGTGAATCATGAACAACATACTGATTAACAGTTATGTTTGTACAACATTCTAATTAGCAGTTATCTGTTTGTACAAAGCCTCCCTCCATTCAGCATAAAACTTCTGTCATTTTTAGTGGTAATTTTGTTGAAAATCGGCCGATTTTGACACTTTAAAATACATTGTACAGGAAAATTCTGAAAATCGCACACAATACATTTTAAACCATTTCCTATCAGCCCATACCTTTATTGTTGATGGGAATAGGCCCTAAACCCTAAAATGAGGCAGAATATTGTTTTTTGTTTTTTTAATAAGATCCAAAGGGCACTCCATGCCCCCCTCCCCCCTTGCACTCGGGCAGGAGGAGCAATTGTCCCCACTCTCCCCCCCCTCCCTGTTCTGACACCCCTCTAATCAACTATTTAGGTTTTTATTGTATCAGTCTATCGATTAAATAATCTCGTTAACTGAATTTTTATGTCCGGTAGACCCGAGAAGCTAAAAATCAATTGTTATGTTTGCTTGAGAGGTTCTTCTGAAGTTTTGTTGACATATACACTCTAAAAAATTTCAGACAAAATTGGTTTTTTAGATTCAAAATGGTTTTTTGAAAAACCAAATTTCAATGCAAAACCAACATGGATTTTTAAAAAAATCCATGTTGGTTTTGCATTGAAATCTGGTTTTTCAAAAAACCATTTTGAATCTAAAAAACCAATTTTGTCCCGACATTTTTTAGAGTGTAGGCCATATCCATGTGGCCAAACGTTCAAGTCACAATGTGGTCACACCGATTGAGGGAGCAATGGGTTATTTCATTATTGTTGCCAGTTATGGTTGTTTAGTAAAATATCATGCATCAAATGTCAGAGGAAATTTGCATGTGAGGAGATCTGCTACAGAAATTTTATGAAAAAATGCAGGTTCAACCAAAAAAAAACACAAACTGTAATCCTATACTGACTGCATTACTTATTTCTATTCTTATGTTTTTATGACACATGTATCTTCATGATATTCCGTTGTCGAATAAAAGTTTATATATATATATATATCCATAAACCTAACCCTATAAATTGTAATCGTAATTTTGATCCTAGGCTGACGCCACGAAATAAATCCCATATTCCCTCAAACTCGGGATATAACTAGCACTTATTATCATATGTTATGTAATATGTATTCACTATAATGAGGTGCATGGTCAATGTTTGCCCTCGATAAAGGTATGATTTGTAAGAATTGTTTGTGGTAGAAAAACAGGTTCATTCCTGAAATTGTCAATTGGTGGCAGTCATGTACACTTTCAATGGACCAACTGCCATCTATTGCAAGTTCCTGGAATTATTCTATAATCTGTCCTGGAATTATTCCATTTTTGTGCAACAAGATCTAAGATGTTAGGGTTCCTGGATGCTAAACATGTTTTCACTTGAATGCCAGTTCAATCAATGCTGAAATATAAGAATTATGAAATGTTGTGTTTCTTACACTGGAGTGTTTATAACTTAATATTTATCATTTACACATAAAGTAGAGAATACTAAACCCACGGAATATGATTGTCAGGGTCTTAAAGGGTATGAGTATTTTTACACAAAATATTAAAAAAGTAAACATAAACTATCTAAATAAATTTATAAGAGACATTGTGCAGACGTTTGTGCACGCAAGCATCTCTCGAGGCCGGCCTCTGGGCATATTTTGATGGCCTCAGGCTCTCAGCCATTCTCTCATATACCAATACTGTGTAAGTATGCAGACAACACAGCATTAATTGGTCTTTGTAGAAATGATGACATCTCGTATAACGTTGAAGTTGAAAGATTTTAGAAGATCTTAAAATTTACATCACAATCTTGTGATCAATGATGAGGTGGTTGAGCGAGTAAACCAGTACAAATATCTTGGTACGGTAATTGACAATAAGCTCTCCTTCGAAGAAAATGTTAATGTCATTTATAAAAAGGCAAATTCCAGACTATATTTTCTGAGGAAACTTTACCATCTAAAAGTTGATACAACAATAATGAACTTATTTTATACATCTGTAATTGAATCCGTGATTAGCTTTGGTATTGCCGTTTGGTTTGGCAATTGTACTGTAGCATCAAAAATGAAATTGTACAGGATTATTAAACATGCTAACAAACTTGGTGTCAATGTAAGCAAAACTCTGGAATATTTGTATAAATTTTATGTTACTCAAAGAACTAAGGTTATAAGATCAGATGTGAACCATCCTTTACACCATATGTATTGCCTCCTAAGATCCGGCATAAGATTAAGAGCAAATCCAACCAGAACAGTCAGGTACAATATATCTTTTGTTCCTGCTAGTATTAGATTTTTCAATAACCAGTAACTTGTATTATTATTATTATTATCACACTATTATTGTTTCATGTACTTATTTGATTTTTTGTTTTGTTTGTATCGTTTGCACGTAATGTCAAAACAAATTTCATGTATTACATGACAATAAATTCTTATCTTATCGTATCGTATCGGCCTTGGCCCGGTCTTGGTTGTCTTTGGCCTCTTTGTTATAACATAAAACAAGAAGCTATGTTACGCAGCTCAAAGGAATTGTGCAAGCATCTCACAAGCCCCTTTTCCACTGGACACATAGAGTCACGTTTCATTGCATTATGTTCAAAATCAGAAAACGCATCCAAAAGCATTGGGGAGCACCTTTCCAATGACTTTGGATAACCACGTTAATCTGTGTGTTGCAAGGCAGTTGCATAGCTTTACATAGCCGTGCAATTGGAGTGCATATGCTTGCAATTTGCTTGCTGCGTCAGCCAATCTCTAAATTGCCAATCTCCAAATATCTCAAATAGTCAAAAAGACTTGATTTAGATATTGGCAAAGAAAAAACCATGCCCATCTCTGCAATTATCGCTCATTTCATGTCTTTTCGGGCCACTTAGAACATTCACAAATAGTGAATTGACTGTGCCCGATCCTGCAATTATCGCCCATCACTTCTTTTCTGAGATGCGGGACCCGTTTGCGGGACGCGGGACACGGGATATCAATTTTTTCAAAGAAATAAGTGAGTTAGACTCGGTTTTTTATTTGAAAGACTTCTAATAATGATAGAAGAGTAATTTTTGCACCAGTAGATGCGTCTTGGAGAGACTTATTCATTCAGCGACATTACTAGTTCATAAATTTGAAAATATTCAAAAATTCGTTAAAAGTAAAATTGAAAATTAATAATCTAGCTAAGCTCGCTTTAATTCGAATTGAGGACTTCTAATAATGATAGATGCGAAATTTTTACACCAATAGATGCGTCCTGGAGAGACTTGTTCATTCAGCTAGATTAGAAGTTCGTAGCTTGGAAAATGTTCAAATATTCGTTAAAATTGAAAATTAATAATTCTGTGAGATTTGATTAAATCCACTAATATAACTTGAAAAATTCTCGAAAATGTTCTAATCTAGCTACGGCGATGAATCTGACCTCTAAAAATAGCTATTTTCAAGCCGAATTTAATGGTAAAAAAATCAAGTTTGTATCTTTACTAGAAGCCACGCAAATCATAAAAAACCGAATCCCGCATTTTCGGGATTTCCGCTGCTGTACCCCACTTTTTAATATCGAAACTGGGCGATAATTGCAGGAATGGGGGGCCAGTCAATTTCACCTTTTTCAAAAATCACCTTTCCTGAAATCACCTTTTGATAAAATCACCTTTTGACAAAATCACCTTTTTTTTGCCAAAATCACCTTTTTTTCCAAAAATCACCTTTTTCCTACCAAAATCTCCTTTTGTTTTTATTTTAATTTTTTTTAGGTTTTTCACTGAAAATAATTGAAGTTTATGTTAGAAAAAATATATTTATATGAATTGATTCTAAATAATTGAATAAATACAACATTTTATAACCAATTTATTGACTCTGTAATTAAAGACAAAACATTTGATGATATTTATACCTCGTATATTTCTGGTTATTGTCACAGCTTATAATTTTCTTTTAAATTAATTTCTAGTCAAACTTTTTAGGGTAAATTGTACTGATAAGTTGTTGCTGTGTCACAATATATGTCTTATTAACTAAACATTATGACATACTTGTAAACCAAACATCAGCTTATTTAAGAATCTTATAAAATGGCATTATGTTAGATATTACATTTAATCTTTGTTTCTCTAAGTACAATTCTGAAACTAGTAGTTCAAGATTTTGTAATATCTCATTAAATTATACTTTTTTTTTAATTCATGCATTTCTGAATTTTAATAAAAACGATGAAATTATCAGACACTACATTCTGAAGAAAAAAAAAAGGATAGGTCTATTGTTCTTCAAAAGGTGTGAATGCATTGGCATGTTGTTTTAACTGAACAACTTGTTGCATAATTAAAGCAAACGTGTCAAGTAATAGTTTAAAGGAGATAGTATAATCATCAATTGAAAAAAAAAGATGAATGTATAATTATCCTCAATTGAAAATATCATATAACTGTTACGCCGGGATCATGATGATAATAACCCTTTTTTATTGTGAAAATCAGCAGATAGAAAGATAGATAGATAGATAGATAGATAGATAGATAGATAGATAGATGACAACTAAATAATTTTAAATTTGCAATTATAAATGTGAATGACTTCTATTTAGTATGGATTTAATCTATATTTATGTGCATATTTATGCAATTTTATTTATTTTGTTGTGCATGGCTGGGGCACGTTGGATCATTGTAAACTGGATTGACTGACAAAAAATAATCTGCAAAATGCCAGCTGTGTAACTTTTTTACATAAATAGAGCACCAAAGTCATTCCTGTACTATATGAGGGTGATTTCAATTAATTTGACTATTCTTCCTTGTAGCTGAAACAAGACTTAATATAATTATCTGGTAAATATTCAGATATAATCATTCTGCAATGACTCAGAAGTGTGTATTGTGATCTGTGTTAATAAAATGTGGTGTTTGCTTACTTTCTTTTAATTTGCTGGACTTTTATTCCGTGGTCCAACGTGCCCCACATGGCGGTCCAACGTGCCCCGGACCCGGTGCACGTTGGTTGTTGAACCATTAAAAAAATAATGTTTAAACTATATAGTATAGGTACAAAGTAGATCGATTTGTTTTGGCTTGAGGGTATTGTAAAAGTTAGGAAGTCAGTCAGTAAATATATTTTTCGAATTATAGACAAGTTTTTGATCGAGAGCCAATAAATAGAAAAAGTGGTCCAACATGCCCCGGTCTCCCCTACAGCTAAGTTCATTGACCTGTTAAAAAGCAATTAGTACAAGATTTAGCAAGTTCTGGTCTATTAAAGTGGAGGAAAAAAAATAAAAATTTAAAAGGAGATTTTGGTATGAAAAAGGTGATTTTTGAAAAAAAAGGTGATTTTGGTCAAAATAAAAAAGGTGATTTTGACCGAAAAGGAGATTTTGGAAAAGGTGATTTTTGAAAAAGGTGATTATAACTGGCATTCGCAGGAATGGGCACGGTTCAGCTATTTGTCAATGTTCTAAGTGGCCCGAAAAGATATTTAGAGATTGGCAAATTTTGCCAATAGTTAGAATAATGTGCCAATAGTTAGAATAGCAATGTTCTCAGCCCAAAAAGACAATTGTGGAGATTGGCAAAGTTTGCCAATAGTTAGAATAGTTGGCCAAAAGGAGAAATAGGAAATTGTGCCTTTGGGAAAGATGGCAAGATTTTGCCAAAAGGAGAAATAATTTGCCAATAGTCGCAATAGTTTGCCAATAGGAGAAATAGTCATGCCCGATTTTAAAATTGGGCACGATTTAGAGATTGTCTGCAGCACTTGCAAAAGGCCTGCATATACCTGCGTATTGGTACTTACAGCTGTGCAAGCAATCTTTTTTCAGGAATAAATCGTCCCTTTAATTAACTGGACCTCAAATAATTAGCATTGAACTCCAATTCACTTGCCTGTCGATGCATATTGATGCATACTGATGCCTAGCAATGCATAGACTTCACATAACAGTGCATTGGCTTCACATAATACTGCATACCATGACATTGGCTTGCAAAGTGGCTTACGTTTCATCTATCTAAATAAAAGTGTAACGCCAGTGGCACATTCGACACTTGGGGTCCCACCTCTGACGTCTTCAAGATCACCCCATTTTCTCTTTCGCATTCACCACCCCCCATATGCATAAAAAATTTTTTTACTTGCCATATCCAAAAACCTACTCCCCCCAAACCACCCAAATTTCTCATTTCAAACACAGCTATTTTGTGCCCCCTCCCCCAGTATCTAGATCAGCCTCTGCCTGGCTTCACAGTCCACTTTGTCCACGACTTTCACAAGCCCTGCCACTCCTCACACCATCTTATGTGCACATTTCCTCTTTTTTCAAACATGCCCTTCTGATGAATCCACATGCAAATCAATTCCTGATGGTCCTATCCCTTCGATTCAAATGTCCAAGGATTGAACAAGCAATGCCACAGCAAGCAGGCCATTCCTTCGTGATTATACTTCCGGTCTGAACAGTTTGTTGTGATCCAAGCAGGCTGCATTTTCGCGCCTTCTGTACATGTATGGCTGTATTGTATGTACATCCTTTAAAGCTTAATTACATTCAAATTGACTTGATTGATTCCCTTTTAATCCTGTCAAAGGTAACACTTACACTATCAAGTGCAATTCATTTTCACACCTCGATACCTGTCATCTATCAACTGTCTGCTCTGTTGTGGACGCTACTTGAGCACATAATGCACATTGATGGCAATTTGCACTTTGATAAAAGAACCATTCTAATAACTTAAAATGCCTCTGTCATTGATCTTTTTTTTTTTTGTCCATATTTTTCTAAGACAGGCTTCAAAGTCAATAAACGGCAAATATTTTTCATGTTTTACATGATATTCCTCTAAATTCGTACTCTTTCATGTCTGATTTTACTGCTTATCTATGAGTTTACTGTTACACTACTTACTTTTAGCCCTTACACATGATACTTTATGCCTCTGTCTTAATGTAAATACAAATGTAGGCCTGCATAACACTTACCTTTCCCTGCAAAGTGAGTTTAAATAAGGAAAAATATATTGACTGAATGGCACTTAATGTGTCACTTTGTCAAATATAAGTTACCTTCACACCTATCCACAGTCCAATCAGACAACTACCAATTTAATCATCCATTTGATCTTCCCTGACTTCTGACTTTACTTGAATCTCTTGATACATATATATGTATACATGCATGCATAGATAGATAGATAGATAGATATATAGATTGCTAGATAGATATATATAGATAAAAGATAGACAGACAGATAGATAGACAGACAGATAGGTCGACAGATAGTCATGGCCATGCCCATAGACATAGCCATACCCAGATAGTCATATATAGATATAGATGGCCAGATAGATAGATAGCCATAGCCACATAGTTATACATACAATGACACAGATATGTAAACGGATAGATAGACAGCTACATAGTCAGCCAGGCAGTTACATAGACAGATATACACATTGAGAGATAGACATCACATTTTATGCACTCTCTCTCACAGGGCTGTCGTTTAGCATGTCCTGGTCATATTATGCTGTGTCTCAGCCACATTACCGACTCTCCCCCTTCCCCCCCCCCCCCAAAAAAACAACAAAATATATATTTACAATTCCAGTCCACCTCCTTCATACATTTATCACTGGGTAATTCTAGTTGCATATAATACCAAAATGCACCTCTCATGCGTTCAAATTAAACATGTTTAATTTTTCTACCCTCACTGTGCGGTTGTACACGTTTTCATGCATTTGACTGCATACTCTTGCACAGCTCTGCATAACATTGCATAACATTGCAAACCACAATGCTGATCCACTGCTTTTCTTGAATGCGTGTTCAAACGCAGGCAAACGTGTCCAGCGGGAAAGGGGCTTGAATCAGTCATTTTTTTCAGTCACCCTAATATAACACATTCCCCTCTAAAGGTCCGCTATCAAACCAGTTGAGCTAAAGGGCCGGCCCCCAAGCCAAGTGCTTAGGAGCAACCTATTATACCCAACCCACTATACTATATCCCCCAACTTCCCTGAGATTTTGACACACTCCAGTCAACAATCTCACCTCAATGCCACCTGCCACCACGACTGGGATTCGAACCAGCTACCTCTGTGTAGCCTCAGGCCGATGCACCATACAACACATTCCCCTTAAAAGTCCGCTATCAAACCAGTTGAGCTAAAGGGCCGGCCCCCAAGCCAAGTGCTTAGGAGCAACCTATTATACCCAACCCACTATACTATACTTATATATATATCTGGTGAGCAACCCGGATAACCAGGACAAGCACACAGAGAAAGAAAAAGAAAAGCACGATTGTGCTTTTTGAATTGATTGTATTAATTCTTGCGGACAACACGAGCTTGCAGGACTACCTTCTTTAAATGATTTTAGGTGATGGTCAATGTCTTTTCAAGATAGATTTCAAAATCCGTCATTTTGTGGCATGCCCTTCCGCTTCAGTTGAAATTCCAACAAGTTTTAATTTAATGCTTCAACAATTGTGACTTGAAATCAATTTGTGGCCTCACGCAGTTGTTGCGCAAGACAGCGAATGTCGATCCATTCCACGTTGTTCAATTTTCATGAACTTCTACAAACTTATTCATGACAATCTGGTAAACTTCAAAAATTTTGCTCTGAAAGCAATTGCCTTTGGATAGGGAAACCGGGGCAATTTAATTTCGAATGTGTCTATCAAATTATTTCTTATATTTGTTATTTTTTAATGTTCAATGAATTTGTCGAGAATTATGAACTTTCTGTCATTTACAAAATTCAATTAAAAACCAAGAATTTGGCCTTAGGTTGATGACAGTAACTTCAGCTTCTGCACCTCTAACAGTGGCGTAACAGGTTTTTTCCAGAGGGGCAAACGGTCTTTGAGGGGGGGCATTTGCCGACATCGGGCCAACTCGCGCCAACTTGTGCCAACTCATGCCAACTCGATCACACCAACTTACACCTACCTGCTCCAACTTGTGCCTATTCGTGCCAACTCACACCAATTCATGCCAACTCGTGCCAACTCATGCCAAAACTTATACTAGATGAAATATTATAATAATGGAAGCAGTAGGCCACACATGTATTTAGGAGAATGTGACAGAAAACATAGAAATAGAATGCAGTAAAGCTTGTGGACGTATAGTGTCAGAATTGGCTGATATTTTCAATCCTCACAGGGGTGGGGCAAGAGGGGAGAGGAGGGCTAAAGGGGGGCATTTGCCCCCCTCTGGTTATGCCACTGACCTCAAATTCAAAATCAAGTTTCATGATACTAATTTTGATGAGGACTGTAAACTCTACACCAGTTAGTTAAAACATACTTGGAAAGTTGTCTTTTAAAAGCATTAAGACTAGATATTTCTCTTATTACATGAGGTAAAGAGTTCCATTCAAGTGCAGAAACAGAGTAATGCAACAGAATGTGCTTTCCAGAAAAAATATAATGTGCATGTGTACAATGGGGTTGGCCTTTTGTGTCAAAGTGGGCTTTTCATCCCATTGATTTTAATAATTAAAATGTCCATAACTGGGAAATTTGAACAAACTTCAATAGACTGAAATTTGGTCATGTGTAAACACAATCAAGCCAGATATTCTTACATTATTATGAGCCTTTAAATAATTGATGAAAAAGAAGTTGCACGGTTAAGGACATTTTAAAATTATTAGGAATTGCATACCTGTGCTACTGCATCCATTGAATCAAATGAACTAAATCTATATAATAATATCTTTTCATTCTGAAATGTCAATTTTCAAATTCGGCTTTTCTGAAGATCAATGGTTCACTGACCCACACAGTTTGAACTAGAGCGGGCGCTCGGAGAGCACATGGCTCCGCCAACCTGAAAGCTACTTCTTTTTGGCAATCTGTCAGATGATGTCAGGTGTGCTTGCGATAAAACCAGTATGTATGAATGAGAAAACAGACATGGTTTGGCACTTTGCTAAATTTTCATTATCCCCAGACGTAATATTTACAGCATCTAATTACAAAATCTAATTCAGACACCTTGGCTATATATTATATCATATATAGACTATAATTTGTGCACAGTTGCTTCCTAGTCCTCTTACACCTTAAAATGTGCAAGCACAACTTTTTATCATTCTCTCAGAGCCCACTTTTAGTTGTAGGCCTATTTCTAAGTCCCATACCTTTTAATTCATACCATTTCTCATTGTGTTTCAAAAGTGCAACAACTTCTTCTCAAATAGATTAGACTAAAATAACTACAGCGATTTGCTAAATACTAGTATTAAGATTTAAAACAATTAGTTATTTAGCCTCCCACTTTTAAAAGGGCATATAATTTATGTCAACAGACAAAAGACTATAACTGAACTGTCTTATTGGGTTAAAGACGGGGGTCCACCTATACTATAAAAGGACCCAGTTCAGGTAGCCTTCATTCTGATTCTGGCACTCAAACAGTCAACATCTCCCACTTTCCTCAGGTAAAATCATCAATGCCAGCGATAATACTGCATGAAACAACTCCAATTTTCAACCACATCATAATTCGAAACGAACGAATACATTAATGTAGTTTTGAGCAAATCAGGGCACTATAAGACCATAAAAATAGCATCTTAGTGAAAAAATATTGGCTAAAATTGAACATGTACTGCTGTGAGCTGATTCGTTATGAACATTTACAACTTGAGGGTCATTAGGACTTTTTACTTCAAAGGAACTGCGAATTACATTGAAATTAGAAACCCTAATTACGGTTTAATTGCCCTTCATTAACAGAAAAATTTTAGCAATTCTAAAAAAACTAAAAACACAGAATAATGCAGATTATAAGATTATTTTTAAGAAAAATGTATAATATGCCACTTAACATAAATCCTGAAATTTTCATTCAAATCGGAGCATTATTAACAAAGTTATGGCATATTGATCACTACACTAGAAATATGGCATCAATCAGAGCCATATGATTGGTCAATACCCAATCCTAGTTATCCAATCAGAGAAGAATCCAATTTAATTGCTGTACCCGGGTATATTGGTACCCCCTCATCCCCCGTCTTCAGGGCTAATTGCACTTCCAGGTGATTCACACCTTGATCAAAGGAAAACTTTACCCTCTTTCTTGTGTAATTATACAAACTAGCTGTCTCTGTTCGGGACTATCTATCTATCTATCTATCTATCTATCTATCTATCTATCTATCTATCTATCTATCTATCTATCTATCTATCTATCTATCTATTTATCTATCTATCTATCTATCTATACATCTATCTATCTATCCATGTATCTATCTATCTATCTATCTTGTATACATGTAATTGTGGCAATGTAAATGGCAAGTTGCTTGAGAAATGGATTTTGTTGATGTTTCATTAGAAAATGAGTTGCTGAAATATTGCTGGACAGTATTTGTCAATGTTGATAAGGTTGGGCCTACTCTAACAATGACAGCTAATTAATGTCATGTGTACAGTGACTGTACACAAATAATTATATACCATATTCTGCATCTGTATGCCATGCTACTACACTTGGCAAAATAGTACCAAACAGGAGTTTATAAAACCTCTCATATGCCCCACCCAACCCCCCACCCCTTTCTTAAATCCTGAGTGTGCACTTGGCCAGCCCATGAAGTGTGTTGCAGTGGTGGCCAGAGCCCTGCTGCTGCTGCATCGTGGCTCTTAAATTTGCCAATGGAGAAGAAGGGGGTGTACACATCTCGTGGGTATTTCTTTATTTCGTGAATAAATAATGCACAAACTGGAACCAAAATAGAAAAGAGCAGTCATTTGATGATAAGAAACCATGGTACCAAAGGACAACTTTATATGATCTTGAATTTTGTCAGGAAGTTGTGCTCAGCGTTACAGAGGAATGTGGACCTGACTCGTCACATTAGCTCTCGCCCAGGGGCGGAGCCAATAATGGCGGATCCAGGGGGAGCTTAGGGCCCTGCCAGATCCCTTGAGATTGAAATAACATATTGAAGAAATATATGGAGCAACGCAGGCTCACAAATGCCAAAACAATGCTAACGCAGGCGCTCGCAGGCCGAAACGACATTTCTCCCCCCCCCCTCACACTACCCTGTCCAGTCTGGATCCGCCACTGTATAGGTTTTGGAATTTGGAGTATTGAGTATAGGCCGACTACTATGATTGATAAACCCCAATTATCTCCTGTAGCAACACTGACTCTTTGTTGAGCATCTTGAAAGCTGTTTGTTAAAGCATAACAACATGAATATGTAAAGTGATATTGATGGAAACACACAAATAATGATTGATGGATTATCAATAATGACACCACACTTTAAATTTATTTTTGTTTAGCATGCAATATTGAATAATATTATGAAAATAAAATCCAGCGGAATCATACATCAAATCCGACAGAATAAAATTGTATTTCATCATTAGATTGTTTGCATAAGTATTGTCAGAAACTGTAATGATGGCTCATACCAGACCAGTTTGCAAATTTTTGCATCTGTTCAATTCACCTGGTGAAGCAATTTTCAAAGTCCTAACACAGAAAAGAACTGGAAATGGCATGTCACATGTCCCGCTTTGCAGCATATCTTTCACCTCTCAGCTCATCTTTTAGATTTGGGAATAAACAAAGGTCACATAGTGCTAAATCATCATTGTGGTATCTTGAGATACTGTCCTGATGATATCCTGAGTTTGTATACTGTTCTTTCCAGTGAGAACACTCAATTTGATTGAAGCTCTCTGATCGTGTTTCGGGTCAATGTAAAATGTCCATCCAAAATCACTCTTTACGGTGCAAAAATCAGGTTTAAATGGCTAAATAATGGATTGGTACAACATTGTGATATCATAAAGTTACAATCAGAATTGTCAGTAGGCCCTGCACAGGTCTACAGTCCTTTTCAACATAATTTGACCCTAGATTTCAGGGAAAATGCAATGCCAAGTTCACTAGAAAAATGAGCTGCGCTGGGTTCCCCATCTTGCCGTTTCCGTGGCAACAAAATAACAACTTAAATATATTGTGTCCCAAAGATGCTTGGCCACTTTTTGCTTTGATACCTCAAGATGTATTCCTGAAAATTTGAAGGCTCTAGCTTAAATATAAGCATCTCTCAGGAAAATTGGTCAGAACTTTCTGAACGCCCCTCGTAGACCTAAAAATTCCACTGCTCACACAAATTCCCTTACTGAAAATATGCATGGATTTTGCAAGGTTTATGTAAGATTTTTGCAAGGATGGATCCATGCATTTTTCTTGAACCATGCATGGATTTATGCATGAAAAACTTAAGGATCTAGCTGCTATCCAGGCGTTGTAAGGAATATGCATGGAAAAATATGGATTTTGTGGTACTTCCATGCATGCATGGAAAGTGTAAGAATTGCTCTTGCATATTCCTTGCATGCAAGAAAAGTGTAAGACTTGTTCTTGCATTTTTCTTGCATGCATGGCAAATGCATGGTAAATGCATGGCAAATGCATGGTATATGCATGGGCAATTCCATGCATTGGCCATGCATCCATGCATGGAATATGTATTATTAATAGTAATGCATGGAAAATTTAAGGATCTAGCTGCTATCCAGGCGTTGTAAGGAATGAGCATGGAAAACATATGGATTTTGTGGTACTTCCATGCATGCATGGAAAGTGTAAGAATTGCTCTTGCATGCATGGAAAATGCATGAGATATGCAAGGTATATGCGTGGAATCCACACGGCCTGAATCTTGCGCCCCCCTTGCGTAATTCTTGCACATTTCTTGCACGGGACGGCCGTTCCTCGGGGGGCCTGTTGCGATTTTGCCCTGAAATTTTAACGTAACAGATGTGACCGGGACTGTGAATCTGCCCTGTTATTGGTTTTGGAACAAAATTTTCTTCGCCAAAAATCAATAGACCCCCTCAGAGGCCCATAAGGGTATACAAAGCTGCCACTGTTTTTTAAGCCTTCCTTGATTCACATATGGTTTTGGTTATTTGACAACTCCGATTAATTTGGTTCCTGCTTTTGCAACCCAAGCGTAGGCCTCTTAGATAATTCTAGTGGGCCCAACCGTAAGATATTATTATATACAGTACCCTAACTACACTGCAAAGGTGGAAACAAAATTATTTTT
The DNA here is from genome assembly GCA_026936325.1 of Platynereis dumerilii. Taxonomy (NCBI): domain Eukaryota; kingdom Metazoa; phylum Annelida; class Polychaeta; order Phyllodocida; family Nereididae; genus Platynereis; species Platynereis dumerilii. The sequence continues at coordinate 33,061,239 of JAPTHN010000005.1, forward strand.
CCTTGTGCTGAAAAATTTTTTTTTCGGTGTCAAGTGGGTACAAAACAAAAATCCATAGCCCCCCTCCAAAGATCATCTGGTCAGCCCCTCAGCTATCAAGGCACTGGAATTAGAGAACTATAGGCCTATACAATATATATTTGCAAACATATTTACAAAGTCCAAAACTTCATGTAGGCCTATACTCCGCTCGGTTCCACTTCTTTTACAGAACTTTCAGAGTCCAAATTAATTTACCAATCTGAAGAAATATTGATTTTTGAACCTCTTATGATGCCTGAATATATAGTTGAACAATTGAAGGTCTTACCTTAGCAAATATATCACAATCCAAGCTTCAATCACCTTCATAATGACAAGCTTTTCACTGACACAACAAACATTGAGAGAAGCAGCCGACAGTTGAGAAAGCCCGCCCTTTGTTGATGACATCATAATAGGTTTTGGAACTTCTTTACAGGAGAGCTCCTCTGGGAAGAGACTTGCAAAATCCATGCATTGAACTTTGTCTCTCTTGATGAGTCTTGCAAATTTCTTGCAAATTTCTTGCATCAGACTTGGTCTCTGACATACTCTTGCAAATTTCTTGCGTTTGAGTTTGTTTTTTACTCCAATTCATGCAAAACTCTTGCGTTGGACTTTAATTTTTGTAGAGAAGTCATGCGAAATCCTTGCAAAATTCTTGCAGATTCCATGATCATGGAATGAAGTCATGCAAATCCCATGCAAAATCCATGCAGATTCCTTGACTGCTGAGCTGATCTTGCATATTCCAGGCATCTAAAAAAAGTCAGAGTCCAGATCCATGCAATATCCATGCATATTTTTAGCATCCTTGCATTTTCCATGCATAGTTTCAGTAAGGGTTAAGAAGCAAAGGGTTTTTTTCATTATTGTTATGACTGTTTAATTGAGATATCATTCATCAAATGTCAGAGAAAATTGACATGTGAGAAGATCGGCTGCCGAAATTTAATGAAAAAACACAGGGTTTTACTAAACTCAACCCTGCCCCTATCCATAAACTCAAACCGTAATGGTTACCCTAATTATAAACCGAACCCTAGATCTGTTTTCACAAATGATGACATTGTGTTGACCCTGTGTTTTGTCATTAAGCTTCTGTCACAGACTTCCTCACATATTTATTATTCTTGATAGTTCATTCATATTTAGTCGAAACAGCCATATCTGGAACTGACTATAATTTCTGCCTTGCTCCCTTAAATAATGAGTGCAGTGGACATGTGTCCAACTAATGATATACACAACCAACTAACCAACGACCATTGATGCTGAAGAGATAACGAGGTACGTTTAACATATATATGAGCAGATATAGTGAATTAAATTCAATATCATAAATTACGCATCTCTTTTTTTTCTTTCTTTTTTTTCCTTCATGCCAAATGGTTATCAATATTTCTTTGATTGGCCAATTCCAGGGTCAAGGTGGTTCAACATGCATTTGTTATCGAAACATGGTGTTTTAGCCTATGGTACAATATATCACTTCTTATGAATTGTCGGACGATGCATGGCTATTTGGCACAATAGAAATCGAGTCATATTATTTTGGGTACGTATTTTTTTAACATTAATAATGAGGCTAATATCGATTCAAAGTGTAACACATCAGTTTTTGCATACACATGTATAACAGCATATATCCTAAATTGCGATATATTTAAAAGCGTATTTGCTTTATTAATTTTTTTGATTTATTATTTTATTGATAATTTATTAAATAAATGATCTATAAAATAGGGCAACAGTAATGAATCAACATTTGTGCCCAATATAATTTTTGTAACTTGGAGTTCTTCGCAGATTGGTAGTCCACCGGAATAATTCTTTTTCTTATTTTCAATTTACAAATTGACTTTGCCGCATCATTGACAGTTGTCTGTTGGTCTCCTAATCTTCGTCTGTGATGAAGTACCTAAAGTCATTTAATACGTTTGTTTATTGTCACCTATGCCGCTAGATATGACAAGGACTGAATCAACTGATTAAAAAGAACTGACGCAAATGAAACATTTTTGAGCCAATGACATCACACTACCAAGTTGAAAGTTAGTTTTCTAACAGTTTGGACCCCTAATCCGCAAACATCTATAAAGTTAAATTAAACACACTTTTATAAGATAAATTATTAATGTTTCAAAACTTGATTTTAGCTTATGTGATACATCTATTTTTACAACCCTTTACTATTATAATCTAAATTCTTGTTACACTAAGTGCTAAAGATTTTTTTTTTTGCCATGCAATGTAAAGCATAAGACAATCTGTTTCACTCTTGTTTTTATTTTCTTTGCAGGAATATGTGGTCTGTCCTTTTTGGATTTGTGCCATTCTTGTGCACCGTCACTAATGTTACTGGTATCAGTGGTAAGACGAATTGTTCTAAAACCTTTATACAAGACTTCATAAACCACCATGCCATTTCAGAAATATGTCATCAACATTTATTTAAAATTTCTGCGAAAAATCATTTAATGTACTAAACGATGCAAGTTTCGGCACTAACATTAGCTCAGGCTTCCTAAAATTTAACACACCATTTTGATTGAAGCCATCCAAAATATTTAGTTCTAACATATATGTACACTTGTACAGCTTCCCCGACACATTGAATTCATGACTTCATTCAATTGACTGCCATCTCATTTAGAGTCTTTTCAGAAATGATTACCTGGGGCGAAGTGATTTTGCTCCGAGGGGATACTAACTTTTTGCATGTGGTCTGAGGGGAGTAGTAATTTTTTACAACATGTTCGGAAGAAATTAAATTTCAACAAAAAACTTATAAGTGTCAAAAAATTTATCCATGCCTAGTTCATCTGTGCGTTTGTTCAAGCTGAAGTACAGAAATCTAAACGGACAGTCGTTGAAAATCTTACATATAAGAATATATTCTGCATCAAAATTTTAAGGCCCATCATGCAGGAGATCAGTCATGTGACAGTGATGACACACAAATGAATAGGGATATTGGTGTCTTAAAAGTGTTATTGGTGTGTGGAGAGTGATATTGGTATGCCTCAGTGCACTCAGCTGCAACCATTCACTTAATTGCCTATTATTAAGGGCAAGGCTGTGGTTTGCAAAATTTAACTTCTTGGAAAGTCAATCTATCATTTTATAAATATGCCCATTGTAAATAATGAGAAAAATTAAGTATATTTCATATTAAAAAAAAGTACGTATGCCTATCTCTAGAAAAACCCCCATGTTTTACAAATATGTATAAGTCTGTAAATTGTTGTGCAGAATGTAACATATATATGGTGGATGTTGAGTCTACCAATATTGAGTTTTATTGGCCTTAGCAGGTAATGTTACTGCTTCAGCCAATAAAACTCAAAATTGATCTCCTCACCAACCAGTATCTATATAATAATGTTAATATATGATAAGTGTGGGTTGCTGTCTAGGTATTTAGGGAGCGGGCACTGCTACGTAAAATTCCATGTGGATCCTAGTGGGGTACTAAAAATCCGAATGAAATCTGAGGGGTACGTCTATGTTTTTCGGAAAAGTCCTATCCCCCCGCCCCACACAGGTAGGGTGTTCCAAAAACAAAAGGAAAGTCTAAAATACATTTGAAAATAAGATGTATGGTCCCTCTCTGACTCCCATGTAAAATTTCAACTCATTTGTATCAACTATCTATGCACTTGGGTGGACTGAAACGAATAATTTGTGAGGTTTCCGCAGAAATAGCGATATTCACATGAAAATTCAACATTTAACCCCTCTTTATCTTTAGGGCTTTCGAGTTCTAAAAAAATGAGTCGCAATTTTACATGGGAGTCAGAGAGGGACCATAGGTCGTATTTATGCTCAATCCCAGATGAATTGCAGACTCCTTTTTGTGGACACCTACAGTAAAACAGCGACTTAAACAATAAAACAATAAATTCATGTGGCATGATCATGACCTAGGTCATTAAATTAAAAAGTTAAAAACCTAATGTGCCTTTGAATATTTACTAACATTTCAGCAGCTACTCATGCGCTTGTCGGGTGTGACAGTGACAATCTACAAGTCCATCCATCCTGCCCACCTCTTACTTTCATCAACATTGAATTCGCAAACTTCGGACGGACTGCCGATGATGCCTTAGTGTGTCCTCATGCACCAGGGCACGCAAATGATGTCAATTGTGTGGCTTTTAAAGACCAGTATATGGTCCATGCAAGAGACTTATGTCAAGGAAAATCATGGTGTTCTTTCGGACCTACAAGCCTGCATGATCCTTGTCCAGGTACCTGGAAGTATACGGAAGTTCGCTACAGTTGTTACGGTATGGCTTTTTAAATTATCATTCCTTGATTGGTGATCTTCAATTTTTTTATACATGTTTGTCAAATTGCTTTACATGTGCCAATGAAATTATGTTCCTCCATATTTCTGAGCTTTTCTATTTTACGACCAATCACACATTTAGTCATGTACATGTATATACGACAGTAATTTGGCTAGAGAATGATTACTGACAATTGGGCTATGTCTATGTCTATGTGACATCAAAAGTATGTGGATTAAATATTAGAATTGAAACATGCATCAAATGGGGTACAGAACAGGAGCCGTGAATGGTGAACAGATTTACGAACAGTTAAAACTCCTTTTACAGATGATTTCATAATTTTAGTCTCTGAGACTGACATTGATTTTTTTTTAGGAAATGTACACTCTAAAATATTTCGGGACAAAACTTGTTTTTTGAAATCCAAAATTGTTTTTTGAAAAATCCGTTTTGGGTTCTGCATGGATGTTTGGTTTTTCAAAAAAACATTTTCTCATTCAAAAAACCAGTTTCGTTCCGAAATTTTTTAGAGTGTTTTCTATAGAGAAAAGTGACATTAAAAAAACATTGTTTTTCCATGTGGTATACAAGACCAAGAAAAATAAATTCACATTCAGTCTCGATGTCTAGTATTTTTGTCTACAGATATGAAATGATCTGTAAAGGCTCTTGATATTGACTTTTTACATTTATATATTGATGACTGACCCCCTTTTCATTTTGCTATTCATTACTTTATTGAACAGGTCCAACATGGCGCATGAAGAGTTCCACCTACCCTAAAGCTCCTTGCTCTCCTGATCAATGGGAAAATTCTACGTTACTATCAACTGACTTCCTTCACGACGGAAACGCCACAACTTGTGCCACTCCAGGAAATGTACACATTGTAGCAACATTTGACCGTTGTCTTAATAAATCCATCTTCATTGCAACAACAGCTACAAGCAGTGTAAATTGCCGCATGGATTTACTTGTTGCAACAGGATCGAGTTATCATTTCGCTGAATGCTCCTTGACCGAAACCAATGGTACGAGCTGCGGACATGAATGCCAGCCCCTCATGGCAGTTGAAATGATCTATATATCAATTCAACAACAGCCTGATGCAACACCAATATCACTTTGTGAAGTCACGTTATCATCAAATTGATCTTAAGTTGCATGAGACTGAAATTGCTCATTTACATTTACGTTTTGATACGATACGATACATATTTATTGCTGTAAATGGAATTTGTTTCAGAAACACTGAATAAATTGACATAGAGTAGGTCGGGGCATGCAGCCCCCGTTAACTTCAAGGTGCGATTTGACCTACATTTTATGGTCGATTCTTTGAATGCTTATGCTATCAGGAAGGGATCACTTGACTCTATTTATAACTAGCAAAACAAATGTCTACCAATTTTAATAAAGGAGTTACAACCATTTTTGTAAAAAATTGAAAAAGGCCTTCTTACCCAACCCATCGGGCAAGAAGCCCCCCTATTATAATCCTATGGCAATTTTTTTTGCGAGTGCATTCAGCTTGAAAGTTATTTCTTGCCGTTCTTCTATCATTTTTAAGGCATTCTTTTCACTTTTTCTGAATTTCAGAATTTTTCTGTTCATACATTTATTTTTTAATATTTTTTGCCCTGTTTCAATTTCGGCCAATTTTTTTCCATTTTAATTAGCTATTCTATCAAGATTTAAGTTTAAAGTACACATTATTAAATGGTTCTTGAAGCAGCTTTGAGGCCCCAGTGAAGGGGGCCTCATCCTCCGTGCCAAGTGGGGCCTCTCGCCCCAAACCCACATATTTTGACTTGACCTCTATATTTCAAACTAAAATGCAAAAAACATGATCCAAATAGTATTTATGTGATGGTCTTAAAGTGAAGCAATGCAGATATCCATTATACTTTTAAAAATTTCCAAGATTATTTCTGACAACCGCTTTCAAAGAATTAGTCAAAGTTACAAAAACCATGCACATTTTTTTGTTTCTTTAATTTCTACTATGGTTTGGTGCTGTTCGCCTTGAAAATTTGTGACGTCACCTAAAAAGCCTCTAGCTTCAATCCTAGCAATAAGAAAACGCATCAAAAATGTAAGTTTAGATATAAACCTGAGGGGGCCTCTCACCTAACCCGGGCTTCTTGCCCCGACCTACTCTATTATAAATAATTGTAAATTCATCATGACATGTTATAACAAAGTAATAATACATATACAGAACATGTCTAAAAATCAAAGGAAAATTTCAGATTTTATTTAAATAAAAATTACAGATTGTAAACAACATTTTTCGAACTTCTATTACAAAATTGTTATCCATCCAATAACTATGTACATGTATCCTTCAATTTCTTTTCATTGACTGAAAGCTTGATGTCATGCTGAGACTGTGTGGCTATTGGTCAGTTGAGGTGTGAGTAGAAAAATCATATGTCATGCAAAGCTTTTTAGGGGATGTCAAGTTATATGTACATTCTCATTGGTCGGAGAGTCAGCTACATGACATCAAGCAGTTGAAGAGGAATGTTTATAATGTGTAACAGAGAACATCTGATCCCAATATCTGTCCTCAATATGCATCAACTGAATGCATGTCACTCAGCTGGGAAAGAGTTTAGTGAATAGCTGTAAAACACAAACAAGACTTTCACCAAATCTCACAGCTGGTCAAATCCCAGCTTGAAGGTCAATGCAGTGTATCATCATGCTCAAAACAGTAACTGAAACTTGACCGATTGTTTGGATACTCAGGTGCAATGAATAACAAAAACCAACAAAATTCCAGTGACATGAAACTGTTAAGGATTTGCTTTAACTGTTTGTTGTTGCTAATTATACCAGCAAATTTGATTTGCTTGTCAGCACGTTGTCATGCTCTTCAGCTGCACATCACACAGAGCTGCCAGACCAATAGCTATCCTGAACCAACATGACATCATGCTGTCGGTTTGAGGAAAAAAAATTGAAGGAGAATAGTTATTGGATGGATAATAATATTCACAGATTTCACATTTTAGTCATAATTGCATAATAATGGATAACAGACATATTTTCTTCAAAATTGTGCCATGGTAATTATTTAATTGGACTATATTCTTTCCTATTAAGTAATTTTAGGCACAAATTAGTAATTACAATGTACATATTCAAAATTATTTTGTCACGAGAAATTGATGAGAAATTGGGATGAATATGATTTTCCCTTTTTCGTCCCACCGCCCCTGCCGCCCGCATTTCCTTCCAGCACCGCTGTACTGAAGTCACTCATCAGCATCTTCCAAGAGTCTTGATCCAACTTTATCAAAAAGTCTAGTGCAAACTGTAATTTCCAAAATATCTGCAATACCACTGTCTTTATCACCCAAAGATTGTGACACCAAAAATGAATTAATTTTCTCCAAAATTTTTTTTTTTCCAAAAGTCGTTTTACAGATGATTTCATAATGCGATAGCAACACATGAGCCCTCCACAAAGTACTTTAGCAATGTTGTGTTGACATAGTGTGTCCTGTTTGATAACCAGAATTTGATAGAAAATCCAAGAGAGGATCGTGTGGCTTGTCCATGTCATTCTAACCGCCTTGGTAGGGATGTCAAGGCTGAGAAAGTTTCCTGAATATGGAAATTTTCCAGGTAAAGTTTCCTGGAATTTATTTTCTCGGGAATATATATATGGGGATTTTTCATATAAAATACTTAAATTGTTATATATTTGTTATATGTCTCGTCCCGTGGACATTACTTATTTGAATGTCTGTCATTGATATGGATGTGATAGCCAGTTATGTGGACTTTAGGTCTTTCTGGATATCAAGGTTGCTAATATGGATTTAACATTAAAGGCCCACTGTCATGGACTTTTTTTATTCCACGAGAGCCTCAAGCTTTACTCTCCTTAAATTATGGAAGGGACCCATTAGAAATCAAGTACAAATTATACGTCGAAAAAAAGGATTCAATTGCATGATTTTGGACCAAAGTAGACCCCGGAGTCAGTCAAGTCATGCTTGGATGACTGACTTGATGTGCAATGACTTGACTTGACTGACTAAGTTGACTTAGTCATCTTCTGTGACTTGACTTGACTAACTATGAAGTTGGCTGGCTAAGTCAGCTTAGCTGACTAAAACAATAGATAAACATTGTTAATGTGGGTAAAATAATGTTTAATTATGCTCATCGGATGATGTGACCAACTTATCAAAAATTTACAGAAATATTATGTCTTAAAATGCAAACAACATGGTCTAGTTCGGGCCAGAGTCATCCAATTTTCACAATTTTGGTACCATTGGAATCGTCTTTTCAAGACCAATCCAACGGTACCAAACATGTTGGGGTTAAAAAATCGGCGGCGGCTGACTAACTCATCACTGACGGCTTGGATTGTCAATGATTTGACTTGACTTTCCCATGCATTTACTGACGGCGGCGACTTTTGTCGACGGCTCCGGGGTCTAGACAAAAGAGTGGCACATTCAAAAGCGACCCCTACTGTAAAATATCTGAGCAAGTGACGTTAGGCTGGGTAACTCATAAACAAACACACGTGCTTGGCTTGTGGTGCTCAACAGACCATGACCACTCTGAGCTTCTGAGCAGTTCAATGCAACTGTGAGGCAGAGCTGAGAGGCTGAGAGGTGTAGAGAGGAGATCTTAAAAGACTGAAAGAAAATATTTAGACCTTTCATCTTAACGTATTAATAGTGTTACAACAATGTAAATAATATTAATGGCAAAATATCCTGACAATGACAGGGGAATGACTGCTTTGACAGTTTAAGATATATATTATACCATTTATAATTCATAAAATGTATTCCGAATACAGTTGTCAGTCAAGGTATAGCTAAGCCTAATTAATTAGCCATGCCACATAATATATGTTGTCTCTTTCCCCTGTAATTCTACCAAGTAGTCCTATTCCTTGGGCCCTGTTGAAGTAAATTCTAACATCATGGTGTGGTGCTGGAAGGTGCTGCCACCGTTTCTTGACAAAACAAGCAACAGGTGAACTGGTGGTCATGCTTGACTGGATGGGCTTCAGTTGGGAGAGGGGGAGGATACCCTGCCCTATGTCATGCATATCAAACAGCTAGTTGACTCAAGGCCCTCCAAACAGGGCCAAAATCATAACTTCGGATGTGTTTTATTTAGGGTTGTCTACAAATAATTTCTGCAAAACAAACTCTATGTACTGATAAGACTCAATTCTAGTAATACAAGAAATTTTATTCAAAGCAAGGATATGATGAGTGTGTGCCTTTAAAACTTCAAATATCAGTGCTTTATCAAGTCAATGATCCATGCCCCTTTGCAAATGATCAAAAAGGAACCATTTAGGACAGGAATGGTTTTGATATGTTCAATAGTTACATAATAATTAGAGTGTTCCGATCAAGGCACCGGTCAGATCCAGGGGACTCTCCCCTAATGCCAATGAGCTTGAAATACTCAGATTTAAGGTCAATATGTGGAGCTATAATTCAGCCAACTGACATAAAAATCAGCAAAGGAACCTTTGAGATATCCAAGTCACGCTAAAGAGGGATTTTTTGTCATACAAACACTGGTGAGGCCATGTCACAGCACTGTTAGCCAATCCTATTGCCTTCACTTCAGTCAGTGCCATGGGTAGCCAAACCATAATGCTGGATGGTACAAGATCACAATATGTGTTCATGAGGATTACAATTTTATCACATTCTTCCTAACTTGACCAAGTGTCTCAGTCCACACAACATTATGCAAGAGTTTATTTGTTGAATTGATTGTATTAATTCATGCAGACAACAGGAGCATGCAGGACTACCTTCTATAAATGATTTTAGGTGATGGTCAATGTTTTTACAAGATAGATTTCAAAATCCATAATAATGCATGGCATGATCTTCTGCTTCGGTTAAAATTCCAATAAGCTAAAGTGCTTCAACAATCGCAACTTCTAATCAATTTGAGGCCTCATGCAGTTGTTGTGCATGATAGCGAATGTCAATCCATTCCACACTGTTCAAATTTCATGAAATTCCATCAACTCTTTATAGCCTGCCAGACTTCCCAATGGTGTGTTGACACCAACTGCCTTTGGATAGGAAACCGTGGTAAGTTCAGATTGGTAAGTTGTAGCTTCCATTGTTGGAATCAAACGAATATAATTGTCAGTATATATGCAATTTTTAGTATTCATTTAATTTTTAATGTGTCTATCAAATCATTTTTTAATTTTTAAATGTTCAATGAATTTGTCGAGAATTGTTAACTTTCTGTCATTTACAAAATTTAATTAAAAACCAGGAATTTGGCCTTAGGTTGATGACAGTAACTTCATGTTCTGCACCTCAAACAGTGGCGTAACTAGGTTTTTTTCATAGGGGGCCAGCAGTCTTTGAGGGGGGGGGCATTTGCAAACATAGTGCCAACTCACACCAACTTACACCTGGCCTCACTGACCCGCACCAACTTGTGTCAATTCATGCCAACTCACACCAACTCGCGCCAACTCACACCAACTCGCGCCAACTCATGCCAACTCGCGCCAACTCATGCCAAAACTTATACTTGACGAAATACTATAATAATGGAAGCAGTAGGCTACATGTGATTTACAAAGCAGAATGAGACAGAAAACATAAAGATAGAATGCAGTAAAGCGTGTGGACGTATAGTGTCAGAATTGGCTGATATTTTCAATCCTCACAGGGGTGGGGCAAGAGGGGAGAGGAGGGCTAAAGGGGGGCATTTGCCCCCCTCTGGTTATGCCACTGACCTCAAATTCAAAATCAAGTTTCATGATACTAATTTTGATGAGGACTGTAAACTCTACACCAGTTAGTTGAAACATACTTGGAAAGTTGTCTTTTAAAAGCATTAAGACAAGACATTCCTGTTATTTCTTGAGGAGTTCCATTCAAGCACAGAAACAGAGTAGGCCTAATGCAACAGAATGTGCTTTCCAGAAAAAATATAATGTGCATGTGTACAATGGGGTTGGCCTTTTGTGTCAAAGTGGGCTTTTCATCCCATTGATTTTAATAATTAAAATGTCCATAACTGGGAAATTTGAACAAACTTCAATAGACTGAACTTAAATGGGAAATTTTAACAAACTACAATAAACTAAAATTTGGTTACGTGTTAACAAAATCAAGCCAGATATTTCTTACATTATTATGAGCCTTTAAATAATTGATGGAAAAGACGTTGCACGGTTAAGGACATTTTAAAATTATTAGGAATTCCATACCTGTGCTACTGCATCCATTGAATCAAATGAACTAAATCTACATAATAATATGTTTTCATTCTGAAATGTCAAATTTTCAAATTCGGCTTTTCTGAAGATCAATGGTTCACTGACCCACACACTAACAATGGCGGATCCAGGGGGAGCTTAGGGCCCTGCCAGATCCCTTGAGATTGAAATAACATATTGAAGAAATATATGGAGCAACGCAGGCTCACAAATGCCAAAACAATGCTAACGCAGGCGCTCGCAGGCCGAAACGACATTTCTCCCCCCCCCCTCACACTACCCTGTCCAGTCTGGATCCGCCACATGTAAAGGTTTTGGAATTGGAGTATTGAGTATAGGCCGACTACTATGATTGATAAACCCCAATTATCTCCTGTAGCAACACTGACTCTTTGTTGAGCATCTTGAAAGCTGTTTGTTAAAGCATAACAACATGAATATGTAAAGTGATATTGATGGAAACACACAAATAATGATTGATGGATTATCAATAATGACACCAAACTGTAAATTTATTTCCATGCAGTTGAGATCAAAATGTGGACAAATTGAACAACACATTTTGGCATCTGTTTGTTCTGATCAATTTTCGCTAATTGCAAATGAGGATCCCTTACAATTATAAATTTAATTTTAAAATAGTAAAAGACTTTTGTTACCACTAATTCAGGAAATGTATAACAATTTATAATAGGCCAAATTGTTTGTGGGTTTTTTTCTTTTTTTTAATTCAGCATACAATATTGAAAAATATTATGAAAGTCAAATCCAACAGAATCATATATCAAATCCAACAGAATAAAATCATATTTCATAATTATTTGATTGTTTATAAAAGGATCAGAAACTGTAATGATGGCTCATACCAGACCAGTTGGTAAATGTAAATACATGTATATTATCTATCTCACACCTTACCCTTTTGGCATAAATGCTGATGTGAATAGGCTTTTGCAGAGTAGACCTTAAAATTCCACTGCTCACACAAATTAAAGAAGAGAAGGGTTTTTTAGCAGCGCAGCTGCTCTTACCCCTAGCATTTTTCTACAAACTCTGACCATATAGGCGATCGCACTGTTACACCTATCACTCTGAAACTTGCCATATGGTCTCATCATGAGTTTATCTTGCTTCCATCAACTTTTGGTAAACTTCTGTGGCAATAATTTTTTTATTTACTAAACTAAAAAGCTAGTTTTTCCCGGGAAATTTAAATGATTGTAAATGGTGAGCTGCTGCTGCTCTGCTGCTGCACTGACAGCCAGACACTGTCTACACACCAAGTGACCTAATTAAGGAGTTCTCTTGTTTACATTTACCTGGTTCTCATATACACAGCAAACAACAAACTTTGCCATGTAGCCAGTATGCTATCTTATAGTACAAACAAGAACGAACACTCAGAGAGTGTATACGTAGGCCTGCCAGCCTGCCGAGGCCTATGTATGTATGTATGTATGTATGTATGTATGTATGTATGTATGTATGTATGTATGTATGTATGCGTGTATGTATGTGTGTATGTATCTATCTATCTATCTATCTATCTATCTATCTATCTGTCGGTCTCTCTAGGTCTCTGACTCTGTACCTCTTGAAGTCTCTGTCTATCTATCCATCTGTCTATCTATCTGTCTGTCTATCCATCTGTCTATCTATCTGTCTATCTGTCTATCTGTCTATCTATCTATATCTATATATCTATCTATGTAATCATTCGATGCCTACGTATTGTATAAGTCAGAATCGTATCTAGAAATGTACTCAGGTATCTATCTGACTTTTTATCAATATGTCCCCTAACTTCTACTCTAATAAATTGTTAATCACGCTGGTGTTTGGTAAATGCATTGAATATAATGAATTATAGCAAAGCATATACTACTGCTGAAAAATTACAATACTTTGCTGAAAAATTTCAGGAATTGGACGAACATTTTGCTTGTTGTATGTAGCTTATGGGGGCCTTAATATTGGGAATAACACATAAACGAAAAATGTGAACTAACATGTCTTTTAAACATGTAAAACAAATAAAGGCCTACTTATGATCTACATTTATTTATCTTCTGTCTTCCTTCCTTCCTTCCTTCCTTCCTTTGTTCCTTCCTTCCTTCCTTCCTTCCTTTATAATGGCGCGGAAAATGGACACTGTGCAGAATGGTAGAGGTATATTTTCAATTAAATAACCAAATAAGTGACTGATACCAGCCAAATTCGAAAAGAGCCTTAAATGACCCACAAGTAAGAATACTACAAAGAATCAGATTCATACAGTACATAGTTTTAACAGGATCTTGTGCACAGCGTCATACAGATAGAGAGAGCTTGACTCGTCACATAAGCCCTGCTGCAGGCAGGCCTAATAATAATACACATCAAAAATTAGAAGTCACTCAGTTAAGTTTGCTTTCAGATTAGGCAGTTTCAGTACATTTTTGTGCATTTTTTACTAGAATTTAAAGCCCAGGTTGTACTGTTCATTGGTCAGTGGGTTGCCACTCCAAACTCATCAGTGACAGATTATTCAGGCCTGCGCTGCTTAAAGTGCTCGCACGTTATTTTTCATTATTGTTATGGCTGTTTAATTGAGATAACATACATCAAATGTCATATCAGAGAAAATTGGCATGCGAGAAGATTGACTGCAGAAATGTAATGAAAAAACACATGGTCTTGCATAACTCAAACCACTATCCAGAAACTCAAACCGTAATGGTAGGGGAGACCTGGGTAAGTTGTGCCACGGGGTAAGTTGTGCCGCCCACTCTAGGGGTGAAATGAAGAACTGGGTAAAGAAAGCAATGCCACCCATACATACACACTTGGTCAACATCATTAGGCACCAAGAAGAAAACTACCAAATATAATGGTATGAAAAGCTACACTCATAAATTCAATTTTGCTGCTGAAAACTTGAAGAGCCGAGGACTGACATTCTTGTTTCTCAGTCATTTGGTTTTTGTAATAAGATGATGTTCCTCTGGTAGGATGGAGTTAGGAAGTATATCTAGACACTGGTGTTGTTAGATTTCATCTCGCATTGTTTGTTAATTTCTGACAACCAGTTTTATCCAGAAAATCTATCGGGGTGAGTTGTGCCAATGGTATGACATAGGATTTGATTTTTTACTCCCCTTTTTTTGTTTTCATTTGACGCAAGGCCTAAACAAGTTGTAAAATAACTAACACTGAAAGGAACATGTGTTAAAAGTGTTATACCACCCTCTAAACAATAAATAATTCTAGTTTTAGTAGCGTTTTAAAATTTTGCCTAAAATAGCCTATACATTTTTTGATTAATTTCATGTGAGATGTCAGGCATAAGCTAAAAACATAATACAAATAATTTATCTGAAGAAACAGGTGAAATGCAAGGTTTTTTTGGAATAAATTAGGCGGCACAACTTACCCCATCATGCGACACAACTTACCCCGGCACCGGGGCAAGTTGTGCCACTTGACCTACTTTTTTCAAACGCCTGCCATGATCTTCCCAATGGTCAGACTGCCTGGCCAATGTATTATATTTTAATGTCTGATTTTCAGATTACATGATTAAGCTTTGGTTTTCTGGAAAATCAGCCTGACGCAAAAAATGGCACAACTTACCCCGGTCTCCCCTAACCCTAATTATTAACCTAACCCCGGATCTGTTTTCACATCTGATGACATTGTGTTGACCTTGTATTTTTTTTAAATTAAATTTCTGTAATAGACATCCTTTCATAATTATTATTTTTGATAGTTAATTCATATTAAGTTTTAACAGCCATATCTGTAACTGACTATAATTGCTGCCTTGCTCCCTTGAATAGTGTGCGCAGTGCAAATGTGTTCAAATAATGATATAACCAATTAAACATTGATGCGACCAATTAACCATTGATGCTGAGAAGATAACAAGTTACCTCTAACGTATATCTGTGCAGATATATTGAGTTAAATTCAATATCATAAATTATGCATCTCTTTTTTTTTCATGCCAAATGCTTATCAATATTTCTTTGATTGGCCACTTCCAGGGTCAAGGTGGTTCAACATGTATTTATTATAGAAACTTGGTGTTTTGGCTGATGGTACAAATATCACTTATCATGAGTTTTCGGATGATGCATGGCCATTTGGCGCAATAGAAATCAAGTCATACTATTTTGGGTACGTATTTGTTTATCATAAATTGTGATACATTAAGTAATAGGACTAATATCGATTTAAATTGTAACACATCAGTTTTTGCATACACATGTATAACAGCATATATCATAAATTGCGATACATTTAAAAGTTTATTTGCTTTATAAATTTTTTTTATTTATTTTATTGGTAATTTATTAAATAAATGATCAATAAAATAGGCCCACAGTAACGAATCAACATTTGTACCAAATATAATTTCTCATTATTAATTGTGATGCATTCATTTTTGCTACTTAGAGCTCTTCGCAAATTGGCGGTCCACTGGAAAAATTTATTTTCTTATTTTCAATTTACAAACTGGCTTTGCCATGTCATTGACAGTTGTCTGTTGGTCTCCTAATCTTCATATTTTATGAAGTACCTCAAGTCATTTAATGCGTTTGTTTATAGATATGACAAGGACTGAATCAACTGATTAACCAGAACTGACACAAACAAATCATTTTTAAGCCAGAGACATTACACGACCAAGTTGAAAGTTAGTCTAATAACAGTTTGGACCGCTAATCCGCAAACATCTATAAAGTTAAAGTAAAGACACTCACTTTTATAAGATACATTTTAATGTTTCAAAACTTGGTTTTAGCTTATGTGATATATAATTTTTTACAACCCTTTCCTCTTATAATTTAACTTCTTTTTACACAAAATACTAAAGATTTTTTTTTTGCAACGTAATGTGAAGCATTAGACAGTCTGTTTCATTCTTGTTCTTTTTTTTTTTTTCCAGGAATATGCGGTCTGTCCTATTTGGATTTGTGCTATTCTTGCACAACGTCACTGGTATCAGCGGTATGATGAATTGTTCTAAAACCTTTATATAAGACTTCACAAACCACCATTCCATTTCAGAAATATTTCATCGACATTTATTTAAAATTTCTGCGAAAAATTATTTAATGTACTAAAGGATGCAAGTTTCGGCACTAACATTAGCTCAGCTTCCTCCAAATTTAACACACCCTTGTGATTGAAGCCATCCAAATATATTTAGCTCTAATAACATAAATGTACACTTGTACAGCTTCCCCGGCACAGTAAATTCATGACTTTATTCAATCGACTGCCAACTCTTAGGCCTCATGACAGGATACACCCCCCACCCTATGGGGTGACTACGGGGAATTGGGGGGAAAGGAGGAGGTTATGCGGGGAAAGTGGGGGCAAGTGGAGTGCAAGATGGAGTAAGTTGGGGTAACCAGGGGCTAGCGGGAGGCAACTTGGGGGAAGTGGGGGCAAGTGGGGACTAGCGTACGCGGGGGAATCGGGGCAAGTGCGGTGCAAGATGGAGGTAAGTTGGGGTAACAGGGGGCTAGCGGGAGGCAACTTGGGGGGAGTGGGGGGTAAGCGGGGGTTAGTAGGGGGAAGAGGGGGAAGCAGGGGGCAAAACGGGGGTAATATGGAGGGTAGCTGATATTACGGGAATAACAAAAGGGAGCGGGGGGTGTATCCTGTCCTAGAGACCATTCAGAAATGATTACCTGGGATTTTGCTCCGAGGGAATACTAACTTTTTGCATGTGGTCTGAGGGGAGTAGTGATTTTTTACAACATGTTTGGGGGAAATTAAAATTCAACAAAAGATAAGTGTCAAAAACAATGAATCTGTGCCCAGTTCATCTGTGCCTTTGGTCGAGCTGAGGGCCAGAAATCCAAACACACAGTAATTGAAAATCATACATGGGTCATTCCATGCAAAATCAACCAATGGTCCCATTATGACCACCTCCGATTTCTTTCAAACTTTCCACGTTTCAAATACATTATTAGGAAAGAGCAAATCCAAAATTATAGGACAATAGCTCAATTATTTTCAGAGTTATGACAAAAATAAGTTTGAAAAATTGAAAAAAATACTGAAAAACGTCCATTTGTAAAATTGTCATTGCACTTCAAATTGGACCTGAATTTATTGATTTTTTTATACAATGCCAGTAACACCCTAAACTAATTAATAGAAGCAGTCAAGCGGTTTTCCACAAAAAATGCCTGACGAACAGAAATTTTCAAAGTTGTTTGATTTATCACACAAAAATCCAATATTCAGGGTTTTTTTTGCCTGTATTGAACAGATAAGAAAACGGTCATATTTCACATGGTAGTTCTTTGCCATATAGTGCATGAGTAAAATAAGTATCATTGTCCAAAAACCACTGGTTATTAATATATTGTACTCTGAATTTTAGAATTTCACAAAATAAGTCATTTTCACGCCACAAAATGTCCATGTGGCGTAGGTGATATGGAGAAAACAAGTACCCAGCATGAAAGAACTTGGAAAGAGCTTTAAAATAATGTATAGAAATGTGTGTGTATTTGAGTTATTCATACTGAATATCCACATTTAAGTTGAGTCATTTTTGATTCGACCAAAAATTTAAAAAATAGATAGGAGTATTTTATCACACGTTACATATTGTATTTTGTTATATTAATCATTATAAATGAGTTTTCCTTGTTCTGGACGACAATTTTTGGAAATAAATGAACTAAATTGTCAACAAATCAATATTCTCAAAAGGTTTCATTGGGCCTAAATTACAAAAAATAAATTCATTGTTTAGCAAAGGTCATATTATGAAAGGCGTCTGACAACCGTATTCATCTCATGTAAATGAGACTTTATTCACTGGCTGCTGCAATTATATATTTAGCAGCAAGAACTACCACACGAGACTTTACAACAGGGAAAAATACATTTAATATGATTTATTTATTTGTTTTTTAATCATGTTTCGAATGGATTGCACTTCATCACAGAAGTTTTTCAGGTAGCTAAAAAAAAGTTTGCTGGAAGTGCTACCACACCCAAACAACCTAATAGAAAAACTGAGAGCTGGCATTTTGTTGTTAAAGATGATTTCATATTTGCAGACATTGACCAAATAACAAAATATTTTGCAACTTTTCTGGTCTGACATCAGAAAATCCTGCCAGGCGATTGGTCTAGTTGCCCATTGCGTGTCACTTTTTTCAGCTTGATTCAAGCGAGTGATGTTTGCTTGTAAAATGATGTCATAATTTTGACCAATAGTATACTGCAAAGGCCAACTTGGCATTGAGGCAGTTGTTCACACATGTCAAACCACAATCCACATGAACTCTTTCATTTCTTCATGAACTGTTGTATTTCACACTCCTGTGTACAACTGTTGATTGTTTCAATTGATATCAATTCAGTTTCAAGCTGACTCTGAATGGCTTCGCATCTACTTACACTAAATCATGCCTTGACCAAAAGCATTGTCTATGACATCAGTAAGGGACTATTCAGAATTTATGCCTGGGTTGAGGTATAAAATTTAAATAAAAGAAAAGGCGATGTACTAAAGTCTACATGGAGTGTATGAGGGGCTCAAATACGCATGAAACCAAAGGGGGGATAATTTTTTTACAGAAGGTTCCAACAAAACTCATAAATTCTGAATGGTCCCTCAGGACAGGATGGTGGCCCAGTGATGTGGCCAACATTCATAAGAAAATCACGGTGGGAATCAGATCAGGGACCCCGTGATTGTTTGCCCATTTTCCTGTCACGTGAGCCAAGCGCCTCCTTTGAAAAAATGTTACATTCACAAATATGCTTTATTTTCTGTATAAACAGTCATTACATGGATCACCTGATCCCAATTGTCTGAATGCACAGTATTGGACTTGCAGAATGTGTGTACTAAATGTGCGAAACACAAACTGAAACTCTCACTTGAAACTGCTAAAGTCAGTTCCTGTTAGGAGATCAATGGCTTAGAATGCCATGGTCACCCATGTAAAACAATATGTCACTTTTCTAGAGAGAGTGGTGTCATACCTTCTCTCGACCAATGAAAATTGCAAGAAAAATGATGTATTTTCTTCTTCAAATGTCTACAAATATGAAATCATCTGTAAGATGGTGATTTGTATCTTAGTAATTTTATAGACATCTCATGACACTGTGTGGATGTTTCCTGATGTCAATTTTGATCATTTTATGATGATTGAAGTACTGAGGAAAAGTTGCAAAAATTTTTTGCTTCATCGCAGGTGATAAGTTGTTCAGATAGTGTTATTTCACACAACAACGTCTTACTATTTATTTTATTACATGACTGGAAATGACATTTGTCTTGTTACATGACTACTACAATCCACTTACACAATTTTTTCTCCATTTGCAAAGAAATAAACAAATTATCAAAGTTGAAAAAAAAACTGAACTTGAGTGCTGATTTTCAGAATGAAGGACTCAAATACACACATATTTCTATATATCATTTTTAAAGGTCATTCCAAGTTCTTTTATGCCATGTAGTTGTCTTTTCTGTGTCACCTACGCCACATGGCCGTTTTTTGCTTGAAAATGGGTTGTTTTGTGAAATTCATAAATTAAACTCACTGTACATCAATAACCACAGGTTTTGGAACATAAATACTTATTGTACTTATGCTCTATATAGCAAAGTAATACCACGCAAAGTATGAACGTTTTGTAATGTATTTATAGGTGATTTCATATTTGTAGACTTTTCTCAAATAACAAAATGTTTTGCAAAATTTCTAGTCTGACATCAGAAGTTGCCAATTGCATGTCACTTTTTTCAGCTTGCTTCAAGCAAGTGATGTTTGCTGGAAAAACGATGCCATAATTTTGACCAATAGTATTCAACAAAGGCCAACTTGTTTTTGTGGCAGTTGTTCACACATGTCAAACCGCAATCCACATGAACTCTTTCACTTCTTCATGAACAGTTGTATTTCACACTCCTGTGTGCAACTGTTGATTGTTTGTATAGGTTATTCACCACGGGAGAGGGAATATGTGATTTATCACCCGAGGGCTTTAGCCCAAGGTGTGATAAACACATATTCCTGATCCCATGGTGAATAACTGGCTTTTACCGTGAGACAAACACTCAAACATGAGAGGATAACTGGACAACAAAGAATATAGGAATTATTTCCCTGTAATACTGGCATGTGATTGGCCAACAGAGGTGTCGAATGGTATGACAATCAATATTAAATCAGTTTCAAGCTGACTCTGAATGGCTTCACATCTATTTACACTAAATTGTCATGCCTTGACCACAAGCCGCGAGCATTGTCTATGACACAAGTAAGGGACTATTCAGAATTTATGACTGGGTTGAGGGAGAGATGGGAGTTTCACCTGAGCGGGTGCTACATGCTTCAAGTGGAACAGTACTAATTTTTGCCTTTTGTCCAGAATCTATGTGCCTTACAGGCCAAATAAGTAGAATTTATGACTTGAGGGGAATTGGAGTTCTGCCCAACGTAGCACCAATTTTTCACACATGTTTCAAGGGGGGTACTTATTACTCACAACATGCTGATGAAATTTTAATAAAAGAAAAAGGGACATACTAAAAATCCATATGGAATGTATGATAGGAGAGTTACAAATAAGCATGAAACCAAAGAGGTATACATTTTTGACAGAGAGTTCCAACAAAACTCCCCCCCCCCAGAATGATAAATTCTGAATGGTCCCTCAGGACAGGGTGGTGGCCAAGTGATGTGGTCAACATTCATAAGAAAATCACATCAAGGACCCCACAATTGGTAGCCCATTGTCCTGCTGCTTGAGCTAAGCCCTTCTTCTGAAAAAAATGTTACATTCACAATTATACATATGTTTATTTTCTGTATAAACAGTCATTGCATGGATCACATGATCCTAATCGTCCAAATGCACAGCATTGGACTTGCAGAATGTATGTACTGAACATGTGTGAAACGCAAACTGAAACTCTCACTTAAAACTGCTAAAGTCAGTCCCTGTAAGGAGATCAATGGCTTAAAATGCCATGGTCACCCATGTAAAACGCTATGTCACTTTTCAGGAAAGAGTGGCATCATACCTTCTCTCGACCAATGAAAATTGCAAGAAAAATGATGTATTTTCCACCTCAAATGTCTACAAATATGAAATCATTCGAAGGTTACCAAAAAAATCATGAATATTGCATTTTGGTGTGATAAATCAGTCAACTTTGAAAATTTCTGTGGGACAGGCAGTTTCATGGAAAGCCATTTCTCTGGTTCTGTTTATTACTTTTGGGTGTATTATACATTGAAGAATAATATTAAAAAGTTTAGGACCATATTGAAAGTTTGATGGCTATTTTTAAAATGGACGATTTTTGATTTTTTTTTCAATTTTTCACGATTCATTTGATCACACCTCCAAAAATATTAGAGCTATCGTCCTGTAATTTTGGTTTTGCTCTTTCCTGATAATGTTCTTGAAACGTAGAAAGTTTGAATGGAATCAAAGACGGTCATGCTGGAGATTTTTCACAATGTTGGTCTCCTCACCATCCACTATCTATAAAAAAATATTAATATATGATAAGTGTGGGTTGCTGTTTAGGTATTTAGGCAGCGGGTCCTTCTAAAAGTTCATGCGGATCCTAGTGGGGTACTAAAAATCAAAGGGGTATATCAATTTTTTTCGGCAACTTTTGACAAAAGTCCCGCCACACTGGTAGGGTGTTCCAAAAAAGGAAAGTCTGAAATTCACTTTAGCAAACCCTTAGATAAGGTCTTGGACTAGTAATAGATGACAGACTTTCGTGGCAACATCACATTGAGTATATTTGTAAAAAGTTGAGACCTAGAATGTACTGTCTTCGAAAAATGAGCAAATTTAATGTCAGCAACACCATTTTGAAAACGTTTTACAATTCAGTAATATCAGGTGTGTGGATGCATTGTCTGACCGCGTGGGGTGGAAACAGTATGAAGGTGGACAGGAAGAACATTACATCATTCATTAAACAGGCTGCTAGAGTTATAGGGGTCGACTTATCATCATTTGACACTGTTTATGAGACTTCAGTCGGAAAAAAGTTCAACAAAATTTGGAGAGACTGCACACACCCATTACACGAAACGTTCGCCAGTGCAATTAGTCATCGTAGTGGTAGACTACTGTTGCCGTATGCTTGCACGAACAGGCACAAATCCAGCTTCACTGTTCAAGCGATGAAGCTGTACAACCAAACAATTAGACGCTGAATTCATTGATATGGTTAAATTTGTACATGTATTTTCTTTTTTGCAATTTTTGTTCAAGCAGATTGATGTGAGAATCCAATTATCCTTTTTCTAGGATTCAATAAAGTTGACTTGACTTGACTTGTCTATGGTCCCTCTCTGAATACCAAGTAAAATTTCAAGCCATTTATTTCAACTATCCGTGCATTTGGGTTGACTGAAATTAATAATTTGGCAGGTTTTAGCTAAAATTGCTATTTTCAAATGAAAATTCAATGTTAAACACATATTTATCTTTTGGGCTCTTCTAAAACACCTACAAATGGGTTGAAATTTTACTCAGAAGTCAGAGAGGGAAGTTAGATCATATTTCAGGGTCAAGTGGTCAACTCCAATGAATTGCAATTTTTTTCTGGGGGGGGACACCTCAGTAAAGCAACGAGTAAACCAATAAATTTCTATGGCATGCTCATGAAGATCATTAAATCTAAAAAGTTTATAAGTTAGTGTGCCTTTGAATATTTACTAACATTTCAGCAGCTACTCATGCGCTTGTCGGTTGTGACAGTGACAATCTGCAAGTCCATCCATCCTGCCCACCTCTTACTTTCATCAACATCGAATTCGCAAACTTCGGACGGACTGCCGATGATGCCTTAGCGTGTCCTCATACAGCAGGGCACGCAAATGATGTCAATTGTGTGGCTTTTAAAGACCAGTATATGATTCACGCAAGAAACTTATGTCAAGGAAAATCTTCGTGTACCTTCGGACCAATAACCCATCATAATCATGATCCTTGTCCAGGTACCTGGAAGTATACGGAAGTTCGCTACAGTTGTTACGGTATTGCTTTTAAAATTAACATTCCTTGATTGGTGATCTTCATTATTTCTTTCTACATGTTTGTCAAATCGCTTTACATGTGCAAATGAAATTATGTTCCTCCATATTTCTGAGCTTTTCTGTTTTACGACCAATCACACATGTAGTCATGTACGTGTATATATGAGAGTAAGTTGGCTAGAGAAAGCTTACTGACAATAGGGCTCTGCCTATGTAACATCAATAGTGTGTGGAATAAATATTAGAATGGAAATATGCATCAAATGGGGTACAAAAAAGGAGCCATGAATGGTGAACAGATTTACCAACAGTTAAAACTCTTTTTACAGATGATTTCATAATTTTAGTCACTGAGACCGACATTGATTTTTCTCTTGGGAAATGTACACTCTAAAATATTTCGGAACAAAACTGGTTCTTTGAAATCCAAAATAGTTTTTTGAAAAATACATTTTGGTTTTTGCATGGAAGTTTGGTTTTCAAAAAAACATTTTCTCATTCAAAAAACCAGTTTTGTCCCGAATTTTTTAGAGTGTATTCTATAGAGAAAAGTGGCATAAAAAACATATGACATCAAAATAATTTACATTCAGTCTCGATGTCTACAGACATGAAATGATTTTTTAAGGCTCTTGAATACAGAAATGATCTGTAAAGGCTCTTGATATTGACTTTTTACATTTATATATTGATGACTGACCCCCTTTTCATTTTGCTATTCATTACTTTATTGAACAGGTCCAACATGGCGCATGAAGAGTTCCATCTCCACTGGAGCTCCTTGCTCTCCTGATCAATGGGAAAATTCTACGTTGATGCCAACTGACTTCTTTCACGACGGAAATATCACAACTTGTGCCACTCCCAGAAATGTACACATTGCAGCGACATTCGACCGTTGTCTTAATAAATCCATCTTCGTTGCAACAACAGCTACAAGCAGTGTAAATTGTCGTATGGATTTACTTGTCGCAACAGGATCGAGTTATCATTTCGCTGAATGCTCATTGACCGAAATCAATGGCACGAGCTGCAGACATGAATGCCAGCCTCTCATGGCAGCTGAAATGATCTATATATCAATTCAACAACAGCCTGATGCAACACCAATATCACTTTGTGAAGTCACGTTATCATCAAATTGATCTTAAGTTGCATGAGACTGAAATTGCTCATTTACATTTACGATACGATACGATACGATACGATACGATACGATACGATACATATTCATTTCTGTAAATTGAATTTGTTTCAGAAACACTGAATAAATTGACAATTTTAAATAATTTAGATTCATCATGACATGTTATAACAATTTAATTATAGGCCTATATATACAGAACATGTCTAAAAATTAAAGGAAAATAACAGATTGTAATGAAAGGAAAATTACAGATTGTAATTAAAGGAAAATTACAGATTGTAAATTGCATTTGTCAAACTTCTATTACAGATTTAATATTTGCTGTTAAATTTTACGTTTTAGTCATGAATTCATAATTAAGGATAACAGACTTATTTTCTTCGAAAATTTTCCATGGTAGTCAGTTTATTGAACTATATATATATGCAACCTTGATATCCAGAAAAACCCAGAAGTCCACATAACTGGCTAGCACACATCAATGACAGGCATTCAAATGATCAGTATCCACAGGACAAATAACAAAAATTTTACAATTGAAATATTTTATTATAAAAATGCCAATATTCCCGAGCAAATAAATTCCAGGAAACTTTACCTGGAAAAATTCCAATATTCCGGAAACTTTCCCTGCCTTTGCATCCGGACCAAGTCACTTAGAATGATAAGGACTAGCTATATAGATACGATCCTCTCTTGATTTTTTTCTATTCAATTCTTCTTCTCAAACCGGACACACTGTGTTAATACAACATTGCTAAAGTAATTTGTGGATGGCTCATGTGTTGTTATCTAATTATGGAATCATCTGTAAAACAACTTTTGAGAAAATTATTTTCATTTTTGGTTTTGTCACAATCTTTGGGTGATAAAGACAGTGGTATTGCAGATATTTTGGTAGTTATAATTTGCACCAGACTTTATGATATAATTGGGTCAAGACTCTGGGAAGATGTTGATGAGTGACTTTGGTAGATCAAGACCTCAGGAAGGTATCAGAAAACTTTTCAGCAAGCCTTTTGGCCCGGAGTAAGCCTTTGGGCATCACTAACAAGTAACAATTAAGGAATGTCTGATTTCTGAATTTGGAAATCAAGCCTTTTGGCACAGAGCAAGCCTGTGAGCAAAGGATGCCCGATAGCTTGATTGGGAAAGCAAGCCTTTGGGCCAATAAAAAAAATACCCCAGAGGACTGGGTTGACAAACTTTTCAGCCTTTCAAGCGAATTACTTGAAGATTATTTTGGAATCAGTACTTTCGCATCAAGACTATTCGTAAAAGTAATCATATATTTCTTTAACAATGTGTGAAAGTACTTTAGAAAGTCAGAATAATTTCACAGAGTGACACTGGCTCTTTCGTAGGATATTGCCTTATTGAGATTAATGCTAATTTTAATGGCAATGAGTTGCATACATAATTACACTTATCAGAAAGAGTTCCAATTAGATCACATTGATTAAAACTGCTATCTGATAAACCAATAGCTACAACTAGTTCTACTGAACAATCAAAACTATTCGCTACTGTCACAGATATATTGGCAGAATTATGGCACTCTTCAAAGGTAGCAACAATATCCACATTTCCAGGAGAACTACACGTTGATTCGCTTCCATCGAATAAAACATCAACAGGCAGCAAAAGCGAATTTGGCCATTGCTCAGCATTACATGGATTGGCAGAGCTGAATGCCTCCTTCATTTTCCAGACTGGAATAAAAAGGACACTATTTCAATTAATAGAGCAAAAATGAATCAGTCATTTGATTATTGTTGTTATAATAATGACCTTGAATTGAAAATGATTTTCATTCATTGTTTTCTATTTTCTATTCAATCTTGTAACATTACATATATATATATATTCATTGACAGAATATGTGGTAATCATATACAGAATATGTGGCAATTATCTGATATGTGAAATGTCGAATAAATAGATTTATATATAGATTAATCTATTTGACCGTTCAATGCTTTGCCAATATCCCTGGCGGAATATCCAACAAGTGCAACTATGCCAAAGCACCCATATGTGTACTTTTCCAACAGTTCACACTCATGATGGCATCTTTGCCGTACTTTATCACCCGGAGTATGTACCGTACAAAGGATGACTTTAAACAGCCAGGGGTGACTATGAACACATTTCTGAAAAAGATTGATCCTCTGTGAATCCAAATTTAATGAGATCCTTGAAATATTTGACTTCTATTCTGATCTAGTTTCTTTCTGCATAAAATCATTGTGACTCTATTTTTTTTTCTTTAAACCTACCATGCCTTAGGGAAAGGCAATCATGCCCTAAAAAAATCATAAGTACAGATAAAACATAAATTTGTTTTCTGAGAATTGATGGTTTCTTTCACTGGAACACACTCTGTTGAGTTTGAACCCCCATTTATCCACTCTTATTGGCAATTGGCATATACATGATGTATATCTCAAAATGCTGATGCACAGTTTAACTACATGCATACGGGCACACGTACATTGCGGCAACATGGTGAAAACATCGCAATTTTTGTGAAAATTATGTAGAATTGAAAAAGAAACGATGTTGTCACAATTACATCGCAATGTTGTCATTGTGTTAGCAGGCAACATTGTGGCAACGTTTCACAATGCTGTGAAAAAGCAACAAGTCCACAACGTTGTGTTCACGTTAATTGCAGAAACATAATTTCTTCCATGCATTTCTACGTGACCGACAAACGAGCCGTCGAGCCTTGTACTAGTTAGCAATGTCATCTTTACTTTACGTCATGTGCCCAAGGGGTTAGACATGTGAATTAATTTCAATAAATTTACCAACATCAAAATTGATTATCCATACTAACCCACACATTCATAGTCCACTTCCATATATTTGTAGGTTCCATAACATGGATCTGGAAGATTCAGTTTGCCAACAACGCATGAATTTTTTCCGTCACACAGATTTTTAGCATTGGTTGTATACACATCTTGCTGTAGGTTACAATTGATGTCATTGTTGTGTGTTGGATATCCCACTAATGGACATAATTCGGTGTCAGGGGCTGTCCTACCATAATTAGCCCTTCTGACAAATATACGACCATCGGAAGGGCAATTCGGGTATGTTTTTGAACTGCAATTATTGGCTGTCCGACCTGAAATTTTAAGAGCATTATTACAAATAAAAAATAAAATTGCAAAGCGATATCATTGTGAAACACCTGTTAAGTGGGGTGTCAGCCCCATTTCCCCTGGTCCTCCTGTGTTCTTCAGGCCTTATGCTCCCCAGGTCCTATCCGGGTCCTGGGGTCCTCTGTTCTGTGTTCCCTACGTGGGACCTGGGACCTGGGTCCTATGTTCTCTAACTGAGGGACTGTGTATAGTTTGCCTTTTTTGTCGACAAAAACATGCCCCATCACTGAAGAGCAGCCCAGTCTTCGACGACAGGGCCCAGTATACTGTGCCTGTGCCCAGTGTAAACTGAAAAGGCCAAGATTACGTTGATGTGGCCAGCTGGTCAGCAGTAAGGGGACGCAGGTAAGTGATAACGGGCCCTGTCATTAGACTTCATAAATTATACACTGCTCACATTTTTTAAGGGAGCAAGGCAACG
The DNA here is from genome assembly GCA_026936325.1 of Platynereis dumerilii. Classification (NCBI taxonomy): domain Eukaryota; kingdom Metazoa; phylum Annelida; class Polychaeta; order Phyllodocida; family Nereididae; genus Platynereis; species Platynereis dumerilii. The sequence continues at coordinate 33,089,598 of JAPTHN010000005.1, forward strand.
ATATAGTCGGTTATGGGTGTTTCAACTTAATATGAATGAACTGTCAAAAATAATGAACATGCATGGATGTCAGTGACAGAAATGTAATGACCAAACACAGGGTCAGCACACCACACACCAGCAATGAAAATAGACCCAGCATTAGGTCTAAAATTAGGGTTAGGTGTATGGATAGGGTTGGGGTTGGAGTTTAGGAAGACCCTGTGTTTTTTCATTAAAGTTCTACAACCGATCTCCTTGCATGTCAATTTTCTCTAACATTTCATACACGACCTGATGGCGATATATTTGACGCATTCACGAGTCAGAAAGGTGTTAGATATGCCACATCCACAAATGACCAACTGTGTATGTGTGATTTATTGCACTCTAACCAAAAAAATTGCTCGTTTTTTATGTCCAAAAACTCGTACATGCTCGTTTTTACACCTCCACAAATTCGTGTACATGTCAAATAATGAAAAATGTATACATGCCATAAGTGGCAACAATAATGAAAAGACCCCTTCCTCCCATAATTTGTGTGAGAGTGTGTAAATGGGAAATCTGTCAAATAATTCTTACAGGACCTGTTGAACATAGTACCCAGGAAAAATACGGGACCTGCACCGTGAATTTTGAATTTTGAGTTAGCTCAACTGATTGAGTGAATTGGTTGCACAATTCCTTTGAGCCAAGATAGCGTATTGTTTGCAAGTTATAAAAACATAAAGATTATCATAACGCAAAACAGCAAGCTATCATGGCTCAAACTTATTGTGCAACCATCTCACTCAATCATTTCAGCTAACTCAGAATTTCAGAATTTACAGTCTGGGGAACATAGGCATCTCCCATTAAGTGCATGATGGATGGGATGATTGGGGATTTACATCCTTGATTAAGACACTTGATGGCCTAATAAGGACAGAAGGAGGACACAGCAAAGAGGTAAAGGATGAGTAAGTGATGATGATTTGCCTTATCAACTATCCATTACTTTTTTGGATTATGATCTCTTTCTTTAATTTTTGTTTTTACAACATGCAGTTCATACCTACTATTAACGATTTGTTATAAGAGAAAAGGTAAATTTTGTGTAGATATATATAGTTCTAATGCATGTACATATATTTTTTGTAATGTTTAATCTTAGTGATTTTTTTTTTCAAAATGTATTTATATATTTGTAATCTATGTTAGAATGCATTCCCTTTTCACACCGCTTTGTAATTACAAAATCTGTTTAACATTGGCCTATATGTATAATTGTAAATGTACGAGGTATGAGAAAAATAAAATAAATCTAAATCTAAGTCCAGTTGAACTAACCAGAGGAGGGATACAACATAATATGTAGGACCCAGCAATTGGCAGCCCATGCAGTGTCAAGTGTGTGAAGGATGGTTAATCATAAATAAAAGAAACATTTACAGTACCTGTAACACCCACAAAGTAAAGTGAGAAGATGATAATTTGTAGAAGATCGGATATCATGATTCTGAAAAATATTTTGAAAAGACATTAAAAAATGTATTATCTCTAATATATAATAATACTTTGTAAACGATTTCTGTACAATTAAATAGTAAGGAAGATTATTCACTTTTGTATATATCTCACCCTATAATATATAGGAAAGAAATTGTATTTTTCTACAATTACTTTGAAGTGACACGAAACCAGAATGAAATATTTATGGTCACACAAATTAATAAGGGAGCAAGGGGTTTTTGCTTTATTTTCGCCACTTATACATGGCTGTTTCAGCAAGATATCATGCATCAAATGTCAGAGAAAATTGACATGTGAGGAGATCGGTTGCAGAAATGTAATGAAAAAACACAATGTCTACCTAAACTGCCCTAACCCTATCCATAAATCAAACCCTAGTTGTAACCCTAATTTTCAATGTAACGCTGGGTCTCTTCTAACCGCTGATGTATTGTCATTAAATTTCTGTCGCATCCATCCTTATTTGTTCTTTTTTTTTTTGAAGGTTCATTCATATTTAGTTGAACTGTTGAACAGCCATAGTAGGAACTGAACATGATCGATGCCTTGCTCACTTAAATAATGTGACCTTAAATAGCGGGGCAGATTTGTCATGAATAGGGCACTGCCGTAGGGTGGTCCAAAAACACTTTCTTCTAAATTTCTCTGATTTGAATCTTGCATTGTGATCTTATATTGCTAGAAGGTATTCAGTAAAAAATTCAGCAAAATCAATTAATATTTAGAGGTGGCACAAAGCCGTTGAAGTTCAACATGTGACTGCCCTGCAACAGACCTCAAAATCATGGGTATTTGCAAATCTTGCAATAATGGCCAATTATTTTGATCAAATAACTTTTTTTTAGTATGGCAAGGATGCCCAATCTAGTCCTGATATTCTTTTTGACTTACAAAGTTTTGTGGAAGGTCAGCATAGATATTACATAGGTCAATTTTCAAGCATTTTTTCATAAAAACAGGCAAATATTTCACTTACTATGAATAATAAATCCAAAATAACCCCCAGATATTACTTTGCCATGCCAACTTTATCATATACTAAAAAACCACAAAAAAAAAAAAAATTCGGAGAAAGATCTGGGAAATTGACAATTTTTTCAGTTCCGTGAATGGGGAATTACATGAACTTCAAAGGCTTCGTGCTACCTCTAAATATTAACCGATTTGGCTGAAATTTTGCGTGTGTTTGTTTTACTCATGTGGTCATCAATTTCTTCTTTCAAATTGGGGGTTTTTGGAGATTTGATTTTTCCCATAGGAATGTGGACCACCCTATAGGGCAGTAATAATGCTTTTATACTTAGAAGTATGAAACTTGGCACACAGTTCTAAAACATCTTAAAGAACATATTTAGATAGGGAGCCACTTCAGATTTGACCTGGTTGACCCATGGCAGCCATTTTCCAAAATGGCGGCTAATTCTCTCATTTTCATGCTTTCTGTGAAGTGTCTATAGTTTGATCGTATGAAAACAGTGCTCATTATTCCTTCGACAGATCTAAAAAAACATTATCAATCGATTTCTGAATTGAACTAAGGCATTTTAGTGTAGTCAGGGTCCATTTTGTCAGAACTGTTGAAGAAAATGCAGCATTTTCACGGTTTCCCATAGTTTCGTGGAATCTCAATTGATATTTAAACAGACTACATATTTGAATTCCTTGTAAGAAGAGCTTTTAAATGAATGTTAGCATCAATACTCAGTAGGTTTCATGAAATCTTTGCTAAAATGAAACTAAAACCAAAATCTTCAAAAAACATTTTAATTGCATTTTTTTCATACCAAATGTACGGAACCCATTGATGTGGGTACTCATTAGAAAGCTCTTCTTACAAGGAATTCAAATATGTTACTCATATTTATATAGAGTAGGTCGGGGCAAGAAGCCCGGGTTAGGTGAGAGGCCCCCCCAGGCTTATATCCAAACTTACATTTTGGGTGCGTTTATCTATTGATAGGATTGAAGCTACAGGCGCTTTAGGTGACGTCACAAATTTTCAGGGCAAACAGCATCAAACTATAATAGAAATTAAAGAAAGAAAAAAATGTGTATGGTTTTTGTAACTTTCACTTATTCTTTGAAAGGGTTGTCAGAAATAACTTTGGAAATTGTTTAAAGTATAATGGATATCTGCATTGCTTCACTTTATGACTATCACATCGATATGATTTGGATCATGTTTTTTGCATTTTAGTTCAAAATATAGAGGTCAAATTAAAATATGTGGGTTTGGGGCGAGAGGCCCCACATGATAAGGGGCATGAGGCCCCCTTCACTGGGGGGTCGAAGCTGCTTCAGGAACCATTAATTATGTGTACTTTACATATAAACTTGACTGAATAGCTAATTAAAACAGAAAAAAATTTGGTCCAAAATTGAAACAGAGCAAAAAATATTAAAAAATAAAAGTATGAACAGAAAAATTCTGATATTCAGAAAAAGTGAATAGAATGCCTTAAAAAGGATAGAAGAACCCTAAGAAATAACTTTTAGGCTGAATGCGCTGGAAAAAAAAATTGCCATAGGATTATAATAGGGGGGCTTCTTGCCCGATGGGTGGGGTAAGAAGGCAATTTTAATTTTTTTACAAAAATGGCCGTAACTCCTTTATTTAAATTGGAAGACATTTGTTTCTCTAGTTATTAGTAGAGTCAAGTGATCCCTTCCTGACAGCATAAGCATTCAAATAATCGCCCATAAAAAGTAGGTCAAATCGCACCTCGAAGTTAAGGGGGGCCGCATGCCCCGACCTACTCTACATTAATAATTGGCGTAACTACGCGATACCGCGAAATCAAGTATTAAATCAATATTTCTAACAAAATTGATTCTAACAAGCCTAAAAATAGTCAGGCTACCAAAAAATGTTATAGTAATGTACTGAATATATAGCTACAGAAGGAGTAAACAACGCTATTTGCATGTATTCTATTTGTGAGAAACACACAAAAAGCTGCAAAATGAAAGAATTGGCCGCCATTTTGGAAAATGGCTGCCAATAGCTACCTTTGCTAAATCTAAGGTGGCTCCCTATCCAAATATGTTTGTATAGATGTTTTGTAAGTGTGCGCCAAATTTCATGCTTCTATGTATAAATGCACTATTTTTTTTACATACCTGCCCCGCTAAAATAATCAAATAAAGCAGATACTTTTCTGATTTTCAGATATACCAGTTTATGTTTTCATTTACCAAATAATATTGACTCCTTCAGAAAGAAACTCAAAACTCAGTTATTCAATGAATGTGTTAATATATAACTGACCCATAGGCATCAAACGTGGCCAGTGGGCTTTTCAAATTTCTTCCCTGTTTTCATTTTTATGTTCATCAGGCTACCCTCACTTCAAATTACCTATTCTGTTGGAATTTATAAAAATTAGTTTTTTTTTATCGTCTTACCAATTTGTATTGTTTTACAATTGTATTTTTATTCTCAATAATTAACTTATTTTAGCTTTGATTTTTTTTTACACATTTCCTTATTTTTTAATCTATTAAAAGCCTTATTAATTGTACAGTGCCTTAGAATGTTTTTCAAATAGGAGCACTAGAATGTTTTTCAAATAGGAGCACTTTATAAATTAATAAATTCAATTCAACTCAATAAAACTAATTAATACCAACCAAGAATTTGTGTTTCGAGGGCAACCGATTCTTCCTAATAATATTGCATTATTAGACAGACTGCGAGAATGATGGCTCTCTGAACAACCAGCATCTAGAAGGAGTGAAGGACTGCCCAATAATTGAATTAATCTATTTATAATATTTAGTGACGTTAATTCATTATTCATTTGTGATAACTGGGGAAGTGTCTTGATGTCAACTTTTAATTTGATGGGAAATATCACCTGGATGAAGTCATAATCAATCGAACAGGCTTTGTCAGTAAGTGGGGCGTGTCATCTAATATAGATTAAGCAACAAGCACGGTACCTGTGAATTGAAGCAAAAGGGGATGGACAATGTAATTTTAAAAATGGTCTTGGAAAGATTCATACATATATGTGCCAAAAGGTATAAGGCTAATTGGCCATTAGGAAGCGGCTGAATAATAGATATATGGTTGATTTTGTAACACCAAACCCCTCCTGAGAACCTTGTTTGTAGTGTGTATATTATGTTAGTGCGGGCACCAAACTTATAACATCATGTATCGTTGACTTGGTGTTCCCAATAAAACTATCTAATCTCGTGTAAATGTTGCTTACAAGATTCCATGACTTGCTAATCGGTAGGGGAGACTTGAATATGATGTGCCATTTTTTGCATCTGGGTTATTTGCCAAGAAATGAAAGCTTTATCATATTATCTGGATATTTTATATAATGCCTTGGGCAGATTTCACGAAAAACAGCAAAATGACTTACAACAAGTTGCGTTAGCACAATACTGATAAGACCAAACATAATTGATTCGCAGCTTCTCAGATTTTCTAAGGGCGCTTTTCCTAAGGATAGCTGGCAGGACAAAAAACGCTGAAATCTAAATCTTTTATTGTGTCAATCCATCAGATAAAATCGTGGATAAACACTGTTTTCTGTTGCATTGGTATATCAGAGTAGCTAAAAATACGGCCCTGTGCTAATGTAACACCGACGAATGATGAAGGTCTGAATTCTTTATGCCGATCCCATTGCAATATAAATGAAAACACCAGTAGGGTACCACACCTAGCTTGCTCCTGGGGAAACTTTAATTTCACAAAAAATTGAAATCTAATCGAGTGTTCGTTAATGTAATTTGGATAGACAAACTTTGCTAATGTAACACAATGAAATGGACAGATGCAAAATTGCAGTTACATTACCAATATAAAAAAAACAGCTACAAATCAAAGTTGTTAATGTTGCTTGTGATGTATACAGGTAAATAAGGCACATTTTGCCATAAAATTTTAGAATTTCACATTTTAGATTTGCCTAGGTATTAAGAACACTGAGAAATTTTGATGTAAAAGTTGCTAATGTAACATCAGTGTCCTGAGACAGAATGGCGTTACATTAGCAATCACTTTTTTTTTAAGTAGTTTATAAATATGAAGACATTTATAAATGCTTCCAAACAAATATTTCACCAGCATTTTATAAATCACATCATCATCATCATCATCATTCTAACATTCAAACTAAACCTCAGCTGACATGGCCTGACCATTGTGCACTGTAAACGTCTCCCCCAGGCAGCTCACTCACCCAAAGTATCCACCTATCCCTCTTTTCTATCCTGACCTTCTGATGAGGCCAATCAACCTCCTGACTACTACCTTATTCTTCCTTTTGACTACGCATCTGCCCAAATCCAGGATTGCATGAATCTGTCATGACAAGTCATCAAAAACCTTACAAACTATTTCCTCATGCTTTCAATTTTCCAATTACAGCAGTAATACTTTGTAAACCTCTAAACCGCTATCAAAGCTATATTATTGTATCAAATTCTGATGCTTACATGCAAGTTCATTTTTAACATATTTACTATGAAAATAAACAAAGCTATCTACCTGCCCTCTGCTGGAAATGCAAACATTCACATCTGCCATGACAAGTCACAGATTTAAATCTGTGTCACAGGTCATGAAACAGTCAAATCTTTTCAGTTTGGAGTTTGCTACAGTTGTATTAGAAAGCATTCATTTTACACTTCTGCAATCATTGTTCTAATTGTAGAAAAAAAAGGTTCCTATCAACTATAAGCCATGCATGACCTGCTCATCCCACATAACACTCATGTTACCATCATATTGCACAATGAACTTTCACACCCCTGTCATTTTCAAAAATAACCATTTAACAAAATCGTTCCCCCTTTCAGCACAGCTCCTTAGCATTCATAGTCAATTACCACATGAATAATTCCATTTTCTTAACCCCTAATCATCTACCATAGGGCTACTTTCTACTCTTATTGGATAATTACCTTTTTACACATGCTGCCATTTACATAATGTATGTTGTCAGTGGGTTTTTCTAGTATCATTACATTTTGCTAAAATGTTTTCTGTTGGTTCTAAGAAATACCTAAGCTGGCAAGTCAGATGACCAGTAAGTTTTTCCGTCCATTATTGTCCTTATGAAAGATAAAACAAATATTTTTTAAAAGCAAGGTGCTCCATATTGGTGAATTTTTTATTGATATTTATTCTTCAGCTCACTGTTTTATTTGGTAATGGGTTCACATGCTGCTGACAATGACAGATAGATCATAAGAAAGCTGGGAAAGTTTCCGATGCTCTGTTAGCACATTTTCGTGAAATCTGCCCTTGGCTAAAATCAAGACAAGTTTCAGGACAATCAGACCATCAGGAAGACCATAGCAGACGTTTGTAAAAAAAAAAGGAGGTCAAGTGGCACAACTTTCCCTGGTGGTGGCGTAAGTTGTGCCGCATGACGGGGTAATTTGTTTTGCTTAGTTTACTCCAAGAAAACATTATGTTTCAGCTGTTACTTCATTTATATCTTTTGCCGAAATCATGTTTTTGGAATGTGGCTAATGTGTTACATGAAACTCATTAAAAGCCATTCAAAGTAAACATTTCAGAGTACTGCAAAGACTAAAATTATTAACTGTTTGGAGGGTGGTATAACAATTTCAATGCAGGCCTTTAAATTCAGACTAAAATGGATGACTAAAACATAAAATCCAATATCTTACCCCTTTTAATTTTACAATGGCACAACTTACCCTAAAATATATTTCGTAAAACTTTTTCCTGGTGCATAAGGATATTGAAACAGTCTTTACACATGGATGGCACAGCCTTCTTTACTCTAAGTTATGCCCCAACAATAAGTGACACAATTTTCCCCTGTGGCGCAACCTACCCAGTCTCCCATACATGTATAGTGTCTGCGAAAGATGAAGTAGTCCGTGAATCAATAGTATATGATTTCGTATTGTATCTGATTGATTTTAAACCCAATGCCTGGAATATAAGGTATATAATTATTTATTCAGAAGTAGTTCAAGTCAATTTTCCAAGTAAGGATGCTTTCGTCATTTCATTCATACACGATTGACATATTTGAACTATTATTTTACTCTACCGGCTGAAAATTTGGAAATGGTGTGTAGTTTTGTCAATGCTTGTGAATGCATCAATGTTTATATACCAGATTGAAATACACTGCTCACACTAATCAAGGGAGTTTTTTTTCATTATTTTTGCTAGTTTTGAATTTTTCATAGAGAAATCATGCGTGAAATGTCAGAGAAACTTGACAAGTAAGGAGATCAGTCACATCAATTAAATGAAAAGATGAAAGGTTTCCCTAAATTCAAATCCTAACCCTTTCCATAAACCTAATCCCAATTGTAACCCTACAGTCTGATTCATCTACTTCGTGAACAGTCTTGAACCGGTAGGGACGCCACTATCGATTGATGTGACGCGATAAAGTCGTGATATGTTTGTTTGTTTGTTTGTGTTTTACGCCTCTGCAGCACCTTAGTGGGCTATATTGAGGCAGGCGATCGCCGTATGATGATGAGATGAGAAGACTGTGAGTCTGGCACATACCCTATTAATTCAGGGATGCCCAGGGTCTTTCAGTTGCCCCAGCATAGAACACTGGATACAACCCGCCTCCATTTAATGTCCCATTGGCTCGGACTAAAGTGAGTTCCCGGGGTGAGATTTGAACCCACGCCCTCAAGTGACGTGATATGTAAACATAAGCACATACTCTGTTTACGTCACCAAGCAAATGTTTGAATATCAGAAATTGTCAACAAATACGTCTAACATCGCCGAAAATCGACAAAAAAGAGTCACGAAACATCACGAAATGTGACTAGAACTTATGAATGGCCCACAAAAGCATGAGAGTGAAGAAATTTCTGTTCTATGTGGCCTGGTTGCATGCCGTGGAATCGGCGAAAACGAGTGTTCGCGATTGACGTGATGATCACTGTAACTTGAACCTAACCCTGGGTCGCTTTTCACATCTGATGTGTAAGCTCTGTGTTCTGTCACTGACATTGTCATTTATTCATTATATCTGACAGTTCATTTATATTTAGTTGAAACAGCCTTAACTGGAACTGACTATGATTGCTGCCTTGCTCCCTCAAGTAATGTGAGCAGTGTGAGTACATAATAGGTTACCCATAATAGAGAAAAAAATAATAATAATTTTAATTTCCCTGGCTGCTCCCAAAAATAGTTATGCTTCCAATTGATTACAGGAGTTGTAATATGCAGTAATTTTACATTTAGCTCTATAATTCATAAGTTCACTGAGCTCAAAGGCCAAATACTTCAAACCAAAGATTCATGCACCCAACCTTAAAAACAGCGTTGGTTCTTGGTTCAGCCACCGTCTAAAGTGAATAATTTGGGACTTATCAATTCAGAATAGACCATCTTCATCTAAACAGTTTAACGAAGTCGAAGATAGGCAAAAAAAAATCGGAAATCTAAAATATTTTTTCTCTGATTTTTATGAAAGTAAATATATATAGTTGTACAACTTCATAATTATTGATATTTTACCAAAATTCAACAATGAAACTGGGATTTTGCCATTTCTCGGTGTTCGTGCAAAGGTATCAATACCGATACATTCGATGCATCAGAAAAGATTTTTTATCACTTTGCAAAAATGTTGTTTTCGAAGACATCCTCACGGCCAATTAATGTAAATATCTCGAAAACTGAACAGAACTTAATCTACATTCTACAATCTTGACACGTAATTTTTAAAAATTATGATATGGTAAAACTTCATTTTATGTCGATTTAAAATCATGTGGCAATGCAGTAGCAGTACCCAAGCAGAGCTTCTGAACGACATGTTATGTTTGATGGATGTTCCCCTTTTTGAAATGATAAAAAAAAATTAAATTGAATCCCCCATGGGCACCAAGCACATGGTAATATTAAAAAATATAATATGAGGTTATACCATGGGTAGGTGCAGTACATCCCCGGTATACTCCCCGAGACCCCAGTATATTCCCGAGACCCGAAGGGTCGAGGGAATATACTGGGGTCGAGGGTGAGTAAACCAGGGATGTACTGTACCTACCCATGGTATAACCTTTTTATCCCATGACTAGGCACATTTTTGAGAAATAAAGTAAAAAACGGCCATGGATCTTAATAAAAAAACGTCGATGCAAATCTATTAATTTACGCTTGAACTGAAAATTCTTGTTTTAGTTATGATTTTTTTGAGGCAAGAGTTTTTGAGATATCGCCTTGAAATTACTATATGTAGGAAAGTACTGGAGAATTTAGTAGGTCTGCTGCTTTTAGGTCCTGAGATATAAGATCAAACGGCCATGGAACTGAAAAAAACGTTGACTCAAATCAGTGATTTCTCGCTAGAACTGAAAATTCTTGTTTTAGTAATAATTTTTTTGTGGCAAGAGTTTTTGAGATATCATCTTGAAATTTTTGACTTGTAATATATACTATATTTTTAACATTAACCTCTAATTTTATGCATCTAGGTTGATTAGATCTAGAGAAATAAAATAAAACGGAAATGGAATGCAGAAAAACGTTTCTGAAAACATTGAATCACAGTGCTGAAACTGCACCAAAAAACAGAATTTAACATTAATACTTTGCTATGTGTTGTGAAATATTGTCTAAAACACGAAAATGAAATAATAAAGGGTCCTCATCCCGATGGAAATTAATATAAATCAATTAAGTCATTTTGGTAAAACTAAATGAATTTACTGAAAATCGCTCTGGAAAATTATCTATACCAAATAGAAAGTCAAAACTGCATTATTCCTATGCAGTATTTTCTTTTGGATCTAATACTTCAAACCGCTTCTCTCTAGCCCTACTAGATCCAGTGCAAATTGCAAAAGAGTGAACGAAGCTTGTGCTTTCAAAATTACAAGAAAAGATGATGAAGCAGCAGGAGAGATTGTGATGCTATACAAGCTTTCTGTGGGTGTGTCTAAATGCGGCTCTCTCATTGGCTGTTTTCAGTATATTCCCTGCAAATTAGGGAGTATACTGGTCAGGTGACCATATACTGCTTTTTCTTCCCGATACTGACTTTTTCCCTGCTGTATTGCCAAGGGAAATCACAGTATCGGGGAGAAAATGTGCCTAGACATGGGATAAATATTTATATATCTAATCTTCTGATTATAATATAAGTTATCGTAGATATGTAATGGCTGAGGAAATGAGGCATGTTGTCTAATCAAAATATGAAATCCACTACAATTTCCATCATCTTACAGCCTTTCACTTTGAAGAAGAAATGAGGACCAGTTCACTGCGTAAAAAGCACTTCATGACTCATGATACACTGCAAAAAATTCCCGTTAAGTTTTACAGTTAAATTAACTGGCAACTTTGTTCCAGGTCTAAGAACTGTAAAAGTACTAATAAACCTGAACAGGACAATGAACCGTAAAATGCAGATTGGTACATTGAACTGTAATTTTGAGGATTCAACAAAGTGATATTACGGCATAATGTACATATATAAAACAGTTTATTTAAAGTATATTTTACAGTTATATCAACTGTCAATCATAGAATGTAAAGAATGCAAGAAGCTGTATAATCTACTGTAAAAATATGGATAGTATATGTTATTCTTACTTATTGCACAAGTGTGAAACAACAGACTAAGCATGTGATTTAACTGTCGCATAGCTGTAGGGATGTACCGAAGCTGGAATCAGCTGAGAGAGTGAGAGAGCTACTGACTCCAGGCTCGGCCTTGCTCATCTCTTGCTTGACAGCAGGGAAGTAAGTCCATCAATTATACCCAGCAATTAATTCGCACACGTTTGCTCACAAACCATAAAATTGATGGATATTTTCCAAGAGAACCAGGTGTCAAGTTTATCGAAGTATGTTGTATTGATGCAGACTGCGCCTGGGTTATTTTGGTTTTAATAGTGTCATTCTTTAGATCACATCATAAGACTCACACAAATGTCAATGTCATATATATAAATATAACAACTTTTGCATAATGACAGCATCTTTAAGATCATATGAATGAGGATGTTCCCTTACCTTCAGATAAGTTATAAATTAAGTTTGATTAACAGCTGTGTAAAGCATATGTTATAGATGGCACCACATGTTCCGTGGTTGAAGTCCATGCAATCTCTTGTTTATAGTTCCTAATCTGACCAGGTGTATTGATTGTTTGGCCAATTCAAATGTTTTGTCTGCATATTACAAGTTGCTAGTAAATTAACGGTTGAAGTAATTGTTCATTAACGTGAACTGAATGTTAAATGACATGTTGCAGTAAATTTATCTTGGAGCCATTTTGTAACTGACAAAGAACTGTAAATTCACAGACAAAGTCCGTTAAAAAAAATACTGATAAAATAACAATAAGTTTACGGTTCTTTTAGCCAGAAAAACACGGTCATTTCTTACAGTGTAGCTGATGAAGTGTCATCTTCTCTACTTTCAACATGGGAAACATAGAGGCTGTTTTATAAGTCATGATCAAGAGAAGGCCATTTGACTTGTCATAATTGATTTTGGATTGAAAATCAGATGCATAATCCTTTCGTTTGGCTGTCACCAACAAGAGGGATAAGCCTCCTTAAATCAAATTAACATTGAAAGTATTGGGTATGATCATGACAAATCATCAGTACGATGACACACGAAGTGCCATTTTCACAGTGCAACAGTACACTCTTTTACGGTATCAAAGTGTTAGGTTGTAATGCTGACAGACTCAAAATATCACAGAAGTTTGAATAAATATGCTAAACCTTTGTCAGTCATGCAAGATGTAATTTGCCATACAGTTTAACGTTGTCGAGTTTTTGTATATGTTTTGTAGCAATACGTTATCCTAATAAAAATGAAAATAGTGTATTTGACACAAAATTATGCCACCAAGGGCAAGGGGTCAGGAGGCTATTAACAAGTATGCATCTATTGATGCTATGTGCTATCCACTCATACAATTTATAGTTGGCATAAAGATAATTGATGTTGCAAAACTTGCCAATACTAAATGTTTGATCTAAACAGTTACAACGAACGACAGAGTGATCATTACTATGCTATTGGACTGTCTGTCATGCGGTCAATACTTCCAGTAATGTGTCATTGGGCGGGGGGGGTGGGCTAAAACACAAAATACAATACGTAAAGCTGCGCCCTTGCGCTGCTAGGTCTAGAGTTCGATACCAGCTCTTGCTGGGTCACCTTGGCCTATGTTGGACAGCTGTTTCGATAATCCTTCTCCTCATTGCTATGTCCTCCTCCTTACCTAATCAGCCTATCAAGTTTAAAAATATAGGACATAAATCCCCATTATCCAATCATGCATGTGTTACGAATCGACAGCTGATTTCACTGTAAATAAACAAAACCAGTGAATTGTACGGGGCATCATGAGATAAACGTGGTTCAATGACTCTTTCTCAAGTGAAAAGTATTCATTTCAAGGAATCGCCAGATTGATGGCCCAATTATTTATTTTGAAAGAAAGAAAGAAAGAAATATTTATTTAAAGTCGGGTTGGAAAACAAAAACATAAGTTCAGAAGTACTTGTACAGCCGACTAGAAATAAAAAATAAACAGAATGTAAAACGGGAAAGATAAAAACTTTTAAGCATGCAATATCCTCAAATATTTGTCTCTACATAGAAAAATTACACTGTTAAGAATTAACACCAAAGTAATTATTCATTTCACCACTGCCAGGGAAGAATTGAGTTATTTCACCAAAAACGGGGTAAGAATTTGTTATAGCAATTTCATTGAGTATGAGTTTTCTGCAATATGACAGTAAAACGTAGCAAATATGGTTCATGTGATTGGTTGAGGAACTTAATTACATAGCATAATACTAATTTGAAAACGTCTATATCAGGTCCAGCAATGAGATTCTATGATATTATCGGTCAATTGCATTTTATGGCATTGTCAAAAGTTTACATACCCTCTTGTAATATCATATATTTCTCCCCTTGGGATCATGAACAGATTGCAGGGTTTTACTACATTACATTGTATTTCAAAAGTCCTCAGACGACAGTCATCAGCTGTAAACTTTGATAATGTCATAAAATTCAATTGACTGATAATACCATAGAATCTCATTGCTATTGAATTTTTCGGTGGTTCAGAAGTGTTCAGGTGCATGCATGCAGTGCACTGTATTTCATGTATGTTTTGCCTATGCTGTTAAAATTGCCCACAAAATGGATAAACTGGTCATCGTGCGTTGGGGTATGTAAACTTTTGGGCCCAACTGTATACATTTTGTCATATTATTTACATGCAAAAAAATAGCACTGATGGTGTGTTGGTTCAAAAATGAAAAACAATGACACTTGCCTACAAGTAGTCATTTATATTTGAGATGCGAAATAACAAATGTATATTGACAACTGTGTAAAAATACGAGGAACAAATTCTGGACAACAGCCAATGTCAGTCCAGGAACGAGACAAATACAAATTAAAAGTTAGAAGTTTTTGGTTTTTCTTTCAAACAATTACTTGAGGTGAAACAAACAAACACTCTACATCATTTTATTTTATCTCATGCTATAATTCCATGATGGCATCAATTTTGATTGCATAGGCCTATCCTTATCTAAATATCCAGTCAATCTACAGTGGTCCCTGCATTATAAGACCGTCCCTCCTGCGGTCAAGAAGTGGTCTCTCATGGGGGTCTGGTCTCTCCTCAGTGAAAATTGCACTGAAAATATTACTTCATGCAGCAGGAAGGTGGTCGCATTTATAGGGCAAGTCGGTCTTACAATGTATTGAAAAAATGTTGTGTTCATGCTTTGGCAACGTAATTTCTACCATACATTTCTGTGTTGAGAAAGACGAGCCCTCCACCAATTAGCAACGTAGTGTTAACCTTGTGTGCCCCCAGCCACATAGCTTTTGGATTCTATTACTTTCCTTACTTTCCTAGCTCCAGTTTCATTAAATGTTCATATTGCACTTTTTTTTGTAAATAAAATCAATTCCAGTTGGTATGCATCTGACTTTGAACATAGACTTTTTGATGCGACGCTGTATTTCATATTCATTTGGTTTGTGAAAAAATAATTCTTGAATAATTGAATACTTCTCATGTAATTTACAGTTGTCATAGGATATATGTTAGTAAATAGTGTCCCTATAAGTAATTGATCAACGCCGATGAAATGAAATTTTTTAACTTGTTAATATATGTGGCTCTACCGAAGGGAACATTCTTCATTCAGCGCTGCAGGCATTCAACTGTAAGTTATATATTTGCTTTCTTGTGTGGTAATGAATTGATCTTTAATGTGTTTTATCACTAAATGCAAGATTCTAACACTTGTTACTCTTCAAAAATAAGGACCAAGGAAGAATGAAATTATATTTTCAACATACTAATCCATTGCATTGAAATGAACTGTCAATCTATCATTGAGCATTTGTGACCTCATTATTAATAAGTTGGTGACTTGTATTGATGGAATTAAAAGTAAGCGATATGACCTCACAAATTGCATATGTTAAGTGTCATAAAAGTAATGAGAGCATGTTTTACAGTGCAGCAAAGAAGTAGACGATGACTCAACATGCAGTGATTTATTATGTAAAATCAATGTGTATAGCAGCAATGCCTTACTTTGTATTCTTCTATTTGTTTATTTTTTAGGAATATATATTCTTAGATAAAATCAAGAAGTCACAATGTGGAGAAAAGATGTTTTGTCTGCGGTCCTTGCGACACTGACATTACTCAAAATCTGTTCGGCAGGTTTGTTGTGAACATTCTTACCTTGATAAATGTACATACAAATTAGATATTCATGATGAGTCCAATAAGAGACAGAAGCATTAGAAAGATAGGCCATAAGGGGAGGGGGAGGGGTGCATTATTGGCTCAATAGCACTCATTGACCTAATTTCAGACCTTGACCCAATTTAATGTCAATTTACAATGCTGCCAAATTTTTGGGAGGGCAGCCCCTTCTACCGAACCACCTTTTCTCCTGGTTAATGGGCACATATGATTTCAAAACTAACAGGTCTTTCTTCAAAGCACTTATTGCAGTATTAGCGATCCAGCTATTAAGAAGTAAAATTCAATTGAGTCAATTTCAGCTTGCGGAACCAAGCACATTGGGGTGCTTTTGTATGGCTAAAATAAACTCAACAAAAAAAGCCTTCGTTTTTGCCTATTTGTAAGATCATATTTTTGGCAAAACCAATTAAACAGTGTTGTTCCTGTTATAAGCAAGTATAAATATGGCAAAAATTATTCACGCGACCATTTCCTGTTTACCTTTGACGTTGTTTATTACATCAGGGTTTTTTTTTTAATGGTCCCATACCCACAATGTCCCACATCTCACTAAAAAAATTTGAGTGTCTTTTCGAAGTGTGTGACGTCGAACCCTAGAAAGCGGATAAATGGGCACTTATTATAGGGTGTGTCAATTTTTAATTTTTATGCTAATTCAAAAAGCACTAGTGAATAAAATGTGCATTTTGACCTGGAGAATCCAAATCTGTTCTCGAAATGGCGATATGACAATTCTTACCTACTTCAATTTTGGTTCAAAGTTTTAATGTTTTTTTTTTTTTTTACTCTTTTCGCCAATCCGCGGTTCTCTATAACTTTCTCAGTATTTGTCATACAACATTCTAATTGACATGGTTGGAAAGCTCACAAAAAAGCTTCATTTTGCATACCAACATCAATAGTCTAGGACGATATCTTGACTCCTACTGCTCTTTGGCTTCCATTTTTTAGAAATTAAAATGTTGCAGACAGTCTAATCCCGTCAAAAAAAGGCTTTTGAATTTTTTTTCGCTGATAATTGCAGTGATGCACTTTCTCCAAGTTCAAGAATGACAAAATATAAAAACTTTTTGATTTTTGACCATGGAAGTGCTTGGCTTCTGAGCGATGAAGTTGTAATGTTAAAGTTAGTTGAAAACCCGTAAAATGTGAGCATTCTCATGGTACCAGTGATGTTGTCCTATTATTAATTCTTATGAAGTTAAAATATGAAATATAACAGCCCTTCCCTGATTTGTTTCAATACTTCGGACAAAATGTAGCATTAAAACTTCCAAGCTCATAAAGCAGGATTTTCCATGGTCAAAAATTTTGAAATATTTTTTTGCTTATTCTGGAACTTAGAGGAAGTGCATCACTGCAATTATCAGTGAAAAAAAAAATCAAAAGCCTTTTTTTGACGGGATAAGACTATCTGCAACATTTTCAATTCTAAAAAATGGAGGCTAAAGAGCAGTAGGAGACAAGATATCGTCCTAGACCATTGATGTTGGTATGCAAAATGAAGCTCTTTTTGTAAGCTTCCCAACTATGTAAATTAGAATGTTGTATAACAAATACTGACAAAGTTATAGAGGACCGCGGATTGGCGAAAATAGTCGAAAACGAAAAAAACATTAAAACTTTCAACCAAAATTGAAGTAGGTAAGAATTGTCGTATCGCCATTTGGAGAACAGATTTGGATTCTCAAGGTCAAAATGCACATTTTACGCACTAGTCCATTTTTAATTTGCACAAAAATTAAATATTGACACACCCTATCACTTAACTGTCCGTCTCAGAGAATATCATGCGGGTTGTCTCCATGACGTTCTCGGAATTGCCTGAAAATTTGCACAGGGACCAGGTCAACTCTTAAACTAGGAAAACTGAAGTCAAAATTTTCAAATTCAAAATACCCTTACCACACGGGGGCCTCAAAGTTAAGGTGTTCAAGAGCGTATTTTTCACCAAAAACATGTTTTTGCAACGTAAAACTTGTCTATGTTTGACCTACTCTCATTAGTGAATGAAAAGCATAAAAAATATTCAAAGTGGCTTAAAATGAAAGTTAATACTGTTTTGAACAATAAAATACATTTTTTTGGTAATTCCATAAAATAGCCTATCCCAGGGGGCGCTCTAAAAAATCAAAGATTTTGCCGTTTTGTGAAATTTGAAAAACATGCCAAGTTCAAATGGCCGTAACTCCCATGATGGAGCATTTATTTTGACCATTTTTGGTTTGAATGTAAGCAGAACACTTGGATTTTATAAATCAGTTGAGAAATCAGAGGGATTTTCAGAAATTTACAAATTACAGCTATTTTAAAAAGTGAAATATTTAACGTTTCGTTGAAAAATAGTCCATTTTCAATGGTCAAGTATAGCCTATAGCATAACCCCAATGAGAAAATTTTTGGTTTGAAATGATGAAAAAAATTAATAATTTTCAATTCAAGTCAGTTTTATGTTGGAAAATATAAGTTTGTTTGCCACTATTGCTAATTTAAAAATTGCAGTTTTTACCATTTTTTCTAATTTACTGAAAAATCGTCAAATTATGTTGCCAAAATGTCAAGTGGTGTAGCAGTAATTTTCTCAAATTTTGACTATTATATATGGAAAACATCCATGTTTAATAAGTCAAATGAGAAAAGTGTGGGATATTGAGAATTGGGTTAAATATAGCCTATTTAGAATTTTAATTTTTGAAAAGTTCATTTTTCTCACATTTTTGTTAAATTCGCTAAAATATCGGTAAGCTTTCATGCCAAATGTTCACACAGCATACCAATATTTTGATCAAATTTAGGTCTATATTCTTGAAAAATGTCCAAGCTTCACTTACCCTATGACAAATTATTGGAAAATAGGACTTTAAGGCAGTGTGTGGCTTGTCTAAAATTCTCAAGGTTTTAAAAATGCTGTTTTTTGCCGATTTTGTCAGATTAAGTGAAAATTTGAAATTGTTTCGTCAAAATTATTTTCCATACTCTAGTATTAATCTGTCATATAGATCTGGTAGACACCCAGCTAGTGTCCTTGACCATTTAAAAAAAGTCCAAGATGGCTGCCAGGTAATTGAATGATTTCAAATTAGGTAAAAAATCAAATGTGATATCTCTTCTTCAGCCAATTTTGGTGTGGCGATTCCATTTCTGGGATTATCTGAGAATTTTTTAGGTGACCAAAAAGTAAAAGGAAGCATTTAAGGTGCAAAAACGGGTGGTAGATAAAAGCTTGATATCTTTGAGCAATAAATGTGCACATGTACCTTGCTTTTACTTTTTAGAGCTAAATAAAAGCCCTTTATAGGTCAATTCCGACACAAACTTTCTTCATTTATGCATCCTGCATAAAACACTTAGCTGGAAGAAATCAGTATTCCCGGGGTAACCCAGGGTGTATCAAGGTAATAATTTAATGCCCTTTCATTCACTCAGATTAGGCACTAATAGAAAGAATCACAAAGCCCTGACACTTCATTTGGTAAGACGATTATTATTGTAAAGGAAATTGGCAGCCATTCGTATCATGTCCCTTATTCCTCCTTCATGTTTTGAAAGTTTCTCAGGTCATATACTCTGGGTTCCCAATTATTATGCAACCATAATTTTGTCCCAGTGGAATGGCATTTTGGAATGGAAGGATCTCAATTAATTTCAAGATGTTGTTCATGTACATGAGTGAAATTTGAGACCATGAGGCTGGTAGTGATTCGATAATTTGTCTTGCTGACAGGGACCTGGGACCTTTTATTGTAGTAACCATTTCGGTCTCTGGGTGAAATCCACTTGATGAAATACAATTATATATGGTGCAAACAAACCAAAAAGCTGTGAATGATCAAGGGCATATATACACTTAAAAGTCTATAATGCATTGTTTGTCTTTCACAAGAAAAGAACATTTACAAAAAGTAAAATTATAGAAATGAAAGGTCTTGTTCACATTGTTATTACAATGTTAGTGCAATCCCAAGGGGCATACAGCGTAACCACAATGTTTATAAGTGGTGGGGGGTTTTTCTGTCGGTCATGTAAAAATGTATGGTGGAAATTATGTTGCCACAACATGAACACAACATAGAGATTACTAGTATGCTTGAAAACATCACAATATTGCATGCGAAAATCGTATCTCTTACTTTGCTTCAATGTTGCGAGAACATCTTTTCTACCATACAATTATTCATAATTTTCACCAACATGACAAAGTCACAACATTGCTACAACATGGATGTGCCTATTAGGATACCCATTCTATGAACATGCCATGTTTAGAATTGGCAGAAATTAGGGGCCCTTTTTGAAAGCTGGAAATGGAAGCAATAGATCTGAATTTATAAAAAAAATGGTTCATAGAAGAAGAATGAGAAACTGTAATATGTTGCAAGAAGAAGAAAATACTACTTATCGTCACCAAATACCTAACTTACCATGTTAATCTATGTATACACAAAGTTAATATCTATCTATGTGACTAAGCAGCACTTACTCCATTGTGACAATTAAGTAGTTTTTATAATATTTATAAATAATCATTCAGTGATCTTAAAGGTAATGCGACTAGATTTGAGCTGTATTCCAACGACCAGCTAAAAGAGGTTACTATGTATATCAGATTTGCAGCCGCAGCTTATGGAAAAATATATCAAAGAAAATGGTGGTATGTGAAATGTTCGGGGGTTTGTTAGGGACTTAATGATCACTTGATAATGGAAAAATTAACGCCAGGAAAACCAATGAGAAGGTATTGGGATGAGGTAGATGGTCATCATAGAGCCTAGAGCAAAGGTGAGGGAGGAAATTATTTTTGATTAGGTTTCTGCAATCTGCATTTGTCAAAATTCTGGTTGTTATGAAATAAAAATTTGTCAAACTTGTTTTGGTGGAAATCGGCCTAACTCCTCAATTAGCGGTCAGTTCAACAATTCAAACTCCTTTTTGCAATGATATGATGAGCTAGATTCATAAATATGGTTATCTAATAGATATCCTCATTATAGACATAACGCATAGCAGTGCAGAAGTCTATGTTACAAATAATGGTATAAGGTTGTCCTGTTAGTCTCCCAGTCGAAAATCCTTAAAAAAAGCTCTGATATGAGGTAACCAAGTTACACATGCACAGAAATTGCTAAAAGGATAATATCCTGTGCATGTTTTTGCCTACAATTCTTCCTTTGACTTTCACCTCCAAAGGCCATGAATCCATGATAATCCCATAAAGGAAATCCATAACACCAGATTTGGCTTAAAAAATTGATTCTTGGTCTAGTAGTTTTAGAGTTGTCCCATCTTTGGCGGCCATGTTGGACTTTTCAAAATGGTCAAGGACATCAGTTGAGTATCTCCTGTCTTGCGAGAAAAATGGTCTCACACCATGGGTATTGTCAACACAAAAAAAAGGTTCAGGTTATCCAACAAAATCAGCTAATTAAATAAAATTATTACCTTAATTCCTATTGTCCCATAATTTTGTCATATGGTAAGTGATAATTTTTTTTTCTCCAGAATATATATATACTGTTAAAAAATTGAAAATTCCATATGTTTCCAAATTCTCAATTCCCCACACATTTCTCATTTGATTATTAAACATGGATGTTTTCCATGTATATGTACTGGTCAAAATTTGAGAAAATTAGTGCTGCTACACCACTAGACATTTGTGCAACATTGTTTGACAAATTTTCAGTGAATTAGGAACACCTATTGGTTTTGCGATTCACCTACTTGTGAAAGCTTTTTCCTATAAATACTTAAATCTGAGTGCCCCTCAAGCACTAAGATGCTTAAGCTATTATCTATTATCTATAGTATGCTACACAATCAATAAGATGAAAACATTTCAAAACATGAAGGAGGAATTGGGGATATGATGCGAATGGCTGCCAATTTCCTTTGCAGTCATACACGTAATTGTCTTACCAAATGAAGTGTCAGGGCTTTGTGATTATTTCTATTAGTGCCCAATCTGAGTGACTGAAGGGGCATTAAATTGTTACATTGATAGCTAAGTTTTTTATGCAAGATGCATAAATGAAGAAAGTTTGTGTCGGCATTTACCTATACAGGACTTTCATTGTGCCCTAAAGAGGGCACATAAGTAAAACCAAGGCACATGTTCACAGAAATTGCTCAAGGATATCAACCTTTATTTTTTTACCTTAAATGCTTCATTTGACCTTTTGGTCACCTCAAAAATTCTCAAATAATCCCAGAAATGGAATCGCCGCACCAAAATTGGCTGAAAAGGAGATATCACATTTGATTCTTGGCCAGGTAGTTTGAAGTTGTCCAAATACCTGGCAGCCATCTTGGATTTTTAAAAATGGTCAAGGACACCAGCTGGGTGTCTACCAGATCTATGTGACAAATTAATACTACAATATGGAGAATAATTTTTACAAAACAATTTCAAATTTTCACTTAATCTAACAAAATCGGCAAAAAACAGCATTTTTAAAACCTTGAGAATTTTAGACAAGCCACACACTGCCTTAAGTCCTATTTTCCAATAATTTGTCATATGGTAAGTGAAGCTTGGACATTTTTCAAGAATATAGACCTAAATTTGATCAAAATATTGGTATGCTGTGTGAACATTTGGCATGAAAGCCTACCAATATTTTAGCGAATTTAACAAAAATGTGAGAAAAATGAACTTTTCAAAAATTAAAATTCTAAACCGGCTATATTAAACCCAATTCTCAATATCCCACACTTTTCTCATTTGATTTATTAAACATGCATGTTTTCCATATATACTGGTCAAAATTTGAGAAAATTACTGCTACACCACTTGACATTTTGGCAACATAATTTGACGATTGTTCAGTAAATTAGAAAAAATGGTAAAAACTGCAATTTTTAAATTAGCAATAGTGGCAAACAAACTTATATTTTCCAACATAAAACTGACTTGAATTGAAAATTAATAATTGTTTTCATTATTTCAAACCAAAAATTTTCTCATTGGGGTTATGCTATAGGCTATACTTGACCATTGAAAATGGACTATTTTTCAACGAAATGTCAAATATTTCACTTTTTAAAATAGCTGTAATTTGTAAATTTCTGAAAATCCCTCTGATTTCTCAACTGATTTATAAAATCCAAGTGTTCTGCTTACATTCAAACCAAAAATGGTCAAAATAAATGCTCCATCATGGGAGTTACGGCCATTTGAACTTGGCATGTTTTTCAAATTTCACAAAACGGCAAAATCTTCGATTTTTTAGAGCGCCCCCTGGGATAGGCTATTTTATGGAATTACCAAAAAAAGGTATTTTATTGTTCAAAACAGTATTAACTTTCATTTTAAGCCACTTTGAATATTTTTTATGCTTTTCATTCACTAATGAGAGTAGGTCAAACATAGACAAGTTTTACGTCGCAAAAACCTGTTTTTGGTGAAAAATACGCTCTTGAACACCTTAACTTTGAGGCCCCCGTGTGGTAAGGGTATTTTGAATTTGAAAATTTTGACTTCAGTTTTCTTAGTTTAAGAGTTGACCTGGTCCCTGTGCAAATTTTCAGGCAATTCCGAGAACGTCATGGAGACAACCCGCATGATATTCTCTGAGACGGACAGTTAAAAGCTTTATTTGTCACCCTACAGTAAAACAGCGAATAGAACAATAAATTTATATGGCATGCTCAATTGCTCATGATAACCTAGGACTTACAAAAATATTGAATATTTACTAACATTTCAGCAGCTACTCATACGCTTGTCGGGTGTGCCAGTGACAATCTACAAGTCCATCCATCCTGCCCGCCTCTTACTTTCATCAACATTGAATTCGCAAACTTCGGACGGACTGCCGACGATGCCTTAGTGTGTCCTTATGGATCATGGCACAAAAATAATGTAAATTGTGTGGCTTTTAAAGACCAGTACATGGTGCATGCAAGAAACTTATGTCAAGGAAAATCGTCGTGCACTGTCGGACTGATAAGTAGTCCTGATCCCTGTTCAGGCACCTGGAAGTATATGGAAGTTCGCTACAGTTGTTACGGTATGGCTTTTTAAATTATTTTTTCTTGGTTTGTGATGTTCAATTTTTGTTAACATGTTTGTCAAACGGCTTTACACGTGCAAATGAAATTACGTTCCTCCAGTACAGGGCCTTGAAAATATGATGTTTTTGACAAATTTGGCGATTTTGCGTAATTTTTCAGTGTTTTCAAATTAAGGGACTATGGAATTATATCCATGTAATATCCATGTAATCAACTCAATTCAATATGTAAGCTCATCATTAAGACATGGAAAGCAACCTAGTATCAAATCATAGGGTTAGATAAGAGAATTCCCATTGGGGCAGTCAGCAGAAAATTTGAAGGTTTTTATTTTTTTACCAAAAAGTGAGCTGTCAATTACAGGCATTAAAGATCCAACAAGGGCCTTCAACATCAGTGGTAAAATTTAACCTGCAGGTATTCAAGCATAGAAATGTTACATTACAATATAATCATTGAAGCTCCCTCAACATTTTTGCAGAATCTGAAGTTCTGAACTCATAACTTCTGCAAATTGTAGACCTAATTTGCTTGTAGTAGGCTAACGAGTGCTGATGCTGAAGTGGTTTCTGAAGAGAATATGATGGCCGACAGAACCAGAGAAAACTGGTGTGACATACATCCAATATAAGTTAATAGTGGTGGAAGGTTGCCAAGCATTCATGAGGTCATGTGAAATCTTTATTTCTTCATTGATCCGACACAACTGCATTAAACTCATATGCCACATTGTTCATTGCTTGTTGCAATTAGCAATTGACACATCTTTCTCTCTGATCTGATTCAATAAGGTATAACCAATCCAACTGACCAATCCAATATACCAACCCAGTTGCAATCCATTTGGCTCTCAGGTACAGATATGGAAGTAACATATTTTGCAACTGCAATTAATTTCTAACAAAACTCTAATCAAGAGCGATCAATTTGTTAAGTGTGAGAGCATTAATTACTGGATCATCCATCTAGCTGACACAGAATAACATTCCACCATACAGCCTAAGATATATATATAGGAGGAATTCACCACTTTAGTGGCTTAATCATTACTGTTTACTTATAATACCATTTCACTACAAAAGCTGTGAACACTCAATACACATTTTCCATGATATCCTCTTAAGTAACTCTTAATTCTGTTATTTGATGCAGCCATCATGGATGAGAAAAGCTTTTGTTCCACAACATAGTAAACCTACAAGAGTGAAAAGTATTCCTTTTTAAAATCTTCTGAATATAATTAATTTATTATTTAGAACTTACATAGTACCAATTCCAGTAAACGGCTCATTGGCGCTTGGCTACATTGGTGACATACAACATGTACCTGTGGAATTTGGAGAGATTAACTGATCTTATCTTGAAGCCTCAATCTCTGACAGGGGCTTTGCTGTCATTGAAATTTTTTTTATTAGCCTTCTGGTCTGTGAAGTAAGTTTAAGGAAACAAAAGCAGTGTCTTCCCTGAAAAGATTTAAGCTGATACTATACCATAATCATAAGATATATATACAATTTGAGATTGATCACTTTCATTCATTACTTAGTAATTCCTTTTAATGAGTTGCTGTATGCTGTAATATTAGCCAGCCACAAGTTATGCAAATCAATATATTATGCCACTTTTGCAACACAAATTTGTAAATAACTTATTGAAGTTGGATGCAAATGACACTAGTGACACATGTGAGATGTGAGATGGAATAGCAAGTTTGAACTTTTGAGAATTTTCTAAATAGTAACTCTGAACTTTTGAGAATTTTCTAAAAATGTATTTTTCAACGGAAGCTACAATTCTGTTATACTTAGCCACTGCCCAAACCTTCAAGACAGATAAAGTCTGAAAGCAAATGTCATTTCCTTGATGACTCTATGTTATGTAGCAATGACAAACAATAGGAAAATTAAGCCATTTTGAACCAAAAACAGCCCCTCTTTTGAGATGTAAAGCCAATCATGGTAAGTCTGTTAATATCCCTTGAGTAAACAGTGAAAAACGAAGCGAAATCGCCAAATTGATCAGAAACGCCCTATTTTCAAGGCTCTTGAGGGCCAGGTTAATGATGTTCATATCTTCTAAAATTTGGCACAGGTTCTTTTTTTGGATGATAGCACAATTTGAGGGAGTATGCGATAAAATCGCAGGACATTGTTTTTTCTGGGACACCCTACCCTATAGAGATGTAAAGCCCACACAGTTGGCCATTTTTTTCATATGAAGTTGTTCTGTCTATATTGTGGTTGACTTTTAACATTACATTTACTGGATCCAATCATGGTAAGTCTGTTAATATCCCTTGTGTAAACAGTGAAAAAGGGATGCGAAATCGCCTAATTGATCAAAAACGCCCAATTTTCAAGGCTCTTGAGGGCCAGGTTAATGATGTTCAAATCTTCTAATATTTGGCACAGGTTCTCTTTTTGGGTAATAGCACAATTTGAGGGGGTATGCAATAAAATCGCAGGACAATATTTTTTACTGGGACACCCTATCCTTCATGTTTCCGAGCTTTTCTATTTTACGGCTAATCACACATGTAGCCGTGCATGTATATATGAGAGTAATTTGGCTAGAGAGGGTTTACTGACAAGACAATAGGGCTATGTCTATGTAACATCAAAGGTATATGGAATAAATATTAGAATTGAAACATGCATCAAATGGGGTGTAAAAAAGGAGCCATGAATGGTGAACAAATTTAAGAGTTGAAACTCTTTTTACAGGTGATATCATAAATGCACTGAGACAGACATTGCATTTTTTTCTTGGACATGTATTCTGCAGCTAAATTGAGATAAAAAAACTTATGACATCATTTTTACGTTGACCAAGAAAAAAAACTTCCAAAGCAAATTTCATGTTTTAGGGTATAGAGGGGCACAGTGAGACACTTTTTTTATTTTCTAGTGTTCCAAAATGTTGACAGTTAAGAGTAAAATGAGTTCAGGCCCACATTATAGATAATGAAGTTGGGTATATTGTCCAGTAGTTTCAGGTTCCTACCTTTTACAGGTTTGGAGAAACTTTGAGTTACGCCCATGCTCGTCAAGTGTCTCACTGTGCCCCATGGGCGGGGCACAGTGAGACAGCAGGCGGGGCACAGTGAGACAGGGCATCTGCTGACATAACTGCCGATCCTCTGGACCTGCTGAATTGTTCTATCAATTGTTGCTACAAAAACTGCTATACGCTAATAAAAGCAGCTGGCTAGATAATTTTTTAGGTCCTGTTTTGAGTATGTTTAGAAAATCCATCGCACAGGACATATGAACGACTTATTTCTAACCTGCCGCACCTGTTACATGCTATTCAAAATTCTTCTCTCATGCTTCCCTTCTGATATGGCTCATTAAAAGCAGTAGTCTATAGCAGACATTTTGTTTTTAATAGTGAATTGTGAGCTGTGCGTCACATTCAGGTCGTTTTGAGTGTATTTTGTGATGTCTCACTGTGCCCCACCTCAAACTGTCCAACTGTGCCCAAAACAGTTTTCTTTATAAAATTTTTGAATCCTGCAGACAGGATGCCTGCATTGCGGTTTTCCTTAGGGAAAATAACAAATAAATCAAATCAAATCAAATTAAAATGGTTCGTAATCTCACTAAACTAAGACAACTAACCAAGGTTTGAATCCCTGGCAATTGATTTACGTTATCAAATTTTTCTTGGGAATTATAAAAAGTCTTTTAGCAAAATAATATTGTTTTACTGGCTAAAAACCAAAATATTGAAATTCCTCTCTCAATATACCGTAATATGGGATGAATTGGGACACTGGGGTGAATCGGGACAGATGAGGGAAACATTGTTTTTGCTAAAGAAACACCAATTTCTACTGGCCTAAGGAAATTCATTTTTGGCATAGTTGAAGTACTGTAACACATATTGGTGCATATTGTGGCAGAATTTTGTGCAGCTAACTGCAGGCAGTGACGAGCTACATGACCTTAAACTTTACACTGCAGAAATGGCCTTTTACAAGTTGGTTAAAACTTTCCTTGTATTATATAAAGCATAAATACCAGAGCCAGCAAACTTTAAAATCTGTCTAATATAGTTATAGGGGAACCATAATTATAGACTGGATATGGGTTTGTGTATGTTTGGTCCTGGGTGCAGATCCAGGTCAATGGCAAATTTTCCGGATTAACAACAATAACCATACTAATTTTTGTTTGAGTGCAGTGGCGTGGTTTTTTAATTAATAATATTGAACTTAGCATCATTTGCAGCACATTTAGTCCAAAATTATTAATTACTAGAAAAATTAGAAGAAAACTGCAGTTTTTAACAGTTTTCTGTCATTTGTCACATTTTTCTAAAATCTGCATATTATTAATAAAATTGATTTCAAATTTTCCTCAAATTTTTTTTCTGGCATGTTGAACATGTTTTCTAATATCTATTCACAAGAAGCAATCACTCAAAGCAGGTAGAGTATATTAATAGTGGAAATAATGGAGTGTCCCGATTCACCCCAAAGTGTGGGGTGAATTGAGACAGTGGTTTTCTTGGCCTAGAGCAATGGGGATTTAAGATATCATTTCAAGCTTCTAGGGGTACTTAGACCTTGTGTCCAGACACAATTTGACACCAAAATTTGATTTCTAGATTGATTTTTGTCCATGCTATGTCAGAAAAACGGCCAATTCTGTCCCGATTCACCCCATATATTACGGTACTGTGCAAGCATTCAGGATATAGGACAGTCTTTCATTTACTTACTTACTTGTTGTATTATACGAAGGAGGGTTGATCTCTAAACAGTACCAGTTAGACGCAACAGCTGCCGTCTCACTGTGCCTGCCGTCTCACTGTGCCCCGCTCTCCCCTACATGACAATAAACTCTTATCGTATCGTATCGTATCATAATGTCTTCAGATAAGAAATCATCTGCAAAGGCTCTTGATGTGGACTTTTTACATTTATATTGATGACTGACCCCCTTTTCATTTTGCTATTCATTACTTTATTGAACAGGTCCAACATGGCGCATGAAGAGTTCCATCTCCACTGGAGCTCCTTGCTCTCCTGATCAATGGGAAAATTCTACGTTACTATCAACTGACTTCCTTCACGACGGAAACGCCACAACTTGTGCCACTCCAGGAAATGTACACATTGTAGCAACATTTGACCGTTGTCTTAATAAATCCATCTTCATTGCAACAACAGCTACAAGCAGTGTAAATTGTCGTATGGATTTACTTGTCGCAACAGGATCGAGTTATCATTTCGCTGAATGCTCATTGACCGAAATCAATGGCACGAGCTGCAGACATGAATGCCAGCCTCTCATGGCAGCTGAAATGATCTATATATCAATTCAACAACAGCCTGATGCAACACCAATATCACTTTGTGAAGTCACGTTATCATCAAATTGATCTTAAGTTGCATGAGACTGAAATTGCTCATTTACATTTACGTTTTGATACGATACGATACATATTTATTGCTGTAAATGGAATTTGTTTCATAAACACTGAATAAATTGACAATTTACAGAAGAATGTAGATTCATCATGACATGTTATAACAATGTAATAATATATACAGAACATGTCTGAAAATTAAAGGAAGATCTCAGATTTTATTCAAATAAAAATTGCAGATTGTAAACTACATTTTTCGAACTTCTATTGCAAAATTAATATTCACAGATTTCACATTTTAGTCATAATTGCATAATTTTGGATAACAGGCATATTTTCTTCAAAATTGTGCCATAGTAATCATTTAATTGGACTATATATGCAACCTTGATATCCAGAAAGACCTAAAGTCCACATAACTGGCTATCACATGCATATCAATGACAGACATTCAAATGAACAATGTCCATGGGACGAATAACAAATATATAACAATTTAAGTATTTTATATGAAAAATCCCCATATTTCCTAGAAAATAAATTCCAGGAAACTTTACCTGGAAAATTTCCATTTTCTACGTAACCGACAGACGAGCCATCTAGCCTTCAACCAGTTAGCAATATCCTCTTTATGTTGTGTGCCCCAGGGGTTAGACATGTGAATTAATCTCAATAAAATTTGCTTGCCACAATGCTATCACGCTCTTGAATTAGTTAAAAAATCTGATAACTAATTCTGAGATCCTCATCCGGACACCTATTCATCTACTGTCTGTACAACTTTTTTACACAAATCTGTTCTATTACAATTAATTTTAGGTGTTACACAACGATAGTTTATTAATAGAAAAACTTAATAAATCGCTGCATTAAATGTATATTAACTGGTGGAGTTCTTACAATATGAGGAAGATATCTCGAATGAGTTGTTGGTGGTAAATTCATTATTCTACACATTGTTTTCCTCGATTGTTTGCACAAATTATTTATAGCAACGCCATTAGAAAAATCGATAAAGTTAGACCCATTAAGGGAAGTACAATCTTTTTCAAAGAGATTATGTTTGATTAAACAATAGAAGTACATATCAGGCTGACGTGTGATGACAGAGAAACACCCTTTTGAAATCATTTTGCAATGGTCAGTTTCGGTGGAGAACATTTTGTTTTGCAAATGAGGCCAATTATAATGCAATGACATTGACCTAAATCAATGGTAAAAAATCATGAACCTTGTTACACTCTTTCCTACTTTTGTTATTGCACTTGTTCAGACAGTTGTTCTTGTGTTTGTTCTCACTTCTCCTCGGTAATCACAGCCAATCAGAAAAGGTCAAGGTTTGTGTCAAGATCACTCGATTCTTCATCTAATTACTCCGGGGCTGTTTAGTTGGCATATATTGATACTGGCAGAAGAAGCAATACCAAGGTCGATGCTAAAACAAGGTTCATAACCATACCTGAAAAGGGAAACAGAAAATGATGAAAATCTGGCAAATAAGTTTTCAAAAGGCTATTAAGAACTGTTTATTTGGAATATTTCTGTAGAGAAACATTTCATACCATTACAAAACAGAAAGATTAATAGCTAAAAATAATAAATTACAACTTTGAAAAGTAGAGTAATTGCATAGGACTTACGGTGCATATGTGGACCTTGAAATCACAGAACTGATTTTTTTTCCTTCTCTTCATTTGAGTGATAAATCTTTTACACAAGTGGTTAAACCTTGAAACTTTAAAACACTGAAGAAAGGGATGAAAGCTCCAACCTTTTAATGACATATTGAATTAAAAACGATCAAATGGCTTTCACAACTTTTATTCAACATTCAATATTCAATTTATCATTGATTGTCATTGTACAGTCTCATGGAGGTTGGCATGAAAGATGACTTTACCCATATTTTGAAATTTTTGGCAATCTCATTATCCCCGTTCTACTACTCAATGCTAGGTGCAACGGATGAGGGTCATCTTCCTAAATTAACACACAGCACTCGGCAGCATTTCAATCTCTTCCACATCATCCCAAGTCATACCATCACAAAATGGCCCATAACCTTCGCTAATTCATGAATACTTCATTAACTGACCCAGTTTTGGCTAAGCCAATATGGGACTGCTACATCACAGTTTGAAATTGTTGCTTCTGTTTCACACAGTTACAAATGGAGAAATTGTGTATTGTTGAAAGGTGCTATCACAGTTGCGAAAATTCCATTGAATTATGTATTTTCACAGTTCTGAAATGAAACTGTTTGAAAGTTTGCTTGTTTTACCCTGTTTTTCTTAGTTTCCAGTAATTCTCTAAGTGTCCATAATCAGACTAAATCTGCCTGAAAAATGCTTATGACCTAAATAAGCAGCCAATCACAGAAGAGGTTGGAAATATCAGAAAGCCCTGTCCATTTTAGCAGGGCTTGCGTGGGGAGGATGTCTCTTCCATCATTCTATGTTTTGCATCTGAGTGGGCAGGCCATGGCCAGATGTCCTCCCACCCCTAAATATGCTACTACTCATGCTGGTTCTGTTGCATACCATGTTTTAAAACAGCAGACAATATAGATATATAGGCCTACACACCGGGTGCTACATCACAATGTCGCTACCTATTGTTATAGAACCAGGTCATGTTTATGTCAACACATTGTGCTGCAGAATTTGACACAATTAGCAGATTGACAGGTGGTTGAAGGTGAGTTTTCGTTATTTATACCTAATTCCTGTCACTGAAGACAATGTACAACAAGCGTAATGACTAGTAATATACCTATACAAAATACCTGAAATGTAGTTTATCTGCAAAAAGGTCTGTGTTGGGAGAAGATAGCATTATAAGTAGTGACCTCGATATAAGCTGGCATTTGTGTATGGTTATCATGCTTGTAAATGTAGTATACAGTTTCCATAAAATAGCAACAGTCACTTGGATGCCTTCTAAATAACATAATAGTAGTGCTCCTAGGATCTTACTTGCAGAAATGCAGAATTACTTTATTTGGAGTCAAAAACAGTATCTGTAGCAACATTGTGAGAACTGTAGCAACATTGTGTCACAGTTTAAGCTGAGTTACATTAAGGTGGCTCGCTACTCATGGCCCAGCAATGGCGACGTTACCATAGCAACAGCAGCCTACTGAGCTCTGTGGGCAGCATTTTTGTCTTTTCATAATTCCGTGCGACGGCCACTTCATTTGCCATTTGCGGCACTTCTATTAGGGTTAGAGACTTCTGGTTTACAGCATTACATGCGCTGTGAAGAGGACTGCAATCCCACCGAGTTTCAGCTTTAAAGTCCCAATAGAATATTTTTACAGGCAATTTTCGGCAAGCAGGTCTAATTTCTCAAAAATGACTTTGAAATACAAATAAATTTTTATATCAAAATCCATCGCGGTAGCAAACCTTCTCTTATGCATTTTATTGTTCCTCACAATATTTGGAAATAAATGACAAAGAAATGAGAAATCCTATCTAGCCAATTTTTTTTAGAGCCATGATTTATGAAAAAAGTTAAAATTGTCAAAATCAATATTTTTATTCCGAACCCCTTGGAGCGCCCTTTAAACTAAATATATCTCTTTGAAATTGTTATCAGCTTTTCCCTGAAAGTGTCTCCTTTAATTTCATGCTTCATTGCATAATATGGGATGCATGACCACTGAATGGCAGGGCAAACTTCACAGTAAAAAAGTTAAGAAAAAAATTGAGTTTTTGAGGCGTTTGTGGACTGACTTTCTCGCACATTAACCTCAAATATTTTGAAAAAAAGGCTGGTGGCGACCACTTTTTTTTACATATCCTTGCTATAAACTATATTTTGGATCATTCTAGACTATTTTTATGAAATCCTATCTTGGAAAGTTCACGAGTATCGAGCCACCTTAAATAAGATCTCTCAACCAAAGCCCTATTTCCCATGATATTTATGGCATTTTTAGAAGTAACACCATTAAATAGTATATTTTTATATTGTAGATTTCTTCCTTGGCCAAGAAGATGCTCAACAGCAGGATGTGCAGAATAATTCAACAGTGCCTCATGCAGAAGGGAATCAGCTGGGAAAGACTTTTGTTAAATATTTTTGTATTTCATGCTGATCAGTAACTGATGAGTAAGGTTATTTGCCTTTGTTTTGAGTCTGGTAATGCAAAACATAAAAAAACGTTAGTTTTATTTTCCTTCAGCTACATCTACACACCACATCTGTCAATAAAAACATACATGTTGATTTATTTGAATGTTTTTTTTTCGATTTGCTTGAATAATGAAGATGCACACGGGTCACTTGTAGTCATGCATTTATTGTCATTATAAACACTCATATTGGAGATTCAAAATATTGTCCTTTGAAGTTGCGGTCATGATTTTACTCTGTTATTTCTTAAGTTGATGTTAATAAAATATTGCATAAAAAAAAAAGATGTTTTGTTTTTCTGCTTTAAATTTAGTTTATTTTTGAAAGAGGCTGAAATATGAAGGATTCTTGCAAGAGATCACAGGCATACTGCGCGTAAACTTTGGGGGTGGGGGTAATGCAGGCTACAATAGCCTGCTAAATCAGTTGCGAGCGTGAGCGAGCAGGCTACAACATTTCACTCAGGGTGCTGCCTTTCTGGTCCTCGCTCACATGCATTCTTGAAGCAACCTAGCTCAGTTCTGCTGAGTTCTGCTGGGCGCGGACCTGACAGGCAGCAGCGCGGACTTTAGGGGGAGCAGTTCTAGTGACCTCAATTCCAATTCGATACCCAATTCGACTTGAATTTCATCAGTCTGCAGCCTCGCTCGCTCGTCTGCTTCTACAGCAGACTGACTTGTCAGTCAGGGGGTAATGCCTCTGGCCAAATTCAATCACTTGGCAACTGTTCATTTCCAACGATATTTTTAAAATAATCTGCACAACTTTTTTAGCCTTTGTGCCCGAATCTAAGGGGTTGCTGGGGGAGGGGTGGTGACTGCCGTCCGCCCGTAAGGTTTTCTTGGGTTTCTCAAATGCAGTATTAGGTTACTCTGGCAGTCAAAGAGTGATTCCTGGCACATCATACATGTATATCTAAAAGTGTATTCCGTATTCCATTGAATTCTCTACAACAGTAAAAGCTGTGCTTCTTGAATTGAGATATAATATATAATAGTAAAAAAAATATGGCACATACAAGTGAAATTAGAGGAGGAACCACTGATACCTTTCCTGTTGTATATAGTATATGACATTACAAAAGTCCCGTTAAACATTTGAAAGTGAATTGTCATTTTGTCATAATTATCATAAGGGGAATATACCTGTTTCCTGTCACTTTTTGAGGCCGGAAAATTGTGTTGTATCCATCAGGAGATAAGGGGCTCTGTGCTGCAATGCTGTTTTTTAAAGAAGGCCTGTGTTGCTGTGTTGATTTTTACCCATAAACCCCAACAGCCCCATCACTGTGTGCCACTGTCTCCTTTTTAAAATTGGCCTAACAGAAAATTCTGTGACCTTGCACAACTTATAGAGTTATCTCCTCTTGGAGATCCTGAGTATCACACAATGTCTTGACATGCAGCACAATGTTGCTACAAAAACTTGTTACGCATGTTGAGAGCTTATTACAGCATCAAATACTTTTCTTTTTGCCAAGATGTCTTTTTATATGTATGTAGTCTGTAAATAATAAATAGTTTGCATTGAAATCTACTTCAATGAGATTTAACAGCATTTAAAAGCGACCGAACAGACAATTCTGTGACCTTGCAAAACTTATAGAGCTATCTCCTCCAAAGGTGCAAGTCAAATAAATAAAAATGAATTATAATTCATAAATTGAGACTTTGTTTTAGTCATTGGCAACCTTTTTGTACAAATTGCTTTGATTAAATTGTCATAAAACAAGATTTTATCACCTGTACTACGGTTTCTGAGTCAAATTCTGCAGCACAATGTGTTGACATAAACATGACCTGGTTCTATAACAATAGGTAGCGACATTGTGATGTAGCACCCGGTGTACATGTTAAATGTTAACATTTATATGAAACTTGTATGATGTGTCTTTATGATATCATAATCAAATAAACTACACGTACTTAATGTATCTATACTCAGTCAGCTTGATGACAGACCCTCAGAAAAAGTTATAACATTAAAGAAAATGGCTGTGTGATCTTTGAGTGCATCTTAACTTTTAAATAGTTGATCTGCAATATTATATTCCTAAATATGATCTGAAATGAGTCTCTCACACTTTTAGGAGCTCAAAGGTTAAAGCAAAATGCACTTGAATCATTTTGATCATCTAACTACACCAACAGTATGAACTTCAAAAGACTTGAGGTCAGTAACTAAAAAGAAACAAGTGCTTTATCATCAAAGCTTTTAAAATTAGCTGGAGGCAATTGATCCATTTGAGCAACTGGTCATCATGTAAGCTTCATACCATTCAAAATTGTGTGTGACCAGGATGATTTGGCAGTAATTGTCACAGAACCAGAAAGACCCATCTTGACACCATTTCCCCATTAGACTTGGAACCCATAAAAGTGTTAATCCCTGATGGACCGCAATAAAAGAATGATTTATGGACAATGTATGCAGAATGCTTCGGGCAAGCATCTGGTGTGTTTTGGGAAATACAGACCATTTGTGCGGTTAGATGGTGCTAAGCTGTACCTCCAAGACATTAACTTGTTACAGGTGTAATTATGATATACGTGTAATGACATCGAAATGACTGCATAATCATTATGAACTTCATATGTGACATTTGTGCTGAAAACCTTAAACTGACCTTTGTAACACCTCACCAATTTTCAAGCTGCTGAAAGTCAGCAGTTAACTGCCATGTTTTCTGAGTTTCGCAGGTTGATAATAACAATTATTATCATTTTACAGGGTATTGTCTGGCCATTAACGCCCAGTTCGCGGGCGTTAATGGCTGTCAACGCCCGCGAAAACGCCACCTGGTGTATTGTGACGTCATCAGAAGTGACGTCATGGTGATGTTGTTGTTTTTTATGGGCAAAAACGGCCAAAAATGGTCAGAATTGAAAAATTTTAAACCCTAAAATTATCTCCACTAAGAGGAGAACACTGTTATGTAATCGGTTTTGCTCTAGATTTAATAACAAGACCGTGAGAACGCGAAAACGGAGCGGGAGTTAATGATAAAAAAAAAGGTAACTCTCTTCTTGGATACTATGGATTGTGTTTTAAAATAATAATATAGATAATAACATTTATTTGTTGGACATTATGGGGTATTAATCAGTTATGGCCCTCGGGCAGAAATCATTTAAGGCCCTCGCCATAACTGATTAATACCCCATAATGCCCTCCAAAAAAACGTTATTGACCAATTATTTTTTGCATTCACCGGAGTATAAAAGGAGCAATAGTGATCCTTTTAGGCATGGTAATTACATATTACACCATCATTGATTTGTGCTTGCCGAAGCAAAGCAACCTTAATCGCCAATCGTATGCCTCTCATCAGATGTTGATGAATCTGACTCTCAGGACTTAATTGCCGGTCATGCCATTCCCTGTATTCCATAGATCAGCTTTGATTGTGGACGAGTAAGCATTATACTTGGGTTGTCTTGTTATTCAATCTTTAAGAGAGTCATTACGTCCCTTTTCTCAGTAACTTTTACACAGCAATACTTATTTGGAAAATAATCACTCAGTCGGTGTCAAGGTATAAGACAAAAAGGCATCTAACTCTAAGTCGAAGTTGTAACATTTTAAGATGCTTTTCTCAGAGGATGCCATGCAGGGGCGTACCAATGGCAGCAGTGCCTCCTAATCCCTAAATACGCCACTGGAAGCTGGTGCCATGGAAACCCCGCTGAAATGTAAATGGATCATTCACACATTCTTCTTAAAAGATTGTAAAGTGCAAGTTATCTTCTCAGTGTGAAACAAGTTATAAAAAGTAGTGATCGCAAGTCCACAACTGAGCTTCCAAGGAAACGAACCATGGGTGGCCATACTGATCATTGAGAGACTTGATGTATCAGGGCTAGCAAATGGCATCAGTGACCTGTATACTAGCATATGACAAATCAAAGATATGCCCTGTCATGAGTGTTTTGATATATTTGTCACAGATTCCTGCCAATTTGACAGTTGATCTTGAAAAACATTTTCTCAAAATTCGCAGTTATCATTGGGTGTTGTTGGTTCTATAAGTTGCAGATTCTTATCTGCTACTATACTATGTCTAACTTCTAAAAGCACACATAGTAACAAACAATGTATAACAGTTAGTGATCAATTTTGTTGATGTATGTTATTTGGAATTTGTCATGTGATTCTGGAAGCGGCTCCCACTTGTTATGTATTTCT
Source organism: Platynereis dumerilii (assembly GCA_026936325.1). Lineage (NCBI taxonomy): Eukaryota > Metazoa > Annelida > Polychaeta > Phyllodocida > Nereididae > Platynereis > Platynereis dumerilii. The sequence goes on from JAPTHN010000005.1 coordinate 33,127,580, forward strand.
GAAAAATATGCAAATACTATAAATAAAAAATTATTTGCACGCCACAAACATCATCAAAATAAGTGTGATGTATAAGGTCAACTATTGCATTTGCACCATATCTGTATGTTATTTGCAAAACGGCTCTACTTCTTCAATCTCCAGATTCTAATAGCATACGCTTGTATTGTCTTATTGGGTATTATCTGTATTCTTGCGTGTAAAATGAACTGAGTAGCTCCTTGCTGAGAGTCAATCTGAATGGGGGATATTTTAACAGAAAGTTCATACGTGTGGTGTATTTGGGAGGCCGGGGCATTGCGCCACAGCAACCAAACCAAGAATTTAAAAAATTGAAGAGATTTTTTGAAAGTGAAGCAGAGCGCCACATACATGTACACTGCGTTCCCAATTATTATGCAACCATAAGTTTCTCCCACAGGAATATCATTGTAAATTGGAATAACCTGACTTCATTTCAAGATAGTATCCAAGTGCATTGTTGAAATTTGATTTTCTTTTGTTTAGGGGAGAGTTCTAAACCTAAGGAAAGTGGATTATGAGGTTGATAGTGATTCCATAAGTTGTCTTGCTGACATTGGACTTTATTGCAAAAATATCAGTATTTCAATGTTTTTTCAATGCAGGGGTATACCATCAATTGCTCCCATATAAACACACGAATGTTTGAAATGATGGTTCCACTTTTCATTTAGTAATAAAGGGTAAGGACTCATGGTATTTTAAGATCACTTTGATTGATTTTGGGTGGCAGTGGGTGCCTTATCATGAAATTGTATAATAATTGGGAACACCGCAAAATCATATTACATGGCATAACTCCTCAATGAATGAAGAGAATTTGACAACATTTTCAGGATATTGGCTCCATGACACAAATAGCATTATGTGTAAAGGATACTCAAATAGTATTATTATATCACAAACAATAGTGGTTGCATAATAATTGGGAACGCGGTGTATTTCCCTCATGTTATGGTCACCCTAGACCATTTTTAGATACGTCCCCAGATCTTACTTGATATTATCAAATCATCATCCCATTACGAGTCCAAATAATCTCTCAACACAGTCTAGCATGCATCTTCACAATAGTTTATTAAAATGTACATACATTTTGATTGTACACAGAAAGACACAGTGATTTCATTCATCGTCATTGCTGCACTGGTCAATCATTAACTTTATTAATATGTGATAATGTATTTACATTGGGTCTCCAATGCAAAACTTGTTCACTTCAGATCAATTAATATGATCTACTCAAAAAATAATAATATTATAGAGCATATTCCTACGGGACCGGCGTTTTGCGGGGGGGCTGTCGTTATTTCGCCCTGAAATTTTAACATGGCGCGGATGTGACCAGGGCAGTGGATCTGCCCTGATTGGTCAGGATTTGCCCTGATATATGCCATTTGCCCTGATGCCAGGGGGGCTGCAGCCCCCCCTGACCCCCCCGTGAAATTTTTTTTAATTGAAAACTTGTATTAAGGTGCTTCTTTCAACCACAGAACCGAGAAATCTAAAAACTGCTAAGGACCCGATACAGATCTAAAACTGATTGTCATATCAACTTGCCAGTTATGCTACAGTTGACACCGAAGTTCCGCAAGTTTGAAGACTGCTGCTGGTCGAAGACGTCACTTTAGTCTTTTTTAATTGGCTGTCTTTTTGACAGGAGAGCGTCTTGTGTACACTTCGCCTATATAAGGGCATCAAGAGAGCATACACAAGGGGATTACAGGTCGAGTTGATATTCGATAAAAAGACTCCCACTTTCTGGATAGGGCTGTTAAGGTGATAGACGACAGCACCAGTGTGACCAAGTAAATAGTAATGAAGGTCGTAGCCAATCGTTATGACGAAAATCACTGTCACCACCACTGCCGTTTTTGTTAAGTCGGCACTGGCCCTATCGACGATACGGGACTGCGCCAGTCGAGTTTCCTTTCCACGCATCCTTAAAGTATGAGCCACTAGTCCATATAATGTTCCCATAATCAAAGCTGGCATTAAGTTAAGTTGTCACATATGTGAAAATAAAAAAAAATTTAAAATAACGTTCCATGTGAACACCGCTAACAGCATACTCATTCACACATTCATTATCTATTAATTTAGTTTGGATATAAGTTCCATGGGTTATAAAGATAGTAAATACATACAACAGGAAGAAATAGCAATACAATTTAGTTTTCGACATGGCCTCCAAGTCAGCATAATCAAAAGGTTTACAAACGGAAACATAACGCTCATAAGCAATTAATACTAAATTATATGTTGATATAGTAACAAAGCCCCAATAGATTGCTTGGCCGTGCCAAACATGGCAGATAAACTGATCTACATAATAATTACCAGTTAGCCACATAAATGGCTGCAAGATTACAATAGAAGCGACTAAACAAACAATAGCATCGGCGAAAGCCTGGTGGCGAAATAATAGAACCATCATTTGTGAGAAACCCTCACCGTTTACGTACAGAGTTACTAAAGTTAAAATATTAGCAATGAATCCAGTTGTAGTACAGCCAAACTGAACCCAATCCACAATGAGGCTCCACAATTCAACCCCATCTTCTTGAACTTCAGTTGCTGATGACGTCATCTCTATGGATAATTGTGATGTCATTTCCTGTTCATCAGGTGGCCATTCTGGAGCATTCTGTCAACAAAACAACAGATTTTTATAGAAAAGATACATCAGTAGTGTAAGGGAACACCGAGGGCAATATATGCCGGACAAAAAATTGACTTGGGTGACGTCAGAATATAGACTCACCAGCAAAAGAAACGCATCACTTGATTTTGGCTTATAATTTTGCAAATACATTTTTTTGGATAGATCAAATTATATGGTATTGATACTTAGATCAACTAGTGTCTTTGTGCCAAAAATCATTCAGCTGTGACCATTTCCTGTCTGCCTTTTGATTTGTTTATCACATTTCAGTTTTTGTAATAAAATATGACATACTAGAAGTTACACCAAAAATAAAGACACCATTTTAGATAATGGCCAAACAGATGATGATAGCCGAAACATTAGCGCAGCAACACCATTTTTGAATTTTACAAGACAATTTGAAAATTGGAGTTTTGCACATTTCAAAATGTAGCAGAAAAAATCTTATGTCTTTGAGTGTACTGCTGCTCAGGATCTGTAAATAACTATGTCAGTGGGACCATGTACACTCTTGCTCATAAATATGGAATATAGGCACATGTTAAAATGTGAGTAGAAATTGGGTAACACCATTTCATTATGGGAACTGCAAACAGACTTCCAACAAAATTTCTATATAAATATGGGTCCATTCAACATCACAAAGTGGAAATTTTATGAATTTGGAGAAAATCTTGAAACATTGGGTCAATTATGGAAATACTGAAAAAAACAACAAATAGGCCTATTCCAGATTTTTGAAGGGCTAAAATCACACGAAATATTGTTAACACATGAAAATAAATGATAGGGAAAAAATAATTTGGGTCAACATTATATAGTAACATAGTCCAATAAGTCCATATTGGGAAAATACCCACTAGGGGTAATCTAGACTTCGACTTGAATGGGACACCTATTTTTTTGTGATCTGAGATTATTTTTCTCTCTAAAAGAAAATTTTAAGGGGTGGAAGACAGACCATACATATGTTGGATGCACAATTTCATTTGTCTCAACGTTGCTTGATTTGGACGTAGTCAGGAAATATAATCTGGGAACTTTGACAATTTCTTGAAATTTTGAAATTTTTGAAATGTATTATTAGAAACCACTTTTGATGCACTGAAAAGTACACCAAAGAAGATATTCTCCAAATGACACCATCGTTCTGGCTGGAAATTGATTACATCGTTCGCTATTACCTGTTTATCACAACACAACAATGTTTTGTTTACCATGACGGTGGATCATACACCTAACATATACAATATCTCTTTTAGCTAGGCCTATGTGTGATATACTTGCAAGGATGACCTTTTGCAATATTTCTATGAATCCATTCCGTGATTTATAATTTTTTGGCTGCCATCAATTTGAGTACTAAATTGACACTATTGTGATGTGACAAACAGTCAATAGCGAGCGATCAAAATTTTTGTCAGTGGAAACCATGGTACCATTTGGAAGAACTCTTCATGAGTGTACTTTAGAGTAAATAAAACTGGTTGTGATGTTTACTTTACATAGTCCAAAATTTTTCAAATTTCAAGAAATTGTCACAATTCTTGAATAACATTTTTTCCTGATTGCATCAAAATCGAGCATCAATGGTGCCAAATGAATTTGTACATCCAAGATATGCATCCTCTACCTTCTATCCCTCAAAATTTCAGAACCTAAATCCCGTAGAAAGAAAGAAATTCTCAAATTACGACAAAATGGGGTGTGCCATAGTCATGATTACCCCTAAAGGGTATTATTTCCACTATAAATTATGTTACTAACTAATTTTGACCCTAATTATTCTTTTGGAAACAATTATTTTCATGTGTCAACAATATTTCATGTAATTTCAACCCTTCAAAAATCTGGAATATTTGTCATTTTTTCAGTATTTCCATTTATTGACCCCTGTTTTCAAGATTTTCTCCAATTTCATAAATTTCCACTTTGTGATGTTGAATGGACCATATTTATCTAGACAAAATTGTTGCAAGTCTGTTTCAAGCTCCCATAACGAAATGTGTTACCAAATTTCTACTAAGTTTTTGACATATGCCTATAGATATTCCATATTTATGAGCACGAGTGTACATATTCTGGGAGGATTATTAGTATTACCTGTGCTTGTGTAAATATGTGACAAACTGACCTAAGCACAGAGGTGGAAACACCTGTGTTCAGTATTTCACTAATTTCACTAATAGCATAGGGTCAATTCGACCGTGACTTAGGGACAATCAATGTATGTTCCACCTTAATAGGAGTCAAAATGTAATGGAAGGAACGAAAGGAAGGTTTGGTTGTTATGACATTTTGTTGTTGTGCCTATGAAGTTGCAAAATACTATAAAAACATCCCAGGAATTTGATTTTTAGTTTGGATATGAGGTCAAATATGCTCTTAATATTTTTTTGTAAGTTTCCTGAAAATGTAATTACTATCTCACACAGTATCTCAGTTCACATGTCACACCTTATTGTCATAGTGCATTGTAATTGTATTGAGATAAGCTTTCAAATCAGGCCCACATTTAGACTGGTGGATCAATGGTTCTTCAGCAGTACCTCATTCATTCTGTGACTGATGGGACACCTCTTTGTGACTGATACAGTATCTCGAAAGTATTTAATAGAAGGCTTTACATTCAAATTAAATCAGACAATCTGCTACGTGGGGCAGAGCCCTGCGTAGCAGATTGGAATACTTCTATGTTAAAATCAGGTAGCTCACAAACTGACATCCAATATCCCAGCTTATCTGCCACGCACACAAATAAAATTTGGCACACAAAAGCAGATTCTTGCCACCAATAATTGCGCAAGTTCAACCAGTTCCTACAACCTATAATTAATCACTAACTTCAAAAAATGTCCAATTCTTCCCTCACAGCTCTATCAACTCCTGCAAATGGCGCCGTGTTTTTGTAATGAATGAGCATGTGCAGTTAATCAACCATTCAGAACTCAATCCTTGTTGTTTTGTAAACAAATCCATGTGCTCACGTGCACGTGTAATTTGACATAAACATAGAAGCTGTGATGTACTTGCACTTGCAAAACAGGACATGGTTTTTAAACTGCGAGATTTCCAAAGTAATTGATTTACGTATTAGTTAGAAAATCAGCAGCTATACCTCACCTCATGCAGTGTATGGCTGATAAAACAACTCACTGCTTCAAAAAACCCATGCAAGACATAAGTTTGCATAAGGACTCGACAGGTGGAAGCACGTGCTGCTCAGTCGGTGAACTGAGGTCTTGTGAATGGAGGCTCTAATTTATGATATGTACAAGATATCAAATTATTCCTGGATATATCGCAAGATACACATGTAGGCCTATATTCACTGAGTCACAACAATTTCATCTCGTATATTTCAGAACTCATTCATTTTCATTGATTGATTATTATAATAAGCCTATATAGATATCGAAAATGAAATAAGAGGATAATCTAAATTATGAAAACTGTCTCAATGTCAAAGCCTCCTCTGTTTGTGATATATATATTTCTTAAACAATGTAAAAATTTTACAGAATTTTGTGTCTGAAAGATGTGCTGGGTAAAAAGAATAGGCAAAAGGCTGTTTCGAAGTCTTTCATTGAGCCTTGTGAATGTATATTATATTAGTGCTTCATTTAGAGTAACACTGTTTTTTATGCACAATATTCTTAGCTAAAAAGAGCATGCCACCACTCTGCCAGGTCTAATAATTCTAATATATTTTTTATGTGGAAGTTTCATTAGGTTTGTATAATTATTTTTACCCTATGAGCAAAAAGTTCTAATAGCAAAAAGGAGACACAAGATTTTGATAGCTAATGATCAAGCATATATGAGGCTAGGTCTCTTGGATCGCTCCCGCCAAAAATAGTCTGCTGGAGGGAGCCTCAAACACGGGAGGGGGGGGGGGCTAGTTAGCCATTCCATAATAACAAGCACAGGGCAGTATGGCGAGCACGTAAACATTCCCAGCTGACGAAGACCTTGCACAGAAAATGTGGAATAACCAATCAAATGGATAGCGCACCAATCCAAGTAGGATGCGCCAGGTCAGCCACAACCTGTAGGCATATAAAGGTATGTTGAAAGTTAATGTGGACCATGGCTGAGCACTTCAGTAGATTATCTGGGTGTGGCTGAGAGGCGTCACCCTGTCATTAAGGCCAACTACTTGATATTAACACACAAGTAATTGAAACTGAGTCGCACTTCGCACGAGTCAGTTTCTTGGAGTTAGATTCAAATTATTTATGAAATATAAGGTTAAGGTAACACAATGATCCATCAGAAAAGAATACATTGTCAATTTAATACATTTAACACAAAATTATTTTAGTTTTGGCCAAGAGTGTGCAAAAAATCGATTCACAGATATATCTCCATTGTTCAAGGTGTAGCAGTAGTCCAAATGTTAGTCCAGAATGAAAACGGCAGGAAAATTGGAGTTTTATACTGGCAAAATGACCAAATGGGCAAACGTTCACAATAACTTTTTTTTTGGTGATTAGTTATGGTAAATATCTAGATATGTTCTAAAATATGTGGATGTATCTCAATCCCTTCATACAAAAAAAAAATTGTTAAAATTGTTGTTTTTAGAGTGTATTTTCTAGGCTAGAAAATCTTGTCAGAAACATTTTCAGTAACATATCTATCATTTTCATAAATGGGAAACCAATCTGTTTGTCACATCTGTGGGGAGCCAGCTTCCATGCTTCTGGCACCAGATTTACTGAGTAATTGCAATCCTCTTTAATCCAAGCCATCCTTGAAAATAATACTGTATTTTTGGTTCCTTTGAATGCATGCAGTATGGTGCAAAGACACTCTGTGTATCTTATTTTTGAATTATTTCATGGATATCATATTGATAAGAGGCCATGTTTCCGGACTCAGGTTGGCTAAATATTTAACTTGTATTCCACATGAACTTACCAAACAGTTTGACCTTATATTTCCTATTAACATTAATAGACCCTGCCATGCAGTTCAGCAACAAGTTATCCATCACCAAACTTTTCACCATGCTCCAAGTAGGATTTTTTTTACTCAGGGCCAGGATTTCAGTACTTTTTTGCCATAAAAATTATTGGAAATTAGAAAGGACAATCCATGCTCATTTATGTGTCACTTTATACAAAATAATAATAATTAAAATCAACAAAAAACAAGTAATTCCCTGCATGTGCTCAATTTATCATGTTCAAATGTGACTGATGGGACCATGTTTACACACCATTCTACATACCAATGAGTGAGAATAGTCTTCAAGACAATTCATGCCCAGTTATCTGTCACTATGTACTAGATAACAATGAAAAAAAAATCTGCCAAAAACAAATAATTCACTGAGTGAGGCCAATTTATTATGTTTTGGCGTGACTGATGGGACAATGTACCAGCAATGTCTAACGTAGATGAAGTGTGAATTATCTTCAATATTAGTGTAAGCAAACATGTTTTCAAAACAACTTCCAAGTACCTTTCCAGGCATGAAAAACATGACTTTGCTTTTCTGCGATGTATGTGTGATCAGTATGAAGATAATAAGCAACTGCTTCTTTCAATTTTGATTTTTGCCTAAAACTCTGAACAGATTGGAGTACAATGTTGATTAATTCAACACAGAACACAATATGAGAAAAATGTAACTTGTTTTGGGCAGTAGAGACCATACTGGTTTGTTACTGTGAATGATTTGACGATCACTAAGATTTTAAAAAATGCAAAAAGTGGTACACTTCTGTGGAATTGACCATAGGCTGTAGCCATCAAGAAGGACAAGTCCTCGGTCAACAGGGACCAAGAATGGGACCTGCCACAATTGTTTGCGAACTCTTGTCATTCATGACTTGACCATGTGCAGTCAGGTCACCAACTTAATAATTCGAAAGGCAAAAGCAGTCCGGGCTGACAAACGAATAGAAAGCTTCGACTAGGTTTACAAAATAACAAAAATTGTGCAATAGAAATCAACCCAAATAAACTTACCAAGGTCAGGATTACGTTTACATAACAACAGTGGCCTATATCTCAAATAAACTTTGCAAAAATATAGAGGTCTTAATATGCATTGCTTAAACAAATTAAACAAGCAAGGATTTTTTTTACGTTTAATGGAAAAACATAGGGTCATCCTGCACAAAAAAAACCCTAGTCATATCCACAACTTAACCCCAATTTTCAACCTAACTAAACCCTGGGTCTGTTTTTACCACTTACTTCGTATGTGTTGACCAACTTGACCGTGTGTCTTGTCATTAAATTTCTGTCACAGACATCCTTACATATTCATTATTTTTGACAGTTCATTCATATTTAGTTGAAACAGCCATAACAGTTTGAAACAGCCATAACTGGAACTGGCTATGATTGCTTCCTTGCTCCCTGGACAGACTTGTGTTGTGCTGGTGTACCCCGAATCAGCCGAAGCAGCTCAACCACCGTCTTTTGTGGAGGGAGCTGCACTTTAATTTTTTGGTGATCGCCGTATGATGATGAGATGAGAAGACTGGGAGTCTGGAACATACCCTATTAATTCAGGGATGCCCAGGGTCTTTCAGTTGCCCCCGCATAGAATACTGGATACAACCCTCCTCCATTTAATGTCCCATGGGCTCGGACTAAAGTGAGTTCCGGGGGTGAGATTTGAACCCACGCCCTCAAAGCCAGTGGACAAGTAGTCTTGACCATTAGGCCAAAAAATGTGAGTTTGGGTTACACAGTATGGGTAGCATATTAGCGACAAGTGTCTACAACATTCACAATGATCATACATGTACATGTACAGAAACACCGTTGTGTAAATATGAATTGAAAACAAAGCCACTTATAATGCAAAATAATCATGGAATGAAACCAATTGAAAACAAACATCATTACCCTGGTTACTACCTTTGTTCTTGCGTTTGTTTTCGGTTGTCCTCCGGTTTTAGAGCCAGGCGACGAAAGGTCAGAGTTTTGTGTCAAGGTCAACTTACCTTGGCAAAATTGGTTTGGGTCTGTTGAGTTCCCATATATTGATACTGGCATAAGAAGCAATAATAAAGTTGATGCTAAAACAAGGTTCATCATATTAACCATTTCTGAAAGAGAAAACAGAAAAAGATGATAATCTGGATGAAAAGTTGAAAAGACAATAAGGCCCTAATGACTGTTTATCGAGTACATTTCTTAAAGAGAGGATATCATACTATTCTTAAAGAAAAGGATGAAAAGGTTAAAAAAGGATAATATTGGAAAAGTAAGGCAATTTAATAAATTTGTAGTAAGAACCTCGAAAGCACAAAATTGTACCATCATTTTTTCTCAAGGTGAAAGTGTCAACTCTGTTGTTCAGGTGGAAATTGACAATTATAAACACTGATGGAAATTAAAAACTCTAATTATAGCTGCACCCTTTTAATGCCTTATTGACTAAAAAAAGTGTTACATGGTTTGCTAAACATATTTTATGCTGGTCTCTTGAGCTATAAGATGTTATGTATCATAGCACACGCTCTAAAAAATTTCAGACAAAATTGGTTTTTTAGATTCAAAATTGTTTTTTGAAAAACCAAATTTCAATGCAAAAAAAAACATGGATTTTTTTAAAAATCCTTGTTGGTTTTGCATTGAAATTTGGTTTTTCAAAAAACCATTTTGAATCTAAAAAACCTATTTCGTCCAGACATTTTTTAGACTGCATGATTTCTGGTCAACCAGTTACCTTTACGGAAGGGTATGTACTATGTAGGGGAAAGTGTCAGGTGGTGTAAATGTAAAATGTTTATTTTTTTAACGTCCATTACATAGACAGAGTCCATCTCAACAGACTGTACAATTACACCCTTGGCAGGCCTGTTCAAGCATGAGCCTTTCTCAACTCCCCGGGGAGTATGCAGCCAGGCAGCCGTATCAGGCGCCACCTTGCTAAGTCACTCTACAATCGCCATCACTGCCTGTAGCCAAGTACCCATTTACACCTGGGTGGAGTGAAGCAAAGAGTTATGGAGGATCTGCTCAGTTCCTCCATGCCATGGCCGGGACTCGAACCTGCAACGTCTGAGTTACCAGGCGAGCACCTTATCCACTAGACCACGGCATCTCCACTATGTATCTCCACTATGTACTCATATCAATATGAGGTGGAGCACTGAAAAATATCTTAGAATTGTGAATACTTGAGATTGTTCCATACATGTTGCAGCACTCAAGCACAATATATTCTAGAGGCCAGTCATTTCAAAGGGACTAGTGATAGATAGCTAGCAATACATTGATAGTTAGAAATAGATGCAAAGATAGTTGGTTGTAGATAGATAGATAGATAGTTAGTTAGTAATAGACAGATAGGTAGTTAGTTTGTAATAGAAATATATCAGTTAGTTCGTAATATGAAGTCAGTTAGTTAGTAATAGATATATAAATAGATGCATAATTAATTAGTTATAACTTGTTGATAGATTGTGTTCCAAGTTCTGATGTTTTTTATTGGGAACTTCTGCATGATGTTTGTGTTTTCCAAAGCACATCTGCATGTTGTCTGCTTGGTTTCCGTTTGCTCCACACCATTCCTGTGGCTTCTCGGCCCTTTCTGTATTGGTTTCTCAATGTTACCTCAATCCTTTATCACATTCTTACAGCTGTTTGCAGCATGGTTACCTTGAGAATTTCATCCAGAAGATGCTGAAGCAGAGACAGCTCGGTGACATCGTCAAAACAATGAGGATGTGTTGCTTAAGTTACCAGGAACCAATAGTTTGTCACGTCAACATTGAGACAGACGTTTGGCCAGTTAATCACTTGGCAAAATTGCTACCACATAAGAATGTGTTTTTCCCAAAGGATTACATACACATATGTAATCTGCATAACCTTACAGACTATCTTGCGCTGCAGAATTCATGCAAATATGAAGTTTTTGTGTGCTTTTATGACCTTTTCAAGGAGTTTGTCACATCCCAAAATGTTTGCCACATACATACGCTCTTGCTCATAAATATGGAATATAGGCACATGTCAAAATGTGAGTAGAAATTTGGTGACACCATTTTGTTATGAGACCTGCAAACAGACTTCCACCAGTTTTTCCAGATAAATATGGGTCCATTCAACATCACAAAGTGGAAATTTTATGAATTTGGAGAAAATCTTGACAACTGGGGTCAATAATGGAAATACTGAAAAAAAAAAATTCCCGATTTTTGAAGGGTTGATATCACATGATTTACTGTTTATACATGAAAATAAATGACAGAGAAAGAATAATTAGGGTCAAAATTAGTTAGTAACATATTCCATATTGGGAAAATACCCATTAGGGGTAATCTAGACTTCGATTGGAATGGGACATTTTAAGGGGTGGAAGGCAAACCATATATATGTTGATTGCACAATTTCATTTGTCTCAACGATGCTTGATATGGACGCAGTCAGGAAATATCACAATATGGGAATTTTGACAATTTCTTGAAATTTTGAAATTTTTGGAATGTATGATTAATTATTAGAAACCACTTTTGATGTACTGAAAAGTAAACCAAAGAAGATGTTTTCCAAATGGCACCATCGTTCTGGCTGGAAATTGATTACACCGTAACGGTTCACTATTAGCTGTTTATCACAAAACAACAATGTTTTGTTTACCATGATAGTGGATCACACACCTAACATATGCAAAGTCTACGTTAGTCAGGCATATATGTGATACACTTGCAAGGATGACCTTCTGCAATATTTCTATGAATCCATTAGTTGTTTTATAATTTTCTGGCTGCCATCAATTGGAGTACTAAATTGACACTATTGTGACAAACAGTCAATAGTGAGCGATCAAAATTTTTGTCAGTGGAAACCATGGTACCATTTGGAAGAACTCTTCATAGGTGTACTTTTCAGTATATAAAAGTGGTTGTGATGAAATTTCCACTTTGTGATGTTGAATGGACCCATATTTATCTAGAAAAATTGTTACAAGTCTGTTTACAGCTCCAATAACGAAATTAATTATGAGCAAGAGTGTATATGGGTTTTTCTTTAAAAAAATTAAAAAATTCCTACAGATTTATTTCCTGTTAACAGATATGCAATCTTCTTGTCCACGTGGATTATATCAAACAAACCTGCTGCCACTAAAATATGTTTGGATGCTTTTTAGAACCTTTTTCATAGATTTTATCACATTGCAAAATAGCTACTACACAATTATGCATTTTTCTCAAAAAATTCTCAACAGATTTTTTTTCTTGTTTTCAGCTATATAATCTGCATGTTCTTATGGACCATATCCAACAGGTGCTTTGCCATTAGAATCGTTTCTAACGTGATGTTGGTTACAAACCACTGTGCATAACTACGAGACAACAACGTAAAAGTTGATGAGTAAAAATGGTAATTGCAATTTCTGCACAAACACAGATGTAGATCGTGGGCGTGTTATTAGACCCACAGGATTGATGCATGATGGTTTGTCATCAGGAGGATACTTATTGCAGGGACTGTTACAGGTGATTTCATTACCATGCGATTCTTGTCATTCACACTTGGCTGTGAGGAATCAATGCTAAACCAGCACTTACTACGTTTGATAAATCAAATGTGTGACGTTCTGTTGTTTCTTAACCAATCAGATTAACTAAAAATGGCATGTATTTGGTGGGTCTAGAACATAAGAATCGCGTACTAATGAAATCACCTGTAATAGGGTATTGTATAAAACAGAAGTTCGTTTTTTGGTTATCTCATTAGTATTTCTGCAACTCTGGCTGCAATAAATGTTGGCAAATTGTCCTTGACTCCTTGAGACATTGACTTATCACACCACAGATGTACAAGACTGAAAACAAATCAAACAGGCTTTGAAACCGCAGTTTGCAACACCTGCAGTAGGCCTACTACCTTACGGATAACAGCAAGACTGAAAACTACACATATGCTCATAAATCTAGAATGCGCAAAAATGTGACAAAATCGGTTGAATTGTAGCAAACAGTTTCACGTAATTAGGAGTAGAATGGTACATTTCAAATTTAGAACAGCATCACTAGATCACTTAGAGGTCTTTGCAGATTAGCGGTCCAAACTCCAGTGGCATTCTTTATTTTTTCATTTTTAACTTTCAAACAGGCTTGCACATTTGCAGTTACCTGTTGGTCTTCTTATCATCTTATCAGGTGTATATGTTGTGAAAAATAAATAGTTTGTTCATTGACACCTACACTACAGTGCCGCCTGTAAGTTAGTGAAACGGGTGATGTTTGTCCATTGCCGCAATGCTAAACTTCCTCAACCAAACTGCTTGTAGAAGCATGAATTCTCATCCGATGAGAGGAAAACATATTGGGTCATAAAGCGATAAAGGCAATATTTGTGGTATGTGGGATTACAATGGGTGCCAATATCATTTGATGTATTGGAGTTAGGTACAGGTCAAAGTCTTTGATCAGTAAGTGAACTGTCCTTCCAAGTGTATGAAAGGCTTTGACCCTTAACTAACTTTGAGTACTGCAAAGGAATTGGGCTATGTTATATGTTTTCCTCATGTTTCACTAACTTACAGGCTGCACTGTATACTAATACATTTATCAGACATGCTGACTTTGACATTAAGCAGCAACTGATACAAACAAATGATTCAATCAATTCAGTCACATCACAAGACAAACATGCAAGTTAATTTTGAAAAAGATGTGGAACACTGATTAAGTAAGAGCTGTAAAGAAACTTTTTATCCAGAATAAAAATTTTATTTTAAATGCTTTTCGTTCTGAGAAAATGCATAGGAGACTGGCAGCAAGTAAGACAGCAAAATATAAAAACAACATTTATAATTATGTTGTTTTCTTCAGCTCTAAGTTTCACTACGTGTCAATGTTATTTTCTGGTAAAAGACAGGCGGAACATTAACATTTGATTGATGAAGATTTTTATGTCAATTGCATGTATCAACCTGAACATCTGGGCACAGTAAAATCTACAGAACATGTAGTCCAATCATATATTAAATTTCTTGATTATAATTTTTCATGCAATGATTGCCCCTCCACTTTTTATACTTGGTTTTAAATAACAATAAAGACGTTTTTTTCACCATATTTTCCTTATTAATTATTGGTCACATCTCGGAAAAAATTCACAACAATCAAAATTAAAAAGGCACAAAACTAAATCATTTGCTTCAATGTGATATGAGTTTTCATATAAGTATAATGGTATATTATTGCTGTTTGCAGATTGGCGTCCAAACAGTTTCGAAATAAACTTTCAACTTGGTCATTTGATGCCACTTGCTGCAAAGTGTTTTGTTTATGACAGTTATGGTTAATCAGTTCATTCAGTGCTTGTCATATCTAGCTGCATAGTTGACAATAAGCAAGCGAATTAAATAACTTAAGGTACTTCATCAAATAGGAAGGTTTAGAGACCAACAGAAAACTGTCAATGACTTGGCAAAGCTAGTTTGCAAACTGAAAATTAAAAAATAAATTTTCTGGTGGACTGCCACTCTGCAAAGAGCTCTAATATAGCTGTTGTAGTAATTTTTCGATTTTGATTTGCCTGTGAGGCAGGCTTTGAAATTCTTGCTTCTGGTTGTAAAATACATTAAAAGTTATTGATTGAGCAAGATCTGTTACATAAATTTAGTTCACAAGGAATATCTTTACCCATGTCTCCCCTTTCAGCATGTCTCGGCGGTCCAACATCAGCTCGAAGCTGGTACGATGCTACTGACATCGGACTGATGCTGGGCTGACGTTGGACCGCCGAGGCATGCTGACAGGGTCCAGACTAAGTTCTATATTATCTGACTCAGTGACCAAATATTCCAGAACAATTTAAGATTGAAATTATTTACTTACTTGTTATTTCCTAGGATTAACTCCGGGAGGCCAGTGAAAGAGTTCTTAAAGTAGCAGTCATGCAGTTCAAAGTAGTCGACAGCCCCCTGTTGCAATGAATACTGCTGTCACAGCAGCCACTAATGCAGCATTGGCGTATGCGAATGAGAATGAGCAAATGAGATTAAGCATACAACATTTTGTTAAGATGCGATAACCACAGGATCAGATTGGCACCTCCCACTCAGAAATTTTACCATATATGTTGATCATGTTTAGAGAAGGCGTAGAAAAGAAATGGAGAACTAATGGAATACGCCTTGAGGGAGGCATGCTGGAATTCCCTGAATTAATCAGTGGCAGATCCAGACAGGGTAGTCTAGGGGGGGCGGGGTGTCTTTTCGTCATTTGCTGGGCCCCATGCGTGGGTGTTGCTTCTGCATTTTGCAGGTCCACATTGCTTTATATCTTCTTCAAAATGTTTTTTCCATCTCAGTGGTCTTGGGGGATTCGCTACTGCTAATATGGTTTGTACTATACATATCAGGTTCACGTCTTTCATCCATCATTTATAGGCAATTGCCATGCTCAAGAATGCAAACCGAGGATGTCCAGCATTAATGGGAAGACGATCTATACATTACCTTGAAAGCCTTGTGACTTGCAAGAATATCGGAAAATTGTCTATGTAGTCGTTTAGCTTCAAAGGATAATTTTTAGGACAGGCGCCATGCAATAGGGTGGAGTGAAAATTGAAATTAAAAAAACAGCAGGTCTAGATACTTGGCAATTGGCACCAAACTGGCAATTCCATTTTTATTTTTGAGCTGTAGTGAAAATTGACAGTGCACTTCAGGATCAAAGATATGCCATAAAAGTGGGTTTCGGTAAATCCGCGGTTAGCTGTATTTTGGCCTAGGTTGAAGGTACAGCCATGAAAGTTATATATTTGAATCAGAATAAAATTTCCTTCAAAATGAGTACCAACATGCCGTACCTACTTATATTAGCAGTGGTCAGCAAATGCTGTAAGAACTGCATAAAAATGCTCCGCTCTGACAAACAGCCAAAAGGATTGTCAATTTAAAGACAAAAGCTTGAAACTTTCAAGATAGCTTCTATAGACTCTAAACTTCAATTCTAGATGTGCAAAAACTTTCAAGTTTGACCCCAAAGTAATCGTTTGGGGAGAGAGGCACAGTCATATTGACCTCTTGTTTCAATAATATAATAGGTCAAAAACAGAGGTTTCACTCAATATGTTATCTACCCTAAATTTTGTAATTCAATCAGATGAGTGATATCATGTTGTTAAAATAATTAGTAAGATATCAAAGTGTAGATAGATTTGGAGTATATTGAAAATTAGGTTAATCTTGTAACGTTTTGTAACACAATGAGCAATATAGTATGTACATATCGGAAAGTAAAATTATACATTGTATTCTCTGACAAACCATTATTCACTAGCCTTTGCCTGTCAGTTTCAAGACTGTCCTACAACAAATTTTTGACTTTAATTTAACTAATTCAAATTTTGAGATTGTGACAAGATTTTGGCTGCAATGATGGAGGAACTGAAGTCATATCATTACTGATGGAACTGGAAGCTTTTACATACAAAAGCGGAAGTGATACATCCCATTAAAGAGATTACTGTCATAATATTTACTTGTTTCAAATCTATTTCATGTAACAACCATTCAATAAATTTATGAATCAGTAAAGCTTTGATGCAGTAAGAGATATCAGGATGCATTATACACAGTCACACATATAAATTGGTGAGCAAATTGATACTGCTCTATAGTCCAGCAGTGAACATGGAATGTTCAAATTGGCCATGCAATTGAGATAATGGGGGTAAAAGAGAATGTCATTTTTAATTATTCTCTTTTTGGTTAAATACCCATTGCAGTGAACATTTAAAACTACCTGTTCTTAACCATTTTTTGTTAAATCTGTGTGACTTCAGGGAGTGTACATTTTAAAAGATATTCCAACTGAGTACTTTACAGATATGATCTGCAAATTCATTTGTCACCTTTGTTAAGTATACTGTGCTGTATTAACACTATGGGATCCATTTTCTAAAAGCACATAATCACATAAAAATACACAATGGTAAAATAAAAGCATGAACTATAATACAAATGTCATCATGGACCTTAACCAGAATGAGTTATATTATAAACTAATACATGTATAACAAGAACAAGTGGCAATGGAAATAAGTTTTACATATTTTGTTTTACATATTTTGTTACTATTAGCACATGTGAAAACAACAAAAGGGAGTATCTGGCAATGGATAATGGTATTTTGTGGTAGAGAAGTCGAATTTTGAGTCATTTTTATGAGTGGTAACAATTTATGACGATTTCAGGTTAATTTGAGTGGTTTGGACTAGCCTGAAATTGAAGATAAGTACATCATGTTGGTACTCATTTTGTGGGGAATTTTTCACTGATTCCAAATATGCAACCTATTTTGTTGTGTATTCCATATCCACTAAGATATGCGTAACCGCGACTTCGGCAAAAAGACATTTTAAGTGCTTTGTATTTATATTTATTAAGACCAGAGAAGTAAGGCTTATCAAGCTGGCCTGTAAACAAAACAATTTTTACAAGTATTACAAAGGAGCATCAGATAATTAGTAATGTCAATTGAGCACAGATCGTTATAGAGTTGAACAAGGAACATCAGGTTAAAGCTATTCATAATATTACACTTAGATAGAACAATTTATGTTGATTCCAATATATTTACATAGCTACATGCATATGTCTATATAATTACATTGAGATGCATGTCTACATATTATCTACAAGTATATGTATACTTTGAACATAGTATATATATGTATAAACACATAAAGCCACAATGCAGATATTAATCCCGATATATACTCACTCAAAATTATCAACAATATTTACCGAACAGCAAGTCTTAGTAAGACGTAACCCCAAAGTATATACAAGTCCACAATCACTTGCAGTCATAGATTGTATAAAAGATACAGGTACATATCAATATAGCAATATAATAGAACAGTAATGCACTTTCAACAACACCCCCCTCCCCCCCCTCTGGCTCCTGTCTCAGCCTATATTTACATATCTAAGATTATCACAAAGGAAGAAGAAACAGAAGTAATAGACCAACAATAGTTAAACTTTTAAGCAATACATACAGGGTTAGAAAGCAAATTGGATCACAATAGATATGGAATTCTCCAGCAGACTCCCCGAGGGGCATAAAAGCGAACAAATAACTGAATATAGAAGTTTAAATTCATATAGACAACTATTTCGAACATTCAATGCTGTATTTGTCGAGATAAAGTTTTTTGACTGATTTTTTGAACTGGTGTTGTGACATCTCTCTCAGGTCCTGTCGCAATGAGTCTGCCAGAGAATTCCATATTTTGGCCCCCTTTCTTTGAACAATATTGCAACCAATCTCTGATTTAGATCGCTGAACATACAATTTGAATTTGTTCCTTGTATTTGGATACCTATCATGGTCAATTACAGAGAAATAATCATAAAACACATTATCGTTGTCACTGATGACCTGATTATGAACAAATGTGGCTATTTTGAATGAATAAAGATCCCTAACAGATAATATCTGATAATTATTATACAGTTGAACAGATGGAGTTCGGGGGTCAAGATTGAATAACACTTTAATTGCCTGATGTTGCAAGACCTCAATTTTTTTAATATACTTATACGCTGATGCCCCATATATCTCTAATCCATACTGCACCTTAGAGTGAAAGTAAGCATAATATAATTTAATTTTTTCACTTTTTGGCACCAGATGTTTGATAATTCTGAATGCCGACACTATTTTAATGAGATCTTTACTTAATTGATCTATGTGTTTGTGAAATTTAAGTTTGTCATCTAGTATTACACCAAGGTACTTGCAGCTATCAGTTCTTAATATCATATTACCATTGATTTCTATTCTATCAAGCATATTGGGGACTCGTTTATTGGATGGCATAAAGATACTGAAATTGGTTTTTCCTTCACTTAATATTAAATTATTTGCTTTTAACCAATTTGTAACATCGCTTAGGCATTTCTCTGCTTTTTGTTTTACAATAGCAGGGTCCTTGTGGGAAATAAATATGTTTGTGTCATCTGCAAATAAACGTAATTGGGCTTCAGTACAATGCTGCATGTCGTTCACAAAAATTAAAAAGAAAAGAGGTCCCAGCACTGAGCCCTGGGGCACACCACACTGGATGTTTTTAGTATCAGACTTGATTGTTTCAACTTTAGTGTACTGTGGGCGTTCACTCAGATACGATTTTATCAATTCTATTGCTGGCCCCCTAACACCATAAGACTGCAGTTTTGTAATTAACATGCCATGGTTAACAAGATCGAACGCTTTAGTAAGATCTAAATATATTCCAATAGTGATATTTTTGTTTTCTATTTGTTCTCTTAAGCCCCGTTCACACCTTGGTGATTGGGAATTGACAGTGGTCTGCGTCAAGCAAAGTGGCCTGTTCCAGAATGGACACTGCCTGTCACAGACTGCACACTGCCTGTCACAGACTGTACGTGGAATACTGTCAGTTAGAGACCCAGCATTACGTGAGGTGGACGCTGCTCAATGAAGCATGAAACCAGCAATCACAGACTGGACACGGGGTCCAGAAAAAAAATTGGGCTTGCCGAAATTCTGAGGGTGACAGGGCTGTGATGAAATAAACCCAGTGCCAACACAGATGCATCTTAGATTCAACACAATTTACACGTATGCCAGACGTGCGTATACTCTGAGACCAATATATGTCACCATAGAAACGTATACCAGTTGCCATGACGTTTGTGGCCTGTCTGCGTAATGGGTGCGCTGTGTCCACGTGCATTTTGTGTTAACATTTTCGTTGCTTAGCAGCACTGTGTCTTGTTCCCCTCTTGTGTGCGTCACTATGGTGACACACTGTGTCTTGGTTGCGACAGAGTGGCTGAAGTGAATCAGTGCTATTTGTGACATCACAAGCACGACGCAGAGCAATAGCACTGTCATCACTCAGTCGACGCCAGCTAGATCCATGTTGTCATGGTTGACTGCACAGGGCAGGCAGTGATTTCACTCTGGCCTTGACGCACACCAGTGTCAATTAGAAATCGTGAATATGTGAATGGGGCTTAATCGATCCGTGATTTCTATAAGTGCCATTGTTGTGGAGTAGGCATGTCTAAATCCAAACTGATATTGATAAAGGATTCTAAATTTTTCAAAATATTCGTACAGCCTTTTATATAGGACTTTTTCTATTATTTTGTTAATAGTGCTAAGTAGGCTGATGGGTCTATAATTTGTAGGGTCCAACTTGTTGCCTTTTTTATATATAGGGATAACTTTCCCCAGTTTAAGTTTCTCTGGATACTTTCCAGTTTTAATTGCAATGTTAACAATGTGGGCTATTACCTTACTAAATAACATAGGACATCACCTGGTGCTTTGTTATTGTCTAATTTTTTAATTAATAATTGAATTTCAGAAGATTCTGTTGGATAAAGGTACAAACTAGTTGGCTGGTTGCATTTTAAGTAATTTTTATAACTTTGGTTTGTGAGATGATCTTTTGTAAGCTGCGGCCCAATATTAACGAAATAGTCATTTAGGGCATTTGCAATATCCTTCTTATTCGTAAGGATGCTATTATTGACCTCGATCTTATCTATTTTGTTGCTATACTTGCTTTTGTTGGGATTGATAATTGGCCCATATATTTGCCAAAGTGCCCTTACATTCTTCTTTTTCGCATCAATTTTTTCTAAGTAAAAATTGGCCTCAGCATTTCTTAATTTTCTGGTTAAAGTATTCTTGTATGCTATGTATGCCATTTTATTATCAGGTGTGGGATGATTTAGATACTTTCTGTATAATTCAGATTTCGTTCTTATGGCATTTTTTAGGTCTTTAGTTAGCCATACTTTGTCCTTAGCCCTTTTTCTGGATAGGGTAGTTAAGGGAAAAGATTTTTAAATTGAGAAGTGAACTTGTCATAAAAGGTATTTACAACGTTATTAACTTCAGAACAAGTGAAAAAGCCTTCCCAGTCAATGTTGCTCATTCCATCAACAAATTTTTTGAAATTCTTTTCCCCAAACAGTCTGATTTTTGGTCGAGCTTTCTCTTTGCATTCTTTGTTCTTATCATTTCTTATAACCACACAGTTTGGGAGGTGGTCCAATATGTCAGAGTATATATTTCCTGACTGCACCATGTCATTAACATTTCCCTTATTAATTTTCATGAATATATTATCAATTAATGTCATGGTGGTGTCAGTTATTCTGGTAGGCAGGGTAATGGTTGGTATAAAGTTGTAGGTCAGCAGGCAGTCATAGAAACTTTCTGTTTTCTTGTCAGATTCAATTTTAAGCCCATCAACGTTAAAATCACCACAAAGATAAGAGTGACAACATTCTCTGTCAATTTTTTGGACTGTTATTTCAAGGTTATCTTTAAAGATGTTTAAATTTGTGCCTGGGTGACGATACACAGAACCAACAATTACTTTCTGACCTTTTACATCAGCTTCCACCCACACATCTTCTGCATCCTCGCACAATATTGAGAGGTCATTCCGTACATGATATTTAATATCTTTTTTCAGGAAAATGCAAGTGCCACCACATTTTTTTGTTTTTGGCAGAATGAATTCACAATTATATTTGTCATTCAACATGTTCACTCTATTTGGTATGTTCTTCTTACCAATTTCTGTAAGAGCTATAACATCAACGTGATAATCAAGATTTGTCAATAAAATCAATAAATCACTAAAATGCCTATCGAAGCTTCTTATATTAAGATTAAGTATTTTGAGGGCATCTGGATTATCATTCAGTAATTTACTGAGTGACTCTTCATGATGATAACTGCATTCTGACATGTGTGCCATACCATTCTCAAGTGCATTACGAACATACCTGTCGAATCTATTTTCTTTCAAGACCTTTTCTATTCTTTTATTAGGTCTTTCAAGCAGTTGTGCAAGTTCAAAATTGCTTAAATGGTAAAATGGAAATGTGTTTTGGGTCATTTAAATAGCAGAAGTTAAGGCCGGTATCAATTTTATGCCAGGTGTATTAGCACTCTTGTCAGAACTGCAAATTTTCACCATGAACACAGGTTTAGGCATGTTTTTGATTTTCAACCTTCCTAAATGCACATTTTTACAAGGTAAGATCATTCCACAGTGGATATCATTCAACAACGAAAATTTACAAAAAGGTGACATAATTGCGTTTTGGTCAATATATAGTGTACTATTAGAATCGAGGTATGATGACATAACTTTCCAGCAATTTTTCAAAACAATCAATTTATATACACAAAATCTACCTCTACGTGGAACTGCATCAACATCGTGAAATTTAAGGACCACCACACTGTACTCCCTTAATTTGTATTCAAAGAAGTTACTCAATATCAGATATGTGCAGCAATTCACATGCATTCGGTTCACATCCTGTATACATGTAAATGAATGTTGCAGCAAGACTACATTCCATGTAATATTTGATTTACTTCCATATAAGAACTTGGTTTTAACCTGTACCATTATCAATGACATTCGTGTACATGACCTGCACAGCATCAAACACTTACGTTCACAGGAAAGATTAGCTACTGAACATGTCAAGTGATAGCCAATAGACCTTTTCAAAATTACCGTTATTACTGATCCATACTTTTTCTCGTATTTATTGACTATCATGCGACAAACAGAGTTTGATTCAAAATTTAGTAAATTGAGAGTAATCATTGAAGTTACTTGGAAAGATTATTGGCTATATCTGTTGGCAGTTTGGTTATTTTGACTTCACCTGCCACTGAGGATCGTCCCTTGAATTAAAGAAGAGATCACTCAGCCCCTTTGATATGTTCCGTGCAACCCTTTCCAGACCGTTTTGATTTAAGTGGACACCAGTTTTGTCGGATTTAACATAAAATGAAGCATCAGGTTTACCATTTGTCGTGAGCTGAGCATTATTGTCAATAAACATAACATTGTCCTCATTGATGGCAAGAGCTCTCAAAGAGTCATTTAGCGCATTCACCTCAGCGTTAATTGCACTAATATAGGCCTCATTTGGACTTTGAGGCAGTCTTTGGGGGACGCTGGATACCAGAAGTTCTGCTTGCGGGTATTTGGAGGCCGCACTGTTGAGCGCTTCAACAAAATCTCGATACAGTGAGTCATTTGATGTTACAAAGTCAGTTCTGTCTGAGGACCAATTGCACGTTCCGAGTTGTATCAGCACAGCGTCTACATCATCAGGATTTTCTGGACAGTCTTCCATCAGCTCAGAGATGTCTTGGATTGTGGCACCGGCTCTGCACATTTTGGTGATCTCATAGTCTTTAATCTTGAAGTGCACCGTCAATTTTTACTGCAGCTCCCAAAAATCACTGAAAATGTGAGTTTTGGACCAATTGACAAGCATCTAGACCTGCTGTTTTTTCAATTTTTGACATTTTTCATTTTTCACTCCACCCTACCATGCAATCTGGATGATGCAGGTTCAAAATCCAGTCTAACCACTTAGTTTCATGACAGGATCCACGAATTTCACACCCTGCTCCCTTTTGTTATTTCCATAATTCAGTTGCCTCCCATTTTACCCCCTGTTTTGCATTTGGTATTGGCAAATTTTACAACATCAATTATCTTTATGCCAACTATAAATTGTATGAGTGGATAGCACATAGCATCAATAAATGCTTACTTGTTAATGGCCTCCTGGGCCCTTGACTGTATAATTTTGTGTCAAATAAACTATTCTCATTTTTATCAGGATAATTTATTGCTACAAAACATACACGACAGTGAAAAACTAGACATTGTTTTTTATTGTTTTTTATTTAAGAATATATTTACAAGCTGGATTAACACAATCTGCACAGATAAAACAGTTTTTCATGTGGTCCAGCCAAAGCTTCAACTGACAATGACTCTTGTATTTGACCAGGTAAACCATTCCATACAGTAGAACCCCTATATATAAAAGATTTCTTGAAAACATTAGTTCTACAAAATGGAATTTGAACATTCATTGTGTTATTACTTCTTGTATTTAAGTTATTGGTTTCACATGCCATGACAATCGCATTACATAAGTTATCAGGTGCGTTACCATATATACAGTTATACATCTGTGTCGCTAGAAAATAGTTAATTCGCTGAGAAACACTTTGCCATTTAAGTTGCTTGACAAGATCTTCACCTCTTACATTTATAATATCAAAATTGCCACAAATGATCCTGGCTGCTCTGTTTTGTAACCTTTGTATTGTATTAATATTGACATTACTGCAGCCCCATACTGTACAAGCATAATCAAATATGGGCTGAACGTAGGACTTATAAGTTAAGATTAGAACAGATTTTGGTACAATATGTCTGAGTCTACATAACCATGACAACTTTACAGATATTCTTTTTACTAATTCATTTACGTGTACATCAAACATCAACCGATCGTCTACCATAACGCCGAGATACTTCGTACATTTAACATTTTCTAACCTAGCACCATTGAGATTTA
The DNA here is from genome assembly GCA_026936325.1 of Platynereis dumerilii. Classification (NCBI taxonomy): domain Eukaryota; kingdom Metazoa; phylum Annelida; class Polychaeta; order Phyllodocida; family Nereididae; genus Platynereis; species Platynereis dumerilii. The sequence goes on from JAPTHN010000005.1 coordinate 33,152,674, forward strand.
TAATAAAGTCATCATTGAGTTGAGAATTTGTAATTAACATAGCATTGGATTTATTGACATTGAGAACTAACTTGTTTGCTTTATACCACTGACTAACATGAATTAGAATATCATTTAGTTCATCATTTACATTGGCAACATTATCACTACTGGTGTGGATAACTGTATCGTCTGCATTGTTGAACCGTATGGCAAATTACATCTTTCATGACTGACAAACATTGCACGTTGAGTTGTCAATATGTGTATAACAATTGCATATAACTCTTAAGTTAAAAAATAAGAGCTAATGGAAATGGTTAATAATTCAACCAACCGTCTACTACTAATTCACAGAGAGAGAGCGCAAATGCTGGATTAATATGTTTCAGAAACGATATGTGAAAAAAATCCAATGACATTGCATTTGTGAACTGGTAACTGCAGAAATTTGGCCCAGTATCCGTCGGTAGTAGCTCACGAAAATTATTTCCCGCAACAGCCACAGTGAAGAGGACACCTCTATCGCAATTGGAGTTTCCCTTTGTTGTAATATTTACTGCTATAGTTGAACCACAAGCTATAGGTGTCTTGACATATAAAGCATAATGCCCAGGGTCTGTACATGTATTAGTATTGCCATCCAGAACAGCGTCCATGTTACTAAGGTCGGTATCAAGCCAATTAGACACTTGACACACACCTTCCAGAATTGGAAATTTTCTCATCTTGAATTCTGCAAATAAAACAAAATAAACACAACATGATATTTTATATATTGTTGATCATTTACCTACATGTCCTAGTTTATCAATATTCACAGTTAAGAAACATATAAAAATACACTTATTGAATAATGAAAATTTGGGCTACAATTTGTCCAAGTGCTAGTTATTATGCCTCTTTGTCACATTGTTTTGTTTGTTTTTTTTTGCTTTCAAGTAAATTGTTCTTTCTCTTTTTTCTTTTTTTTTCTAATCATGGCCATCTATCTTTGGGACTCTTGAGCAACATCTAAAACACCTTCAAATGAGCTGAAATTTTACATGGGTGTCAGAGAGGGGCTATAGAACACATTTAGAGGTTAGCCCCAATGAATTTCAGACTTTCACTTTTTTGGGACACCCTAGAATAGGTATACCAGCTGTGATGTCATTTTATGCTGGATTAGATTCTCCAGCTTCTAGCCAATGAGAATCCACCTTAACTGTGCATCACAATTTCAACATGATGTCAAGGTGAACATTGAGTCTGGAATAGCCCCTGCAAGCACAGCATCACAGCCTGTCGACCAATGGGCTGTCAGAACAACTATGCATTACAGAAGCCAGGTGTTCACAAAAAATGTGATAGCCTTTTGTTTTAACAAGGTCTATCAAAGTTAAAGCTGTTAATTAGCAAGTTTGCAGATTAATAAATCAAGAGAGACCAATTATATTGTCAGTGTACAACTTGTACCAGATGTGTTTGTTACCTGTCCCATTGATTACTGTTTTTTCTTTTTTTTTGACACCAATATAGTATAGGCTATCATGTTGATGAAAAGCACATTATTTCTTCTAATTTTGTCTGATTTCATATTAGCCAATCAATGCAATATAAAGTTTTTTATTTTCTTTATTCTTCTACACTCTAAAAAATTTCGAACAAAATTGGTTTTTTAGTTTCAAAATGGTTTTTTGAAAAACCAAATTTCAATGCAAAAAAATCCATGTTGGTTTTGCATTGAAAGTTGGTTTTACAAAAAACCATTTTGAATCTAAAAAACCAATTTTGTCCCGACATTTTTTAGAGTGTAGCACAATACAAGGCATGACATCATACAGCCACTGGGACAATTGAAACCATCATGTCCCTTTCCTTGGCTGTAAAATTGACATAATTACCTGTACAGTCATATCTGACTTCCATGTACTTGTAAGTTCCGCCGCATGGGTCCCCAAGGTTGGGTATCATGGACACTGTACAAGAGTTCTTTCCATTACACAGGTTTTTTGCTGTAGTCGTGTATAGTGCTTTATCTCTGTCGCATGTGATGGAGTTTGTATGACTCGTAGAATATGGACACACTGTTGCAGAAGAAACTGTCCGTCCAAAATTTGCATAATAGACGCGGATCAGTCCGTTGTAAGGGCAAGTGACGCTTATAGCACCACCTCCACATGCTCTTTGAACTTGGTCACCTGCAACTTGGAAATGAACTTATGGTCATACAATCGGAAGATATTCTGGTCATTTTTAAAATAGGTTTTATGTGTTTAGGGGCATCCAGAGACAAATTTTTTTTCACATGTGAACGTGCGACAAGATTTAATATCGCTATTTTAACATTATGGTACCCCAGCTACAGGTGAAAACAAACTTTTTTTCATTTTCATGGTGTAATACCCATTCTAATATGAGGCGATTGTTTACTATAAGTCTATTGTAATTTGTTAAGAGTTGATGAATATTACATAAACTGAAGTGTCGTTATGATTTCCTGCTTGGTGATCCATTGACTCACTATTGTATGTTACATGTTTCTGGGCCATCTTGCGGAAAAGTGTGTGCAAAATAAATGGTGGATGTGTAAGGCTTGGAAGGTCAGCTATCCGTGTTTTGATGGTAATGATTTACCCATGTCTCACTAACTCAACATTCAAGATTCTTTATTACGCCTTTCACAAGGAATTTGAAAACGTCCACATGTACCGGATTGTATGAACACTTAACACGGGTTATCCTAAAGTGGTTAACTCATAACTTATCTAATAATCACATTGCTGACGTAACAATTTTGTCATTTTCTTTGTAACATGAGTTCACTTAATTAAAACTAGTTATTTACCTCATGTCCAGCATTAACACAGTTTCAGTAAAATGACTTGACCACACTGTTTTAACCCATGTTAGGCATTGATACAATCCGGTATTTAATGGTCTTAAAGGGACTTGGAATCATCGAAGGAGGAAGTAAATACCTTTTGAGAGACTGATGAAGATGCACCCCAGCAGCAAAGATGGTGCAGTCCGCCGTTGCATCCAATGTTGGTTAGCCTGCATCTTCAGATTCTGTTATATTGGACCCTGGAGAAAAGACAGCAGAATTAATTTATTTTCAATAATGTGAAATCTTGTCCAAATAATACTCCATCAAAATAGGTCAAATCTTGCTTTCACCCCTTAGACAATTTCATCCATCCTAACAAGAATATTTTCATTTTATTAAATTCACTCACATTTGTATTAAATATACCATCAATTCATTATTCTCATGTTATTTCCATAAGAGTAATTCAAAATTTATCACATTTATTTGACATTGACTTTATGTAAAATATAAAAAGAAGTCTAAAGGAATGTAGATTTATATATACTTTTAAATGGTGGCATTCACAATAAAGCAATTATTCGTAAAGTTGATGTCTGCTGACATCATAAATTTATACATTTATTACTTGCTGAATAATGTCAATTTAATTTGGCAAATAAAGAATGCAGTCTTATGCCCCTATCTCAATTATACACTCTTGCACATCAATATGGAATATAGGAAAACATGAAAACTACCATTGAATTGTAGCTACCCCATATGAATCCAATGGTAAAAGTCACACTTTTAAGAACTTAAGTGGACTCTTGTAGAGTTGTTTGAAGTCCTGACTTGAATATTTTCTGAAATCTTTGAAAATTTGGGAGGCAGGAGGAAACTGAAAAACGATGCAAAAAAGGCCAAAATATGAATTTAATGTAGGGCTAGAAATCCATCCAAAATTGTTGATTTGTGAGAGTTACTGACATCAAAGGAAAGATTAACCTGTAAATGAGTCAATTCAATGGTCATTAGCACGCGGAACCTCTGAGGCAAATAATCACAGCACAGTTAAAATGGGTCATATTTATGCTTGGTCCAATGGAACAGTTTTTTACTTTTTCAAATTCAAAGACTGCATGATAACCAGGAACGTTTTATTGATACAGAATTTGACACCCTATGTGTGCTCAACCAAAATGTACTATAATTTGAATTAGAAATTGTTTTGACTGCTAGCAATTGAGAGTTTATCACAATAAACAAGGTTGGTTTATCATCATTGAAAATGAAAACCTCAAAATAGGCAAAATCAACTCCAGCCATTCATATCAGGCTAGCTGAGCCTCTTCTCAGCATATTGAAGTTAATTTTATAAATCTTGACTCACAAGGGTAAAAAATAAAACAAGGATCGTGGTTATTCGGTATATTCCATATTTATGAGCAAGAGTGTATAATTGATTAGAGGTATATCACGGCGGAATAACATCCTAAATCGGCGTAATAAGATAGTAAATCGGGGGGCAAGATCATATGCATTTGGGGCAAGATCTAAATGCCTGTGGGGCAAAATCTAACTATCGGCGGGATGTCAAAAACTGTCAACGGGATGTCAAAAACAGTTGGCGGGATGTCAAAAACCATCGGCGGGATGTCAAAAACCGTCGGCGGGATGTAAAAACTTGCAGATGTCCTGCAGGGGCAGTATAAATATCCCAGAGGGGCAGGGGACGACCCTATATCCCGCTGGTCATATTTTTCACTAGTTCTCACTCAAAATATGCACGCAGGACATCCACGGCGGAATTCTCCCAATTCTAGGAACCCGTCGAGATACGAAAAATACGTCGGCGAGAAGTGACATATCGTCCGAGGGATGTCACAAAATCATCCAAATTGCCAGGAAATATATCATCCGTCCAACGCCAAAAGATCTCCGTCATGTGCCATGAGAACTAGGCATTACTGGTATGTGCCTTTCATTCAACAGCAGCTGGTCTTTGATAGTATTACAGACTTGGCCCCTCCCTTCAGTCTAGAGCAACCCATATGGATTGAGAGTGGAAGTTAACAGAATTGTAATTATATTTCACAATAATTGCAAAATGAAAAATATCTATCCATAAAATTATTTGAAAAAAAAAAATTATGTTAAACAATAACAAGTATCAATGGCTGATAGTATTTCCGCATCATATGTAATTTTTCATACGCTCAAATTGGATAATAATTTTGTTTGGATGTGTCAGATGTTGATGAAATATTAGTGAAATCGGACCTTTATGTTTGGAGCCTTTGCTCTGTGATAACAGTCTGGAGGACGACAAAACTTGGTTTGGAGAACTTGTTGATGACTTTCTTTAATGTAAAGGAAATGTTATTTTCCTTCAGGCTTTTGTCAAGCCTTGGTAAAAGTCCAAAGTCCGAAAATCAGACATCAGCGGATCTAGCTTGTTCTTAAATATTGCGTAAATTTGCACGGTTAATGGCAGTTTAGGGTAAGTCTGGGCTCCATTATAGATTTTGAGGCCACTGTTCAGAACTATTCCAACACAGCTGGTAACTGCTTGAGACTTGACATCCATATTTTACGAAGATTTCAATGATTTCTTGCCCAATTTTACAAAAATTTCTTAATTTTCTTTTTTTGGGTGGTATTTTAGATACAACTTGCTCTTGCCAAGATTCTTGGTGCATATTTTATGTGGCACAAACCTAGGGGGGGATGATAAAGTGGCTTTTTCGCTGGGCCCATGCGGGGACGCCTTCAAAACAATCTTTATTGTTTTAAAAGTCCATTCATACTGAAATTTCTAGATTTCGGACCTGCTTCTAGCTGCTACTGGCACTTTTGTATGACAGGAAAAGTGACGTTTTTGTGAAATTTCGCCTATTTGCGATATTTGTTAATTTTTACATTTTTGATGATAGGAAGTTGGAAATAACACCATTAAACCACAGGCGAAAACAATATGTGTATTTTTGTGGGGGTTTTCCACTCCACTGACCATTCTCCTGCCACCTCTCTGATTGCTATTACTATTAGAAAAGGTATGACAGCTTGCTTGGCAATGGTCCAACTTTCCAGACCGAACTGGTACGTTGTCACTATAGCAGACGACACAGGCAGCTGTAAAATCCAGTCAAGAGATAGTGAGAGCGGACCAAGTGGGTGGACCTCCCCCTCTTGTCCTGTAATTAAAGGCGCAATTGAGAAACAAAATTAAGCAGCACTGTTACTTTGTCCACTGTGATAAACATAGAAATCTTAATTCAAATAGGACCAGCTGTGAATTGACAGCAATTGATGAAACTTAGTTGTGAATGAACAGAGAAACTGCATGCTCATGTCATTTTTTTTAAAAAGTACACATCTTATGTTAATTTCATTTCAATCAATGAAACACGCACCTCAAGCCTGATTGGTTGTTTCTCTGGATATTATAAAGGAACAGTGACTGACCTTGGAAGAGTAAGCACGCTTATTCATCCTAGGATTGACTTTGTCCACAAATGACAAGACTGGACAGCAACATGACATTGTGTATTTGTGAGAAAGCAATTCAGAGCAAATTTTAGGAGTCCCTCTCAGACAATGCTATCTATCTATCTATCTATCTATCTATCTATCTATCTATCTATCTATCTATCTATCTATCTATCTATCTATCTATCTATCTGTTTATCTATTGCTCTATCGGTCTATATATCTATCTATCCATCCATCCATCCATCCATCCATCCATCCATCTATCTATCTATCTATCTATCTATCTATCTATCTATCTATCTATCTATCTATCTATCTATCTATCTATCGAGCTGTCTGTCCTCTGTTTCTCTCCATCTCTCTCTACTTCACTACTACCTGTCTCTCTGCCACTCCACTGTCTATCTCTCTGGATGAATGCTCTGTTATTAGTTTATTTCTTAAACTTTCTCAAATATTTCATAACATATAAAAGCATAACTTTATAGTGCTCTGAGGAGGGTAAGGTATGCATTGAAAAGAGGCCTGCAAATCTAATTTTGTATAAATGCGATCTGAACTTGTCAAATGTGGTCCAAGTCAGTCACTGTTCACCAAGCTGCCTTGAGAAGCAACCAATCAGATCATATCTTGTATGATTGCCTGATAATGATTGACAGCTACACATAGCACTTAATTGAAAAATAATTCACATACAAACAGAAATAATAAAACATGAACATTGAACAACATACTGATTGAAAAAAAACCACCAAAATATTTCACTGTTTTCCACAGTTTCAGTTGTCCTCAAGTTTGTTTTACAGCTTTATGTGCTTGTTCTTTCGTCCGTCTGAACTGAATTTTACTGATATCTGTATATTTCTTGTTAATGTTGACATGCCTGAATGCCCTCACTTCGATTTTTAAAACTCTTCTTTACACTCCAATACTCATTAATTTTACCTGAAAATTGTACACAACAATAAACATTTTGTTCTGCAACTTTTGTGGGTGAAATTAGTGTTTAAGATGCAACAATTAAATTGACATATTTTTATAATTGTTGGCAGTGGCTGCCCAGCATTTAACTTCCGTGCCAGTTCAGTGTGGAATTCAGATTTTAGATTAATTTTTTGCTTAATTTTGTTATTTAGAACAACTGTCATCTCTACCAGGCATGTTTGATATCAAGAAAATAAGCCAAAGAAAATTATTCAGCCAATATGTTGGTGATTTCTTTCTGATAAGCATGAATTTAAAGGAATTATCCTGCTGACTTCGTACATTGTCGTCTGCAGACATGGCTCAGCTGTCATACCTTGTTATAGATAATGAGAGGAGTGTATTGACTAGTCAAAGCATACCCATTACCAAGGATAGAATCACATTGTTTTTGCCTGTGATTAAACAGAGTGTAAAGAGAGCTTTCATTTGCATACCAACACTTATAGTCTGTGACAAATACAAAGATCAGATAAATATTCTTTTAAATTATATGATTAGGAAATTATCTAAGACATAGTGTGAAAATAATGGCTTAAATTATGACTAGTCATTTTTGGGAAATCAAAGACACTGTGGTCTGTAGAATCATGTTAAATAAACCGTTAGCTTGAAAATGCAGTATCCCCAGTCACATGAATGTTTTACTGATTTGCCAATCAGTAAGGGTCCAACTGAAATAATCTACCTAAATCAGGATAAGATATGGTAAACATTGTACTTAAATGAATATCTGTTACTTTGGAATACTGTGCACTTAAATATTTTTAATTAGTAAATAATGAATTACAAAAGTACTGCAAATAAATGACTAAACCCTAAAGTTAAATTTCTCTTGTAGCCTGCATGCATGGCAAGGTGGCAGTTCTGATAACTGTGTGTACATTTATGTTAAATTCCATTAGTTTGCGCTTCTGAGAAGTAAAAGAAAATCACAAAGTGTACTGACATTGACCAATTGGCTTTGGAATTTTAAAGGATCAGCTTCATAATAGCATCACATATACTAGAACAAACTGCAAATTTGCAGCAAAATCATAAGTTATGGAGCAGAAAATTTGGATTGTACATGAGTAGGATGAACCCGTAGATTCAGAAGTAGAAGTGTAACAAAATAATTAAATAAAAATCATAACTTTCAATATTGAAAATTAATCCATGCCATTTGGAAATGGTATTTATTCAAAGAAGTGCCCAAATCCCTTACGTTACCAAAAAAAAAAAGGATTTGAACAATTCAATTATTGTCTGGTTGAGACAATCCAAAGATCAGACATATTATATTGTACGAAGCTCTATTGTTTGATATCAGACAATCCTTTTTTTTTCACTGTGTAAATAGGACAACTGGACTGGTATAATTAACATTAACAAATGTATGTTTTTGGTGTGAGATATGGCAAGTGAAGGTCTGCCACAATATTTTTGTAACTATTTCCCAAATGGTCATCACAATCATAATATTAAGACTTGTATGTGTAGAAGTGAACAAAACCATCAGAATCATTGATTTATAGATTCTGACAACTTTTTTTTGGGAGGGGGATAGTAAATGTCAGCAGTATTTGGCCTATAATGTTGAAAATAATTTAACTCTGACATATCTAATGACAGATTATTCAAGCCAGAGCAAAATCAACCAGCACTACATCCATTCCCAGACCTAATACTTGCCACTGTGAAACCCATGTAGTGGTTTACAATGAATTCCATGAATATTGGCAAAGCATTCATTATGGCTTTCATTGATTTGCAGTATAATTAGTCTTAACAAAATTATTGCATTTTATATGCATCTACCATTCAGAGCCAAGCAATTCTGGGGGGGGGGGAACCTCCAAGTGATTGACTGCTTATTTTGGAATTGGCAACTGCCACTATACTAACTCATGCTTTCGGAATATAATTCTACATTCAGTTTATGAAAGCACAGCAAAGAAGTGGCAGAGACACTGCCCTTTCCACACAACCTCTGAAAGAGCCATCACCAATGTCTTGTCCTTTACCTTTACTTCAAGCAGTCAGTATTGGCAATCCCCGAATGTGCAGTTAGCTGAACTAGCTGATGCAAGGGAATGAAGTGATAGTGATACTGACTTGCAACTCAATATCCAGAGTATTTTTCTATTTCTTGATGAAGTCATACATATTTTCAAGATCCTGGTCCACATGATTATCAGTTTAAATTCTTGTCATTCTAAGACTCAAACAACATTTGATGTTTTGTAATTTTCATGGAACTTCTTTGAAAATAGACCATAAATGGCCATATCTCTAGAACCAGTGCACCTAGAAAGATGAAATATACACCAAAATGTTCGGAATGCCCCATTTCCTATTCAATGTCAATACATTTATGTGACTTAAAATCAATATTTTTCAAGTTCTGATGGAAAATACTATTTTCGACATTTAAGAAGATGCGGTATCACAGTTTGGCCAGTAGCAGGCTGAATAAGCCATGAAATTCAATTTGGTAAAAAGTTTCTTGATTCTGGAGGCAATGAGCAACTTTTAAAGGCGTCCCCGCAAATTTTCAGGATTATCATCCCCCCCTAAAAACCCACTGACTGAGCAGGCTTTGTCTAAATGACATACAGATGCCGTTTAAAAAATCATTGCCTTTTTTGGGCACAATTATAATCAATGACCTGTCACTTTGATGCCCATTGGGTGACCAAATCCAGTTCGAAATCCTTTATGCTAATGGACATGAAAGCTGATAACACTCTTTAAATCCATGCCAATTTTCATAACTCTCTGACTACAGTACAACCATCATAAAATGGCTCGTCAGTTTGGATCGACACTTATCTATCAATCTATAGCGATCCATGGTGATCTTGGTTGATATGGAGTGATCGATCTGGAGAGATCTGTTATGATCTGTATCTATTAATCAAAATTAATATTAATAAATTTACTTTTCTGTACCAAATAACTTCTGGATATGTTTCCTGAATCATTATGTTCAATTGTTAGATGGATTTTATCTGTTCTTTTGACTTATAAACCTAAATAATGACATCATGGATTTTCACTAAAAGTGGATTTGTAGATCACTACAGATAAAGTTATATCATCTCAGATCACTACAGATCACTCTTTATCCGGACTGTTCTGGATCACTACGGATCACTATGTTGAGCCAATTTAAGATGGTTGTACTGTACTGCTTTTGAAGTCATCTGAACATAAATTTTAGTGTAAAGTTTGCCTCTACATCTAGTTCAATGTATACTTTATAGCATAAACCAATCAAAAGCTTGTATGAATTTAAATAAAAGGCACATTGGAGGATCATGTCAGATGAAAACTTTTTCTGATGTGCTGTTTCAGTGTGATATCATATATTCAAATGTGGGAGAAATGTTGACATGTGAGGAGACTGGTAGCAGAAATTTAAACAGCCATATTAACTTGAACTGACTATGATTGCCGCCTTGCTCCCTTTTAGAAATAATTATATATTTATAATGTAAGCAGTGTATTGTCCTGCTGCAGTGACAGAAGGAAATGTATAATCTGTTGTTATTTATTTTCATTTAGTATGCCTAAAACATATTAATTTGTTATGAACTACTGAACATACAAAGAGAAAAAGGATCATGTGAGACATTGTGTGCATGTCCTGAAGTTTATGCAAACATGGATTATTGCAGACTACAGTGTACATGTATATTATTTATTCTGAAAGTACCGTAACAATCGATTTGGATTGTACATACAGTTGAGGACAACATTATTGGCCCCTTCTGGAAGCCCCCTCTAATTACATTATTCTCCCAAAACAGGGCATCACAGACCAACCCTTTTTCCACCAAAACTGTATTTCTATTATAATTCTATGAAGAATAATCGATTTTTTAATAAAAGTCAAAATTTATCTAGATAAGTAAATATACTAAAATTTGCCTGGGATGAAATTAATAGTCCTCTGGCAGATCGCTTGCCTGCTTTAAATGCTCTATGACACTCCAGGATATTAAATAGAGGAATCAACTTATCTCAGACATAAGATGTAGTGTCCTTTCTTCCTTAAAATTCATTGATAGCCCCCAAAATTGATGATCTCGTGGAACACACATTGCAAAGCTAGGGATATATGAATATTCATAGGATTTGACATGAACTCCTGGGAGGTTCTATTGGGATTTGTAACTTATAACTGAAACAATCAGTTATGTGACACAAACCAACTATGAACCATGTTGACATTGTTTAGCAAACCATTTAGGATTATCAGCGCATTAGCCCATAATCATTAACAACAGTTATCCCTAATACTTTGTGTATTTAAGTTTCATTTATTGCAGATTAAAGTTGTGTTTAAGAAGCAGTTGTTGTGCTATTTTCCTCTGTGTTAGGATACATGTATCAAAACTGTTGAAAAAGCAGCAATTAAGGGGATCAGTGAATAGAACAGTTATCACACTTGCAATAATAAACAACCCATACAGGCTGGGCCCCTATGTTGCGCTGATCTTGGAAACGTACTGTCACAGGAAGTGACTACAAACATTTTATAAATTTATTCCTCATGCTTTGTGCTGGAAATTGTGATTTTTTTATGGAACCTTCACAGCATCACTTCACCAGTCAGACTTTTTGCAGACGACATCATTGCGCACCTTGCGGTGAAATCTGATTTGGATGCATCAGTGCTACAAAAGGACTTAGATGAACTAGGCAGGTGGTGGGAGAAGCTGTGGCAGATGGAATTCCATCCGGACAAATGTCAGGTCATTCGTATTACAAGAAATCGCAAAAACATCATCAACGCCAACTACCAACTTCATGGCCATCATCTTGAAATGGTCAATGACACGAAGTACCTCGGCATTACCATCTCCAGCGATCTCAAGTGGGATAAACATATTGACATTTTCACCAATAGCGCAAACAGCAGTCTCGCTTTCTTGAGACGTAACTTACGTATCCCTTGCCCCCGTATCAAAAGCATAGTGTACAAATCATTAGTACGACCACATGTAGAGTACGCATCCTCAGTCTGGGACCCTTTTACCATCAAATATATCAACCAAATAGAAGCTGTCCAGCGAAGAGCAGGTCGTTGGACACTCAATAAATACAGATACGAACCAAACACCATCCCAGTATCTGACATGCCAGCCAAATTAGAATGGCCATCATTAAGCACTTGCCGCTGCAACAACAGACTCATATGTCTGTATAAAATTCTAAACGGGCTGGTTCTCATCAGTCCACCCTCACATATCCAACCTACTTCTCACCAACATCACACCTGCAGTAAACAATCACATACCATTGCAATTCCGGACTCTCTTACTAATTAAAAGGGCTACACTGCTATTCCTTCAAATGCTGCTGCATTAAAGGCAGTTCTGTGTATTTCATCAAAATTTTCGGCATAAGGCTTCCAAGAAAATATGTCAAGGAAAAAAAAAAAATTTTCAGGGGGGGCACTGTATTTTTTTAATAGTAAAAATGCTATATTAACTTAAAATATGAAGAAAACTTCAAAAAAAGACCGAGGGATGAGTTTTAATGGTAGAAAGGCAAATGAGGTGTCAAATGAAAGCAGAGAAGCAATGCTACAAGATGATGCAGGCGCTTTTTTGAAATTTTAATTTTAATGCCTGTTCCATGGGGTTTTAGTTGAAACTGAGCCATTTTTGGCATCTTTATTGGGAATAAAAAAATACTCAGACCAAAATTCAAAAAAGCGCCTCCAGGATCATATAGTGCTATTTCTCTTCTTTCATTTGACACCTTATTTGCATTTCTACTATTAAAATTCATCCCTCGGCCTCTATTTTAGTGTTTTTATCAGATTTTACGCTAAAAATAGCATTTTTTCCTATTAAAAGATGCAGTGACCACCCCCAAAAAAAAAAATTTTCCCCTGACATGTTTTAGTAGGCTCCTGATGCCGAAAATTTGGAGTAAAACTGCACAATTGCTTTTTATTGAGCACCATTTAAGAGCATTTCAGTTCTGTCCAAAAAAGCTGAAAGTACATTAACCAACCAGAGTACAAATTTTGAGCACTTATTGTCCTTATTCTCTACTTTCTCTCTTTCTATACTAGCAGATCTACATTGACGTAATATTCAGTTGTTGAATGAGTCAATTACTCGGCAGAAGCAAAAGCACCAGCAGACGGCCAAATTCAATGTGCACAGTGCTGCGACGTTTAGTAGGTGTGATTCGTCATAAACAAAACCCAAAATGTTCAAAAACTTCAAAAAGTCTGCTTCCTAGACTCGGTCAAAAGGTTCACCTGACATGTTCAGTTACTCTCTAGTGAAAAATTCTGCTGGTTTTCTTGCGAAACATTTCATCAGGTAATTTTTTTCTGAAATATTTTTAGGATTTTGTAAGATTCTATGTTTCTTGAGCACCAAGAAAACCTTATTAGACCGTTCTGAGTGTTGTCAATCAGCTTCGGGACAAACTGGACATGGCATTTGCTTAGCCACATTAGTCTTCCATTCGGTTTAATATGCCTGACAATGTTAATTGTCGGTGATCATACATTTTGCCTTTTGACCTCGATTAAATGGTCTCAGATATTGCTACAGGACCTTTTAACATTCACAGAATGTTCTGCATTTGGTGAGGAGCCCATCGGCCACTGATTGGTGCCATGTGATTTTCATTAGAATGGAAAAATGTGGCTTGGCAGACCCAATGTCCAGTTTATCACAAAGTTGTTTGATCGAGAACAGTCTCATTAGGTTTTATTGGTGTCAAGGCCTAAAAATACTTCAGAAAAAAATTATCTCATAAAATATTTTGTAGGCAAAGCAATGAAATTCTCTAAGAAGAGCAGATGGATCATTCTTTTAAATTCATAGTAATCCTACAGTACAACCATCATAAAATGGCTCTTCAGTTTGGATCGACACTTATCTATCGATCTGTAGTGATCCATGGCGATCTTTGTTGATATGGAGTGATCGATCTGGAGTGATCTGATGTGATCTGTATCTATTAATCAAAATTAATATTAATAAATTTACTTTTCTGTGCCAAATAACTTCTGGATGTGTTTCCTTAATCAGTATGTTCAAATGTCAGATGGGTTTTATCTGTTCTTTCACTTATAATCCTAAATAATTGACATGATAATTCTTCACTAAAAGTGGATTAGTAGATCACTACAGATAGAGTTATATCATCTCAGATAACTACAGATCACTCTTTATCCGGACCGCTCTGGATCACTATGGATCACTATTATGAGCCACTTTAAGATGGTTGTACTGTATTATTCGTTGTATTTTTCCGCTGGACAGTAACTGAATATGTCAGGAAAACCTTTCGACTTCGTTGAGGCAGCAGGCTTTTTTATATTTTTTGAAAAAAAAGCGGGTTTTGCCTATGCCCATGGTGTGTATCAGGAGATCATCAATTTTAGGAGATGTCAATGAATTTTAAAGAGGAAAGAACACTAAATTCTATGTCTGAGATATGTAAGTTGAAAGCACTATTTAATATCATTGTTTGTTATAGAGCATTTAAAAGCAGACAGTGACCCCAGAGGAGACCAACCTCAGAGGGCTAATAATTTTGTCCTATGCAAGTTTTAGCTTATTGACTTATCTTGATTAATTTTAATATTTATTGAAAAATTAATGATTTGTCCTTGAAATGTGATATAAAAATACAGTTTCAGAGAGAAGATGATTGGTTTGTGGTGCCTAAATATCCGGAGGGGGCCCATAATTTTGTTCTCAACTGTAAACAGAAGCTTTAAAATCCCTTATTATTATGACTATGACCTGGATATGTGCCAAATATCAATTTGCCTATACTCTAAAGCCATACTCTTGCATGTCTTCTACTGGAAACAAACTATGTTTTTTTTTGTTGTATTTGAATTCTGTTGAATTCAGGGCTTTGGAGCCAGAGTCGGAGCCGTGGTTGAGGAATCGGGGGTTTTGTGTGGAGTCGGAATCAAACTTCGATTTAATTGGTCACATGCAAAATTCTGAAACATGACTACAACGTTGCATGCTAACGTATGTTTCTTGGATGTTGCTTCACAATGTTGTGGAAACATAATTTCTTCCTAATTTTCACAAACATTGTCGCATGGTTTGCCAGGAGGTATATGTTCCAATTATGTTTATTATTACTTGGCACTTGGTGTATATTGATTTTACAGTTAATTCACATGTTGAAAATACATAGTTTACTTATTCAATTAATAAAAATGAATAATATTCAAATTGCATATTATCCTATAACCGTTTACTTGGTTTGTTTGAAGTATGTCAATCATCAGAAAAATAAATAAATTTGCACATTCCTGAGAATTATTTTGACATAGAGTTAGGCCCTATACTATGATCACTTTTCACTCCATACAAAAACTAAATAAAGCAATTGGAATCAGTAATAATTTGAAATGGAAAGACAATGTATACTCACCGGCTGTCCCTTGGGAAGTGTCTCGCCACCGCCACGGTGCAAAGTTAATTCAGTCAATCGATATATAACAAATTATATGTTACCACTTGTTTTATTTTATTATTTCGCATTATTGATATGTTGAATAGCTGTTTGTTTAATGGACCCAAGAATGATAAACACTATTTATACAGTTCCATTAAACTAAAAACAGGCCATGAATATTTTATGCACTTTAAAGCCACAGATGCTGTTTTGAAATTTAATATCCTTAAAATTGCTGCTGTTAAATTGAATTTATTGAATTCTAAGTTTAAAGTGAGCAGCAGAGTTGAATGATAGAAAAGATAATAAGAGAGAAATTCGTTTTTTTATAAGTGTGAATATATAGGGAGCTGGGTAATTGGGATGAGGAGGATGGAAGTGTGAAAACCTTTTGCTGATACGCAAGCAGGAATGGTCAAAACAGGCCATGGATGTCATTTGGGGGGTCCCTGAGTCGTGATGCCCAAAGGGTGGGGGTACACCGGAGGCGCCATGAAGCCAAAGGGTTTCAGATGCACTTTAAGTGCATACTGGGCATTTTCAGGCATGGTTTATCTGAGAAATTAGTTTTGAATACACTATTTCTTGGAGAAAAGGATTGAATTAGATCTAATCAGAAGTGATTGTTGAATGCTGATTAGGCGTCACTTTTTGCCTCATGCCTGTTCGTCAATACACAATTTTTTCACTTCCTTCTGAAAAATTTATTTGAAGGGGTCACAAGAACATTTGGGTGGGTTAAAACTCCCTTAACACCGCTAAATGACAACACTAGAATGTGGGAGGCTACGCTTATTGGAAAATTTTTTTGGAGAGACAGCATTAATTTTGGATATGTTATTGACAGAAACTGTATCACCCCGTTTCCTAGGTGGTAATTTTGAATGAAATGATTTATGATAAAAAAGGTATTCTTGAATCAATGATTCTCATCATCGACTGTCACCATTGGGCTTTGCAATTTAAGCTAATTGAGAGAGTTTTGGCTGAATGATAAATCATGATACTGCCTGGGGGGCTGGGAGACCAAATGGGCCTTTCTGAAATAATAAAACTAAAAATTGAGTCATTATAGTGCAGTCAATAGCCATTACTGTTCATATCCAATCGGTATAGGAAGATCATTCTTCATAGCAGCATTTTCATATAATGCTGCACACTTACATGTATGCTAGAATGCCCAGCCCCTCTCCCAAGTTAATTTTTTTAATGGTTTTTCACCAACCATCTTTGTAGTGGTTTGTCAATAGGGTAATGTTCTTTGAGTCGGACACTTAAATTCTGTGCATGTTTAAAAAGTGATATCTTGCTTGGCCTATTGGTTATTGATTGTCAACCAGGGCCTCAAATTAATCGTTCTTGCCAAATCTAATAGTCTAGGGGCTGGAGGGTGGTTTGTGTGCCCGAGAGAGGGAAAGCAATACTCTTCAGATTCATTAACTATGACATCTTGGCTTCAAAAAAATGTTGGGTAGACATCTGGGAGAGTGGCACTTTTTCTGTAAATGAGCTTTAAAGATTACAAGTCAACTTGCTGTCAAGCATTCTTTTTTGCGGAAAAATGGAGACGCGACAACCTTGTTTTTCTCATAAATCAGGCTGTAATCCTAAGAGAATCATGATTTTGGTGTCCAGATATATGTTCCTGAACACAATGTTCTTTGAGTCGGACACTTAAATTCTGTGCATGTTTAAAAAGGGATATCTTGCTTGGCCTATGGGTTATTGATTGTCAACCAGGGCCTCAAATTAATCGTGCTTGCAAATCTAACAAAAAATTGACAATCGACGCAACACAAGAACTTTATTAGTGGTTAAATTTCTGAAATAAGAAATGACAAAGGGTACCTTTGAGTCGGACAGCTGTGTTGCAAAAACATGACATCAAAGGTATAGGTGCTTTAGACCCTTCCCTTCAATTGAAAAAGTGCATATTTGATAACAAAATGGGCTAAGCTTACAAGAAACTGAACGACATGGAAACTGGAGTCAAATCAATGCCATAGGCCAGCAAAGGCTCCTTCAAATGCGACAAAAATTCACTAAAATATACAATTTTATGGCAAAAAATTCTGAGAAAAACGGGAATTTTACCCCATCTTTATAGCCGTGAAAAACACACTTTCGTTGTTCATTTCATGCTGATATTTTTGGCATAGATAAAGCAAATCTTGTGCTACAACTTGGTACCAAATATACTAGTATACAAGCTATCAATTAGCCTGTGGAGTCTAACAAAAAGTGTCTCACTCAAGGTTACCTTTCGTAAGTGTCAGACTCAAAGAACCTAACCCTAGTGTTGTACATGCATGCTAAACAAATATTGATGAGGCATAACTGGTCTTTACTTAAGTGATCAAAGGCGATTGTCGTAAAATTAAGCGTAAATATAATATAGGCCGAGTTGAGGGTTTTATAAAGTTATAAATTAGCAAGAAAAGCTGCTGAAGGGCCAAAGGAACAACTATGCACGAAGTGACTACGCTGCTCACATTATTTAAGCCCAGTGGGCACACGACGTAAACCGCGACGTTGCTAACTGGTGGAGGGCTGGTCTGTTGGTCACGTAGATATGTATGGTGGGCATTATGTCGCCCCGACGTGAACACGACGTCGGGGTGTTTTTACAACATCGCCACAACGTCGCATGCTAACGTCGAACTCCTGACATTGCCTCACAATGTTGTAAAACGTCGCCACAACGTTGCATGCTAACGTTGTATCTTTGACGTTGCTTTACAACGTTGCAACAACATAATTTCAACCATACAATTCTACGTCATTTGACAAAAAGTGTGATGTCATTGCAACGTTGCTGCAACGTCGATGTGCCCATTGGGAGGGAGCGAAGTGGCAATCATAGTCAGTTCCAGTTGTGGCTGTTTCAACTAAATTATGAATGAACCATCAAAAATAATGATGTCTATGAGAGAAATTTAATGACAAAGCACAGAGTCAACACATCAGATTTGAAAACAGACGCAGGGTCAGGTTTAAAATTACATCTATTCTATTGATTTCTGTCATAACTGGCAACTATGATTAAAAGACCCTCGCTCCCTTAATTTGTGTGAGCAGAATATTTGTTCACTTGCGAATGGGCCACAACTTTTATTACTGGTGGAAACAAACTTTTTATTAATTTTTTTTGTTAACAAGTTTTTTTTTAGTTTCTTCTCCATGGATCATTTACAAAGCCAAAATAACTGATAATACATGAATTTAGGGTCATAAATCATGGCGGAGGATGCACCCCTTCAGAATGAGCATTGGGGACAACCCCCCCCCCCTATAATTTCAAACTTTAACTACTAGGTGTTTTTAGTTATAAATATCTGCCTTTGCCATGACACCAGGATGTTCAATGTGAAATAGACAAGCTCCAGATTGCACAGAATTTTAAAACCTCAGATAATCTGAAATATGTTGGCTTCTGGGCCCTTATAAGTAGTCCTCGTAATCCCCCGCTTTGCGACTTTTGGTCTATTGGGCCTCGCTCGGAGTGCCCATAAGCTGAAATCATCCCCCCCCCCTACAAAAATTAAAAATCTAAGCCCCTGTGCATGATAGGATAAAATTGTTTACTTTATTGATCCAATAGTTTGGGAGATGTTACTTCAGCGGATTCTCTGGGAGGGTGACATCTAATCATCTCTTCGTGTCCAATCGCTGCCAATCGCTGGGTCCAGGGTTCGAATCCAGCTCGGGCCGGCTCACCTGGGCCTATGTTTGACAGCTGTTCAGTCATCCTTCACCTCATTGCCGTGTCCCTCCCCCTGTCCTAATGAGCCTACCAAGTGCATAAATACAGGACGTAAAGCCCATATCATCCATCCATCCATCCTCCCTTTTTTGGAATATGACAATGGTCCATGCTTCGTTTTAAAGAAAATCAATGTAATTGAGAGAAACAGCTTTTTTCAGTTTCTGAAAAAGTAAATTGGAAACAGGAAATAGGCATCAAGTATTGGTATCCAGGCAGACTGTCATCCACATCTCTCAGTGTAAACTAGCATTAGGCTGCCCAGATTACAGTCATTGCTTTTTGAAAAGCGACAATCAAAGGCTTTAAATACCCGTCTCCGGCACGATGAATATAATTCACAATTTAAGATCTTTCAAAGCAACTGAACGAAAGTTTAATTGGTGTCTGTTTGTAGTTTCAGTATTTTACTTTGCAGAAAAACAAACAATACTTTAAACACATGTATTTATCATGCCGGAAAAAGACTGACAAAAATTTTGTATATTCATTCAAACTTCGGTGATTTTTTTAATCGGTCAGCATTATTATCCTTCCAGAAAGTACGTAGAACTTGAAAAATCTAGCAAAATTGGTATGTGAGCTCACACAGATGGGGCATTGTGATTGGCTGAGGTGTGGAGTATGATGTAGTGTTGGCACATTATGTAGTGTACAGAATTGCCATATATGGTATATGACATAGTATGAGAGTGCCATGAAGCATAACTGAGTGAAAGAAGAAGATTACAAGCTGTGTGAATCAATAAACAACTGTCACTCATGAGCTGCCTGATCTGGATGTTGTTTACTGTTTGCTGCCAGTGGCACAGCTAGGTGGTCTCATGACGGGGATACACATTTGCACATTTTTTTATGGATAGATTAACTCTTCTGGGGAAGGGAGGAAGGATCAATTCTGTGATCAATCACTACATCGAAATCATGAGCAATCTTTTTTGTGTGCCCTTGGTTCAACATTGAGGGGCATGCCTCCCCCCTCAGGCCAAAGATTAACATGCCTCCTCCCATGTCATTTCTAGATGTGCCACTGCGGGCCACAACTGAATGTGTTTCACTTTTACACACATGGCATGTAGTCATATGCTGGTATACTACCTCACAGATTTTATATGACATACTATGCAGAGTGAGCAATGATTGGCTGAACAACCTGTGACCTCATATGGAACGGCTGATTTCCAATGCTAACCTATGGGAACTGCCATATGATATCACACTTCCACCTTTCAAGAAAAAAATCACTTTCTATGCACTTTTTGGAAGGATAATAAGAGGATGGAGGAAATTGTGATGGATTTCATATATTGATCACATAGCACGCCTCATTTCCTCAGCCATTACATATCTACCATAACTTATATTACAATAAGAAGAACAGATATATAAATATATATTGTTTTAAAACTACTATGTGCTTGGTGCCCATGGGGGATCCAATTTAATTTTTTTTTATCATTTCAAAAAGAGGAACATCCATCAAACATAACATGTCGTTCAGAAGCTCTGCTTGGGTACTGCATTGCCACATGATTTTAAATCGACACAAAGTGAAGTTTTACCATACCATTTTTGAAAAAGCACATATCAAGATTGTAGATTATGTTCTGTTCAGTTTTCGAGATATTTACATTCATTGTCCATAAGGATGTCTTCGAAAACAACATTTTGGCGAAGTGAAATCCCAGGTTCATCATTGAATTTTGGTAAAATATCACTAAAATTTATGAAGTTGTTCACTATGTCTACTGTCAGAAAAATCTGAGAAGAAATGTGTTAGGTTTCCAATTTCTTTATGTATCTCCGTTAATCTGTTTACTTGAAGATGGTCTTTTCTGAATGGGCAAGTGCCAAATTATTAGACAGTAGCTAAACCAAGAACCTGTGCTGTGTTTAAGTTGGATATGGTAACCCACTGTAAGTATTTGGCCTTTAAGCTCAGTGAACTAATGGATTATAAATGTAAAATTGCTGCATATTGAAACTGCTGTAATCAATTGGAAACATATTTTTGGGAGCAGCCTGAGAAATTAAAACTAAAAAAAAAACTCTATTGAATGGGGATTATGGACTCGCACTCATCGAAATACATAGAACGGACATGAGGCTGTATGATGCCACCTCAAGATGAGGTCACCAAATCCGCCATATTGGAACTGCCCTGAGACACGACGTCACTATAGACTAGTTGTGATGTGTCATCATGACATTGTTATAAGTGACATCACTGTTATTGGTGACGTCACGGTTTCATGGTGCCAGGATACAGGGCAGTTCCAAGATGGTGGATTTGGTTGCTTCATCTGCCAGAGCCTCATGTCCGTTCTATGTATTTCTATGCTCGCACTGCTCACATTATTTGACGGAGTAGGAGAGCAATCACAGTCGATCAGTTCCAGTTGAGGCTATTTCAACTAAACATAAATGAACTGTCAGATATAATGAATAAATGACAATGTCAGTGACAGAAATGTAATGACAGAACACAGAGCTTACACATCAGATGTGAAAAGCGACCCAGGGTTAGGTTCAAAATTAGGGTTACAATTGGGGTTAGGTTTATGGATAGGACTCGGATTTGAATTTAGGCAAACCTTGCATCTTTTCATTAAATTACTGTGACCGATCTCCTAACATGCCAAGTTTCTCAGACATTTGATGCATGGGCTGTTTCTGAGTGTTCTGATGGCCTAGCCTACTTCCTTAGAGAATGTGATTGCCGAGTCTGACTCTAGTATACATCAATGTTGAATAGAAATTTTGTGAATGTGCAATGAAATTGGAACTATTTCTTTGGGCAGCAATGCTGTATAATACAAAATCAACTTTTGTGCCAGGTGGCAGCAGCATGCAGTTCTCATTTTCACCAGACTATGTGAGCCGTGTATTTCAATCTGGTATTTAAAAATCGAAGCATTCGCAAGCATTGATAAAACTACACACCATTTCCAAATCTGCGGCGGGTAGAGTAAGATAATATGAGGTTATATCATGGGTAGGTGCAGTACATCCCTAGTATACTCCCCGAGACCCCAGTATATTCCCGAGACCCGAAGGGAATTTCATACTTTGATTTTTTAATAGTTTTTGCCCCGTTTCAATTTCGGCCAATTTTTTAATATTTCAATAAGCTATTCTATCAAGATTTAAGGCAAAGTACACATTATTAAATGGTACCTGATGCAGCGGCCCAACTGAGCTTTTTCCCTGTTGAATACAACCTGAGGGTCTCGGGAAATACGAGGTCTCGGGTGAAAATATCAGGGAAATACAGGTCCAAGCCATTAAATAACCTATAAATATCATGCGGCGCCTCTCGCCTCACATACACATATCTTAATTTTTTATATTTTGAACTATAATGCAAAAAAACATGATCCAAATCATATTTATGTGTTTGCCCTGAATATATGTGACGTAACCTGAAAAGCCTCTAGCTTCATAAGGATTTTGAAACAGTCTTTGCACATGGATGGCACTTCCTTCTTTACTCAGTTATTCCTTGTGCCCCAACAAATAGTGATACAATTTCCCCCTGTGGCACAGCCTACCCCAGTCTCCCGTATAGTGTCTGCGAAAGATGAAGAAGTCCGTTAATCAGTAGTATATGATTTCGTATTGTATCTGATTGATTGTAAACCAAATGCCTGGAATATAAGGTATATAATTATTTATTCAGATGTAGTTCAAGTCAATTTTCCAGGTTTTTTCCTTTTGTTGTTGTTCCAACAGTTGGTTTTTTACATCAAAATTCCACTCCGTTACCACATTGTCCCCTCCGTTACAGGACATTTTTGCTATACCCTTTGTCCCAAACTTTGAGAATGGCCCAATTAGTGATATTTTACCAAAATTCAATGATGAAACTGGGATTTTGCCATATCTTGGGGTTGGTGCTAAGGTATCAATACATTTGATGCATCAGAAAAGATTTTAATCACTTCGCCAAAATGTTGTTTTCGAAGACATCCTTATGGACAATGAATGTAAATATCTCGAAAACTGAACAGAACATAATCTACAATCTTCATATACATACATGTGCTTTTTCAAAAAATGGTATGGTAAAACTCATTTTATGTCGATTTAAAATCATGTGGCAATGCAGTACCCAAGCAGAGCTTCTGAACGACATGTTATGTTTGATGGATGTTCCTCTTTTTGAAATGATCAAAAAAATTAAATTGAATCCACCATGGGCACCAAGCACATGGTAGTTTTAAAACATAAAATATTTATATATCTGTTCTTCTTATTGTAATATAAGTTATGGTAGATATGTAATGGCTGAGGAAATGAGGCGTGCTATGTGATCAATATATGAAATCCACTACAATTTCCTCCATCCTCTTAATGCTGACAGATTAAAAAAATCACCGAAGTTTGAATGAATATACAAAATTTTTGTCAGTCTTTTTCTGGCATGATAAATACATGTATTTAAAGTATTGTTTGTTTTTCTGCAAAGTAAAATATTGAAACTGCAAACAGACACCAATTAAACTTTCGTTCAGTTGCTTTGAAAGATCTCAATCAAACTGAATTATATTCATCATGCTGGAGATGGGATAAGCTTTTGATTGTTACTTCTCAAAAAGGTAATGACTGTAATCAGGGAAGCCTAACAATAGTTTACACTGAGAGGTGCGGATGACAATCGGTCTGGATGCCAATACTTGATCCCTATTTCCTGTTCCAAATATACTTTTTCAGAAACTGAAAAATAACTGTTTCTCTCAATTACATTGATTTTCTTTTACAGGAAATTGCGTTGAAGTTGACTTGTTGAAGTTGAAAAGCTTTGAATGCTGGCGAAATAGTATTTTGATTATTGTTCACAAAATACTCAGTCAAATTTGGATTTGTACTGATTAATTGGAGGGCATCATGTTAGAGAATGATCCTACAACTTTTGAACGCCTAAAAGTAGTTTGAAGAAGAATAATTATTAAATAAGGTTTTTTAAATCGTGATGTATGGAACCCAGATGACGTCTGGTACATATAAAATGATATCTGCTCAGGCATGAAAGATTACTGACAGTAAAATAGAGAGGAAAGCTGATCATGAAACACGTGAAAAAACTAAGAAAAACTGTGAATGACTAGAAATCAGCAGTCGAACAAATCACTCTGGCTGATAGGCCTACATATTTATAATTCTGTGAAGTGATTGCATTGGTCCACACTTGACAAGTTCAGATCGCATATTTTTGAAAGCATGCTATTTGAGTATACCACAATTACTTTCAGGGGCATATAGAAATAGTCTGAGGGGGGGAGGCTAACAATGACAACATCCATCCATCTATCTATCTATCTATCTATCTATCTATCTATCTATCTATCTATTTATCTATCTATCTATCTGTTCCATCATACTACTACATTCTATGTATTCTATATTCTATTTCGAGCATGCACACATTGCACAGAAAAATGTTATTGTCAAAAATGTTCGTATTTCCCCCATTACAAAGGCAATTGGATAGATATTCATAAAATACGCTCTGAGTTTGTCAAACATGGTCTAAATTATCAATTGGCAAAAGGAATTCGTGAATCATGAATGCCAACCAATCAAAGTTCTTTTTAACACACCTGATGATTAAAAGGGGATTACAAGGGCGTCTAATAAGTTTGTTTTGGTTTGTGTGAAGCAAATAAACTGATAAGAAATGTAGTAATTCACAGCTTATTTTTACACACAGAAACTGAATGGAAATCAGTCACAAATGAGTAGTTTTCTACCATACGTCATGTAGAGCAAAATAGCTTGGTTTTCAAGCCACCAAGTCAACTTCTGCGAGAATACCTTGTTGTCATATTCCAAAAAAAGGGAGGATGGATGGATGGATGATTGGGGCTTTACGTCCTGTATTTATACACTTGGTAGGCTAATTAGGACAGGGGGAGGACACAGCAATGAGGCGAAGGATGATTGAAACAGCCGTCCAACATAGGCCCAGGGGACCCGGCAAGAGCCGGATTCGAACCCTGGACCCAGCGATTGGCAGTCCAGCACGCTAACACTAAACCAACCCTCCCCCCCCCCAAAAACAAGGGAGGACAAGAAGACATAATTAGATATTAGATGTCAACCTCCCAGAGAATCCACTGAATTAACATCACCCAAACTACTGGATCAATAAATTGAACTTTTTTTTCCCTATCATGTACAGGGGTGTAGATTTTTCATTTTTGTAGGGGGGTTCGGTCGTCCCCAATGCTCATTCTGAAGGGGTGCATCCCCCACCATGATTTATGCCCCTAAATGTCCATCACCAACACAATATTGTTATTTGGGCTTAGTAGATGATCCATGGAGAAGAACTGACAAAAAGCTTTTTACCAATAAAATTTTATAAAAAGTTTGTTTCCACCTGTAAAAAAGTTTGTGGCCCGTAATGGTTCGCAAGTGAACAAATATTCTGCTCACACAAATTAAGGGAGCGAGGGTTTTTTTTATTATTGTTGCCAGTTATGACAGAAATTAAATGAAAGATGCATGGCTTACCCAAATAGTCCATAAACCTCACCCTAATTGTAACCCTAATTTTAAACCTGACTATGTCTGTTTTCAAAACTGTTGTGTGATATTTGGCACATATCCAAGTCATAGTTATAATCATAAGAGATTGTAAAGCTTCTGTTTACAGTTGAGAACAAAATTATGGGCCCCCCCCCCTCCAGATATCCGCTTAATAGGCATCACAAACCAATCATCTTCTCATTGAAACCGTATTTTTCTATCATATTTCTAAGACAAATCATTAATTTTTCATAAATATTAAAATTAATCAAGATGAATTTATAAATTAAAATTGCATGGGACAAAATTATTAGCCCTCTTAGGTTTGTCGCCTCTGGGGGTCACTGTCTGCTTTTAAATGCTCTATCACACACAATGATATTTTAAAAATAGTGCTTTCAACTTATCTCAGGCATAGGATTGACGAAGTTTGAATGAATATACTAAATTTTTGTCAGTCTTTTTCTGGCATGATAAATACATGTATTTAAAGTATTGTTTGTTTTTCTGCAAAGTAAAATATTGAAACTACAAACAGACACCAATTAAACTTTCGTTCAGTTGCTTTGAAAGATCTTAAACTGTGAATTATATTCATCATGCCAGAGATGGGATAAGCTTTTGATTGTTACTTCTCAAAAAGGTAATGACTGTAATCAGGGCAGCCTAACAATAGTTTACACTGAGAGGTGCGGATGACAATCGGTCTGGATGCCAATACTTGATCCCTATTTCCTGTTCCAAATATACTTTTTCAGAAACTGAAAAATAACTGTTTCTCTCAATTACATTGATTTTCTTTTAAAGGAAATTGCGTTGAAGTTGACTTGTTGGAGTTGAATAGCTTTGAATGCTGGCGAAATAGTATTTTGATTATTGTTCACAAAATACTCAGTTAAATTTGGATTTGTACTGATTAATTGGAGGGCATAATGTTAGAGAATGATCCTACAACGTTTGAACGCCTAAGAATAGTTTGAAGAAGAATAATTATTAAAAAAGTTTTTTAAATCGTGATGTATGGAACCCAGATGACGTCTGGTACATACAAAATTATATCTGCTCAGGCATGAAAGATTACTGACAGTAAAATAGAGAGGAAAGCTGATAATGAAACACATGAAAAAACTAAGAAAAACTGTGAATGACTAGAAATCAGCAGTCGAACAAATCACTCTGACTGATACATATTTATAGTTCTGTGAAGTGATTGCATTGGTCCACACTTGACAAGTCCAGATCACATATTTTTGAAAGCATGCTATTTGAGTATACCGCAATTCCTTTCAGGGGCATATAGAAATAGTCTGAGGGGGGGGGGGCTAACAATGACAACATCCATCTATTTATCTATCTATCTATCTGTTCCATCATACTACTACATTCTATGTATTCTATATTCTATTTCGAGCATCCACACATTGCACAGAAAAATGTTATTGTCAAAATTTTTCTTATTTTTCGTATTTCCCCCATTACAAAGGTAATTGGACAGGTATTCATAAAATACGCTCTGAGTTTGTCAAACATGGTCTAAATTATCAATTGGCAAAAGGAATTTGTGAATCATGAATGCCAACCAATCAAAGTTCTTTTTAGCACACCTGATGATTAAAAGGGGATTACAAGGGCGTCTAATAAGTTTGTTTTGGTTTGTGTGAAGCAAATAAACTGATAAGAAATGTAGTAATTCACAGCTTATTTTTACACACAGAAACTGAATGGAAATCAGTCACAAATGAGTAGTTTTCTACCATACGTCATATAGAGCAAAATAGCTTGGTTTTCAAGCCACCAAGTCAACTTCTGCGAGAATACCTGCAAACGAAGCATGGACCATTGTCATATTCCAAAAAAAGGGAGGATGGATGGATGGATGATTGGGGCTTTACGTCCTGTATTTATACACTTGGTAGGCTAATTAGGACAGGGGGAGGACACAGCAATGAGGCGAAGGATGATTAAAACAGCCATCCAACATAGGCCCAGGGGACCCGGCAAGAGCTGGATTCGAACCCTGGACCCAGCGATTGGCAGTCCAGCACGCTACCACTAGACCAACCCTCCCCCCCCAAAAAAAAGGCAGGACACGAAGACATGATTAGATATAAGATTTCAATCTCCCAGAGAATCCGCTGAATTAACATCACCCAAACTACTGGATCAATAAATTGAACATTTTTTCCCTATCATGTACAGGGGCGTAGATTTTTCATTTTTGTAGGGGGTTTGGTCGTCCCCAATGCTCATTCTGAAGGGGTGCATCCCCCACCATGATTTATGCCCCTAAATGTCCATCACCAACACAATATTGTTATTTGGGCTTAGTAGATGATCCATGGAGAAGAACTGACAAAAAGCTTTTTACCAATACAACTTTATAAAAAGTTTGTTTCCACCTGTAAAAAAGTTTGTGGCCCGTAACGGTTCGCAAGTGAACAAATATTCTGCTCACACAAATTAAGGGAGCGAGGGTTTTTTTTATTATTGTTGCCAGTTATGACAGAAATTAAATGAAAGATGCATGGCTTACCCAAATAGTCCATAAACCTCACCCTAATTGTAACCCTTATTTTAAACCTGACCCTGCGTCTGTTTTCAAATCTGATGTGTTGACACTGTGCTTTGTCATAGACGTCATTATTTTTGATGGTTCATTCACAATTTAGGTGAAATAGCTGGAACTGACTGATTGCCGCTTTGCTCCCTTAAATAATGTGAGCAGTGTATTCACTTCGTGCATGAAAAAAAGTCTGTTCTTTAGGTAAAATCATGTTCAGTAGCAATTGTAATATGTATAGTTGTTCCTTTGGCCCTTCAGCAGCTTTGCTTGCTAAAGCCCTCAACTCGGCCTATATTGTATTTACACTTAATTTTTCGACAATCGCCTTTGATCACTTAAGTAAAGACCAGTTATGCCTCATCAATATTTGTGTAGCATGCATGCAGAACACTATTGACTTTTCTAACCTTAATTAAGGAAATAAAGTGATTTATTGAGGCAATCACATCTGTTCCATTTATATCTTGATTAGCTTGGTCAGACTGGATTGTAAAGTGCATTATTTTAATTTGAAGGTCATTGCCAACAAGGGTGCCCATAGGCGTACGTTGCGCGCATGTTTTAGGGGGGCGAGCGACATTTGCCCGATTTCAAAATATACATTGTAATTTAATACCAATTTCAAATTAAATTGCCTGGAAATCATTAATTTTCAATAGATTTTATTGAATCACCTGCCCAAATTTTTAGCCTTATGCCTGAATCTGACTGTTTTTCAATCGCCCCCCCTGCCCCCCTCCCATACGCCAGGAGTAAACATGGTAGGCACGAGTGGTTATATGCAAAAGGGCTAATCCAGTGTGCGTGACAAAACTATGTTATGATGTCTTTAATATTTTCACATGTATTTACACTAATTTGTGCCTCAAATAAGGCCTTATAATGTTTTGTCTTTGAGGTCAAAAGGGCACACCTTGCCCCCTGTCAACCCTGCTCATGGGCAATTACACCCCCTCCCTGCTCTGGTATCCTTGATTGCCAAATATCAAATGCATAGACAAGCAGACTGAAGCATCACTACAAAGATGGTTGGTGCAAAACCATTAAAAAAGTTATCTTGGAAGGGGGGGCGGGCATTCCAGCATAAGTGTGCCACATTAGGCCTATATCTTCTTCTTCTTAGTAGTTACTGGATCAACATCAAGATTTGATGGCTGTGTCAAGGAGCATGAGTGCGCATGCGGCTAGTAGATTAAAATCCGTGAGTGCAAGTAATGATTTTAAAAATTTGAGTTTAAAAACAAAGGTTTATATGCACCTCACTAAAAGCATTGCTATTATTCACACCTTTTAGTCAGGCGACTTTTAAATATGCAAAATGCGGATATGGAGAGTGATCTTCCTACACCGATTGGATATGAACAGTAATGGCTATTGATTGCACTATAATGACTCATTTTTTAGTTTTATTATTTCAGAAAGGCCAATTTGGTCCCCCAGGCCCTCTGCAGTATCCTGATTTATCATTCAGCCAAAACTCTCTCAATTAGCTTAAATTGCCAAGCCCAATGGTGACAGTCGATGATGAGAATCATTGATTTAAGAATACCTTTTTTTCGCATAAATCGTTTCAATCAAAATTGCCACCTAGTGAACGGGGTGATACAGTTTCTGTCAATAACATAACTAAAATTAATGCCGTCCCTCCAAAAAGTATTTCCAAAAACCGCAGCCTCCCACATTCTAGTGTTCGCAATAAGGGGGTTAAGGGAGTTTTAACCCCTCCACCCCATCAAATGTTCTTATGACCCCTTCAAATACTTTTTCAGAAGGACCTGAAAAAAACTGTGTATTGACAAACAGGCATGAGGCAACAAGTAAAGCCTATAATCAGCATATAACAATCACTGCTGATTAATTGTATTATTTTTCTCCCAGAAATAGTGCAAGATTTCAATTATAGTGCGTCTGAGACCCTTTGACTTCACGGCGCCACCAGTTTACCCCCACCTTTCGGGCATCACGACTCAGAGATCCCCCAAATGACATGGCCTATTTTGACCACTGCCGTGTATCAGAAAAAGCTTTTCACACTTCCATCCTCCTCATCCCAATTACCCAGCTCCCTATATTCACACATATAAAAGAACTGAAATTATCTCATTTTTCTCTATTATTTTTTCTATCATGCTGCTCACTTTAAACTTATAATTCAATAAATTCAATTTAACAGCAGCAATCTTAAAATTTCAAAACAGCATCTGTGCCTTTTAGTGCATGAAATATTCATGGCTTGTTTTTAGTTTAATAGAACTGTTTATCATTATTAGGTCCATTAAGCAAACAGCTATTCAACATATCAATGAAGCGAAATAATAAAATAAAACAAGTGGTAAAATATAATTTGTTATATCGATTGACTGAGTTAACTTTGTATAGTGGTGGTTGTGAGACACTTCCCAAGGGACAGCCGGTGAGTATACATTGTCTTTCCATTTTGAATTATTACTGATTCCAATTGTTTTATTTAGTTTTCGTATGGAGTGAAAAATGATCATAGTATAGGGCCTAACTCTATGTCAAAATGATTCTCAGGAATGTGTAAATTTACAGATTTTTCTGATGATTGACATATTTCAAACAAACCAAGTAAATGGTTTTAGAATGATATTCAATTTCAATATATATATTTTTTTTTATTCATTGAATAAGTAAAATATTTTCACCATGTGAATTAACTGTGAAATCTATATATACACCAAGTGCAAAGTAATGATAAACATAATCGGAACATATACCTTCCAGCAAACCCTGTGACAATGTTTGTGAAAATTACGTAGAATCGTACGCATGGATAGGAAGAAATTATGTTTCCACAACACCGCGTTTGACGAAATTATGCAAGTAGGTTATTTCAACGTAGCACAAAAAGTTTCACATAATCATTCAATTGGGCTGAGAAATATTCCATGTGACTTTCATCAAGTTTCATTCAGGCAAAGTTGAGTAACCAACCAAAATTTTAAAAGTGCCCCACCTCACCATTTCAGATTTCCACGAAACTGCCCACATTTGAACAGTATATGGAATGAATGTATGCAAAATTTCAGTTCTTTTACTTCAAATTTGAGAAAGTACTGACCGATCGAAGTTTGAAAACTGGACCGAAAATTGGAAATTGTCCCTTCAAAAAATTGCTGTCATTTATTTACTGCTCAAGATAACGCCCTGAAATATTTTAAATGAATGCTTGATATCTCAATAAACAAAATGGCTGAAAGCAAGTTGCTGAAAAAAAGTTTGATGACCTTCCACAAATTTTCAAAGTTGGAAGGTTTATCACACTAAAACTCAAATTTCAATAATTTCCCACTCGGTCACAAAACTTACAAAATTAAAAATATTTAACAAATTTGTTCTTTGTGGTGGGAAGAAAGGGTAATGTTAATTCATATCCCTGGCTGATGTTTGCTGTGATACAGACTAAGCTCAAACTTTAAAAAATCAAATTTACCAATGTTCGGAGTGAAAAATAACAATGTGGGGCAGGTCATAGCAAAAACACATGCATATCACGTGAAAGTATATACAAAGGGCTTTTGATTCATATATGATAAGTCTTGTGTATATGAATTTTACTTGGTCATATTCAAGCTTTGAATGTAGTCATTTAGGCTGTAATTATGCAGACATAAAAAGGTCAAAAGATCATGAGGGGCCACTTATATGATTGAGAAAATAGGATATAAGTGTTGCCTTGACTTAGGTTTTTTACCCAATACCAAGTATGCCAAGTTAGCACATTTAAGCAAAATTGTCTTGTATCATAACTTTGCAAAAGACTGAAAAAAAATTGCACAAATTTTAAAATCAGCTAATGCTGTGTGATATAATGAAAATAGTTGCATATATAGGCCTACTTTGTCCATACTATGAACTTTAATTTAGAACCAAATATGACAAGTGTATTGCATTCTGTGGTTGTCAAATCCCATAACTTATCAGCGTGACACAGACAATAATGGCCATAAATGGCAAAAGCATTTATAACATACAAAACCATGAAGTTTCCAATTTAATTTAGTAGTAGATCAAAGCCCTTGATCAAGGCATAAAATTTGAAAATAATTTTGTTAGTTTTCCATCTTTATCTTAGGTAAAATTGCATTTTTACAAATAATTAACAAGGATAACCTCATAATCTTTTTCAAAATATCTTTAAAAGCAACCCATACAAAATGTTGTTGTTTTTTGTGAGGACCTAATATTTTTCCAAATGATAAAATCATATCACCTGTCCTGCATGAGCTTTTGAAATTTCATAATTTTTCCTTCTAGATGATTCTTCACCCAAAGAATGCTTTTGATAGACAGTTACAAAAAGAAATACACTGTTAAGGATTGATATCAAATCGAAGACCTTTGTCGAAATATAAGTTTCAGCCAATTTTTAAATTCGAATTTCTCATCCATGCACATGATTTTGCTGTAATTTGAAATCCGAACATAATGCTGGAAAGGTGTAAACGACCAAAATACAAAGTGAAATTTCAAAATGAAGAATTCTTATATACAAAACGTGTCTTATATCAATCAAAAACCCTTCTCTTATGCTTTCTTATGAAATGTAACAGCAGTTTGTGCTACCTATCCCACATGATGATATGTGAGGTATATATTTTCCATTATTTGGCATGTTCACGAATTCTTGGAGGTGTAAAAACGAGCATGTACACGGCCAGGGCATTTGTGTAGGCTACATGTCAAATATTGCCTTTCACGATTTGTGTATGTGTGATTACGAACATTGCAATCAGAAAAGTGGCCAAAACCTACTCTAAACCTAATTTTAACACTAAACCCTAATGATACAGCACTACCACGAATGTTAGTGTTGGCAGATACATGCATGAATAATCAAGCACATTCACGAGTGTTAGTTATTACACGTACACGAGCACCTATGCTTGTTTTTTTTCATGCCCACAAATTCGTACATGCTCGTTTTTATACCTCCACGAATGCGTGAACATGCCAAATAATGAAAAATATATACATGGATATTTTAGTCCCAAAAATGGTAAATTTCAATTTTTTCAAAATCGTGCGGGGTATAAATCGCTGCCATCAATACCTACGGAAGTAATTTTACTTTTACTAATTCTAATCACCCCAAAGAACAAATGCACAGAATATTTGACATTTTGAAAGTCACTTGAAGGAGATATAAATTATTGAAATCTGGTATCCGGTGTGATAAATCATACACATTTTAAACATTCTGGATGAGTTTCAAATTCATCTGGGTAAAAAATTCTTGAACAACAATTTACACTAGGGTCATGTGTAGGTATGGGCTATGTCAGATTGTTATATAAACAAACAAAAGAGATATTAAATTTTTAGAAATGGACAATATTCGATTTTCGGACCACATTTTTAATCTTCAATTGGCCACAACTTCCTCAATTTTTGAGATACAGCTTTGAAATTTCACACAAATTCCTTCCATATTGTGTTCTTAATATGTGGCTAGTTTCACCAAAATCGGAGAAGGTGAGGTGGGGACCATTGGTTGATTTGAGATGGAATGACCCAATAGGCATCAAAGTGACAGGTCATTGACTTTAGTTGTTCCAAAAAAAATTACAAACTTCTTAAATGGCATTTTAATGGCATTGAGACAAAGTCCTTGGGTTTTGCTACATAAAATAGGTACCAAGAGTAAGCTGCAACTAAAATACCCCCAAAAAAGGAAATTAAGACAATCTTTATAAAATTGGCTTGTTACAGTGAAATGGGAAAAAATATGTACATATTTCTGAAAGCGTCTTTAGCACACAATTATTTTCCGACCTTTTCAAATGATATTAAACAAAAAATTGGGCATCAATCAGGAAGCAGTGTGTACCGGTACATCTAAAAACTACCTCCCCCCCCCCTGGGTCTATAATTCTAGCGAAGACCAAAGCTCTGCGGTTGAATGAAAGGCATATAGCCGTAAGACTGCAGAATATCCATTACAACAGCTTGCTGTAAAATCAACAGTCATTCCGTCCTTTTAATAACTACAGGTACCGTTGATTTAAAATGTGGCTAGTATTAAAGTGTGCAAATGACTTGCATCGTAAAGGTAGTTTGAGACAAAACAGACTGACAGAGAGATTTATTTATTTGCCAAATTAAATTTACATTATTCAGCAAGTAATAAATGTATAAATGTATGATGTCAGCAGACATCAACTTTACGAATAATTGGCTTTATCGTGAATGCCACCATTGAAAAGTAAATATAAATTAACATTGCATTAGACTTCTTTTTGTAATTTACATAATCTCAATGTCAATACAATGTTGTGTGATAGAATTGTCATTACTCTTATGGAAATAACATAGAATAGTGAATTGATGCATGGTATATTTAAAACAAACGTGATTCACAGGGTATAAAATAAGCGTGCAACGATCCCCAAATGTGCAGTGATCAAACTGAAATGTGCAGGGATCAATCTGAATTTGTGCAGTGATCGAATTCACCCGTTTAATGCTAAATTGTGATGAGCTGAAGAATCCCCACATTATATTTTGTATCTCAACCAATTTTATACTTTTGTCTGCCTGATGATGCATGGTCAATTGGGCCTCTTTTGGAAATTTGTAATGTTTTATATAACAATGCTTTCCCTTAAGAACACTGATTGGTTATCCATATTAATGGTGATAGTTCGCACAAGCCAATACCCGCAGTCATCAATTTTTTTTTTATTTACCCTGAACGTGAATGAATTTAATGAAATGAAAATAATGTTGTAAGTATGGATGAAATTATGTTAGCGATGCAAACAAGATTTGACTGTTCCTGGTGGAGTACTATTTTTACAAGATTTCAAATAAAAATGTTGTAATTCTGCTCCCTTTTCTCCAGGCTCCAATATAACAGAATCTGAAGATGCAGGTTAACCAAAATCGGACGCAGCGGCGGACAGCACCATCTTTGCTGCTGGGGTGCATCTTCATCAGTCTCTCAAAAGGTATTTACGTCCTCCTTCAGTTATTCCAAGCCCCTTTAAGACCATTACAGTACGGGATTGTATCAACGCTAAACGTGGGTTATCATAAAGTGGTTTAGTCATTTTACTGAAACTGTGTAAATGCTGGACATGAGTTAAATAACTAGTTTTAAATTAAGTGAACTCATTCTACACACAAAATGACAAAATTGTTATGTCAGCAATGTGATTAGTAAATAATTTATGAGTTAACCACTTTAGGATAACCCGTGTTAAGTGTTCATACAATCCGGTACATGTGGACGTTTTCAAATTCCTTGTGAAAGGCGTAATAAAGAATCTTGAATCTTGAGTTAGTGAATAGTGAGACATTGGTAAAATCATTATCATCAAAACACGGGTAGCTGACCTTCCAAACCTTTCACATCCACCATTTTGTTTGCACACACTTTTCCACAAGACGGCGTTGCAACATGTATCATACAACAATGAAGCAATGGATCACCATGCTGGCAGGAAATCATAATGACACTTCAGTTTATGTAATCTTCATTAACTATCAACAAATTATATTAGACTTATAGTAAACAATCGCCTCATATTAGAACGGGTATTACACCATGCAGTAGGTACAAAGGCTTAAACTTCATTTTTAAAATGACCAGAATATTGTCAGATTACATGACCGTAAGTTCATTTCCAAGTTGCAGGTGACCAAGTTCAAAGAGCATGTGGAGGTGGTGCTGTAACCGTCACTTGCCCTTATAACGGATTGATGCGGGTCTATTATGCAAATATGGGACGGACAGTTTCATCCGCGACAGTGTGTCCATATTCTAAGAGGCATACAAACTCCATCACATGCGACAGAGATAAAGATCTATACACGACTACTGCGAAAAACCTGTGTAACGGAAAGAACACATGTACGGTATCCGTAATACCCAACCTTGTGGACCCATGCTATGGAACTTACAAATACATGGAAGTCAGATATGACTGTACAGGTAAAATGTTACTGTCTCAATGTTTACAGTCAGGGAAAGGAAAGTGATGTTTTCAATTGTCCTGCAGGCTGCACTCAAAGAAAAAAAGGTGCAAGGAGTGGAGCGAAACACCTGCAAGGTGAATGTAAAAACCTTTGGGGTGCACAAGGTTCATCATCATCGTTTTGGTGCATCAAACAAGGGGTGCATGAAAAAAAGGTGCATCAACCATTATAGAGTGCATCAGACAAGAGGTGCATCACGCATTGCAAGGTGCATGGGGTTAGGGTGTCTCATTTTTCGAACTTTTTTCCGGATCATGCTCTTCTTTAAACCAATTGATCTCCTATGTGAACAGACCACGCAGTTCAAATTTCAGCCAAATCCATTGATGTTTAGACCCCCCCCCCTACCCACTTCTATTTTGGGGCTATTTTCACCATTCGCGGGTACAGTAAAAATGTCATTTTTGTACGGAAAAACATGCCCTACATTCCTATTGTACATATTAAGGTTGCTTAAAAGGTACAATGATGTGTCTGCTGGGTACTGCTTTCATTTTCATCAACTTTTTCTCCATAGCATGTAATCTATAGGCATTTTAAGGGCAAAAATCACTAAATTCAGCCTTAATCCTTGTAAAATTGCACCAAATATCTAATCTTATGCTTACTATGCTTGGTAAATTAATGGTCTTGTGTACTTTTAGGAGTGGAGGACTTCTGTAAAGTTTGAAGAATTGAGAATTACAGTTAAGGGATATCTTATTCATTCTATGATCTCTAAATATGTTAATTAACCCAATGCATTACAGTGGCGGATCGAGACAAGACCATCTAGGGGAGGGGGGCCCGGGCGTGATTCGGCATTCGCGGGCCCGCGTCGCAGTGTATTTTCTTCAAAATACTATTGTTAACTTCAGGGGTCTAGGGGGGGCCGTGCCCCCTAGGCCCCCCCCTGTATCCGCCACTGCATTACATGCATACCAATATGTCTGTTGATACCAGTCCAATAAAACAAGCTATGAAACAAGATGGACAAAAATATTCTTGTATGCTCGGGTACTTGTGAGTAACTAGATAATGGAAAATTTGACACCTGATAATACAGGCTCTCAGAAATTCATATCTTGAATCCACACATGGCCATTTGGCTCTATCAGGAATGACTCCCTCGAATTCAGTCTGATTGTTTGTGAATGAGACTAAATAACTTAATATACACCCTGGAAGTTGGATATCTCAATCCAGTTATTGTGGGCTCCAATATGTCCATGGTTTATGATAATATTTAGGATAAACCGCAGAAATATCAAGAATTATTGAAGACATGTCTTTATATTCATTTGTTGGATAATTTCAAAAAGTCTTTGCTGAGGAGTTGTCTAGAGCCAATTAATGATTCAGGTTTCACAACTTGAATTTAAAAAAGTGACAGATAACAGGAAAATGTCAATGGTTTGGCTTGAACAGCATTGTTGAGTTTACTAGCTGCAGTAATCCAGCAATCTCTCCCAGTTAATCTTACATGTGTACCTCAAATGCAGTTCAATTCAAGTCTGATGCCAAGTTCTTGAGTGGCCCCCACCCAATCAGATAATATTTTGAATTATAAGATCAATTTCATGAAGTTTTTAGTTTAGAAATAGCTGAATAGAGTTAATAATGACATAAATGTATTCAAATCTGTTACAAAAACTGTATAGGCATTTATGGCAAGCTTTAGTATTGCCTGGAGCAATTATGTATGATCCAATTGATCCATTGCTCCATATATTGCATCTCAGACACCGCACAGCACCTGCGGAAGCGAAATTATAAAGGTTTTGGGTTACTGGATGAATATGAAGTTCTGTAACTCAATTGGGACCTGTGACATAAATCACATTTTGTATATTGACTTCCTGGAAGGCAGATTTATATGACAGTAGATTTCCAAGCCATGAAGTGTTCACTCTCTTTAATTAACAGGAGCACTCTAGAGCATTTGTCATTGTGCCTCGGCCATGATTCATTTAAACCCATGCAAAAAGGCCCAAAACAGTGTTCTAACAGTCTCAATGACTATATTAGAGTTTCCAGTTTAACTGTTAACTTGCTTAACAGTTAACTGTTCCATTTCTAAACAGTTAACAGTTAACTGCCAGTTAACTGTTATGCAAGTATCAGTTTGGTGTGATTGCCAAACTACCTCAAACAGTAAGCAATTGGATTAAACTGTTCATAATCTTCTTTTCATAAATCTCTGAAGTTGTTGTACTCAGTTGTTGATGGTTGATTTGTTCCAGCAAACAATCAAGCAAACAATCAAACAAACAATTTGTCATAAAGAAAACATAACTTTCCAAATGCCAGATTTTAGGCAAATTTAAGGCCCCAAGACAAAGAAAATGAGCTGATAAGTAGCTTGGACCTCATCTGTTTGTTTAACACTATTTTTAGATGGAAATAAATGCAATAACTACAGACAATTAACTTTTTACTTTCCAAACAAATAACAACAGCTCGTTAACAAGATTTTTATCAAGCTTTTCCACTGATAAATATCAACAATATCGACAAGATTATCACAGTTTTAACATTCTTGTGTATGCCATTTAAAATAATTGAACTAATTTGAAGTGCTGGATTTATTTTTATTAAAAAATATTAAGTATCCTTGAGACTGTCACTATGATAAAACAGTTAACTGTTAGGTTAACAGTTAACTGTTCAGCTGACCGCAATCTCATTTCAATGCTATTTCAAACAGTTAACTGTCACAGTTAAC
This sequence comes from Platynereis dumerilii, assembly GCA_026936325.1. Lineage (NCBI taxonomy): Eukaryota > Metazoa > Annelida > Polychaeta > Phyllodocida > Nereididae > Platynereis > Platynereis dumerilii. Next base: position 33,191,930 of record JAPTHN010000005.1, read on the forward strand.
TGTTACAGTTAACTGGCTGGAAACTCTAGACTATATGATGGTCAGTCGGTGTCTTGGCAGTAATGTGGTATATTGCTGTCCCACCAGGCAAATGATATAGCCATGATAGGTGAAAAAAGTCACAGCTGGGTCAGAATATTTCAATGAAAGTAGTACCAGGTTAATAAGGGCCTCTCAAAGTGCAATCACTGTACCCAGAGCTGCGGTATCATCCTGATATTTAATCTCTAAAGACCTAGTTTGACCACATTTATACAGAAAAGAATAAATTACATGATAGAATTGAATCACATGACATATCTCTATTGATGTGATTGTTGTGCTAGTTTATAGAAAAAATTAACTGAAATAATTATTTCATCAGTGAATTCCTCATTGAAGTCCAATTGGGGTTGGCAACTCTTGATTTTACTGTAGTTCTTAATTATTCAATCTTATCAAAAGTCCTATACTTCTAAAAGATATCACCATCCTCAATCTACCCTTCTCAGTAAGGACAAGATTAGATATTTGGGCAATGTTACAAGAACTTTAGCTGAATTTAGCGATTTTTGCCTTTAAAATGCCTATATATAGATTACTTGCTATGAAGAAAATATTTATGGAAATGAAAGCAGTACCCAACAGACACCTCATTGTACCTTTTAAGCAACCTTAATAGGTACAATAGGTCTGTAGTGCATGTTTTTACATTCGAAAATGACATATATACTGTACTCGCGAATTGTGAAAATAGCCCCAAAATAGAAGTGGGTGGGGTCTAAACATCAATGGATTTGGCTGAAATTTGAAATGCGTGGTCTGTTCACATAGGAGATCAATTGGTTTAAAGAAGAGCATGATCCGGAAAAAAGTTCGAAAAATGAGACACCCTACATGGGGTGCTTCATCATTCTTCCATGGTTTCTGAAACTGGATATGGAAAACTACGAAATAATTGGGTAGCTGGGTTGTTGCATAAAAATGCCAGGCAAGCTGGTCTGCTGTGGGAAGGCGCAGGTGGGTACCCAGGGCATACTTAGAAATGGCTGGGGGGGAAGGAGGAGGCATTACATGAGGTGAATGGGCAGCACTCTGGGTTTTTTCCTATCTCGTCTATGTAAGCTTCAGGCCTTATGGGAAGGCCATACCCCCTAGATACACCACTGACTTTACTGACCTGCCTCCAGTCGCATATCCTGGTAAGTGTAGCCATGCCAGCTTCAACGGAATGCTGAAGGTGTATCTGTGAGGCAGCTGACAGCAATATTTACACCAGAGCTGCTCTCTTTCACATCTGCTTATTAATTGGTGGGCATTTCTACTGAACACAGACATAATAGGCAACTGTCCCAGTTTCCAATTTGATACCCATTCACCTTAAAATTCACCATCTGCAACTGCAGCCAGGCTACTCTCACCTGCCTGTACAGCAGACTGACTTGTCAAAAGGGGCAATGCTACATTAATTGAGGAACCGCCAGAAACCAGACGCTACACTGATTTACCAGCAGTTCAGAAAATCATGACCAAGAGTGGTAAATGTACTGTTCACCAGCCTCAGTGCAATGGGCAACCAATTCTAATGTAATCCTGAGAAGCTCAGTATCTTTAGACAAATCTGAATCAAGAATTTTGACTTGGCTGAGCAAACAGCGATTTCTGACTCAGGAAGTCTTACCGACAGTAAATAAGATTGCAAAATTGGTTAGAATAGTGTTTATTGCACACCTTTATAGGGATTGTTTAATTAGGTAAGTAAAGTAATTGGGTTAATCTACATCACGATAGGTCTTTAATGAACTGGCTTGTGATATTTTCTTACATGGGACAAGTGGCGTCATCTATAATGCAAAGCTTTTGCAATAAATTCTCAATTGTTATGCATGTGGCCCCACCTATAACAGACGTGAACTCGTAAAATTTGTTTTTGCATAATTTTAATATTAAATTAACAAAATGTATTATAATGTTTATTTGAATATGTACTACACTCTTGAAAGAACATTTTCAATTACAATACATTGCTTAAAGCTCATGTGTAATTGTTTCAGTCCTCTGAAATTCAGATACATTCTGACCAAAATGAACAAAAACACAGAATATCCAACTCACATGAGCATTCAATTATAAAGTGCTGAGAAGGAGAATACGCCTCCTTTGCTTACCTCTCTCCCTGGTCATCAGTTATCTGAGGATGTTGCAATCTTCAGACTGATGACCAACCGGAGGCAATTTGGAAGACGGTGAGATTTTCTCGCTGTGAACCATACGGAACACCCATATAACACATGGAAGTTATAAACAATATACCAAGTAGGGGACCACTTGTAAGCATCCTTATGAGAGGCCTGTTTCCTAAATTTGCAATTCTGTATTAAATATCGCAAAAGTTATGGCAAGATGGACAGAACTTTTGGAAAAGCCCTCGTACACATCTAGTCAGTTGTACACTCACAATAAAATTGGTCTCTCTTGATACTATTCTTTGGTACTATCCTTCTCATATAAATGTGTTTTCCATGCTGACGAAGCATGATACAGTGTGAGGACTCACAACTGGCATCCCCATTCTTTTACATGTACATTCCAATACATGTAAAATAGCTACAGGCGGTAACGTCATTTTATACTGGGTTGGATTTCCCTTTTTCGCGCCAGTTTGAATCCACCTGGACTGTGCACTTCAACATCATGTTAGGTGGATTCTCATTGGCTAGAACCTGGGGAATCTGATATAGAGTAAAATGACATAACAGCTGGTATAGGCTTACCTGTTTTACATATACTGCAATACTGGGGAATAGGAATGTTACAGTCCTCGTCATATTTACGTGGAATCTCAAGTTCCTTTCTGTGCTGTTAGAGTGTGATGAGTCTGATGACAGAGATGACTCCATTCTCTAGCATTGCAATTTATGTAAATTAACTACAAGCTGTAATGTCATTTTAAAATTGGTCATATTTCCCGGCTTCTATCCAATGTGAATCCACCTAAACTGAGCATCACAGTTTCAACACAATGTAAGAGTGAAAATTGGATTTTGAAAAAGTGACACTGAATCTTCACATATATGAAATCACACTTTAGCAGCATGGAAAATAGGGGTGTCACGAAATTTCGATACATCGATATATCGCGATATTTTGCCTTAAGATACACATATCGTATCGTGGGGCATGTACCGAGATACATACTTTATTGAAAAGACCCTTGCAAAAGCCTGCAAAACCATAGAAAACATCCCTAATTCGTCACATTTTCCAAACATTGCAAATGTGTTTCACTCGTGTCTCACGCAATTTTTGCCAAATGAAAAGATTTTTCACTTTCACAGTTTTTTTCCTAGTGTTAATTGACGGTATTGTATTCTGCAAAGCTTTCTGTGGCCTGTGCCATGTATCGTATCGTGTATCGTATCGTGACCTCAGTATCGAGGTATGTATTGTATCGTGGGATAGGTGTATCGTTACACCCCTAAAGGAAAATAATTGGATTCCACGTAAATATGACAAAGACAGTGAAAAGATCAATTAGCTGAAGTAAATCGTTACACCTTTTTATTTTAGTGGGTTAATACCATAAGTTGTAAGTTTCACACCAGGTTTCTCACGTGTTTGGAATTTCTTAATGAATATATTTTGCGTATTACCTTCAGCGAACAAAGTTCGAAGAAGGTATTGTTATCACTTTCGTAAAATTTGTCCGTCCGACGGGCGGGCGTCCGGGCGGTCAGGCGGATAGATAGTTTCCGGGCCAGGACTCAGGCTCTATTGCATGTACATGGATGACATTTGGTACACATATAGCTTTTATGGTTCAGTTGTGCCTTTTGGTCTGCTCATGGATATTCCATACTTTTTGAAATATTGAGGAAAAATATCAAAAATTCTTTTTTTTTGTGCATGGATGAAATTTGGTACACCTATATGGTCCAGTTGTGCCTTTTGATGGTCTGATTGATGAATATCTGTTACTTTTTAAATATTGAGAATTATGTTTTTACCTTCAGCGAACAAAGTTCGAAGAAGGTATTGTTATCACTTTGGTCAAAAGTTGTCCGGATAGATAGATAGTTTCCGGGCCAGTACTCAGCCCCTATTAAACATACATGGATGAAGTTTGGTACACATATAGCCTGTATGGTCTAGTTGTGCCTTTTGATGGTCTGATTGATGAAACTTTTGTAATTTCCAAAATATTGAGAAAAATATTTTAAAATTGTTTTTTTCTTTTCCGGGCTAGGACTCAGCCCCTATTGCATGCACATTGATGAAATTTGGTACACATATAGCCTGTATGGTCTAGTTGTGCCTTTTGATGGTCTAATGGATGGATATTTTGTACTTTTTGAAATATTGAGAAAAATATTTTTTTTTAAAAATTTTCGTTTCCGCCAGGACTCAGCGCCTGTTACATGTACATGGATGAATTTTTTTATACATGTGGCCTATATGGTCTAGTTGGGTGTTTTGATGGTCTGATTGATTGATATTTTGTACTTTTTTAAATATTGAGAAAAATTTTTTTAATTCGCGCCAAAACTTGGCCGCAATTGGATGTAGGCATATGGATAAAATTTGTTACACATGTCACCTATATGATAAATTTGTGCCTTTTGTGCATTTGACTCTTGCATATTCTATCTTGAAGTATTGACAAAAAACATTAAAAGTATTATTTTTTGTTTCCATGCCAAAACTTGGCCATCATTTCATGTCCATAGATGAAATTTTATATAGGCCTCCATCACCTAGGCTTGTATATATATACTATTTTAATGCCTTTTGTTGGTCTGCGTGATAGTTACTCATAATGCTTTTTGAAATATTCTGACCCATACCTCACAACGGATTCCTTTGTTTATGCATGAAACTGGTCATATTATGTGTATATCGGTCTAGTAAGGCCTTTCCATCATTCAACATACTCTTGCATGCATTCAGGCATATGGCGGGGCAAATCGATAATTTCAGACCAAGATCGGACCACAATTAGGTTCACATCATATACATCATGTTTTTTTCATTTTGCAGAATTCAAGATGAGAAAATTTCTAATTCTGGAAGGTGTGTGTCAAGTGTCTAATTGGCTCGATACTGACCTTAGTAACATGGATGCTGTTCTGGACGGCAATACTAATACATGTACAGACCCTGGACATTACGCTTTATATGTCAAGACACCTATAGCTTGTGGTGCAACTATAGCAGTAAATATTACAACGAAGGGAAATGCTAATTGCGACACAGGTGTCCTCTTTGCTGTGGCCCTCACAGGAAATAATTTTCGTGAGCTACTACCAACGGATACTGGACCAAATTTCTGCAGTTACCAGTTCACAAATGCAATGTCATTGGATTATTTTCACATATCGTTTCTAAAACATATTAATCCAGCATTTTCGCTCTCTCTGTGCGAATTAGTAATAGATGGTTGGTTGAATTATTGAACATTACCATTAACTCTTATTTTTTAACTTAAGAGTTATATGCAGTTGATGTACACATATTGACAATTCAACGTGCAATGTTTGTCAGTCATGAAAGATGTAATTTGCCATACGGTTCAACAATGTATGTTTTGTAGCAATAAATTATCCTGATAAAAATGAGAATAGTTTATTTGACACAAAATTATACCGCCAAGGGGCCAGGAGGCCATTAACAAGTAAGCATTTATTGATGCTCTGTGCTATCCACTCATACAATTTATAGTTGGCATAAAGATAATTGATGTTGCAAAATTTGCCAATACTAAATGTTTGATCAAAACAGTTACAATGAACGAGAGAGTGATCATTACTATGCTATTGGAATGTTCCAGTAATGTCTCGATGGGGGGGGGGCTGAAACACAAAATACAATATGTAAAGCTGCGCCCGTGCGCCACCCAGAAAATTGTGTGCCCCGAAGTAAATTATTTGCCTTCTCGAGAACCCCTATTTCTGCCAGCGGATTTTGCCAATCGCTTGGGCCTATGTTGGATGGCTGTTTCGATCATCGTTCGCCTCTTCACTATGTCCTCCTCCAGACCTAATCAGCATATCAAGTGCAAAAATATTGGACGTAAATCCCCAGGGGCGGACTGGTGGCATTTTGGGCCCTGTGGCAAAATTTCCTTCCGTCAGCGTCATTTCAATTAAGACAAGCAAAACATCATATATCATATAATTATTGGCTGGTAAAGTTCTATCGGGATTGGGCCCCATGTGAGAGGCTTCTTTCCCATTCAGTTTGTTTCATCATCCTCTTATCAACTCAAGTTTATTCATTTTTCATTTGTTTACTTGCAAAAATATAGCACTAATGGTGTGTTGATTCAAAAATGAAAAAATATGACTCTTGTTTACAAGTAATCATTTATGTTTGAGATGCGAAATATCGAATGAATATTTACAACTGTGTAAAAATACGGGCAAATGAGTTCTGGGCAACAGCTAATGTCAGTCCAGCAAAGAGACAAACATAAATTAAGAGTTAGTTTTGGGTTTTTCCTTCGAATTATTACTTGAGGCAAAACAAACAAACACTCTACATCATCGATTTTTTTTATCTTATGATATTCCATTACGGCATCAATTTTGATTGCATGTATAGGCCTATCCTTACCTAAATACCCTATCAGCATGCCTCTGCGGTCCAACGTCGGCCCGAAGCTGGTCCGTCGCTGCTGGCATCGGACTGACGCTGGGCCGACGTTAGACCGCCGACGCACGCTGACAGGGTATCTAGTCGATCTGCAGTGGTCCCTGCATTATATGACCGTCCCTTCTGCGGTCATGAAGTGGTCTCTCATGGGGGTCTGGTCTCTCCACGTGGTGCACAATGCACTAAAGATATTACTTAGTGCAGGAGGAAGGTGGCCGCATAAGGCAAGTTGGTCTTACAATGTAGTGAAAGATGTTGTGTTCGTGTTGTGGCAACGTAATTTCTACCATATATTTCTATATTGAGAAATACAAGCCCTCAACCAATTAGCAATGTAGCGTTAACCTTGTAAGCCCCCAGGCCAATTGCTTTTGGACTTTTTTTTACTTCCTTTACATTGTACTTTCCTAGCTCCAGTTTAATTAAATGTGCATGTTGTTCATCTTTTGTTGAGTAAATGAAACTTAATCAATTGCAGTTGGCATGCTTCTGACTTTGGACATTAACTTTTTGATGGCAGGCTGTATTTCATATTTATTGGTATGTGAAAAAATAATTCTTGAATAATCGAATACTTCTCATGTAATTTACAGTTGTCATTCGATATGAAATGTTAGTATATAGTGTCTCTATAAGTAATTGATCAACGCCGATGAAATGAAATTTTTTAACTTGTTAATATATGTGACTCAACCGAAGGGAACATTCTTCATTCAGCGCTGCAGGCATTCAACTGTAAGTTATATATTTGCTTTCTTGTGTGGTAATGAATTGATCTTTAATGTGTTTTATCACTAAATGCAAGATTCTAACACTTGTTAGGGGAGAGCGGGGCACAGTGAGATGGCAGGCACAGTGAGACAAAGCCCGTAGCATCTACCTGGTACTGTTTACAGATCAACCCTTTTTTGTATAGTACAAAAATTAAGTAAGTGAGAGACTATCCTATATCCTGAATGCCTACACAGCATATCAAGAGTGGAATTTCAATATTTTGGTTTTTAGCCAGTAAAAGTAAATAATTTTAGTAAATGACTTTTTGTTATAACTCCCAGGAAAAATGTTATAATGTAAATCAATTGCCAGGGATTCAAACCTTGATAATTTGTCTTAGTTTAGTGAGATGATGAACCACAATGCAGGCATCCAGTCCGCAGGATTCAAAAATTTTATAAACAGAGCTGCGTGGGGCACAGTGAGACAGTTTGAGGCGTGGTACAGTGAGACATCACGCAATGCACCCGAAACGACCTGAATGTAATGCATGGCTCACAATTCACTATTAAAAACAAAATGCCTGCTATAAACTACTGATTTTAGTGAGTAATATCCACAGGGAAGCATCAAAGAAGAATTTTTATTAGGACATAACAGGTAAGGTACGGCTCGTTAAATAAGTCGGCACGTGTCCCATGCGATGAAGTTTCAAAACATTCTCAAAAAAGAACCTAAAAAATCACCTAGCTAGCTGCCTTTATTAGAGTACAGTTGTTTCTGTAGCAACAATTGATAGAACAATTTCGCAGGTCCTGATGATCGCTAGTTATGGTAGCAGATGCCCCGTCTCACTGTGCCCCGCCTGCTGTCTCACTGTGCCCCGCCCACGGGCACAGTGAGACACTAAACGAGCATGGACATAACTCAAAGTTTCTCCAAACCTGTAAAAGGTAGGAACCTGAAACTACCTGACAATATACCCAACGTCATTATCTATAATGTGGACCTGATCTCATTTGACTCGTTACTGCCAACATTTTGGAAGACTTGAAGATAAAAAAAGTGTCTCACTGTGCCCCGCTCTCCCCTACTCTTCAAGAATAAGGAAAAAGGAAGAAAGAAATTATATTTTCAACATACTAATCCATTGCATTGAAATGAACTGTCAATCTATCATTGAGCATTTGTGACCTCATTATTAATAAGTTGGTGACTTGTATTGATGGAATTAAAAGTAAGCGATATGACCTCACAAATTTTGTATGTTCACTGTCGTAAAAGTGACAAGAGCATGTTTTACAGTGTAGCACAGAAGTCGACAATGACTCAACATGCAGTGATTTATTATGTAAAATTCAATGTGTATAGCGGCAATTCCTTACTTTGTATTCTTCTATTTGTTTAGGAATATATATTCTTGGATAAAGTCACGAAGTCGTAATGTGGAGAAAAGATGTTTTGTCTGCGGTCTTTGCGACACTGACATTATTCGAAATCTGTGCTGCAGGTTTGTTGTGGACATCTTTACCTTGATAAATTTACATAGAAATATATTTGGTATGAGTTCAATAAGAGACAGTAGCATTTGAACGATGGCCCATCTGGGGAGGGGGTGCATTATTGGTCCAATGGCCCTCTCTGACCTAATTTTCTGACCTTTGCCCCAATTTAATGTCAATTTACAATGCTGCCAGATTTTTAGGAGGGAAGCACCTTCTACCGCGCCACCCACCTCCCCCACCCCTCTTCTCCTGGTTTCTGAGCATATATCAAAATTCATATCATTTCAAAACTAATAGGTCATTCCTTAAAACACTTATGCCATTTGACACCTCTGTCAGCCAATCACCTTACAGTATTTCAGGGGAATAATTCCCATATTCTTTGTTGTCCAGTAATCCTCTCTTGTTTGACTGTTTGTCTCATGGTATAAGCCAGTTATTCACCTTGGGATCAGGAATATGTGTTTATCACACCTCGGCCTAAAGGCAATCAATTCAGCTGGGGGAACCTTGCACATTCGGGTACTTTTGCCTAAAATATATATAGCCTACAATTAGCATTGTTGATGCCCCTCCTGAGAATCATCCCCCCCCCCTCCCCCAACACCTCTGCTCGAGACCCCCTAGTTACACCAAAGCATTTAACGCACAGATACTTCTGGAGGGGCTTTCACAAAATTTAATGATGTTGGCATAAAATAAATATTGTCAGGTAACGACAAAACTCCGAGATGTTCCAAATGAATGTGCCCAGGCTCCCCCTAGACCTGAAAAATTGCTATGTTCATTGTTAAGGCTAATGCAAATCTGTAGACAGGGATATCTAAACTCACATGTTTCAGATTTGCATATGGCGAGAGTCTGCGGAGGATCACCAGTGAATGTTAATTGTGGCGAGCATTACGGATTGATAAAGATCCATTACGCTAATTTTGGGAGGACTGAGAGTGACCCACCAGTGTGTCCCGGAGCAGAAGGTCGCCATCCACACCACAACAACGATATACACTGTGATATGCATAAAGATGCTCACACTCAAAATGCCAAGAATAAATGCAATGGAAAAAGAGAATGCAAAGTGGATCCAACATCATTACATTTAAATCCAGAAGATCCATGTCCGAATACGTGGAAGTATATGGAAGTTAGGTATGAGTGTGCAGGTAGGTGTCTTTTTGTCTTCTGAATTACTCTTAAAAATATTTCAATTATTCCACAGACTTACTCCAGTAAGGCGAAGGCTGTTTCCAGCGTTGAATCAATAATTTATATTTCTGGTGTTTTTCCTTGTGGATGAGATGGAAACTAGAGGCTTTTGGGGCAATGTCACAAGTATTTTTTGGTTAGGGTTAGGTTTATGGATACGGTTATGGTTTGAGTTTAGTTAGATCCTGTTTTTTTGTTTTTTTTGTTGTTTTTTTTCAGTCTGCAACTGATCTCCTCACATGTCAATTTTCTCTGACATTTGATGCATTAATTATATCTCTCTGAAACAACCATAACTGGCAACAATAATGAAAAAAACCCTGGCTCCATAAATTTGTGGGAGCAGTATAAAATATGGATGGAAGACTGCAAAATAATGATGAAAGACAGCCGCCTGTCGCAAATCATCACGAGATATTTTGATAATAGGGTGAGGCAAATTTTAACAAAAATTTAAGTTGACATTACTTCAAAAGTAAAATTCAATGAATAGTGAAACTTGCACAGATTAAGAGAAAAAAAATCTGTCCATGTGAAGGCAGATTTATCTGAAACATCTCGCTATATCATAAATTCAGGTTTTGGATTTTAATGTTTTTTGCAGTGATTGTCACTTTCACTTTTGAAATTTGGCCTTCAAGGCAATCAGATAGTTTTCTTATCAATATTTTGCCGTCAATTTTTTTCTCACACTTCCGAGATCGACATATTGGACACATTTTGGAAAAAATTCACAAAAATAGCACAATTCAAATGGCATGCAACTAAATCATTTTCGTCACTGTATTCCAAAATGACAATTTTTAAAAGTTTTGTGTAAAATCTGAAAATAAAGTTGCTGAAGTGATTTTTCTGCATGCTTTTTATCGTCTATTAAGCAGGCTTTCATATGACATCTTTCTTTTGGTTGTAACATGTAGGGAAGGTCTTTTTTGTGAAAAAATCTTAAAGTTGATAAAATCTACCTAACAAAGACAAGAAATGGCCACAGTTGAATAATTTTCGGTACAATTATGATTGTTGACGATGGAATCAATTCCATCTATTTGGTGTTGGCCAAAAAATGTACTTGCAAAATTATAGGCTTAAAATGAGTGTTCTTATTTTTTTTTTGCTGGTGGGTATATACAGTCACCAGCAAAGGAAACGCAGCACTTGATTTTAGCTTATAATTTTGCAAAGACATTTATTTTGGACTTGTAAAACAAATTACATGGTGTTCATCCATAGATCAACTTGTGTCTTTGTGCCAAAAATCATTCAGCTGTGACCATTTCCAGTCTGAAATTTCTTATGTGTAAAACTTCAATTTTCAAATTGTCCTGTAAAATTCAAAAATAGAGTTTCTGTGCTAATTTTTCTTTGGCCATTATTTAAAATGGCGCTTTTATTTTTGGTGTAACTTGTTTAGAAGGTCACATTTTTATGCAAAAACTGAAATGTGATAAACAAGTCAAAAGGCAGACAGGAAATGGTCACAGCTGAATAATTTTTGGCACAAAGACCCAAGTTGATCTAAGGATCAACACCTTGTAGTAGAACGAGGGGCAAAACGGACCTGCGGGGCAAAATGGTTTTATAAGTTTTCTCGGAACATTTTGACCTGCCTGCTAATTTTGCGTTTAGAAAATAAAATAGGATACATGACCAACTTTTCCTGAGAGTTTCATTAATGAAAACGTTACAGGTATGCAGCTATGTTAATTTTAAGTTTTTGATCGAATTTCTTAAAAAAATCATAATTTTGGGAGATGGTGTAATACTTCCAATGACGTTCCCAGCCAAATAATTCATAGTCAGTGTTATTAGAGGACTACTAAGCTTGGGTATTAAGCAAAAAAATGTAGTCTGGTGCTTAGTCATGTGTGAGTAAGTCATTATTAATCTACCCTGCATGGTTGGGGCAACATGGAGTCCTCCTGCGGGGGCAAAATGGGTAGTGCAAAAAAGTAATCCCAGCCTAGAAAAGGTTGAAGCTTGATATTGGGTCAATTCAACCATGACATTTGAGACATTTGATACACTTTCTGGTCATGTAACAGGCAAAATTTGAAAAAATCACAAGAGATTTGTGGATCTAATCCATGTCATCAGTAATACCTTGAGGATTTAGGCTTAGTGGTAAAACCCTGTATTGTTGAAACCGAAACGAATGTAACTGCCTTTCAAAAAGCATAGTCAAATCCAATACCAGTTTAAATTGTTAAATTATTAAGAAAACTCGGAAATCAGAGTTATGTGAATATTCATAAAAATGTCATATTTCCACAAAATTTAAATAATTTTACTTTTTTTGTAACCTAATGTTTATGGTAAAATAATTTGTCAAATAATTACATAGAATGTAGAATTACTAGCATCACTTCCCAGCTATAATTGCATCCTATATTGAAATGTTGATTTCATAATTTATTGCTACGTTTAGTCGTTTACTCTTACTATTCTGCATTATTCTCACATTGCAATGACATGAATTAATGCATTTTTGTTTATCCACATGCTTTTTAGTTAGGCTATTATCAAAACAGCTGATTTATTGCAGAACTTTTGCAACTTCATTTCTTCCCATTTTGTCCCACGTGAAATTCCATTTTGCCCCAAGCATGGGGCAAAACGGGATAAAGTTGCATTTTTGAAAATAGGGAAAATTTTGAATTGCAACTATTAAAAAAGCACTTTTCTGTGTTTGATCAAGTGGTATTGGTACTTCTTCATGGATCAGACCTTATTTGGCATTCACATGATATACAACCTTCGTGCAGCGAGCCTTCGAAGTTAGGCGGCCCGTTTTGCCCCTCGTTCCCCTAAATTGTAGTTTGTTTTGTCCAAAAAAATGTCTTTGCCAAAATCAGGTGCTGCATTTCTTTTGCTGGTGAGTGTACATTATAGTATTATTGTGTGTATGGTCAATAGAACATATTAAATATAATTTTCAGGAAAAATTATATTTCAGAATTCAAGATGATGGACATTCCAACCCCTGGGTCTCTGTGTTATCTGTCGCATGAGTGCGATTCAGGCCTGCTGCCGATGGATGCAATCTTTGACAACAACGAGACCACTTGCACAGACAGACAACGTCTAACTATTTCGGTAAGATTACCGTCTCAATGTGGAGCCACTGTGTCAGTCAACATCACAACAAAAGGACAAGGAAGATGTGATTCAGGAATAATTGTTGTGACAAAGATGGATGACAACACATGTGCTCATCGTGAGCTGGTCGCCGTCGCAAGCGAACGAAATTTCTGTCATTACAAGTTGACCGACATGATGCAATCGGACTTTCTTCATGTTGCCATTCAAGTCTATGGCCCACCCGGCATGGGACTGGGTGTTTGTGAGTTGAAAACTGATGGATGGTTTTAGAAATGGTACAAAAATTCAAAATGCACAAATGAAGTCTGTGCCATGCATCATCTCCAAGGATAGCTCAGAAACTGATCAATATATAAAATTGCACAATCTCCATGGAATCTGCGCCGCGACATAGGAATGAAATTTGTGTTAGCATCCCACAATGACACAGCTGACGTCAGAAATAGAACCGCGCCAAAGGGCAGCGACAAGCAAAACATTGCCCAAGGTCCAATGACATATTGTACCTATTCTCCTATGGTGTGATGCATAACTAGAACTTTAAACCTTGTTTATGATTACATAGACCAAAGTTGTAAAACCACAACTTTTAATAATATTTATTATATTTATGTGTTATAAAGGACTATATAACGGATTATTATTGGATTTTCTGACATTTTATATTGCATGCTCACTGCAATCAAACCTTTTTTACTTCCTATTCAAACCGACTGTTTGAGATAGCTACAGTAGAGATGAAGTGAAACTGATGGATGTTCTTTAAAAATATGATCACTCAAAAAAGGCCGCAGACTGCTCGTGTAGAGAGAACTCACAAAAATGAGTAATTGCTATAACCGGAGCTTCTTACAAAGTATCAAAACATATATACATATAATGACTTTTTGTTTTTGTGATCAATAAAATGGATTATAGATGACAATACTTCTTTTTCCATTGCACCCTGTGTAAATGCTGACACAAAGTATTTCGAATGATTACCCTTGCATAGCCAACAAGAGACAAAATGTGCAGTGATTTTCTTTTTGCACCCTTGGTCGCCGCCAGGTCTGGTTGATATTTTATCTCTGTACTCGACTTTAAAAGAACGTGTTAACAAAAATGTGTCAGAGACATTGTTTGATCAAGCCTATTAACTGCATTTCTCAAAAGCCAGTTCCAACAAACCAAAATGTACCAGTGTGGCTGATATCTACTAAACCAAAATACTGAATGCAATAATAAAGACATCTGTTCACAAGCCATTCCATGAATTGTATTGGTTCATTACTTCACATCGCTGGTATATTAGTAGTAAATGGAATGATGGCATTATTGCAATAAAGATACAGCTATTAGGTTATACACTGAGTGCCCAGCTTGCAAACATGATTTTATTGTCATAAATATAATGCAAACTTCCCCGAATATTTATAGGTTATTTCATGGCTTGGACCTGTATTTCCCTGATATTTTCACCCGAGACCTCGTATTTCCCGAGACCCACAGGGTATCAGGGAAATACGGGTCCAAGCCATGTTATAACCTATTTGTCCCATGTCATTGGCCCTCTTCATTGTCAATCTGAATTTGGTAGGACTCACTTGCCAAAATGCAGGATTTGCGAGATGGCCGAGCGCTGAAAAAACCGCCGTACGGCAAAAATAAAGACAGCAGGATACATGTTGACCATCCAGATCGATAAAGCTATTGTATTTATACATGCCAGTTTTCCCCCCGATGAAATTCGAGCATTTTAAGTGTTCTGATGTCCAAAAGATGAGCTTAAGCAGCTGACTTTTCAGCTTTCTGCTTTGTTGACAGTGCTATGTATATTTTGATGTCGTGACGTCATGGCTCAGGCCTGCTCTGATTTGTTCAATCTCGTATTTCCCTGTCTTCAGCTCATTAAGTCTGTATTTTCCCTCGTATTTTCCCTCTTCTGGTTGTATTCACCAGGGGAAAAGCTCAGTATCAGGGAGAAATGTTGCTAGACATGGGACAAAGTACAACATTTATATGTCATCACACAGCATATCACATATCAGCCCTCGTATTGTGTTCAGAGAGTCAGATACTGGTATGACTTGAGGGATGGCCAATATGAGGTCTCAACTGCCGATAACTGGCGACAAGTGTTCTTGAGGGCATTATGTCATGTATCAATCCCCGCATACTAACGGAGAGCTCTGTGTTGGTTCATGGGTCAACTTGACCATTGGGAGGCTGATACAAGATCCAAAGCCAAGGGGCTATATGTGGGCCCTAGATCATGATACGATAGCCGACACGTGAAATGTTGTATGATGACTGATTAATACCACAATTGAGCTGATACAGTCAAAAAGGATTATTTATCATGAACCAAAAGTCTTAAGCAGTTTGTTAAGTTAACCTTTAAGTGGTTAGAATGGATTTTGAACCTGCATCATCCAGATAGCATTGCAGCTGTCCTACCATTATACTGTGAAGTTATACAATTAAAAACACGATCTTCCGATATTGCTGCAAGACGCGAGGCTTTCTTGGTAATGTATAGATTGTCTTCCTATTAATGCTGGACATCCTCAGGGTGCGTTCTTGAGCATGGCAATTGCCTATAAATGATAGATGAAAGATGTGGAACTGATATGTATAGTACAAACCCTATTAGCAGTAGCAGATCCAGGGGTACCTATAGGGGGCCCGGGCCCCTACCCTAAGCCACTGAGATGGAAATAACAGTTTGAAGTAAATATAAGGCAACAAGAACCCGTAAACGCTGGAACGACTCCCATGGGGCCCAGCTAATGACGAAATTACACCACCATGACCCCCCTGCGGCATCACTATAAATGCAAATTTGGGGGGGCTGAAGCCCCGAAGTTATATAAGAAGCGTGGTCAGAGGCCGTTTGGGTCGAAACACGAGCTGCCCAAAAATCAAAAGATTTTAGATGTCTGCGGATCTATGCAGTATAGATAAACTGGAAAAATAATGACACATAGCGCACAACATAAATTTATATTCAGTTTCTCTTCATGTGCTTGGGTTACTCATTCACTTCACTATAATACAACAATTTCTTTTGCCCAAGATGGTGGGGGGGGGGGGCTCAATGCGCCATTGCCTCCCCCCCCCCTAGACTACCCTGTCTAGATATGCCACTGATTAATTCAGGGAATTCCAGCATGCCTCCCTCAGGCGTATTCCAGGAGTTTTCCATTTTCTTGTCTATACGCCTTCTCACAACATGATCAAACGGTGACAAGGTAGGCCTGCCTTCAAATCATCAAATCATTTCCATATAAGGTGAGTGGGAGGTGCCAATCTGATCATGCGGTTATGGCATCTTAACAAAATGTTGTATGCTTAATCTCATTTGCTCATTCTCATTCGCGTACGCCAATGATGCATTAGAGTCTTCATTGCAACAGGGGGCCGTCGACTACTTTAAACTCCTTGCCACTTTAAGAATTCTTTCGCTGCCCTCCCAGAGTTGCTTCTAGGAAATAACAAGTAAGTAAATGATTTCAATCTTGAATTGTTCTGGAATATTTGGCCACAAAATCGAAAAATTACTACGACAGCTCTATTAATGTACCATTATATGAAAACTCAAATCACAGCAAAGCAAATGATTTAGTTTTGTGCCTTTTTAACTGAACTATCATTCTGATTTTTTTTACTAGATGTGACCAATAATTAATAAGGCAAATATTGTTCGGAAAACCTTATTATTGCATCGAAAAACCAAATATTAAAAGTGGAGGGAATCACTGCATGGAAAATTATAACCAAGAAACTTAATATATGAAAGCATGGCATGTTCTATGGATACCTGTGCCCAGATGTTCCAGGTTGATGCAATTGACATCAAAATCTTCATCAATCAAATGTTAATGTTCTGTTGGTCTTTTACCGGAAAATAACATTGACACGTAGTGAAACTTAAAGCTGAAGAAAAACAACACACTCTAAAAAACCAACATGGATTTTTTTAAAAATCCATGTTGGTTTTGCTTTGAAATTTGGTTTAAAAAACCAATTTTGTCTGAATTTTTTTAGAGTGCATTATGTTGTTTTTGTGTTGTCTGACTTGCTGCCAGTCTCGTATCCAACGTTTATTCTGGATATGAAGTTTCCATTACAACCCTTTACAGATCATCAGTCCACATCTTTTTCAAAATTTACTTTCAACTTGGCCTTGTGATGTCACTCACTTGGTTTTAATAATTTGTTTATATCGGTTGCTGCTTAATGTCAAAGTCAGCATGTCTGATAAACGTATTAGAATACAGTGCCGTCTGTAAGTTAGTGAAACGCGTGAAATATTTGTCATTGGCGCAATGCTAAACATCCTTAACGAAACTGCTAGTAGAAGCATGAATTCTCATTTGATGAGAGGAAAACATATTGGGTCATAAAGACCAATATTTCAGGCATGTGGGATTACTACAGCGGCCCATTTCCTTTGCAGTACTCGGAGTTAGGTAAGGGTCAAAGCCTTTCATAATTAAGTGAAACATAAGGCCAATGTTATTTCAATGGGAAGGCCAGTTCACTTACTTATCAAAGACTTTGACCTATACCGTGGCAAGCTTGTTTGAAAGTTAAAAAAGAAGAAAAAAGAATACCACTGGACCGCTAATCTGAAAAGAGCTCTAAGTGATCCAGTAT
The DNA here is from genome assembly GCA_026936325.1 of Platynereis dumerilii. Taxonomy (NCBI): domain Eukaryota; kingdom Metazoa; phylum Annelida; class Polychaeta; order Phyllodocida; family Nereididae; genus Platynereis; species Platynereis dumerilii. Next base: position 33,209,725 of record JAPTHN010000005.1, read on the forward strand.
AATAATGTTATAAATTTGAAATGTACTATTAAAACTGTTTGCTACAATTCAACCCGTTTGTCACATTTTTGCGCATTCTAGATTAATGAGCGTATGTGTAGTTTTCAGGACTGCTGTTATTCGTAAAGTAGTAGACCTATTACAGGTGTTGCAAACTGCGGTTTCAAAGCCTGTTTGATGTGTTTTCACTCTTGTACATCTGTGGTGTGATAAGTCAATGTCTCAAGAAGTCAAGGGCAATTTGCCAAAATTGATTGCAGCCAGAGTTGCAGAATTAGGGGGAACGGGGGCACATTGGGACGTGGGGCACTGTGGGACGGTGGGGTTTTCTTGGATCCTGGCAAGGTATATGATATGGTGGTGCCAACATATCTTGTAATTTCACATCCTGATGTTTCCATGGTTTTATAGAAAAATTACAGCCACGTGCAGAAGTATGGCGATCAAAAGTTTGTTTTCCTACCACTAAGGTAAATATGGACGGGTTCAATTCGAACCATTCTGTGGACAAACCATGAACAATGAGGCTTTCTCAGTGCTTGTATGAATTTTATATATCATAACGAACAGTTATGAATTGCTGTCGTGATAAACCCACTCACTGGTGTCCGAGAAATTAGCATTTTGTTGTAAAAGTCTAATCAGGGCTCATTGGGACAGTGAATTCAGGGCACATTGGGACACACTTAATATGGCAGAATTTAAGTGTCCAAGGCAACTGAATGACCTTGGACAGCACACAACAGGTATTCAGGCCACAGTGAATAGAGGTATAGTGGATTACCATGCTCTGTGAACAAATTTGTCGCAAAGCACTGTGTGTTACTTACATAGATGTCCGCACCCAGGACAGTTTATGTTAAATGTTTAAATCTGTTTAAAGTTATGAACTATTAGCACTACAAGGTGTTAATGCACTGTATATTGTCTTACGCACTACTTATATGTGATATCTATTGCACATGGAGTGTTAAAATGATTTTTTAATTGATGTCCCAATGTGCCCCGGCTGTGTTAGCCGGGGCACATTAGGACAGTCATTTTTACGACTCTCTGGCTGCAAAAGGGTAGGTGCAGTCTAGTTTATTATGCCTTGCATTTAAGCTCAATAGTATTGGTGATATTCATGCAAATGTCTGAGTTCTTCAGTGCTTTCAGCATTGAGCAAAATTAGTAGACGTGAAAAGCGTCCCAATGTGCCCCCGTTCCCCCTACTGCTGAGATGACCAAAAACAAACTTCTATTTATATCATATATAAAATCTTATAATAGTGGTCCCAGCAATAAGAATCCTTCTAACGACAAACCATCATGCATCATTCTAATAACACGCCTACGATCTACATCTGTGTGTCCGTGCAGAAATTTCAGTTACCATTTACTCATCGACTTTTACGTTGTTTATGTTGTTTGATAGTTATGTATGGGGGAGTTAATGTGATAGATAGTTAGTGCAGTCTCTAAGACTTCACACACAATTCCGTTCACTCACGAGGGATGATCGATGAAATGGGCGGGAGAGTGGGAGTCCTCAACATTCCCACTAATATACCCACTAATATTTGAGTTAAATCTCAGGTCACATGACCCCCACAGTTGCCAGCTATCAACCCCTCCCACAGACAAGTTACTCACTCAAACTATCCACCTATCCTTCTTTGTTGCTCTCATACTTCAGATGGGAGCCCCCAATGGTCCAACTCCTCCCTCATTTACGTTTTCATACTCCACCACTCATCTGCCACCAGGAGTGCATGAACCATATATCTCATATTTTACTCCACAGAGGGCAGCATGTGTTTTCTTTGTTTTAAGCTGGAGACACTGACAAACCAAACGCCACCTACCAGGACGAATTGCTCCCGCAAATCAGGCTCTACCTGCCTGTTTATAACATCTTAGGAGCTCTTAGGCCTCCAGCCAACATCTGCTTCCCATCTACAGGAACATTTCAACAATTAACCACTTTCAATTTCATAGCCTATTCACGTTTAAACACGTACATGTCACTCTAAATACCAGTACCAAATGTCCATAAAATATTCCCTTACTTTTACATTGTTTAACACGACAGCATCACTTCACGATAATTCATTTTAAACTTCTTTTACTATAATGGGCATTTTCTAGTTTTACACATTTTCCCCATTTAGACAGGGGTTGGTTGTCACTATGGCAGGTTGTCACGCCGCTGGAGCAAGTTAATTGTCACACCAGTTTATACATAGTTATAGGCACATTTGTGAGCTTTTATGAATCATCTCTGATTCTTTCTTATAATCTGTATTAATTGCAGCTGTTATTTAGAACTAAATAGTATTTACGTGGAATCTCAAGTTCTTTTTCATGCTGTTGAACTGTGATGTTACACATTAACTTAGTGTCACAGCTTGCATCGCTATTCTCTGGCATTGCAATATATGTAAAATAACTACAAGCTGTGATGTCATTTTATGCTCGGTCTGATTCCCCAGCTTCTAGCCAATAAGAATCCACCTCGACTGAGCATCATAGTTTCAACTCAATATCAGAGTGAAAAGTAGGTTAGAATAGCCTCTGCAAGTGCCACGTCGGATAACTATGCATCACAGAAGCCACATGTTTACAAATATTGAGAATTCCTTTTGTTTATAGTAAAGTTTAAAGTTTTAAATTGGAAAGTTTGCAGATTAATCTAACAACTCTGCTGGGATTATGTCAACTGTAAATGCTTACAAATAGCGGGGCAGGTATGTAAAAAAAATAGTGCATTTATACATAGAAGCATGAAACTTGGCACACACTTAAAAAACATCTATACAAACATATTTGGATAGGGAGCCACTTCAGATTTAGTGGCTACTGGCAGCCATTTTCCAAAATGGCGGCCAATTCTTCCATTTTGCTGCTTTCTGTGCAGTTCCCACAAATAGAATACATGCAAATAGTGTTTTTTATTGCTTCTCTAGGTATTCAGTACATTATTCTAACATTTCTTGGTAGCCTGGACTACATTCAGGCTAGCTGGAATCCGTTTTGGTAGAAATATTGATTTAAATACCGGATTTCGCGGTTAGGCATGGTTACGCCAATTCTATATAAACACAGGCTTCAGCACTTAAATATTGGCATAGGCTTAAATGTAGTGATGTTCCTAAACTTCTTAAAACGTGCCTTGATATCCAGGTTGATCTACATGAACGAAACTACCCAATGCTGGTTATCCAAAATCTGTACAATCTCAAATGGTCTAGAGAGTGCAGGTGTTACAGCAGCTTCTATGAATAAATCTTTGTTTAAGAAAGCTCAAATTAAAATAATGCATGAAATAAATGATAGTGACTCAAATCCGAAACTTCGAACTTACAAACAATTCAAATTTGATTTACGACTAGAACCGTATCTTAATTTCAACCTGCCAAAATCTATCTTCCAAAGTATAGCCGATTTAGACTGAGTTCACATAATTTACATATCGAACTAGGTCGACATAAGCGCCCCTACATCCCTGCGGAGAATAGAATATGTAAGAGATGTGATTCCAATTGTGTTGAAGATGAATTTCACTGTTTAATTTGGTGTAACCATTGGAAAGACACAAGGGTAGAGCTATTTGAAGTAGCAAACAAATTTATAGAAAATTTTTCAGTGCTTATACCCCTTTCACACCAAGTTCGTACAGGCTCGTTTGAGCCAATTATCCAACCAGCCAGCCTCCGAGAAGGCATACGAAATGATAGGTAATGAATCAGCAACAGTCAGCAGTCATCAGCAACTGTACGTTAGATTTTTTGGAAAAATTAAGCATGTTTAATTTTTTCTTGCGGATGGTGGCGGTTGATTTATACGAAATAATACGAAATTCCTGCTAAAATGCACACACTGGCACGAGATTAAAGGAGCTGTGCACGACACTAAACGAATCTGTACGAATTTGTAGGGGCCTGTAGGAGCCAGTACGCAATCCAGAACGTGGCCAGTACGCCAGTTATTATCCAGCAGTCACCAGCAGTCCTATTCCAGTTCAGTTGCGTACAAAGTTGCGGATTTAACAGTGCACAAATCTGCAGTTCATTGCGTGCTTTTACGTCAGTGTGAAAGGGCTTTTAGTCAAAACGAACAGTTCCTTTTAGACTTTTGTCTCATAAAAATGAAGATGTTTTATTTGCTCTAGGTAGATTCCTAAATACCGTATTGAAAACTGACAATATTATCTGAATATATTTAGCTCCCTCCAAGGTGGATGACAAATGGCACTGACACTTCCCTCGCGTGATCTGTGGTCTATGCTATTGTGTATATATTATTTAAATGTAAATATCCTTGCTATGTTTGGTTGTCATTGTCTTTTATGTTGTCAACAGTATTAAAGTTGGTGCTCTGTATCTTAACATTGAACTCTGCTTCTGATTCTATATATTACATATGTACTTGATGTGCTATATATAACCTGAATGAGTGCTGACTGCGTCTTTATTTTACTTTTGAAATATCCCTATTACTTAAATGAATTGTACATATTATTTTTGCTTGTGATTGTATATCCCAGTAGTTTGTAGTCTATTGTTTTTGTGTTATTACACATTCATATATTATTATTTTTATTTCATATTTTTTCCTTTTTCGATGACATATGTATCTGTTTGATGCTTTTTTATGTCAATAAAATTCTATATATATATATATATAAATCTCAAAATGAGTTACTTTTCTGAATTCCTTGTAGAAAGAGCTTTCAAATGAATGGTCACATCAATGGGTTTCATAAATCTATTTTGAAAATGGGAAAAGATGTAAGTAAAATGTTTTCTGAAGATTTTGGTTTCAGTTTGATTTTGACTAAGAATTAACGAAAATTATTGATGCGACCATTCATTTGAAAGCTCTTTTTACAAGGAATTCAAATATGTAGTCTATTAAAAAATTGATTGAGCTTCTACGAAACAATGGGTAATCGTGAAAACGCTGCATTTTCTTCGACAGTTCAAACAAAATGTACCCTGACTACCCTAAAATTCCTCATTTCAATCCAGGAATCAATTGATAATGTTTTTTGGATCAGCAGAATGAATAATGAGCACTGTTTTCATACTTTAAAATTATAGGCACTTCACGGAAAGCAAGAAAATGAGATAATTAGCCGCCATTTTGGAAAATGGCTGCCATGGGTCAACCAGGTCAAATCTGAAGTGGCTCCCTATCTAAATATTTTCTTTAAGACGTTTTTGAACTGTGTGCCAAGTTTCGTGCTTCTATGTACAAATGCACTATTATTACCCTATTCATGACAAATCTGCCCCGCTAAAAGCCGACATTTGTATAGATTAGACTGGGGATAGCAAATGATATATCATTGGGATCACATCAACACTTCTTTTTTGATTACAGAATAAAATGTATAAATAAGGTGCACAAGGCACTTTATAAAAGGGGCACGCCTATAACTCCTGATACTGCAAGTTTTTAAAAACCATAATTGATCTGAAAAATCAGCATATGATAAACTTAAAAATAACCGACACCAACACGGTCCAGCAGCCATTTGATAAAATAAAATTGGCTTGCAACTTGAACCATCAACTTTCAGCACAGTTTTCAGAGCTGCCAAAGAATAGTGAAAAACCATAGTGCCATACCAGTGCTCCACACGGAGTCTTATAGAATGGGGTGCACAAGCTGTGCCAAAAAAAATTAGTGAAATGACTAAGTTAATTATATAATTTAAGTCAACTATATTATGCTATGACCAACAATAATAGTCAAATTTCTAACTTACAGTAACTTGAATAACTAATTTAGTCTCTTAACTGAGGTTTAACTTAACTAGTAAAACAAATCAGCTAGGGTGTAGCCTAACCATTAAAGTGGCCTTATCAGTCTTTTAGTTCATGGAATATTTTTAAAATGTTTTGCAATCCATATAATAATTTTTAATTCATTATGACATTTCTAAAAGGATGGAGCTCCATCCCTTTCATCAGGTGTTTTTAATTTTCATCAGTGTTTTTGTCAAGGCTTAACCACCTGAACAACAGAATTGACACTTTAGTCTTGTAAAAAAAGATGGTTCAATTTGTGCTTTCAAGGTTCTAACTACAAATTTATGAAATTGCCTTATTTTTCCAATTTTCATTATCCTTTTTGAACCTTTTGAGCCTTTTCTTTAGGAATCGTATGATATCCTCTCTTTGAGAAATTTACTCTATAAACAGCCATTAGGGCCTAATTGTCTTTTCAACTTTTCTTCCAAATTATCATCTTTTTCTGTTTTCTCTTTCAGAAATGGCTAATATGATGAACCTTGTTTTAGCATCGACCTTGTTATTGCTCCTTATGCCAGTATCAATATATGGGAACCCAACAGACCCGCAGCAATTAGCTAAGGCTACAAGTGATCTTGACACAAACTTCGACTTTTCGCCGACTGGCTTTGATTCCGGAGGACAACCGAGAACAAACACAAGAACAAAGGTAACAAGGGTAATGATGTTTGTTTTCAATTGGTTTCATTCCATGGCTGTTATGCATTATGATTGGCCTCGTTTTCAACTCAAATTGACCTTTGCAAGGGAATTACCAAAGGGTGTTTCAGTATGATCATTGTAAATTGACATAAAGCGTATGTTGTAAAGACACTTGATGCCACTAATGTGCTACCTACCCTCACATTATTTAATCCAGGGAGCAAGGAAGCAATCATAGCCAGTTCCAGTTATGGCTGTTTCAAATAAGCAAATCATTATGCTGCTTCAACCAAACAAGGTTAATTGCAAGCGGCGGGGGATTACAATGAATATGTCTGCGAAAGAAATTTAACATCAAAACACAGGACACATCATTGGTAAAAACAGACCCAGAGATAGGTTTTAAATTATGGTTAAGTTTATGGATAATTTGGATATGGTCAGGGTTTGAGTGCATACATGTAGACCCTGTGTTTTTTCATTAAATGTCTGCAACTGATCTCCTCACATGTCAATTTTCTCTGACATTTGATGCATGATATCTTGCTGAAACAGCCATAACTGGCAACAATAATGAGTTAGTTTGAGCAGTGCATATTTATTAATAAGACCACCATGTTTTGGCTAAAGTTTTCAGTTAGTAAGTTTATTTGGGTTGATTTTTATTTGCCAATTTTTGTTATTTTGTAAACGTACTCGGAGCTTTCGCCTGTCTGCCATGGACTGCTTCTGCTTTGTGAATTTTCCAAGTTGGTGACCTGACTGCACATGGTCAAGTCATGAATGACAAGAGTTCGCAAACAATTGTGGCAGGTCCCATTCTTGGTCCCTGTTTACTGAGGACTTGTGCTTCTTGATGGCTATAGCCTATGCTATTAGTGAAATTAGTGAAATACTGAACACAGGTGTTTCCACCTCTGTGCTTAGGTCAGTTTGTCACATATTTACACAAGCACAGGTAATACTAATAATCCTCCCAGAATATGTACATGGTCCCACTGCCATAGTTATTTACAGATCCTGAGTGGCAGTACACTCAAAGACATCACATGGGTATAGAGGTTTATATACATTATGTACACGGAGAAAATGGATAACGGATAACCAATGATGGCTACTCATGCTGCCTTCACTGGTATATCCTCTTCAGGACGACACGTAATCAGAATATGTTATATCAAAAAAATACTGTAAACAGTCTGATAAGTAATACCCAGATAATACTTATGTAAGGTAAGAAATTAAATTAAAATGGAGCTTCAGCACTAGTATAATATAATGATCAATAGTGGAAAGAAATTATTTTGGACTCCCTGGTTAGTCCAGCCATCTTCTTAGATTTCTCTACCAAGCCATTGTTCCTCCTCCATCCCAATTATATATTCTGACTTACCCAAGTCAATTTTTTGTCCTGCATATATTCCTCTCAGTGTTCGGTTATACTGCAGATGCTATTGTTTTCTTGCGTATGTATCTTTTCTTTAAAAACATGTTGTTTGGTTGACAGAGTGCTTCAGAATGGCCACCTGATCAACAGGAAATGACATCACAATTATCCATAGAGATGACATCATCAGCAACTGAGGTTCATGAAGATGGGGTAGAATTGTGGAGCCTCATTGTGGATTGGGTTCAATTTGGCTGTACCACAGCTGGATTTATTGCTAATATCTTAACTTTAGTAACTCTGTATGTAAATGGTGAGGGCTTCTCACAAATGATGGTTCTATTATTTCGCCATCAGGCTTTCGCCGATGCTATTGTTTGTTTAGTCGCTTCTATTGTAATCTTGCAGCCATTTATGTGGCTAACTGGTAATTATTATGTAGATCAGTTTATCTGCCATGTTTGGCACGGCCAAGCAATCTATTGGGGCTTTGTTACTATATCAACATATAATTTAGTATTAATTGCTTATGAGCGTTATGTTTCCGTTTGTAAACCTTTTGATTATGCTGACTTGGAGGCCATGTCGAAAACTAAATTGTATTGCTATTTCTTCCTGTTGTATGTATTTACTATCTTTATAACCCATGGAACTTATATCCAAACTAAATTAATAGACAATGAATGTGTGAATGAGTATGCTGTTAGCGGCGTTCACATGGAACGTTATTTTAAATTTTTCGTTATTTTCACATATGTGACAACTTACTTAATGCCAGCTTTGATTATGGGAACTTTATATGGGTTAGTGGCTCATACTCTAAGGATGCGCGGGAAGGACACCCGTCTGGCACAGTCTCGTATCGTCGATAGGGCCAGTGCCGACTTGACAAAAACGGCAGTGGTGGTGACAGTGATTTTCGTCATAACGATTGGCTACGACCTTCATTACTATTTACTTGGTCACACTGGTGCTGTCGTCTATCACCTAAACACCCCTATCCAGAAAGTGGGCGTCTTCTTATCAAACATCAACTCGACCTGTAATCCCCTTGTGTATGCTCTCTTGATGCCCTTATATAGGCGAAGCGTACGCAAGACGCTCTCCTGTCAAAGAGACAGCCAATTAAAAAAGACTAAAGTGATGTCATCGACCAGTAGCAGTCTTCAAACTTGCGGAACTTCTGTGTCAACCGTAGCATAGCTGGCAAGCTGATATGCTAATCAGTTTGAGGATCTGTATTGGGTCCTTGCCAGTTTTTGGGTCCTTGCCAGTTTTTGGATTTCTCGGTTCTGTGGTTGGAAGAAGCACCTCAAGACAGGTTTTCAATTTAAAAAAACTTTTTGACATTCAACTATATGAAATATGGTTAATGTTATAAGTGAAACCAGACTTTATAATATTATTACTTTTTTGAATAAATCATGTTAATTGATCTGAAGTGAACAAGTTTTGCATTGGAGACCCAGTGTAAAGACATTATTCTATATTAATGACATTAATGATTGACCAGTGCAGCAATGATTATGAAAAAAATCACTGTGTCTTTTTATGTACAATTGAAGTTTATGTACATTTTAATAAATTATTGTGAAGATGCATGCTAGACTGTGTTGATAGATTTTTCGGACTCGTAACGGGATGATGAATTGATGATATCAATTATGATCTAGGGGGGGGCCTATCTAAAACGGGTGGCCATGACATAAGGGAAATGTGCGATGCTCTTCGGCACTCCCTAAAAATCTACGCAATTTTAATTCCCCTGGCCCCTAAATACACCATACATAAGAACTTTCTGTAAAAATATCCCGCATTTAGAATTTTATTCTGACTTCTTAACTCACAGCAAGGAGCTACTCAGTTCAGTTCCTTAGAAGCTCAGTTGTGAACTTGTGATCACTACTATTTATAACAACTTGCACTTTACAATCTTTTGAGTGGAATGTGTGAATGACCTATTCGTATTTCAGCAGGGCTCCATGACACCAGTGGTGTAATTAGGGGATGGGAGGCATTGCTGACATTGATAAGCCCCTGCATGGCATCTTCTGAGAAAAGCTTCTCAATATCTAACAACATTTGGGCTAAAAGGCAAATTTCTTTTTGTCTTTTACCTTGACACCGACTGAGTAGCTACTTTTCATCCAAAGAAGTCTTGCTGTGCACACACTCTTAACAAAAAGGTTTTATATGGAATCTTTAAAGGTTCTATAAGCTGGTATAGATAAGGAACCCTAAAAGTTCTATATTCAACTTTTAAAAATGTTCCAACAGCAAACGAAAACGTTTAAATAATCCAGCTGCACTGAACTCCTCAATGGAACCCCTTTCTCTCAAGTTGGGAGGATAGGGTCCCATCACAAGGCCTTCCGACCAAGTATTGAACCTTTTCAATTCAATTGGACCCTCAAAAAAAATTTTGTGGCTGTGGGTTCTTCATACATACCTTCAAGAACCTTTGGCGTCAAGAGTGCATGTAATTGTAAAAGTTACTGAGAAAAGAGACAAAATGACTCTCTTAAAGATTGAATAACAAGACAACCCTAGTATAACGTTATCTCTCCTACTATCAAAGCTGATGTATAGATTACAAGGAATTGCATGAGTGGCATTAAAAGTGAGATTCATCAACATCAGATAAGAAGCATACAATTTGTGATGCGAGGTTGTTTTCCTTCGACAAGCACAAATCAATGATGTTATATAATTACCATGCCTAATAGAAGCACTATTTTATGCTTTTATTACCAAGTCATGTCATCAACAAAAAGCCATGATGGCTGTCTTTATCCCCTCAATAATGGTTATGACATCGCGATCCTGCCGTTTGAGTTATTTTTGTGTTGAGACGACACCTAATCTGAGCGCACTGGAAAAAAGGCACAATGTCATTCATAAAAGTAACATCGATGGAGGGCTGCTATAATTGCAGGCTTTGGAATTTTGTTTGGTGAAATTAATAATAATATTCTTTTTTTACCCAAACATATTTTTCTTATTTTTCTAATTGGAAATTGATGTACAGTTTTTGTAGGCCTTTCATAAACTTGTCACTAGAAGAAAAAAAGTAGATAAAATACAGAAAAAAGTGATTTTTGGAAACTTTATTGTACAAATGTAAAAGAATGTCACATATGAAGTTCATAATGATTATGAAGTCATTTTGATGTCATTATCATACATGTATATGATACTTGTAACAAGTTGTAATGTCTTGTAATGCTATAAGTTTTTCAACTCTCTACTTCCTGAACCATTGCTGAGCTCTGTTGTCTTGGATGAGCAGTTACACCGCAGGTATGTGACCAGGTTTAACGAAAGTCAGTTTCTGCATGTACCCCGGGTAAGGCATGAATTTGCAAAGCAAAGTTTAAAATACAGAATTCCATTAAGATACAATGAAATGGCTGAACAAATAAGACAAAAAATATTTAGCCACAGTTTTATTGGTTTTAAATTGTATGTCAAAAATTGTCTTATCAACGACTATGAAACTGATTGTAATATCATTGACTGTTATATTTGTTCTCAAAATTAGAATCTATTTTTTAATATTTTTTTTATTAATTTTATTTACTATAAAATATTATAGACTTTTTGCTATGCTTGCATCACCCTCCAGTCGCACTGTGAAGTCACCAGTCAGCCTTGGTAAAAAATTTTGATATATATATATTTTTTTCTCTAATCTTATTTTCACATTTCAACTTGCATTATAAAATTTGTCTATGTAAACTTTTTGACTGGTGGCCCCTCGGCAGCGGCAATTGATAGCCTTAGAGGGGTCTCCAATGATCTTGTAACTTTTTGAAACAAGGCAAATAAATATATCTGAATCTGAATCTGAATCTGAATCTGAATCTTCAAGGTACGGTTTAGCACCAGTAATTTCATCACTCTGCTTACCCACAACATTCTGCATACATTGTCCATAAATCACTCTTTTATTGTGGTCCATCAAGGATTCACTCTTTTATGGGTTCCGAGACTGATGAGGAAATGGTGTCAAGATAGGTCTTTCTGGTTCTGTGACAATTACCAAATCATTGTGGTCACACACATAAGCAATTTAATATGGTATGATGCTTGTAAACATGATGACCAGTTCTCTAATAGGTCAATTGCCTCCAGCTAATTTTAAAAGCTTAGATGATAAAGCACTTGTTTCTTTTCAGTTACTGACCTCAAGTCTTTTGAAGTTCATACTGTTGGTGTAGTTAGAAGATCAAAACGATTCAAGTGCATTTTGCTTTAACCTTTGAGCTCCTAAAAGTGAGAGAGACTCATTTCAGATCATATTTAGGAATATAATATTGCCTGTCAACTATTTAAAAGTTAAGATGCACTCAAAAGATCATACAGCCATTTCCTTTGTTGTTATAATTTTTCCCGAGGGTCTGTCATCAAAATCTGACCAGAGTATAGATACATATAGTAGTTTATTAGATTATGAAACATCATAAAGACACATCATACATGTCTCATGTATATGTTAACATTTTACATGTACAGTACAACCCAAAGTAAGGTAAGAAAAATTTCTTTCAGAAATCTTGGGTTTACCTATTTTGCAATAGTTTCTCCTCTCCACCCCAAAACTCCATGCGACTACCTTTGACACCTCAAAAAAACCTTATATTAGTCCATGTCAAGAACTCTGTTATAACAGTTACCAATGTAATTGCAATTATCAAAGGGACACAATATATCTAATGAATCAAACAAAACGAGGGTGATGGAGTTTAAATTGGTGCTGTTAAAATGTAATTTTAATGTAATTTTAAAAGGTATAACTTTTCAAATAGGTAAAAGTAGGAAATGATTCCGAGGTAGCCAAAAGGTGTGAAAGGGGTAGTCGTACTTTATTGTGGGTTGTACTGTATATAATTATATTGTCTTCTGTTTTCAAACATAGTATGTAACAGCGCCAGCCTGGAGTAGTAGCATATTTAGAGGTGGGAGGACATCGGGCCATGGTGTGCCCACTCAGAGTCACAAACATAAAATGATGGAAGAGATGGGAAATGCTGACGAATGCTGTGTGCTAATTTTGAAAAATGAAACTATTCCGTTGTACCCTATCTTTGAATGAAAGAATGGGGAGAATGAGATTGCCACAAATTTCAAAATATTGGGACAGATCTTCTTTCAGTCCTGCATCCATGAGACTGGATGTAAATTAAATATCGAATATTGAAAAATGTTTTGCAAGCCATCAGATCATTTTTAATTCAGTATGGTGTCATTAAAAGGACGGGGGCTTTCATCCCTTTCTTTAGTGTTTAAATTTCAAGGTTTAAATTCACTTGTGTAACAGATTTATCACTTCAATAAAGAGAAAGAAAAATTTTATGGTTCAGTTTTGTACTTTCAAGGACCACATATTATATGCACCGTTAGTCCTATATGCAATTACTCTACTTTTCAAAGTTCCAATTAATTCTTTTTAGTCTTCTAATCTTTCTGTTTATAATGGTATGATTTCTCAAAAGAAATGTACCAAATAAACAGTTCTTAATAGCCTTTTTAAAACTTTTTGCCAAATTATCATCATTTCTGTTTCCTTTTTCCGGTATGGTTATGAACCTTGTATTTTCATCGACCTTGTTATTGCTTCTTATGCCAGTATCGATATATTCGAACTCAACAGCCCTAGAGTAATTAGCCGAAGAATCGAGTGATCTTGACACAAACCTTGACCTTTCTCTGATTGGCTTTGATTCCTGAGGAAAAGTGAGAACAAACACAAGAACAACTATCAGAACAAGTGCAATAACAAAGGCAGGAAAGAGTGTAACAAGGTTCATGATTGTTTACAATTGATGTAGTTCCCTATCATTGCATTATAATTGGCTTCATTTGAACAGAAAACAAAAATGTTCTCCACCGACATTGACCTTTGTAAAATGATTTCAAAAGGGTGTTCCTCTATCGTCACATGCCAGCCTACTTACATTGGCACAAAGTTCAAGATATAAGGATGCTCCTCGCCAGTGTGCCTATCATGTTATAGACGTCCAGATTTTGGCCTGGGCAGAGTAATCAAATATATTATATACATGTATAATGAACCATCTATTGGAGGGCATCTTCAAAACTCTGCTTGAACTTCAATGTGCACTTTGGTCCCAAGTTCCCTGGTCTATTTGGCATCTTGACCCCAAGATATTTTCCAGAAAAAAGGTATAATGAAGGGGAGGTAGTGAAGAGATAATCTGAAAGTTTCAGTGCAGTTTCTGTGGCTGTGCTGTAAAACCTGCTGCGTTACTTTAACGGAGCCCAGCTACCGTACTGCATACAAAAAAGTGCCATTTTTAACCCACAGCAAGAAGCACTCAGTTCGCTTCCTTAAAACTCAGTTGTGATCACAAGGAGCAACTATAGGCCTAATGTGTTTTACAAGCTGAGAAGACAACTTACACGTTACAATCTTTTACAATGTGTGTGAATGACCTTCTCGTATCTCTGCAGGGTTCCATGGCACCAGTCCACTGAAGATATTTTAGATTAGAAGTTTAGAACGTTTAACGACTAACTAAATTAATAAAATGACTATGTCAAAATCGCTAAGAAATGAGAACTTTAGTCCGAATTTAGTCAATTCACTCAGTTAATTAGCCAGCCAAGAAATTGACTGATTAATTTAATCATGTGACTAAACTCCTTGTCATAAGTTAGGCAATTAACTCATAACATTAGTCGTAAATTGGTCAAATTACATTAGTCGCAAGTTGGTCAATAAACTAGTCAGAACCTGGGACATAATATTGAGGCGGGAGATGCAGCACTTTTTTTTTACCCCATGTCAGATTCACAGCAAAATGGCTGTCACCCAAGGAATACAAATAAAATCACAATGCTTTTCTGTACAGCTATCTCCAATTATATGAAAGTGCCAGATGACTACATGATATAACATTTGGTCCATTTTCGATTGCCTCATAAATATTGGCCAGTATATCAAAGACAGCTAATTTTTGCACAACGGTAACACTCATCTATCATTTGTCAATTTGTGATATGATATTACATGTATAGGGTGAGGAAGTGAATTTTTCTGAATTTGGCAGATTTCAAACTTCAGTCGAAATGAAAGGCTTTGCTAATTCATAGCAAATTCATATAAGCAGGCATTAGAAACAGGACAATAAAGATAGTTTTTGTGAAGTTTGACTTGTATTATCTCAAATTGTAAATGTAACATGGCCGTTTAAACTTGGTGGTGCTTCGAAAAAAGTGCTTTCATATTTTCAGCCTGTGAGTGATGAAGACAGTAACGAGGACAACAACATCGTGGTGGCAGGTCTTGTTGACCAACTATTCTAAGATGCCCTATACATAAAATTCCAGGGGATTAAGGTCCGGACTGGAGGAGGGCCAGAAGTTGGCCGCCCCGAAGTCCCCGAAATTTCTTTAAGTGGTAATCCTGAACTTTCTTGGCCATATGGCGTGGTGAACCATCCTGAGTCTACCCATAGTTGCCGTTGGGGCAATCCACATCCAGCCATGGCAAGAAATGACATCACTGGACCTATACGTAGTATGCGTCAGGTCCATCCTTCTTTATTCACATGAAAAAGAAATAAAGGATAATTTTTCTATCTGAAGTCACGACTCCCAAAACCATTGCTTGAGCTGGATTCTTTTGCCCTGTATGTCCTATCGAAATCTTGTAATGATTTTATATAGAATTTGCAATTTCTTCTGTTAACTACAGAATCCACAACAAAACGTCTATACAGTGGTCCCTGCGTTATAAGACCGCCCCTTCTGCAGGAGTCAGGCGGTCTCTCGTTGGGGTACGGTCTCTCGTGGGGGTACATCAATTGGACAAGTATCAAAATTGATGAATGAGGGACATGATTACGATTAATTATGGATAGCGATGTATCATATTAATGAATTAAATTCCAAGATTTGCACCTCAATTATACTGCATTAAATTGCAGTATTTGAGAATAACTAATTTGGCCTAATAGAAGAGATTCAATTGAATTATTTCAAATAAAAATATTTCAGCAAAGGAGTGGTCTATAGGCTAGCCAATGAGGTGAGAATAATGTAGTTTGAAAAAATTTTGACTATCGAGCCATGCTTCCTGATGTAGCCCATCATTTTCTTACCATTTCTATCTTCTGGCCTTCATGGATGATTTCAGGCCAAAATCATTTTGCAAAGTCACTCTGGCAGTCTTGAGGTCCACCTGAAGCTCTGCAACCACCTTTCTCATGGAGGTCGCCGGTACCTTGTCAGTTTTGTCATCAGTGACTCCAGGAATGCTCCATTCCTCTCTTTATTAACTCCGCAATCTAGCAGACTTCCCTCTTGTTCCTTTCCCATCATTGATTGCCTTCATGAATCATGATATTATATGCTGGTCGAGAGGTCACTCTGACTACAATATGTATGTTAGGGGCATTTTTAGTCCATTTGTGCACGAAACAAAGCTGACCACCTCTTTCTTTTTGTCTGCTGTGGAGTCATTTTTTGTCAGAGCTCATTCGAACCTTCCACCAGTAAGGCTGATACCATAATGAATATGCTGTATTTATTGCTTTCACAATTTTCCTGCGAATGTGATATGCCTAAAGTTTTATCACAAGGAAGTTTAAATTATTCTATGACATCTCCCCCCCCTTATGCAATTCTTAGATATGCCCCAGCATGGCACTTTCTGAGAAAAGCTTCTTAAATATTATAATGGACTAAGAGGCAAATGTCTTTTTCTCTTATTTCTTGACACTGACTAATTGCTTTGTGTCCAAATGAATCTCGCTGTATAGGATAATGACCAGGAGAGTATCTAGGCCTGTGGGGGCCATGCGGGGAATATGCACTCACTTGCAGCTTCTCCTATCTTCATCATTTCAATTTTGGGCGGGGGCGGGGGAGGGGGTAAGGGCCCGAGCCTCCCTAACATCGGCGTTTATAAAGTTACTTAATGAAATTACGATGATATTATATAACAACTTAACAAGACAACCAAAAACATTATCTCCCCAAACATCAATGCTAATGTTTATAGCATTACAAAGACAGGCAAGACTAAGGGTGTAATTGAACCACATCTGATGAGAAGTACGGTTGGCAATGGGGGCACCTCAAAGCAGGGTTTTGTTGTTTATACAAGCACAAATTAGTAATGTTATGTAATTATCATGCCTAAAAGAACCACTTTATTCTGTTATTATAATCTTGTTATGCCATAAATGCAAACCATAATGGTTAATTTGGTTCGGAGCAAAACCATTCATCCCCGCAATAATGGTTATGATATTGCAATCCAATCATCATCATATGAGCTATTTTTGTGTTGTTACGACAGATGATGGAAACACTGGTGAAAATGATGGAATGTCATTCATATAAAAGCACCATCGTAGGCGGAGTAACATTATTGCAGGCTTGGGAATTTTGTCCGCCGACATATTGAAATATTAGTACACCTCCCACATCCATTCCTTGCAGGGATTGGCTAAATCTAGGTCACATGACTAAGATTAGAAAGCACCGTGTGGACTGACAGGTCAATAGTCTACTTGATACTG
Organism: Platynereis dumerilii; assembly: GCA_026936325.1. Classification (NCBI taxonomy): domain Eukaryota; kingdom Metazoa; phylum Annelida; class Polychaeta; order Phyllodocida; family Nereididae; genus Platynereis; species Platynereis dumerilii. The sequence goes on from JAPTHN010000005.1 coordinate 33,227,106, forward strand.
CCCTCAGGGCATTATCCAAAAACTATTGACTGGACAGAGTTTAAAACTTGTGATGACGTCACCGTTGCCATGACATCACATTCTGACGTCAAAAACTGGGCAGGCCAAATGGTGATGACATGAATTTCTGAGTTGAGTGTTTTTCCCCAAAAACGTGACAACTTTGAAGCCATGATACTCTGTGACTACTGCTAGCATAATCTTGGAATTTGGGGATGTTTCAGTCAACACTGGATGTTTTTCCTAGTCTTTTTAGATCACGATCAAAGCTTTTCTAAACATTAAAAATAGCGCATTCCTGGAACAAAAAATATAAGTTGGCAAAGATGAACATTGGAGGTGTATCAAAACAATTATTGACTGGTTTTGTTCGGGCACCAGTGCTAGCTATCTGGCCCATGGGAGTGAGGTTGGCTACTATTGCCCTCAGGCTGCGCCCTCGGGCAATAGTAGCCAACCTCACTCCCTCGGGCCAAATAGTTTGCACCAGTGCATTTTTTAACATAGTAAACCAACTTTTCCAAGAGATTTATGCTATTTCAAATGGTCAGCATGCAACACGGGGTCAGATACCCATGCAGGTAGAGGGGGGGGGGTTAATTATTCCCCATTATAGTCCTACCCCAAATCATGGGTAAATCTAGTATTTGTATAATACTATTATTTTTTGCCAAAACATATGTTTCTTTTTTTTTTTTCAAATTCGAAATTGATGTGCAGTTTTTGTAGGCCTTTCATAAACTGGTCACTGAAGAAAAAAGGGAGACCAAATGCAGAGAGAATAGTTTGGAAACTTTATTGTAAAAGTGTAAAATAGAAATCTTCTTCTTCTGCCTATGTGTTAGAGACCATCATCTTCACAAATTCTGAAATTAAACAAAAACAATTTGCAGACATTTCTATAGCTTGATTTGGATGAAAAACAATGTCTTCATTTTATTATTAATGTCTCCTTAATTTGGTGCGTTCGTTGCAGGGCATTTACCTGCAACGAACTAGTAGGGCTACTTGCATGAAAGCTGTTGGTGGCCATCAATGACCTCACAACAAGCCATATCAACAGTATCAATCAAATTGAAAAAGATACATGTCAAATTGTAATTAAGTAACGTGTGACCTCGTATGAAGTCTATGATGATTATGAAGTCATTTCGAGCTGTCATTATTATATTTGATGCTCGTGAAAGTTGTAATGTCTTTGAGGTCCGGTTTAGTACTGGTAATCTAGAACAAAGTGAGTGGTTTATCTTTGATCTTCAATAATATATCACCCTTTTCACTCTGCTTGCCCTCCACATTCATTCATTCTACATTATACATTTATCATTCTTTTACTGTGGTCCTTCAAGAATATACACTTTTATGGGTTCTGAGTCTGATGGGGAGATGGTGCCAAGATGACCTTTCCAGTTCTGTAACAATTACTGCCAAATCATCTTAGTCACACACATTATCAATTTAGAAAGGCATGAAGCAGACATGAAGACCAATTGATCAAATTGGTTAATTGCCTCTAGCCAATTATTTTCAGAAGTTAAACCATCTGTCTCTTTTTAGTTGGGTCTTTACTTTTGAAGTTTATAGTTCCTCCGTGGCCTAATTGGTAAGTGTGCTTGTCAACTGGCTTTGAGGGCGTGGGTTCAAATCTCACCCCGGGAACTCACTTTAGTCCGAGCCCATGGGACGTTAAATGGACGCGGGTTGTATCCAGTATTCTATGCTGGGGCAACTGAAAGACCCTGGGCATCCCTGAATTAATAGGGTATGTGCCAGACTCCCAGTCTTCTCATCTCATCATCATATGGCGATCGCCTGCCTCGATATAGCCCACTAAGGTGCTGCAGAGGCATAAAAAACAAACAAACAAACAAACTTTTGAAGTTTATACTGAAGGTGTAGTCAGATAAGCAAAATGATTCAAGTGGATTTTGCTTTCAATCTTCAAAGGTTCTTCAAAGTGTGAGTGATTCATTTCAGACCATATTAAGGAACACAATATTGTGGATCAACTCCTCAAAATTCAAATGCACTCAAAGATCACATGGCCATTTTCTTTGCTGTTGTCATTTTTCCTTAGGGTCTGTCATCAAAAACAACTTCCTTAACGAACTCAGCACTCTTGGCTGAGGATGTATGTTATTCTCCATGGGATCAGAAATATGTGATTTATCACCCGAGGGCTTTAGCCCAAGGCGCAATAAACACATATTCTTCCTGATCCCATAGTTAAAAACCGGTTATACCATGAGACAAACAGTCAAACAGTCAAACATGAGACGATGATAACACGATAACACAACAAAGAATATGGGAATTATTGCACTGAAATACTGGCATGTGATTGGCTGACAGAGGTGTCAAATGGTAATTGCGGTATCAATGAATCGTATAAAAATTTGGACATATTTATATTCTGAGCTGTTTTCAACCTCTATAAAAATAGTATTCAACAGTACCAGACCGAGTATTGCTCCCTGTTATACTCTCGGGAATTGAATGGACCGTGATTCAAAATACTATGTACTCAAATACCAAAAATTCCCCATGAAAAATGTCTGGAAAAAGCGCTCTCCAAAATATACCATCAACCCTTTCTCTATATAAAATTATCTACAATATTTTGACAGACTCCAAATTTACCATCATAGTTGATGTATCCGTCCTTGTTGACATCAGCTTCTCGTATCATCTCATCTACTTCGTCGTCCGTTAGTTTCTCCCCCAAATTGGTCATTACGTGTCTCAGTTCTGGAGCAGAGATGTATCCATTGCCATCCTTGTCGAACACCTTGAATGCCTCTCTGATTTCATCCTAAATGAGAAATCAAAACGATGAAATAACTGTTGAGAGTGTTGAGTGTTATTATCGTTTTCATAGCTATGTGTTTTTTTGAAAACTTCGTTTTGCAGTTAAACCGTGACATCATCGGGTATCTGTCAATGTGATTGGTCTAATCTTCAATCTGTGACATATCAGTTCAGAGTTTGACATCACAGTTTTTGACAAAGGAATTTAAAACTGCCAGGCAATGTTACTATATGTGTACAACCACAACAAACAACGCATGTCTAAGCTGAGTGGTCTGTTTGGTTCAGTTACAATTCATTGAAGCATCTTTCAACCAGGGCAGGCTAAACAAGTGAAACATCCATGTGTCAATGCACTTCGTCAGTTTCCTGAGATCTGTGTTTGTAATAAACAAAATCATTCCACTTAATCTCTGACATAACAGTTTTGGAATGAAGCAAATTGCAAACTTGAAAAACACGTAGCTATGAAAACGATAATAACAAAAAATAGTGTAAGTGTTCATGAGAAAGTAGCCTATGATTGCTATACAGTGATTAACTATTGCATATAATTGTTGGGTTATAAAAGAAAATACTGCATGGGTTTTTAACTTCCAATTTTCCAAATCAATGGTTTTACACTGCTCACATTATTTAAGGGACCAAGGCAGCAATGATGTATAGTCAGTTCCAGTTATGGCTGCTTCAACTAAATATGAATTACAGTCGACGAACGACGAGTACTTACATTTGGCTGTTAGTGGACTTCAATGACCTCATAGCAGGCCCTATCCATAGCATTGAACTAAGCTGTTTAAAACGTGTCATTGAGTAACTTGTGACCTCATTGGCACTTAGTTGGTCTCTAGATTTGATAACATTGCAAGTATAGGCTATGACTTCATAAATTCCTTATGACTCTTTAGGATAACATGGCATGTATAGGGCTCTGACCTCACAAGGAACATTTCAGTCCAGATTTGTAAGAACTTGATGTTCGTCTACTGTAACTATCAACAATAACGAACATGAATGTCTGTGACAGAAATTTAGTGACAAAACAGGGTTAGGTAAATTTGAGTTAAATTTAGGTGAAGGCTTATGGATAGGGTTAGGGTTTGAATTTAGGTAGACCCTGTGTTTTATCAGTAAATTTCTGCAACCAATCTCCTGTCATATCAATTTTCTCTCACATTTGATGCATGATGAACTATATCTCTCTGAATCAGTCATAACTGACAGCAATAATGAAAAAACCCATTTCTCTATTATTTGTGTGAACAGTGTATGTTATTGAAGACACCAGTCTTACCTCGTGGTCTCCATCATTCATCTTTCTTGCCATCATCGTCAAAAACTCTGGGAAGTCTATGGAACCACTTCCTGCAAAAGCAAATGTGTATTTTTGTTTTAAAGTCAATGGTTCACAAATAGGAAACTATCCTTTGACAGCCTTGCTTTTATTTTTTTATATTCAACAAAACCACATAAAATTTGATAATATACATGTATAATAAAGTCAGCACAAAGCAGTTGTTTGACTGTCCAAAAAAATGAAGTGAAAATAGTAGTGAGTATTAGTAAGACACCGATTCTGAGCTAGGGTTCCAACATGCATTTTTGTCAAATGTGAAATACCACCATCTGCCAATTATCAGCATAACGATCTCCATATGGATTTCTTAACACCCAATTGCTTACCATCAGCATCAACATCTCGTATCAAATCAGCCAGTTCTGCCTCAGTTGGGTTTTGTCCGAGGGACCTCATGACAGTTCCGAGTTCTTTTGGAGTTACCGTTCCATTTCCATCTTTGTCGAACAAGGAGAAGGCCTCCTTAAATTCTGGAGCAGAAAAAAAGGTGTTTAAGTTGTTTGTAGAAGCGGGTCTATTAAACTTAATTCAGTTCAGCTCAATTCAGCTGCAGACTAATATTTTTTAATAAATGCATGTATGTATAGACAGCATTAGACACTGTCATGCATATATATAGGTATTGGTAAAGGTACTTTTATTTAACATGGGTAGCCAATCTAAGTCAGTGACTTGTTTCCAGTTGTGCCAATGGCACCTCCCAATTTACGTCTGATGGGAACAAGGACGTCGCGGAATGACATGATGGCCAGCCTGGGGATTGAACCTGGGTCCGTCGCTTGTGGGGTGAGCACTCTACTGACTGAGCTACAGGGGCTATATATAATGTGGTATGCTGACATCTGTCTCAAATGTATGTATCATAAAGAGCGCTACTGAGCAGTTTTAAACTGGAATTGGCGCTATATAAATGTCTATTATTATTATTATTATTATTAAAGAAGAACAAAACATTTACAACAGGTGGGCCTTTAATGATATGTGACTGCCAATCAACACTAAAATATAAGGTTACAACTGAAATTGCCATTGTCATTTCCTCTTCAATTAATCATCAAATACATTGAAATGAAGTGTCAATTTCAATATTTCGCCTAATGCTTACCTTCAATTTGCTGCTGTGTCAGGTTTTCTGCCTGCAATAAATAAACAATCAAAGATAAACACTTGCTAGATAATAGAGCTGCTGATAATATGAGTCATTTGAGTCGTTTATGCATGTGTGTCACTTTCAGTTCAAATTCAATTATTTCATCGAAACTTTGCTTTTGGTGTTCTGAAAACACCCATTGTAATTTATTCTCTTGTCACTGTGTGATAAAAAGCCCACTATTTTAGTGATATAACACACTAATGTTCCCATTTTCAAGTAGAATTAGAAAACGAAAGCACTTTGCTATGATGTTTCATTTTTAGCAAGCCGGTTTTACAAACTTCTCTTTGATTGAACGAGGTGTGACTCCAAAGGTCATATTCACAAACGAGTTTTTTTAAATCCTCTTCAGGATCAAATCAGATTTCAGAAAGAAATCAAACAGTTTGGAGAGAATGAATCCAAAATTGTGATTGATTACAGAATTTGATTGTTAAATGTCAAAGCTTAAAAATTTAAAAACAAGACTTTCATTGCATTATGAGAGAACTAATTATGCAGGGTGATTTTACTTATTTTACTGAATCGTTTTGAAACCAACGTTACTGCTTGATAAGCAAAATCTTTACCCAATTATCATTCAGCAACATCTATAATTTTCCATCATTAATGTTATATTTAAAATATACCATATAATTCATAATTTTGAATTTTCCAAACTTACCATGTTTTCAGTTGAGAATGGAGATTCAAACTGTTGTAAAATATTGTAAAATAGGTGGGTGTATCAAAGGTGTATCATTATCTAGATAATGATTTTGTATGTCTCATATTAGCCTGCACTGGACAGGTTGAATCAGACCACTTAGGACTGAGGTGAATGATATCTTCTAGACTGATGAATGGTTGGGGCTTTATGTCCTGTGTTTATACACTTGACAGGCTAATTAGGACAGGAGGAGGACACAGTAATGAGGCAAAGGATGGTTCAAACTGCCGTCCAACATACATGTAGGCCCAGGTGACCCAGCAAGAGCTGGATTCGAACCCTGGAGCCAGCAATTGGTAGTCCAGCACACTACCACTAGACCAACCCTCCTCCCTAGGACTGAGATGGAGAGTGTATAATCATTTCTTATATATTATAATATATATGAACATCTTTTTCAATTTTAAGTTACTGATTTAGTTCAACATTTGACTAATTTAACTTATAGTCATTAAGATAATTAATAATTGACTAAATAACTTCGGCGACTTGTCCTGATAGCATTGCAAGCATAGAATATGGCCTCACTAGTTGTGTTTGAGTAATAAAGAATAACATGGCAAAGATAGGGATATGACATCACAAGGAACATTCAAGTGCATTCTGTAAGTAATAAGCACTTTTAATTCATTAGCCATAAACCAATTTTATTGCTAACCTTCCTTCTGTAATCAATCCCAGGATGGACACATTATAATCAAGACTTCAGTTTCTTGACTATGACAGTTTTAGTCTTACAGTATTTTGAAAATTTTAAAAATATACAGTGACCGGTCAGGCTTTTATTTTGCCGCAATGCGACACTGTTATCTTTTAATATACTTTAGTATCTTTAAGTATCAGATAAGAGATAGGTTTCAAAGAAATTATTCACACTTAATAACGACTTGATCTGAATGGGAGTAGAGTGGAAAGTGGTTCTTTATTAAAACCAAAATTCTGTAAAGACAAAATTCAGTTATGACACGATTGAATGTGAAACTATCAGACAAAATGCATTATCATCAATATTTGAGACGTCAACTTATTGATTTCATAGCGGATAAATTTCTTTCCAAGAAAACTGAGTGGCTGGCGATTAATTAAAATCCAGGCAGATGAATGCTGAAGATATAGTGAGGTTGACTTTGAACTCATCTTGGTGGAGCAAGTCAAACATATGATCAAAGCTTTACCTTCAAATTTAGAATTTGTTGGTGAACAAACAAACAAATTTGTTGGTGAACAAACAAGCAAAAATTGAATCTTACACTGGGGCAATTCCGTAAATTCTGATTCACAGATTTGACACTTTAGCAGCTTGTTCAGCCCTACCATTATAGCTTAGCTATTTCATTGTTATCCAGACATGAGGGCAGGTGACACTAGCCATCAACCAAAGCTTCAAGTGCAACAGGAGCTGAGCTACAAAGTAAATATCGAGCATGTGTCGGACGTACATCACACAGGGTACGTCTGACACCATGATATTTTGCCATAGCTAGACTCCTGTTACACTTGAAGCTTTGGTTGATGGCTTGTCTGATACTCCTATTACCTGCCCTCATCAGTTATGACACATCATATTAAAGTCTTCATGTAAAACGGTCACTGGAATTAGAGGTCTTTGCATGAAAGCATGCGAAACAGTTTTAAAGAATAAACACTCTACTTGGTTTTGTTTGACACTGTACTGGCTTAAAAATGTTTTTGTGATGTGTTTATTTCAGTTATCGTCAAAACAGACCATTCAGCACATATCAAATCAAGAAGCATAGGCAGTCTGGTGAAACTGGGAACTGCATGCTGCTGCCACCCGGCACGAAAGTTGATTTTGTACACTACAGCTTTGCTGTCCCAAGAAATAGTTCCTATTTCATTGCACATTCACAAAAATTATTATTCAACATTGGTGTATACCAGAGTCAGACTCTGCAATCACATTCTCTAAGGAAGAAGACAAGGCCATCAGCACACTCAGAAACAGCCCCGGTGTCTTCCAGACAAAATTGTGTGTGTTCCTCTGATTGAAATGATGTGGACGCTCGCAGGAGCTTGCGGAATAGCACACTAATCACTAGGTGGCAACACAAGTCAGCATATGTTCTGATCTGTGGCAATGCAAGAGCAGTCCACTTGTAGACAGCAGCATAGGTGTCAATTAACAAACGCATTTAAGGTAAGCAACTAATTAGAATATTAAGAAACCAACAGGTAACTGTCAAAGCCAGTTTGCAAATTGAAAAAAAAAAGAAAATAATTCTTTCAATGGTCTATCAATCTGCAAAGAGCTGCTGTGATGAACGTGCTGTAAACCACCATTTAAATATTTGTTTTCTTTATCGCCCATTGAAAGACATGCCAGCTATATAGCTCTATGTGTCATGGGTCGCATCCAGAGATACCCTATCTCCAGTCTTATTACAAAGCTGGAGCCTTACAAACATTTAATTAATCTCAGTGTGCTAACCCATCTGGTATGAGTAAATAGTCGATGCTTGCTAAATGTGACATAAAGACACTTCGAAAATAAGCTGTACATCTTTAACGACAGCTACAGCAATGAATTTAAAGAATTGTCATCACCTGTATAAAAAAGTTGTTTTTACGGCATCAGTGGTGTAACTGGGGGGTCTCGAGCAGGGGGGCACCTGGGGGGGCACGCGATTCTCTGGGGGGGCAACCTCTATACTAACTGCATATTTTAGCCAGAGTTGGAAAGTTCATATGGGGGGGCACCTGGGGGGGCACAGGTCCAATATGGGGGGTACGTGCCCCCCCCATGCCCCCCCCCATAGGGACGCCACTGTACGGCATAGGCCTATGTCATTGCTGTAACAGAAACTTCCAAAAAGGAAAGGGGAGCTCAGTGGCTTTACAGTGCACTTTAACAAAATTGGGACTGTTCCTTTTCAGCTATTTTCAGTTCACTGTCCATGTATTTAGAGCTCTTTGCATAGATGTGCCCCAGCACATAACAAATCAAGCAGCACAGGTGTCGATAAACAGACTAACTTACTTATTTAAGGTATGCATCTGATAAAAAGAATAGGAAATCAACAAGTAACTGTCAATAACGTGGCACAGCCAGTTTGTAAAGAAGAAAATAAGTTTTCCGATGGACTACCAATCTGCTATATAACAAACTGTATTATTGAACATTTCATGCTTAAAAGGGTTCCGCACTACTGCTAAACAAATGGAATGAGCATGTACGTACATGTTTTGCCCAGTACACACTAGTATTATTTCTGCGATGTCATCGTATGCGAGGCTGTGGCAACCCCTTATTCTCTAGAGTATGTATAGGGTGCCAATTTTTGTTTACACTCTTGCTCATAAATATAGAATATAGGAAAACAGGAAAACTACCATTGAATTGTAGCTACACCATTTTAATTAAATAGTTAAAATCGCACTTTTAAGAACTTAAGTGGATTCTTGACGAGTTATTTGAAGTCCTCATTTGAATATTTACTTAAATCTTTGAAAATTTGGGAGGCTGAAGGAAAGCGAATAAACGATGCAAAAATAGTCGAAATAAAAATTTTATGTAGGGCTAGAAATCCATCCAAAATTGTTTACTTGTGAAAGTTACTGGCATCAAAGGAAAGATCAACCTTTAAATGAATCAATTCAGTGGTCATTAGCATGTGGAACCTCGGAGACAAATAATCACATTACAGACAAAATGGGTCATATTTATGCTTGGTCCAATCGATCAGTTTTTTACATTTTCAGATTCCAAGACTGCATGATAACCAGGAACGTTTTATTGATATTGATTTTTACACCCAATGTGTGCTCTGCCAAAATGTACTATAATTTCAACTAGAAATTGTTTTGGCTGCTCGCAATTGAGAGTTTATCACAATGAACAAGGTTGGTTTATCACCATTGTTCATCAAAACCTCAAAATAGGCAAAATCCACTCCAGCCATTCATATCGGGCTAGTTGAGCCTCTTCTCAGCATGTTGGAGTTAATTTTATAAATCTGGACCCACCCAAAGCAAGGGTAAAAAATAAAACAAAGATCATGGTTATTTCAGTATATTCCATATTTATGAGCAACAGTGTACATTCTAGGGGCCTGAAATCCAAGACGGCCTCCAAGATGTACACGCACCAGCAAAAGAAACGAAACACTGGATTTTGGATTATAATTTTGCAAAGAAATTTTTTTAGATAAAATAAGTTATATGGTATCGATCCTTAGATCAACTAGTGTCTTTGTCCCAAAAATCATTTGGATGTGACCATTTCCTGTTGGCTTTTAGACTTGTTTATCACATTTCAGTTTTTGTAATCAAATATGACCTTACCAACAAGTTATACCAAAAATAATGGCACCATTTTAAATAATGCCCAAACAGACGATAATAGCCGAAAAATTACCACAGCAAATCTATTTTTTAATTTTACAGGACAATTTGAAAATTGGAGTTTTGCACATTTCAAAATGTAGCAGACAAAATCACAATGGTTCGGGCCCTTAGAATTGAACTTTTTAAACAAAATTTTCAGACAATTTTACAATGTTGTCTAAGAACTACCACAATTTTTTTTTTCAGAACAAAATTCACAGTTTAACACAATTTTTTGCGATGACGAAGGCAATATTCGCATTAACATGACTTGCACACAATTTTAAAATGAAAAAACAATCATACTATTAATTCACGGACCCCTTACGCTACTCCCACCAAACTACTCATTGCCCAGTAATGAAAACTTGCAAGTAGCTTTTCTGTATTCTCTACAATGTCCTTAGCTGGGTTTCATTCAATTTACAGTCACAGATATTGAGATGATGTTTTCCCATAATCTAAACGTGAGCCATCAGAAAACACCCTTTCTTGCCCTTCCCTCACATGCCTGCTTTCACGGGTCTTATGCTAGTATGGATCAAAGCGAGATGTTCCAGATTATTGAGTGCAGACACGGAATAAACAAATGTGCCAGTAAAAAAGTTCCAGGTCCATAGTTCCAAATAAAGTTTCTCATTTCAGAATTGAAGTGTCATTCTGAAATCTGAAAAGTTCCTACAGGGGTTGCTGTGGTCTAGGACTCCAACAATTCCAGCAAGTTTGTCACTATCATTTCCTTCTGTGTTTAATGTTATCAGCCAGCAAAACAGGCGGAAAACAATTTTTTTTTTCTTGAAATAGCAATGTGATTATGCGTGATGCCTTTTTAACCATCACCATTTTCTAAACGCACTTGAGCAATGACGTCATAGGTCTCATAAGAACAATAGAAAAAGTTAAATGACTGAATGATGCAATAACACTAAAAATGACCAAACATATCAGGGCAGATCACAAGCTTTGACAATAACCAATTGCCTGATTGGGTTTATGTAATCATTTTTCTGCCTATTTTGGTTGGCTTACAACATGTTGTGCCTATTTTCATTGGCTCATAACATTTTAACACAGAAAGATATAAGAGTGGGAAAATTGCTGGAATTATTGGAGTCCTAGACTACAGCACCCCGTTTAGGAACTTTTCAGAATGACACTTCAATTCTGAAATGAGAAACTTTACTTCGAACTATGGACCTGGAACTTTTTTACTGTCACATCTGTTTATTCCTTGTCTGGACTAAATAATCTGGAACATCTCGCCTTTTGATCCATTTTGCTTTTTTATTTTAAAATTGTGTGCAAGTCATGCTAGTGTGATTTTAAGAATATTGCCTTCGTCATAGCAAAAAATTATGTCAAACTGGGAATTTTGCTCTGAAAAAAATTGTGGCAATTCTTAGACAACATAGTGAAATTGTCTGAACATTTTATTAAAAAAGCTCAATTCTAAGTGCCCAAACCATAGTGATTTTGTCTGCTACATTTTGAAATGTGCAAAACTCCAATTTTCAAATTGTCCTGTAAAATTTAAAAGTACAGTTGCTGTGCTAATTTTTTGGCTATTATCATCTGTCATTATTTAAAATGGTGCCATTATTTTTGGAGTAACCTGCTGGTAAGGTCATATTTTATTTAAAAAACTGAAATGTAATAAACAAGTCAAAAAGTACACAGGAAATGGTCACAGCTGAATGATTTGTATGATCAACACCATATTATTTGTTTTGTCTGAAAAAAACCAAAATCAAGTGTTGCGTTTATTTTGCTCTTTTGCTGGGACCTGCTGCAAGTGCCTGAGCCTTCAAATGTATAAGACAAATCCGAAATATTGTGCATTAATCCATTATGGAGATCGCCGTTGTTGATGAAATTTCTCACACAATATCATGTAACATTAGACCTGTTCAAAAAAGACTTTCTATTTTATTTTAATGCAGGATGCAGTGATTCCCATTCTCCAAGCTATAGAATGACCAAATATGACATTTTTTTCAATTTTGAACTTTGGGAATGCCTGCCTCATGAGCCATGAAGTTTTAATGTTTAATTTCATTAAAAACGCCAAAAATATCAGAAGGGGTTGTTATATTTCTCTTCATATCTTTATCAGAATTCATTGTATAGCAACATGGATGGTGTTATATGAAAGCTTGTTAAATTATCTTTCAAATGAGACCAATAACTTGGTATTTGAGACATTTTCTGTTCTCTTCAAAGCAAAAATGTGTAAATTTTAGGGACAATTTTGATGTCGATTAGTGTATTCTGCCTCATATGCTAATCCAAATTGATCATACAGCAGCATGAGTGGTATCATTCAAATGCCTATAAAGTTGTCTTTAAATGGACACCAGTTCAAAATTATTTAGATAGTTCTCATTGGGTCTGAAGCAAAAATGCCTGCATTTCAAGGAGCTCCCTGCCCGATCTTATTCATTGCAGCACTGCATTAACCAGAAAGTTTACAAAATCGTTTGTCTTATTAAATAATTTCATTGATATTGTTTCCAAGTGATTGGGACATTTTAGAAATTCTTTTCCATGTTCTTAAAATGACTTTCTATTGAGGAAATACATTTTTGGATTTGAGCTAAATCAGAACAAACATCATCGATGACTTTAGTATTGTTATTTTTCAACTGCCAGTGTTATCTAGACATATTCTTGGAGCAAATGTGTTACATATTTGGAAATTGCAGTTAAAGTTGACTTAACATTTCGAGCAACAATATGCCACAGTTGTCAATTCTAATAATTGTGCTATAAATAAGTGTCCTTCTTGTGCCATTAAATGAATAATGACTTTAATCATGTTTGAGGTTGAAAATTCAAAGATTAACACAATATTGGATTTTATTGCATTGTGATGATACTCATTGTCTGAGCTCAAGCACCCTGAAATTTATGATGGATACCTAAGCCAGCAGAAACTTGGAAAGATCAAGAACAACATGTGGGGTAGAGTGGCTGGAAGTCTGTTACATTGACACACAGATTTGCTTAAACAATAAATCAATATTACTCAACAAGTCATAAAATAATAAGATTTTACCAGAAAGCAACATTCCCAGAACAGTTTTGTTGGGTGACTCATTTTCTAGCTGGGGCATATAATTGTATGTAGTGGACAGTTTAAAAAACCCACGTTCAAAAGTTGTGTTAAATTTCCTTCCGCTACCTTTGTTACAGATCTCACATAAGTGTGCCATGTTCTATATGAATATATGCAGAGATGATGTCAGTATCGTGATACTGACATCACTATCTGGGCATTCCCTGTGAGCTTCTGAACTGTGAATATACCAGAGTGACATTATTATAATGCTCATACTGACTTCACATGAGCACCATGGAAGTTGAAAAGAACATGGCACACTAATATGAAATCTGTAATAAGTCATTATAGACACAATGTGTGGAACTGTGTTACACTGTAATTACTATTTCAATTTATATATGTGATAGGCCCTCATCTATGTCATAGTATTAGTGTATGATAGTTTTAAGTCATGAGTGATTTACATCTTATTGCATAGACCTGTTATTGTCAGTATTGTGTTAATCTTTGAATTGTAAACCTCAAACATAATTAAAGTCATTATTAATTTAGTGGCACAAGAAGTTACTTATAGCATAATTATGAGAATTGACAACTGTGGCATGCTGTTGCTCAAAATGTTAAGTCAAGTTTAACTGCATTTTCTAAAATATGTCGCACATTTGTTCCAAGAATGTGCTAAGGTAATTTCGATTCAGCACAAATCCAACAATGTATTTCCTCAATAGAAAGTCATTTTAAGGACATGAAAAAGAATTTCTAAAATGTCCCAATCACTTGGAAATAATATCAATGAAATTATTTAATTTTATAAACTTTCTGGTCAATGCAGTGCTGCAATGAATTAGATCAGGCAGGGAGCTCCTTGAAATGCAAGCATTTTTGCTTCAGACACAATGAGAACTATCTAAATAATTTTAAAAATGGTGTCCATTTAAAGACAACTTTACAGGCATTCAAATGATACCACTCATGCTGCTGTATGATCAATTTGGATTAGCATATAAGGCAAAATACACTAATCGACATCAAAATTTTCCCTAAAATTTACACATTTCTGCTTTGAAGAGAACAGAAAGTGTCTCAAATACCAAGTTATTGGTCTCATTTGAAAGATAATTTAACAAGCTTTCATATAACACCATCCATGTTGCTCTACAATGAATTCTGATAAAGATATGAGGAGAAATATAACACCCCCCTCTGAAATTTTTGGCGTTTTTAATGAGATTAAACATTAAAACTTCATGGCTCATGAGGCAGGCATTCCCAAAGTTCAAAATTGAAAAAAATGTCATATTTGGTCATTCTATAGCTTGGAGAATGGGAATCACTGCATCCTGCATTAAAATAAAATAGAAAGTCTTTTTTGAACAGGTCTAATGTAACATGTGCTGTATTCCTTGCAAAGTCAGCATTAAAATCTCCACCAACAATTGTCACGTCACACTCCCTTTCCATTAAAATTCCAGAAATCTGAGCAAGAATATCTGGGTTTCGTCCCTTAAACTTGTTATTTTTTTGTACACAATTTTTTACCCCATTCCACAGATGCTATGCTAGTTGATTTGAAATAATGATGTATGTACTGTAATCACCTGTGTATGATACTCAAAATGAACGCCCACGATGGTGCGCAAATGCTGATACGATGCCCGCCCCCCCAAGAGTAGGTACCCTGTCTGGATCCGCCACTGGATCATGTATCGATCCAAACTAATGAGCTACTTTTTAAGAGATGTTCTGAATAACTAATTAAGGTATAAGATAAGATAAGATATACTTTATTAATCTCGGGCAGAGAAACTCTTGTGGAGTGAGCTCATACAGTCATACAATCATTCATACAAAGTAATTACAATCAGAATATCATTCATACATGCAGATAACATTCATATATACATATCGTGCATTCTTGGAATAAGTGAGATGGTTAAGTACAATTTGATACTTGATGGAATGAATAGATTTCTGAATCGAGTTCTTCTTATTTTAGGCAGTGAAAGTCTTTTGTCTGATCTCAGTTATACATATTTACAATGTAAAGGGTGTTTGTCTTCTTTTATTATTTTGTTTTTAATGGCTGATGTACATATTTGTTATGTAATTGAATTAAGTGATCATGCCTGGTCCATGTTAGCAAATAAACACGAAAAGTCCACTCAGAAAGAAAATAACCGCAATGCCAAGTGGGACAAGAAGGCCAATGGCGATGATTTCGGAATCGGTGAGAGACGAAGGGCCACCTGGAATGAAAGGGTTATGCTTAATTACTAAAACAGTCATGCACAAGTTTACGTAGGTAGAACCAGGAGTAAGTTGAAAATCAAATCATGACTGACTAAACATCAATTCTGATTAGTTCAACTCGCTGAAAGCATTCAGCTCCTGACTATTTGAATATTATGACTCACTAAATAAACTTTTAAGAAATTCTCTCCGATAAAAGGCGAAAGATAAGGTTAACAAATAATCAGAATCTTATTTTCAAAATCAGAATTCAAATTATTTTAAAAAACACTGAAAATATGAGTTTTGGGCCAATTGACAAGTATCTAGACTGCTGTTTTTTACATTTTTTTTACATTTTTCATTTTTCACTCCACCTTAACATTGCCCGGCCCCCCCAAGAGTAGGTGCCGTGTCTTGATCCATCACTGGATCATGTGTCGATCCAAACTGATGAGCTACTTTTTAAAAGATGTACCAAATAACTAATTAAGGTAAGATAAGATATACTTTATTAATCTCGGGCAGAGAAACTCTTGTGGAGTGAGCTCATACAGTCATACAATCATTCATACAAAGTAATTACAATCAGAATATCATTCATACATGCAGATAACATTCATATATACATATCGTGCATTCTTGGAATAAGTGAGATGGTTAAGTACAATTTGATACTTGATGGAATGAATGGATTTCTGAATCGAGTTGTTCTTATTTTAGACTGTGCAAGTATTCTGTCTGATCTCAGAGACACATATTTACAATGTAAAGGGTGTTTGTCGTCTTTTATATGTACATATTTGTTATGTAATTGAATTAAGTGATCATGCCTGGTCCACATCAGCAAAAAATAAACACGAAAAGGCCAATCAGATAGAAAATAAGTGAAATGCCAAGAGGAACTAGAAGGCCAATGGCGATGGATTCGGAATCGGTGAGAGACGAAGGGCCACCTGGAATGAAAGGGTTATGCTTAATTACCAAAAAAACTGTCATGCACAAGAGTTATTACAGGTGGACCCAGGAGTAAGATGAAAATCAAATCATGACTGACCAACAGAGCTAGGGCGAGTACCGGATTTACAAGTACGAGTACGAGTACAAGTGCTACATGACTGTTAGAGTAAAGTAAAGCAACGAGTACTTCCTATAATGGTACAAGTTCAAGTATGAGAAAAACATACTGAACGAGTACAAGTAAAGTATCGAGTACAATTTGATTTGAGCTATTGAGCACCTTTATTTTATCCACATCAATGAAAACCAATCCAATATTAGTAATTAATAAGTCATGATAACCAATATTCATCATCTTTGTAATGCAAATTCATCACTGTGAGAGTCTTTGTAACTGTGTCTTTCCTCATTTAATTGGCATTACAACGGACGACCATTTTGAAAGAACTGGAATGTTGTGTCTTTTAAAGGGCACCTCTTGTTATAGCATTTATGTCTGAATAGCCGTATTCAGCTAAATTCAGCGATGTCTAATAAATTGAGCGGCAGAAAATGATTGCAACACAGGAGCATAGACCATTGGGGAGAGCTACAGCATGCTCCACTAGGTGGAGCTGCTGGTTCTCATATTTAGCCAACAAGAGGTCACTTGTACATAAATGAGAGCATGTGGCTTCTGGTAGTAGCAGCATTTATAAACTGCACACACTGCTATTTTCAAATTTGTTAGATTGGATTATTCAACTAGTTTGTAAAGTCCGAGATTTACAAATAAAATTTGAAAATTGCTGAAAAGCCTATTCATAAAACTCTAGCTGATACATTTCTTGTGTTTCATTACAATGTATAGAGTAGGTCGGGGCATGCGGCCCCCCCTTAACTTCGAGGTGCTATTTGACCTATTTTTTATGGGCGATTATTTGAATGCTTATGCTGTCATGAAGGGATCACTTGACTCTACTAATAACTAGTGAAACAAATGTCTAACAATTTTAATAAAGGAGTTACGGCCATTTTTGTAAAAAATTTTAAATGGCCTTCTTACCAAGAAGTCCCCCTATTATAATCCTATGGCAATTTTTTTTGCAAGCGCATTCAGCCTAAAAGTTATTTCTTAGGGTTCTTCTATCATTTTGAAGGCATTCTATTCACTTTTTCTGAATTTCGGAATTTTTCTGTTCATACATTTATCTTTTAATATTTTTTGCCCTGTTTCAGTTTCGGGCCAAATTTTTTCAATTTTAATTAGCTATTCTATCAAGATTTAAGATAAAGTACACATTATTAAATGGCTCCTGAAGCAGCTTGGACTCCCCAGTGAAGGGGGCCTCATGCCCCATATCATGTGGGGCCTCTCGCCCCAAACACACATATTTTAATTTGACCTCTATATTTTGAACTAAAATGCAAAAAACTTGATCCAAATCATATTTATGTGATGGTCATAAAGTGAAGCAATGCAGATATCCATTATACTTTTAAATATTTCCAAAGTTATTTCTGAAAACCCCTTTCAAAGAATTAGTCAAAGTTACAAAAACAATGCAAATTTTTTGTTTCTTTAATTTCTACTATGGTTTGGCGTTGTTTGCCCTGAAAATGTGTGACGTCACCTACAACGCCTCTAGCTTCAATCTTATCAATAGATAAACGCACCAAAAATGTAAGTTTGGATATAACCCTGAGGGGGCCTCTCACCTAACCCGGGCTTCTTGCCCCGACCTACTCTATAAAGGGCATCCTTAAATTATCTATGGATACAGACACTCTTCACATTAATTTGACTAATAAATTAAAATGGTTGGTTTTAACTTTATAATAGGGTTGACTATGGATACAGATCATATTTTATTTCTGACAAGTGTCATCATGCAATATGACTGAGATCTTATAATACTCCTATTACTAAATTATTTACCCCTATGGTCTACAATATGAAAACCCAGCATTGAAATTTGGGGTTTTTACGAATTAATGTTTGTTATAAGCTTCAATTGTCATATCTACACATCACAGTATCAACATAGGACATAGGTATGTCCTTAATGTGGACCAGTCGAGCAAACATGAGTGGTCCAGTCGAGGAAACGACTGTCATTTGCGAAATTTGAGCCAGTGCTATAGATATTTTATAGATCTATGACAAAAATTTTCTTTTCCATTTTGGAAGACAGATGTTGGGCGGTTGGCCATCAATAGATTGCACCTGGTGGTATAAAATCTGCATTACCATGTTAGATCAGACATTGCCATTTTTCATTTAACATTAAAACTTCAGATATAAGTGCTTTATCAAGTCAATGATCAACGACCCTTTGCAAATGACTAAAAAGGAACCATTAAGGACAGGAATGGTTTTGATATTTTCAATTGTTACATTATAATTGAGGTGTTCCAATTGAGGCACCGGTCCGATCCAGAGGGCGCTCCCCTAACAGCACTAAAATTGGGACTGATAACAATAATAATTTGTCAATCCACCTTGAAACAATTTAAGATAACATAGCTTGTTGTTTTGAGGTATGATAATCTTCTTCTTTTTTCTTTTTTTAGATAGATAGATAATTTATTTACCAACAAAGCAGTTACATCAGGACATAAACACAAAAGTGGTATACAGCAGCTTGTTGGAGTGGTAACCAGAGAAACTTAAAGTTTATTTTTTTGCACCCCAGATGAGATGAGATGAGATGAGATGAGTAGGGATGCGATGAGACTAAAGAAGATGAGCTGATGAGTATCAAAAATTAAATACGATTACACAAAGTTCTTGATAATAATCTCACTATTTAGATAATAATGTGATTTAAAGTGGTAAATATGCCATACTTGTCTTTCCATTGTCATAACTTAAAACAACAAGCTATTTGAGCTCAAAGGAATGGTGCAACCATCTCACAATCACAAATGTCTCATTATGATTAGGGTCATCCTGAGCTTCTGAAATACACTCCTGCTCATAAATATGGAATATTTTTTTGGAAAACAAGTCAAATAAAAGTAAATTTCAGAGTGTGAATGTAAGAAAGGTCCATTGTAAAAGTCAATTCATCCTCTCTAATCACTCTTTGGATGCCTCAACTACATTTTTTGCAAGAATTTTTAATTTTTGAATGCACCTCACCTTAAAAAACCCCCTGAATTTCCATATTTCGTGTTGCTGTAACTTTTCCTGGGGTTAACGCTGCAGCATGCGTTTTTAATGACAGCATGTTCCCCCTTTAGTGGTCATTGGAAGTAGTTACCATTGAATCAGACTATCATGTGCTCCAGCAGAAGTTGCCAAAGTTATCAATTTCAATGGAGAATGTTGAAGTATTCCATATTTATGAGCAAGGGTGTATTTAGGAAAGTGGGGTGTGCAGAACTTTGTATTAATTAATCTGTTGATTTGCATTTGCACTTTAAAGGTTTAACAATATTTTGTTTACTTACAAGTAGAACGGAGGCCAACTGCAAGATCCCATTTGTCTGTGGATGGCACTGTAGCCATGGTAGTGAAGAACTCCAAGAATTCGATGGAGGTCGCAATCTCTGCTCTGTCCATTCTAGAGACCACAATATTTTTAATCGGAGGATCAGGGTATCGTTTTTCCTTGACCTTGTAGACCACCCGACTTGAACTCCCACCAGAAACCTAAAAGACAGTAACTTGGAAGCTATCATGTCATCAGATTTGAAAGAGGCTCTATAGATTTCATCCGTATCTAAAATATTCTAACTGAAATATTTTCTGAATTGCCTGGCAAAACATGTAGGAACTTAAATTTCATTAAAATGCAAACAAATAGTTTTGATGCAGTGAAAAACCAGTTTTGTTTACAAGGTCAATGGCATCATAAGGCCTACTTGAATGTTCATTTTGAGACTGTTACTGACTGCTAATCTGCAAAGAGCTGTAAGTAATTTTAAGTTATAAAATCAATGAAACTCACTTACTTGAAAGTTGAATTTTACATTAGAGTCAAATAGGTAGTGTCGTTGCGGTAAAATGCGGATGGGGTTGAATTTGCAGAATGGCCTGAATTTACCTTTCCTCTAAAAATTGCTTCTTTTTTTTTACGTTTGTACCTTTAACTTAGAAAGTATGCAAGATAAACCTGAAATATTTACAAATTCACAGAATTTTTATAATTTCTGTGGTTATTGCCCTCAATTCAGATTCTTCAAATTTCTGTGACTCTAGATTTCTCTCACAAATTTCCATGATCATCTCAGAAGACTCTGTTAAAATGTAGTTTTACAGTTTGGGCCATCTTTAGAGGAGCTGTTGCACACAGTACTTACAACAACAATTTTGTGCATGTAAATGTCGCTTTCAGTGGCTCTGGTGATCTTCCATTGTACATCCATCTGGGAAACCAAGACAAGTGTCAAGTTGATTTTTGATTGCTTAGGATGAAGAACTACCTGAAGTGAGCCAAAAACAGAATGCTTCTTCAGGCATCATAAACAGATATAATAAACAAAATGATGAAAAATAAACAGTTCTTTATGCCGTTGAAGACATAGCCCACATAATTATGTAATAGAACATACTTATTAATTTCTAAATTATGCAATTAAAAAAGTTTATACATCTCTAATAGTCTTCTCAACTATTAAGATGATGACATCCAGGATTTGACTCAAGTTATACTGAATCATCTTCAAATGCAATATGATTTTTTAGTATTTGGGTGTAATGCCAATACGAAATTTCACATTTTTGAAAAACAGGTCACACTAAATTGCTCATAGACACAGCCAGCCTAGAATGAGGTCAAATCTTATTTCATGAATGAATATTGTTAATTTTCATATTCCTTTTGGGTCATTCCGTGTCAAATCATCAGATTTTCCAGAAATTTTCCACCACCCCGTCTGCGAATTGGCTGAAAAAAATATATGATTTTGTATGTCCCAACAAATGATCTTCCTGAAAATTTCAGCTTAATTGGTAGATTTTTGAGGATTTGGCAGAGGTTTAAAAAATGCTGATTTTACAAGCTTTTCAGCTGTCGTTTTTGAGCAACTACATTTGTTTCTCAATAAAACAATTGATACTAAACCTAAAGCTTTGAAAAGTCGTTTTTAGACTAACTGGACTATGGAAAAGCAAAATGGATTGCTACTTTTTCTCTAGGAAAAACACTAATGTAGCTGTGACCCTGTTAATCCCCACCCCTAAAAATCGATTTTCACTACAAAAATGGTCATAGCTCACGGGTAGTATCGTGAATAAACATGAAACTCCTAGGATATATTCTGCATTTGTGTGGTCAAATGATATTAAAAAATTGGAGATATGTTCAGCCTCATTTTTTTAATATGAATTTTTGAAAATTATTGGGCATCTGAGGCTGGTTCAGCATCAAAAATAGCTAGATCTTCAGGGTAATAGATGATACATCCCTGAAATTTTCCAATTATCTTTCACATCAATAGGATAAAATACTGTAAAAAAATTCAGGAATGTGTTCATCATACTTTAGGTTCTGCGGAATTTTAAATATTTTTCCTTCTTGATTGGTTGTACAATTAGTGAGTGGCTTTTCCACAAAGTGTGCAATGAGCACTGTCTTTAAAATCCTTGTGCATATTCTGTATATGTATGACCAATAGTATTTGAAAGTGATACTTTTGTTTAGCCTCAGCTTTGTTATATTAATTTTTCAAAATTATTTGGTATCTCGGGCTTGTTCAACATCACAAATAGCTGGATCTCTTTGGTAGTGGATGACACATCCCTGAAACTTTCCAGTTTTCTTTCATGTCTTTGGGGTATAATGCAGCGAAAATCTCAGGAATGTGTTGGGCTAACTTTGCATTCTGTGGAATTTTCAATATTATTTCACCTTATAAAGCAGCTCCATTTCAGAGCAGCACTGCTGCCAAGGTAAAATTGGCATAACCTTGCAACTTTTCCGATATAGTTAAAGTACTAAACAAAATTCAGCACTGTAGGAAAAACAAAGATTGTTACAGTACATATCATTCTAATTTTAAGAATTTTTTAGTACGGCAAAGTTCAGAATTATCATGATTTTCAGTAAATCATACAACTCAAAGAATATGGAACATGTATCTTCGATTTTTTTTATTCTACGCTTTGTTTACATTAAACATATATATGTATAGGAAACATAACTGGGAAGTTTTAGGAATGTGGCATCTACTACAGTAGATAGCCAGCCAATTTCGATATTGAACAAGTCTGAGATCCCAAATAATTCTTAACAAAATTAATACTAATGGCATGAGGCTGAGGAGTGAGCACATGTCTCATTTTCAACGCTATTTGGCCATATATATGTATAGAATGTGTACAACAAGTCTAAAGGCTGTGCCCATAATACCCTTAGTGGAATAGCTACTTACCAATTGCACAACCTGTCAAGATAAAAATAATGTTCACAATTCCGCAAAACCTAAAGTATGATGAACACATTCCTGATTTTTTTAGAACATTTCATCCTATTGATGTGTAAGATAATTGGAAAGATTCAGGCATGTGTCATCTATTACCCTGAAGATCTAGCTATTTTTGAAGGAACCAGCCTCAGACACCCAATAATTTTCAAAAATTCATATTAAAAAAACGAGGCTGAACATATCTCCAATTTTTTAATATAATTTGACCACACATATGGAGAATATATCCTGGGAGTTTCATGTTTATTCACGATACTACCCTTGAGTTATGACCATTTTTGTAGTGAACATTGATTTTTAAGGGGTGGGTTTAACAAGGTCATGGCTTCATCAATGCTTTTGCTGGATAAAAAATGGCTACTCTCGAAGCTTTCCCATTGTCCTGTTAGTCTAGAAACCAAATTTTAAAGCTTTTGGTTGAGTATTATTGGTTTTATTGAACAAGACATGCAATAGCACCCAAAACGATGCTTGAAAAACTTGTAATATCAGTAATCTTGAAACCTCTGCCAAATCCTGGAAAATTGACCAATCCAGCTGAAATTTTCAGAAAGGTTGTCCTTTGTGGTATAGAAAAATATATAAAAAATTCAGCCAATTCGCAGATGTGGTGGTGGAAGCCACTTGTTGATCTGACACGGAATGACCCTTTTAAATTTGTGTGAGCAGTGTGTATCAAAAAACATGCAAGGAATACTCACATCAATAATTTTTTAATTAGGATTGCTGCCAGCAATGTGTATCAAAACACATGCAAGTAATACTCACATCAATAGTTTTTGAATTAGGATTGCTGCCCAGAATATGAAGTTCGCTGTTCCACTTCTGAATGCATGTCACACATCTAGTCACTTCGGAATTTCCAGGAACTGTAGCCACCGGTTCAGTGTTTGGAAGACAACCCTCTGTGACAACAAAGCGACTTAGAATTTAGTGAGTCATCAGGTGACTTAATATTGTTTAATGGCATCACAGGAAGGAAAAGTACTGTTGTTATGACAAATAAAATTTAGGTAGGCCTAAGTCATTTGCGAATCATACAAGGATATGAATGAGGGTCATTATAGAAAAGAAAATTGTCTGCTTATTACGATTGATGAATTTACTTTCATGAGATTTTTAAGTTTTAGAACAGAATTTTCTACGATGTCACATCGTCTTCGTCAGTGTTTGTGTTGTGGGGCCGAGGTGTCACGTGACTCGCCAGAGTCAAGTGACAGGAGTGAGGAGTAGACCGGGGCGAGCTCAAGTCCTTTGTCGCGGTTGAGTGAGGGTTGGTGTCTTTGGATGTGGATCTTCCTTGTCGAGAATTTTGATGTTTTCCAAGTTGCACTTGTGTCTGGTGGCTTCAGTGTGATCCTTTATCGCCGAATTGGTGTTTTTCCATGATATGTGGTCCTTGAATCTGGTGCCAAGGTTTCTGCCAGTTTCCCTGATGTAGTTGTTATCACACTCCTGACACTGAATGTGGTAAACCAGGCCACACTGATTCTCTTTGGGGATGTCCTTCCGATTAACCATAAGACTTTTAAGGGTGTTATGACATCCTCGAAGATTCTTTTCTAAAACTTCAAAATCTCCTGAAGGTAAATTCATCAATCGTAATGAATCTGGAGATAGAGAATCTACATTCAAGATGTTTGCTTATTATTAATTCATGATTTTTTATGATGAAACTCACCCAAAGTGGATATATCAAGCAATGGTCTGGCATATCCTGAAGTGATTGCTATTTCTGTAGAGGAAAAAAGAAAAACTAACTCAGAGCGATAGGCCTTTTAACCAGTGTCATGCCTGTAGTCCGTACATTATGAGATGCGTATGGCTTGCTGATATAATTGACGTTTATATTTTAATCTGTATTTAAGACTTATCGCCCTGCTGACAGTTTTAATTTTTCAAAAATATTTTTCACCGTTTTTGGTTTTATAAATATTTCTATGTGGAGCATTTCGAGTATTTATAGACACTATAGAAAATAAATTTATCATTTTATCACTATTAATAGAATAGATATTATGTTAAATTCACAAGTTTTTCATCACAAATTACATGGTCGACACAGGTGTGATGAGCCATAATATTGTCATCTGATCTCAAGTACAAGCTCCAAAACAAACCAACATTTTGGCAATTTAACAAAGAAAAAATCCATTCAAAGTGCTCTGTCGCAGTGCACATTGGGCTTAAGCCTAGGAACCTGACTGAGACCGCAAAAATTGTTTGAAAAAGACCACAAAAATGGTTTGAAAAAGACCGCAAAAATTGTTTGAAAAAGCACGCTGAATAGCTGAAAATATGCATATTCTTAAAAGCAAGAGTGGCTATCACAAACAGCCTAACACTTTTTTTTTGGCACCATTTTTTCATCTTATGGCAACTGCCAACTATCTAGACCCCTGGAATATCGAATTTTTTTAAAAACTGCACCATTTCATGTAAATGATCTTGTTGATTTTTTATGGTATATATAGGATATATAGAATTGAAGTCAAAAGAAAATACAAACATTATATCCATATTGTTTTTTTTTTATTTCATAAAATTTCTAGTGCTTCTATATTTTTAATGAAAAAATAAGATAATAATAAACATTTGAAAGAGAGAGTAACCATGCGTTCAGAAGAGCATTATGTGAATACATAGAATGTACGATACATGTACTGCTTACATTATTTAAGGGAGAAAAGCAGCAATTATAGCATGAACCTGCATGTAAAGATGTTTGTGACAGAAATTGAATGGAAATACACAGGGTCAACACATCAAATGTGAAAACAGACTTGGGGTAAGTAAAAAAAAATTAGGGTTATAGGTTTATAGACAGAATTAGGGTTTGAGGTTAGGTAGACCTAGACCCTGTGTTGTCTTAAAATTGAATTTCTGCGGGCGATCTCCCTGCATGTGAATTTTCTCTGACATTTGATGCATGATATCTTGCTAAAACAGCCACAACTAGCAATAATAATGAAATAACCCCTTGCTCCCTTAATTTGTGTTGAGCAGTGTATATAAATTTGAATTTTTTTAATTAAAAAATATGATACATGGTATGTAACTTGTCTAAAAGAAAGAGCAATAGTTTGTTCGGAATAGGCATGCTGTGATTGTGTTGAATGTGAAATAAATCAATTTGATTTGTTAAATTGAAAATATAGGATTGTTACTTACCTAAAAGAAAGAGCAATAGTTTGTTCGGAAGAGGCATGTTGCGATTGTGTTGGATGTAAGGTTTGTCTGATGAGATGAATTGAAGGATGATATGTTTTTCCTTCCTGGCTCATAAGTTTTCATGCCTGAGAGAGCTAGCAGCCTTCAGTTGTATGTAATATTATGGTTCGGCCATCAACACAGCATACACACTGATACAAGGGGCATCTTAGTTGGACATTTGCTCAAGACAAATTTGTGATTTGACTAGTTCCTGCCATGATTGGTAGCTGGACTTGGTAAGTGCGGCATTATATAGATTATAAATATGTAACTTTTCCCAATAGCATTCTCATTCCTCTCCCCCCCCCCCCCGGCAACTTGCCAAACCTTTGGTCAATTTGACCCAAAATGTGACTTACTAGGTTTTGCCATTGGACGCTAGAGTTGTTTTTAATCATTGTGCATTTTTATTTGACCCCTGATTCCTGTTGTCTCTTTTAAATTTAGTTCTTGGATATGCTTTGATGAACTTTAAGCCAGACATGAATTATTTTTGGCTTCTCGGATCTT
The DNA here is from genome assembly GCA_026936325.1 of Platynereis dumerilii. NCBI lineage: Eukaryota > Metazoa > Annelida > Polychaeta > Phyllodocida > Nereididae > Platynereis > Platynereis dumerilii. The sequence goes on from JAPTHN010000005.1 coordinate 33,253,864, forward strand.
CTCAAGGAACTTTTTCTACGGTCGGTCGGTAGGACAAAAAAAAATTTTTTATTTTAATTTTTTACAATGTCAGTTTAATAAAAATTGGGGTTATTGGGTATTAATGGGCAAGCTCTTTTTTCACATAGGCAGAAAATCTGTCGGTTTGGTCCTTCCCATAAGCTAAATATCAGTTGTGTCTGGCCTTATGTTTGACCCATCAGCAGAATTTGAGTGTGCTTTATGGCATCAATATACAGTTGTGCTTGAAAGTTTCTGAACCCCTGACACTTTTTACCTTATTTGTGCACAACTCTCTAACAAAATAGCATAGAAATTGGGTCCATAATAAAGCTGAACACCATCTTTTATATGTAAACAACTATTCATAACAAATAACGACATTTGAAAATGAGTTTATAATTAAAGTATCCAAAAGTGTGTGTTTGAAAGTTTCTGAACCCTTCTGAAACTCATACAATAAACAACTTGCATGGTCCCCTTTTGCTTAAATAAATGCTTCCAAATTCTTCTGATGGCTACATGTATCGACCAACAATTGGTAGATTATCTGGGGGATTTTTGGCCATTCTTCAAGACAGCTATTTCTTGACCCTTATAAGCTGGTGGGTCATTTGACGTGGAGTGCTTCTACAAATCTAACCAAAGCATATCTTTATCTGTCCCATGACATCTTCTCAACATGTTTTTTCCCTCATACGAGCCTTTTTCCCTGGGTGATATTTTAGAGGGGGGAAGATCCCAAACCCTCTTCCCTGAAACAAAGGGAAGATACAGGCCCTTTGTCAATTTGGAGGGAAGATATCAGTCCAGCAGCCAAGATACCAAATCTGCCCCATCTTATTGGCCAGTTTAGAGGGAAGATATAGACGCAACTTCTGACGTCTAAAACTGGCCAATCAACAATCAGCATCTCCAATCACCATGATGACGTCATGGAGATACAGCTCTTGGCCATGCAGTCAAAGAAAATATATCCCTCTTCGATATTTGATGCAGTATCCTGCAGCTGTGACGTCACAAAATTATCTGACGCTGTTATGCAAATAATGGGTAGTGATTGCAATTGTATATGTCATGACATCACTATGGGCTGCTGATAACGTCACAATAAAAAGCTGCTCCCAATTTAGAGAATTTGAAGTTATCACACTAAAATTGTATAAAAACCTCTGGTAAATTTATTGCAGGATAAAAATAAAACCCCATAACAGTGTATTTCACAGCTATGAAAGTCATTTGTGTCATGTCTGCTTCTCAACTAACACTCGTCATTTATTTAATTTATGGGGAATCTATTTATTGAAGGTTTAACAGTCAAATATAAAAGTCATAGGACAAATAGGTTAAAACATGGCCAAAAACTGTATCTCCCTGGTATCATCACCCTCGACCTGTATCATCCCTCGACCCTTCGGGTACTGGGAGTGGGATGATACAGGGTCTCGGGTTATGATACCAGGGAGGTACAGCTCTTGGCCATGTAATAACCTGTAAGGATTATCTCACAGACAAGGACTGACTGGACTATGTGGCAGAGTGGCAAATGCCACGGGTCTATCCACTCAGAGGTGCCCATGCATAATCCAAAAATTGAATATTAAGGAAAGAAGGCCAAAAAGCAAACAGGTTTATGATTTGTGAGATAAAAGCAAAAAAAACTGAATAGGACAAGACCAAATTGTGTGTACTAAAGCATTTTGCTTTTCTATTTTGAAATAATACTAGAGGTAGGGTATACATGAAGTAGAACAAAAAAAACTAAATTTTTAACTAAAATTAGCATTTTGTGACTAGTGGTAGGTATAGGCTATAGTGCACAGGTGCTGACAACGAAAAAAGAAAGAAAAATAATTAATAAGTGCTTCCCTTTACTTCTTTTTCTTTCTTTTTGTTGCACACTGGCTGTTATCAAGTTTATATTGCTACTTGTATTGACAGTACACGGAAAAGCACACAGATTTGTTACTAATTAATTATTACTAAATAGCAGATCATCGATGTGACATTTTCCTATCACTCTACCAATCCGGCGCATGCAGTGTAGGCTTCAACTTTATCGAGAGAGGTCACAACCTTACATGGTTTATGACCTAGCAAGTCTACAAGTCTACAAGACTTGGGGGCCTTTTAATAAACTATGATTTGTATCCCAAAATGTACACAGATGAAGGAAATATACTGTTGTCTGCAAGAAAGTTTTAAAGTACCGCACTGGTGTTGAATGATTTGTGAGGTCAAGAAAATTCTGTTGTTTCTGAACCAATCAGACTATAACTAAATGTGCCATGTACTTTGTGGCCTAAGAACTTCAGAATCAGAATCATTTACTAATTAGATGGCATGTAACATGTGCATGTTACAATAGGTGATGTCATCTTGGTTTGGCAACATGTTAAAAACTTTGTCACAAACTCTTTCAAGCTTTCATCAATCATTTTCTTCTTTTTTTTCAGATAGATTCCTCTTCATCGTTATGAATTTCCTTCACATTCTTTTGTTATGTGCCGCTGGTAAGTGATGTATAGTTGAATTAGTATACATTACAAGTACATTTGACTTCAAATTTACTTTGAACTTTCCAATATTCATTTAAAGGTTGTAAACATTTACAAAAAACTAAGAAAAACTTTTTTTTTCTAGCTACAATCTCTGGAAGTCCAGTTAATGATTTTTCACAGTTAGGTAAGTCAACATCACTTATGAACAACATTTTTTTTAGATAAGAAAGGCGGTTGCTTTGCTTTAAATACCTGATGATACAGCCATGTTTTCGTTTCAATTTAACTAATGTTATCATCCTACAAGATGTCTGTACTTATGTTTGCAACAAGATTTAGAAAAAACTGATACATGAAACTAAGCTGCATCTGTTCATCAATCTGTGTCTGCCACAATGAAAACTCTCTGTATCATTCACGGTAAATTTTGATCCAGAAATAAACAAGATCGCCCAAGTGTTAGTTAATGTTTTGTATATACACCTGTACTATCAGGCATGCACCAGCATTGCACCGCAGCGCAAGCACAAAATTGTGACGAGCCTTCCACAATGATCCAACTCAGGGCAGCCATAGTATGGCGCCCACAGGCAGAGACAAGGGTCTTTCAGTTGCTCCAGTAAAAAACGCATTATACAACCCGCCTCCATTTTCCTGTGACAAACTATGTGGTTAAACCTTGCAGTTTTACAAAAAATACAAAAAAAACTTAATGGGAATGTGGTTTACAGCAATGAACCTCATTAATGTCAGGTCGCCGAAGAATACCACACTCACATTAAGTTTTATTTTATATCCCACAACAAAAATGAACCTCCTGTCAGAAAAATTCATAACTTCAAGAGGCACTATTTTATTTGAAAGGCCCAAAAAAGATCCCTAGCAACCACACCGCCCAATCAGAGCGTCAAAAAATTGTGATGTCATCATTTCACTGGCCATTGTTTACATTAACAAGGTCAGATAAATTACCGGTATATGCATGTGGTACACAACGATGAAGCACATTGTGTGAATTACATGGTTTTTTTCCAGAACTTCACTGTCTGTTGTGGGATATACATGTGATCTCCATGAGAGGAAAGATTTAACAAACACAACTTCTTTGATCATCCTCTTCATATGTGAGACAGGCAATGCCATCTAAAAAGGCCGCTGAAAAATGCAAAAGACAGTATCAAAATAAAATAAAATATAAACAATGAAACACTGTCTAAAAACAATGGAAAATGTGAAACAGCTATCGTGATAAACACACTCACTGGTGTCCAAGAAATTAGCATTTTGGTGTAAAAGTCATATCGGGGCTCATTTGGACAGTGAATTCAGGGCACATTGGGACGCACTTAATATGGCAGAATTTAAGTGTCCAAGGCAACTGAATGACCTGGGACAGCACACAACAGGCATTCAGGCCACAGTGAATAGAGGTATAGTGGATTACCATGCTCTGTGAATAAATTTGTTGCGAAGCACTGTGTGTTACTTACATAGATGTCCGCACCCGGGACAGTTTATGTTAAATGTTTAAGACTGTTTAAAGTTTTGAACTATTGGCACTACAAGGTGTTAATGCACTGTATATTGTCGTACACACTACTTATATGTGATATCTATTGCACATGGAGTGTTAAAATGATTTTTTAATTGATGTCCCAATGTGCCCCGGCTGTGCCACGCCGGGGCACATTGGGACAGTCATTTTTACGACTCTCTGGCTGCAAAAGGGTAGGTGCAGTCTAGTTTATTATGCCTTGCATTTAAGCTCAATAGTATTGGTGATATTCATGCAAACTTCTTCAGTGCTGCAGCATTGAGCAAAATTAGTAGACGTTAAAAGCATCCCAATGAGCCCCGGTTCCCCCTACCTTTTAAGATTAATTTAAATTTACATTAAGTCAACACCAATTCAAACTCCATCACCCCCATTGTGTTTGATTTCTTTGACATTGTGCCCGTTGCTAATTGCCTAGGAGTCAAAGGTAATTGTATGGAGATTTGGGGTGGATATAGGCGAAAGGAGGGCAAAATAGGTAAACCGAGGACTTCTGACGAAAACATTTCTTCCTTTATTTTGAGTTGTAGTGTACATCCACCCGATCCAACTACAGTCATAGTATAGGTATAGGGTACAGGGACATGGTGTAGGTGGTATAGAGTAGGGTACAGAGACGTCCCTCAGCGAAGCTGAGGATTAAACTCAGCGTAGCTGAGTTACAGAGCACCAGAGGTGCTCTGGGGGAGAGGGGGAGAGGGGTTTCCCCTCTCGCTGGGGGAGTTTGAGGGGTCTCCCTCAAGAAAATTTTTGAAAAATTGAGGGTCTGAGATGCATTTTCCTGCATTGTGAGGGCCAGTTTTTATGAATCATGCTCAGCCATTGAATACTCATTTCTGAATATATAGGCATATTCACTTAAAAAAAATTATTGAATAAAATTTAATTATGATTGAGTGTATGATATATATTATGTCGTCTCTTTGCAAGTTAGCTGAAGTTTTTTAAAAAAGGAATTGAATGGATCCGGGGAATGGATGAAGTCATGAGAATTTATTTTTCAAATGGACTCCACCAAATGAAATTTCAGCATGCATATAATCAGAAAAATATGCAGAGTATGGATACGTTTTATTGAAAATTCTCTCTTGCTTGGCAACTTTTCTTAAAGATGCCCCCCCCCCCTCCCCATCACATTTTTAGACCCCCTCCCCTTTGCAAATTTATTTACAGTTTGTTTCATTTTACAGAGCTCTACACAGCCACCTGTATTAAAGTCAAATTTTAAAGACCCATCTATTGCCAATTAACTATAGTAGTTAAAACTTCAGTGATTGTCTTCTTCTTACTTTCAAGAAATCCCATCTGTGCCCCTTAAGAGCCCTTAAACTCGTGGGTCAACTCATTGAACTATAAATAGATTGAACTATAAATAGAAAATGCAGCAAATTATGTTTCCTGCAACAGAATATTCGGCCTGTATGTACATAAACATTCTGTTGTTTCATGTTCAAGATATAGATTTTAAAATGATTGTTTGTGTATTATCAGCACGAATTATGCCACAGTTGGGAAATAAAGTTTTGGGTGCAGACCTGTTCCACCAGTTCGTTTGTCAAACAGGGGGGAAGAATGGACCGGGAACTTTTGATGAGGAATGGCATACTTAGGATGGAGGTGGGCAATGTGGTTGAACCAGGGGGAGTTGAGATATGGAGTCGGGGTAAAGTCAGAGTGGTTAGTTCAAGGGAAGTTGGATCTCATGTGACAACAAATTTCAGCACTGACAACAGGAATGGCATGCCAAATACACAAGCCCAACCTGAACACATGGTCATGGAACAACAGGCAGTTCTTGCTGATATTGGAACTGGTCCATCTACATGCACAAATGAAGATACCGGTGAGTTTTTTATTTTTCGTTTTTATAGTTAATCTTACTGAACACTGTTATAGCTAGAGTTCTGAAAAACTTGCTTTATTAATTACAGTCTGAATCTGATTCATCTCCTTCGTGAACAGGCTTGATCCACTAGGGACTCCACTATCTATTGATGTGACGTCATAATTATGCGCGCACAAGCTGATTCTCTGTTTACGTCATAAAGCAAATGTCGGGACTTCAGAAATTGTCAAGAAAATGCGTTGAAAATCGCCGAAAATCGGCAAAAAACTTCCCGAAAAATCGCGAAAATGTGACTGGCAGTTATAAACGGCCACCAGAAGTATGTGAGTGAAGAAATTTTTCTTCTAGGTGGCCTGGTTGCCGTGGAATTGGCCAAAACGAGTGTTCGCGGATGAATTGATGACTCCTGCTTGAACTTCCCGTCAAAAATTAATAATAACCCCCTTGAAACACTAGTGAAAAGTTAGTACCCCATCGGGCATAAATTCTCAGGGGCGGATCCAGGATTTTTCCAAAGGGGGGGGCGCGGCAATACTTCTAACATTGGAGTCTCTAAAAATTTTTTTTCTCCAAAATAGCAATGAAAGATTTATCTGACAAAAGGGGAGCAAGCGTGCCCCCCCTGGATCCGCCTAGGGTTCTGAACGGTCCCTTATATGATTATGTAGACATACGGGATGGTCGTTTTGCAGGAGCGCTCCGTGCACCTGGCAATTTTGCCCCTAAATTCTAAAATGTGACAGAACTATGTGACCATGGCAGTCCCTTATACATGAATATTTGTCAGGATTTGCCCTGATTTGTCCGTGATTTGCCCTGATGCTGCCCCCCCCCCCCCTGGGCTTGTGCTGCGCGGCCTGTGCCCTTACAATATTGAATACGCAGGGGCCTACTTGTACTAATTACTATAACAGTTTAAGGTAGCCTTTTCCCCATAGGCCTACTTCAGGGGACTGCAGCCCCCCGTCCCCGGGTACTCAAATTATCTTGTAATCAGTATGCTAGGCTTGAAGCTTGGCAACCAGTCCTGTGCTAGGCAGTCAGTCGTTGCAAAATGCCCTCTAAGAATTTTTTGTCGCCGCAATTGTATTTCCCAGACATTAACCGTAATTTTCAACAAAAAATAACTGCGATTATTAATTAAAATTCTTCAAATTTTAGGGGCCAACTGTTGGAATGATGCCAAATTTTTTTGACCTCCCCCCCCCCTAGGATCGATGCCGATTTATTAACCCGGTGACATACAATGCACTACACACACCTGTTGTTGTATATATATACTCGCCTTGAACGATTTCGTGTACAGATTCGAGGACTTAAAAGTTTTGTAATATTTTATAATATTTATAATATTTATGTTCACATTTCATGTACCTAGACATAGACAGACATAGACAAAATTTATTTGAATTCGGTATTTACAAAATATGACAATATTATTTTCTTTAAAACTAGTGTAACCAAAATTTTAACAAAGTAATTAAATAAAACAATTAAAATTAAAGTAAAAACGATAGGAATACAAAACAATGATTTAATGAGTTATTAAGAATAAATTAATTGACCCGCTCCGAATCAATGTAAATTTATATTAAAATGTGACTCGAGCATCGTCAATGTCACTTAAGTTTATTTTTGAGAGTTGAATTTTTAATTTATTTAACTCTGTGTGATGTTTAACAAAGTTTGGAAGTTTAGGCCTCACATAATTGATTCTTAGCCTCGCGGACACGCCGACACAATAGATTTCCTGCCGATGGAAAAAAAAATTAATTATGTTTTTTTACATAAAAAATGCTTTTTTTGTTGTCCTACCGACCGACCCTAGAAAAAGTGCCTTGAGAGGATCCGCGAAGCTAAAGATCAATTATGTGTGGCCTTATTCATAAATTTACTGCGCCAGTGTGTGCAAAAGGAGCAATACCATGTAATTTGGTCCTTTTGTTAGTGATTTGGAGCTGGTTTGTCCGATGCGAAGCGTAATAAGTTGTGTCTTTGACTTGAAACATACTTTCAATATATTTTGAGATCTGAACACCTCTAGTATTAGACATTGAAGTCTGGCTTCTCTGAGAGGTTTAAGATTGCATTTATCCAACAAATGTTCATAAGTTGAATTAAAGTCTTGAAAAATGGCTTGCAGGCCGCGTTCTTGAAGTCTTTCTAATTTTTTACTGTCCGATTTTCTTATGAAATGTAACAAAATTTCGCAATAGTCAATGTTGCTGAGTACAAATGATCTGAAGATAGTCTTTCTGGCTTCAATAGTTAACTGTCCGTTGATTCGAGCAGGGCAGTAAGCTGCCACCCTATCAGCGTGCCTCGGCGGTCCAATGTCGGCCCGAAGCTGGTCCGATGCTACTGACATCGGACTGACGCTGGGCCAATGTTGGAGCGCCGAGGCATGCTGACAGGGTGCAAGCAGTCTTTCGACATAAATTTGTAGTATGAGCGCTGTAATCTAATTTTTTGTTAAGGAAATTCCTAGTAATTTTACATTTTCTGATTCCTTAATAACAGTATTTCCAACATTTAAAGCAATATTTTCAGTTTTGTTTCCAAAAGTGATGAACTAAAATTTTTCAGCATTCGCTTGCATACTGTTCTCTGTAAACCATGTGAGTGCCACCTGTGTAGCATTTGCAAGTTTGTCCATCGATAGTTTTCTCTTTAGAGCTGAAGCACAAGTATTGTCGAATTTGTCGTCGGCAGAATTTGCCAACACAAAATAATTTTCTAACATAAGGAGATCATTTAGGAAGTAGTTAAATAAGGTTTGTCCTGAAATAGACCTTTGAGGTACTCCTTTTTTAATTGTTAACCATTGGCTGCGTATAATTCCAATTTTTACACGTTGCTTTTTGTGCCGTAAGTAACTGGAAATTAAGACAGTTACCTTTTTGTCAAAATTATAAGCGTTCAGTTTTGCAATAATTACATTATGAGGTAAAACATCGAACGCTTTAGATAGGTCCATAAGGACCTGTCCGATGGATAATTTGTTGTCAAGGCATTCCTTTATATGTTCAGTTACATGAAGCAAAACATGTTGTTTACTGAAATTTTTCCGTTATGCAGGTTTTTGAGAAATTCCAATTTCAAAACTGTCATATATATCAGACTTGCAATTTGTCAGAAAATACCCCCTCACACGTTATCTGTCATAACTTTTAGACTACTAGTGATAGACACCTGTAATTTGGGATCCACTAGTGATATAGATTTTAGAGCATGTGTGAATTTTTTCGGTAAAATCGGAGACGGTCAGGTGGGAGGCTCTGGGTGATTTGGCATGGAATGACCCTGTTGCTATCCATCCAGTGCGTCTCTGTCAGTAGCAACTTTAGTGATACCTCATTGCTAAAGAACCGGACCTACTCGCTTGATACAAGTTGATAGAATGCGTCTATTGACTATGTCGTGGTCTTTTTACTGCAGAAATATTGCTATGTACAAAACCCAACACTATTTATTGCTTGTTGAGCTACAAAGAAATGGTAAATAAAGGTGAAATATATTTCCAGGGTACATTGCTAAGAAAAGGAAAGTGTGCGACAGGTGGGACGAATTGCGGCATCCATTTACTGCAGCGTTAATGGAGGAGGAACACCCGGCTTCATTCATTTGTGTCCTCTGCAAAGAACATCAGGAAGACATCTTGCTATGTAAATATTGTGGTGTCAATGCATACTTCTGCACAAGCTGTTGTGTGGAACATCACAAAATATCGCAGTTACACCAGCCTCTAAAATGGATCAGCCAGGTAAACTTGATGTACATGAGATGTCAGATATTTGGATACAATTTGTAATCTTCCATAAGAATAACGATGTTACATATATGTTACATATATTTCAAATTTCTAAGTACATGCAAGTTGTTTGGTGTCAGTGACTGTATGATTTTTCTGCGACTGGCATATTATATGAGTTATAATATGAGTTTCTTCTGGACAGCATAAGCCCATTTTCAACCCAACTGTGCCCTTGGACTCCTGTGGGCAATTATCAAATACTATTTGCCTGCAAACATTTGACCTCATCACCCAAGGCCAACTTTATTAAATATATTTGTCTTTTTATAAGTGATATTAAATTTGATATTTTCAAGTGATATTACATTAAACACTCTATCACACAAATAATTTTGTATCATAAGTGTTGTGTCCTCAGCGTAACAAAACAGTAATATTTGAAAAATGTTTGCAGGAGGGATGTTTTCGCCACTTCAACATCAACAATACGATGGAACCGCCTCGATATCATCATTGTGGCTCTTCCAGAACAATAAATTTGATTGTCGTGGATGATAAAGGTAAATGACCATTTAATAAAGTAGTCCCTTTCATTGTGTGTGTGCTGGTACAGATATTGGAAGTTAAATTGGGAAACATTTAAAATATGGACAAGGAGTCTTAACAAGAATCCGTGAATTCAAAAGCAGAGCTTAAAATTTCTGTTGAAGACACCATTTTTCATGAAGAAATGAATTGTCACACATACAACTGTAACTGGAAGACTAAGCCCAAAATGGAAAATTCAACAATGGTGGCCATTTTTACACTCATGTTGGATTTCTCATCATGTTCCCGATCCATACCGACAGGCCAATCTGTACCAAATTTCATTTAACTACAGCGTAATATTACGGTCACAGTGGGCAGGTCAAGAATGGTGGCCTTTTTATAGTGCCCATTTTGTCAGCCATCTTGGATTTCTCTACATGTTCCTGATCCTTACTCACATTATCACTAACAGGATTCCTCTGCTAGTTGCAGGGCTTCAGAGTCCGGTAGTAACTGAACTGATTTCAGGCTCCTTTGGCTTTCTGAGAAGCCTCGACGACCCCGACTCCGCTCATGTACAAATGTATTAAATGGTCAATAGTCGTAAAAAGTATCTACAATGATTCCATAGGATTTTGCACATAGCCGGCCCTAATAGCTCAGTCAGTAGAGCGCTTGCCTCACAAGCAAGGGACCCGGGTTCAATCCCCAGGCTGGCCTTCATGTCATTCCATGACATCGTCATTCGCATCAGACGTTAATTGGAGGCGCCGTGGGCCCAACTGGAAATAAGTCACTGACTTAGCTTGGCTACCCACGTTAAATAAAAAAATAAAAGTACCTTTACCTTTACCTTTATAAATACTTGTTTCAGAAGGTTTGCGTACATTTTTGAAACCATTTAACAATCTTGCAATTATGTTTTTGTGAATAAATGAAAACTATTTTTAGGAGTCAGGAGTCACCAAATTAATTTTTAGACTCCGACTCCACTTGAAAATCAAAGTTTGACTCGGACTCCACCCGAAAACGTCTGACTCTACGACTCCCACTCCAAAACCCTGACTAGTAAAATATTTGATGTGTAGCCAATGTTCTTTAATGAATTATACGATCTTGCCTTCGTAAGTATATTTGTTTAGCATCACTTAATGCATGATTTCCATGCGCAGTTTGAGTATTATTTGTGATTACTCTTGCAGGGACTCAACATCATCAAACTGTGAAAGTTTGTGGCTGTGAAGATGTTGCCGTTACTTTAGTCCGGATGAACCTCTGGCCTGCTTCGCCCACACATCCAAGAGTGGCATTTACTTTTGACTTCATGTTGACCCTCCGTGCTATGGTCTTGGAAGGCCAGATGAGTCTGAAAGCATTTTGCAGTGCCATGCAAGACACCAGGAATTCATTCCTAGATAAACCATTTGAAACAGTAAGTTCTTAAGTTTGAGTATAATTTTTTCGTCCCCTGTCACGGCATCCGCATGGGCTGTGCATTTTCGTACCCTTCCATCAGAACGTGTGTGCCTGCTGACAGCGTCTCAGTTTCCTAAAAAAATTTGTTGCACATAGGAATTTGATTTGCTTGACAAGAGAGTGCTTTTGTTTTAATTTGGAGCCACATAAAAAATGTTTGTCGAAACCTCAATCAATAGGTTAATAGGCTTCAGTAAATCAGTTGATGAAAATCAGGGAAATCACCATTAATCTCTCATTATGTTAAATCCTGCCTCGTCAATGTAATTATTATTTTAAAAAGTCGTTGGGGGGGGGGGGTATTAGTGATGCACGGATATTCAAAATAGCGGGATACCGAAGAATCCGGCAGCACCAACTGCCGGATACCGAATTGGAACCGGATAGTTGGTACTGAATAATAAACATCGTATGTATACGAAAAAGGAAGTTTTCAGCTTTTGTGGCTAATTATAAATGTTTTTTTCTGAGAGGCGAGAGATATCTGTCCAGCAGGAGGACTGTTCCTCTGATGGAATGTTCTTTGTTATGTTCTGTAATTGAATTAAAATTTTTGATTGTTACGTCATGTATGTTTTGGCTCTGTTCCTGTAACATTCTTCTATTTATTTACAGTTTTTTAATGGAGGTGTGTACACATCTCCATTTATGCAGTCACAGTGACAAAATGGAAAGTTTTGGCGGGAAATTTGAAATTTGAGCATTTTCTGAATGTCTGTTGGGCCCTGACTTGGACAAGTTGTTTGCAGGTGTTTGGTGTCAAGAAAGCATGCTTACTTGATTATAGAGCAAGCATCTGGCATAGGAACGAATAGCCGGCATTTTGTTATTATATCTTGCTTGGACCCAGTACGGGCAGCATCACATATTGTGTATTGGCCACTGTGCCTAAACTATTGCACTTGTATATATATGATATTTGGCACATGAACGGGTTTTGTAGAATATATGTGTCTTTTGGTGTTCATATTTAAGCAGTTTGTACAGTTTTTGTAAAATATTGGAAATTAAAAATATTTATTTATTTTCCTTTCCGGAGCAGAGCTCCAAAACAGTTGTGCCTATGAACATAAACATCTGACATATTATGCGTTAAATACCTTTAATGTGAATTTTGGGGTGTAAATGCTCTTACAAAAATAAGTAATAGCAAATTAAACAAAAATGTGAAAAAAATTGTATTTTTTCAATGCTCCATGATTCGGTCAATTTTGGAGTTAGACCTCGGAAATTATGCATTTAGATGTCTAAATTATACCTCTTTAAATGACTGAACTCATTTGGAGGGCCAATCCTTTGACATTTTCATAAAAACCAAAAAACTGGAAAATATTAGGAATTATGATATTTTTCTCAAATTTTGGTTTCTCGCAAATTAATGATAACGAATAATTTGGTGAACTTCAACAAATATTTTCGTTAAACATATTAGTAACTTTTATAGCCATATATACTTTAGTTTAGTGTAAATTTTGTGTTGGAACTCTGTTTTGTCTGAGCCCAGTGTCAGAGCCAATCGGATTTTGATGGATGAAGGTATCTGTTGTATCCAGTCAGGGGCGTATCTAGAAGTGGCCTGGGGCGCCCCGCGGCTTTTCCTATCTCTTCCATGGCCCCCCCCCCTAAATACGCCACTGTATCCAGTGTTCCATAGTGAGACAGTTAATTCTATTATTGGATAGAGTATGTCTTACTCTAAGATTCCCTGTCTTCTCATTGTTTATCATATGATATTCACCATGTTCACCAAAATGAATGTGCAGCTCCTTACACAAAAAGGAAGTTTTACCTGGCAGATCACACACATTTTGATGCATCATTTTAAAGCTCTTTCCAAGTTCTTTTATGAAATGTATTCTTTTTTAAATATCGCCTATGCCACATGGTCATTTTGTGGCTAGAAAATGGTTTATTTGTAAAATTCTGAAATTTAGCATAAAAATTATATATATATATATTAACAAGAGCTGGTTCTGGACACTCAGGGAAATAGTCATTTTCAGGGGATATGAACTTCTACTTACGACACTATACCACCTCCATTTTGAACCCCTGGGTTCTTGTTTAGCTTTTCACTTATTTTTGAGCATCCCAGATATCCGGTTCTGACACCATTATTCTGCCGGATACTGGATAACCTGCAAATTCCAATATCTTGGTGCATACCGGATACCTTGCCCCATATCCGTGCATCCCTAAGGGAGATATATCAGGCCAAATTCAAACCAATATCAGGGCAGACCAACTGGCCTGGTCACATCCGTAACAATATTAAAATTTCTGGGCAACCTTCCCCCCCCCCTCCCCCGCAATACGAATGTCCCGTACACCTATGAGAAAAGTAATTGAGAGTAATGCAAGATGTGAATTGTTTTAAATGAGATTTAGTCATGTTTATTGATATTGTTTTAGGTGCAAGACCTCTACAGGATTTTGACATGGGAGTGCGTCTTAAACTTCATGTGGCTCATGCACAGCAGGAATTTTGGCCAGCTGGCTGATGTTGGTCTGCCTGATGGGTCAGAGTGTCTTGTATGCCCTAAGGTAAGTCAATGCTTATGGTAGTATTTTTTGGATAAGCAAGTTTCAATAATGTTAACTGAAAATTCATGTTTCAACAAATTTGGATTATAAACAGCCGTGACCAAATGTTTTCACTTAACAGCTATACTGCTGTTGACTATCAGATTGACCTATTGTAAGAAAGCAAATACTGATCTAATCTTTGCCAAATTTCAACTATTGCATTTGCTTATATGCTATTTGGCACATGGACGAATCTTCTAGCATATATGTGCCTTTGGTGTCCATATTTAAGAAATTGCTACAGTCCTTGTAAAATATTGAAAATAAAGAAAAAATCATTTTTTTAAGTTTCTGGAGCAAAACTCAGAAACCGTTACAGGCCTACCTATGGACATGAAAATCTACCATAATATGCATTAAATACCTTTTAAGCGCTTTTTGATGCTCTTACAAAACTTAATAACAAATTCACGAAAAATGTGAAAAAATCTCTCTATTTTTTCCAATGGTCCATGATTCCGTCAATTTTGGAGTTCGACCTCTGAAATTTAGCAGTGATATGTCTAAATTATACCTCTTTAAATTGCTTAATTCATTTGGATGGCCTTTCTTATTAAATTTTCACGTAACTAGGTATAATCGCTTCAACTCTTAATTTCCTACTTTACAGTGCTGCCATTCTGTCTGAGTGTGAAGAAAAATTCAGGCCAGCTTTAAGTGAACCTGGATTGGGACTTAAAGCCCATTGTTTTGAAATTCCATGTTACATTAGTGTTGTTTTTTATATTTGTTAAAAAGGACAGCGAACATAAAAGGCGATTGACTATGGATGGCAATTTCAATCTCGTCCATCGGAGTGCTGCCGGCAAAAAGGTGCGTGAGCCCCTCCACGCAGGTCGTTTCTTTCTCCCACAGGACTCTGTTGATTTATTTGTGGAAGATCAAGGCAACAAAATCAAGAAATCTCAGGTTTTCCTTCATTTTTATAATAAATTTTGAATCAAAGTTACATATATACACTCACCAGCAAAAGAAACGCAACACTTGATTTTAGCTCAACTTTTTTACGGGAATATCAGTTCAGTCCATGTCAAGGCAAAGATATCTGAAACATCTTGCGATGTCATAAATTCTGTTTTTGGATTTTAAAGTTTTAAGAGTGATTCTCACTTTCACTTTTAAGATTTGGCCTTCAATGCAATGAAAGATTTTTTCATATCAATATTTTGCCTTGAATTTTTTCCTCATGTCTCAGAGACATATTGGACACATCTTAGAAAAAATTGATAAAAAAAGCAGAATTCAAAGGCATGAAACTAAATCATTTTCGTCACTGTGTTCTAAAATTAGTGAAACGCAAATTTTCAAAGTTTTGTGTAAAATCTACAAATAAAGTTGTTGAAGCAATTTTTCGGCTTTTTAACGTCTAGTAACTCATGAGTGCTTTGTCGCCCAAGGGGCGACTAAGTTTAGGAATTTGGGGGCCCAAACTAGTAAGTTGGTCTCCCATGTTTTTATTGGCCACTTGGATCGCCAGTTTCAGCACCTATAAAAACCATAAAACCAACAGGCCTTTATATAGAGAGGCGAAGGTAACTTCAGTGGTAGCATGCTGGGCTGCCAAAGGCTGGGTCCAGGGTTCTAATTCAGCTCTTGCCGGGTCACCTGGGCCAATGTTAGATGTCAATTCCATGCAATCATCCTTTGCCTCATTGCATGCCTCACACACAAACTATTTGCTTTTTTCATTTCATTCTTTAGTAACACCATACTTTGATCATTGTTGAAAAGCACCAATTTGAAAAGATCTAACCCTAACACGAAGAATAGCTGTATTTGTTTTATAACCAAAGAGGGAACTGTCATCGCAGTCATGTACAGTGTAATTTGGGTGAATAGCCTATCTCAAGACTGAGTATGAGGATGGGGTCTAAAAGACACCAAAGACATTGTATGAGGAATACAATTTTGGAAGTTTACGACGATTGTGCCACATCTAATTTTACTACTTAAAAATTTGTTTCTTAAGGTTATAGCAATACTTCATTGTAATTTAACTAATTTGTGAGACCAAAAATAGCATCTTGTGATTGGCGTACTTCTTTAAAATGACAGCAAAATGATTTCTGTGGTGCCAATATTCACCAAGTTATGCCTCTTTCTGTCTTGGTCGCCACTTGGGCAACCTAAAGGCATGTTTTGGTCGTCTGGACGCAACTTCGGTCGCCTGGGGCCAGTGCTTATTGACAACACTGATTGCTATCTTTTGCTTGAGCAATATTACAGAACAAGGACAAATCAGGGGAGAGAACACCCAAAGTTGCTTGGAAAACGTTTTTCTTTAGTAAAATGTCAATAATGCCAAACTTGATCAGTTCAAATACCTGGCAGTCATGTGTAAGGCCATATATATGAACAGCGCAGCTGAAATTCGTCAGGAAACACAAATCGTTGTTCCTCTCATCCTCTATATTGGAATCCCAGAGAAATGCCGTGGCCTGATTGGCTGATCAATTTTTAATATTTTCAAAAAGATTTTTGCAAAATATGAGAACAGGAATGTAAATGGTTTGCAGTAGTGGTATTAAGTTACTGCGTCATTGAGGAAATATTTGAAATTGGCAAATGAGAACTGCAAAAAAAGGGCATTTGATACTTCAGCCATTTTCATTAGATGCCAAAATTTGCGGACATCACTCAAATCCAGTCAAGAAAAAATGGTGGACGAAGACGGTTGTGCGGGATGGGGAGAGGAATAAAATGGCTTGAATCAGAAGAAATAGGCACTCTGTATGTCCAGAATATGACCCGGTCTTGTGATTAGGTGCTAATAAAGGTCTAGGATAAGCTTGGTTGGTTCACCCGTCAGATTAATAGAGAAATCATGGACGTTAGGTTTGGTAAAACGAAAACGACGACTGTAAGAAGTGAACAGCTACTGCAGTAGCTGATGCTTAAAAATGCACCAAATATTCAAATATACACACCATGGTCTGGCTTGAAGGTCTTCGCAAACGCCGTGTAGATATTTACATTAGAAGACGTTCCCTTTCTTGACCTATTAGGCCTCTGCTGATTTAGGACCCAATCCTGGAACAAAATCATTAAAGATAACATTAATGAAGAGAATCTTTTAGCAGGTAGGAAAATATATTACTTAATGATTTCCCAGGGGTAAACAGATGGATGGAACAATGACTGAGGATTTTACGGCCTATACATGTCTATGTACTTGGTAGACAATTAAAAATAGCAAATCTTTAATTAACAGGAAGACAAAACACAAATGAGAAACTCAGGAACTGACAACCAAGAGTGAAAATCTGTGAAATCAACAAAAATAAAACTTATCAGACATATTTCTTTAAGGATGCAGTCCATCGGACTATTCTTGAAAAAAACAAAGGTAAACAAGAATCCGCGGATTCAAAAGCAGAGCTTGGCGTGTCTGTAGGAGCGGCCTTATAACACACTCTGACCTTTAATTGGGCATGAAGGGCTGGTGAAAACTGAGGTTTACCGAACCGCCAGAATTTTTAATCAGCACACAGCATATTACAACCTAGTAATTTCCAACTTTCTGATTGGTCTAGAATTGTCCCACCAATTGTTATTGCTCATATATGGCCCATTCATAAGATGTGCAGTGATTGTAAAAAAATGATTCAGTAACCACACAATACTGCATCAAGAGAGCTTTTTGAAGCTAAAGAACTAGAAATTACTTGCTTATTAGGGATCTTGAATTTGGAGATGCTACACACCAGGAATTGCATGAATTTGAGAAAAAGGTGAGTTGGCCATTCATGAAAATCATGTCCAGTTCCCTTTTGTCTAGACCAACCGTAAAAAGCAGAGCGATTACTCGCTCTGCTAAAAAAAAGCTAACAACCTACCATTTAGCAATAAATACGTCAAATGATATATCACACATACCCCTTGTATATTATAATATATTACTGATAAATATACCCGAGTAGCAGAGTCTGCGAAAAGTGCTTTTGGTGTACAGGACATTCGGGCAGGTAGATCTTGAATTTTACCTGCCCGAATAAGATTTTGTCTGCCCGAAATTAAATAAGTTCAACTGGAATTGAGTTACAGTGTGCCCTCTGCTTCAGAAATACCCCAGTGTAAAGTCATTGTAGTATAGCTAAAGATGGCAATTGAATTGAGACAATGAAACATCATGTATATTTCTGCTACCATGTTAATAAAGCCTACTAACTCATTGCTGGGGAATATTAAGTCTGGAATTATAAGATTTCAAAATCCTTGTATTGAACATATTTCTGTTGCGTTTGACCAGGTCAAGTAAATAATGACATTTAGGTTCATCATTAAAATTGATCCAAACTGTATTTATGATAGGCCTACAGCCCTACACATGCATAAATCTGCTTGGTATAAAAGCTAGCTGGATTGCAACATCAAATTGATCTGTGCTGATAAAACTTACTGAGCTAAAGATGGTCATTGTTGATTGTTGCTAATTGCAATTAGCTTGAGTATTGACCGTCATTGTAGTATTGATTGCAATCCAATTGACACTTCTGGCATGAATTTGTGTCATTGATGTTTGTCAATTGCACTGGAAATTTCCAAGGCCTGTGGTAATTGCATTGATTGCTGCATGAACTCACCACTACTCATTAACTGTCCCAATACAACCATCGGACATTTGGGCAGGTAACCACTTTATTTTTGCCGGACATACGCTATTTTTGCTGGTTTTGACCGGTAAACCGGCACTTTTCGCGGACTCTGCCGAGTAGAATGACTATATAAGTACAAATTCAAATGTTTTCTTTCAATCTTTGCTATCTCATCATTCTGTAAACAATTTCATTGCAGCAATGAAAATCTGAGCCACATTTTGCATATGCAGCACAGTCCCCAAAGTCCCAACTGCTAAAGTGATATCAGACACACTAGATGTTAAACAATCGAAAGGCATCGTGAGACTGTGCTAAGACTGGTGATGTAACTTAGCAGTAGCGATCAGTTCACTGCAGAGTAGGGAAAATGATGTTCAAATCGTTTTGACATCCCTTTTAAGGTGTAATTCTATTATAAGTCTAATAGCTGTATTCTTATGATTGCTGTTTAGGGAAGAAGACATTTATAAACACATTTGGTTCCAAATTTAGAACTACTGCTGTGATTATTACATTTAATTTATCACCTGCCATGATATGTTGATTTCATAATTTTGCATTAAAATTTTGCTAATTTAAACAAAATTATTACATATATATATATATGCCTTATTGACATCCATGTACAAATCATAATATGACAAAGCATAAAAATTATAAACAGTTGAAATTGATCTGGAAAATGAACTTTTTCCACTAATGATTTAAATCCGATTAAAATCCAAAAAATCGATTTAAATCAAATAAATCCGAATTTTTAATTTTTTTTATAAAAATCAATAAAAATCGCAACCCTGCAACCGTCAACGTGGACAATAATTATTTTATCAGTATAAGATTGTAGATATGAACGAGATATGTTGATCAGTGCATGGGGCACACGGGATAGGACCAGCGGTAGAAATTTCCCGGCGCTCCTGCGCTTTTGCTCCAGTGAAATGCTAAATGGCTTCAGAGCCTGTGCCTCTCTGGAGCCACCCATGGCTCCAGAGGCTCTGACAACTATCAGCTAATTGAACAGGTCAAGTTCAATCTAATTGAAGCCCACAGGTTGAGAGCCTTGATTGCAATGACTGTAGAAGTGCCATGCTTCAGTTAATTGAGATTTGACTTCACGCATCTACCAACCATTGAATAGTTACCAAGGTGTTATCATTCATGGCAATTAGCAACTATGTACTTTTCTTTGAAGATAACATGGATACAAGAAATTAATAAAACTTAGCAATTTTACATATTTTTGAAAAACTATGGCTCCACCAACACAATAAATGGCTCCCGGGATTTTACAGCCCGGAGCCAGATGTGGCTCCAAAGCCATCAAAGTAGATTTCTACCACTGGATAGGACAGCAGTCACCTAAAAACATGATGCCTCCCTCCACCCGGGTGGGTGGAGGCATAATAGTCTAGATATGAAGAAGCAGTATGCAGAATAATTTTGACAATTTCATTGGCATATATACAACCTTGACAACTTGAAGAGGCAGGTTTGTCTCGGTACTGGCAGCTTTGAGTTCAGATGCATGTGCTTTGGAAGTTCTGGTCATGCCAGCTTCATACCTCTGGCGCAGGATGGCAACCTGCCATTCTTCCTTCTGTTTCTGCAAGATAAAAAACATTTCATGACTATTGAGTGACTCAATCAAGCAAAATATTTCATTTAAAACTCATAAACACACAAGGGCAACTGGAGCATACAGGCAATATTTGCATCAAATTTCATCCAAGTATGCGTGATAGGGGCTGAGTCCTGCCCCAGAAATGATCTACCTGCCGCGCGACTACCGTTGGACAACATTTGACCAAAGTGATTACAATACCTTCTTCGAATTTTATTCACTGAAGGTAAAAATTCTATCTCGTAATTTTTTAGTTGTGGTTCATAAAACAATATCAAAATTTCAAAACTGAAACTTATATATGTATGATTTTGTAAAGCGAACTTTAATTCTGAATCTCTAGAAAAGTTTTTTAAACAAAAGACGTTTCTCTTAAGCAACAATTAGCTAATTCAGCTTTTCCATAAAATTGTAATTTTTTTAATACAATTTTTCATATCGGACATAGCATGCTCACAGGACTAAAGATTAGTGCCGACTATCTTGAACTGAATATTAATACGATACGTATCGTTATACATCCTTTACGACACAAAATTATATCTTAATTCAGATATAAGTTTTTTCGGGCATATTTCGGGCCGTCATCCCACATTATCAGACATAAAACGGCTGCTTACTACATTCCGCCATTTTGCGGCAAAGAAAAAGTTCAGCTGATTCGATTTGGATATTTAGAGATTTTCATAACTTTGAGTGAAATATTAAAGTCACAATGGGCAGTTCAAGAATGGTGGCCCTTTTGTGTCAGCCATTTGGCAGCCATCTTGGATTTCTTGACACTTTCCCAATATACATCTACTAGCAATACCTGTAGAAAATTTCATAACTATAAAAGAAATATTAACATCGCAGTAGGCAGTTCAAGAATGAAGAATGATGGCTTCCAAAATGGCAACAACATATGACGGCACAATAATTGTATTTATCGACATGTTCCCAATGCCTACACACAGGGCAATACCTGTAATAAATTCCATAAATCTGTATACAAGTGCAATAGTTTAGGCACAGTGGCGAATACACAATGTGTGATTCTGCCCATAGTGGATCCAGGAAAGATAAAAACGAAGTCACGTCCAAATAACAACATGTCGGCTATTCATTCCCGTGCCAGATGCTTGCTCTATAATCATGCTAAGGTGCATTCTTGACTCCAAACTTCTCAAAACAAAATGGCCATGTCACGACCCAAAAGACTTTCTGAAAATGCTCAAAATTCAAATTTCCCGCCAAACTTGCCATTTTGTCACTGTGACTGCATAAATGGAGATGTGTAAACACCTCCATTAAAAATTTGCATTTGAAACCGGCAAAATATAGGAGCACTTAGGAAAAGGGCCAAAAAGTACAAAAATATAGGAAATGGAGCATCTCTTTCACAAATATAAGAAACATAGGAACCGCTTGAAAGCCTGCAATATTTCAAAAAGTATAGAATACCCATCAAGCAGACCATCAACAAGCACAACTAGATCATAAAGGCTATAGGCCTAAGTGTACCAAATTTCGGACATGTGCATGTAATAGGGGCTGAGTCCTGGCCCGGAAATTATCCATCTGCTCGCCGCCCGGACGCCCGACGGATAACATTTTACCAAAGTGATTACAATATCTTCTTCGATCTTCGTTCGCTAAAGGTTAAAGATAGTAGGCTACCATCCAGCGGCACCTATATATAAAAGGACGTAGGCTGGGCTAAATCCTGGGGGGGGGGGGCAGTGACTGGTCCGGAGGCATGCGCAGCCCGGAAGACACCGGAAATTTGGAAAATTTCACATGTAATGCACTTTTTTTGGCCTGATAGATGAGTACCCCCTCCCCCCCGGAATATATCCTAGCAGCTACAGCAATTATAGAGCGGTAAGCGAGGGTAAAATTGCGATTGCTTAGCGATCCTTCCCATACTGGTCATCAGTGCTGGGCGCTTCCGCAAACCGCAAATTCCGCAATTTGTATCGTTTGCAGTTCCATAATTAATTGCCTTTCAAATTTGCGCTTCGCGAAACTAAAAACATGCAACTTGCGCAAATGCAAACAACAATCAATATGCCTTCATGGTTTTGGAGGGAGGAATATATAAGCAAGGACAGACCAATAATTTTGGCAATCTTTTGCCCCATTTTCATCCCACATAACTATGGTCCAACGAGTTTTAAGACCTTAAATTGAAGTCAGAAATGGTGTAATGTGAAGCGATTTTGAATTTGATACACCGTGGAGCTTCATATTGCCTTCAGATCAAAAATGGAAAACACTTTTTAAAAGGTCATGTCAAGGTATGGTATAGGTGGCGCCATATGTGGCATGATTGATGATGTGCAGCATGAAGCAAAGGATGAAGCAAAGCATGAGCACAAGTTATGAAGCAGTGCAGAAGCACCTGTCATGAAGCTTACAGGCCTATAGGGCTTTATAAGCCCATATATTTTGGATTTTGTTGCAAAGAGCAATTATTTATTGATGAACAACATATATATTTTTGCAAATATGGCATGATCAGGCCTTGTGACCTAATTGGCCAATGTCAAATGCCTATAAACATCTCTCATATTTAACATTTTTTTTATCTATAGCAACAATCAGGCCTATTTAATATTATTTATCGCGATTTTGGTTTGCATTTGTGTTTGCTTTTGCGTTTGCACTAGCTATTCTAAAATTTCAAAAAGTTCGCAAATTTGCGTTTGTGGAAGTTGTAGATCAGGATTGCTGATTTGCGTTTGAGGAAGTCCAATTTTGTTTCATTGCCCAGCATTGCTAGTCATGTACGTACTGAAAAATCATGGCAATCTGTCCCTCTCAAAATTTCGTGGGATCCGGCCACCAGAGCCCCCGTTTTGCCCCGCCCTCTGTGGCATTTGTCCGGCGTCATGCTATTCAAGTGCATGCGCATGCGCGAAAGAATAATGGTGGCGAGCATGGAGTCACGTGATCGAAAATGACAATGGCGTTCACGAAATGGGGAAATAACTACACAAAATCAAACGAAAATTCATATTTGCCGTAGTGGGTGAAGATAGCAATACAACAGTGTTGGCCCATGTAGATCTAGACCGGCTTACTGCTCTCTCCTGGCATTCCAGTTTACATTAAGAAATAGCATGGCACCCGTGAAATGGCATGAGAAAAGGTTGCATGTAAGCTTTTGTGGATGGACACCTTATAACTTGGGAGGGGAAAACTGAATAGTCCATGAATTAACACATAGGCATTGGAGGACAATTGATTGGGGGACGGGGGCTACCTAACGAATATTGCCCAAATAAGGCCAAATTCAAATTGCCCCAAAAAATAAAAACTTCCGAAATGGGGGGGGGGGGTGGGTGCAGCACCTTGCCTCCTGCTCGTAGGAATGTCATCGATACAAAGCATATCGACGAATTGTTAATAAATTTGTATCGATTCGTTCTCGATACAGTACGTGGCACAATCGATACATACTTCCAGCCTCTATAAAAGCCGTTTAATGACTTTATTCCGATCTGAAATCGCTCTGCTCTTGTTTACGCCGCCATAACGTTACGTCTTGTCTCGTTGAACTTGAGAGGTCGCGAGATTCATTCGTGCGCATTTACGTGATGTTTTGGGATCGTCTTTTTTACGTGCAACTTCGGCCACGGGAGTTCATTACGACTTGTTTACATTCGTTACGCAACTTATTTGACACTCACAATTACCGTGACGTCACAAAAAGCACTGCAGTGCCACTCTCGAGTTAGTTCAAGATAGGTTGGCAGTGACGTCACTGCTCCAAGCTCTCACATAAGTTTAATACAGGCAGTAGAAATAGTGCCAATTGGATGATTGGGACTACACGTCCTGTATTTATGCACTTGGTAGGCTAATTAGGACAGAAGGAGGACGCGGCAATGAGACGAAGGATGATTGAAACAGCGGTCCAACATAGGCCCAGGTGACCTGGCAAGAGCTGGATTCGAACCCTGGACCCAGCGATTGGCAGTCCAGCACGCTACCACTAGACCAACCCTCCCCCCTGAGAAATAGTGCCAAATTCCAGTTCGTAACCTACATGAGACACACTGTAATTGACATATTAACAGGGGTGTAGATTAAAAATTTTTGTAGGGGGGGTGATTTCGGCAAACACAAACTTCGCATGAGGCCCAAAGTCGTGCGGCGGTAGGTTTTGTGGGCCACTCTATGGCCCAAAAACCAATATACTTTAGACTATAGAAGGTTAGTTCTCGTGTTTTCCACATGTGACATAACATGCAACTGGTATCATGGAAAAAATTGCTAAATATAACAGATAATTGTCAACACCAAGCAATAATAAGTGAAATTCTAGGGATAGTCATATGATCATCCCCCCCAGGTTCATCCTAGGGGGGGGGGGGATGCATCCCCCCCCAGGATCTACGCCCCTGCATATTAAGTAGATTTGAATTAAGTTTTGATCTCTTGGATAGTCGGACTATAACCCACCTTCATATTGCTGGCCATCTCAACAACTTTCAGGACTGGTTTTCCACACTGTCAGTGCCACTGCTCACAATTCTTCCAAGGCTTGGCAAGGGTCTTCCACCAGATCAGTCACCACGTGGGAAGCAGAGACTGAATGTCATGTGTTAACACTGTGGTGTTAATCCAATGAAATTTTAGTTTCGTAATATTTAGCTACCACTGCAAGTAGTTCATCCAGCAGCTCAATAATTGTTTACATATTCACAGCTTGTATATGGCGTCATGAATTCTTGATACATACATAGTATAATATGACGTAGCTATTTTCTTTATTTTGGAAGTTTGCTGGATTTAGTGAGCATTTAAACATTGTACAAGGTAGTGCACAAAAACGCCACTAGGCGTGCTAGTGTATAAAATGCAGCGAAAAGCACAGGAACTGATTTCGGTCAAATTTTTGATAAAAATGGACTATAAAACAATGACAGGGTCCAATTTAATACATTTTGACTCTTCATGCACACTATTGGCCACTGCATGATCTGCCTTTAATATTGTGCAGAATAGATGCACAGATAATCCACCAGAGGTCCAGAGTCGATCTGCTTGGTGTTGGTGAAATGTGGGGCAAGCGGACAGGACGCAAAACTTACACAGGCCATGACACAAGCAAACCAATGCATATCAGTTATTAAAAGTCTCTCAGCTGAAAATCCGTCAAATGCAGACCAGATCCAAATAAATAATGCGGATCCCCGGATGGGGGGGAGGCCCCCGGGGGGGGGGTACTCACTATGTAAAGGTGTATATAGAGGAGCGGCTGGATTTTTGGCCTTTTTGGATTAAAATGGTTTTGGTTTTTTGACAATTCGATTAATTTGGTTCCGTTTTTGCCACCCCAAGGTATTTGGTATCGTTAGAATTGGCTTGAAAAGACAATTCCAATGGTATCAGAATAATAAAAAGATTAAAATTGTTGCCAAAATTTTTTATAATTTTTTTTGAAGGATTAAAATGGTTTGTGGTTTTGGTGTTGGTTTCCGGATTAGATTGGATTACGGTGGTTTTCAAAATTGCTATGGCGCATCCATATATGTAAAAGTCAATGAAGTAGGACGGGTCCCCCCCCCCTGTCCCGGGTGCAGATCAGATCAGTAGCCTGTTGATCTACACAAAACAGATGACAGTAACTATAATGTTCAGAGCCAAATGCACACCGAATTGTTGACTAAACAATGCAGAGTATCAAAACCAGGGCCGTATACCCATGTGGGGGGGGGGGCGGGAGCTAGGTCACCCCAAATTATTTTTCACCCCAGTGCCCCCTACCCCATGCACTGACGCAACAAATTAACTTCAGAAGAAAAAGGGGCACTCTAAGTATTTTTGGGCCAAAAAGTGGGGGGGGGGTACGTGCCCCCAGTGCCCCCCCAGCTCCGCCGCCTCTGCCGGGACCTTTTGCGCATAAATAAGCGTGAATAAACTGAGTCCCCCCTCTGTGCCAATCCTTGCCCCTCCCTGTTGCCCCCCCCCCTCTGGAGATTGATGATATTTTGCGATTCTTAATATATTTTATGGTGCTGTACGTCCACACACTTTCCTGGTTATTTTCATGTCTTTAGTTCCGCCTCATTCTGCAGGGAGAATCAGAAGTCCTTCTTATGTTATTACAGTATTATATGTTGAATCTTTTTGCATTAAAATTTCCCGATCGCACAAGTTGGCGCGAAAGACCGCTCGCCCCCCTCGCTGCCCCAGCAAAATATCTGGCTAAGCCACTGCCGAATAGCATCATAGAAAATTCGATTATTAGACTCTGAAGAATGTCAATGATTTCATCACTTATTCTTGAAATAACTAATACTATTAAAAAAATTACAATGGGGCAAGCAATTTTCTGGAGGGGTACCATGTGGCGTGTTGGGGGGGGGGGTTACGTATTTTGGGCAGCATACATACTACAATTTTCAGAGAGGGTAGTCTGGGGAGGGGTCCATATGTCGTATTGTTATTTGTGGGGCTGCTGAATTATTATTTTAAAAATATATATATATACATCCTACTTTTTATTTTCTAAATGGTCTGGCGGGAGTGGGGCATGGCCTCCTACTCCTAGGCACCACTGGTGGCAATTCGGCCAGAATATGGTACACAAGTACGTATGGTCGGCTGGATCAGTGTCATCAGTACTATAGTACAGCTCCGTATCCATCCAATGTTTCTTACTCCTTTATCATTAGATGAAGTAACTTCTAATTGGTATCTAATTGCAAGCAGCATTGTAGTCGAGGCCTGGACATCCGAGGCTGAGACTGAGGCCAAGGTCATCAAATTAAATGTGAGGTCAAAGATAACGCCGGTTTCCAGGCCTAAATCACAGGCCCAAAGACACTCGAGACTGAGGTAATTTAGCCAAAGATTGGGAATCCAAGACAGAATTTTATGGCCCAAGGCCAGCTCTGAAACCTCCAACACTGCCTAATTGGTAGGCCTATATTGCCCACATATATATGTATAGTATTTTGTAATTTATCCATCAAGAAAACACGACAATAGCCCAGACAGGTGTTTCCTGACGTATTTGTCTGCATGATTTAATCTCCAACAGACTGGTCAGTGTTTGTCCAATCAAACCCTCATACAAACAGTCTGACCCTTCTCCCTGGTCCCTCTTCCTGGTCCGCATGGTTTGCATTCTGCATGCTCCACGTTTTACTCTCTGCTGTTGTGGCCTTCTGTGGATAGAGGACAGGGACGTCTCTGAAAGGAGGATGCTGATTGGCCAGAATTCTCTCCCCAAAGAAAGTGCAAGGCAAGTGCTGGAGTCACAGTATGTGATCCATGACAGAGACGTCCCTGGAAACACAGAGACGTCCCTGTACCCTACTCTATCCGACCTACCCCATGTCCCTGTACCCTATACTATACTATGACAGAAGTTGAGTGGGCTGGTACATCATGTAAAACCAAACCACAGGACAAGTCACCCTCAACCAGAACTCTTGTAACTAAAGTGCCTGTATTTCATCTTTGTGTTTGCTTCTTTAGGTTGCCTTCCGAATATCAGCTACAAACAATCGTGAAATTAAAAGTTGTGTGACATGCATCCAGAAGTGGAACAGTGAGGTCCATGTCTTGAGCAGCAACCCAAACTCAGCAAATATCAATGTATGTATACCTATTTTTGCCATGAAATTATATTTAGCAAGTTGATGATAAGTGAGGCCTTCCCAAATGCACCGCACATCTGGTAAATTTCCAGCACCTGCTTCTGTTTTGCCTGTAAATGACTATTAATCAGCTCCTGTACCTTACAGGTTTCTATGACATTTGATACAATCTTTCCAATTCTTTCATTTTCAGGTTGTTCTTCATCCCCAGCAGTGGAAAGTGAATTTGACGCTTGTTTTGGTTTCCCAGATGGATGCCCAGTGGAAGATAAGAAGCTCCAACGAGACTGACATTTACATACACAAGTTTGTTCTTGTGAGTACCATTTCCTTCAATGAAAGCCAGTGTATTAGAGATTTTAATGTTTTTTTTGCATTACTCAGTAAAGTCAACCCACAACAAGAAAAGAGCACTGTTAATTTAAAAGATTTGAGTACAACTATTTTCTTAAATTACTTCCAAAATTGAATTTTTTTTTTACAAACTCTTATTATTTGAAATAGTTTCTACGTACTTCAAAAATTGATATTGCCAAAATTGGTTGTTCCCATTATTCCCTGATTTGATCTGCTTGTGAAGGTTAAAAAAAAATCAGTAGAGTGGCAAGAAAAAAAAAGTATTTCTTAAAAAAATTTTCAAGTTTTTTTTCACATTTACACATTTGATTTTATGAAATTTCCTCTTCTGCCTGTGTTAATAGGCCTACTCAGTACAATTCAGAAGTAATTCTAGACAAACTAGACTACCAAGTCAAAATATATCAGGCGGTAGTTCTGGTCAATTCAAGTGTGACAATTTTATAGATCAGCAAGTCAAACAAAGATTTCTTTCTGTAATTCAGATATCAGGCGGAAGTTCAAGCCAGGTGGACTATCAGGTCAAACAACGAAGATATCCGAATGCCCCAGTCAAAAAAATAGCAGTCACCAAAACAGACACAGGAGATGTCATATCTGCACTTCAGTCTTTGGTGTTCTTTACTTCCGTCACGGCTGTGCCATCCACGGATAAATGGAATCTCGTAATTGGCATGGGCACCCGATGTAAGTAATTATGCTGACTCATTCCTGAATCATCTGATTTACTACAGTAGGTGAAAGTGACAACTGTAATGATCGATATCAATCATTTCACCAAAACTGCATTATTTGTTAGGTTGATTAAGTTCTACTGATATAGGTGTCAGCTACAGAAGCACTGGAAAAATAAAAACAGGCCACAGTAACACCATACTAAATAACCATTTTCAGTGTTTCCTCACTTTGTATTAACAACATTACACCCACTGCTTCACTTTCGCTGACAAGAACAACTGCCACTGAACAAGAGCGGTGAGAAGGAAGAGAAATGGTGGTGTTGCCAGTTCACAGTGACTGAAGTCCCAAGCCTTCAAGGCAACAATGTCCACATAGTGGAAATTGTTGTATGTCAATGATTAATTTAAATTAGGGGTCATTTACCTTGTGGGAGGCATGCTTATTGTCCAACTGAGCTCTTGCAATTTCTACAGCATGTTGATGTCGGATTCTTTGTCTGACCTGAACCTAAGATAGGTCAGACATTCGCAACAATGTCGGCAAAAGACAGTTGTCTGATGTCTTTTGCGCACAGATATTATTTTATAGTACAATTATATATCATTTAAATTTTTCAGGTGCCTCTCCTGGAGAACCGCTTACGCCTGCCCCCCTGACCACTGGAGAAATAGTTGGCTTAGCCTTTGGAGTTCCCATAGTTTTGGTTGCTATGGGGCTTTTAATTACCATTGGATGCATTTTGCAGGTCAATGGTCTGATCAGGATAAATACCCAAAGATAAAAATCGACCAAACTTCACAACTTTCTGCTACCTGATGAACTTATGAAATGATGTTTCTTTACTGCCAACGAATCAACCTTCAAACTTATACTTATAAGTTTTCTGGCCAATCAGTCAAATTATACCTCTGAAAATTGCATATAAACAATGCAATTTTTAGCTTTTAATACATATATACACTCACCAGCAAAAGAAACGCAACACTTGATTTTGGCTTATCATTTTGCAAATTTTTTTTTTTGGAGAAAACTAATTATATATTATTGATCCTTAGATCATCGAGTGTCTTTGCACCAAAAATCATTCAGCTGTGACCACTTCCTGTCTCCCTTTTCACTTGTTTATCACATTTAGGCTTTTGTAATAAAATATGACCTTACCGACAAGTTACACCAAAAATAAAGGCGCCATTTTAAATAATGGCCAAACAGATGATAAAAGCCAAAAAATTAGCAGAGCAACTCTATTTTTGCACTTCAGCAAAGCCTTCAGTGATTAAGTCAGACACGCCCACAAAGCTGACCAATGAACAGGCTTTCAAGCAGATTATGCAAATGAGGCCGATTTCGCTGATTCACATACTTACGTAAATCGTACAGACTTGCAAGTAACTGGAATAGATAGATCTCTCTGAGAGCTTTAAAATGATAGGTGTTAGGTCTCTGAGGACCCAATAGTCTCCACGCAAATCGCCGATAAACATTTGAAGCGGAGAGAAATGCTGCACGCTGATTGGCTTAGACGCTCATGACGCAAATCTATGATAATACACAGTCCCTGATGGATTCGTCTAGGGTAGATTCTCTGGGTGTATTTTTGAATTTTACAGGAAAATTTGAAAATTGGAGTTTTGCACATTTCAAAATGTAGCAGACAAAATCTCGATGGTTCGGGCCCTTAGAATTGAGCCTTTTTAATGAAATTTTCAGACAATTTCACCATGATATCAAAGAATTGCCACAATTTCTTTCAGCGCAAAATTCAGAGCTTAACACAATTTTTTGTGACGACGAAGGCAATATTCTTAAAATCACATTAACATGACTTGCACACAATTTTAAAATATAAAAACAACATGGATCAAAGCGCAATATGTTCCAGATTATTCAGTCCAGAAATGGACTAAACAGGAATGCCAGTAAAAAAGCTCCAGGTCCATAGTTCCAAATAAAGTTTCTCATTTCATAATTGAAGTGTCATTCTGAAAAGTTCCTACAGGGGGTGCTGTAGTCTAGGACTCCAATAATTCCAGCAGTTTTGCCACTATCATTTCTTTCTGTGTATAAATGTTATTAGAGAGGCAAAATAGGTAGAAAACAAGGGTTTTTTTTTCTGGAAGTATCAATGTGATTATGAGTAATTCTGTTTTAATCCTCGCAATTTTCTAAACCCACTTGAGCAATGACAAAACAGGATTCATAAGAGCAATAGAAGAAGTCGAATGACTAAATTATGCAATAACAGTAAAAGTCACCAGACATATCATTGAAGTTGACAAGCTTTGACAATAACCAATAACAGTCTCCAGGATGCAGTATGCTGCCAACTGGCATCAATACAAACAGTGATTCTGTTTTCAATTGAATCTCTCTCTTATGGGTTCTTTGTTGTCATTTCCCAATTGGGTTTATTTTAATTTTTTCTGCCTATTTTGGTTGGCTTACAACATGTTCGGCCTATTTAGGTTGGCTGATAACATTTTTACACAGAAGGAATAAGATTTGCACAATTGTTAGAACTATTGAAGTCCTGGACTACAGCACCCCCTGTAGGAACTTTTCAGAATGACACTTCAATTATGAAATGAGAAACTTTATTTGGAACTATGGACCTGGAACTTTTTTTACTGATGTATCTGTTTAGTCCATTTCTGGACTGAATAATCTGGAACATGTTGCGCTTTGATCCATGTTGTTTTTTAATTTTAAAATTGTGTGCAAGTCATGTTAATGTGATTTTAAGAACATTGCCTTTGTCGCAGCAAAAATTGTGTTTAACTCTGAATTTTGCTCCGAAAGAAATTATGGCGATTCTTACACTAATTAGTGAAATTGTCTGAAAATTTTATTTAAGAAGGTCAATTCTAACGGCCCGAACCATAGAGATTTTGTCTGCTACATTTTGAAATGTGCAAAACTCCAATTTTCAAATTGTCCTGTAAAATTCTAAAATAGAGTTGCTCTGCTAATTTTTTGGCTTTTATCATCTGTTTGGCCATTATTTAAAATGGCGCCTTTATTTTTGGCGTAACTTGTTGGTAAGGTCATATTTTATTACAAAAACTGAAATGTGATAAACAAGTCAAAAGGCAGACAGGAAATGGTCATAGCTGACTGATTTTTGGCACAAAGACACTAGATGATCTAAGGATCAATATCATATAATTTGTTTTGTGCAAAAAAAATTATTTGCAAAATTATAAGCCAAAATCAAGTGTTGCGTTTCTTTTGCTGGTGAGTGTATATGTAACACTGAACATTTTTTTACTTCTATACTTTGCTGCAAAAAAACGTCTATAAGATTCAGACAACTTTTATTTTTGCTTAGTTGTACGTTATAATGTACAACATACTTAAATAAATTTTCAATGTTAAACAAATATATTAATGAGAGCAATGGAACTCCTCGCAGGCAAAAAATTGCCACTGAGGTGGAGTCCCAGAGTTATGCATGTAAACTATGCACAGTGGAAGGCAATGACGCACAACACTTAATATAGAGCAGATCTAACTTTTTTTTTTACAATAATGGATCTAATGAAGGACGATGGCTAAATTGGGACGATGGCTAAATTGGGCTGGCAACTGTGAACACAAAAATTATTCAAAATAACAAAATGTTGACCTTATTATTCAGATAATTGGATAGAATTAATACATTTGTTTTCTTATCTACTGCAAATGTAACAGTTAGGAATCAAACAGTTCGTATTGTAAGTTCTATCAATTAAATTTTGATATAGTTTTTACACTTTTTTTTATGTAGTTTTTATACTTTTTTTTTAATGGTAAACTTGCCTGGTTAGGCCGTCTACAACTTCTAATGCCAAGAAATCTACTAGAGCTCGTGTATAAAACATATGTTCTTCCACTTTTTGATTATGCCTGCACTGTGTGGGGCTGTACTGATGCAAATGTCGTTACCATTCAAAGGCTTCGAATGGGCAGCCAGAATTATCTGTGGTTGTTTTGATATCATTAATATTAGAGGTATCAGTTTAGTTAAGAAACTCAAATGGCAAAATATTCAGGAACGTATTAAATTATTTTCTATGTATTCATCTGGCAATTGCATTCATGGGAGTGCACTGCCACATTTGGTAAATTCGGTAGTTATGGCTTGTGATGTGCATGAAGTTAATACCAGATTAGCGAATACATTGAATGTTGTTATACCTGAAATCCTGAATGTAAATTACAATGATTTAAGAAGTCATTTTTATATAGAGCCTCCACTATATGGAATACTTTGCCAGAAGAACTAACAGACTGTGATAGTCTTGATGTATTTAAATTCAAGACAAAGATTAATTTTCTCTATGTTTTCTTATATTTTATTTTTTACATTGTTGTTTTTATTGTAATGGGCTGCCTGAAAGACGGTTTTTACCGAGTGTGTTCACCCATTTAAAATATATTCAAAATCAAAAATATAAAATATATAAAAAAAATATCCAGAATAGCCATGTGTGAAAATTGTGCTTTAATTATCCTGCATAGTGCATATAGTATCAAAACATTTAGAAACTTGTATTTGCAAATTCAGGTCTCAGTCTCTCAGACTTTCTCAGCAGGCAGTCTTAAAATGGAAACCTGTCTAGTCATACATGTATAACGATGTTGCATTGTTTGAGCTTAAGGATTAATTTCTGAAAGTACTGAAGTACAGCAGCGTCCCTGTGGCACGTACCCCCCCCCCCAATTGGACCTGTGCCACCCCAGTAACTGTTGCCCCCCATAAATGAACTTCAACTGTGGCTAAAATGTACAGTTATTATAGTTGGTGCCCCTCCAGAGAATCGCGTGCCCCCCCCCAGGTGCCACCCCCCAACTCTAGACCCCCTAGTTACACCACTGCTGGGGTACTAGACGTTTTATAAATCTGTAACATAGTGCAAATAAATCAGCATTCAATTTGCTGCATCATTTGATTTAATTTCAGGTGCCTCTTTCGTAGTACCACTTTCCCCCGCCTCCTCTCTGACCGAAGGAGAAACAATTGGCCTGGGTATCGGACTTCCTCTAACTCTTATGGGGATTATATTTTTTCTCTCTATGGGATTTTGCTTGATTCTGTAGTAAGTGAACGTGCAGCTACTTCAACATGAATATGTACTCAGTACTGTATTCCTGCACTTTGCTAACACCTGCTGGAATATTCAGGAATAATTATTTTTCACCGTTACAAATTTTTAAAATAACATTATTGGCCTGCATGATTCTCAAATGTCTGTTCGATCAGTTCTGATATGGAATAACTGGCTCTTTCAAAATTCTTTAATTTTGCATGATATATATTCGTGATGTAACACATTCTTGACTTTTAATTTAAATAGACACAGAAGACATTGGCTAAAGAAGATGTTCTTTTCCATATTTTACTATGAAAATATCATTATAAATCTTGATCTATAATATCTTGAATGACAATTCCTTAAATGAATCATATTTATCTGTTGGCAAGTTTTAAAGTTCGCACAATGCATGACAGCGGATAAATGGATGTATGACCCAGAAGGGCCGGATTCGAACCCTGGCACTGGTATTGGCAGCCCAGCACGCTACCACTGACTCTCCTAAATATTGTCTATATCACAGTATGTCACTTTGAAATAGAAAAAATGAGGACCAGTTCTTTATGAAAAATTCACTTCCTGACTCGTGATATCTGATGAAGTGTCATCTACTTTCAACATGGGAAACATAGATGCTGTTCGATTAGTCATGATCAAGAGAAGGCTATTTGACTTGTCATAATTGATTTTAGAGTGAAAATCAGATGCATAATCCTTTCGTTTGGATGTCACCATCAAGCGTGATAAGTCTCCTTAAATCAAATTAACATTGAAAGTATTGGGTATGATCATGACAAATCATCGGTATGATGATTCACGAAGTGCCATTTTCACAGTGCAACAGTCCATTCTTTTTCTAAATCAAAGTGACAGACTATAAAAGCTACAAGTGGTCACCTTTTTCCCTTTTAGAGAACTAGGCTTATGATAGCATGCCTTGAAAATTGGAACCAGATTGTTTATTCATTTAAACGAAAAAACCAAGCGCCCCCTTGAGATTAAATGGTGGCCCCTAATGTCATATTTTGGCTTAAAGACTGGATGTGAAAAACAAGGACAGTGGTGGTGGTAAACAGAAAAAATGCCACACTTTAGTGATTTGCGCCACGGTTGTTTCACCAATAGTACATACATATTTATTGTCATGGATAAATGGTTGTGTCTCAGTAACACTGAAGAAATTGACGATTATAAAATATATATATTGATTTATCATGATATTTTATAACAATGTATGAGGCGTTTCACAAAAATTCCGACACACACATGCCAAATCGGTTAATATTTAGAGCTGTCACAAAGCCCTCAAAGTTTATGATGTAATTCCTCATTCGTGCAACTGAAAAATTGGTAAATTTCCAAGATCTTTCTCAGAAGTGAATATTTTTTCCTGACTTTTTAGTATCTGATAAAATTGGCATGGCAATAATATCTGGGGGTTATCTTTTATTTATTATCCAAAGTAAGTGAAATATTTGCCTGTTTTAAGAAAAAATACTTGATAATTAACCTATGTAAATGTAATATCTATGCCGACCTGCTATGACCTACTTTGTAAGTCAGAAAGAATATCAGGACTGGATTGGACATTTTGGACAACCTTAAAAAAGGTTACTTTATCAAAATAATACATATTTACGGCCTTATTTGCAAATAACCATGATTCTGTGGTCTGCCAATTGGCAATCGCATGTTAAACTACAACGGCTTTGTTCCACCTCTAAATATTAATAGATTTTTCTGAAATTTTTACGCATTAACTTCTATCGATGTATAAGATCAGAATGCAAGATTCAAATCAGAGAAATTCAGAAGAAAGTGTTTTTGGACCACCCTACAGACCATTTTATTTGAAGTAGCTGCATGAAACTTTCACATAATTAATTTCTGGTATTTTACATCTATTTTGTAAACATAGGCTGCGTAGCAGCAAGCAGCATGCATACCCTAGGCTATTCAGCGGGCTATTCTGCAGGCAGTGAAATCCACCCGCTTACTGGCCAGGTGGGAGTGGGGAGGGGGGCAAAAAAAAATTGGAGAACAGCTAAAAAATTGGCTACGACAAAAAAAAATCTGAGCACTCGGTCAAGTGAACATTATTGAAAATCAATGGTTACCAAAGGGTATATATCTACATGACATCTATATAATGAAATTGAGGCAAGTTGGCCTATCGGTGACCTATTGCAGAATGGGAGTATTATACAGTTGATGACAAAATTATTAGCCCCCCTCTGGATATCCCCTTTAATTCAATTTTTCTCATCACAGACCAATCATCTTTTCACCTAAAGTGTATTTCTATTATATTTTGATGACAAATCATTAATTTTTCAATAAATGTTAAATTTAATCGAGATAAGTAAATGGATAAAAATTTGCCTGGAACAAAATGATTAGCCCCCTGAGGTTTGTCATCTCTGGGGGTCGCTTGCCTGCTTTTAAATGCTTTAAACCACTCCAGGATATTAAATAGAGCTTTCAGCTAATCTCAAACACAAGATTCTGTGTCCTTTCTTCCTTAAAACTCATTGAAGTTCCCAAAAATTGACGATCTCCTGATACACACCATGATCATAAGCAAAAACCAGCTTTTTTCAAAAGTGTAAAAAGCCTGTTTCTTAGACTAAGTCAAAAGTTTCACTTGGTGAACTACTGATGTCACTAAGAGGCCAATTCCAGTAGTTTCAATTTTATTGCCACTCGATATCACATGTTTTTGAAGACTACTATTTAGAACACTCCTTTAATAAGAAATGTAATAGACAGTAGCTGTTTCTTTATCATGCATCTGAATATACAGAGTCTACCAAAAAATCTTTCCTCTCTTGTATTTATCTTGAGAACATAGATATCAACTTCACTGTAATTTGTTTGACAGAAACGTGGTTGAGTTCTGGTACAGCAGATTGCTACTGTATTGACAATTATCAACATTTTTATCGCTGCAGTGATGTGTGACTGCTCATTATCAGACAAGTGCAGTTTTTTTTTATTGCTAAGATATATAAAACAAATGAAAAACAATAGATTTTTTATGCCGATATAATTATATTTATTTGAAGACAATATACATGGAACATTAAACATAAAAGATATAATATAGATCTACATATGGCAGTTCTTCATTATATAAACGCGAGACAAACCATATCAAGACTAAAAATTAGTAAAATACTGATTAATAATATTCTGTTTTTACAGCTAAAATGCTCATCATTGATCATCATCTTTACTTCTGTACAACAAGCAATTATAAACTACAAGTTTAACTACATGTACTTCTATTTGACTTTATAAATCCACACTCGCTCTTCGTAAGTCCCTTCATTAGATATTTTTTTGGCCACGAGTTCCCAAAGACCCTCATCAACCAGTTCCTGAAAGGAAACCTCCACTTTTTCCATGTAATCTTCTTTTATAGTATTCTTCTCGATTCCAGCTACATAATGTCCTCCTGTGTGAAAAAAATATAGAAAAATATATAAACTTTTCTTCTATAGAATGCTAATATTCTGTTTATCTTATTATTAGGTTCACTTTACCTGGTTTGAGAATCCTTACAAATTCCCTGAAGCACGAGAAACATTCGGGTTTAACATGACCATCAATAAGACCCCCAAAGAGAGTTATAACATCATACGAATCTGAAACAAAATATTGTACGAGCGTTTTACAGCAGCCCAAAGTGCTAACTCTTACTGAAGAAATTCTGCCAAAACTTATGACCATAACAGTGCGTGCCCCTGCTTACCAATCTCATACAAACTTAGCATACAGCATCTCCTGAATTTAAAATCACGACGATAAACTTTTAGTGTCCCACTGTTACAATACAAATTAATAAATAAAACAAATAGGTTTGTTTTTACGGGGTCAAAGGTCAGCTGAATTTGCATGCAGCATGTTATGCGCTTTGCCACGTGGCTGCCTTGTGCATTCAGCTGTGACAGTCTGGATCCACTGTGGGTCTCTGCTTTATTTTAAGGAGGGTGGCTGCCCCCTGCTTGGTAAGCCTATATTATGTTGACATTTCGCACTGCTTAAAGTGCTTGCACGTTATTTTTTAGAAATGAAGGAGAAAACCCCCACTAATATTAATACAATATAGGTACAATACAACATTGAAAGCAAGAGAGATTATCTTGTTTAACCAAGGTAAAGTGAGTGCAATGTTAGATGAAAAAATAATAGTAAAATTTCTTACTCATGTGATCCTCAGATCATGAGGAGGTTAACCGACAGATATTCAGGGGGGACTTGGACTTTTCCTGCATGGAATTTTTTTTTCATAACACCAACGTTGATTATTTTGAGAATGCAATGTCCTCAAATATTTCTTTCTAAATAAAAAAACACCCTGTCAAAATATGCCCCCATTAATTATTTATTTCAAGACTAGCATGAAAGAAAGAATTAATTTCACTTAAACCTAAATCTCCAAGCTCTCCCCCATCCCCCGGAGATCAATTGGTATGCAACTCAATCCGTATTGGTCAAATTTTGTTCATATTCCGGGTGCCAGGTTTTAAGAGGCAAGCCACGTGTTTCGTCATAACTCTAAAAACCATTTGGAAAATCATTTAATTTCCTTTTTTCTTTGTTGTGTGTTTCGGTAGAACATGCTTTCATGTAAATGTTCTCCCACTCCGTTAATAGCACTGACATTGAGGTGCATGTGGACCAAGTGCATAACATAAATTACTTTAGGTGCTTCACACCTTGGTCAAGCTCCGAAAAATTTGCACAGGGAATACATCTTCCTCGGCTGAAAGAATGATAATCTAGAGGAGTTATATATAAATCATTTATTTCATACACATAATCATACAGTGGGTACAAAAATGGTATACATGGTTAATTTATAAAATAAAAGGAATATCACAGACTTCAAATAAAAACGTGTATACAATATAAATTAAAAGAATCACATTGTGCACAAGTGCACGAGTATTGTAAAAACTTCATTTTGGCTAAAACCTGGTACTGTGCTATGTCTGAGTTCTGAAATCTGTTTAGTACACAAAATATCACATCTTTCACGACAGTTTAAAAACATTTTCTTGATGGCTAAAGAACTAAGAGACAACATTTTGGAAATATCACAGACTAGTTTCTTTTCAATCAATCGCAGATTGCCACCTATTAAACTGTTTGCTTTTTTGATACTAAAATCACATAAAAATTTTACCTTCACATTTTCTGACTTCATCATTGTCTGTACTAATTTGACAAATCTAGTCTGGACCTGCTCCAGTGCACTAAGTGAATCCATTAAAATTGGCAAAAACCTAGTATGAGTACAATTGGGCAGATTTAACAACCTTCGTATACACCTATTCCACATAACTTGAAAAGAGTTAACATGCTTGTCTGTTAAATTCCAACTCTGGCAACCATAAAAATGTGCGCATTTTGAATTAAATATTGCTTTAATGACATCATCATTACACTCTCCTATTGTACACAACACATAATTTACTCTCTGAATCATATCACTCTTTTTCATTCTAATTTCAGTATTTTCTGACATATTACAGTCTAGATATGTGCCTAAATGTTTTACTGATGACACCCATTTCAATTCTTCATTACACAATTTCACATTAGGTGTTATCTTATCTTTCCTGCTAAACATCATACAAACAGTCTTTTGTGGATTATATTTTACACTGAAATTTTTAGAGAATCTCTCACACACATTAAGCATATCCTTCAGACCACCAACAGTTGGCGACAATAATGTCAAGTCGTCTGCATAGCCAAATGCTCCAAAAAAATGACTTCCTACCCAGCAGCCTATGCCTTGTCGCTCTAATTCCTTCAAAAGTTCATCAATATATACACAAAATAAAATTGGCGATATAATGCCACCCTGTCTAATGCCATTTGTTGTAGCAAAAGGCTCCGAGAATGATCCTTGCCACCTCGTTCTCATCTGTTGGCGTTGATACAGATCTAGTAAAGCTCGCACAATTATTGCCGGAATCCCTCTATCAATTAACAATGTGAAAAGCTTGTCATATCGTACACGGTCAAATGCCTTAGAGGCATCGACAAAACAGGAATATACATCTGTGTTATGATTGGCATAATACCGAACAACCTCTTTTAGCATCAATGTACACATAACAGTACTATGTTTCTCTTTGAATGCATATTGCATATTGCTGGTGTTAAGCATTAATTTGTATCTTTGAATGATAACAATATCTAACAATTTTGCAATAGAGTTACACAGAACAATACCTCTATAGTTGCTACTTGTACATGGGTTGCCTTTACTGT
This sequence comes from Platynereis dumerilii, assembly GCA_026936325.1. NCBI lineage: Eukaryota > Metazoa > Annelida > Polychaeta > Phyllodocida > Nereididae > Platynereis > Platynereis dumerilii. Next base: position 33,294,331 of record JAPTHN010000005.1, read on the forward strand.
CTTTTGGAATAGACTCAATAGTTCCCATCAATAAGTCTGCAGGTTGATATCCATGAGTTAACACAGCAGTAAATAACAATGCCAACTGTCCAAAAAATTCTTCACATGACCACAAAATATGATTAGACATAAAGTTTTTGTTACCATCACCTTTGTTTGCCTTAAGCCACTTCAGTGCATCTTGCACCTCACACAGTGTCACAATTCTGTCCTTTACATCAACATCATCAGCTTGGTTAACATACCCTAACACATTTTCCATCAACTCTTCATTAACAGGGACACTGTTATACAGCTCTTTGTATTTATTAGCAAAAACATCAGCTATATCTTTAGATTTAACTTGATCATCAATAGAAGCCACTGATCTACCCTTAGGCTCATATCTCTTAAACTCCCTGAAGAAGTCTCTACTAGCATTCTTAGCTATGGCTTCAGCCATCTTCTCTTTCCTTAGTACATCAATCTTTCTCTTGTTCTTTCTATTTGCATACATATACTGGCGCTTTGTGTGTCTCTTCACATCATATAAAACACCATTCTTTGGCTGCCCAGCATCAATTCATAGCCTGTGCCAGAATACACAATCTTCTTTGAAAGGTTTTACATCAACTGCCCAGTTGGGTCTTGCACGTTTTTTACTGACTCTTGGCATGGGGTGAAGGCAGATCTACATAAGTCAATCTGTCCTGGTTTTTACCTTCTTTCATATTCAATAAGGCCACACATAATTGATTCTTAGCTTGGCGGACCCGCCGACACAATAGATTACCTGTCGACAGAAAAAAAATTGAAAAGAAAAAGATTTTATTTTTTTGACATTATAAAAAAAAATTTTATTTCACCTTTTTTTTTTGTCCTACCAACCGACCCTAGAAAAAGGGCCTTGAGAAGATCCGAGAAGCTAAAGATCAATTATGTGTGGCCTAATTGTTTCATTCACCTCTTTAACACAGTATTCAGCTAGAAGTTTAGCTGCAATAAACTTACTGTCAGGAACATCCAGAGGCTGTCCGAGATACGCCTGAAAAATATTCTTGAAGATGTTTTTCTTTCTCGCTTCATCCAACATAGCATTGCTAGCATCTGTGACGTCAATGTTCTGGTAACCGGCATTATAAATCTGCAACATGAAGACATGGAATTTCAAAATAGGATGGACTTGTTTTATACGAATGGACAACTTATTATTTGAAGTCAATACAACTAAGGAATGGTTTATCACTCCAATTATTATGCATGGTTATACTTTTTGTCACATATATGATTTTGGTTAGGCCACACATAATTGATTCTTAGCTTCGTGGACCCGCCGACACAATAGATTTCCTGCCGACAGAAAAAAAAAAGTTTTTTTTTGTCCTACCGACCGACCCTAGAAAAAGTGCCTTCAGAGGATCCGAGAAGCTAAAGATCAATTATGTGTGGCCTTAGGTTTATCACACACAAGCACTCAATTATATATATGTGAATTACAAACTGAGGAATGTATCCACATTCTCAATGGGTAATTATGACTCTCATTCGTTTCAGATAATTCATTTAGTATTTGGAACACCCATAAAACCGTTTTTGCCTAAACTCTGCACCAAAAAACTAAAATTACAATAACTGTTTCACGTGTTATGAATTAATTTGGTATATCGTGAAATACATATATAAAAAATCAGCGTGGTGCTATAATTTTAGATGCACTGTACACACACTGTACATTTACAACAGGAAAACTGTAATAATGTAGGATTATAACTTACATATTCTCCTGTTTTCCCTGTCCCAGAGCAGGTATCCAGAATACGCGCATCTTTGTTGGATCCTAAAATGGCACCAACCTCGGTCGCTGCAACTATCGGGCTTTTATAACCCCAAATGGCACCGTCCTGTAACAACAATTTCACATGATAAAAGTTTTGCTTAAATATCAGTTCTAGGCTCATTACATTTTGCAAGAGGGTATTGAAGTTTTATATGCGAGGGGCGTCCCAAAAATTCTGACCAATTTTTTTGGTGGAGCGTTTTCTTCGAACCAGCAGAATGAAATAACTATTTTTAGGTATTACACCATCTATTTTGGAAATATCATACCTGTACATGAAACACCACTTGTAAGTTCAAGTTGATACACTCTAAAACATTTCAGACAAAATTGGTTTTTTAGATTCAAAATGGTTTTTTGAAAAACCAAATTTTTTTTTAAAAATCCATGTTGGTTTTGCATTGAAATTTGGTTTTTCAAATAACCATTTTGAATCTAAAAAACCAATTTTGTCCCGACATTTTTTAGAGTGTAGGAACATGGGCCTCCCATTTGTGAGATAATATTTTGCAGACATTTATTTGCAGATTTTTCACTGAAAAACCACACCAGATAGACCAAAACTTGATAAACAAAAGCTTGCCTAACATTTCAGGAACATGCACATTTCTCCTATAATATTACATCGTGTTGTCCATTTCATATTTTAAAAAGGAATCGAAATAGCCAAAAAGTTCAAAATTTGAGTTTACTAAATAGATTGAAACAGAGAAGTCCAAAGATAATGGTATCACATTGGCATAAATGTAAATGTAATACACAATTTTGGACAGATTTGGCTTCAGTCAGTCAGAATAATTGAATTGATAGATTTTTTTAATTGTTTTAATTTATTGAGGGAATTTTCAAAGACCAAAATTGGCAAAATTGATCGCTTGTAGGGAACTACAAAATTATAATACATTTTTTAAGAAAAGAAAAAAATTAGTGATGTTGAAAATCAGATGTGAAAAATATACACCAAATACATAAATTAAATAAATTTTGAAATAAATAATAAAAATAAACAAAAATGTCCATCTACCAAGAATCAAACTGAAGCTCACATGGCTATGGTATAATTACAAAAGCTGATATCTTACACTTTCATAAGTCAGCGCCCAGTCATCGTATTCTTTCACCATATCCTCAGCAGAAATATCGGGATTCACAACTTTCGCCACTTTTTCGTCCACTTTCTTCTTCAGAGCCTCTATGTTGTCTGCCATCTTGGAATCGATCAAGTGATGTATACGTCTAATTAATGACAAGACATCTTTATCAACTCTGATGTTAACAAGTTCTCTAAGATTACGTACTGTCTGCAGACATTACTTCGTTGGTAGTAATTAGGGGCGACCTTTCAATATCAAGAGGGGGGGGGGTGTAGTTTTTTTTCTTAAATAAATAATTTCATGCTCAGTTTTGGGGTAATAAATAAATTCCTTTGGGGTTTTGTTTGTTTGTTTGTTTGTTTGTGTTTTACGCCTCTGCAGCACCTTAGTGGGCTATATCGAGGCAGGGGATCGCCGTATGATGATGAGATGAGAAGACTGTGAGTCTGGCACATACCCTATTAATTTAAGGATGCCCCGGGTCTTTCAGTTGCCCCAGCATAGAATACTGGATACAACCCGCCTCCATTTAATGTCCCATGGGCTCGGACTAAAGTGAGTTCCCGGGGTGAAAATACCTTTTGGGAAATTTTGAAATAAATAATTTCTAGGTATTTCTCAACAAGGAGATGCTTTATTCAGGAATGAATATTTGGCAACTTTGCACACTTAAAATAAATAATCTCTTCTGCCTTTACCATGAAATAAATAATTTCTCGCCAAGGAGAACTCCAAACCTGATTATTAAATGGTCAACACCAGTCCTACTCATTTTGAGCAGGTGAAATCTTAAAAAAAAAATTTCTAAGTTAACGATGCAGCGTAGACCTATACAGGCCAATAGCTAAGAAATCTACCAATTGAAATTGTTCATTTTCAAGACAACCAGAGGAGAAGTCATTCATTTCACCAAAACAAATAAAGAAATTATTGATTAAAAAAAACAAAATTCCCAAACCCCAACCTTTAATATATTAGGTGGTTGCCTTCTCAGTCTCAGCCCCTTTTTTGTTTTACCCTGAGAATTTCGGACCAGTATAAGATAGAGCATTATTATATGTCAACTTGCATTATATATTTCCACCTATACACTCAAAACAATTTCAGACAAAATTGGTTTTTTAGATTCAAAATGGTATTTTGAAAAACCTAATTTCAATGCAAAAAACCAACATAGATTTTTTTTAAAATCCATGTTGGTTTTGCATTGAAATTAGGTTTTTCAAAAAAACTTTTTTAAATCGAAAAAACCAATTTTGTCCCGACATTTTGTAGAGTGTACAGACAGTACAGGGATGAAGGGAGCTCAAGATTATGAGTTATAAATAATCTTCACTTACCTTGAATGAATATGTCCAGACTTCGCTTTAATAATGATCAAAAATGATAAAACACAAATGCAGCTGGAAATGATGCTCACAATATATTTCCAATGTGAAGCTGACCTCTTTCTGAGGTCATGGCCTAACCTACTTTCTGCATTTGTGCTGAATAAATAGAGAGGGCAAGTTGTTCAACATAAGCTTTGCAGCAACAAACCCTCAACTACTAATATATATGATATAGCCTTAGTTTATTGTATACAGCCAGTCACTTTGAACACAAGAGTACACCTACTACCTTTGTAGCTATTTGTAACAGTTGATGCAGATGATGCAGCCCTAAAAAGTCTCAAAAACAACACAAGAATACTATTTTTACATTATTTTGGAAAAATGTTGACTTTATTCTTTGAAAGAAATGTTATTACAACTTTTTCGAAGTTCTTCATAATGAAAGAGTGTACTTGCCCAGAAGAACACAGGACTAACTGTGAGTAGTTCATTCATGAATATTTATATGATTTTGACTCAAAATAATTGGGAAAAAATGCAATAAATAAGCAAAAGTTGTTATTTTGTTATCCCAAAACACTTGGGGCCAAGAGGCATATTCCCACAAACACAAGACCCGCAACCGCAGCGATAGAAATAGGAATTCCGAAAGCTAGGCCTATTATTTCTCCAGTAGTGAGAGAGGCTGGCACTGAGGATGAACCTGGAATAAAAATAAATAACATACGATTAATATACTTTACATTCTAAAAGTTTGAATACACCAGAAAAAGTGAGTTTTCTTTTAAAAATACTTCATTTTGGAAACTATTTTTATCTAATTGTTACATCAAACAATTTCGAAACTCACATCTTTTTACTCTCAGCAAACGAAGTTCGAAGAAGGTATTCTAATCACATATGGTGTATATGTGCCTTTTGATGGTTTGACAGATACGTTGTACTTTTTGAAAAAAAATCATTTATATGTTATTTTTGTGTCCAGACTATTAGACTCACCCCCTGTTGCATTTACAAAATGAAATTTGGTACACAAATAGCCAAAAAGGTCGAGGCTATGAAACTGTGAATGAGACAATTCCATTGTAAATAGTCTTAGTTTGTCGTATACGTGTACTCTCCCAACGACAAAATACCACATTCACCGTCGTGAAGCAGTTCGCTGAAGGTTTGTTGTTTTGCAGTCTATGTTTTCACTTACAATTTAGGTGGATGCCGATTTTAAGGTCCCATTTATATGTAGACGGCGCTGTAGTAATGGATGTGAAAAATGACAAAGATTGAAGAGCATCCATAACATCTCCCTTGTCGGTTTTGCTAACTGCTATTCTTTTGACAGGGGGGTCAGGATATATTTGTTGTTTGACCTGATAGTCTATCTGACTAGAACTTCCACCTGATATCTGAAATCATAGAGAAGACAAAACAGTTAATTTGACTTGGCAGCAGTGTTGTACATGTAAGTAATCTGATTATACAAAGTCTATTTGATTTCTTACACAAACTGTCATAATCAGAAAAAAGTGACTTTAATTTTTGCATTTGTTACTTTTAGTTATACTTTTTTACGACAAAGCATCATTTGTCTCAAGACAATCTGTCTATCTTTGACAATCAAACAGGGTGGCCTTTATTAAATTATTATATGTGTTTCAAGGTGGCATCCTGCTGCAGTTTGAGTTTTTTTAAATGTTCTTTTATATGCTCCTTTTCTATCACATAATTCTGGACAAAACTAATTCAAAAAAAAAAATTTTTTTAACCAAAAACAGATTTTTTTTTTTGGTTTTGGCAGTCCAGAAAGACAACTCAGTGGTTACTGAGGTGAATTAAAAATTGGCCTAGGTAGATGAAGAAATAAAGGCCAGGTAAAAAAGTGATTTGGTCCAAGTTACAGATAAACAATACAGATTTACACACAATGAATTCAGGTTGAATCAATATGAAGCATGGTTTGTCATTGCTCAAAGCACTAAGCTTAATGAGTGTTAAAAAACGCATCCTGTACAATAGGATGATTTTGATGTGGCGAATTACTCACGATCGTGCGCCAACTTATTTGACAGACAAACTGACCTACGCTCATGATGTACACACATACAACACCAGTAGTGTCAGCGGTAAAAAGCTTTTCATAAACCGTGGTCACAAACTCTCGCTCTTCACGGCAGGAGCCCTAGCCTGGAATCAGCTACCTAGTGCTATTCATGAAGCAAATAACACTTATATTTTTTAAAGACTGCTAAGAAAATTTGTGTTCAGAGACATTGATAAATTTTAAGTGTGTGAATTTTATCATTTCGATTCTGATAATCGATTTTAATCTGATTTTATTCTGATTTCGATTTCGGTTTTTTCGATTTTATTTGTATTTCCAATTTGATGTTACTTTGTATTTTCTATGTTATGGGCATATCTCTAAACACAGCCTTTGCTCATCGCTATCTCCCTAATAAACCTTGTAAACCTCATTTCAGACAGAACATTATTGAACTTACAAGAACAAACTTGTGTAAGTAGATGTCAGTCTCATTGGAGATCCTTATTTTCCACCTGGCATCTATCTGGGAAGCTAAGACAAGGGTCAAGTTCACTTTCCACTGTTGAGGATGAAGAATTACCTGAAAATGAAACATTGCATTGCTGAGGCATATTACAAATAAAAAGGATGGCTCATCCAATGGCATCCATTGTTACGGAAAAATGTTTGGTAAACGTAGAAATTAAGTTGTGGCAACTTTAACACAATTTGTTAAAATGTTGAGCAAATTTTGCAAATGTCACATGCCAACTTAAGATTTTGACATTGTTTCACAACGTTGTGACAACATCATTTCTACAGCGTGCACTACTACGTAGTTTTCACCAAAATGGTACATTGTCGCAGAGTTGATACAGCGAAGATGTGCCTATTTGGTACACTGTATAGAATGCAAAATTGCGACACTTCCTGAATTTTAAGGGAAATCCAACATATTTAATTTTATTTATACTGAATGCAAATAATGCAATCTTTTTGTTTGATTAGCAATGAAAAATGTGTCAACTGCTCGTCATTCAATGCTAATGTTTCGATAAAATATTTTAATAAGAAAAATGATTACACATACATCAATATCTGTTGAGATGGGATTGCTGACCAACACATGAACCTCACTGTTCCATCTTTGGATGCAAGTCACACAACTGCTCATTTCGAGGCTACTAGGAGTTGTTGCAACTGGTTCAATATTTGGGAGACAACCCTCTGAAAACAAAATCCAAAAATAAAACATAATAGACAAATGTGTGTGTGTAATGTGTGTGTAATAGTTTATTTTAAGTCGTTCTAAATACAAGTATACAACTTCTGCATGACATATTAAAAAGTGAAAATAATATGTAGTTGGCAATGCCATAGATTCGCGGAGCTCAAAGAACTGTTCTTATTTTGAAAGCGTATTATAGTATACAAATATTGACTGATTTCGAGGGCATTAGTCAAATCTATTTCCCTCGAGGGTGTGTAAGTGAAAACTATTTCACGAGGCCGAAGGCCGAGGAAAATAGTTTTCCTTTCACACAGGAGAGTAGATAAGCAGACGCATAGCCTACATTGCACTATTATTACTAGTTTTTATGAGTTTTTTTTGCTCTTTACTAAGCCCTAATTTTATTATTTTCCTGCACTATTGCAAATGTATGGAAAATTTTGAAAGAAAGAAAAAAAAACATTTAGGGAAAGAAAATTTTAGAAAAAACAAATTTTAGAAAAAACAAATTTTGGAAAAAAAAATTGGGACAAAAAAAAATTGGAAAAAAAAAATTCGGAAAAAAAAAATTCGTAAAAAAAAAATTTCGGAAAAAAAATTTTCGGGCCAAAAAAAAAATTTTCGGAAAAAAAAAAATTTCGGAAAAAAAAAAATTCTGAAAATTTTTTTTTTTTTCGGAAAACAAATTTTGGAGGGCAATAGTCCTGGTCAATATACTAAAATTATGACTGACATGTGACCAGCTCTCAGCCAATGACAGCTCTGCTTTCATGGTCGAGGTATAATAATGATAAACAAGAACACAATCAGTTGGGCCTAAATTAATTGATGCTATTTAAGTACAGTAATAGCAATCAGCTTTTAAAATTCACACCTCAAATAAACTTCACGCATCACTGCTCACAAGCAGGCTGCTGATAGTTCAGTCATTTTCCCTGGGTGTGGCACTGCAAGCATGATGCTACACCGGTGGCGACACCTGTTAGCAAAATAAGCTTTTTTCATGCAGACGACATAAATGAGCATAAAAATGAAATTTTCAAAACAGAATAGGATAGTTAAGAACCAAATGGAATTTTTCAGACACTACTGCAGTATTGCAAGAGAAATTCAGGGATGTTTACTTTTACCGAAACTAACTGTTTAATCAGGGACCAACTCCATGGCAGGTACAGGCAGTCCTTCATTCTCACTCCACTGACAGATTCAAATTTATTAATATGTAGATTGCAATGCCATAGATTCGCGGAGCTCAAATTAACTGTTTTTATTTTGAAACCGTATTATAGTATACAAATATTGACTGATTTCGAGGGCATTAGTCAAATCTATTTCACTCGAGGGTGTGCAAGTGAAAACTATTTCATGAGGCCGAAGGCCGAGGGAAATAGTTTTCCTTTCACGCAGGAGAGTAGATAAGCAGACGCATAGCCTACATTGCACTATTGTTACTAGTTTTGATGAGTTATTTTTGGTCTTTACTAATTAATGCAATAATTTTATTATTTTCCTGCACTATTGCAAATGTATGGAAAATTTTGAAAGAAAAATGTTGAAAAAAAACATTTAGGGAAAGAAGATTTTAGAAAAAACAAATTTCGGAAAAAAAAAATTTTGGAAAAAAAAAGTTGAAAAAAATTGGGACAAAAAAAAATTGGACAAATACGGAAGCCATTTTAGGACATGCAAAAAAAAAAAAAAGTTAAATTGTACAAACGATTTACTATATTGTACAAACCATTTACTACATTGTACAAACAGTTTACTAAACTGTACAAACCATTTACTACATTGTACAAACAATATACTATATTGTACAAACAATATACTATATTGTACAAACAATCTAGTAAATTGTACAAACGATCTAGTACATTGTACAAACAATGTACTATATTGTACAAACAATTTAAATTGCTATATTGTACAAACGATTTACTACATTGTACAAACGATTTACTACATTGTACAAACGATTTACTACATTGTACAAACAATTTACTACATTGTACAAACGATTTACTACATTGTACAAACAATATAGTAAATTGTACAAACAATATAGTAAATTGTACAAACGGTTTACTACATTGTACAAACGATGTACTACATTGTACAAACAATGTAGTATATTGTACAAACAATGTACTACATTGTACAAACAATGTACTATATTGTACAAACGATTTAAACTGCTATATTGTACAAACGATATACTACATTGTACAAACGATTTACTACATTGTACAAACGATTTACTACATTGTACAAACGGTTTACTACATTGTACAAACAGTTTACTACATTGTACAAACGGTTTACTGTACATTGTACAAACGGTTTACTACATTGTACAAACAATCTAGTAAATTGTACAAACAGTTTACTACATTGTACAAACGGTTTACTACATTGTACAAACAATTTACTACATTGTACAAACAATCTAGTAAATTGTACAAACAGTTTACTACATTGTTTGTACAATGTAGTACATCGTTTGTACAATGTACTACATTGTACAAACAATGTACTATATTGTACAAACGATTTAAATTGCTATATTGTACAAACAATATACTACATTGTACAAACAATATACTACATTGTACAAACAATATACTACATTGTACAAACAGTTTACTACATTGTACAAACGATGTACTACATTGTACAAACAATATACTACATTGTACAAACAATTTGCTACATTGTACAAACGATTTAAATTTCTATATTGTACAAACGATTTCCTACATTGTACAAACGATTTACTACATTGTACAAACGATTTACTACATTGTACAAACGATTTACTACATTGTACAAACAATCTAGTAAATTGTACAAACAGTTTACTACATTGTACAGACGGTTTACTACATTGTACAAACAATTTACTACATTGTACAAATAATCTAGTAAATTGTACAAACAGTTTACTACATTGTACAAACGATGTACTACATTGTACAAACAATGTACTACATTGTACAAACAATATGCTACATTGTACAAACAATCTAGCAAATTTTACAAAACAATATAGTAAATGTCCGCCCCTGTCCTAATTAGCCTACAAGTGCATAAATACAGGACATAAAGCCCCAATCATCCATCCACCCCTACTGGGAAGAGGTTTGAAAGTGGCTGGATTTGATGAAGACAGTACAGAGGATTGGTGTTTACAGCCAGGAAATTTAATATTTAAAATATACTGCTGCACTGTGAGAATGGCACTTCGCGTGTCATCATGCTGATGATTTGTCATGATTATACCCAATACTTTTTTCAATGTTAATCTGATTTTAAGGAAACTAATCCTGTTTGATGGTGACCGGCAAACGAAATGATTATGCATCTGTTTTTTACTCTAAAATCCGTTGGTCCAATGTGGTGAGTTGGAAAAATTTCAGTTTTGGCCCAACATGGACATGTATTTCGGGTCATATCTCAGCTTTCGTATAGAATTTATGCATGTGTTATGGATCATATGAAAGGCAGTGATGTCCCATTTGATGTGTATAGCAGCAAATGTATCCATATCTCATAGCTTTTGATGTATTAAATGGTAAATGATTACATATGGGATCATTTCTTGGCATCACACTGGACACTGTATGAAAAATAATGAAAGTAAAACTTTAAAATACATGCAAGTAAATGCAGTTTGAATAAAATTTGCAATTTGGAATTGTATCTGGTTAGCTGAGCACCTTATTAATGCAGAAAAAGGCCATTATATGTTTCTGTATTTCAGAATGACACTTTTGCAGTATAAGGTTGTCATGTCACACGCAAAGCCAAAATGGACAATGTGATTCAATGATTTAATTTTTTTAAAGTGTATTTTTAATGTCTTGCTCATGACCTGGTCTCTCTGGAAGTAGTAACAAAACGTTTTAGAGGCTCTTGTATTGGAAGCATTGTGACATTGATTTTTAAAAAACCCATCAAAACCCTGCCAGATTGAACAAGGCTGAACCAGTCCAAAAGTACATGCAAAAAAAAAACCCATATTTTCCGTACCCCGTTTTCGCGCTTTATTTTAACCAAGTTCTATTAAAGCCACGGCAAAACAACACATATGTCCATGTAGCTGAACTCAGTATCTTCAAAATGCAATTTATTTGAAGTCAATCGGACAAGTGGATGGCTCACAATCTTCAATCTTGCAAATGACATTTCAGTGATGGACCAGCGTCAGCTATATCGTTTGTACGATTTACTAAATCGTACAAACGATTTAATAAATCGTACAAACGATTTACTAAATCGTACAAACGATTTACTAAATCGTACAAACGATTTACTAAATCGTACAAACGATTTACTACATTGTACAAACGGTTTACTACATTGTACAAACAGTTTACTACATTGTACAAACGGTTTACTGTACATTGTACAAACGGTTTACTACATTGTACAAACGGTTTACTACATTGTACAAACGATTTACTACATTGTACGGACAATTTGCTACATTGTACAAACGATAATTCTTTGTAACCTTCCAAGCCTGCTAATCTGTCGGTTTTTCAAAGAGCCGAAGAGCCCGACACAATTTTTTATGGTTGTTTGAAATTTGGGACTAGCAAAGTTGAATGAGGCTGAAATGCGGAGAATACCCACCACATCCGCATGTTAATGATTTCAAATTGTTAACAAAGAAGGCCACCAAGATTGCCTTGCAAAAAATTCTCACATTGGGGTAATTATCCAAGCTTATGACACATCATTTTTGAAGAGGATGCTACAAACAAAATGTGAAAAATACCAATTTGGGCTCAAATTAAGCCCACAACCACAACATGCTTTAAAATGCTTGAAGGGGTCAAGGGAACCACTTTCATTATCCATGAACTCAAAACTCAAAAAATTGGACGCTGATGGACTTAATGCAAAAATGTTTTCTGCCTCGATTTGCATTGGTTGTGATTTTGGTTTTTGAAGCAGTCTCGCAAAATGTGGCCTGATGCCGCCGATTCTCTTTTATTTTTCATTGAAATTTTCCAGACCCTTGGCATGGATATTCAGCATCATCAATGCAAAATGTTATGGTTATGCCTTAATTAGAAGTTTGTTTCTAAGCTGTGTTAATAGGTGTGCGTTTTTAAGTGTGAGAAGTTTATATTCATTGTTACAGAAAACTATAAAACACTATTGAGTGTCATGCTGTATGTGTTTCACATCATTTTTTCCCTGCATTTCCCCAATGTATCTGTGCAAAGTGAACCCAAACTAACTTTATTTCTATATTTTGTCTTCTATAATGAGTATTTTTTTGTAGAAAGTAATGAAATAAGACATTGCTAAATATGCAATCAATAACCTGCAGGATTGAACAAGACTGAACCAGGCGACAAGTGTGAAAACATATTTCCGTGACCCGTTTTTATGTTTTATTTTAACCAACTTCTAGTCCATTCCTGGCATTGAAACACATATGTACATGTAGCTGAGTTCAATATCTTCCAGATACAATTTATTTGAAGTCAATCGGGCCATTGGTTGACTCACAATCTTAAATCTTGCAAATGACATTTTAGTGATGGAGCCAGCGTCAGCTATATTGTACAAACGATTTACTACATCGTTTAAACGATTTACTACATCGTTTAAACGATTTACTACATCGTTTAAACGATTTACTACATCGTTTAAACGATTTACTACATCGTTTAAACGATTTACTACATCGTTTAAACGATATACTACATTGTACAAACGGTTTACTACATTGTACAAACAGTTTACTATAAATTGTACAAACGGTTTACTACATTGTACAAACGGTTTACTGCATTGTACAAACGGTTTACTACATTGTACAAACGGTTTACTACATTGTACAAACGGATTATTACATTGTACAAACGATTTAGCAAATTTAGATGAAGCAGAGCATTTTTAAAGGATTTTTGACTCGGAGACCGATGGAATAACCTTAAACCCTGACTGAGCACCGTCTGCAATTCAAGCAGGCGAAATTTAAGTCCAAACGGGTATCGAATTGGCTTCTAGGTAACTGGGACTGTTGCCTTTCAGGTCTGTGCTGCTGCCTGTAAGGTCCGCGCTCAAAGAAGTCAGCAGAACTTCACTGGGTAGCTTCAAAAATGCATGTGAGGGCGGACCTGACAGGCAGCACAGTCAGTGAAATGTGAGTTTGAACTTTTGATCTGATTTAGAAATTTAACTGGTGTTCATTAAAGGAATTTCACAAATTTTAAGTGAATGAAATCGAAAAATCAGAAATGGACACTTAAGAATTTTTTTGATACAGAAAGGGTGCCAACAACTTAAAATTAAGACAACCAAATGCGCAATAATGAGAGTTTCACGAAAAGTTGGTCTCCCAGTGACACTAATTTAGCAATCACTGGCCACTCACATACTTTCATTGGAATTGATGTCAATTCATATAAATAGATAGATGGATAGATTCAATAGATGGATAGACATAAATAGGTTCTTTCAGATGGATAGCTGAATAAATAGATAAATATATATATATATAGAATGATTCATGAATTGGTAATATGTGTTCAAAGCTCACCTTGCAAGAGTTCATACATAATTATATCTATCTATCTATCTATCTATCTATATATCTATCTATCTATCTATCTATCTATCTATCTATCTATCTATCATCTGTGGAGTTTTATATATGTATATAGAATAGATAATGAAACAAGACATTGATAAATATCCATCAAATTGAACCAGGCTGATCACTGCTGAACTTGGAGACAAGTGCAAAAAAAACCCAAAATTTTCCGTACCTCATCTTCGCGTTTTATTTTGACCAACTTCTTGTTAATTTTTGGCACAACAAAACATATCAACATAAAGCTAAACTCAATAGCTTCAAAATGCAATTTATTTGAAGTCAATCAGACCATTGGTTGACTCACAATCTTCAATCTTGCAAATGACAATCTAGTGATGAAGCCAGCGTCAGCTAAATCGTACAAACGATTTACTAAATTGTACAAACGATTTACTACATCGTTTAAACGATTTACTACATCGTTTAAACGATTAACTACATCGTTTAAACGATTTACTACATCGTTTAAACGATTTACCAGGTATACATTACATCCTAAATTTGATCAAGTCTCTCCCTCAAAAGTTGGAATAAAGAGAAGGAAATACCTGACATCAGATATTCGGTGAACATCCATCCATCCATCAATCCATCCATCCATCCATCCATCCATCCATCCATCCATCCATCCATCCATCCATCCATCCATCCATCTATCCATCTATCTATCTATCTATCCATCTATCTATCTAGCTGCCAATCACTGGTTCCAGGGTTCGCATCCGGCTATTGCTATGTCACCTGGGCCTACGTTAGACAGCTGTTTCAATCATCCTTCATCTCATTGCCAATTTGCCATGTCCTCCTCCTGTCCTAATTAGTCTACCAAGTGCACAAATACAGGAAGTAAAGCCCCAATCATCCGTCTATCTATCGCTCTATCTCTCTATCTATCTTTGGGTGAGGAAACGCTGATAAACCGATTGAGACAGATAGATAGATTGTCTGTACAGGGCAATAAATCATTTGCACAATATAGCAATTTAAACTGTTTGTACAATGTAGTACATTGTTTGTACAATGTAGTACATTGTTTGTACAATATACTACATTGTTTGTACAATGTAGTAAATTGTTTGTACAATGTAGTAAATTGTTTGTACAATATAGTAAATTGTTTGTACAATGTAGTAAACTGTTTGTACAATTTACTAGATTGTTTGTACAATGTAGTAAATTGTTTGTACAATGTAGTAAATCGTTTGTACAATGTAGTAAATCGTTTGTACAATGTAGTATATTGTTTGTACAATGTAGTAAATTGTTTGTACAATATAGTAAATCGTTTGTACAATGTAGTAAACTGTTTGTACAATTTACTAGATTGTTTGTACAATGTAGTAAATCGTTTGTACAATGTAGTAAATCGTTTGTACAATGTAGTAAATCGTTTGTACAATGTAGTAAATGGTTTGTACGATGTAGTATATTGTTTGTACAATCTAGTAAATCGTTTGTACAATGTAGTAAATTGTTTGTACAATGTAGTAAATCGTTTGTACAATGTAGTAAATCGTTTGTGCAATGTAGTATATCGTTTGTACAATGTAGTAAACCGTTTGTACAATTTGCTATATTGTTTGTACAATATACTATATTGTTTGTACAATGTAGTAAATCGTTTGTACAATATAGTAAATTGTTTGTACAATGTAGTAAATCGTTTGTACAATGTAGTAAATCGTTTGTACAATGTAGTATATCGTTTGTACAATGTAGTAAACCGTTTGTACAATTTGCTATATTGTTTGTACAATATACTATATTGTTTGTACAATGTAGTAAATCGTTTGTACAATGTAGTAAATCGTTTGTACAATGTAGTAAATCGTTTGTACAATGTAGTATATCGTTTGTACAATATAGCAATTTAAATCGTTTGTACAATATAGTACATTGTTTGTACAATGTACTATATATTGTTTGTACAATATACTATATTGTTTGTACAATGTAGTAAATCGTTTGTACAATGTAGTAAATTGTTTGTACAATGTAGTAAATTGTTTGTACAATGTAGTAAACCGTTTGAACAATTTGCTATATTGTTTGTACAATATACTATATTGTTTGTACAATGTAGTAAATCGTTTGTACAATGTAGTAAATCGTTTGTACAATGTAGTAAATCGTTTGTACAATGTAGTAAATCGTTTGTACAATGTAGTATATCGTTTGTACAATATAGCAATTTAAATCGTTTGTACAATATAGTACATTGTTTGTACAATGTACTATATTGTTTGTACAATTTACTAGATTGTTTGTACAATATAGTATATTGTTTGTACAATGTAGTAAATGGTTTGTACAGTTTAGTAAATTGTTTGTACAATGTAGTAAATTGTTTGTACAATATAGTAAATCGTTTGTACAATTTAAC
Organism: Platynereis dumerilii; assembly: GCA_026936325.1. Classification (NCBI taxonomy): domain Eukaryota; kingdom Metazoa; phylum Annelida; class Polychaeta; order Phyllodocida; family Nereididae; genus Platynereis; species Platynereis dumerilii. Next base: position 33,310,825 of record JAPTHN010000005.1, read on the forward strand.
TTTTTTTTTTTTTTGCATGTCCTAAAATGGCTTCCGTAGACAAAAAAAAATTCGGAAAAAAAAAAATTCGGAAAAAAAAAAATTCGGAAAAAAAAAATTCGGAAAAAAAAAATTTCGGAAAAAAAAAAATTCTGAAAATTTTTTTTTTTTTCGGAAAACAAATTTTGGAGGGCAATAGTCCTGGTCAATATATATACTAAAATAATGACTGACATGTGACCAGCTCTCAGCCAATGACAGCTCTGCTTTCATGGTCGAGGTATAATAATGATAAACAAGAACACAATCAGTTGGGCCTAAATTAATTGATGCTATTTAAGTACAGTGATAGCAATCAGCTTTTAAACTTCACACCTCAAATAAACTTCACACATCACTGCTCACAAGCAGGCTGCTGATAGTTCAGTCATTTTCCCTGGGTGTGGCACTGCAAGCATGATGCTACACCGGTGGCGACACCTGTTAGCAAAATAAGCTTTTTTCGTGCAGACGACATAAATGAGCATAAAAATGAAATTTTTCAAAAAAGAATAGGATAGTTAAGAACCAAATGGAATTTTTCAGACACTACTGCAGTATTGCAAGAGAAATTCAGGGATGTTTACTTTTACCGAAAGTAACTGTTTAATCAGGGACCAACTCCATGGCAGGTACAGGCAGTCCTTCATTCTCACTCCACTGACAGATTCAAAATTTACTATGAGCTGTTGTTAAGCTAAGTTCGCTGACGCGACGGGCGGCTTTGCCGCCCGTCGCTACGCGAATATGAGCTGTTGTTAAGCTAAGTTCGCTGACGCGAATATAATTAAATGAAAAAAAAAAGTTCAAAAAAAAAAAGTTCAAAGTGTGTTTGGGAGAACTGGGCAATGTTTGGGTGTTTACCACACATACCAGTAGACAAATGTTTATTTTTTTAAGTCGATGCACAGGTTACATGAAAAATTACTTCATGTTGGAACCTCTGAACAGCCCAAATTTCATCAATGCATTTAAGTGAGCTCTGACTGCATGCACATTGAAACAAGGCAGCTAAAAAGCATTTCGACGTGAATAAAGCATATCTTTTAAGGCCTCTTGGCAGGATACACCCCCCCCTCCTGGCACACTCTCATATACTCAGAACCCTACACTGAACCCCTTTTACCCTAAAACCAGAGGAAGATCCTGAAAATTCCGATGGGGGGGGATCTATCGGGCTATCACGTGGCGGAACACATAGCACGTGGCTGCGTGCTGATAAAATTAACATGTAAAAATAGGCCTACATAAATTTTGGTTTGGTGGGGGGGGGGAATGCATATAACCCTGCGTCCATCCCTCCTAAAACTACCCCTTTTAACCTCTGCCACCCTCAACTAACCTAATGTGCCCTCACCTAGCCTTCAATTCCCTCAACAAAACGGGTGGGGTGTGTCCGGCCTTGAGGCCTATTTTAACACATTGCCTAGTTCCCTCAACTCTCATTGTTGAATAAATGAGAAGATTTCTATTCTTGAACCATAGCCTCAATTTGATGCCTCTGCTAAATTTACAACAAAGATATACCAATTGGATTACTTTGTCAAATACTGAAGTAAAATTCTCCAAAGGTCTATAATAACACTAAATCTTGTGAAATGATATATGCCTATACTTACCCAATTTTGATAGTTCAAATAGTTGATTCCCAGAGATTGTACCTTGTAAAAGTCCATTAAAAAAGAAACTGATAAATTGCAAAAAACATCATGGTTGGATATCACAATTTTTAAGGAATCCAAATTCCTAAAGGGATTGGAGTGTACAAACTATAGTTAGGTATATCAAAACAGAACAAAAAGGTCTTTGTTTGCAAAGTTTAGATTAGGAGTTTTACCACTAACATTGAAACTGACAGGTTTAGGAATATACCCTTAGAGGATAGAATATGCAAAGTTTGTGATATTAATCTACCAGAAGATGTGTGTTTCTGTAATATGTAAGGCTTATGATAATTTAAGGATGAATTTGTTCAATAATATCGAAAATCTAAACTTTCCCAACATGGTAATTGAAGAAAAATTAGTTTATCTTGTTAAATTTGAATATCAAAAACTGAGCCAATATATAGATGATGCCTGGAATATTAGGAAAAATATATTGTATCAAGAAGTTAATTACTAAAAGTTTGGAGTTTGTAATAAGTTAATAAGTTCAAGTTTGAATTCTGTAAAAAAAAATTAATTAGTTGAAGTCTGAATATTGTAAACAAATAGACCATTAAATTGTTTGTCTATATAATTCACTGATGTTATTGATTGGTTGATAAGTCCTTAAGGGCTGGGTCATCTGTATTACTCCATCTGTAAACTTTGTATTATATTTTCATGTACCTACCACTATAATCAATACAAATACAATATATAAACATTGTAAAGTGATAGAAAATGATAGCACTATAACTATGAGCAATAATGATATTATAAGGGACAGTTCAGAATTTATGACTGCGGGGGTGGGAGTTTTGTCAGAACTTACGTCAAAAATTGACACCCCCCTTGAGATTCATGCGTATTTTTAGTAACCCCCCCCCCCTCGACATACAAAGCAATACAGACATATAATGTCAAAGATGTGCCCCCTGGACGGTCATGCGCACAGATTCGCGGACTTTTGCTTGTAAAATAGTGTGAATAAACCGAGTGTATGCGTGTTTTATAACATATTTCTTTTGTTTAATTTTCTCACCCTCCCTTGGACATCTTGTCAAAAATTAGAACCCCCCCCCCTTGAAACATGTGTGAAAAGTTATAACCCCCTCGGCCAAAACTCCCACCAGTCATAAATTCTGAACAGTCTCTAAGTGCCTCGTATGTCACTAGAACCTGAGTACAAATGTTAGAGGAAATCAATGAAGTCATAGTTAACACAACGATCAATCTCAAGATTGACAAACCACCTACCTACAAAAATTAACAGCAGAAAGAGATTGAAATCCATCATGAAAAAGCTTAAAACCTGAAAACAAAAATTGAATTGAGTTGAATTGAATTGGAATGCAAGAAAAAGTTAGGCAATAAGCAATGCAGGATACAAGGAAATTATACATATAATTTTGATGCACCATTTTAATGACAGGAGCAGGGCATATTAAGGGGGGGGGGCCCCCCCCCACATAAATTAACAGGGAATTGATGATGTAGATTGGACTGCTAGATTCTGATTGATCTGCTTAGGTAATCCAAGAGCGTGAATAATAAATCAAATATGGTAATTTTGCTTAATTCACAACGTGTTATCCATTACCTTTGGACTTCTTCAAGTGAATAAGATGAGGTTTTTTGCGGACCTCTTGGACCTCTTATCTTAAGAGGAGCCGCATATGCATTTGAAATTCTGCCAAATCTTGTGGGTCAAGTTTCTGCTTCCCACACTCTTCAATCCTAATGCCATTTACCATGTATCATGAGATGGGTCTCCCCGTGAAGCAGTCAACTTTTGGTACATATTAATCCCATAGCAAACTCCCTGGCACGAGAAATCCATTTAACCCAATTCTATACTAATGGATGACATCATATGCATTCTCTAAGGGGGTTCCCGCCCAGTAAGGAATCCCCCTGCAGCAGGCAGCTAATTTCACGGGTCACTGAGCAGCAGTTGAGCAATCATTCCTATTTACCATGTCAATTTTGGACCAGTGGAGAGGGGAGGGACCTATAATTAAGTTTCTCATTTTTCAACATATTTACAATTTAATGACACATTCTCACTGCACACCACAAGGTACGCTTTAAAGTGCCTTGTGCGCGTTATGTTTCATTATTGTTGCCAGTTGCAGCTGATTCAGTGAGATTTCATGCACCAAATATCAGAGAAAATTGACATGTAAAGAGAATGGTTGCTGAGATTTACTGAAAAAAAGTATTACTATGTAATGTTATATTATAATAATTGGTATTTATATAGAGCTCATTTCAGTAAATCGCTCATCAGCACTTTTAAAATACCTGGACTCAAATGCTAACCCTGTCCATAAACCTAACACTTATGGTAACCCTAATTTTCAACCTAACCCCAGGTTCGTTGTACCATCTGAGGAGTTGACCCCGTGTTTTGTCATTCAATTTCTGTCATAGACATCTTTAAAACATGTTCATTATTTTGTCAGTTCATTCATATTGAGTTGAAACGGCCATAGCTGGAACTGACTATGATTGCTGCCATGCTCACTTACAGCGAAACACTTTGATATAGAATTAAAGTGGACTGTGAAAATGGCACTTCGTGTGTCGTCATGCTGATGATTTGTCATGATCAAACCCAATACTTTCAATGATTGAAGGACTTATCCCACTTGTCGGTGACAGCCAAACGAAAGGATTATGCATCTGATTTTTACTCTAAATCAGTTATGAGAGGTCAAATGGCTTTCTCTTGATCATGACTAATCAAACAGCCTCTATGTTTCCCATGTTGAAAGTAGAGAAGATGATACTTCATCGGCTATCATGAGTCACAAAGTTCCATTTTCACAGTGCCACAGTCCCATCAAATTCTATGTCAAAGTGTTTCGCTGTAAATAACCTGAGCAGTGTACAAGTTTCTGAATTGGATAAAATAAATGATCAACATACCTCGAGTCCAGCGCATCGATACAGATCATCAAGTTTGCAAAATCTCTGTCACAGGAAAAAAGCACTGAGAAGCATGGTTGAGTGCATATGAGAAAGTATTTAATAAATATTGTAACAACGTAGATGTCCTCTGTGGATCACTGATTATATAACACAAAATTGTGCAATTTACTGAAGTTGAATATCCTTTTTGATATGTACTTTATGTACAATATTGCACACTGCATACAACATAATGCTTTATAAGATTTCTCTAATCGTTAGTAAGATAATGCAGATTGTATGTGAGTCCTCTGGTCCTCTGCATGATATTAATTTTCCCAATGTAATACAAGGTTTTTCTAAATCTTGCCTCATTTTGTTGGGAGTTTTTCTGCATCTTCACCTGGGCTGTTTATACTGCTGGTCTCTCATGCATGAAAAATCACAGGAGCAGAAAAGGAAAACAGAAATATTCATTTGATTGTATCAATACATATCTTTCATCTAACAATCATAGCATGGCATTCCAAAATAAACTAGTGATCTTTCTATTAGGTAAGTGAAAATCTATTGTTTTCTGATTGCTTAATTGAAATAGGTGATGGCGGCTTCTTCTATAAAAGGCATAACTTATAAGTAAGAAATGGCAAGATAGAGCTGTATGGTTATACTTGGAGCTACAGTTGCTCTAGAAAGTAAGTATACCTCTGAGTTATATACCATTGAGTTGCATGCCTGCATCATTCCATGGATATTTTCTACAGTTAATCTGGGGTCTTGACTCACGATACAAGATAGGGGTCACAGGCTTGCAGCTTTGAATACACCCTTTGGTGTATTGAAATAGCATTGGGCTCAAAGTATTCTTACTTATACAAGATTGTGACCTCTGTCTCTGTCTACAAGTGGACCGCTGTTTCATTGCCATTGCGTTTTTCCAGCCTTGGCAGAACATATGCCGTCATGTGTTGCCACCTAGTGGCAAGTGTAAAAATCCTCGAGCTCCAGCGATCGGTCCACATAAACCCATTGTGGAGAATTAAATTTTGTCCGGAAGCAACCAGGGCTGTTTCTGAATATGCTGATTGACTTGTCTACTTCCATAGAGCATGTGATTGGCAAGTTTTACTCTGGTTCACCTCAATGTTGAATAGAATCTTTGTTAATGTGCCATGAAATTGGAACTATTCGTTTGGAGCTGCTATGCTATTTTGAAGCATACAAAACTAACTTTTGTGCAAGTGCAGTGCTCATTTTCACCAGACTGCCTCTATCCACAAATAAGAAAGAAAGGCCAGAACAGTTGATGTCTGAACGGTAGACTTCAGACTCTTGCCAAGGCTGATATTTTAAACCAATTAAAGCATGTCATTAAAAAATTCTTCAATTAGAGACAGTGTTGTCGTCATCTGGAATATCATAATGGAGGACTGTCACAAAACATGTGAAGACTTTCTTAGCAGCACCTTCAATTTTTGGTAACCATATTGCATCCATGATGTAAGATAATATTTATTTAGTAACTTTTCCTGGGGTTAACGCTGCAGCATGCGTTTTAAGTGACAGTTTGTTCTTCCCTTTAGCTGTCATTGGAAGTAGTTACCATTGAATCAGACCATCATGTGCTCCAGCAGAAGTTGCTAAAGTTGTCAATTTCAATGGAGAATGTTGATGTATTCCATATTTATGAGCAACGGTGTATTTGCAAGACAGTGGTCCCTGTGTTATAAGACCTCCTCTTCTGCAGTCATGAAGTGGTCTCTCGTCAGGGACTAGGAGGAGTAAAATGCACTAAAAATACTATTTAGTGTGAGAGGAAGGTGGTCACACAGGGCAAGTCGGTCTTACAACAGGGGTTATTGTACCGCAGGTACCACTGTACATTGAAGAATCAAAAATCAGGATGACCAACATTATTTTTTAGGAACTGTTGACACACTATTTTTTAAACAGTTGAGCACTGTCACAGATTTTGTATTCATCACTGGTGTGTGACTAGAGCAGAACAGCACACTTTTCTGGGATGATGTACTGTATTTGGGAACATTGTTCTAGATTTTGAACACTGTTGCAATTTGAGAAGTTACACCTTGGCGTCTTTGCTATTCTCATGAAACTTACCCAAGGATATGTTATAGCAATGTTTGACAACATTAATAATGACAACGTGGCAAAAAAATCAGCTGATCTTTTCACAGAATCGGGCGGTACAGGGTGCAGCTTAAAAAATATGCACCATCAAAATATCTCTTACATACAGATCAAACAAAGCATTACAGAAGGCTGTTTAATGATAGGATTGTAGCCATTAGGGAGACCCCGTAGCCCACCATTTGATACATGTATTTTTTCTACTTTCAAATTAAAAAAAAAATCAACACTAGCGTTTTTTAGCGTTCTATTCTGGCTTAGTCAATCCCAGCAGACAAGCCAGCTGTCAATTCAGGCTGCTCTGCTGATGCTTTTTGTCTGAATAGGTTCAAAGTCTGGGCAATGAACACTAAATGTTTCAAGTGGACCTTCCAGAGCAAAATGACAGCTGAGCTGGATGTCAATCAGACAAGATAAGGAATTTGTCGGCATACTGCATCAGTTTCGGGGCTGGGCAAGTCAAATATAATACATGTAGGTTTATGGACGATTATGATACATGTGAAGGACTCCTGCGCTCCAATCTCATCAGCCAACCCTTGGACCAACAGGAACTGGTCTTTATTACAAATCTCATATTAGTGTGCCATGTTCTTTTCATCTGCCACAGTGCTCATGTGATGACAGTATGAGCGGATGTCACGGTGGTATATTCACAGTTTCAGCTGTGTTACTTGGGACCTTCCCTGAGCAGATCATTACAAATCTACAAGAAACTGCTAAAATGTTGGTCTCAGGGAGTGCCCAGATAGTGATGTCTGTATTGAGATACTGACATCATCTCTACATATATTCACATGGGGCCTGGCACACTTATATGAGATATCTGTAATAAGAGTTGCCTGTCAATCCATCTATCAACTGTGTGTCTGTGATATTCTGGCAAGATTAGACCCCATTATGTTCAGTCAAGAGACACCAAGATAGGTCTGTGGTAAACAGTTTATCTCTCATCCAAAATCAGAAGCCGGCTCTTCATCAGACCTCAAATTTGAGCAACAGTAGTGAGAGGTGTCTGTAGCACCCTCAAAAGGGTCAAATAAAAATAGCATGCAATGGCGCTTTGCACCATGTCCTCGGGCATCTGAACTTGTTTAACATGTAAGTCAGCTGGATGGTCCATTGGCCTTTTAACTTTTAAAACATTTAATCAGCTGTGAATATGTCATAGATCTATATAGATTTTGTCGTATATATGCCAAGTCCAAAAAATATATCATGCATATGCTTTAGGTACTCTCTGAACACATTCAAACATGATACAATCAAGAGGCCACCCCACCCCCATGCAGCCCCCCCCCCCCCAGTGACCATGTGCATCCTGTCACTGAGTTGACAGCACATGGCTAGTGAGGGTGTCATATGCAGTAGGGTGGGAGATAGATAGATGCACAGGAGCTCACAGGCCGATTTATTTAAATCAATGATATAAAAAAATATAATATCAACAATGTATATCAGTATTAAAAAGTGAAGGTGACTGGACCAGGGAGGCTCTCAAGAAATTATATATTTTTCTACAGAAATCCTGACTTAGAATATAGTCTGCTATGTCAATATGCTATAGGCCCACTCTATAGATCTCTTCTCTAATATAAATTGTATATATGTGCTATGTGCTATTCTAATATCATATAGCTTTTCCTATCATTAGAACAATATACAAGAAGAACATTTCTGTGTCTCCGAACTTGACTAAAATGATATGGCAGCAGTGATTCAAAAAAACCAATAACTGCATTTTAAGAGCAAATTTTGAATCAATTGAGTGACGTCAGTCTGACAAGAAAGGCTGAATTGTACACTGCTAATCTTCTACTGACAATCCATGACTGGGCAGCCAGTCTGAGCCAGAGCAGAGACAGAGAGAAAGCACTCCAGGTAGATTGGTAGAATCAGGTCAACTGTTGAACTTAGTTCAACTTTTTTTAACTCATGCATATTCAGCACAGCAGCAGCAGCAGCAGCAGCAGCAGTGACACAACAGTGACCCACATATAGTGGGGCCAAGTGCTTGGGTAGCCAAGGTTGGCTAGTGAGGGTGCAGTGCTGCATGTGTGCAGCTGCTAGGACCCGTTGCAACGAATTTGGAATCGTTTTTGGTGAAGCTGTCACAAAATAACTGGGAAATGTGATATATTGAAGTAAATTGAACACTGAGAAGATCGAAATTGCAGGCAGGAATGCATAAGAGGAAGTTTTATCATTGGAATACATTAGTTGGGCGTGTAATTTCGCCAGTGAATAGTTTTTCTGAAAACACTAAATTAGAAGATTGACAGGAAATGGGTCTCACAACAGATATGTCCTGGGATAAATCCCGAGGACATAAAAAGCATGATTGAAAGCAGCGTTTTAGCAGTATTTGGGAGAAATGTGATCAACTGCTGTTTTGTTTGATGTATTGATTTGTTTTGATACGGCATGAGTTAGGATGTTGTCTGTATACATGGAGTAACTGGACCAGAACATGCAAATATTTAATATTGCATTATAATCATGATATGTATTACAATACCTAATGTTGGTATTAAGTTTAACAATGAACACAGAATCTATTTTGAAGCACAAATATTTTTCAGAATGTATCTTAGGTAAATACGCTGTAATATAAGGTGAGTAAATGTAAAGTATTATTTCGCCATATAGTATATGCAGTGGTCCCTGCATTATAAAACCCCCTGTTTTAAGACCACCTTGCTTTATGTGACCACCTTCCAACTGCACTAAGTAGTATTTTTAGTGCATTTTGCATCCCAACGAGAGACCACACCCCCATGAGAGACCACTTCATAACTTACACGGCGTTCCCAATAATTATGCAACTATGCTTTTTTTCATTTTCTCAAAAATAAATAAAACGATTTGAATATTCTTTTCACATTATGATAAGTGTACCATTGAGCTAATATCCTGCCAATTTTGTCCAATTCCAATCCCTCAGTTGGGAGTTATGCAATATAATGGTGTTTTGGGGTGTTCCCAATTATTATGCAAATTCTTGGAAAAGCATCCTTTGCCACCCAAAATCAACAAAGTTGATTATGAATTGACATTAGAATATTCCTCATAACACTATATAAAAAATGGAACCATCATTTCAAACGTGGATGCCTTCATGACCAAGAAATCAATATAATACAACTGCATTGAAAAACCATTGAAATTGGCTTTTTTCTCAATAAAGAAGCCTCCCATGCTCTTAAAAAATTTAATATCAATAAAATTCCAGCTTAGAATATATCTATAGCACACCACGGTCATACTGTGCGATGAAACACCAAATCTGGTTTCTCTGCAAAATATGACACCAAATCAAAAACTCACACTTCTGTTTTCCATTGGAATAGCATTGGCAATTGGATGCGTTCAATTCATTTCAAGATATTTCTCAAAGACAGTGGTGTAACTTAATTGCCATTGGTTTACAGGAGAGTTCTAAATCTAAGGAAACCTAAAAATGACTTAGGTAATGATTTTTCATTTTGTCTGGCTAACAGAGGGTTTTTATTGCAATAAAACTGTAATTTCAATGCTATTTCAATGCAGGCGAATACCATGAATTTCCTGGCTATGAATGCATCTATGTTTGAAATGATAGTTACACTTTTTCTTTTGTGTTATGGGGTATATGTTGATGGCATCTTCAGAATAGTTTACGTCATTTGAGTGGCCATGGATGCTTTTCCAAGAATTTGCATAATAATTGGGATCACCCCAAAACATAATTATATGCCATAACTCCCAACTGAGTCTGTGGAATTCGACAAAATTGGCAGGGTATTAGCTCCATGGTACACTTATCATTATGTGAAAAGAATACTCAAATGGCGTTATTTCTTTTTGAGATAATGCACAAAACCATAGTTGCATACTAATTGGGAACGCAGTGTACAAGGGGTGGTCTTATAATGCAGGGACCGCTGAATAACCTATCATTTTTATTCGGTAATTTGATTTGAACTATCGCATAATTACTCAACTGTTTTTCTGTTATCAGAAATGGCCATTACCTTGGCATATGGGGAACCAGTGGTTGATGTATCCAGACTTGGTAAGTTTAATCATTCATATGCCAGAACAAAAGTAAAGTATAAAAAATTACAATACAGTGTAGTCCCTGCATTAATTAATCCTTCGTATAAGACCAACTAACCTTATAAAAATTAATATCAAAGAATTCACGAGTGGAGTATTTTATCGGTAAAGATTTAATTCTCAACATAGTCGGCACAATGACTGTGCACCCTACCCCGCCTTTATCTGGTAGTCACTGTTTAAGTGGATCAACAGTTCCTTCAAAGCAATCAGGATGGATATATAGTATTGATTGGATCATAAGCCATGTCAATACTTCGAAACGACACCCTGTTTCTGCTGCCTACAAGTTGATTCATGTTTCATTGCCAGTGCCTTTTTCTAGCCTTGGCAGAACATAATGATGCCATACATTGCCGCCTGTATATTGGCTAGTGTGCAATCCTGCAAGCTCCAGAAAGCAGTCGACACAAAGTGTGAGGAACTCAAACAACTTTTGCCTCGAAGAAACCAGGGCAGTTTCTGATACTTTGAGTAGGCTGATGGTCTTGTCTACTTCCTTAGAGAATGTGATTGCCTTGTCTGAATCTGATTTACCTCAATACCGAACAGAAACTTTGTAAATGTGCAATGAAATTGGAAATACACTCTAAAAAATGTCGGGACAAAATTGGTTTTTTAGATTCAAAATTGTTTTTTGAAAAACCAAATTTCAATGCAAAAAACCAACATGGATTTTTTTAAAAATCCATATTGGTTTTGCATTGAAATTTGGTTTTTCAAAAAACCATTTTGAATCTAAAAAACCATTTTTGTCCCGACATTTTTTAGAGTGTATTTCTTGGGTGCAGGATTGCTACAGCATACAAAACGGACTTTGTGCCAGGTGGCAGCAGAATGCAGTTTTCATTTTCAAGGGACTGTGAAAGGCCTCAAAACCGCAGTCCTGAAGAAACAGTTGTCATTGTGAAAGATGGCAACAGGAAATCGTTGCACTTGAATAATTTTTAGCTATTTCTTGGGAGCAGAAAGGCTACAGCTTACAAAACTAATTTTGTGCTTAGTGACAGCAGCATTCAGTTCTCATTTTCAAGGGACGAAGGCCCCAACTAGTTAAAACAGTCGCGAAAAAAATAGTTTTTTTTTTGTTGTGTGAGATTTTTGTCACAGTGATGCTGGTTTATGTACGTATCGGTATCCAGGGGCGGACTTGGCCTATGGGCCAGAGGGCAATGCCCTGGGGCCCAACATCTGAGGGGGCCCACAAGCACCTGTAAAAAAATCAAATGTTAAACGAATATCAAAATATGGGGTAAAAGAGGTCGAAACCAAATATCCTATACCTTAAAATTATCCAGAAATTGTCAATTTAACATGATCAACAATAAAGTAGGCCTAATCGGCCCCCGTTCCTTTTGATCCAGACATGGTAGTCCAGAAGGGCCCAGATGTGTTTTGCAATTTGGGCCCCCTTCTCGGTAGTTCAGGAGGAAGTGGCTTTTTAATTTTTTGCTAAAATTCAAAAAAAAAAAAAGATGTTTCATCGATGCCGCTTTTGCGATAATGGGGGCCCAACAATGATTTTGCCCAGGGGCCCGCAGCAGGGCCAGTCCGCCCCTGTCGGTATCTAGATATGCAGTTTGTATAAGTACAATAGAAATTGTACACGTCTAGCCCAGCCCACTCGGGCTTACTCGCTCTTTCAAATATATGGTACGCTCCATCAATGTCACCTTTTGACTGATTTGTAAGGTGCTTTATTTTTGTTTCATTGTTGTAGAGCGTTGTATTCCAAACATTGCCCGGATTGCAACAATTCCTGGAAATGCCGAAGTGAGTAGCTGTGTGACGTGTATTCAGAAGTGGGACAGCGAGCTTCACATTTTAGGCAGCAATCCTATTTCAAAATCTATTGATGTAAAACTAGTAAGTATATTCCATTGTTTTTTAATTCCGAATTTATTTTTAATCTTATGTAATATGTACAAATGGTTGTACATACGAAAGACAAAGATTAATCCCATTCATAGGCATACCAGAGGGGGAAGGTGGGAGACAGTTGCCGCACCCCAAAAGATTTAAGGAATTGCTAAAATTAGAGCAAGAAGGCTAAAAATACTCGAGCTGTTGATTAGATAAACATTAAACAATATACGTTATTGAAAATGAATGGCTTGCCAGCGATTTTTATGCAAAATGACATCAGACCTAAATCTTGAAATATGGGCAAATGTCGCACCCCTTCAAAATGTTCCACACCATGCACCTATGATCCCATTAAGCAAATGTCACTTTGGGCCAATATTGATAATAATCATAACTAACCGCAACCGTCATGCTTGACATGTAGGCTAATGATAATCGGATTCTAATATTCACTTCACTGTACAAAAGCTCGGGACAGCACATTTTTAAAAACCCTACAACAATTTTAAATTCTCTTTTAACTCCAGACATGTCTCACTTTCAGGTAGTTCTTCATCCTAAACAACCGAAAGTCAACTTGACACTTGTGCTAATTTCCCAGAGGGATGCCCAATGGAAGATAAGGAGCTCCAGTGAGACCGACATTTACATCCATGCAATTGTTGTTGTTAGTACCTGTAGTTTGTTTTGGCATTTCTGAAAAATCAGGCATTTTCATAACATAAAAATCAGGCATTTTCATATCATAATGTGAAGCAAAAGAGACATCTCCCATTAACACAGTTTTGTTTCAACTTTTTTCTGCAATACATGTATGCAGAAATGAATTATTTAATAATTTGGCTATTTGATATATCTGTAATACGTTTTGATACACTGCCTAATATGTATACCTACCACATATTCCTTTGTAAAATTCTTGACATTTCCTTTTTTTTGTCAATACTTAAGAATTTCAATGCACTTTATTGATTAAATATACTTTTTGAATTGGGCTTGTCCAAAAATGGTAAAATCTCGGTTAAATAATACTGTCATTTGCAGGTTTCTGTGGGAAGTTCCAGTAATGCCGTCTACGAGGTCCCAAAGGGGGAACAACGATATCCTGATCCTCCCATTAAAAAAATTGTCCTCACCAAAACTGACAGAAGAGTTATTGAGGCTGCCATAAGCACATTGGAATTTTTCACATCTGCCAGCACAGTGTCATCCACAGATAAATGGGACCTTGCAGTTGGCCTCAGGTCTGCTTGTAAGTTGACAACTACACTTTAAAATAATCCAGACAAAATTGGTTTTTTAGATTCAAAATGGTTTTTTGAAAAACCAAATTTCAATGCAAAAAACCAACATGGATTTTTTTAAACCAAATTTCAATGAAAAAAACCAACATGGATTTTTAAAAAAATCCATGTTGGTTTTGCATTGAAATTTGGTTTTTCAAAAAACCATTTTGAATCTAAAAAACCAATTTTGTCCCGACATTTTTTAGAGTGTTGACAGTCTCAATTGAAGAAAGTCCTGAGATTTTTTTTTGCTCCAACTCCTTGGGCACATTCCTGTCAGCGCCTGTCAAATTTGTTGTGACTGTTGAATTTGCCACTTCACTTGCAAAACTGACAAAATATATAAGTTTCTAACAGCCTAAGAGGTTGTTGAAAGTTTGGGATAAACAAAGGCAAACCTTCAGCGAATTAAACCTTTAGAAGATTACAATTACACCATAAAATTGGTGTGTGAACCAAATTGCATATAGGCATGCAATAGTGGCAGTAGCACTGGTCCAACAGTGTGTGTAACCTTTGCATGCTGGAGGAGGTGGTCCAACTTATAATAGTGGCAGAGTATTGACCTGCAATTATCTCTACTCGCCCGCTGCCCTGCCAATCTGCCTGCCAGAGTTTGTAAAACTAGGGAAAGGCCTAGATTACTTTACACATATTATGGTGCATTTTCAATCATGTGCAAAGCAAAGGTTATGAGCTGTCGGTTGGAAAGCAAAAAATATATTTATTTATATTTTCCTCAAGTTTTTTCAAAAGTTCAAACAGAGTTAAATGCATATCAAAAAGCACTGCTGCATTGTATAGGTGATAGGTGTATAAAATGGCATTGCTATGCAATAGTGGCCAAGTTTTGCCTCAGATACAGTGTATGAAGAAAATAGTTTTCTTATTTTTCCAAATATCACAAAAAGTATAGAATATCTATCAGTCAAACCATGGCAAGACACAACTAGACCATATAAGCCATATGCGTACCAAACTTTATCCATGTACAATAGTGACTGAGTCTTGGCCCGGAAACAAAAAATACATTTTTTGTAATTTTTTTCAATATTTCAAAAAGGATAGAATATTAATCCGTCCGACCTTTCAAAAGGCGCAACTGGACCATGTAGGCCATAATTATGTGCACCAAACTTTATGCATGTACATGCAATAGTGTCGAGTCTTAACACGCAAAAAATGAAATAAAATGGGTATATTTTTTGTCAATTTTTCAAAAAGTATAGAATATCCATTAAGTCAGACCATCAAAAGGCACAATTAGACCGTACAAGCTGCAGGCAAAAAACAAATTATCCTCAAGATGGCGCATGGGTCTAATTGGATGTAGGATTGTAGGGTCCCCCTACAGGATGTGGCAAATTCAGGTGTCACGTAAAATGTAGATGTCGTCGATGGTATACCAAACTTTAATGTGTTAATCTTAGTTGATTTTAATATACAAGGTTTTGCAATAAACAAGATTTTGCAATATCATATATGATTGCCGGTTTTTCTTTTTCGAAATCAAGAAACATTTTTGGATTACTAAGTTTTTGAACATTGTGATCTTTAACACTGTTATCATGACTAGAAGTTGCCCATGATATCATGGAAAAGAGAGTGCTAGGCGGCAGGCCAACATTAGTGCATGAAGACAGTAAAATAGAAGAGCAAAATAAAAATGTATTCATGAGTGAAAGTTGTAGAAGTTAATGGCAATCAAGTTGGTGGAAAGAATTGTGAATACCTGATGGTATTGAGTAGCACCTTGCAGGTTGGCCTCTGGTGGGAGAGGGTGAAAGATCATGGGAGTGGGATGAGATATTGCTTATGGTATGATTCATAGTTGACTGAAAGTGATTGAATGTTATTTGTGAAGCATTTAATGTTTAAAGAAGAGTTAGTGATGAGAAAGAGCTACAAAACAGATAGATCTGTGCTTTGGGGTGCAGTTTGGGAAATATCCTGAAGGTGGCATATAGGTTTACTGGAGGCAGTGGCGGCCCCTGTTGTAAGGAATTGCAGCAGGTGAAACTCATGCAACTCTAGTGTCGAAGTGGATGTAGGGTGGAGTAGATAAATAAGGGAGAGGTAAGGGGCTGTTGGGGGTGTATCTGAAGTAAAGAGGTGCTGAGGAAGGATAGATGAAGCGTTTAGGTAAGTGGGATGCATGAGGAAGGCGCTGACATTGCATCACATGGCAGTGAGGTTTAGTTTAAATGTTAAGAAGATATTACTTCGACGACAATATAGAGTGGCCTAACGATGCAGTTTTTTCAGTTGGCTCCTGAAGGAGGGATCTAACTGACAAAAATGCATGTTAGAACCAAAAATTCAGGTGTGGGGCTGACCCAGACCTCATACGCTTCTTTAACTATGATTTTTAAATTTTAAACATAATCTTGTTGTTTGTTACCTGCAAATACTTAACTGGGCATTACAGTCTGTCACTTCGATATGGAAAAAGAGTGGACTGTTGCACTGTGAAAATGGCACTTCGTGTGTCATTGTGCTGATGATTTGTCATGATCATACCAAATACTCAATGTTAATTTAATTTAAGGAGACTTATCCCGCTTGTTGGTGACAGCCAAACGAAAGGATTATTCATCTGATGTTCAATCTAAAATCAGCTTTGACAAGTCAAATGGCCGTCTCTTGATCATGGCAAATCAAACAGCCTCTATGTTTCCCATGTTGAAAGTAGAGAAGATGACACTTCATTGGCTATCATGAATCAAGACGTGCATTTTTCACATTGAAATGGTCCTCATTTTTTTCCATATCAAACTGACAGACTGTAACATGCAATATTGTCAGTTAGATCACAGCTTTTCCAGTCGTAAATTTATCCTGCTGATGCCTAACAAGAAATAAATATTTATTCCAGGTAGCAACACTGCTCCCCCAATTCCTGCGGCTGTCTCTGACACTGAAATAATCGTCATGGCTCTTGGGTTACCTATTGTTGCTGCATTGTTGTTTGTTGTAATTTCTGCGATACTACGCTCTTCAGGTGTTAGCTGTTAGGTGTTGAAGAATTTATTGTAATTTCCATCATGCCGGTCTCTATATACCGCAGGTGTTAAATAAATAATTGTTATTTCATTTGTCTTCTCATATCCAAGGATTTGGTGAAAGTTTCTGGGGCAAGAGGTCTCAAGTTGCTTCTTTGCAGACCCTAACATGCATAGAGTAGTGCGGGGCATGCAGCCCCCCTTAACTTCGAGGTGCGATTTGACCTACTTTTTGTGGTCGATTATTTGAATGCTTATGCTGTCAGGAAGGGATCACTTGACTCTACTTATTACTAGTGAAACAAATGTCTACTAATTTTAATAAAGGAGTTATGGCATTATTTGTAAAAAGTTTAAAATGGCCTTCTTAACCCACCCATCGGGCAAGAAGCCCCACCTATTATAATCCTATGGCAATTGTTTTTGCGAGTGCATTCAGCTTGAAAGTCATTTCTTGGGGTTCTTCTATCATTTTCAGGGCATTCTATTCACTTTTTCTGAATTTCTGAATTTTTCTGGTCATACATAGGGGAGACCGGGGTTAGTTGAATCGCCAATTTTTTGTCGCGTTCTACTGAGCTTATGGTAGTAGATACAGGTACAATATTTTAGCAAGTGTCAGCTACAGTATTCACCTCAACATTCCATGGAACAACTTTGTTTAAAATATTGACAAGTTCTCACTATGAGCTTGAAAGTACCACGAGACTAAGTGTTTCAACTAACCCCGGGGCCGGGGTTAGTTGAAACACCGCATGGGGTTAGTTGAATCATTGAGAATAAACTAGCAAAAATCATATTTACTGATAAAAATTTGTTCAATAAACATTTATAATACAACAACTGATTCCTAAATAGCAATTAGGTTTAACATTAGGAATTTTGTATTTCAGAATTTAATACAAAACGTATAACAAGCAGCAATATCAAACTTGAAAGAAAATTTTGAAATCTTTCAACTAACCCCAAGAAAAATGATTCAACTAGCCCCAACCCACCATGTGGTTTAGGTCACCCATTATAGCACTTTAATCAAAGGTTTACCAAAAAATGTCTTTGCCTGTTGATTCGTAGTACCAAACGCTTCTAACTTGTTGTAAAAAATGTTGCATTAAATAGTTCAAATAGCATACAGGTCAAAATTATTTCAACTCAAAATATTTACTTCAGGAGCACAAATATCAACTTAACAATCTTGTGAAGTACACACTTCGAAATATGGCTCATGTAGGAAGTGATGTCATGCCTTGACCAGTAAATAATCTACCAGAAGTCAAATTTGGGTAAAAAAATTCAACCCCGGGGAATAAGAGCGAATATTCAACTAACCCCGCGATTCAACTAGCCCCGGTCTCCCCTACATTTATTTTTTAATATTTTTTACACTGTTTCAATTTTGGCCAAATTTTTTTCCATTTCAATTAGCTATTCGATCAAGATTTAAGGTAAAGTACACATTATTAAATGGTTCCTGAAGCAGCTTCGAGGCCTCAGTGAAGGGGGCCTCATGCCCCATACCATGTGGGGCCTCTCGCCCCAAACACTCATACATTTTAATTTGACCTCTATATTTTGAGCTAAAATGCAAAAAACATGATCCAAATCATATTTATCTGATGGTCATAAAGTGAAGCAATGCAGATATCTTTTATACTTTAAAAGATTTCCAAAGTTATTTCCATCAACCACTCTCAAAGAATTAATCAAAGTTACATAAACCATGCACCTTTTTTTTAGTTTCTTTAATTACTACTATGGTTTGGTGCTGTTTGCTCTGAAAATTGGTGACGTCACCTAAAAAGCCTCTAGTTTCAATCCTATCAATAAGAAAAAGCACCAAAAATGTAAGTTTAGATATAACCCTGGAGGGGCATCTCACCTAACCCGGGCTTCTTGCCCCGACCTACTCTACTGCTTTTTGGAGTCACTGGAGGAACAAATCCTTTTTCAAAGGCAATATGGAACATGTGGCTCCTCCTGTTATTTGGCAGAATATGACTTAGTTAAAAGCCCCATTCACACAGCCAAGAGTAAGCCAAGAGCAAAATTCAGAATTCTCGATTTTACTCCCATAGTACAACTTCCTACTATCAGAGTGAAAATTGTGCTCCCAGAGTGAAAGTTGACACTCCCAGACCAAATGTTGATGCTCCCAGAGCAAGCATTTCACTCCCAAATCAATTCCATATTCTCAGATAAATTTTAAATATATTAAAATTATCTGGGAGTGAAAAACTGTACTCTGGGAGTTAATTCACCATTTTTGATAGTTTGCTCTTGCCAACATACTCTTGCCAAGGTCTAGTCTGTGCGAATGGGGCTTAAATGATCTAGTCAAAAAAATTGTCGGTATACGGACATGTTTTTTTATAATAATTGTTACTACCATGCAGAGATGTCAAAAAAGTTCTTACCAATTTTTTTGGCAGACCTTGCAATTTGAAGCAGGTGAATGACATTTTCACAGAATTAATTTCAGGTATTCTACTAGCTGTTTGAATATATAGTAGGGGGAACGGGGGCACATAGGGACGCTTTTAACGTCTACTAATTTTGCTCAATGCTGAAAGCACAGAAGAACTCAGAAGTTTGCATGAATAACACCAATACTATTTACCTTAAATGCAAGGCATAATAAACTAGACTGTACCTACCCTTTTGCATCCAGAGAGTCGTAAAAATTACTGTCCCAATGTGCCCCGGCGTGGCACAGCTGGGGCACATTGGGACATCAATTAAAAAATAACTTTAACACTCCATGTGCGATAGATATCACATATAAGTAGTGCGTAAGAAAATATACAATGCATTAACACCTTGTAGTTCCAATTAGTCCGGCAGCCAAATCCAAATTTTGGGGGGTACCCTCAAATGTGGTCTATAGTTTTGTTCTTGGGCTCGTTTAAAAGCTGAGAATGGGTAGATTAAGAATCTGCCGGGTGCCCACTTGGCACCCTTGAGCATTTTCCGTAATTCAAGATGGCGTCCAAGATGGCTGCCGAAAATATAAAATCTGTAATCTCCTCTTCTAATAGTGATAAAAGCACACTTTTTGTGTCTATACCTATGTATTTTGGGTCACAGAATCTGATTATGAGGTTGTTGGATGTGTTAGAACAATATTTGCTCTTCAAATTCAAGATGGCGTCCAAAATGGCGGCAAAAAAGCAACAATATTGAGTATTTCAGCTGCTAATTGTGATAGAAGCCCACTGTTTTGGTCTATACCTATGTTTTCTTGGCTAAAGAATTAATTTCTGAAGTTAAATGATGTGTCAGACCTATATTTATGCAATTAAATTCAAGAAGGTGACCTTTAATGGCAGCCAGAATTCAAAATTGCCATTTATAGATCTTATCGACAGAAGATGACTACCGGGAAGCACGAAAACTCATATCTCCTCTTCTAATTGTCATATTTTCTGGGTCTTTACCTATGTTTTGTAGTTACAAAATCTGCTTATGAGGTTGCTTGATGTGTCAGAATCATATTTGGTCTTCAAATTCAAGATGGCGTCCAAAATGGCGACCAAAATACAAAATTTGACTCTTTCGGCTTCTATTTGTCACAGAAGCTTACTGTTTGGGCCTTTACCTATGTTTTCGTGGTCAAGGAATTAATTTCATATGTTCAGTGATGTGTCAGACCTATATTTATGCAGTTAGATTCAAGATGGTGCTCATCCATTGCTTCCAGAAATCAGAATTGCCAATGATCTCCCATCTAATTGGTTAAAAATGACTGCTGAAGCCTGAAATACAAAAATCTCCTCTACTTATTATGAATTAAGCAAACTTTTTGTTTGAATACCTATGTGTGTATGTGTCAAAGAATTAGTTTCAGAGTTTTTTTGGTGTGTCAGCATGCTTGTACTTCAAAATTCAGATGGCCATCAAAATGGTAATTGAAATCTAAAGTTATGATGATTATTTGTTAATTAATTGGAAGCCACGGCGAACTTGCCGTTATACTACACAGAGTATTGTCATCAGAAATTGCCATGATATGGTAGTACAGAAAGTTTTAATTAACTTAACTGATGAGCATGAATCTCCTACAGAGAAAACTTGTCCATAGAACAATGGTAGGTCAGCAGTCCCAACAAAATTCCATGTAGATAACTGGTATAAAATACATTTTATCTGTTAATACCCATGCCAATAGTATGGAAATGACTTACTCATGGGTTGTTAGAATGCATGTACCAAAGGCTGATTACATACAACTTGAATATCTCTTCATATCATTAGAATTGAAACTACAAATCCATTCCATTTATGACACACAGTATCCAGTCTCTATCTTCACTCATGGCCCACAAACTTATTGTCACTTTTCTAAGAGATTAACAATGCTTACTTGTGCATATATACAGTGGTCCCTGAGTTATAAGACCTTTCTGCAGTCATGAAGCGGTCTCTTGTGCGGGTGTGGTCTCTCGTTGGTGTGCCTCTGGATCCACTCCTCTTCGTGTGGGGCTCGTCATTTCCCTGATTGTCCACGGTCATTGTTGCTGCTAGTGCACCTGTGACCGTGTGTCTTGCGGGGCGCCCCGAGGAATCTCTTCGGGCCTCCGTGATACTCTGGAGTTGGTCTGGATCTGTCCGACCAGCATGTCCTACTTCTTCCACTCTTTAGCTGGCATCCCCTTGGGCCTTTCTGGAGTTGGTTCTGTGCAGTCCTACTGCGCTCCGTGGTTGGTCGCCTCTTTGCCTATTGTGGTACTACCACTGGTGGATCTTTAGTAATCCCAGTGCTCCTTGGTGCCTTCTGCTGCTGTGCCTTCTCCAGGAGTCCTCGGTGGTGCCTCCGTCTCATCAGGATTTATTTCTCCTTTGGTATGGCACACCTCTGGTGGTTTGCTTGGATCTTCCAGGTCCACTGGTCTCTGGGTTTTGGGGGAGGGGAACCTGGCACCTTCCCAGCTGCACCTTTGGGATGGAGTTGGCAGATACCCGCGGGCTTCCCTGAGGTTACTCTGTCACAACTATGCAATGGCAGACCTGTTTTATACTGCGGCCATCCCATTCGGATGTCCAGCCTTGCTTGGTGTTCCAGGGCCTCACTTGCAGATCCCAGGATTTCCTTCTCGGAATGCCTGTTCAACTACAGTCCTCCTTGCCCATCCGTCCTTGGTCAGGAATCAGTTCATCTAGGGCCTTGTGGATTTCTGTGGATGTGCCTGCACATTGGTGGCAGGGGAAGCCTTCGTGGTTCCTCTCCTTTCCTGGATGTGGTTTGGCTTGGGCTTCTTTCCTCTGCCCAGACTGTGTTGTCCAACCCAACTCATGCTTCACTGGGACAGTGGCTCTGCTTTGGGTGCCAGCAAGTCAGTAGCTGGTTCCAGTCTTCTATCTCATGCTACCCTATGCAATCTCGGCTGACCTTCACTGTTCCCCTGGGGGTTCAGTCCCTGCAATGGTGCTGGCCTGGTGTTCTACTACCTCCTGCTCAAGCCTAGTTGTGCCCTGAGCTTCAGGAAAAATTGGGGTGTCCCTCTGTTGGCTGGTTCGCTGAGATGTTTGCCGTCTGTCTCCCGGACCGGAGCCCCGGGGGAAGCTCACATTGTTGCCCTTCCTCGGCCGTATCTTGCCTTCTTCTGGTTGCGCAACTTGCATCAGCCTGGTTGTGGCCGGTACATTGAAGCACCCAAGTGGCGCTCTTCACTGCATTAATTTCGCTGGCTTTCTGAATTCTGCTTCCCTGCCTACTGACCTGGTTGGCTCTGGCCAGGCCCTGTTTCAGGTCCCTGTTAGCAGTGCTGAAATAGGCCTACCTATTGTCACTGCCTCCTTCTCAGGCCATGTAGTGCCCTGGGATTGGAGGCTTCTGGGTGAAAGTCATGATGCCTTAGAACTGCCCTCACTACAAAGTACAGACCACACCAAGGCCTCCTTTGCAGCAGCAACTGTTTTTGCTCTGTACTTGGTGTCAGTGCCCGCCACTTTGGGATTCTGCACAATTAGGCATTTTCACCCAGATGAGACTGATGAGTGACAATTAGTCTGTGGGCGATGAGCAAAGATAGAACTGGGTCCTCTCCTATCGGGATAGGACCCATCTCTATGAGCTCATGGCCCAGAGACTTATTATCCAAGCTTCCCATCCACTTTTCCTTGGTGGAATGTCCTTGCATTACGCCTCAAAGTAGAAGGAAGGTTTACCGCATGGAATTATTAGGAAATCTGGCATTGTCATCAAATTTAAATCTTGGCTGTGAACAAGCACAAACGCTTGTTCGAGAAGATACATGCTTACTTAAGCATTGTCACTCTCTTTAAGATGAGTGACAATGAGTCTGTTTGTCATTAGCTCTTAGTTATAGGTCCTATCCTGATAAGGGAGGACCCAAACCTTTTATTAGACCAAATGTTCCGTATGGCCATTATCGGTTCATTATTTTATTGCTGCAGTTTAGCAAGCCTATGTAGCTAATGCAACATTTTTATTCATATTTAAACAAACAACCATACTATTTCATCCTACAAACCAATTAATTTCTTGTACTTATACTCCCTGGATGTTTAGTCTGAAAGACGGACATGATGCTAAAGAAAGTATTTTTACCCCACTCAAATTTTTTTAATTCTTTTTATTTTGAGTAATTTTGTAAAGCGCAATTTTATGAGATTTCACTGTGCTCTACAGAGAATGTAAACAAGAAGTTAAAACTTAACTGAGCAAACTGTACATAAAAGCTTAAAGGTCATTAGAGTCAGATGCTGTTTAGATAAAATTTCATCAAATGTTTCTTAAAAGACATAAGTGATGGGACTGCTTTTGTGCCCTAGGGTAGAGCATTCAACATTTTTGAGGCCCAAATATGGAACTGTCAAATGTGAAAATTGTGTTTATATTGAAAATATACATACACTTAAAAGGTGTGTTTCACAACTAATACAGGATATAACAGATTTTGTGTTTCTTTAGCCATCTTTGGTCAATAAAATTGGAGATTATTGGTATTTCTCAATTCTGGCAGCCATAATTGAATACCATATTGCATTTTAATGCATAGATATATGTGCCACACATCATTTAACTTGTGAAATGAATAATTTGACAAAGAAATTACAGGTATAGAAATTACAGGTATAGACCCAAACAGTGGGCTTCTATCATAATTAGAAGCCAAAATACTCTAATTTTGCTTTTTGGCGGCCATTTTGATGCCATCTGGAATTTTAAGACCAAATATGCTTCTGACACACCAAACAACCCCAAAAACAGATTTTGTAACCCACAAAACATAAGTATAGACCCAGAAAGTGTGATTCTATCACAATTGCAAGAGGAGATATAAGATTTTGTATTTCCGGGCAACCATCTTCAGTCAAGAAGATGGGTAATTGTGAATTCTTGCAGCCATTAATCGTCATCTTCTTGAATTAATTGCATAAAAATTGTTTTGAAACATCATTTCACTCCTGAAATTAATTCTTTGGCCAAGAAAACATGTATAGACCAAAACAGTGGGCTTCTACACAATTAGAAGCTGAAATACTCAATATTGTTGCATTTTTGCCGCCATTTTGGACGCCATCTTGAATTTGAAGAGCAAATATTGTTCTAACACACCTAACAACCTCATAATCAGATTCTGTGACCCAAAATACATAGGTATAGACCCAAAAAGTGTGCTTTTATCACTATTAGAAGAGGAGATAACAGATTTTATATTTTTGGCGGCCATCTTGGACGCCATCTTGAATTACGAAAAATGCTCAAGGGTGTCAAGTGAGCACCCGGCAGATTCTTAATCTACTCATTCTCAGCTTTCAAACGAGCCCAAGAACAAAACTATAGACCACATTTGAGGGTTCACCCCCACTTCTGCTGGACTAAATAGTTCATAACTTTAAACAGTTTTAAACATTTAACATAAACAGTCCTGGGTGCGGACATCTAAGTAAGTAACACACAGTGTTTTGCGACAAATTTGTTCACAGAGCATGGTAAACCACTATACCTCTATTTAGACTGAGGTCACAGTCTTCACGTTGCTGTAGGCAACGTAGACTGAGGACATTGCATTGGTTGACCATTCATGAAAAGTCAAGAACTGAAATCAGTTTTTGAACTGCAATAAACTAGGGGATTTGGGTGTCTCAAACACAGAAATGACACCCACAACAGTGAAAACAACATTCAAGCAGAGAAATACAAAACAGCCTCCTCCCTTGCCTTTGTCAAATTCAGTGAACTGAATGAGACTGGTAATTAATGAAATGGTGGCAGCACCTTACAGTGCATTGTCATGATGCTGAATAAATCATGTTTGAGAAATTACAAGTAAATTGTGCATTTAGAATAATACATAACAGTTACCCTGAAAACTATAAGGCCCACATGCCAATTTTATTTATTTTTCTCTATCAGGGTAGACAGATAGATGGATCTATCTATTAATCTGTTAATCTAATCTAATATAATCTATCATTTTGAGAACACTTAGTTAATTAGCAATTATCAAAATTTTGGAGAAAGCTTTATTTATAGCCTGCCTTTATTTAGTATTTCTTCTTTTTGTGTGCTTTCAATACAGAAAAGTAGCTAGTTGCTCTGATTTAAAAAATGCGGTCTGAGAGGTATAAAAGTGGTTTCAATCAATCACTGTTCTGAGGATGTATGAATTGCATGAATACCCACCAATGAAACTGTTGTTTTGTGTGACCAACAAGGTTTATAAAAACGACTTGCACAGGATGTGTGAAGTACAAAACTCCACAGTTTCAGATTAGGTTTGCAAATTTATTAAACATGAA
Organism: Platynereis dumerilii; assembly: GCA_026936325.1. Taxonomy (NCBI): domain Eukaryota; kingdom Metazoa; phylum Annelida; class Polychaeta; order Phyllodocida; family Nereididae; genus Platynereis; species Platynereis dumerilii. The sequence continues at coordinate 33,336,571 of JAPTHN010000005.1, forward strand.
CAACAAGCATATCAACAGTTATCAAATTATGCAAATATCCAACACAGAATGTGTGTAATTTCAGCTGGTAAATCAGTGAAAATTGGCCGATTTTGATGCTTTAAAGTACAGGAATGCTTTAAAATTTTAACACAATATGTTTTAAAGCATTTGCTATCTATTCATTCCTTTATTTAGGCTCAAAACAGTCCCAAAACAGCTGCGACACGCTTCTGTGTCGCAAGTGTAGTGCTCAACCTATGTTTTGTCTCCCATCCTTGACAACTGCATTGTCAAGGTGGGTCTTCCTATCTAACCTCTATTCCCTGTGGCCTGAACACCTATTGTGTGCTGTCCCAGGTCATTCAGTTGCCTTGGACACTTAAATTCTGCCATATTCACTGTCTCAATGAGCCCCCAATATGACTTTTACACCAAAATGCTAATTTCCCGGACACCAGTGAGTGTATTTATCATGACAGCCATTCATAACTGTTCGTTACAATATATAAAATTCATACAAGCACTGAGAAAGCCTCATTGTTCATAGTTTATCCACAGAATGGTTCGAATTGACCCCGTCCATATTTACTTTAGTAGTAGGAAAACAAACTTTTGCTCGCCATACTTCTGCATGTGGCTGTAATTTGTCTATAAAACCATGGAAACATCAGGATGTGAAATTACAAGATATGGTGGCACTACCATATCATATACCTTGCCAGGATCCAAGAAAACCCCAACATCCCACAGTGCCCGGCGTCCCAATGTGCCCCCGTTCCCCCTACCTGTTGAAGTATTTAAAGTACTTTTCTGTTGCCATGGAAACAAAAGGTCAGTGCTGAGCAGCTCAATTTTTTATCCCAAATGCAAATGTTTAGGCCTTTAAATAGTCATAGGATATACTGTAAATATGCCATGGATGATCATTCATGACAAATATTATTTGGCAACCTGACAGTATCTCAATTTGTTTTTACATTTAAAGCCACAATGAATCTGCTTAAGCGCTGCGCTGAAGCTATCACCGACCTAGGTTCCCCAAACTGAGCTGTAGTGATGCAGACCGGACCGCCTTGGACTGGTTTGGTCCGTGGTCCAGCCCTGGACTGCCACAATACCAGACCACCTACAAAAAACCAGTCCAGTATTGGACCAGACCAGTCAAGTGCCGGTCCGGACCAGTTCAGTGATTTTTCATGTCGTGAAGAGTATCGCATGAATTTTGTCATATCTAAAAATGAAATTTATGTCTTATAGCTTGTTATTACCCTCATTTTATCATAATTTTTGCATTGCCGATGGAACGCTTCTGGACCGGTTCAGTAACAAAATCGGACTACCTCATACTGGACCAGACCAGGACCGGACCACTTTTGTAAATACCGGACCACCCTCTGAAAGGTGGTCCGGTCTGCATCACTAGATTCACTACTGAGCTGTTCCTAAATTGTCTCGTATATGGCCAGAGCCGCATTTCTCGTTATGAGTATCATTTCTTTAATGTCACTAGAAGTCACAGAAGGCCAAATCTGCTAAGGGACCGTTCAGAATTTATGACGGGGGGGGGGGGGGCTGGGAGTTTTGGCCGAGGGGGTACTAACTTTTCACACGTGTTTCAAGGGGGGTATTAATTTTTAACAACACTTTCCCAGGGGGGTAAGAAATTTTAAAAAAGAAATAAAGTTAAAAAACACAAATAAACTCATTTTATATGGACTTTTGCACGTAAAAAAAGTCCAAATAAAATGAGTATAAACTCATTTCATTTGGACTTTTTTTACGCGCAAAAGTCCGCGAAATGATGCAAATCTTTACGCTTGGCTGTGTATAACAGTATATATGTATGTATTGCTTTGTATGTCGAAGGGGGGGTACTAAAAATACGTGTGAAACCTAAGGGTGGGGTACTAAAAATCCGCATGAAACTCAAGGGGGGAGGGTATCAATTTTTGACGGGAAGTTCCAGCAAAACTCCCACCCTCACCCCCCCAGTCATAAATTCTGAACGGTCCCTAACTAAAGCAGATGACGTTGTGTTTGGATCCCAAAGTTCTTGAGCACTGCCTCTCTGCAGTAGAATGTTTCAGCCCAACCATCTCAAGAGCTGTTGGGCAACTGATGGCGGAAGTCTTTGACCATTGCCTCAGTGGATCAGGTTGAAATAGAAATAAATGTTTATGATTAAATGGAGGATATCTTAAAAGACTGCAAGCTTATCAAGAAATACATTTTTTAATCTATTGAATTTTGTCTAAGGCTTGTAGCACTCTATTGTGCACACATTTTGGCCAACGATGATGAAAAATGAAAGTTGTAGCACAATTAACTACTTCTTATATTTTGATAGCTAATATATTAGGGAAACTAAATCCAGAAGGATTGAGCTTAATGAACTTTCATTGATCCATAATATGGGGTGAATCGGTACGCTGGGGTGAATCGTGAAAGAACTGGAATATGGTTTATTTCTTCAAAAAAAGAACTACTTCCACTTAATCCAGGAAGTTAATTATTGGAACACTTATAATACACATACTGGAGTACATTTTGCTGGGGTTTTACATTTCTAACTGCAGGCAGTGAGGAGCTGCACCATAAGCTTCGCCCTGCAAAAATAGAATTCTCCACAGTTGCTCAAAACACTTGTGCCGCAAAAAGTATAAGTGTTAAAGCAACCAAACCACCAAGAAACGTTCATGATATAGTGTTGACCAACTTTGGAAAAAATCGTAACCATAGCCATAACAGCATTGACTATGCTCAACAAAAACCAAGCCAAAGTCAATTTTGTGTAATTTTTGGATGAAAGTAAATGATTGGTAAATGCACAAAAAACGAAATTGGGGGTCATGTCATATGAAATGAATAATGAACATGGTTAAAACATAGTTGAAAATCAATTTAACCTTTTAAAATTGGTAAATGATGATTAAATACTATATATTGCGATAACGATAAATTCCCTGAAATTAACAAGAAATCATGTGATATAATATAGAGATGAAGGTATCAAAATAAGGAAATTCTGTTTCAAATCAGTTTGAAATAGTTCTAGGGAACCAGATCATTAGACATAGTATTTGATTTTGGATGTTGGGTCTTGGTTTCTGTTCCAAGTTAATAGCAGATTTTTAACTCTCCCCAAAATATCCCAAGTAATTTTCATTTTAACATAAAGGCATGGTCCATTACAGAAAATAATTCAAATTGGCATTATTGATATTGGATTTAATCCAGAATTACCTTTCTATTGCATAATTAGGAGAAAAATATGGTTTTTGACAATTTTCTCTCATTTATCATATTTTTGCAAATATGCTAATTTTGCGCATATTGAGTTTAGATTGCCCTCGAACAATTTTTTTTGCTTCTCAAATATGTTTTCTAATGATTATCCACAAGTATCCATGCTACTGGCATGACCATGGTGACGTAGCAGCATGAAGTATCGGTTTCATAAAACGTGACGTACTTGTGAACGCACTCTAACAAGATCAATATGATGGTTAGAGACTTAATATTTTGTCCAGTATTGCAGTTGATGCATAAATATCTGTAAAAAAACGTCAACCTTACCTCTGAAAGTTTGACAACTAAACCTACAAATTTGTAAAACACGACGTACTTGTGAACATTTGCATAAGCAATGCGAAAGTATCCTAAATGGGCCCTTGTAACGGTCTCAGGAACTGAAGAAGTGTTGGTCTGGAAGAGGGATACTATGGGGCTTCCACGCAGCCATTAGCAATATTCCATATATAAAGCATATATATTCCAGGAGAGGTCAAAATTGCATGTAAGAAAATTAATGGTTTTCAAACTATGTGACGTCTTCATGTAAAAAATTCTCTTGGTGAATGCTAACGCTGTAAAAACATATATTTTTTTACTAAATATGTTCTTTGTGTTTCAGTCTGTGACACTGAACCAATTATTTCTTTTTGAAAATTGTTAAAATATCAAAAGCATCGCCCTTTATAAGCAATACTATTTGTGAATGAGCTATAAACAAGGCAAAAATGCGTTTTTTTGAGCAGAATTTTGATTTATGGTGATAGGCGAGTCAACCAACACATGGCAAACCATATATTTCTGAAAACTACACATTCTCCTCTAGTCAATCACAAACATGCCAAGAACAAATGACATATCATGTCGAAATAACAAGCTTTCCCGTCTGAAAAAAATCCACTGTACACAATACCATGCTACAAGCCCTAAGAAATTGAGTTGTGCTGGGTTCACCGACATTTGTAAGCATCATAACGGAAAAGTAACTTAAACACTTCTAACAGTTTGATTTTTACAAAATAATAATAAATACCTTTTTTAATTATGTGAAAATTTCATTCAGCTACTTCAAATAGAACAATCTGCCAAAAAAATTGGTCGAAATTTTTGTGACACACCTCGTGTGTTTTCCGATGGCCTATACTTACTAGGGTGGTCCAAAAAACTTTTTTTGTCAATATCAATTCGCACACCCTCCTATTTTGTGAGAAATGGCAAAAAAACAATGCAGTTTAAATTTTATGAAAATCCCACAAGAGGAAGGGGTCTCCCAAAGGCCTTAAAGTTTCAATGTTTTTTAAATTTTCGACCATTTTCGCCAAACCGCAGTTCTGTATAACTTCATCAGAATTAGTCAGACAACATTTTAATTGCCGTGGGTGGAAAGCGCTCAAAAAGACCTTCATTTTGCATACCAACATCAATTGTCTAGGACGATATCTTGATTCCCATTGGCTCTTCAGCCTGATCTTTTTAGAATGAAAATTATGCAGTCTGTTTAATCCTGTTCAAAAAAGGCTTTTGAATTTTTTTCACTGATTGGTTGCAGTCATTCGCATTCTCTAAGTTCCAGAATGACCAAATATAAACCTTTTTGATATTTACAGTGGCAGTGCCGGCTTATGAGTGATGACGTTTTAATGTTAAAGTTAGTTTAAAACTCGTAAAATCTGAGATGGGGTCTGTTGCATTTCATATCATATCTTTGTCATATTTGATTGCAGGGCAAAATGAGTGGTATAACATGAAAGAAAATACTCTCAGCATTCTCATGGTACCGGTGATATTGGCCTATATTTAATTCTTAGCAAGTTAACATACAAATATAACAGCCCATCTCTTATTTGTTTCTATACTTCCGACAAAATTTAGCATTAAAACTTCCAAGCTCATAAAGCAGGATTTTCCATGGCCAAGAATTAAAAGAATATTTTATTTGCCCTTTCTGGAACTTGGAGAGTGTGAATCACTGCAATTATCAGTGAAAAAAATTCAAAAATCTTCTTTGAACACGATTAGATAGCCTGCAACATTTTCTTTTCTAAAAAGTGCTGGCCGAAGAGCCAATGGGAGTCAAGATATCGTCCTAAACCATTGATGTTGGTATGCAAAATGAAGGTTTTTTTGAGAGCTTTCCAACCAGGACAATTAGAATGCTGTGTGACAAATACTGACAAAGTTATAGAGAACCGCGGATTAACGAAAATGGTCAAAATCGAAAAATCATTGAAACTTTAAGGCCTTTGGGAGACCCCTTCCTCAAGTTGGATTTCCTAAAATTTCACCTGCATCAGTTTTATACCTACCCTCATCAAATAAAAGGGTGTGCGGTGTGAAATTCACAAAATCATATTTTCCCATCTAAAAATGAACCGCCCTAATATTTACATTATGAGAAAACATCACTTCAGCTTCTGTGACTGTAATTTGAACATCAGACCCGGCTAAGGACATTGTAGAGAATACAGAAAAGCAGCTTGCAAGTTTTCGTAAGTGGACAATCAGTAGTCTTGTTGGAGTAGCGTAGGGGGTCCGTGAATAAATAGTATGATGTCATGATGAATCAATAGAGATAATCGCCAACTTCTTCAGTGATACTGACACACAACCATTTATTCATGACAATAAATATGTATCCTATAGACTATTTCAGGAACTGAAATGAGTTTGTGTGGTGACTGGCACCTTCTGGTGGGCATCTACCACTTCCGCTGGCATAGGCCATGTTTTCACTTCAGGCTGACTTGGCAGAGGGGAAGATTTTCCTCACCCACCCTCCCTAATCTTCATCATTTGGACAATTTTTTATTCGGCTATGTAATTTTTACTATTATATTTTACTTGATCTTTTTCTTTTGTATTTGCCATTGTGCCATTTCCACCTGTTTCCTTTTGTCTACTTTACGATTATGGTTGTATTTTTTATTTGTGCTATTTATGCTATTTATTATTTAATTTAACTTGCCCCCACCTTTGTCTGACAACTGTTATGAATCTGTATCTTCATCTGTCCTCATAATTAATTTATGACATTTACAACACAAGCCGATTTGTTTGTTGTCAGCCAAACTGAGCTTCCAGGACCTCGCCAGCATCAAGCACAAAAACAGTTGTAAAACAGCTGTTGCGAAAATCACTAAAGTGTGACCATTTCCTGTTTACCACCATCACTGTCCTTGTTTTCATTCATGACAATAAATATTCGGTTCTCGGGATGGTACAGGGTTTCGGGTGATGATACCAGGGAGATACAGCTCTTGGCCATGTAATAACCTATAATTATCCTTTCATTGATTACATTTTGTAAAAACTTTTAAAAATCAACTATGATATATATGTTACCAAATAAAAATAAGTTGTTTGTTGGACAGTTTAAATGTTATTTTGAAATAGCCATATGGTGTATAGCAGAACTACACCATCAGTAGACCTGTCCACGTTGGAGATCACCCCATCGCCATAGCTTTCTTGACTGCAGCCAGATGTTACAGAGTATGGTATATATTCCTACACTCTAAAAATTATCGGGACAAAATTGGTTTTTTAGATTCAAAATGGTTTTTTGAAAAACCATTTTGAATCTAAAAAACCAATTTTGTCTGAAATTTTTTTAGAGTGTATATGGCTGTGAACAACACCCGTAAACCTGTTCATGAAGTAGTCCAGGAGCATTAGATTTAACCAGGAACAAATTAGTAACAAGCTGAAATTTTTAGAAAACGTCCAGAACATTGTCTAGAATAACATACTAAAAGTCCTCGAAAATCCTCCTATTGGCACCTTGGGAATTCAAGATGTCGTCCAAGATGGCTGACTTGAGCGTTTTGTTGCCTCTTTGGCTCAAAATATGCTACAAATTTTATCAAAGTGTTGGAAATTAATATTCAAGCTAGAGAATTGACTAGAAGCATGTATTATGTAATTTGGAATTCAAGATGGTATCCAAGATGCCGGAATTTATGTAGTCAGGCAGCCAAACTTGATTTTTTACCTGAACCCTGCACCGACAGATAAGGTTTTTTTCTCAATGGATTTGTAGTCCTTAGACCCTCCATAAAACATAAATGGCGGGTAACGAGAGTGTATCCTTGAGTATTTTGAGAAAATGGTCGGAATTCAAAATGGCCACCAAAACAAGCTTCGGTCAGCCTAACTTTCTTAATTTTGGGTCTAGGAAGATGTACAATACATCTATTTCAGGTAAAATAGACATGGGGAACTCATTTTTCAGGTTTTTAGATATATATTTATATATATTGGATATTATGTGGAAAAATTTAATTTCATCCCTCAAATTTTTTTACACTGAAAATTTCATTTTCAGTGTAAGGCATAGTTTCATAAATTATTAGGTTTATTAATGTAAATGCATGTCAAATTGTTTTTGACACTTGTACATTTCTTTAACATAGTATATGGGCAGGTGTTATTCTGGATACCGCCTATGCATTTAAGGTTATAATGACAAACATGTGATTTAAGATCGAATTGGCATAGGTACAGACATTGTCACAATAATTGCTGACACAATTTACATTCTTTGACTTGCAAATGACTGTTTCAGTTCAAACAAAATTTGTCAAGGCAAAAGGTCCAATTGAATCATAAACATAAAAACATGGCAATGCTCTGCATTTAAAAGAAGTACAAAATTAATTAAATTGAAATAATGGTTCTTCATACCAGATCAGGTACCACAAATTCACATTCCTACTTATGTCATCAAGAAAAGAACTGCTGAGATGAAGAAATCAGATTTTTCTCCTGCACCTAATGTCAATGTGTACAAGTGTTTTTGCTTTTGCCAAATCTGCCAATCCGTTGCATTTTCGTTCATTGCAAACCAGAATATTTGATCCACAAAACTGAGAAACAAAGTAGAAGTTGGAAACGGCCTTGCAACAAATCGAGGAAAATGTAATGAAAGGAATGACGATTAGGCTGGTGGAGGCTGGAGGAGTGCAAGATACTGGACATAATAACAGTCCATCTCCAAGTAACCAATTTGTGGTACCACAAACTATGTTATTCCGGATTCTTCTGTAATAGCGCAGATTGAGAGAGTTAATGAGAGAGTATCTGGTCCATTATTTTGTTCACAGAAAGCTCTAATGTTACCCTAAATATAAACAATGAATATTAAGAGGAGAGTCTAGAGACTACAACAACAGATTTTGCTGTCAGACAAATAAGAAGGGAGCTCTTATGGCTTGAAAACAATCATTTGTATGATGAAGTGCCAAATGATGTAGAATATCTTCTGAAGAACCGATTCTCCTGTCCGAACTATCTCTTCATACCTGCCAATGGAAAGAGGCATCACTATTTTTGTGACAAGGTTTGAGGTGTGAAGAAATGCAATTCAAACAGCAGTTACCAATGGCTGCAACAGCTGATGAAATTGTTCGTAAATCAAAGTATCATAGTCCGCAACCAAACTTCTTGGCATAGATATTTCATCTTTTTTTATTCTTAGGGAGTCTCTGCCATGGAACTGCTTCTGCTGCTGGTCAGATGGACCACTGCAGTGACTCAGTAACAGCCGTAACATGATGGAAAACGTTTCCACAGCAGGTGGGATCTGCGCCAAAGTTGTACACTATTAATTTAATAATGTCAAGTGTTTGTTAAAATTGAAATTTTGCTCTGAATGCCATCATCATCATGTGGAACTTTTCGTCCAACATGAACCAGGAACATCCTTTGACATCGTTGTGTGATCCCAATAATGGTTGCTTTCTGGCCACCAATTCCTCAGATGCCATAAAAAAGCAATTATAGTATTTATGATCGCCATGGCCTCTCCTAGACCTATGTCCTCCCCCTTTCAAAAATTGAGTCCTTCTGTGAACAAAATAATGGAGCAATAGGTGGTGCTAGAAAAATATCCAAATCCTGGAGTCACAAAGCTAATTTTAAAAAGTTTAGGAAGATAACCATCTCATTCCTCTACCTCTAAGTTCAAAGTACCATTCTTTCAACTGGACGAAGTCACATTTCTTGTGCTATCGCACTTGCTTGTTCTCACTGAGGATCTCATACCTGTCTTAACACTGCTCTCAGATTCAGAAACATTCTGCAAGCGAATCTCTGTATCTGCCAAATCACTGAAGAATCTGGAATAATACCATTTGTGGTACCATAAATGATGTGTTGCATGGAGACTTGCTGTCTGGACTATTAAAATGTTCAGTTGCTCTTGCGCTCATCCAGCCTAATAGTCATTGCATTTTTCCTTGATTTGTTGCAAACCCATTTCCAACTTTAACTAGCTTTTTCAGTTTCGTTCATCAAACATGCGGGCTTGCAATGACCAAAGATGCAATGGATGGGCAGATTTGGCAAAAGCAAAAACCCTTTCATTGACTTAAATATTAAGTCAAAGGGAGGACCAACACAAAGGATAGTCACACCCTCCTGGTAATATACCGAGGGCTCCTTATGTCACGTGACACCTCATCATGTGACAACAACAACACCTTGTTACGTTACAACTGCAAAACCTCATCATGTGACAACAACATCCACACTTAGAACTGAGGAAGGAGACTGGATGGTCTCTGAAAGCTCTTCAAGTAAAATTACATTGTGCGTAAATTTATAGTTCCACTACGAAGATAGTCCTGTTTTAGGTGCAGGAGAAAAATCTCATCTCAGCAGTTCTTTGCTTGATGAAATAATTGAAAATGCGAATTTGTGGTATCTTATCTGGTATGAAGAACCATTATTTCAATTTAATTTATGTCAAGTAGTTCCTTATGCAGAGCATACCCATGTGTTTTATGTTTTTGATTACATTGGGCCTTTTTTCTTGACTGATTAAAGTCTGTATAAACTGAAACAGCCATTTGCAAGTCAAAGAATGCAAATTGTGGCAATTATTGTGACAATGTCTATATGCCAATTCAATCTTAAATCACAGGTTAGTCAATGTTATAACCTTAAATGTATCAGCATTATCCAGAATAACACCATTTGATAATCCACTGAAAATATATCTTACAGAAATATATAAGTGTCAAAAACAATTTGACATGCACTTGCATTAAAAACCTAATAATTTATAAAACTACAACTTACACGGAAATGATTGTAAATTTGAGAGATAAAAATTATATTTTCCGAATAATATCCAATAGGTTGATCTTAACCACCTAAAAACCTGAAAAATGACTTCTCCATGTCTATTTTACCTGAAATAGAAGTATTTCACGTCTTTCTTGAACCAAAATTAAGAAAGGCTGACCGTTGCACGTTTTGGCGACCATTTTGAATTCGGCCATTTTCCCAAAACGCTCAAGGATACGCTCTCGTTTCCCGCCATTTATGTTTTACGGAGGATCTTAGGACCCTAATCCATTGAGAAAAAAAAATTTATCCGCCGGTGCAGGGTATAACCCTCTGGCTACCTGAATATAACAGAAACATAAAGTCGGCCATCTTGGATACCATGTTGAATTTCTGATTACATAATAACTTCTTCTAGTTCATTCTATGGTCTTGAGAATCAAATCCATGACACTTTGATTGCATTTGTAGAGTATTTTGAGCCGAAAAATGGTATAATCGCTCAAGTCAGCCATCTTGGACGCCATCTTGAATTCCCAAGGTGCCAATAGGAGGATTTTCGAGGACTTTTAGTATGTTATTCTAGACAATTTTATGAACATTTCCTGAAAATTGCAGCTTGTTACTAATTTGTTCCGGGTAAATGCCAATATGGAGCTAATGCTACTGGACTATAAATGTTTATGCAGCAATGCAGCAATTGCAGCATGGTCTATGTACTGGAGCATCCAGACTTCCGATGGTGGGTCACATTGTGATGTTACAGAGTACGTTACCTTTCTGCTCCTCACAAAACTTTAAACAGCAGAGACATACCAATGATTCAAGGGAGCTGTTTATGGTAAGTTAAAGGTTGTACTACCTGGTGATATTTTGGGCCTATGCATTATACTGGTTCTTTGAATGTGTTTAATAAAAGGTTACCACCCTGTGGTGGCCAAAATCTGTACGTATTCCCATGCTACAAGCCTATAGATAATATTTTCCACATATGTAGTGAGGGGGAGAGTCAGTGGAAGCTTGCTGGGCTGCCAATAGCTGGTTCCAGGGTTCGAATCCAGCTCTGCCAGGTCATTTGGGTTTATGTTGGATGGCAGGTTCCATCATTATTTACTAATTCTTGCCCGCATTAGCATACACTCTAAAAACTAAAGTCTTAGTAGTCTTAGTCTTAGTGTTACTGGAAGCAGGCAAGGTTTTGCCTCTTTTTCCAGATCATATATATCCAGTTTAAAGTTCTAATAAGATACCAATATTGGTATTTAAGCTTGTCCCGTATTTTGAACACCTTTTGGTTAGTTAAAAAACCATTAACAATTGATATTTTCAAAAACCAATTGCATTTTTACAAGAAAAAATCAGTATTGGTTTTTTGTTTAATTTTCAGGAAGTTAGTTGTGGAAATTAATGTTTCAAATTGCAGCTATTGTAATTTCATCATGGAAATCCATTAATACTTACATGCATACAATAGAAAACACAATGGGTTTTTTATTCGTTGACATATGAAGAATTTATTCTCCTATTATGCATTGGTGGGTATTTTATAAGACCTTTTTAAAAATTTGGTGGTATGGATAATGGTCATATTGGTACCCAATTGCAGGTTTTCGATATCATTTCATAGAAATTTTTAAATACCAATACGAATTGTAAACTGCAATGAAAATAGTATTTCAAAGTTTCAGGATTGATATAACCGGTGCTATTTGAGGTACTGGAATGAATCAAATATGATTAATCAGGCAATCAGAACCATCCCACAGGGAGGCAGATCATTTTGGAAAATACCAAATTTGATTTATTGTGATCCAAATTTTTTTAATGCAGGTTACCAGTATTTCAGCATTGGTATCAATAAATAATAAATTTTTTCGCATTTCTCTTAAAATATTCTGTAGTTAAAAGTAAATAAAAAAAGTAATGATTCTATGGATCTGATTTCAATGTTTATTTTTACATATACAAATTCACAAAAAATTCATAATAATTGTATATATTGATATTACTAGATACAAATTTATTGAAAAACTGATATTGACACTCATTTATCACACTTTGGCCTTGGAAATAAAAACATCACAGCAGTCATTGGTAATCACACAAAATAAAAACATCACAGCAGTCATTTGTAATCACACACACGAAATAAAAACATCACAGCAGTCATTGGTAGTCAAAACACAGGAAAGCGGAGATAACAAGAGTATGAATCGGTTGAAATAAAGACAGATAACTTGTAGAAAACATTATATTGTTAATGACTGGGATTATATTTCCAAAAGCGGCAAGTCAGTATCATTAGTTTGTATCGAAAGTCTTCAGCAGCCAATCTTGAGGATGGATGGATTGATGATTGGGGCTTTACTTGCTATTGGCAGCCTGCACTTGGTAGGCTGACTAGGACAATAGGAGGACGAAGCAATGAGTCCGGCTATAGCTGGATTCGAACCCCAGACCCAGCGATTGGCAGCCTGGCATGCTATCACGAGACCAACCCTCCCCTCTCAGTAGCCAACAGAATATTTTTTCGTCATTATTAAAGCACAGTATTGGGATGGTATGATTGTTGGTTGAAGTTTTCCTTCTCGTATCACTATTTATGCGCTTTTAGGTCAATTTGGATGGATGAAAGGTGAACAACTGTTCTTGAATCGAACCTTGCAGTGTGCATCATTGTGATCCTGAAAGTGGAAAGTGGATAAGCATTGGTATCCAAATATCACTTCTATGTAAAAACAAATTACTCAGTCAAGGTAGTCATTATTTACACATCAAATACTTTATCTGCAAAACCTTCAATGGAAGTTTTCGTGCTAAAACTCCACATTTCATTACTGACTAACATTTATAAAATCTTCCATTATTTTGTAGTTTTCCTACACACTGGCAGAATATGAATTCTGAATTCTTATCTTATCACTGTGTGTTTTACCAGTAAAAGATCTCATACTATTCGCACTCACCTCAATATTGCGCAAAGGAAGTAGACATTTTCCTTTGGTACTCTAGGCGGGGCAAGGTAACCATTTCCTGGTGAGATCTGAAATAGTAGGTAGATACATCCATGAGTTTTTGCAAGGAGGATAATACCAAAAATATATCAAATAACTTCATTCAATTAAATCAATGCCTTGGTTATGCAACATCCCCTGTTCACTCATTATTTGACTGAAGATTGGTCAAAATAATTTCATTTTAACACAAGAGAATATCAGAATACTATATACAATAAGTATTTGTCAATTGGAAAAGATAAGGAGGAGCTGTTATTCAACTTGTACATACCTTGAGAAGCATTGTCTATATTTTTCCCAACTTGCTTTATGGCGCAAAATTGTTCCAAAGGTAGTTTTTTGTATTAAGGGCCTCAGTAGGAACATGCCATTCTTCTTCTGAAACAGAAAGTAAAAAACTATCTTTTAAAATGTCAAAGATTTTAAAAATATCAGTAAAAGTACTGTATGTAATTTTGTATAATTCTCCGGCATATGTAACACTTTTCACCTCAAGAATAGTAAAGCACATTAGAAACACTATACAACTCAACCCAACGTGGGGTAAAAATTGGTGGGTGACTGTACCTTTGTCAGAAAAACGTGGATATCAGATATGAAAATAATAATAACATTATTATCATAATGTAGTATAGGTGTCAGCACAATTGGACCATTAGCAGGTAAGTTGTGCCACATGATGGGACAAGTTGTATAGCTCAGTGTATCCGGTGAGACCTCAAATCTCACCAATTTCTTCAAAGATAAAATATGTGTCATATGTATGACATAATTATGGCTGATGCAGTGATGCTCTGATGCTCCAATATGTGAAATGAAAGTTATCACAGAACATTGATGACCCATATAACCCCCCCAAAAGTATAATCATTATATATGCTTTTTGGAACATATTTGTAATTATAAATTCTTCTAATAGCCTTAATTTCTTCACCACATTTACAGAGTTGTGTGTGAAACAAGCAAACATGTATCAAAAGAGAATTAAAATCCCATATCATACCATTGGCACAGCTTACCAATACACAACTTGCCCTAAATATTTCTTTTTCGCGGAAGTCTGTCACTCCATTAAATGCCAAATTACACAATTGAAGAACAATAATGCTGGTCTTCAGAGTACATTCAACCAAAAATACTAAATTTCTGATAGACACTTTTTCACATTATAATATTTGGCAGTTTTTTTGTTCAATTGAAAATTATGGAACTGGGTATCCCATATGCCAAACCACAATTTCATGCTGCTTTAAATTATCATGAATCCTTTTACAGGCAGAATGCAATATTCACAATATTGAATGCCTTGGGTCATTGTTATATCAGAACACTATCCATGTGTTTGATTTATGTATATAATGACATATATATGAACCAGACATTGTGTACACCTTACCCAAATAAACACAGTTGCATTCAGAATGCATATTTCTTAAGAGTTTAATTAAGGTACCAAGTTCTTCTCAATCTTCTGCAGACTGACATGCACACTCTTCTACTGCAATGTTGAGACTAATAAACTCTGCCTTAAACCTTCTTAAGTCTTGATTGATAAACAAACAGCTTTTCTCGTCAGGCAACATGTTCACAGTTTTGAGTTCTTAGATAAGGTCAACCAGTGAGTGAGCCCTGAGAGATTATTAAAATACCTAATTGGATATTCCAGTAGCCATGACTGATATACAGCATAGTTAGTCCTCTCTCTTAAAACTTCCAAATAAAGTAACATGCATGAATTTTAAAAACATTAACCACAACATTAATATTCTAAACATCTCAAATCATTGTTCCACAAGTATAGTAAAAATGGATCACAATAAAGGTGATTTTTCAGAAGTTTGGTTGTTATAAATACCATAATTCCCCATGACCAAAACCAATTTTCATGAAAAATACCACTTGCTCTGAAGAAAACCAAATATAGTTGAAAAATACCAAACTGGTTTTTTATTGTACACACTGGTTTTGCACAATACCACTAATATCCAAAATTTTTTAGAGTGTACCTAATACAGAACATAATGCCCCATTCATCCATCCATCCAGCAATCTGGAATCATGCGTTGTGTGAATTTTAAAACTTGCCAATAGATAAATATGATTCATATAAGGAATTGTAAATCAAGATATTACTATATAAATATTTGATGGTTAGGAGTCCAATATAGAGTATAATTGGACGAAGAAAAGATATTGGACGAGGCGCTTGCGCCGAGTCCAATATAGTTTTTCTGAGTCCAATTATACTCTATATTGGACGACTTACCATCTAATATTTGTTATATTCTCCATAAATGAACTTTTAAAGCAATAGGTTTAAACTCTTTGACTGTGCTGGAGAGCCAGTTTGTGTTTCTTTTTGTTTAACTGCAGAATTATCTTCAAAATGTATCTCGTCCTATTTCAGCAATGGGTAGCCACAAAATTATATAATTCACATATTCTGATTCTGTATTCTATAACCAAGAAGCTTCTTTATATTTGATATTTTTTATTTCAATTTTATAGCACAATGTTTTTCTTTAAAAATGGGCATTAATGAGAAAAACAGGTGAAAAAGTGCATTTTTTGTCACTCAATGTCATACCATGGTCCCATAACCTATGTAAGCAATGTTACATTTACTTAATGTTGTTGTCCTGATCAATACGCAACTTTTGACATCATTTGTGTTTTTCTGTGTCTTCCCATTGGCGTGCAATTAATTTTTTACTAAAATTGAAAAACACAAATTTTTTTCTTGCTGTTGCTGCAGCAGGGCAAAGCAAAAGGTGTTTCCTCTCAGGTTCTCCCTCACGGACCTATAACATGGCAATAAAACCCCTGACTGCCCAATATAACTTCTCACTGTCCAATATAACTTTTCACTGTCCAATATAACTTTTTCTCTGCCTAATACAGCAAGGATATTATCCATGAATACTCGCTTGTGATTGGCTGACACAATCCGAGTGGAGAATATTATATAAATGTAAAATTAAAGTTCCTTGAAAGAGCGAGTTATTCCATACCATTCTGAAGAACTGATCGAATAGACATTTGAGCAGAATCATGCAGGCTAATAACGTTATTTTTGAAATTTGTTACGGAAAAAAAATAATCATTCCTGAAATTTCCAGCAGATGGCAGAAAAGTGCAGGAGTACATATTCATGTTGAAGCAGCTGCACTAGGGTGGTTCGCAAAACAACAATTTCACCAAGGAAGGCAAGACACCCCCTCATTTTGTTCCATTAGCGAAATGGTGCACCCACGCAAAATTTTGGACTCCTAAGTCAAATAGAAGTGGGTGCTCAAGCAGCCTGAAGTTTTAGCCAAAACGGCAAAAAATTGTCAATTTGCGAACCCGCGGTTTTGTTACGAAGTTATAACTACCATTTTTGAAATGGCCAAAAAAGACCTTTCATTTGAATGGTAACATGATGGGTCTGCAAGGATATCGAGTGATCAATGTTTTCGTAAATTTCGTTTTACCAGAAATGAAGGTTTTTGAATTTCATAAATTGCTATAATTATCATTTAAGTGCTAAAAATGATTTTAATAAGACATCTTGCATATACTCTAGATATAATTTATACCTAACTTCTTCAGTGTATGATACTTAAGTTGCTGGGGATTGTGGGAAGATTTTTTAACTGCATGAAGTCAGAATAATTAATAAGGGGGGATTCATTCTTCTGTATTTACTGATTCAGAAGCAAAAACCTCATATACTCATTTGGTTTCAATATTAATTCTCAGGATCCTTATTTCTAAAATAAATGCCATTGAGATACATGATCTGGTTAATAATAGTATGATTTAATGTTTTTCTACTAACACTGCTGGGCATTTGAGTATTGAAAACAAAATTGTGCAAGGAGCTCAACATTACATACTTTGATGATGTCACAATGGGCATTTATATAAAATATTTGTATACGATTTACCTAAAAAATATGTGTATATGATTTACCTAAGTACATTGGCTTGTCTGAGACTGAATAAAAAATAAAGAACTGCATGGTCACATTATACATACCTAGAAAAGCAGGGTAGAGAATTTTATGTCTTTCAACTTCAATAACAGTTAATGATTGTCACTTATAAGTATGCTGTGATTTATAAATTCCAGTCATTTCAAGACAGACCTCATCATGAATAACTGAATATTGATATGTCTGATCACTGGCATTGTTTTGTATTTTGAGCAAATTCACATGTTGTACTCCAACATTCCTACAGGTTCCAGGGAAACACCCAGAAGTGACAACAATCTACCAAGCGACGTGCATCAAATCTATTGCATTTATAACTCTGCATCTATAATCTCAGTTAATTCAACTACAAAATTATTTTCTTCTTGTAGTATTATCTCTATAATGATGCGTTTTATGACACAAAGTGTACATTATAAGCTGTTGCACTCATTGGGATTAAATATTATTTCATTTTCACATACTCAAGTATTAAGACATCACAACAAGGAAAAGGGTATGCTCATTGCTCAGTATCATTAACATGAGAATGAATCCAGAAATTGATATGTCTTTAAAAATAATGAGGTGGCGCATTAATTTTCAAGTCAAACAAAGGCATTTGCCTCAAACTTGCATAAAGGACCCATTCTTGACATAAAGGTATTTGAATATATTTCAATAGTTATTTCCATTCTATTCTGACATTTTTTACATTATTCAAATCGCTATCAAGCCACAATAGGCTTATCATGCTGCTATAGACCAAGGATAAAATGTATTTAGAGCATGCTGGACGTTGTTTAAGCCAATCTTAGCACTAAATTGATGTTAATAGCAATTTATGAAATTCGAAAACTTTTTTTTCATGTAAATAAAAATTTAATAAATCATTGATCACTCAATTTTCTTACAGACCCATCATGTTGCCATTCAAATTAATGGTGAATTAACAATTTTTTGCTGTTTTGGTTAAAACTTGAGGGTCCTTGAGCACCCACTTATATATAACTTATGAGTCCAACATTTTGCATGGGTGCATCATTTGGCAAATGGAACAAAATGAGGGGGTGTATTGCCCTCTTTGGTGAAATTGATTTTTTTCGAACCACCCTAAGCTGCACATGCACTTATTGTAACAGTAAAGCAGATTCCCCAAAAAAGAAAAAATGAAATCGCTATAAGAGATATAGGAATTCCAACAGCCAGGGTAATTATTTCTCCTGCGTTCAGAGAGGCAGGGGAAAGTGGTTCTATGAAGGAAGCACCGGAAATTAAATCAAATGATGTAGCGAATTGAATTGAATTGAATGCTGGTTCTATGAAGCAGGCACCTGAAATTAAATCAAATGATGTAGCCAATTGAATTGAATTGAATAGTGATGCAAACCGGACCACCTTTTAGAGGGCAGTCCGGTATTTACAAAAGTTGTCCGGTCCTGGTCTGGTCCAGAATGAGGTGGTCTGATTTTGTGACTGAACCGGTCCAGAAGCGGTCTATCGGCATTTCAAAAATTATGATAAAATGAGGGTAAAAACAGGCTATATGACATAAATTTCATTTTTAGATATGGCAAAATTCATGCGATACTCTTCATGACATGAAAAATCACTGAACCGGTCCGGACCGGTACTTGACCGGTCTGGTCCAACACTTGACTGGTTTTTTGTAGGTGGTCTGTATTTTGGCAGTCCAAGGCTGGACCATGGAATGAACCGGTCCAAGGCGGTCCGGTCTGCATCACTAGAATTGAATGCTGATTTATTTGCCATTGCAATGTACAGAGAAGTTAGGAGCAATGAAGATAGCAATAAAATTGTGATGTGCCAATGGACAGGAGATCCCTGAAGTTAACAGCAGTAGGTGGAAACCCCTGTACAGATGAAAATGATGATGGTGGATAGAGATGGGGGGAAATGGGGGAGGGCAGGGGGAACTGAGCTCCCTTATCTAAAACTAAGAGAACTGCGTATGGCTGCAGCTCCCCCTATGATCAGAGAGGGAATTATGGGAGAGTCCCCACGATCGGAACACCTAACTTCAGCTGGTCTGTGTGGAAAGGGTATTAGTGCTATGAAGATAAAAAGTGGTCAGAATAATGAAGATTCAGTTTAAATATATTTTGCTAGTGTTGTGGACAAAGCTTGATCTGTATGGACACCAGACCATTTCTAAAAAAAAGCTCAAATTCTGAAATGACCAACTTAGTATCCTCGATTGGACCACCAAGTTGCCTCGATCGGACCACCCCCAGAAAGCAATGTTTGCAATTATTAAAGTTAAATTTCCATCATTGAATAACCCTCATGATTTTCTGTTTGTGTCAACTAACCTCAGATCACATAAACTTTCAATTTTGGAATTTTTTACTTTTCAGCATTGTTCCAGAAAATGCCTGTAGAGGGCATCTTAACATGGGAGTTAAATTATCATTTAACATATCTCAGGGCCATAATTTAATGTCTATGGGGATTATTTCTTCATAAAATGCTAAATTTAGATCAAACACTACCATTTTATACTAATCATCTTAACTTCAAATATCTATGATTTTTCAAGTCAAACATTCATGACCATTTCCTAATGATTGAAAAGCAATCACTCAAGACAGGACAGCTGTTCATTAACTTAATCATTTTTGCACAATCAGAGTGTTCCGATCGAGGCACCGGTCCGATCGAGGGGACTCTCCCCTACCTATATCCTGTTGACATAGGCCAATATTATACATTTATTATATCACTGGCCATAAAAGAAGAGCTCTACTTGGCTGAGAGCAGGTCACATGTCAGTCAATCATTTAGTTTACCTCCACAATGTAGTAAAACATAACTACAATTATGAGATCCCACTTATATACAATTATTTTGAAAAGGACAGTGTTGGAATCTTCGAGGCTGGCCTCGAGGCCACTTTTTAATGGCCTCGGCCTCGGTCTTGATCTCGGATGCTCAATCCTCGGCCTTGGATTTGGTCTCAGAGGTTTGGCCTCGGATATTTTCTGAGGCATGTACATAGCCGGCAAAATAAAATAAAATTTTGCTAGAATAGTAAAAAAAACAACTTTTTGTCCTCTTCATCTAATTTTCTGTCCTTTGACCTGCACTTATGGACCTACATTTTTGGTATCTGTCACAATCCTTTTCTATTTGTCTACACTCTAAAAAATTTCAGACAAAATTGGTTTTTGAGATTCAAAATGGTTTTTTGAAAAACCAAATTTCAATGCAAAAAGCCAACATGGATTTTTTTAAAAATCCATGTTGGTTTTGCATTGAAATTTGGTTTTTCAAAAAAAAAACATGGATTTTTCTAAAAATCCATGTTGGTTTTGCATTGAAATTTGGTTTTTCAAAAAACCATTTTGAATCTAAACAACCAATTTTGTCCCGACATTTTTTAGAGTGTATTTCACCACGAGTGCCGAGTTAACACGGGTAAATTTCGATAATTGTCCAGGGTAAAATAGTGTGGCAGTCAACTTCAACTTTTGTTCTGCAGGCCTCAGTCTCAGTCTCGAAAGCTGATGCCTCGGTCTCAGTCTCGGAGGGTCAACTACCACACTGGAAGTGTATCTCATGCCAATTACAAGATCCCATTTATATATTATGACCATAACAGGACCTCGTGCCAATTACTATCCTGTTGTTATTGTGATGACTTGCTACAAGTGCACCTCATGCAGCAGCGTTTTTAGGGGGGCCATTGGGCTGTGCCCCCCCCCGGCCCAAAATTAACATGGAAGAGATAGGAGATGCCGCAGAGCGACGCATGTTCACCTCAGGTAATGGCCCCCTCCAGCCGTTTCTAGCTACGGCGTAACGACCCTGACCTCTTTCCAATTATAAGATCCCAATTGTATAACAATGTCTTACAACTGGACCTTGTGCCAATTCAGGTCGAATTTATACTTACAAGTGGCGCTCAAGCCAATTACGAGATTCCACTTATCCGTAGATGGCACAGTGGTGACAGAAGTAAAGAACACCAAAGACTGAACAGCAGCCATGACATCTCCCCTGTCTGTTTTGGTGACTGCGATTCTTTTGACTGGAGCATTGGGATATCTTTGATGTTTGACCTGATAGTCGACCTGGCTTGAACTTCCACCTGATATCTGGAACTACAGAAAGAAACTTTCCTCTGACTTGACAGAAATTAATTGGCTATTTAATTGTGCATTACCCAGTCAACAATTTGAGCTCACTGTGATATATGTGTGCTCTTCAAAAACACCTTGAAAGCTCACAGAAAAGACCTCACATCAACCTCATTTTGAAGCCAGTCAATGAGGGTGATTTGAGCTCAAAAGTTGAGGTCACACTGTGAGCTCCCTGTGAGCCTAATGTGAGGTCTCATAGTGAGATTCATGTGAGACTCTTGTGAGCTTCCTGTGAGCTTTCTGTGAGCTCTCTGTGAGCCTTTTCTGAGGTCAACTCTGCAGGGTGAACTTTTTGTGACCTCTGCAGGGTGAACTTCCTGTGACCTCAAATCACCCTCATTGACCTCTTCAAGACTTAGATAAATACACATACAGTATAGCAAGTTTGTTCACTCATTTTATTTGTCAAATCCCATTGCTGGATGGGAGGGGGGGGCTTTATTCAAATCTCTTCAATCTTCATTCCTGTAGTCCAACCCATTCATATCAACCAGCAACCTGAAACAGAATAAAAATAATACAAATACATGTATGTGCTACATATAATATACTAGCAACTTCAATAATGTCCCATATATACATATAGGCTGAATTATCCTATACTGTGTGTGTGGTTGATGTCTATTATATATCTAATTATTCCAAGATAAATTGTCAATTAAAATGGAAAACATGACTAGTTCATACATGTCAAAACTGTATGTGTTTGTTTAGTGCAATGGTTCCTGATACTATAAATGGCAGTTAAAAGATTGAGCCAAAACTGCTGTATAATTTAACTGTCAAAACACATATAATTGCCAGTTTCCGGATGCTTAATTTCTATGCCAGTGGAATCACTAAGTGTTTAAACCCATGCTAACACAATTTCCAAATCTACAAACTGTATTAAAGTGTACTTACATGCATTATTTCATCTCCCAAATTTCCTTGTTACATGTTGATTCAAAATGGTGGATGGAATGTTGTGATGGCCATGTGATGTCACTTCCTGTCACAAAAAGCTCACAGTGTGAGCTCTCTGTGAGATCTCATAGTGGCACTGTCATTTGTGAGCTCACTGTGAGCTCAAATAGAGCTCACATTTTGACCTCAGCATGTGAGATTTCTGTGAGCTCTGCATGAGGTAGCAATGCATGAGGTCACAATGTGAGCTCTCTGTGACTTCTCTGTGTGGTTTCCCTGTCACCTCCCTGAGAGATCTCATAGTGACACCATCATATGTGAGGTCACTATGAGCTCGTAGTGGGCTCACATTTTGACCTCAGTATGTGAGATTTCAGAGAGCTCTGCATGAGGTAGCAATGCATAAGGTCACAAGGTGTGATGTCACTGTGATGTCTTGATGACAGGGACGGACGCAGGGGGGGATGGGGGGGATGCATCCCCCCCCCACCAGACCAAAATTTATATATTTTTACATGTTAATTTCATCCACGCACAGTTGTGTTTTGTCGCGAATTATGCGTTTCGCGACGCGATAGCCCAATAGACCCCCCCCCACCGGAATTTTCTGGATCCCCCCCTGCTTGATGACACTCTCAAGTATGACATCACCATGTGAGTTTCTTGTGATCTCACAGTAAGTGCTGAGTAGACTCAAATGTTGACTGGGTATGATATGCTCAGACAAATGATAATAACAAGATGATGCATTGTGAAAGAAAATTCACAGTCATTTTAAAATGTTATTCTGCACTAGTTTACACTGGCAGGAAGAAAACCACACCGAAAAAGCATCATGATGTTAACCGACACACATGGATTCTCAATATATTTAGGTCTGTCTACAAGTTGACCGCTATTTGCTGCCACCTAGGGCGCAAAATTCGCGAGACCCAAAACAGATCAAATTATTGTTGACCAAATTTGATTTTCCAGGGACTATCAGCATTCTGCTGCCACTTGTCAGTCCCAAACAGAGACAGTATTTAGGTAGTGAGCACCAGCTATAACCGACATATTTTGTGAAATTTTGTGAACACTTTGCAGGTCGTCCTGTCACAGCAATGTCGTTCGAATGTAACATACATTCATACTCTAATTAGCATTCACCCACTATGGTGAATGTTATTGATTTTGGTCGTATGAATATTTGGTCAATATTAATGTCAACATTAAGTCAATTTAGAAGTCAATATAATGTCAATATAAAGTCAATATAAAGTCAATATGAAGTCAATGTGAATGTCAAAATGAAGAATAAAAGTCACGTTGATAGTTTTAAAATAAATCCTGTGAGATGGTGAATGCTCATTGCTGGTTCACCAGTAATATTGATGTCTAATTTGTCTCGAGAAGGTAAACTTTTGGTGACCTAACAGCTAACATGCTATATAATTCAATTACGAAAATAAGGCACTTAAGGCAGCCTTCTTCTTCTTCTTTTTCTTCTTCTTCTGCTTTCAGTTCTAGCGATTGATCTGAATAATTTTTTTTTCTCAGTGCCAGAGTGGACCTATGATATCATAGGAGAATAATCCATTGCCCAGCCCTACAGCCTGTAGGATACGCAAAATTGGTGCAATCAATGATGCCATAGGTCACAAACTGGCCAGTAGCGTTTGTTGTGGACAGTTTCATCATAGCCTTGCAGTTACATCATTGCCAAAGTGGCCAATAACACTGTGGCAAAACTGGACGAGGGTAACTGAGTTACCCTCGTCTCATTTTGTCAAAATAAACTGAAAAATCTAGGTCATCCCATTGTTTCCCATGTTAAAAGAGGACGAGGGTAACTGCTTTTCCAAAAATGGACTGACGAGGGTAGCTGCAGATGATGACTAAGGTAACTGCATGATACACTGTCAGCCGAAAAGGAGTTAAAGGTGTTGGAGTAGGAGTACACCCCTCTGACGTGAACTCTCACCCACCAGAGTAATGATAACTCCCCTAGATAATTCGGTTTTAGCAAGAAGGTGTTCTCTGTAGTCCTTGGGGTGTGTCAATGACTCTACTCTCCCAAGCACAGTGGTGTTACTCCCTGAGGTGTACATGTGTATGAGGAAAGGAGTAATGCCAACTTCTGTGGCAGTTGCACTGACCGGATACTCTGACAGAATCATCATGGAAGGCAGCATGTTTGCAGGGACAGTATAGTTGTGTGTCAATTCAGCTACAAAAAAGCATTGTGCATATGCAGAAAAGACCATAAATAGTAAACCCCTTAAAAAGGAGAAGACTTTGTGAAGAGCTTGTTGCCGGACATCACTTCATCTGTCTAAGAGATATAATGCTTGAGTAAGTAACATCCATATAATCATTTTGCATAAATATATATATATTTGGTGTAGCATTAAATTAAATGTTCAGCTTTATTGCAATTTCTACTCTTCAATTTATATTTAATACAATAATGATTGCAGTTTTGTTTGTATAAACTTGTACGACATTAATAAACAATTAAAATAACTGGAGTGTAAATAGAAACTGCCTTGGGGGAGGTGCCACTGCAGCGAACACATGGTAATTTGCTTCTTTTTGTAATTCTGTTATGGTTGAATTGTTATTCAAGACTGAAAATATTCTTATTTCAGACTCGTGCAGGTTTGTAGCACTCCTCGTCCTGGTTCCTACTTGCAAGATAAGGTTGACTATGTCCTGGATAAATAAGGGTGCATACCATCCATGCTCTCTAAGCTATTTCCTCTGTGAGAGGCGTTGCACCTCGGAAAAGAGTGCAATTTTTATTTTTTTGAAAATATTCCTGTGGCATGGACAAGGAGTCTCTTCACAGCATTTGATATACTACTGGTTGCTTCATTCTACACCTTTTAGAGTGCCTTTTCTAAACTAAAGATGAGGATTCAAGAGTTTTTCTGCAATATCCAAGATTGCAGCAAGCCTGATGCAGAAGAATGTGACCTGCTGAAAAAACAAATAGTGAATAATGACAATGTTCATATTTTGAAGTCCACTAAGGGCATAAACTATTTATAATAATTCAGCGTTTTGAAATTTGCTGTATAGTCTTTTGTTGTTTTGTGAGTCATAGGAATAACGATAAACATAGCTATTTAAACAAATTAATATATAGTATACATTTTTTGAGTGTATTCCATCCATGTAATATTGACGATGTGTGCAATCAGATAATAATTATGTACAAAGTAATATTCCATGTAAAGTATGCCATGTATCATTTTACGATTTTATATTTCACCTAAAGTAGTTGACCTAACCTGCAAGAGGTGTATATATTACTCTCTAAGGTCTTAGACCATGAATACATATATACATTGTAGTAATTTGTAACGCCCAAGAGAGTATTTCTCAACCCCGAGAGGTGTTCCATGAGGCATTGAAATTACGCCGAAGGGTGTATTTCTATTGTCTGCAGGGTGTTAAAAACAAGTTAGTATAAGAAAACATAAACACCCTAGGGAGTACACTAAAACCCTCATAGGTGTAACACACAGAGTCATGCTTTACACCTGATGGTGCACTATTTATAATTTCATGGTGTTTATTTACCCCCTGGGTTCTAATTTTTGGTCCCTGAGTATTCCAACTAAAAGGAGTAACTTTTACCCCTCAGGAGCATAACACATTACGGCCAAGAATGGATTATTATGCCTTTTTGGGTTGTATTTACTCTTTGGGGTGTAATTTTAGGTCCCATTGCTCTACACCCAAAAAGGTGTAATTTTGCGTCCTTTCCGGCTCTCAGTGTAATTTTGTGTCAAGTTGGCCAAAATTGATAGCATAATTTGGTGAAAGCTATTGGTTCCACTTGGAAAGAAAAGTATAGACAATACAATTGAAATTCCGAGTTAATTTGAAGCAGCAATCAATAAATATGATCATGTAATGATAGAAAGAGTTTATTTCAGGGGTGGACTGGCCTGTGTGGCGGACATAATATAATATTATGCTATACATAGCTTATTTGAAATAATGCCGATGGTAGGAATTTAGGGGCTCATAGGCGTACGGGACGCGTGATTTTTTAGGGGGCGAGCGACATTTGCCCGAATTTCAAGATCTATTTCAAATGAAATTGCCTGAAAATCGTCAATTTTCAATGGTGGTTATTTCATCATCTGCCCACATTTTTTAGCCTTTTTGCCCAAATCTTACTGTTTCCCAAACTTTTGGGGGGGCGATCGCCCCCCCTGCCCCCCCTCCAATACGCCTATATATATATAGATGGGCCCATTGACTTATTTTGCCACGGGGCCTGAAGTGCCGCGGCACTGCCGCCAGTCCGCCCCTGGCCTGTTCATCTGACAAGCACATACAGTCATGAACAAGTATTAGCGCTCTTGCACTTGGGTGGCAGTTCTATTGGAAAATGTGTGATTCATTCCATGTTCTGTAGCTGCATGAGCTGTCAAAGGGAGGGTTCTACAAAACAAGGAAGACCAAGTCATTGGGCCTATACCATAGGCATACGGCGCACGCAATTTTTGGGGGGGCGAGCGACATTTGCCCGAATTGAAGATCCAGATTTAATACAATTTCAAATGAAATTGCCTGGAAATCATCAATTTTCAATGGTGATTCTTTGATCATCTGCCCGAATTTTTTAGCCTTTTTGCCCGAATCTTACCGTTTCCAAACTTTTGGGGGGGCGATCGCCCCCCCTGCCCCCCCCCCTCCGATACGCCTATGGCCTATACGCCCTATAGACATATAAGTAAAAGTCATCTAAATTGTTCAATACAATCATGTAAGATAAGTCTCGAGTGAGGATGTTGTTGAACTTTAGCCAGCTCTCTCCCTCTGGGATCGGTATGATTGTCAGAAATTTTTGGATCGCTGGTGAGAGACAAGGGAACACTTTCCAAAGTGTTTTTTTTATTCAAGGGACTAATATGATGCATAAAAGAGGCGTGGTAATGACTTTTTGCTCCTTGTGATTCTGGTTTATTTAATATTAAGGTTTAGTTTTCAACCAAATGGGTGTTTATTCACGCGGGAGCAGCCAGTAATTCATATTGACATGGAAAATTAAAGTTTTAAAATTTGTTTCTTACATGTTAAATTTATTTTGTTACGTCTTTGAGGTTGTACCTGACAAAGTTAAGTGGTAATTTGGTAAATATTTCGAGGAAAAGGACAAATTACAGTGTTTTATCAACATTCATAAATTCAGTTACATTCACTGACTGCTCCCTCAGTGTTACACACAGACTCAGCCATGGTGTAAATGTAAAAAGGATTCTGATTGGTCAAGATCCCAGGTTCATGCTACCTGGTCCATGATTGGCTCTTTAGAATCCTCAATTCATAGACTATATTATTTCGTTTTTTCATGGAGATATATTTATTCATTGCTGAGAATTCGTTGAAAATGCATATATCAGCCATGGTGTAAATGTAAAAGGGATTCTGATTGGTCAAGATCCTAGGTTCATGCTACCTGGTCCATGATTGGCTCATGTCTTTCCAATAGTTTTTCGGACACTTCTGTTAGGGCTAAAATTAAAATGTTAGGCTCTTTAGAATTCCCATATCTTAGACTATATTATGTCGTTTTTTAATGGAGATATATCTATTCATTGCTGATAATTCGTTGAAAATGCATAGGCCTATACTTTTTTTGTGCATTGTTGATGCTAAATGATGTTAAATAGCACATTTTTACAATAAGAGGATTTGTTATTCTTCTTTATTAAGTGCAATCACACTAATTCAGTTTCATTCTACCTTTGTGATAAAATAAATATTTTTTTATTGTCAAGACAATTGAGCTCTTCAAAAGCCATGAATTGGAAGTGTAGGCTGTAATCTGGAGGTGCCATCCAATTGAATGTGTATTTTCAATTGCATTTGATCCAAGCCAAAGAATGGCACTCACTGTAATCCAATTGATTACAAGGCCCTCTTCACAAACACTGATTGCCAGATTTGAATATAATTGCACTTTAAGTCATGGCTTTTGAATAACTGCCCTTCCATTTCTTGATCACAGTATATTTGCTGCAAGGTGTGACAGTTCTTTTAGACTTTTAGATTGGTCCACCCAAGGTGTCTCCAAGCTTGAGTATTTTTAATGCATTTTAATATATATATATATATACCATTTATTCGTGCTTATCACACAATTTTACGTATTTTGAAAATAAGACAATCAATAAATGTAATTAAATTAATAATTATGTTCGGGAACCAAATGTCAATTTAAGGATAAATAGAGGATGCAGTCCTCCATCTCCTGTGAGGTCCAATTGTTCAGTTTTGAAACCCCCTGCACCGCAAGTGAAAGTTCCCTTACGGCAGTTGCTGAGTCTTCCATGCCTGAGTCCAAAATTAATCATAGCATTGTTTGTCCCCATGCCAATACAGATTATGTGCTTTAATGCTGCCTTTGGATGAGCTCACAACCTTAACAATTTTCTGCAACTCTCCTGTTGTTCCCTGAGATCATAGTAGCCTATTATACAACCTCAAGAAACGTGAACGCAGGGCACTTTCCATGGGTATTGTTTCATGTAACTTTGAGCATGGTTGAGGCTTCATAACTTCCTAATTCTTTCAGATTAAATTTTGGAAGTAGTGTTTTTAGGTTTAATGGACATACATCTTCCATGTGCGGAAAGCAAATTAAGAATCATGGAATTACCTAGATGTTATTTGGGGCAAATGTTCAGCACATTCAGTGAAATAGGTCTATTGGCCAATAAAAAAAAGAATATGTTGTCTCTGTCACACATAACTACATTCAACTTTCAGACTATAGGCCTACAGTTGCGGACGAAAATATTCATACAGCTGAGTATTCTGCACATACCTGGTATTTACTCTTTATTCAGAGGTGCGAGGAGAAAAATTTCACTTTAAGTCATTGCCCTAATCAATTGTCATTGTCAAGCACTGCAAACTTAAGCATATCTCTGTTTTCAAGCTCAGGGGGCATACAAACGTAAAATTTCAACATGACAAAAGTATTCATACAGCTCGAACACGCTGGGTATAAAGTGCATCAAAAGCTTGAATTTCTATTCCAAATCATTTTTAACTTTCTGTGGCTTCTTTGGATAACCTCATTAGAAGTCCTGAGTGCTTTTTTGGGTGTTTTTATCTGTTTTGGTTGACCCATACCACCCTATAGCGCTGGTATCATTTTACCATTAAATGTATATGAAACTTCTGCAACGATGCTCGCGAAGCCAAGCTAAATGCTCACACACAGTAAAACTTGGTTTCATGGCTTGCCTTAATCATTAGTGCAAACTCTCATTTGGACTAAAATTAACTTGTGGCATGCAGGTGATGATTTGCACATGATGCAAAAGACCTAGCATAAAAATTGTCCAAGACCCAATGCTATTTCAATGGGCAAAACTTTCAAGACTTCGCTAGACATTTGTTACCCATGTCTAAATCTTGTAAAACCAAATGCATCTTCTTATAGTTTACATCAGGCACAACCTATTGCATAAAGAAAGCTATGATGAACCATTTGAAATAATGAGGTTAATCCTTACGGACTTAATGCCATCTTTTGAGAAATGTCATATACATTTAATGGTAAAATGATACCAGCGCTATAGGGTGGTGTGGGTCAACCAACGCAGATAAAAACACCCGAAAAAGCATTCTGAACTTCTAATGAGGTTATCCATAGAAACCACAGAAAGTTACAAATGATTTGGAATAGAAATTCAAGCTTTTGATGCACTTTATACCCAGCGTGTTCGAGATGTATGAATACTTTTGTCATGTTGAAATTTTACGTTTGTATGCCCCCTGAGCTTGAAAATAGAGATATGCTTATGTTTGCAGTGCTTGACAATGACAATTGATTAGGGCAATGACTTAAAAGTGAAATTTTTCTCCTCGCACCCCTGAATCAAGAGTAAATACCAGGTATGTGCAGAATACTCAGCTGTATGAATATTTTCGTCCGCAACTGTATATACCAAACAATTTTTTGAAAAGTGGATTATTATTACTTCTAAATAAGTAATATTAAAGCCTATTTCTGAACTTTAGTAAGCAAGTTGATAAACAGGCATTCCAAGTATACTAAGTATGTGGACCAAAAAAACGGTGCGGAAATAGGCAAGCCTATTCACGGCGCTTTAGTCAGTGCTAGTTGAGTGCCATTGCTTAAAAAATATAGGCCTATTTTGTCTTCAATCTGTCTGGTCCACATTAATCTGGGTCTGCAGCTACTTGGTCTGCATCCTTTACTCCTAAGTGTTGTACCAGAGTGACAGACTGTAGCTTCCCTGGAAGATGCCTGCAGATTTGCAGTATTTAAACCAATCCAAGCCATTTGAAACACAAAAAATTATCAGGAAAAATCTGTATTTTGTCTACAGGTTTGGCAATAGGATCAAATTATTTATTTCAAGAAGAAGAAATCCAGAGTCCAATTTTAAAATCCAATGTCGGATTTTTACAACTGCTTGCAGCCTGTATTGCAGGAGGAATTTTCAGTCAGCCTCCGACCATATAGGAAGTCGCACTATTTCACCTATCACCTTGAAACTTAGCATACAGTCTCAATATAATTTTATCTTGCTGCCATCAACTTTTGGTAAACTTCTGTGACATTAAAATTTTTATTTACGAAACTAAAATGTTCATTTTTTGCGCGAATTTCAAATGACCATGCAGCTCCATGAAACCAGCACCAACAACAGCAGTCAGATCCAGTGTTTGCAGATTCAATAGAAAGAATGAAGGAAGGGATGACAGAAGGAAGGTATGAAGGAAGGAAGGAATGAAGAAAGGAATGAAGGAAGGAATGAAGGAACGAAAAAAGAAAGGAAAGTAGGAAGGAAAAAAGGGAGGGGAGGGAGGGAGGATAAACATGTGGATAGATAGATAGATAGATAGATAGATAGATAGATAGATAGATAGATAGATAGATACTAAGTCTATCTACAAGCAGCTGTTAAAGTGCTTGCACGTTATTTCAAAGTTATCTTATTTTCAGACCTATAAATGGCATAAAAACGATCTGTATTGTGATCCATGAAATGTGAAAGAAACACAGCACTAGGATGACATAAATTTTATTGCCTGCCTCGAGTCTGTAACTCAATCTATATTGCAAAACAAGGCACTGAGTTTCCCGCCGACTTGTCCTGCGAATCTGAAGGACTTGTTTAAGATCTCACAAATCTACGAGATTGCTGTACTTCAGCTGAAATCCTGCAGATCTAAAGGAATGTTGGATTTCACTGTTTTCCCAATCATGCATTCACAGCAGAATTACTCGTTTTCCTCGAGATCTGCGTGAGTCTCGCTGCGACACTCTCTCGAGTCTTTTACATCGATATCTACCTGCGTGCGGCGAACTCCCGTACGTTCCGCTTGCGACACAAGTTCTAGTTTCAAATGTGTTAAGTCAGCATTTTGGTTTGCATGCCACAAAATGTGCACACATGCAATTTGTCCTTGTAAAGTTTCATCAACTGGTTCCTGACCAATATTGCTTCTTTGACCAATAAAACCCAATATTTTCTGCTCATCATTAACAATCTGTATCTTCATAATAACAGAAGCATTACATAATGAGAGAGAGAGAAAAAAAGACTTGCTGGAATGAATTGGACACTTAAGTGTCGGAAAATAGGTTTTAAAAAAAGCCAAATTATATTATCAATCTTCCAGCAGCTGTATACTCGCTGCAAATCACCAAAGTACTGCTCACTGATTGGCTGTGACCCTTCGAATTAAAATCTGATGATGGACTGATTTGTCCAGGTTAAATTCCCTGGGCTCGGCTGAAGTGATATAGGCCTATTCACTGTTTACAATTTTGGTTTTCGAACAGCTGAATTGCTTGTCTGACTATGGTTATACCTAAACGTTAATTTCGCAAGTAGGCCTATTATGCTTTTGGAGCTACTCAGTATATCATATGATTTGTGAAGTTGAGTCAATTGCCTTATATCGAAATTTAAACATTTGATTATTGTGACATCAGCCTGCTTGAAAGTAGGTGTTACTGAATAGCTGTTTCGTGGGAGGGTGCATGGTTTCTCATTTGCTCCTCTGAAATTTCAACAATAAACATGTTACCCATGTGAAAAGTGACAATGGCAGTGGATGTGTCCTGATATTGTTTAAGGTCTGCTCTCAAATTCCCATTCACCTCGATCCCGCGGGGGGAGGGGGGGGGGGGGGGGGGTTGCAGTGACCTCTCATGAAAATGCCTGAATGATGTGGGCACCCAACAAGCACCTACGCCTAACATTTACAAAATATTGAATCAGTGCAAAAAAAAAAAAATGTGCGGAAACAACGTTTTAAATGGTGCTTGCTGGGCAATGAATACCTTATTTGGTAACAATTGCTGCAGTATAAGCATAAGACACATATTTAAGACATGTCTATTCAAGAATAGATGTCAGTCATATATTTTTAATATTTTCCAGCTTATAAAATTAACTTGATTGCCATTTCAAAACTTGTTTTGCAGTCTTTCTGAGTTTTAAAATCTGATTTCACTCAATTATGCAGGAAGTACAAGTTGTCGGTGGAATTCAGCTTTCGGACCTCATATGTATAGGCATTGTCAGTGCCGCATTGATATGGACTTAGCAGAATGTGAATCCCTGCTTCTGTCAAGCAAGAAAAGGCGTGAATGTTGATTTAAAAAAATTTTTGGGCAAAAGGATTATCTGCAGTTTTCTAAGGGGGGCGACCATTTAATCTCAGAGAGGGCTTGGACTTCTTTCTTGCATAAATAATTTCTTGCTTAGTTTCGGTGAAAAAATAATTTCTTCTTGGGCAGTCATGCAATAAATAAAATTCTGGTGGGGCGGGACATTTCTTAAGATGTTGGTTTACTTTGGAACAAATGTTTGGGGATGTTCAAGCACTCAAAATAAATAATTACTGTCACCTGAATTCTGACTGCTAGAATAGTAAGGGGGAGCCCACCCCTTGCAGACACATGCAGAGTGATGCATTTTGTAAGGAATTGATCTTTGAATTAGAGTTCAATATCATGTGTGCCACTAAAAGCTGCTTTACAGCGGCATATCATATCATAATGAAGAAGAATAAAGCCTGTAGGAAGACATCGGAAATGTTGTTTCTGTATAACATTTGTTAGTCCATTAAAGAATTATCTTTACATAAATTTGGTTTTACTGTACTTGATCCCAGCAAGCATCCAGGTTTTTGCAACAAAGACAGCACTGGAAAAAAACAGGTGTTCCAGTGCATTTATGATGTGTACATAAGAATATGAAGGAAACATGTGCATATTTGAAGTTTGAGTGATATTGGTGATGCTGTGTGTATATGGTCAACCCAAGAAACAGCAGCCTCATGCACCAAATTAGTCTCAGTGTTCACCCTGAAAAGGACAATTTCCCTCGTCATGTCAACAAGCATGGTCACAGTTACCCTCGTCTGGGGATGCAGTTACCTTCGTCATTTTCATAGTGCTTTAAGCCATTTCTGGACTCTCAGAGGCTGAATTCAACGTGGCTCATTCTTGAAATGGGATTTTCGATCAAATACAGTGGTCATACACTACTTGGATAAACAGTGACCAAAGCCATAGACTCAAATTCAATGTTACATAATATTTAAGGCTGATTTAGAGACGAAGGTAACTCAGTTACCCTCGTCCAGTTTTGCCACAGTGACTAAGGCACAAAGTTGGACTACCGTACAATGGGGTGACTTTGAACAGCCAGGGGTGACTTTGAACACTTTTCAGAAAAAGAGTGATCCTCTGTGAATGCTAAGTTATATAGGATACTGGAAGTATTTGACTTCTGATTATATTCTACTAAGGTCTAGTTTCTTTCTGCATAAAATTGTTGTGACTGGATTTTTTTCTCTTGATTTTTGATGAAATAAACTCACCATTTAATTATTTTTGCAAGTTACCATAGTGTGTTAACTTCTGTGCCTACAACAGTACTGATTAAGCCTGGCCTCATAAATGCCTGCCTCATTCCAATGTCACTCATATATATACTTCCCAAATCGACAGAAAACGTATTGCAAACTATTCGAAGAGACTGACAACAAATAATTTTAGTGGATGATTTTGACTTGCAACACAATTTCGGGGTGACTTTGAACACCACATTGTGTTAGAGAGTGCAGAGACCATCACATTTTCGGGTACACTATATTTACTGTTGTGTCATATTTCATAATACTATGCATATAACTAATGTGTGAACATTTTATCACACTGATATTAAGCAATAATTTAGCTCCAATGGCACAGACGTACACCAAGAATAATAATTTCAGAAAATACAAAAAAACAGACACAAATTTTTAGGCAAAGGCTTTCAACCCCTTATAAATTCATAAATACAGATAAAACATTTGTTTTCTAAGTATTGATGGTTTTCTTTCACTGAAACACACTCTGTTCAAAGTCCTCGGGGTGAGTTTGAACACCCATTTATGCACTAAAATTTCCAATTACGTGATGTATATTTCAAAATGCTGATGCACAGTTTAACTAGATGCCAGTAGCTTACATTTAATCACATTAAATACTTTGAGGATCTTATGCACTTGTAATGGTAAGATAATTGAGGCGGAAACTGTTCGAAGTCACCCCGTTGTACGGTACTCTTGGGGAGGGGGCACTCTGCTCAAAAGCCGTCAATTGATCCTCATGTTTGCATATTCACTTCTGGAACTATGGTATTAAACCAACAAAGCCGGATTAAAATTTGTAGTTTTACACTGAAGGGACAGCCAAGAAAACCACAAGCAGTAGAGACAAGGAGGGTAAATCCGTCCACTTTTGGCTGAAACTTTATTTCTAGGACAAAGGGAATAGATACAAAAATGAAAATTAGTCCACTGGAAGGAGCACACCCCGCCCTATCATTGGCATTAAAAAACATCAAATTTTACATAATGTATGCTGAAACTATAGCAACGAAAATTGAAGGTTAGTGCTGGTAAATCCGTCCAGGATGCTGGTAATTCCGTCCAGCATTAGGGTATACGTCAATTTTACGTTTTATGCAAATATGCCTACCATAATATTATTTGGAAGCTTGACTGCCTTTACAAGGAAGTAGTGCACATTATTCAGTTACACAGGAATGCCATTGGATTGACCAAGCCCCAGTAGGTAGTTGTCACGCATTCTTGGTTATTCATCTCAGTTGTTCTTAAATAAAAATTGCATTGCCTTGACTTTGAAGAAATATTATTTGTCATGTATCCAGGCCATAGTTATTTGTAATTTTGAAGTAATTTGTTCGTATTTTTGAATGTTGAAAGTTACTTTTATTCTTCCTTAGATACAGGATAAGATTTAAGTGAAATGCTGGCTTGTTATTGGCCGAAAGAGGTGTCAAATTAAGTAGGCTATCTTTCTCAGTGACTCCCAAGTTTCGAATCCAGTACCCTGAATGTTTGATTTTGTCTCTGTAAGCCAACCACAAGTCAGTAAAATAAATCATATCAAGTGTCTTTCCCGAATAAGGAAGAATATTAGTGACCTTGATTTTGACGCTACAGGTCACCAACATTAGCTTAGTTTCGGTGAAAAAATAATTTCTTCTTGGGCAGTCATGCAGTGAATAAAATTCTGGTGGGGCGGGGCATTTCTTAAGATGTTGGTTTACTTTGGAACAAATGTTTGGGGATGTTCTGATTTGATTTGATTTGATTTGATTTGATTTTATTCAACAGCATCAACAAAGTACAATTGTAAACAATGAGGCATAACAATAATAAATAATGATAAATAATGAGGTGTAAACATTAAACAATAGATTGTTTATTGTTTATTGTTTATTGTTATAACATTTATATAGCGCTACAATTATTTACATTAAACATTCTAGTGCGCTGAACATGTAAAAGTAAAATAGACATAAATTATAAATTGTATACAGGATGTAAATTTAAAACATCAGGGTAAAGTATAAAAACAAATAAGTAGTTCATAAATTAAAAGCTCTTTTAAACAAGAAGGTCTTTATAGCCTTCTTAAAAACATTAAATTCGTCAGTCAGTCTAATATCAGCTGGCAAAGTGTTCCATATCCGTGGACCAGCCACACTAAAGGATCGGTCAGCAAATGTGGCTTTTCTTGTAAATGGCACATCCAGGATCATTCGTACATTGCTGGATCTGGTATTCCGAGATGGCACTCTGACACTCAACAAATCAGACAGATATTTGGGTGCGCTGTCATGCAGGCACTTATGCACCAGGCAGAGAATTTTAAAATCCATGCGTTCGCGTATCGGGAGCCAGTGTAATGACTGCAGTGCATCAGATGAATTTGCAGATCTTGAGCGACGAAGGACAACCTTGGCTGCCCAATTTTGGATTCTCTGAAGCTTTCTGACACTTTTTTCAGGTAATCCTATCAAAATACAGTTTGCGAAGTCAAGATGTGACAAAACTAAAGATGTTGCAAGGAGCTTTGCAGTGTCCATATCTATGTAATCTCTGATGGCCATTATACTTCTGATGGACCCAGCTGCAGTTTTCACTTTGGATTGAATATGAGTCGCCAAGTTCAAATTTTTGTCTAACCAGACACCAAGGTATTTCAGGTTATCACTTGTGTTCACTGTATCTCCAGCAACATCGATCGTACTTGTTCTGGATAATGAAAGTTGGGACCGGCTGCCAAAAAGTGAAACTTCTGTCTTGTCAGTGTTCATCTTAAGGACATTTGACTCCATCCAGTTTTTGATGCGAGTCAAGGTATCCTGCAAACGAAGAATGCATGATTGTTCTTGTGATGGTTGAGCAGCACTGAACGAATCCATGATGATGTGATCATCTGCATATCCAGCAATAACTTGACAGGGGTTAACGCAGTCTGTGATAGTGCTGGCATAGAGATTAAACAGTAGGGGTCCCAAACAACTGCCCTGTGGAACTGAGTAATTAAATATCCTCAAGTCAGACTTCGATTTATCCACTTTTACACACATTCTCCTGTCACGTAAGTATGACCTAAACCATTCAAGAGCATTATTTGTGACACCATAACTTGACATCAATACGTTGTCAAGAACACCATGATCAACGGTATCGAATGCCGCGCTTAAATCCAAAGCAACAACAACGGAGACTTGGCCGCGCTCCATGTTCCAGAGCAGTTTATCCATAAGAAAGCAGAGTGCAGTTTCTATGCTGCAGTGTTCCTTATAAGCACTCTGATGATAAGAGTGCAGATCATTGTTTAGAAGATGGTCATTCAGTTGTTTAACACAGCTCTTTTCAGTTATTTTGGATATGAAGCTGAGGGTGCTGACAGGTCTGTATAACGAGGGTGAGAGCTGTGGAGCAAGCTTCTTCAGCAATGGCAAAATTACTGCTACCTTCCAGTGGTCATGAAAATGACCATTCACAAGGGACTCATTCACCAGCTTCGTTATCACAGGCAATATGATGTTGATGTTCTGTTTCAACAACGTCGATGGTATTGGATCACTGTCACAAGTTGTTGATTTAGCATTCAATGTCAGCTTTCGAACCTGGTCCTCTGATAGGGCACTAAAGTCACTGAGTTTAGCAGGACACACTCCTGATGGCTTGTATCTATACACATGCTGAAGGTTGTCACAAATTTTTTCGCTCTTGGTGAAAAAATAATCTGCAAAGTCATGCGCTAATCAGAAGCTCTGTCTGGCATTGGATTGGACTGTTGTTTACCCACAAGTCCATGGGTGACGGCATACAATTTCTTCCTGTTACCTTTGGCAGCAATAATGGCATTCTTGAAGTGTGATGTTTTGCAATCTTTCAGATATTTCCGATATGATTTCCGGGCTTCTTTGTAGTTCATTAAGTCAATGCTATCACCACTTTTATTCCAACGCTTTTCAAGTTTACGGGCATGCTTCTTCATTTCACCAGCAGATTTATCAAACCATGCAACTTTCTTCCTAGAAGTTACATATTTCACTGTTATAGGAGCGTGGCTATCTAGCAGTGCTCGCAACTGCTTGTCGTACTCTCTGGCGAGGTCACAACCAGTCTTCTTGATGAGAGTGTCGCATGTAGATTGGAGGTCTTGCTGGAAACCATGTGTGTCAATTTTAGAAATGTTGCGCGATGAAATGTTAACTTTTTCTGATGGTGGACTTGACACATTCAAGTGAAATGCTAGGAATGTGTGGTCAGAAATGAAATAGTCAGATCTTGGAGTGGATATTTGAAGGTCAGACGCGGTAGGGAGAATACACAGATCCAGTGTGTGCCCAGATGTATGAGTAGGGATATTGACAAGTTGTCGGCAATCAAATGTGTCAAGCATCTCTTTAAATGCATTTGCATCGGCATTATGAGCATCATTGACGTGGATGTTGAAATCGCCCATTAGAATGAGCTTTGACGTCTGGTAAGTTTCAAGAATGGATGTCCAGCATTCACTGAATTCATTAATAAATGCTGAAACACTGTTCCGATGCTGATACGAGTAAGGTGGTCTGTAAACGCATACAATAACAATAGACATCTTGCGACATTGAACGTTCCAAATAGCCAACTCAAATGTTGTGTAATTTTTTTCCTGAAGGACTGTCACTTTGACTTCATTCTTGTAAAAGATAGCAAGTCCGCCTCCCCGATTTTTGTGATGTCTGGGGGAGTGCTTAAAGTCATAACCGTTGGCTTTAAGCTGGGCAATTACAG
The DNA here is from genome assembly GCA_026936325.1 of Platynereis dumerilii. Lineage (NCBI taxonomy): Eukaryota > Metazoa > Annelida > Polychaeta > Phyllodocida > Nereididae > Platynereis > Platynereis dumerilii. The sequence continues at coordinate 33,375,610 of JAPTHN010000005.1, forward strand.
TGTCATCGTAAGGATCGTTTTTCCGAAGCCATGTTTCAGAGATACAACAGAGGTCAAAGTCAGCTGACTCAACGTGATGGACAAAGTCTTCTGTTTTATTTCTAATGGAGCACACATTTACCATGGCACAGTGAAGGGATTTACTGGCAGTTTTATTCGACTTAGGCAGTGATTTTAATATTTCATGGTGTACACCAGAATTTGAATGATTTTCATCCTCTGATGGATGCCACAGCTGAAGGTTGAAGAGACGTTTACGAACTTGACGCTTGATCTTGACGTGACCTGATTGCAATGACAGAAGAGTTGATCTGTCATACTTGATGCGAGCAGATGGGACAACAGCTGGAGTTTGAGCTGATGTTTTAGTTGGACATAGGCCACTGTAGTGGTCTTGATATCGATGTAAGGTAATGCAGTTAGTAATTGCTGCCGGCCGAACGTCAATAGGGACAACCTTTCCATTTGCTTGAACGTCTTTAATTATAAGATGGAGTTTGTAGACATTTGAAATGATCGCAGGGACAAGATCACCATAGCCAGTATTATATTCTTTCCTCAGGATATAATCAGATAATTGTCTCACATACTGGTATTTTGTACTAATATCAGGCACAAATGTAATGTATTTATTCCAATTTATGATGGATTCATTAAAAATGGCACATTTCAAAGCGTGTAATGATGGAGGTATACTATGTGGTATTTGCACTGAACAAGATGACACAAGTGCATAAAGTAAACAATGACCGTCACCTCGAGTGTCAATAATCTTAAATTCTCCAATACTGTTGTTACAAAGTGTCATGCTCAATCAGTCATTGTTGGTGGTTGTGATGTTGATGACGCTTGTTTGAGTAACATAAACAGAAAACAGCACAAGATATAAATGAGATGAAATTGTACAATGATAATGATGTTAGGATAGCCCACGAAAGTTCTGAAACTTATTTCCAGCGGGGTCCAGTTAATGACAACACAAAATGATACAGCGACCTGGAGAGTTAGATGACTAGACTGATTAGGTATTTACAATACATATATACAAAGATAAATAAATTGGCATTTACACTATGTACAAAGACTAATTAAATGTCGTTTACACTTGTTTTTGAAAGATTGATGTTCTTCATTATTCTTAATGTTATCTGGCAGTGAATTCCAATTTCAAGCACTCAAAATAAATAATTACTGTTGAAGTATATGAATGTGCCATTTAATGTATTTTTATGTGTATATATTTGTAATAATTATTGTAATTTTTGTGTATATTTTATGTTTAAAATAATTTCGTGTTGTTGTATAGATATCTTTATAGGCCTATATAATTTTGGGGTAAATTAAGGGGAGAGGGGGTACAGTGGTACACCTGCCCTATGGGTTACGGCAGTTCTACTGTTCAGGTGTCCTCCAGTACAACATTTTTTTCCATAATTCTATACAGTAATTATACATGCTTTTCGTAAGAACTTCAGTTGTACAAATAAACAAATTCTATATTCTTCTATTCCAACTGCCAGATACCGGATAAACTGGATAGTTAGAACCGGATAATAAACATACGAAAAAGGAAGTTGTTCAGTATTCGCAGTTGATTATGAGTATTTTTTTCTGAAAGCCATAAATGTTTGTCCGGCAGGAGGACTGTTCCTCTGATGGAATGTTTTTGAAAATGGTTGCGTCATGTTTCTGACTGTGTCTTTGCAACATTCTTTAATCTATTAACAAGGTTTTTTTAGCTTTTTCACTTATTTTTAAGCATCCCGGACATCCGGTTCTGACAACCTAATTCTGCCGGTTCCAGATATTCTGCAAATTCCACTATCTGGCCGGATACCAGAGACCTGGCCGGATATCCGTGTATCCCTATAATGGAAAGGGAAGAGTGTTGCCTTGAACGCAAAAGAAAGGTACTGGGAAAATTAGAAGATCAGATATTGAGTACACTCTAAAAAAATTCAGACAAAATTGGTTTTTTAGATTCAAAATGTTTTTTTGAAAAACCAAATTTCAATGCAAAAATCCATGTTGGTCCTGGATGAGATTCCATTTATATGATAAAAAAGAAAAAAATCTAATTTATCATTCTCATGAGGGCAAACATAGGCCTAATTGATTTTAACTCCTTGGTTCTTCTCGGGCCAATTTCTCTAAGGTTGTTCTGGGCAATGTTGGTAGGACGAAAAAATTCTAGGTTAGTTTCTTATTTCACCGGAAGAAAATCTGTTGTCAGAAGAGCTGAGTATAGCTAAAGGTAAAAAACATTTCACTCACCAGAACAAATTTGTGAATGTAAATGTCAGTCTCATTGGAGCTGGTTATCTTCCAGTGTGCATCTATCTGGGAAACCAAGACAAGTGTCAAGTTGACTTTCCAATGTCTCGGACGAAGAACAACCCGAAAGTCAAATATTTAAGTTACAATAGCACCGAAATATGCATGGCTGTTCTGTTCAAATTGTGGCTAGGTGCTGTCTACTCTATGAGTCAACATGGAACTCGTACACTCTAAAAATGTCGGGACAAAATTGGTTTTTTAGATTCAAAATGGTTTTTTGAAAAACTAAATTTCAATGCAAAACCAACATGGATTTTTAAAAAAATCCATGTTGGTTTTTTGCATTGAAATTTTGTTTTTCAAAAAACCATTTTGAATCTAAAAAAACAATTTTGTCTGAAATTGTTTAGAGTGTAATTCTACAACATAATTTTTTATGAGAAAGTTTTTTATACCCACATTAATATTATTTGAGGTGGGGTTGCTGGCCAAGACATGGACCTCACTGTTCCACTTCTGGATGCAAGTCACACAACTGTTTATGTCATTATTGCTCGTAGCTGAAGCAACTTGAGTGATATTTGGAAGGCAACCTGAAGTAGAAAAGCAAAATATGTCAATAGGCCTCATGACAGGATACCCCCCCCCCCCTGCCCCCGCTCCCGTTTGTTATTCCCGTAACATCAGTAACCCCCATTTTACCCCTGTCTCGGCCCCTGATTCCTCCCTTTTCCCCCACTTGCCCTCACTTGCCTCCCGCTAGCCCCACTTATGTGTGGCCTAACCTCCTACTCTCACCAAATTCCGCCGCCTTTCCACCTAATTACCCCTAATAACATTTTCTTATGTCAGTGTTACTCCATAGGCTGGGGAGGAGGGTTAATCTTGTCATGACTCATGAGGCCTGTCAATAAACTATAAACAAAATCAATGAGTTGATAGCAGAAATGAGAAAACATCATTTTGGAAATGACACTTCAGGTGCGCGTATATAGCCTACATCAAGGGCCATCAAGAGCACAAAAATCAACTTAACAGCCTAGAGATATACAGGATTCGAAATATGGCTCATGTAGGAAGTGATGTCATGCCTTGATAAATGAATAATCTACCAGAAGTCAAACTTTGGTAAAAGGGAATAAGAGCGAAAATCCAACTCTCTCCGCTGTACTTTTGGGAAAATCAGCACTCTCAAAAATGTTGAAGACATGATTACATATCGATCTTTTGAAACACCAAAATTTAGTTTTTAGAAACAAACCGTGCAGAGCATTTTTTCAGGATTTTCAACTGGGAGACACAACGGAACAATCTTAAATAATTTTTCTTAACACCATGATGTGTGACATATATATACCGGTATGGATCATATGATAAAATTTAACGGGAGTGTGGTTCACAGCAATGAACCCCATGAATGTAAGGTCGCGGAAGAATACAACACGAGTCCGAAGGATGAGTGTTTATTCTGTAGCAGACCTGACATGAGTGAGGTTCATTGCTGTGAACCACACTCCCATTAAGTCTTATTTATAGAGACCACAGGTTGCGGGGTGCAGCCCCGTGACCGCAGGTCTTCAAATGGCAGCAGATGGAGCTTTACTCACACAGGGGTCATTAAATTGGAATTATATGAAAGAAAAGTCGAAAAACCATGAAGGGCTTATGCGTGAGATTTAATATGTAAATGGCACAGCCATGAAATTCGCGCAGCTCTTAAAAAGTTTTTTTAAGGACTGATGGTTTTACCATAACTTTCATTAAACTTATTTCATATTCAATGCTTGAAAGGTGGTTATGTTACTGCTTCAAAGAAGATAGATGGATAGATGGATAGATAGATAGATAGATAGATAGATAGATAGATAGATAGATAGATAGATAGATAGATAGACAGATAGATAGATAGATAGATAGATAGATAGATAGATAGATAGATAGCAAATAAATAGGATTAAGAATAAATAGAATTGATAGATAATCAGCTAAATAGTAAAAAGGAAGACAACACTGAAAGCTGCCAGATTTAAGTATATGCTGGATTGTTGATATTACATAATAGTGATAACAAAAACGATAACATTATCTGCATGTATAGATTAATTGCTCACTGTTACATAATCATCAGTTGACAAAGATTATGTAACCTTAATTTTGTTATGTTTTCTTGTCGTCTGTTTTGAAATGGAATGAATCACATGTTGATAATTTAATTAAGCTTGTCAAGGTATATAATTAACTTTTCCATAAAAATAAAATATTCAAGCAATATTAATGGAGAAAATTGAATTATTAAGACACTTTTGAATATGAATATGTCATGTTTTGTTAAATTCGAAACTAAATCATTGATAAGAAACCGGTCCCACTTGACCGAATTTCCTGCTGTCGCCCATTGATGTTGAGACCATCACTGCACAAATTTTTGAACCTTTCTTGTGCTCAATTCACCCTCAGCCATTTCGATGCGCCAATATTATTTGGAATGTAGAGCTATTTTGTCGGCAAGCAGTGTCACCAGAACAAGCGCTCTAAAATTTCTCACTCATTTACTCTATTCATTCAGTTTTTGATTTTAAAGCATTTCATTGTCATTAAATGATGTCTCGTGTATTGGAAGTCCCTAAATCATTAATTTTGTTTAAAGTTATTTATCCAAAACTGACAAACCGCTGTATATACACTATACGCTGTAATAATTTTAAAGACCACCTTACCATATTGCGAAAAATCATACACTGGATTTCCAGAGGTAGTGCCTAGAGAAAAAAATAGATCATTTTCAAACCGTATGGAGGAAACGTAAGTGATTGCAATTATGTCATATCTTTAAGAAAAAGTGTTTACAGCTTTATTTAACAATAAACAGATAAATAGACAAACATTCCAGCTACCTTATCGCCGCAATATAATAAATTGGATTCATCAGACATCCATCACTTACCAACAATGATTGATGCTGGAAAGAGGTGTAAATTCATGTTGATACAAAGATCTGAAAAAAAGAAGTAAATTTATTAGGCTAAGGTGGGGGAAATCCGGCCCCTCTCATTCTTGGGACAATTCTGGCCCTTTAATGGTTTAAGTAATTGTAGCTACTGAGAAGACCATAATTTGAGGATTAACTATATTTGCACAAAAAAATAAAAAAATAAATCGTTTTCCTAGACTGTGACCGTAATCATCTGTTTTTACCCTCGGCAATGTATACATTGCCGACGGGTATTGTAGTTACTTTGGGAAAATTTGTCCGTCCGGCGGGCGGGCGGGCGGGCGGGCGGGCGTCCGGATAACGGGCGTCCCACTTGTGTATTGGGAGTAATGCCAAAAATATGGGATGTATACTTTTTATTTTTTGGACATTATTGTATCTTTTATCCTAGTTGTGTCTTTTAGGGGTTTAATCCACATGAGATTAATACTTTTCTCACAGTTATTGAAAAATGTGAAAAAATATTTATTTTGTGTATTGGGTGTAAAGCCATAACTATGGCATGTACATGTATCTTTTTTGGGTAAATATAGTATCTTTTATCCCAGTTGAGCCTTTTATAGGTCTAATCCCCATGATAAAAATACTTTTGTCACAATCATTGAAAAATGTAAAAAATTGTATTTTTTTGTTTCTGGGACATAACTAAAAAACTGCTGGACTTTTGACACTGAAATTTGCATACATCGTATGCATTAAGTGCCCAAGATGTATTTTTGTGGGTCTAAATGCTCTTCAGTCTTCATAAGTTGAACGGATGACAATTTACCAAAAATATGAAAAAATACTATTATTTCAAACCTGTATGATTCAGTCAATTTTGGAGTTAAATCTATGAAATTTTTCAATTAGGTGTCTAACTAATGTCTCTTTTAACAGCTTGACTCAGTTGGAATGTTGGTCCTATGAATTTTTATAAAAACCCAAAAATTAGAAAAAATCCCTATTTTCCAACATTTCTGCGCGAAAAGCCAAAATGGTAATGGGTAGATTATTTTACTTTAAAGCTTATTGTCGTTAGGCACACTATGGACTAATATTCGCAGCCATTGCATGAGTTTTTGCAAATTTTTCTATTGAAAAAAAGTTGGGGAAAGAAAAGTTGAGCAGAAGCAGCTATATGAAATCGCGATTTCAATTGTACATTACAGTTTGCAGGAAGGAAAAAAATCCATGGAAATAGGCTCATGCATTAGAATGGCCGTTTTTTAGTTCACCTGGGAAGTCTCAGGTGCCTGAGAGGAAAAATGAAGAAGCCTCAGACGTTGAATAGGAGGTCCAAAACGAGGTAAAAGCGAAACGGCCGTACGAAATCGCGATTTCAGTAATTAATTATGGCTGAGACAAAGGGATTACACGAAATGGAATAAGCACATGCATTAGAATGGCCATTTTTCAGTTCACATCAAAAGTCTGAGGCACCTGGGAGGAAAAATGAAGAAGCCTCAGGCTTAAAATGGGATGTCCAAAACGGATCTGGAATTTGTCAAAAATGCATAATTATATAATGTCATGTATAGGCCTATAGTAATTATTATATGTATGACTCCTTTTGAAAATGCTGTTTATTGTATACATGTTATGATAATTTTGGAGAATTACAACATTTTGTATGAGCACCTATAAATTCTTCCTCTTAAAGGGACCTTTTAGCCTCCCCCTTCCCAGCTGCTTAACCCTCTCCCCTATAGGCATGAATTGGCCATTGTCTGCTGTACCTCAATCACCTTATATAAGATTATGTAATCTGGGTAAAGTCTCACTAAAGAATGGAGGGTGAATTACTTCACATCTCAGATGTGTATGACAGCCAAGGAGGGAGGGGGGGGGGGGTCAAATGTGAAACATCACTGAAAATCAATGGTTATCAAGATATTACACTTTAAATTATACATGTAAATAAGATAACTAGTATGGTTGCACATGGTACATGGCCCATAAGCCTGCATGGGCAATAAAAATTCATAGGCCTATCTCGTCTTCTACTGATCTCAGGTTTGTCTGGAAAAGTTATAAAAACGATTTTGAGGCATTTTTGTCCATATGAAAGACACTTTTCAAATGTTAATATTTTGAATTTCGTGAAAGGTACCACCTTGGTTGTTTCTAAACCTGATATCTGGGTTCCACACAGTGGCTTGGACCAGTATTAAGGGCAATCTTTCATATTGGATTATTTCTACAGGCATTTCAAAATGCCTTTTCATTTGGCGCAAATGCTTGATGCAGCTTTTTCAAAAAGCTACAACTCAAAAACCTATTCTCTACAGGCTTCTAATCTCGGATTTATAATCTGCTATAGTAGCTGAAGTAGCAAGGCCAGGTACTGGTCATATGCAATGATTAGTTCCAGAGATAAAGGACGTCAAAGTTGGACAAATCACAATTTCACAGACTTTCAAAGCTCAAAGACAAAAATATGACATCAGTTATCAATGTCAAACCAATGCCATTTTAAATGGTTATGAGTAAACATCATCCACATAAGTTTCTTCGCGGTAATCCTTTTCATTAAGGTTCTCTGAATTATGCAGATATGAAATAATGTTAATCCTATATTATATTTAACCACATCAATTCTGAAGAAGAATGTGATAAAAAATGATACTTTAGACATGTTGTTTGGCACTTTTGAGAGACCAAGACTCAAATTTGACTTAAATGTTACAATTCAAAGGTCTACAGTTTTTACCTATTTTTAGCAATTTCTGTCTTTTCATATTCAAGTTTAAAATTCACAAAAATGTGAAAATACCCACTTCCTGACAGTTTTGTGTCTAATAAAGTCATGCTATGTTCTTGAATATGAACAAAATGGATAAATATCAATGAATACATGGTTTTCGTGCATACATCTATTAAACCATCAGATATTTGAATATGAAGACAGAAATTGCTAAAAATATGCCAAATACTGTTGACCATTGAATTGTCACATTTCAGTCAATTTTGGATCTTAGTTACTCAAAGTGCCATAGGGTAATGTTCTTTGAGTCGGACACTTGGATTCTGTGTAATTTAAAAAAGTGATATCTTGTTTGGCCTATGGGTTATTGATTGTCAACCAGGGCCTCAAATTAAGCGTTTTCACTACATCTAACAAAAACTTGACAATTGGCACAACACAAGAACTGAATTTGTGGTTAAATATCGGAAATAAAAAATGACATAGGGTATCTTTGAGTCGGACAGCTGTGTTTTGAAAACATGACTCAAAGGTACAGGTGCTTCAGAGCATCCCTTCAATTGAAAAAGCTCATGTTTGATTAAAAAACGGGCAAAGCTTCCTTCTAACTGAATAACACATACATTGATGTCAGATCAATACTATAGGCCAACAAAGGATTCTTCAAATATCGCTAAAATTCACTAATATACACAATTTTATGACAAAATTTGGGAGAAAAACGGGTTTTTACCCCATCTTTTTGGTCTTGGAAATCAAACTAAAAATATTCATATCAAGCTGATACTTTTTGAATGGATGAAAGAGATCTTGGGCTACGCATTGGTACCAAATACACTGGTGTAGAACTGTAGATACTCTCAATTACCCAATTCAGCTCCAATAAAAGTGTCACACTCAAGGTTACCCTCCCTAAGGGTCAGACTCAAAGAATCTTACCCTACAACGTGTCCCAAGTGTAACATTTTATCACATTCTTCCTCAGAATTTATGTGTTTTAATATTATAAATTATATATAGACAAATATGATTTATGCTCATAGTGCTTGCTCAGGGGCCTTACCATTTAAGACTTTTGACAAGAAATCTCAAAGACTCACATGTTACCCTTTTGCTCAGATCTAACCTCAGTGATGTAAATTAAAAAAGAGAAATTAAATTAATGTCAGCCTGCTTTTATTTAGATTTTTGCATAAAAATTAAATGTGATCATTTCATGATTGCAGAAATTATGCAATTAAATACAGGGTTATATAGAAATTTACTTGGTATGTAACAAAACCCATTTTCTATGAATTTAAATATTTAGTTTTATATTTATACAAAGATATTATTGGATAAATTTGTGTTTTAATTCTTTACAAAACTCAACACAAGCATATTTTAGCACCTTGAACAGAACAAGTGTCAAGATGGAAAGGGTGCAGCTTTTGTTGAATGGGCATTATGTAACATGATGTCACTGATCCTCTCTAATGACCAACCCAAGAACAAAGGGGAGGGTATAGAAGCAGATGCATACAATGTAGTACCCTCATCTTTCTAACTAAATTCCCTGTTTTTCTTGGAAGTGTGTTCAAACTTTGATAACCTTAGTTTTTTTAATCTAAAACAAATAATGAAATTTCCAATTTCAGTCAGAAATATAGGCCAAGTAGAAGCTGAGATATGACTTTTTATATCCCATGCAAGCTTTTTATGGTATTTTCAGCTATTTTTGTACCACCAAGCTTGAACAGCATTTAACATTTTTGGTGTTAACCAGCAAATGTATTAGTCTCAAAAAGTATCTGTAGGCCATACATTGTTTTTAGTTTAATATTTAAAATAGATTTAATATTTAAAATAGATTGGATAGTTAGACACCTACCTATTATTTCTGTTTTTAGGTTGGCCTTTTACTGTATTCATAATTTATGATAAGAAAAGGTAGGGTAGACAGATGGATAGATGGATAGATAGATAGATAGATAAATAGATAGCTAGATAGATAGATAGATAGATAGATAGATAGATAGATAGATAGATAGATAGATAGATAGCCTCAATCTAAAACCATGGGTTTGAGTTCCAGTTATGCTTTTTTTAATGGTATACTGTCACATCATCATCGAAAGCAAAAAAGATATCATTAACAATTGTAGGGTTCTCCCACCAAAATTTCACCAGTAATTTTTCTGCTAGGTCAATATTAAACGTGGGAGCCACCAGCTGGGGCATGCTTCATCATGATACTGGAGAAAATTTGCTTCTCAATCATATTTTGTGGACAAACGAGGACTTCTTTCATAAACTTTTCACCGTTTCGGTTCCCTGGGTTGCATTAGAAATAATTTGAGTGGAGTTTGAGCAAATTTTGGAAAACATTTTTTTGGAAAAGTCAAAACTTCAAATTTTTGAAAAGAGGCGTGAGTGCACTCAGGGTCGGTTAGCTCAATTCAGTTTTTTCACATTTTCAAAGAAAATCAATTTTGGTAAAAAAAATGAAATGCATGTGATCCTAACCTACTAACACTACTCTAAAACAAAGAACAGTTCTTTCTATCATAATGTCATTTTTCTGTGAAATATGATGGAAAATCAAAGTGTGCAAATAATTTCTGTGTTGACTGTACTTAACCATTCCAGATGTTAACTCATTTACATGAATAATTGAGCAAAAATCTTTCATTTCAGGTGGTCCTTCATCCCTAACGGCTACGGAATCAATTGCCATAGGTCTGTCTGTTCCTGTAGGCCTTGCATTTCTTTTCTTTTTGATAACTTTTTTGATACTTGTTTGCCCAGCTCCAAGATAATGTGCTGAAAGATCTGCCTGCATATACAGGGCTAATATGTAAATGCCAAAGCATGCAGATGGCACCACCTGAACCCAAAACAAATTTTAAAGGCACTAAATTGTAATGAATTCATGAACTAAATTATTTCTCAAAATTCATTTTTGTATTCTGGTTTGCTCAATAAAAAGTTTGAAGTGTTTAGTTTTCTTTCTTTTTTTATTTGACAAATGTTTGTAGGCCTAATTTTTTTACTTTATCGAACTTTTTTTCTGACATTACTTTTTTTTCTTTGAAACTTTTGCAACTTTTTTTTTTTTTCGGAATTTTTTGTTTTTCGAAAATAATTTTTTTGTTGGCTGGTCAGTGTTCGCTCGGTCTATGTAGGGCTCTCCCTGACTCACTTATCCTCTGAAATTGCAAAGGGCTGTTCAGTGTTCATTGTTCAGCAGAAAATTGAAGTCCAAGTATTTTGAAAACTGGTCATTAGACAGCACCGCGTCGTGCCGTTATTACAGGCTCTCTCAGCCAAAAGCAGAGTGAATTGTGACAAATGCATTTTTTGGTGATAAATTCATTTTATTCTTGGACATATAATAAGTTAGGCCTAAACTCACAAATTTTCAACCAATCGTATTATTTTTGTCTCTGAATCAAAAGGTGCGTCTACCAGATGTTACCTTGCTTATCACTTTTGAGATGTCAGGTTAAGATGTGCCACAGATTAGGTTTTGTCTCTCACTGTTGTTGTGAAATCAAGAACCCAGTAAGGGGGCAACTATTCAGTCAGAAGGGGGGCGGGGCTTGTAGTTTTTTTTTAAATAAATAATTTCTTGCTTAGTTTTGGTGAAATAAATTAATTATTTTTGGGCAATCTTGAAATAAATAATTTCTGGTGGGGGTTTTTCTTAGTTACCAAGGTGATGCTTCATTTTGGAAAGAATATTCAGGGACTTGACGCGCTTGAAATATATATTTACTGCCTCCGTTACCTTGAATTAAATAATTTCCTGCTGAGGAAAACTCCAAGCCCCTCCCCCCCCCGGGATATTTAATGGTAGCCCCATAAAGAAGATGATGATTAGTTTGAACACCTTCTTTACTTGGTTCTTCATTTTGAACAGCAGTGAGCTCACCGTGAAACCCCGCTTGTGGACTGTACATTACACATGTGTACTACGTATATAGTTAGGGAGAACAGTCTCTGCATGGTGGAGTCACTGCTGCTGGCTGCAAAATCTTTACCAAATTCACTGAAAAGTGTCCCAACAGACTGTGCACTGTGTCAAAACTACACACTTTTTGTGTCCAAGAGCAGGGCCTCGGGCCCTTTGTCGTCATCAATGGCATTGTCATGTCAAAGTTGCTGTGGATCAAAAAATATTTCACAGATGCAAGAACCACCCTAAGTTATGATGCCCAGTGTTTACACTACTACCAAAGATGTGCATGGCATTAATATTATGTCTCACTGCTCTAAATAGTTAACTTTAATCCCCAAAATTCCTCTTTGCTGAGCAGACGATTTCTGAGAAGCATCTTCTTCCTCTCTGAGGCCCCTTCTGCCCTCAGACAAACTGAGATTTATGATTCAGCCAATTACTAGAGACACAACGATAGATAGATAGAGAGAGAGATAAATAGACAGATAAATAGATAGATAAATAGATAGATGGATAGACTGATAGATAGACTGATAGATAGACTGATAGATAGACAGATAGATAGATAGGCAGTTCAACAAAAATAAGTCCCCCTGTAAATAAACTTGAATATCTCAAAGATTCCTTCTCCTATTTTTATGAAAGTTGGATCGAATTATAGGCCTGAATATCGACCCTAAATATGTGCATTTGTATTTTAGTGGCATTATTCCTGGCTGACCCAGCAGCCTTCGAGTGAGCCTACCCGTGTTTTCAAAAATCTTTGGCTTTTCCAATAGATCTATATGAACAATTTGATCAAGCATGGGAGCCACCAGCTGGGGCATGCTTCATCATGATACTATATCTCACTGCTCTAAATAGTTAACATTAATCCCCCAAATTCCTCTTTTTTGAGCAGACGATTTCTGAGAAGCATCTTCTTCTTCTTCTCTGAGGCCCTTCCACCCTCAGACATAGGGCGGCGCACCACATCTTGAGATTATGATTCTCCTATTTTTTCTATAGGCCTGTATGTCAACCCTAAATATGTGCATCCGTATTTTAGTGACATTATTCCTGGCTGACCCAGCAGCCTTCGAGTGAGCCTACCCCTGTTTTCGAAAATCTGTGGCTTTTCCAATGGATATGAACAATTTGATCAAACGTGGGAGCCACCAGCTGGGGCATGCTTCATCATGATACTGGAGAAAATTTGCTTCTCAATCATATTTTGTGGACAAACGAGGACTTCTTTCATAAACTTTTCACCGTTTCGGTTCCCTGGGTTGCATTAGAAATAATTTGAGTGGAGTTTGAGCAAATTTTGGAAAACATTTTTTTGGAAAAGTCAAAACTTCAAATTTTTGAAAAGAGGCGTGAGTGCACTCAGGGTCGGTTAGCTCAGACAAAAATGAAGCAATAAAGCTACAATTACGCAGACGTTGCATGACTAAAAACTATGTTACAGATATAGGAAACGTCCAGTACCTCAGCAGTGGTGCAACTAGAGGGTCTCGAGTGGGGCGGGGCACCTGGGGGGGTACGAGATTCTCTGGAGGGGCACCCACTATAATAACTGTACATATAGGCCACAGTCAAGAAGTTCATATGGGGGGCACCTTGGGTGGCACAGGTCCAATATGGGGGGCACGTAATCCCCCCCCCCTGGGGCGCCACTGTACCTCAGTACTTTCAGGAATTCATCCGGAAGGTCACACAATGCAACATGGTTATATGACTAGACAGGTTTCCATTTTAAGACTGCCTGCTGTGAGACATGAATTTGCAAGAAATGACACTTAAATACAAGTTTCTGAATTATTTAATAATGCAGGATAATTAAAGTACAATTTTCACACATAGCTATTCTGGATATAAAAACTATATCAAAATTTAATTGATAGAACTTACAATACAAACTGTTTGATTCTAATTGTTACATTTGCAGTAGATAAGAAAACAAATATATTAATTTCATTAGATCCATGATTGTAAAAAAATGTTTGATCTGCTCTATATAATATTATGTGTTGTGCGTGATTGCCTTCCACTGTGCCCAACATAGTTCTGGGACTCATCCTCAGTGGCAATGTTTTGCCTTTGAGGAGTTCCATTGCTCTGATTAATATATTTGTGTAATATTGAAAATGTATTTAAGTATATTGTACATTAATGCTAAACTAAGCAAAAATATAAGTTGTCTGAGTCTTACACACAACATTTATTCGCAGCAAAGTATAGAAGGAAAAAGTATTTCAGTATTATATGTATGAAAATCTAAAATATGCATTGTTAATATGCATTTGAAAATATTTTAGGTATAATGAAGTCAGATATTCATGATGACCGTTTTCAATATGACTGATTGGCCAGAAAACTTCAAATATAAGTATGAAGGTTGATTCATTGGCAGAAAAGAAACATCAGTTCAAACATTTTTATCAGGTAGCAGCAAATTCTAAAGTTTGGTCGATTTTTATCATTGGTCAATTTTAGTCGGGGTTCTTATTGCATGATATGAAACAAAGTGTGAATTTCCGCATAAAAGTGTGAAATTTGGCAGAGGGGTAAATAACACCTAGAGGAACATGTTTTTTGATGGAAACACTTTGGCACGCCCTTGCTTCCATCCGCCATCTTGGATTTGGAAATGGCCACCTTTCTGAACCTCTTTTCATCAATATAAGGCAGGTAGAATGTTCATTGCAGTGTCCATGGCCTTGTAACTTATTCAGAAATGTATATAGGTCATTATGGAAGTGCTAAAATGGCGGCCATGTTGATTTTCAAGATGGCTGCCTCTGAAAAGCTGCCATATCTCAGAAACTACTTCAGTTAGGGAGTCCATTTCAGTGGCTGTATCCTATATTTGGGGTCAAGAAGTCAGATTAAATAACTCTTAGTTGTGATGCAATGGCAGCTATTCTGGATTTTCAATGTGGCCACCATGGTTTATTAAGTCCTCCGTAATGGAGAAGCTAAAATAGCTAGAAACATTAATTCAGTGACTCTGCCCCACTTTTTGGTCAGTGCATCTGGTTCACTAACACTAATAGTTTTAGAAATAGGGTGGCAGCCATAGTTCCACCATTACATTTTTTTTATTTTTCAAAGCAGAAATGGCTTGATCTGACACTGATCCCTCAAACTGAAGGCTGTTAAAATTCTTGCTGTGGAAAGAAATCGAATAAATGCAGTGGTACTTTCATTGGATGTACATACATTTTTCTAAATGAGAAAAACTAGATGATGGAAAAACATAAAATTCATTTCTCTTTCAAATCCCTGTCAAATAATCATGAGAGAGATAACATTTGGAATTTTGTGAAAAGAACAGAAGTTTGTATATATTAAAATACATGACATATTTATTCAATATTTTGACGAACAAATTTATTATTTAATTTGTATATTCATTTAGTGGAGTTGATGAGGAGTTGGATGATCTGTTGATCTTTGGCTATAAACTTGATTTTTCAAGAATATGCCAAATAAATAATCTTGTTTCTTTCAGGTGAGACACATCAAAATGTTGCCTTTCACATCTAATCATGGTAAGCAGAAGGAATGGAATGTCTGAAGACATAGCCCAACTTCTGGAACCTTCAATTTCCATGTTAATACTAATTATAAGCCTCAAAGCAGTCTGATGCACATGCCAGCTCTGCTCTTTTGTTTGTGACCAACACATATAGTTACACACATAATTATACTATTCCACATGAATCCACAAGGTGTGTTCCACAAACTAAGTTCAGAAACATGACCAAGGCTATTTTCATTTTCTATATATGTCTTCGGGGGAATGTTGGCAATTGCTGGATGCTTATACAAAAAGTACCGTGCATAATTGGAAGCATCCTGGTGTACAGTTGAAGTTTTCTAAATGGTCATGTCTTTGAACGCCTTCTTAGATCATTTGTGAAGATGCAAACATGGCTTGATTGTTATTTTGATTCTAGATGATGTCTTCAGTTTAAATGTTAATTGAATCCACTAAAAGAATGGAAATGACTTGGGAAGATTCTCACAAAAATGTTGGATGATAGCAGTAAACTGAGCCAAGTCTAATTCAAACCATAGCTCCTAGGAAGTCCCAAAGAGCTTTTCCAGTTCCAAGGGTAATTTAATTTTTTTCTGAAACTTTTAAGTCTACCAAGGCAAGAATCCATTTCTAAGTATGATACCTCAGTCTTCATGTTAAGGTCAGTTTTGGCATTTTCCAGTCTTATTTTCTTAGGTCTTCCATAGTGTCTTCTCTTCATTCAGAAGAAGTTTGTACAATCTTTATTTGGTTCTGTCACTCATTCTGTATTCCTTGTATGTATGATAAACGGTTCTTACTCTCTTTGTTAGTTTTATCCAATTAAAATGAAAAAATGTAACAGGTACATATGATGTCATTCATATCCAAAAAATTGCTCATTTCGTAAAAAACTGAGAAACTGCATGAGTGATGGTAAAGAAACTGAGATGTACCAAAAATATCAGTTTCCATTGTTATTAATGATTTTACAATTAACTGAATATATTTCATGAAAAAAATTATGAATATACTTCAATTCAATATGTCAAGACACAGATAATGCAAGCAGGTGTTCAGTTTGCTTTAAGTGAGCAATACAAAGTCTGGGCCGCATTTCATGACTTCTGGTTTCCATGGCAACAGATTAAGCATTTAT
Source organism: Platynereis dumerilii (assembly GCA_026936325.1). Lineage (NCBI taxonomy): Eukaryota > Metazoa > Annelida > Polychaeta > Phyllodocida > Nereididae > Platynereis > Platynereis dumerilii. The sequence goes on from JAPTHN010000005.1 coordinate 33,392,169, forward strand.
TTTAAATTTTTTGATCTGATTTTTTGGGAGCTATTTGCAAATTACGTCAATATTATCTCACCCAAATATCACGTTTCTACATTAAATCTAGCAAAAGTTATGACTAGTTGGACAGAACTTATGAAAAACCCCTCGTATCCTAATAATTGTTCAGTTGTGTTATTTCTTCTGATTAACGAAGCCTGAAAATATGTGTTTAGTCAATGAAATTATCACTCTAGATTTTTTATTTTCTTGTAACAATAAACAAATAGATTTCATTATGACCTTCTTGAACAATCAGAACTGAATTTGAAGGGCTGCACTTATCACCCCCCTCTCCTACTCATAGCCCAGCCCTGGCATAAATGAATTACTTATTATATTCATTGGCCCCTAGAGAGTACAGTCATAAAAAAATAACTATTTTAGCTTTAAAGATGAAAAAGAAATTAAGTAAATATGGTGGCCATCTTGAAAATCAACATGGCTGCCACCCTACATTTGAATTAGTGAATCAGATGCATTGACCTAAATGTGAAAGAGATGCACTGAAATCCGGTTTCAAGATATTTTGTATTTTGAGATATGACGGATAATCAACTGTACAAAGTGGCCATATTGAAAAATCTAATATGGCTGCCATTCCATCTCATAATAGCCAGTTAATTGTATTTATTGATCCCAAAAATAGGGTATAGCCGCTGAAATAGACTCCCTAACTGAAGTAGTTTCCGAGATATTGCAATAAACAGTTTCAGTTCCGGCCAGCTTGAAAATCAATATGGCCTCATCTTAGCACTTTCAAAATGGCCTATATATATGTCTTATTTAATTACAAGGCCATAGACACTGAAATTAAGATTCTTCCTGCCTTAGTTACTGAGATATTGATGAAAAGAGGTTCATAATGGCGGTCATTTTGAAATCCAAGATGGCGGATGGAAGAAAGGGTTTGCCAAAGTGTTTCCATCAAAAAACTTCCTCCATCAAAAAATTTCCTCCAGGTCTTATTTGCCCCTCAGCCAAATTTCATGCTTTTGTCTGAAAATGCACAGTCCATTCACTAAGATCGCCCAAATATTCCAGGGAACGAAGCACAGACGATAAAGAGGTATCCATTGTAAATTAAAAATCCCATAGCGACCAAAACTAAGGGAACTCCGAAGGACAGGCCAACTATTTCTCCAGTGGTCAAGGAGGCAGGCGTAAGCGATTCTGTAGGAGAGGCACCTGAAAAATTTAAATTATATATCATAGTACTATAACATAATATAAACCATAATCATACTATTAATTACTGGAATGTGTACTTGTGTTCAGCTTTACCGCTGATTGCATGACTCGTGAGTCAGTGGTGATTTATCCATGATAAAATGCAGAGATCCTTAAAATTGTTCGCAGAAAATATAACCCATTTGGCATTGTGATGTCAGTCTGGTGTTGTATTTTCGTTATTTTAGGTCCTGACTGATGTTGACTTGAATATAGAGTCATTGTGACATTATTGTTTCCCCACAAACAGAAGACAAAAGCCAATGTCAGCATGACGTCTGTTGACTGATCTTCTACTGACATCAGACTGAGGTCAGAAAGGGACCTCACAATGATGCCAAGGAATTAAGTTGCATAAACGTTGTCCTTCAGCCAGGTTTTTTACTGACCTTCTACTGATGTGACACTTAAGTCAGACACCCATCGGAATGTAACTACAACATGTTGTTGCATTCACAGCAGACTTTGATGTCCACCCAAGGTTACAATTCATCGCTATTTGTTTTTGCAAACCCACCTTTACTGTACCCTTATTGAACATGCAATCCAACTTCAGAATGATGTCGTATTTACGCAGCTTGCCTGCTTGCAATTAAGATAGATCATTTCAAAGATTCACTAAGACTAAAACAACAATTGGGTGAAAATGTGACATCTTTTCCCAAAGTCTTAAAAACCTAAGGGTCATTACATATGTCCCCACCTCACCATCTCCAATTCTAACGAAACTCTTCACATCTTCAATATACTCTGAGGAACTAATTTATCCAAAATTTGGGACAGCTTCAACATTGGCTGAGCTAAGAATTTTTTGAAAATTGTAAAAAATTGGAAAATATAAAATTCAACATATTTTCAATGGGGTGTACATTTAGAATGGCAATGGGTATAAAAATTATACAACCCAAGGTGACTACTACTTAGATCGAACAATTCTATCATATTCAAGTATGGCGCAAGCTGGTCGGGTGACAAGGTAAATGACCCCTAATTTAAATTAACCATTGACATACACCATTTCCACTAAGTGGACATTGTTGCCTTGAAGGCTTGGGACTAGAGTCACTGTGGAACTGGCAACACCACCATTTCTCTTCCTGCTCACCGCTCTTGTGCAGTGGCAGTTATTTTTCTCAGCAAAAGTGAAGCAGTGGGCCCAATGTTGTTTTAAAATACAAAGTGAGGAAACACTGAAAATGGTTATTTAATATGGTGTTACAGTGGCCTGTTTTTATTTTTCCAGTGCTTCTGTAGCTGACACCTATATCAGCAGAACTTAATCAACCTAACAAATAATGCAGTTTTGGTGAAATGATTGATATCGATCATTACAGTTATTACTTTCACTTACTGTAGTAAATAAGATGATTCAGGAATGAGTCAGCATAATTACTTACATCTGGTGCCCATGCCAATTACGAGATTCCATTTATCCGTGGATGGCACAGCCGTGACGGACGTAAAGAACACCAAAGACTGAAGTGCAGATATGACATCTCCCCTGTCTGTTTGAGTGACTGTTATCCTTTTGACGGGGGCATTCGGATATCTTCTTTGTCTGACCTGATAGTCCACCTGGCTTGAACTTCCGGCTGATATCTGAAATTACAGAAAGAAATCTTTGTTTGACTTGCTGATCAAGAAAATGGTCACACTTGAATTGACCTAAACTTCTGCCTTATATCTTTTTACCTGGTAGTCTAGCTTGTCTAGAATTACATTTGAATTGTACTAAGTAGGCCTATTAACACAGGCAGAAGAGGAAATTTCATAAAATCAAATGTGTAAATGAGAAAAAAAAAAACTTGAAAATTTTAAGAAATACTTTTTTTTTCTGACCAGTGGCCACTAGGGTGCATCATTTGCCCCCAACCTTTTCCAATGTTGATGTCTATGTGATATGATAGGAGGTGGGTGTCCTGAGCATGCACATCAAATTTCAGGTTGATATTCCTATGGGAACAGCCACCTCCATGGCATTACTTATTTCAATGATATTTCAATGAAACTAAACTGCAATATTTCACAAAAATGTCATAACTCAAGAACCGATGGTCCGAAAGACTTGATATTAGGCTCAAAATGTGCGGAATAAATAAGTTTATATTCATTACAATTGCAACTTTTGCTGTGGGACTAATAGTTTCAGAGCCAGGTTGGAAAAGCTGCCTTTTTATTGAATATATCCACATTTGGGATGATGCAGAAGTCGGACTGAACAAGACACATCATCACAATGGGCACTATGGATATATGTATCCTCTGTGAAGGATCTGAGGTAGAAATGATGCAGGCAGGATCATTGTAGACTGTGTGGGGCCCAAATTTTCATAAATATCCATTTTTATTGAATTTCCAGGTAAAATTCTGTTTTTGTCAAATAACAGAAAAACGGTTAGAGATAGGGGGAAAGTTTCAATTGAAGTGAATATAAATATGGACATGCTGCACATTTTGAGCCCAATACCAAGTCTCTAGGCCTAGTGGTTCCTGAGATATGGAGATTTTTCAGGTTTCTCCGATTTTGATTAAAGGTGAGCCTGGAGGTGGCTGTTCCCATCAGAATATTGAGCTGAAATTTTTTGTCCATGTTTTTATTGTACAGCCTCCAAACATATCGCATACAGCACAAACCAAAATAAAGTATGATTACCCCAGCAGGAAGGAAGAATCAGCCACTACTTTACCCTTTCACACCTTTTGACTACCTCTGAATCACTTCCTACTTTTACCTCCTTGAAACTACCTTTTAAAATTACATTAAAATCACATTTAAACAACACCAATTTGAACTCAATTACTCCCATTGTGTTTGGTTTACTTGATATTTTGTACCCTGCTGATTGCAGTTACATTGGTAGCTGTCTAAATAGAGTTCTTAATGTAGGCTAAGGTTGTTGTAAGGAGTCAAAGGGAGTTTTAAGGAGATTTGGGGTGGAGAGGAGAAAAGAGGGCAAAATAGGTAAACAGAGGACTTCTTACAGAAAATCTTCTTACTTTATTTTGGGTTGTACTGTAGACATCAAAATCTGAGAAGGTTAGGGCAACTGATGCACCCTAGTGGCCACCCTACAGATAGTTTATTTTTTTTACACCTTCACAAACAGATCAAATTAGGAAATAATTGGTAGAAGGAATTCCTGCAATATCAATTTTTTAAGTACATAGAAATTATTTGAAATACTAAGATTTTGTAAAAATAAAAATTAATGGAAATTTTGAAAGTAATTTAGAGCAGATTCATTTTATGAGTTTCTCTGGGTAGTTTTCTCAATGTCTACGTAGCATTTTTAGCATGCCTTATTAGTTGAACATAGGAAGCAATGCAAAATGTAATATTCTGGTTCAGTGACCAGCTTAGTTTGAAAAGTTTATAAGATCAGCAGAGAAACACTAACAATCACTGCCACCTCCAGTGACGTTTCTGGCCATGAAATACGTACGTTTTTATGTTATACAAATCATATTTATGCTATGTAATTCAGTGCCTCAACTAATCACATCAACCACATTTGCTACGTTTTGCTATCTTGCTGCCGAAACTCATAATACTTCTTGAATTTGCTGTAAGAAAATTTTGTACCCTAATTTTTTAACAGTGCTCTTTTCTTGTTGTCGGGTGATTTCAATGAGTAATGCAAAAAAACATTATAATCATATCTCTTATGCACTGGCTTTCATTGATGGAAACGGTACTCACAAGAACAAACTTGTGTATGTAAATGTCAGTCTCATTGGAGCTTCTTATCTTCCACTGGGCATCTATCTGAGAAACCAAGACAAGCGTCAAGTTCACTTTCCACTGCTCGGGATGAAGTACAACCTGAAAATGAAACAATTGGAAAGATGGTAAGGTCTTATAGACACCTGTAAAGTACAGGAGCTGATTAATAGTTAATTACAGACAAAACAGAAACATGGACTGGTGATTTATCAGATGTGCGGTGCATTTGAGCAGGCCTCACTTATCATTTACCTTGCTAACTATAATTTCACTAGAGGGTCCCACGTGAAACTGACAATTCACCATCTCATACAGTACAACCCAAAATAAAGTACGATTACCCCAGTAGGAAGGAAGAATCAGCCACTACTTTACCCTTTCACACCTTTTGACTACCCCTGAATCACTTCCTACTTTTACCTACTTGAAACTACCTTTTAAAATTACATTTAAACAACACCAATTTAAACTCAATCACCCTCATTGTGTTTGATTTACTTGATATTTTGCGCCTCTGCTAATTATATAAGTAGCTGTCTAAATAGAGTTTTTAATGTCAGCTAAGGTTGTTGTAAGGAGTCAAAGGAAGTTGTAAGGAAATTTGGGGTGGAGAGGAGAAAAGAGGGCAAAATAGGTAAACAGAGGAATTCTGACAGAAAATTTTCTTACTTTATTTTGTTGTACTGTAGATCAGAATGAAGTGAAACATTATGTGATGTATCATCCAGACATGAGCCAGTCAGTGAGAGTGGGGCATCCCTCCCTCTCTGGAGCCCAGGGGAAACCATACTATTGGTTCAAACATATTCATTCCTTTGCTAACGAGCCATAGGCTCAATTACAAGCTCAGGTAACCATACTATTACTACCACTACTACAGTAGTACTCACAGAGGTACGCCCTGTGGTAGTATACTACTGGAATCAGAGCTGTCTGGTGGTGGAGGGAAATGTTGAGCTTGCATGGCATGTGGAACGTTAAACGCATAAAAGATACATTAATAAAGAGTGGCACTGTCAAGAATACTGTGAAACATAGAGATTGGTGTAAGGACACTGTGATTAATGCAGAATTGAAGGTATGCATAGAAATAAACCAAATGACCCAAACTGTGACTTATAATACAGGATAATACAGGATGGCAAAAATAGGTATACATACATTAATATTTGTTGAGTTTGGGTTGCTGCTCAAGACATGGACCTCACTGTTCCACTTCTGGATGCATGTCACACAACTTTTTATTTCACGATTGTTTGTAGCTAAAGCAACTGGGCTGATGTTCGGAAGGCAACCTGAAGAAGCAACAAAGATAACATGCAAGCACTATAGTTATACAAGAGTTCTTCAAGTTCAAGTTCAAGTCCTTTATTGAAAAATAATACATAAATCATGCAAAATTATAAACAATCCCATTTTCCTTAGTCAAGATACAAAAAAATTTATATATTGACGTATAATTAAAAATACAAATATATTTATGCTGCATTGGCAAGAACTTCTAACAAACTCAACTAACACATGTACAGAAAATAATTATAATATATACTGAAAACAAAATAATGATAATCTTAATACATGTATATATTAAAAAAATATTTAAACAAATAATAATATATTAAAAAGTTACAAAATCACAGTTGGTTATTACAAAAATCTAAATCATTAACAAGGAGGTACTTCTTCAGGTGTTTTTTTATAGTGGATATTGCAAGATTACTCATTATGATGTCAAATGAAAATTCCACACAATGACTCCCTTATATCTGGTTGAAGGTGACATGTCCTGCTGTTTGGTTTTACATGATGTACAGTACAACCAAAATAAAGGAAGAAGTCCTCTGTTCACCTATTTTGCCCTCCTTTCTCCTATCCACCTCAAGTCTCCATACAATTACCTTTGACTCATTGGCGTCCTTGCCACAACTTTATCCCTTGTTAAGAACTCTCTTAACACAGCTGGCAATGCAATTGCAATTAGCAAGGGGCACAATGTCAAAGAAATCAGACACAGTGGGATGATGGAGTTTGAACTGCATGGTGTTGACTTAAGGCCTATCTCAAAAATAATGAAGCCAAAGGGCCGGATTTCATTGGGGGTCAAAAATTGTAGGAATGGATGTATGTAACAACTTTATATTGCACTATTGCATTCAATACATTCTTGTGCCAAAATCCAGAAAATTTCATGACAACATTACAAACAGTTGTCGAGATAATCTCGAAAGGACATTGAAAAACGTGAATTTTTCACTATTTTAGCGTGACATCACATTTTTCTTCCCTTGAATTATTTCAGGTGTATGAAATTTGACTTATCTCATTGTCATTTTCTTAATTTTCCTTTTATCTCTATGTCCAAAGGCTTCATAAATTCATTGAAACAAGTATATTTTTTCTTTGTGTTCAAAGGTTGACTTCGAAAAATTGAGTCAAAGTTGACACTTTCTTATCTGAGATGTTGTAATTTCCCTTTTACACATGTCAGTTGAATCTTTTTGCCATTAAGATCTAGTAAAATATCTACTTAGCTGTTTTGGAGCCTTTCATGCTTGTGAAAAATTCATTTCATGAAAAAATTCCAATGAATATGAGGGAAGGTGCATGTGTCGCAAGCGTAACGCAAGGAGTACTTTCATATGGCAAAAAGCTATGAAAGCTCTGATTTTAACCTGGATTGGCTTAAAACATAGTAAATCTGTGAAGTATCAATAAACTATCAACTAATACATGTTGGTGACTGATACCTGGTGGTAAAATACAAAAATTACTATGTCACATGTGTAATGCTCACAAAAATATTGATCATATTCATGTTTTTTTCCTGTAAATAGTGGAGCCATGATACTAATATTACCTGTTGTGACAATTACTACACTATTTTAGTAGTTTGAACATGTTTCATGACCTAGCCAATAATATAATGGCATATATGAAATTTTTTGAAAATTTGGGGCCAAATTGGCTATAAAGGCAATATCCAATCTAAAAACTCCCTTTTCATTCGAAATGGTCATACTTTTCCATCAGTTATGACTTATAATATCATATAAAATCGATTGTAAGCAAAACCAGAACATTTTTCGCAATTTCATGCGACATCATCACTCAAAATCAGGATTTTATCGGAAAAATGGCCAAAAATCATGCTTCTTTCATCTTTTGCTGAGTTAATACTCACTTCAGTGGTATTTATTCGGTATGAATTTGAAGCCAACATTCAGACCCATAACGTACGACAGTTGAAATTGTTTTAAAGGAACACATATGTTTCTGAGGCAAATTTATTTACGTTTTTGAAAAAATATTGCTGAAAAATTATTAAAAAATAGTGTGTTTCTCACAATATATTTGGTCTATTGGAATGAAAACTGCCCTGAAGACTCTACACTTTTTGCCTTATGTCATCATATAAAGAAATTTGATTTACTTTGATGATACATTGACATTTAGTTTAGTTTTCTTTTGTAGACATGGAAATAAAAACTTTTAAATATTCGGTGTTATTCTGCTGTCATCAGTTATTTCCACTGGTTGGAACTCTACGTAAATATATTTTCTGGAACTTAGATATGTTCTTAACAAAATTGCACGGTCATTCAATAAAAAAATACATTATAAAATTTTGATGGTCATGTCACACATTGGCTTCATTATTTTTGAGATAGGCCTTAATGTATATTTAATGTAATTTTAAAGAGTAGTTTCAAGTAGGTAAAGGTAGGAAGTGATTTTGGGGGAGCCCAAAGGTGTGAAAGGGTAAAGAAGAGGCTGATTCTTCCTACCTGCTTGGATAGTCATATCTTATTTTGGGTTGTACAGTACAACATGGAAAGTGGTCCTAAATCTGATTCCCTCAAGAAGTTGCTCACCCTCCACACCCTACAGTACAATCTTATCCTCACCCCTACATGTCCTCACTAGGGATACAACTTTTCAATTTTTTTCCTCAAAATCAATTTCCTGTGTCATAGCCTGATGAACTTTTGTATAAAAACCACTGCAGTTAAGTCATTTTTTACCTATCTTCAAAAAAGTTCACCCATGAACTCATGTTTGTGTTGGCTATCTATTACACTGAGAAAATGGCATTTTTCCGCTGGTAAAGTACTTTATTTCATCTTATGGCTTTTTGATCAAACTGGGGGGAGAAATAATTATTAAGAAGTTTCTGTTCTTTGACGAAAACAAATCTTTCCCTTTCAGGTTTCAGAAGTTCCAAGTATCAGTAAAATTAATGCCAAATGGAATTCCTGAGACATCCTAGCTTTAATGGCCTTTTATCTGAGGTCATATTTGAGGGAAAGACTGCTTGCAGTCTGTCAGTTTATCTCTAATAACTGGACAGACCACTGGATCAATGATCAAATGTATCAAGCTGGAGAGAATGTGAAGCTTTCACAAGCCTTGTATAGTACAGTACAAATTTCTAAAAGTGGCTTGTCATTTAAAATCTAGCTTTAGCTATCTATCCATAGCCATTCCAAGCTAAACTAAGCTACACTTATCCATAGCTAGCCAGAGCTATCCACAATTACTGTTGTTTAAACAAGGGGTAAAGAGATTCCAGTGTATACAAAATAAAAGAAATGGATAGTTTTAGATAGATATGGATATAACTAGGAACGAATAGCTATAAACAGCTAATTGAGCCACATTTAGAAATTTTTACTGTAAGCCTTCTAGCAAGACACTTTGAAGTGCTTGAAAATCACTGAAAGCAAGAGCCATCAAAACAAAACATCAGCAGGAATAAAATCAATGTAGTGAACAAACAATTAAGGTCATGAAAGAACTGCACACCAAACGCAAAAACTAAGGAAATTTGCGATTGCACCTCACTCATACTTATGACTTGTTGTAGCTTAAAAAATCCATATTCTGCAACCTTCCTCTGTATGAATTGCTTTATAATTGCATTGAAATATAAAGTGTAGCTCTTCTAGTTACTAAAAGTTATATGGTTCCAAAATATAAGCCATTTCATCAATGATCCAACTACATTCACATTTCTCGGAAAATGCTCCAAATTGACACAAAATGCAAAAATTTCAATGAGAGTCATGGGTGAACTTTTTTGATCAAATACCAAAAAGACATTGATTTTCAGTGTTTTCTAGCAAAAGCTCATCACAATATGATACAGGGTTGTGACGTTGCAAAAAAGTTGTACCCCTAGTCCTCACTTCCAAGCTGACTTAAAAAGAAAGTCACTTAAAATACGCGAAAATGTGGGAAATGAATTTTTAAAATGTTGCTTTATTAGACGGGACAGAGCCACCGGCTCACCGAACGAAGCGAGGTGTCTCGTCCGTTATGGCTATCAGGCGAGTGGAGTGCTCCAGATGGTTCAATAAAAAAATTTGATTCAGACATCCCATAATATGATCCTGGCACTTGCTTCTCTTCACGCGTGACTACAACGTGACTACCTTCTTCTCCTTCTTCTGTTTGATATTCTGCCAAAAAAAAAGAATTTCAACAATAAAAATTTTAAACAAAAAAAAATTTAAACAAAAAAAAAAAAAAATTCCGAAAAAAAAAAATTATCCAAAAAAAAAAAAATTCCGAAAAAATCAAAAATTTAAAAAAAAAACAATTTTTCCAAAAAAAAAGAAAATTTAAGAGAAAAAAATAACTTAAAAAAAACAAAAAAAAACATTTTCGTAAAAAATTCCACAAATAAAAAAAGTTACCAAAAAATGCTTGATAATGCTTGGCATTTACCTATGAATATTGTCAACCAATCGAGTATTTAAAAGTCCCGTCTTCTATGCTGCGGCATTATCATATTATTAAAAGCTCATTGCTATGTTCAATTTAAAAGTAATTTTGTCTTTAATTTATGTGTAAAGTGCATGGAAGTGTTGGGGGAAGCAAATGTTGAAAACCTATGGAAAAAAATCTGAATTCAACTTCAATGCAAACTTCAGTAAGGCAGCACTAAAATAATATCTCATGATGGATTTGATGTGACATTTTGCTTTATTGTATGAATATGCAAGGACACAACATCTTCCTGTTTGGTGTTTATGTATTGAAATACAGGCTTGTGATTGGCTGAAATTTTGTCCAATGATATATACTCATCCATTTGAGTACACTACATAGTAGTTAAAGCTTAATACTTTGAGCACAATTTACTTCCCCATCACTTCATGCATAACAACATCTTTGAATAAAACATGGTCTGTACCAGGTCCTTCGCTCTCCTTTGTATACTTCTTTTGAGGCATGAATTTGTAAGATCTTCTTTCGCATATTTCAGCGGCATTTTTAGATGGCATTGTCTATCTCATATATATGCACATGGTTGAGCCAAGGAGTTGTGTTTGGTAAATCTTTTTCCTCTCATGGAGATCACACGTAAACTCCAAGGTTTGGCCATATAGTTTGTCACAGGAAAAAGGCGTAGAGTTCTCTGTGGCCTAATGATTAAGTGCTCGTTTGCGCTACCAGTCTTGTCATGGGTTTGACCTCCGATCCTGGAACTCAACTTGGTCTGAGCAAATGGGACATTAAATGGAGGCGGGTTGTATCCTGAGTTTTGTACTGGAGCAACTGAAAGACCCTTGGCATCCCTGAATGAATATATATATGGTATGTGCCAGACTCACAGTCTTCCCATCACTCATCATCACACGGGGGTAACCAACACTGGAGTATGCTACAGCATGGAACCTTGGGCAATGTTCCCCTTGTCTCTGCCCATGGGCGCCGTACTATGGCTGCCCTGAGCTGTATCATTGCGGAAGGCTCACCACAAATTTCGTGCTTGCATCGCGGTGCATGCCTGATAGTACGGGTATATACAAAACAATAAATAACACTTGGGCGATCTTATTTTTTATTTCTGGATCAAATTTTATCATGAATGATACGGAGAGTCTTCATTGTTGCGGATAGAGCACAATGAACAGATACGTATACAGCTTTGTTTCATCTATCAGTTTTTTCTAAATCTTGTTGACAGACATAAGGACAGACATCTAGTCAGATGATAACATTAGTTAAATTGAAACAAAAACATGGCTTTTTCATCAGGCACTTAAAGCAAAGCAACTGCCTTTCTTATCTAAAAAAATGTTGTTCATAAGTGATGTGGACTTACCAAACTGTGAAAAATCATTCACTGGACTTCCAGAGATTGTACCTAGATGAAAAAGTTTTTCTTAGTTTTTGTAAATGTTTACCGCCTTGAAATTAATATGAAATGAATATTGGAAAGTTCAATGTAAATTTGAGGTTAAAATCCAAATAGCATCACTTACCAGCGGCACATAACAGAAGGATGTGAAGGAAATTCATAACGATAAAGAGGAATCTGTCTGAAAACAAAGAAGAAAATGATTGATAAAAGCTTGAAAGAGTTAGTGACAAAGTTTAAGTGAAAAGCACATTTATCTTTAAACAGAGAACCACTATAACAAAATTGTTGACTTAGTGTAACTCTGTTTTCTTTTAGTGCTCAGTTTATGAAACAATACAGGGTGATGAAAAGGCCTTTACACTCAAGTTTACAATTGATATTTCATTTTCTAGGCTGGCATGGTTGAATCAGTACCTGGCTACTTTGTGTTTACAGAAGCCAAGTATGCTAGATCTTTTAAAGAATTGTTAATGACTAAAATGTGCCATTGCTTTCGTCATTAAAATACAAAAGCGTAGCCAGTCAGGCTTCTGAGCGTCACAAGACAGAATATATAAGACATTACAGTCTGTCACTTTGATATAGAAAAAGAGTGGACTGTTGCACTGTGAAAATGGCACTTTGTGTGTCATCATGCTGATGATTTGTCATGACCATACCCAATACTTTCAATGTTAATTTGATTTAAGGAGACTTATCCAACTTGTTGGTGACAGCCAAACGAAAGGATTATGCATCTGATTTTCACTCTAAAATCAGTAACGACAAAGGTTCATGACTAAAGGTATCCAACTCCAGCAATATCCCATGGAACACACAGATTCCAGTAGAATCTATATTTAGCCTCACATTTTACCCCCACTGGCCATCTCAGAGACATTTGGCCCAACCACAGAGGGGCAATTAAATGACATGTTTACCGCTGCTTGTACCATCCTTATCCAGCTGTTGATAGCAGCACTTGGTACTTTTTTCACGGGATAATACCAAATGCATGTAACAGCAAAGGGATATGATGTGATTTTTCATTTAAACTTGTCATAAACTAAAATTTCAATATAAATAGTAAATATCAATTTGGATTATTTGCAAAAAAATACAACTGTCTAATAAAGATAGACTTGAAAAGACAAACTGCTTCTTACCTACTGGAAACAAAGCTCAGATTCATATGTACATGCAAGAATTTTAAAAATTAGGTACTTGATTCATTTATTTTATTGGGAGAATACTGTCAACCAAACTGTTTTACATAGCTTAGGGGTGAAGTCTTTCTGATAAAGATTATACAACACCTCTAACTGCACATTCCAAAGAGGGGTGCCAAGCATTAAATGGGGTTTCTATCTGCCAGATTTGGAAAATGTCCATTAGTGGGAGACTTTGGTTGACCAGATATAAACAAACGACCTTTAACTACCCTTCTAAAATTGATTCTACTGGAATTTGTGTGGTTCCAAACCATTTGCAAGTTGGACACCTTTGGTCATGAAAACAAAGTCAAATGGCCTTCTCTTTGTTTCTCTGAATAAAGTAGAGAAGATGACACTTCATCGGCTATCACGAGTCACAAAGTGCATTTTTCACAGTGAACTGGTCCTAATTTGTTCTATATCAAAGTTACAGACAGTAAATGAAATGGGAAGATGAAGCACAATTCAATGCAAGCCTGGAGGGGCTATACCAAGTTCAGCCTGGACATCAGTCATCATCAGACGGCAAAAAAAGGCCACCTAAAGTCGACGATCACAGACATATTGATCTTCCAACTAGATTGAGAATTAGCCACATTGCCAAGGAAAACCCTGAACTTGCTCAAGGTTACCCAGTCAACAATTTGACCTCACTGTGACATATCTGTGAGCTCTTCAAGGACACCTTGAAAGCTCACAGAAAATACCTCACATCAACCTCATTTTGAAGCCAGTCAATGAGGGTGATTTGAGCTCAAAAGTTGAGGTCACACTGTGAGCTCCCTGTGAGCCTAATGTGAGGTCTCATAGTGAGATTCATGTGAGCCTCTTGTGAGCTTTCTGTGAGCTCTCTGTGAGCCTTTTCTGAGGTCAACTCTGCAGGGTGAACTTTCTGTGACCTCTGCAGGGTGAACTTCCTGTGACCTCATATCACCCTCAATGGTCCCTCATTGACCTCTTCAAGAGTTAGATAAATACACATACAGAATAGCAAGTTTGTTCAATCATTTTATTTGTCAAATCACATTGCTGGATTGGGAGGGGGGGGGGGGCTTTATTCGAATCTCTTCAATCTTCATTCCTGTAGTCCAATCCATACATATCAACCAGCAACCTGAAAAAAAAATAATAATACAAATACATGTATGTGCTACATATAATATATCAGCATCTTCAATAGTGTCCAATATAATTATATGGGCTGAATTATCTTATACTGTGTGTGTGGTTGATGTCTACTATCTAATTATTCCAAGATAAATTGTCAATTAAAATGGAAAACATTACTAGTTCATACATGACGAAATTGTATGTGTTTGTTTAGTGCAATGGCTCCTGATACTAAATGGCAGTTAAAAGATGGTGGCAAAACTGCTGTATAATTTAACTGTCAAAACACATATATATTATATGTTACAGTACAAATTTCTAAATGTGGCTCAACTTAGCTGTCTATAGCTATTCATTACTAGTCTTATCCATATCTATCCCTAGCTATCCATTTCTATTCTTTTGTATACACTGGAATCTCTTTACCCCTTGTTTAAACAATAGTAATTGTGGATAGCTATGGCTAGCTCTGGATAAGGGTAGCTTAGTTTAGTTTGGAATGGCTATGGATGGATAGCTAAGGCTAGATTTTAAATGACGAGCCACTTTTAGAAATTTGTACTGTATACTGTGACCTTGCTATGGGATATGGAATATATTCACCCAAGGACTCCCATATCCCATGAGGGCGAAGCCCGAGTGGGATATGGGAGTCCGAGGGTGAATATATTCCATATCCCATAAAGCAAGGTCACTGTATAATATTTATATCCTTTGACAATCATGGTCAAGATGATTTTCTACATCTGATAACAAGCTAAGCAATGCTGCATTATTGAAACTTTTTCATTGACAATATGTATTTCCATGTCTGTCAGCTTCCAGATATGATGATGTTATTGTGTCAGGACCTATTGCATGTTGATGAAAATTAAATTTGCTAAATTTTGATGTCAGTAAATAAATGCTGCTCCTAATAGAAGTGGAGCTATGCAATGCTGCATAATGCTTGTCGTGAAATCCCAGAGCTTGTCAATCTGGTGACGTCACAATGAGTACAACTGCACTGGTTGATTGATTGATTGATTGATTGATTGATTGATTGATTATTTATTTCCACGATTTTTTTGAAATATATACAAAATATATAAGAAGTGGAGGAGATTCCCCAAGACCAGAATTGATCGCTTGTGGGAAACCACCTTGTACAACGACTTTTAATATATATAGATATGTTGTAAATATATACAAATGGATGTTTATCAGCTTGAAACAACAATATACACAGAAAAATACAAAATGGAAAATTTGGAAATTTGTGAGCACATGGTTTTTATAATATGAGTGTGAATATACTAAAAATATCTTTATTTTATTATTATTCTCATTTAGTCATTATTATTTATTTATTTTTTTTTTTTTTTAATTTTAATTTTCTTATTACGTTTTTTTTTTTTTTTAATGATATACTGGTGGGTGGTGACGTCATGGTAACATAACAATATGATGATGTCATCTGATGGATATATTTCATATCCCACCTCATGAATATTCATTAATGAGGTGGATATATTTCATATCCGTCAACCTGCATATTTTACGAGGTGGATATGGAAATATATACTGTGACTAATCAGCCAATCAGAGCGCAGGATTTTTGCTAGTCACAGGATATATATATTTATACCATACTCGCTGATAAATCCTTCAATATTTACCATGATATATATCGCCGTATATCACATATATTTAGTGGTCACGTGACAAGTGGTGATGTCACAATGCACAAACACTAAATCAGCCAATCAGAAGCCAGCATTTGAATCATGACGTCATGACAGATGCCATTGAGCCTCACTCTGGAGTTTACAAGAGCTTTTGTAGCTTGAACATAATTTAAGTTATTGACACTGGAATACTGATTTGAAAAATAAGTTGTTAATTTTGTTAAATAAAGAGAAATTTTATGACCATTTTGGTATCTCTGGTAATAAAATAAAGACATTTTTAGTAAATCGGTCTTTATCTCAAAACACATGATAACAAAATAATCCCCTGAAACAGCGAATAATGGTATAAATCAGTTATACCAAAGGCATATTTGTGGTATACGGGATATATACAGCCGAGGTGGTAAATATAACCCTCGGGCTACGCCCTCGGGTTATATTTACCACCTCGGCTGTATATATCTCCGTATACCACATATGCCCATGGTATAACTACTATTTATATATATATATAGTTGTCATTTTCCGGATGCTTAATTTCTATGCCAGTGGAATCACTAAGTGTTTAAACCCATGCTAACATAATTTCCAAACCTACAAACTATATAAAAGTGTACTTACATGCATTATTTCATCTCCCAAATTTCCCTGTTACATGTTGATTCAAAATGGTGGATGGAATGTTGTGATGGCCATGTGATGTCACTTCCTGTCACAAAACGCTGACAGTGTGAGCTCTCTGTGAGATCTCATAGTTGCACCGACATTTGTGAGCTCACTGTGAGCTCAAAGAGAGCTCACATTTAGACCTCAGCATGTGAGAATTCTGTGAGCTCTGCATGAGGTAGCAATGCATGAGGTCACAATGTGAGCTCTCTGTGAGATATCTGTGTGACTTCTTTGTCACCTCCCTGAGAGATCTCATAGTGACACCATCATATGTGAGCTCACTGTGAGCTCGTAGTGGGCTCACATTTTGACCTCAGTATGTGAGATTTCAGAGAGCTCTGCATGAGGTAGCAATGCATGAGGTCACCAGGTGTAAGGTCACTGTGATGTCTTGATGACACTCTCAAGCATGACATCACCATGTGAGTTTCTTGTGATCTCACAGTGAGTGCTGTGCAGACTCAAATGTTGACTGGGTAACTATAGCTTCTTGGAAAACAGCATATATATATACATCTTTGTTCAAGGACTGACGGGCCCAATTCACCAAGATAGTTTAAACCGTAGACCTGGTCTAAGTGTGGTTGCTAAATTCACCACTTCCACATTTCAGTGACAGAATGCACTCTAAAAAATTTCAGACAAAATTGGTTTTTTAGATTCAAAATGGTTTTTTGAAAAACCAAATTTCAATGCAAAAAACCAAAATGGTTTTTTTAAAATCCATTTTGGTTTTGCATTGAAATTTGGTTTTTAAAAAAAACATTTTGAATCTAAAAAACCAATTTTGTCCCGACATTTTTTAGAGTGCACATTTGATATTTCTGCATTTTACCCCTCTCTTATATTCATGTTATGTTATATATTCTTCAACTTTCATGATTTAAGCATGAAAAACAACTTATTTTGATGGCTGGAGGTATCATAATCATGATCTAATGTTAAAAACCCATTCTTCCATCTATTTTGTGAATATGAAATGAAGGGATTTATGAGAATATACCAAATCACATGTTTTTTCGAAGTAGACGGCACCATAGTCAAAAGGGGTTAACATAGCTGCAAAAATTCACTGCTACATACATACTGAAGATACTGTGCTTGTTTCTGCCAAGTTTCATAAAACTTGTTCCACTGCAACTACTGTGAATACCCCCTAAAGTGTGACATACAACAAAATATTATAATTGTTTATCTTTGGTTAACACGACAACACACTTTAAAATTGTCCGTATGTGAATCGCAGTGAGGATATCTGACATTCAATGCTTCAAGCTGACGCATGATTGAGGACAAAAATTATAAGTATGCCTCTATTACCACTGCTCATGTTCATGTAGCAACAAAAAGTTACTTTGGAATATTGGATATCTGTTACCATGGTGACAAGACAAACAGAGTTATCACCTTATTTTTGTACATTTCTTCAGAAGACATTATGACTGACATTTTCACATAAATAATCGTTTTTCTAGACCCAAATTTGACTGAAATATAAAACTTCCAATCTGATGAAGCAGCTATTAAGAGCATTTTCATATGAACTGTGGTTGCCATGGTAACACACCTAGGTAAATAACGATATTTCATATCATGTGTGATGCAATATTTGATTGTCCTTCATTTTGCCAAAAAATATCATAATAGCATCAATATCCTTGATATAGCATCAGTTTAAACATATTTTTGGAGGGATTTTCGAAAAAGGTACTTGTTGCCATGGAAACCAATTTAAATGCATTTCCCTAGGTTTGTTTTTTTTTTTGGAGCTTAGGCAATTCTTGTGCGGCAAGTCCCAAAGTACGCATGCCGAAAATTTCACGCTTTTGTCCGGCTCGTAACTATTTTGGCCATTTTTAGCGCGAAGCTGCTCTACTAGAATACGTAATTTGAAAAAATTGATGAGGATGTCAACCCGCAGTCCAATGTCGTGTATGTGTACAAGTGCCATCTAATAAGGGGGCAACTATTTGATATCAAGGGGAGGAGATTAGAGTTTTACAAGGCTTTTCTAGTTGAGGTCATGTGACATTTTCTTAACCAATCACAGCACGGTTGACAGGGGGGGTAACAAATGACAATTTTTTCTGCTTTGCAGTTCATGATTTTCTCATGTTTGCACTTCCTAGTGATCACCTACAATGCACTGCGCAATTGGCCATTAAAACAAAACTCATAAATCTCACAACAATTCAACAAATTTGTCATGCGTAGAATAATTATTGAAAGATAATAATACACTATTTAAAAAGAGTAAGGGGGTTAAAGATTTTAAATTTCAAATTCAAATTATTTTATTTATATAGCGTAGTCTTCAACAAGTTCAACATATTAAATATTATCAAATGCACTTTACAAAGACATCATGTATAAAATTATATAATAATATAAAATGAATTATAGATTGTTGATAAAAATTTTATAAAATGTGTGAATATAGAATAAAATTGGTAAAGTTTTTATACAGCTAAAATTCAAGATAAAATGGAAGTTAAAATTTATCATACAGAAATGTCTTTAATTGGCGCTTGAAAAAATTGACACTGGTTGAGTGTTTAATGCTGAGTGGCAAATCACTCCACCAGGTAGGTCCTGCTACACTAAAAGCCCTCGCTGCAAAGGTCTTCCATACTGTCCTAGGCACAACCAGTTTTGTGCCCCCCACTGCACTTCGTAAACCGGCCATCTGGCTGAACATTATCAATCTTCAATAAATCCCTTAGGTAGTCAGGTATAAACTAAATTAGGATAGGACCTGGGGTGGTCCAAAAACTATTTCTTCTAGATTTCTTAATTTAAATCCTGCATTCTGATCTAATATAGATAGAAGGCATTGTGTAAAATTTCACAATAAAAATTAATATTCAGAGGTGGCACAAAGCCATTGAAGTTTAACATGCGATTGCCCATCAGCAGACCTCAAAATCATCGATATCTGCAAATCTTGCAATAACAGCCAATTATTTCGATCAAATAACCTTTTTTTAGTATGTCCAGGATGCCCAATCCAGTCCTGATATTCTTTTTTAATTACAAAGTTTCCTAGCAGGTCAGCATAGGTATACTTATGTCAATTATTAAGCATTTTTTTTATAAAAACAGGCACCTATTTCACTAAATCTGAATAATAAATCAAAAATAACCCCCAGATATTACTTTGACAAGCCAACTATTTCATGTACTAAAAACACGAGCGGAAGTACCAGTCATTGATAGATATGGTATATCAGGGCTTGAAGATCGATTTAATCCATCCATACACTAGCATATGACAGGTCCAAGAAATGCCTTGGACACTTGTGTTTTGATATATTTGTCACAGATTCTATCAAATTTGACAATTGACTATGAAAAACATTTTCTCGAAATTCACAGTTATTGTTGGGTGTTGTTAGTTCTATAAGTTGCAGATTCTTATACATTTTTATTTCATGCCTAACTGCAACAAACAATGTATAACAGTTTGTGATCACTGCTATGGATGTATTCTAATTGGAATATGTCATGTGATTTTGACATAGGCTCCCACTAGTTTTGTATTTCTTCAAGATATGCAAATACTATAACAGAGAAAATATTTTGAACGGCAGAACATTATCAAAATTAGTGAGATGTACAAGGTTAACTATTGCATTTGCACCATATCTGTATGTTATTTGCAAAATGACCCTGCTTCTGCAATCTCCAGATTCGAATTGCATACGCTTGTATTAAGGTATTATTGGTATACATGCGCGTGACTAAAAAACCACAAAAAAATACTCACTTCTGCCAAAGATCTGGGAAATTGACAAATTTTCCAGTTGCGTGATTGAGGAATTACATTATAAACTTTGAAGGCTTTGGGCCACCTCTAAATCTTACAGTCCTCGTCATCTTTACGTGGAATCTCAAGTTCTTTCTTTGCTGTTGAAGTGTGATGTCAGAGATGACTTTATTCTCTGGTATTGCGATATATTATGTAAACTGAGTCCATGCACCAAGGCCGATTCCAGTTGCTCTCAGGGATCAAGTGAAAAAAGAGCTTGAGAAGCTCGAGAAGAATAGTGTTATCGCAAAGGTGAATAAGCCTACTAAATGGGTCAGCAGCATGGCAGTAGTTAGGAAGAAAAGTAAAGGAGTACGGATTTGTATTGACCCGACAGATCTTAACAAGGCAATCAAACGTGAACACACATTTCCCCATAAACAGTATTGAAGATGTCAGTACTCGACTGCACGGCAGTCAGATACTCAGCACCTTAGTGGTTAGCTAACCACGTCGGAGTTTACAACACTGGAGCTAACCTTAGATGCCAACAGTGGCTATTTCCAGATCAAGATATAAAAGAAGATATAGTATTCAATTAAAAGACTACTCGGGCATGGCGCCTGAATCACACTAATTTTTGTTTTTAAAAGGCAATATTCCCTTTCTTGATGGTTCCTCTCCACCGGATGGGTAAGTCCCTCTGAAGAAGTTCCAGAAGTTTTAGCAAAATTGGTATAATTGATAAGAATCTGCAGATATGCTTGCAACCACTATCACTGTAATAATGTTTTCAAAACTGATCGGAGGGTTCATCTCAAGAAAAGTTTTACGAAAATGTACAAAATGGTCCAAAAAATTTCAAAGGTACTATGTCTTATATTACAGGGTTTGTCATCAGACAAGGAAAAGTAACATTTGTCAATTTCTGTGTTGGGATTATACTTATTGCCGAAATAAGTCGAACTCCTCTTGTATTTCAAAGTGCCATATTAATTCAGAGGAAAAAAAATTTGAAAATGAGCACAACTGTCACAAGTAAACCAGGAAGAAAAATAAGAAAATAATTTTTTTAAACGGCCAACAATTATCAGTTCAACTTCAAAATAAAATACTCGATCCTTTTCAAGTGTTTAAGTCATGCATACAGCGTAAATCACAATTTCTTTACATATAAAGTTAACTATTTGAGTAACATTTTTTACATCACTCTTTCTTTGTGATTTTATGCACCAAACATGCTCGTCTCATTTGAAACCTGCTTCAAGTAAGTCTATTGATAAAAATAGGAAAACAAGCAGCTCTTGATGGATCTTCAAATCCTATACTAATGGGCGGGGGATTGGTGAATCTCGAAAAGTTAATTTTAGCAGGGCATCCAGCGGTAAGGGAAAAGTCACAGAAAAGTGAAATTTCTTCCAGGTCAGGGAAATGTCAGGGAATTTTTGTTTTGGTCAGGGAAGAATGAAAAAATGCTAATAGTCAGGGAGAAGTCAGGGAATTTTGAAATTATGATATACGCGATATCCAAAATTGCATGAGTAAGCGCTAAATACGCAATTGAAGGCAAAGAAAAGAACTGAGGAAGGCAATCCCAGATAAAAACTGGTCATCTTGTCCAATGAAATTGCTCCATATAATTATAGGACACTGATAAAATTTGACACTTTCAGTAAAATGTAACAAATGGTATCCAATTGTCCCAGGCGAGGATGTAAATACAGTCAACACAAAAATTATTTGCACGCTTAGATTTTTCATCATATTTCACAAAAAAATGGCAGTATGATAAAAAGAACTGCCCAATGTTTTAGAGTAGTGTTAGTAGGTTAGGTTCCCATGCATTTCATTTTTTACCAAAATTCATTTTCTTGGAAAATGTGAAAAAACTGAATTTTGAAAACCAAAAAATATTCGCACGCTTCAGCCAACTGCCAGAAACTGAATTTTTTAATGATGATACTCAATTTTTTCTTTGGAACTACTGTTGTTTATGGTATATTTAGCTCATTTACACCAATAAGACATTATTTGGGGTTCACAAGTGGGATTGCAGGTGTTACCAAAGGAAAGTACTCAATACCTTTTTTTTTCAATGTATGGCTAGAAACAAGCAACTCACATGAGACTGATTATTAAACTCCATAATTGTGTCTATTTGTCTAAAAAAGTAATTTGGCCAGTATTGGTAGGTAAATATGTTCTACATGCAACCACAAAATGTCGGAAAACTGTAATACAAGTAGAATCAAACTTAAAAAATCTTAATTACGGGACTCAATTTTGCCCCTTAGGACTATTTGACTGTGAGCTGTGAACAATAGGTTGTAATAATTTTGGAGAAAGTCAGCTGAGATAATTAAGACAAGTCGTTTTCGAATTTTGCACTATATCATTACCATTATGCAGTCTACAACATGTGTTGCTTCATAGGGACCCCCATGGAGGACCTAAATGAGTGAAAATTGTACAATAATGGATTTCCTTTGTAAAAATAAGCTTTGAACAATGAAAACTATTCACTGTCATAATAATTTAGGCCATAATTATTGTATAGACAAGCTTGGGTGGATCTTAATAATCGATGCATGACAACGCATTGAATATGCTACACTTACATATATGCTAAAATTGAATAATAACCTAATTTGTGAGCAAATATTAATAAAAACAACTCTAAATATTCTTTCTTAACAACTATTGATAAGCCAGTGGTTAAATAACTCATCAGAGGCAAATCATCAGTTGTACCTCAGCACAAAATCACCAAGAGCCTTTTTTTTACATTTCCTGATGAGATATTGAACATAGTTCTTCACAAAAACCTGCATATTTTATCTTTTTCTCACAATTTGACTATTTTAAAGGACTTCACAGACCAATTTCATGACAATTGCTATTTTTAAGTAATTTTTATACCCAAATGTAGGAGAAAAACATGGGAATGGGTGTACTCCTTGAGTAACACCTGTAATCCCACCTGTGAACCCCAAACAATGTCTGATTGATGTAAATGAGCTAAATACACCATAAACAACAGTAGTTCCAAAGAGAAAATTGAGTATCATCATTAAAAATTCAGTTTATGGCAGTTGGCTGAAGCGTGTGAATATTTTTTAGTTTTCAAAATTCTGTTTTTTCACATTTTCCAAGAAAATGAATTTTGGTAAAAAATGAAATGCAGGGGAACCTTACCTACTAACACTACTCTAAAACATAGGGCAGTTATTTTTATCATACTACCATTGTTTTGTGAAATATGATGAAATATCAAAGCGTGCCAATAATTTCTGTGTTGACTGTAGTTTGATTATGCAGAACCCCTTCAAGCGATGATGCGTGTCCAGTTGTTGTAGTGTGTCGACTGCCACGTGGTGAGCGTTCTGCATGGCTGCTTCTGGCAGGCTGAGGATAATGGCCTTGGTCATTTGGTCACATTTGTGCATCGGCAGCAATAAAAACCGATACTCCGATCCGATACTTTGAGGCTGGTATCGGCCGATACCGATACCCGATACCAGTATCGGCACACCTCTAACCCCTTGAATTGTCGCGGAAATATGGTCAGGGAATTTAACATTTTAGTCAGGGAAAAGTCAGGGAATTTCGTTCCTCGGAACTGCTGGACACCCTGTTTAGTCAAATGTCAAAGAGTTACAGCACCATTTTCATTATGAATAGATGTATATGCACATATACAACTAAGCATCATGACACTTTTTCCTCAAATATAAGTTGTGCGAATAAATATTTAAATCAAATTAATTGACAATCGGCCTCCTAAACCAAAACTTTATGAAGAAACTGAATCTTTCAGAGGAAAAATGCCATAAATGTAAATGCTGCAAACTGTATCAACAGATGGACTAATAATTTACAATCGGGGGGGGGGGGGGGTGGAGTTTTGCCCAGGGAGTAATAGCTTTTCACAAGTGTTTCAAGAGGGTAGCCCCAGGGTAGGGGAAACCGGGGCACATCAGGAGGTGGGGCACTGTGGGACAGTGGGGTTTTCTTGGATCCTGGCAAGGTATATGATATGGTAGTGCCATCATATCTTGTAATTTCACATCCTGATGTTTCCATGGTTTTATAGACAAACTAGCAGAGTACCCGTCTAAAGACGGGTAGTGGGGGGGTATTGGCATTGTATTGTAGATTTACCAAATCAGGAATTGTGTAAGTATGTCAACATTATCTTTTTCATATTTTTCTGAATTTAAGCAGAATTGCTACTGCTGGCCCCCGAGATAGGGTAAATACCCCCCCCCCCCCTCTCTTTATGTGAACCTGGGCATATGTGTTTGACAGTAGTTTCAATCCTACTTGGTCTCATTGGGCCTGTGTCCTAATTAACCTATGCAGTGCATAAATGCATGACGCAAAGACAAAAGCATCCATCCAGCTCCTCTCCATCCCTCTTGTCCTCCAATTAATCTTCTTTTTTATTTGCTTTGTGACCACGTTTTTCTTTGTGGTCTTCAAAGTAGTCTTCCATATTATGTTCTTCTTGGCCATAGTGTTGTCTTCTTCTTCTCTTCTCACGTTGTGCTGGTATACCCCGGATCGCCGGGTAGCTCAACCTCATTTTTGAGGGGGCTGCACTTATACTATGTTCAATCTACTATGTTGGTGATCGCCGTACACTGTATGACGTATGAGATGATAAGGCTGGGAGTCTGGCACATACTCTATTCATTCAGAGATGTCCAGGGTCTTTCAGTTGCCCCAACATAGAACGTTGGATACAACCCACCTCCGTTTTACGTCCCATGGGCTCAGACCATCTGTTCCTGTTTGTTGTTTCATAGTTTGTCGCTGTTGACTCATCCTGCAATTGTTGCTGCGAGGTCTTCCTCATGTGCACCACTTTTTCACCACTCTATTGTTATCTATATAGACTCAGCAGGCAAATACACATGTCATGTAAATAACAGAATAAGTGCCGGCAGGAGAAGTATGAACAAGCTAGCTTCAGTTGGGTTCCAATACCCTGGTTTACACACTAATGTTAAAACATATTTATAGAAGAGCGTTTGTAGCCCAACCATGTTGTATGCCATGGACTGTATTTCATTGTCGAAGTCAGATCTTGCTTTATTGAAATCTGTGCAAGGCAGCATAATAAAACATAGGCTGCGCAGCAGCAAACCTTCAGCGAATAACACATTTAGAAGATTACATTACATCATAAAATTGGCGTGTTTACCAAATTCCGTATATTATAGGTATGCAACAGTGGTCGAGTAATGGCGTTCTATTATCTGTTATTTGCCTGCTGCCCTGCGATCTACCTGTGTGCTTGCCAGGGTTTGTAAAAGCAGGGAAAGGCCTTATTATACCAATTTACTTATATTATGGTACGGTTTTATGCATGTACAAAGTTTTTCCAATCATTCAAAAAGTGTTACATACAAGTCAAAAAGCACTGCTACATTTTATAGGTGATACGTGTAGGAAATGGCATTGCTGTATATGCAATAGTGGGCATTTTGGCTCCAATAAGAAAATAAGTATTTTTAATATTTTTTCTCAATATTACAAAAAGTATAGAATATGTATCAGTCAGACCATGAAAAGGCACAACTATACCACATAAGTCATATGTGTACCAAACTTTATCCATGTACAATTGTACATGCAATAGTGACCAAGTCTTGGGCCAGAAACAAAAAATTTATTTTTTCTCTTTTTTTTAAATATTTCAAATAGCATTTAATATTTTCCACCAGACCTTTCAAAGGGCACAACAAGACCTTATGGGCCATGTGTGTACCAAACCTTATCCATTTACATGCAATAGTGACCGAGTCTCAGCACAAAAAAAAAAAAAATACATATTTTTCTATTTTCCAAATTTTTGCAAAAAGTATAAAATATCCATCAATGAGACCATCAAAAGGCACAACTAGACCATATAGGCCACATCTGTACCAGATTTCATAAGTGCACATGCAATAGTGACTGAGATTTGGCCCAGAAATGGAACAAAAATAATTTTTATATTTTCTCAATTATTTCAAAAGGTATTGAATATCTATCAATTAGACCATCAAAAGGCACAACAAGACCATACAGGCTATATGTGCACCAAATTTCATCCATGTACATTCGATAAAGGCCGAGTGCCAGCCTGCAAACGATCTATCCGCCCGCCGCCCGCCCGCCGCCCGCCCGCCCGCCCGCCCGGAGGACGGACAACATTTTTACCCAAGTGATTACAATACCTTCTTCGAACTTCGTTCGCTGAAGGTAAAAAAAACATGACAGATTGGCATTGAGGGCCTTTTCATTATTCGAAATGAGTGACGTGGTTGTGACTTTATGTGTGCTCTAAAGTGATTAATGAAAAAAGGAATAAAATATTTCACGTTGTACTGAATCAGATGTTGATGATTCCATTGCAAACATTTGAGAGGGATGTCCTAAATACATTGCAAATTCAAAACAGTAAAATTAGATATTTATTCAACCCTCGTGAGCACCCAAAACTGGGCTTAGGAGGGCTACATTTACTATGTCTATCTTTCTATCTGTCCATCCCACTGTCAAGCTATCTCTAGTGCCATTCCATTAGTTATGAAAACATTTTGTGTGGACGTATTATTGAGTGCCATTTATTCACTTAAAACAAAACTACTGGGTTTTGTTGGCAAATATATAGCATCTGATACTGCCCATGTGCTTGTAGAATGGCGATGAAAGCCAAAAACAATATGCCAAAAACAATTGAACATGAAAAATGTCATTATCGCATATTCCGTTCATCTGTCCTTTATCGTTTTCTACTCTGTAATGACAATGCTGTATGTATCTTTCTTCCATCTCATTTAGTGTTGGTCCATGGTGACATCATATTTCAGCAGTTTGACGGCCAGCCACATATTGCATTGACGCCTCTCCAAAGCCCTACAAATTTGGAACAGACCAGCTAGGCACATCCTGTAATAGATCTGAGTTGGTGAAAGATGCAATTGAGACTGGCTAATGGTTAGCAACAAGACTCGGAGATGGGGTCGACAGACAGCAAATTGCATGACACCATTGTAATTGTCTTCCGCGTATGGTACATTAACCAGCAAATTTCCCCACACCAGGGGACCAATAATATATACAAATACAAATACAAATAAGTGTCTGTGTTTCTTTCAATTATATTGCTTGGGATGTTTATTGTGTAATCATGACAAACGACAGTTGACAGATACTTCATTTGCATGAGTAGACCACTTTATATTTATTTATGATCTTTATCAGGCCTCTGCTACACCAGTGAATATTGCCAAGTGGTCCATTATCAATTCTATCACCAGGTTAATGATTTCTTTTTGTATAATTCCCGAATCATCATTCTAACTTCATTCT
Source organism: Platynereis dumerilii (assembly GCA_026936325.1). NCBI lineage: Eukaryota > Metazoa > Annelida > Polychaeta > Phyllodocida > Nereididae > Platynereis > Platynereis dumerilii. The sequence goes on from JAPTHN010000005.1 coordinate 33,420,049, forward strand.
ACCTCCTGATATAAGATATTTTAAACATAGGCTGCGCAGCAGCAAACCTTCAGCGAATAACACATTTAGAAGATTACAATTGCATCATAAAATTGGTGTGTTTAGAAAATTCCGTATATTATAGGTATGCAACAGTGGTCGAGTAATGGCGTTCTATTATCTGTTATTTTCCTGCTGCCCTGCGATCTACCTGTGTGCTTGCCAGGGTTTGTAAAAGCAGGGAAAGGCCTTATTATACTAATTTACTTATATTATGGTACGGTTTTATGCATGCACCAATTTTTTCCGATCATTCAAAAAGTGTTACATACAAGTCAAAAAGCACTGCTACATTTTATAGGTGATACGTGTAGGAAATGACATTGCTGCATATGCAATAGTGGGCACGTTTTGGCTCCTATAAGAAAACAAGTATTTTTAATATTTTTTCTCAATATTACAAAAAGTAAAGAATATGTATCAGTCAGACCATGAAAAGGCACAACTAAACCACATAAGTCATATGTGTACCAAACTTTATCCATGTACATGCAATAGTGACCAAGTCTTGAGCCAGAAACAAAAATTTTTTTTTTCTCTTTTTTTTCAATATTTCAAATAGCATTTAATATTTTCCACCAGACCTTTCAAAGGGCACAACTAGACCTTATGGGCCATGTGTGTACCAAACCTTATCCATTTACGTGCAATAGTGACCGAGTCTCAGCCCAAAAAACTAAAAAAATACATATTTTTCTATTTTCATAATTTTTTCAAAAAGTATAGAATATCCATCAATGAGACCATCAAAAGGCACAACTAGACCATATAGGCCACATTTGTACCAAATTTCATAAGTGCACATGCAATAGTGACTGAGATTTGGCCCGGAAACGAACAAAAATAATTTTTATATTTTCTCAATTATTTCAAAAGGTATTGAATATCTATCAATTAGACCATTAAAAGGCACAACTAGACCATACAGGCTATATGTGTACCAAATTTCATCCATGTACATTCAATAGAGGCCGAGTGCTGGCCCGGAAACGATCTATCCGCCCGCCGCCCGACCGCCCGCCCGCCCGCCCGACAACATTTTTACCCAAGTGATTACAATACCTTCTTCGAACTTCGTTCGCTGAAGGTAAAAATGTTATGGGCTTGAGTAAGAGACACCACCATTCACAATTGTTAAATGGTCTTGAAATACCTTCAGTAGTAGATGTCATCAGTAAGAACACATATAGCTTTTATAATAGAGCGCTCAGTGTAAATTCACCTGTACAACAATTACAGACTAGATTTTTATTACATTATTTGTTAAATGGTGAAATTATTAGTCACACATTGTTAGATAAACTTATTTCTGATAGTCATAATCCAATAGAGTGTTTATATAAATATGAAAAAGTTAAATTTAATTTCAAAGTGATGGTATAGCAGATTCAGTCAGGTACTTGGCACTACATGATAACTATGTTAAACCCTGGGCACCAGAATATGTGCTTTTAAACCTACTAACCCAGGCATTATAATCTTTACTATATTCTGCCTTTTATGTTATCTTTTATTATCATGTTTTACCCCACTGTTGCTATTTACTGACTGTGATATATTTTCCCCATCTTTGGGGGCTCAATAAAGAAATAATGAAATAAATAAAATAGCAATCTGCCTGTCTGTCTATCTATAAGGAACTGTTGATCTATCTATAGATAGATATCTATCTGTGATAGATATTTATTAGTGGTGCAGACCGGACGGCCTTGGACCGCCAAAACACCAGACCACCAACAAAAAACTGGTCCAGTGCCAGAGTGGACTTGTCCAGTGCTGGTCAGGACTAGGGCGTTTCATTTTTCGGAAAGTTTCTCCGATCAAGTTCTTATTTAAACCTGTGGTTCTCCCATGCCAGATAAGCATTCGGTGCGAATTTCGGCCAAATCCATCAAGTCCTGACCCCCCCCCTACCGCCATCTTTGTTTTGCCCTCCAAAAACGCTATTTTCGCCTAAAAAAATTGAATTTAGACCTGAGGTACCCCAAGCGAAATAGTAGGAGGTTTGATGACGATTCTACTTGGCTCTAAAATACTTAAAGAAACACATACTAAAAATTCAGGAAAATCCATGTGCCAGATCAGCCTCAAATTTGCATAAAATCCAATATGGCAGCCGAAAAATCGACGTTTTTTTAAATAACTCAGAAACTATCAGTGATAGAGCACCTATTTGTATGAAACATCAATATAAACTTGGGTATTGCAGACATTTTGACACTATTCCCATCTCTCTATCTTTAGTAGTTATTGAGATATGGTATATTTGAATATCTCTCACTCTTTGAAAATCGCCAAAATACTTTAATCAGGACCACTAGTATTTAATACTTGACATTTTTTTACCTACAATGCCACAAATGGGCTATTTTGGAATTTACTAGTCTCAGAATGATGTCAATTCAACCTCCAAGTCATGAAGGTTTCTCTATTCACTCACAAAATAATATTGTTGTGTCTGGAAAAATATCTAAGAAAATTCCATTATATTTCTGAAGTTTCATTTCGCAAAATAAATTCCTTAGCTTTGATTGATGTTGCCTGGTGTTCCAGGTGTCTAGATTTTTCCCCCAACTATTTGGGAAAAGTCCAATAGTAGATATAAATCATATTCTCTTCCATGCATGCAGTGATTTCCTGACGAAATAAATATCTTTCTTCACCAGAATGTACAGCATTTTAAAACTGCTAAGACAGCAATTAAGAGTGAAATAAGCAGACTTATTTTGCATTCACAATAAAGAAAAGACTAATTAAAGACTGATGGAAACAAATATGTCAAAATTTTACTCACAGTGATAAACACTGCTAAAGACAGTAACACAGGATTAAGTTCCGGTTCCACTGAAAACTTTTATTGTCGACAAACTGAATTTCGGATTAGAATCAATCTTGTGACTAAATGGGAAGCATTATGTGGAATATGCTCTAATTTTGTCAGAAATTTCTCTTCTGTCTCCTTAAAAATAGTTCATTTAATAGCACATGCACAGGCTACCATTAAAAGCTCATCTGGTAATTGGCGTCCAAGTTTTAATAAAACGAATGTCTTGCAATGAATCCCAGGTAGTGCCTTGCAATGAATCCCAGGTAGAGACAATAGTGACACATCACCTGTCACCTGCCTGTAAAATGATTTAACTTAAAGAAAGAAAAATAAACAAGGAGGGAAGAAACAATGATAGCAAACCAGCTTCAAGGAAGAAATCATACAAAACATATACATGATACATTGCATCACCTTAGTGGTGTAATGATTCATCCATGAAAGACCAGCAATATTGTACATTAGGCAGAAACGGTATGATTGGTGAAAAGATTAACAATTTAAGATGTTCTGGTTTATTCTAATTTATATCACTTCAATGTATCCCATGGCTTAATCAACATCATATTACTTGTAAATTGCAATTGGGGGTAGCATTGATTTTTTAATCATCCTCGATTCCTCATTGGAAATTTGTGTGCCACTGAGTGCCTTGAATTTAAGTAAAAGGTAAGCAACTAGTAATACTGTGTGCAGCAAATCGCTGCTTTCCATAGGTCTCAATACTTAGACAGCAATGTTTTGATCTTTTATAATTATAAGTAATCGACTATTATCAATGATTGACCACCAATATCTATTTTTGTTCATAGGCTTTCACGTATTGATGTATACATTCTTGTCATGCCTGGAAAAATATAGTGACTGCTCTGTAGAAAAACCACATGTTTAGAAACAACAAATAAAATCTGTATTTTAATTAGATCTCATGACATAAAATGATTCATTAGAATTGATCTAAAATACACTGTTTTACATTTTCCGGATAAGCTTTGACATAAAACATTGATATTTGTTGTATGTGAATACAGCAAAATCGTATTACATTGTATACATCTTGAGTAAAAGTGAAAACAGTACAGTCTGGAACTTGTTTCCCCCATGAAACATGTGGCTTAGAAAAAGTCATGGGTGAAATATTTGCGTCAACATATTTGGGTGATTTTCATGGAGTGAAAGATATGCAAATATACCATATCTCAATAACTACTAAAGATAGAGAGATGGGAATAATGTCAAAATGTCTGCAAAACCCAAGTTTATATTGATGTTTCATAGAAATATGTGCTCTATCACTGATAGTTTCTGAGTTATTTAAAAAAACGTCGATTTTTCGGCCGCCATATTGGATTTTATGCAAATTTGAGGCTGATCTGGCACATGGACTTTCCTGAATTTTTAGTATGTGTTTCTTTAAGTATTTTAGAGCCAAGTAGAATCATCATCAAACCTCCTACTATTTCAGGTGGGGTACCTCAGGTCTAAATTCAATTTTTTTAGGCGAAAATAGCGTTTTTGGAGGGCAAAACAAAGATGGCGATAGGGGGGGGGTCAGGACTTGATGGATTTGGCCGAAATTCGCACCGAATGCTTATCTGGCATGGGAGAACCACAGGTTTAAATAAGAACTTGATCGGAGAAACTTTCCGAAAAATGAAACGCCCTAGTCAGGACTGGTTCAGTGATTTTTCATTGTATGAAGGGTATTGCATGAATTTTTACATATCTGAAAATGAAATTCATATCATATAGCTTGTTTAAACCCTCATTTTTATCATAATTTTCTAAATGCCAATGGACCGCTTCTGGACCGGTCCAGTAAGAAAATCAGATCAACTCACCCTGGACCAGAACAGTGCCGGACCACTTTTAAAAATACCGGACCACCCTCTTAAAGGTAGTCGGGTCTGCATCACTAATATCTATCTTCCTTCTTTCCTTCCTCCTTCCTTCCTCCTTCCTTTCTTCCTTTTTCCTTTCTTTCCTTCCTTCCTTTCTTCATGCCTTCCTGCAAACATTCATTCCGTCCTTTCTTCATTCTGTCATTTTTTCCATCATGCATTCCTCCCTTCCTGAATCCCTTCCTTATTCCCTTCTTGATTCCTACCTCAATTTCTTGATTCCGTCATTCATTCCTTCCTTACTTCCTTCTACATGTAGTTAGTGTAATAAGGTTTTAATAAACTTGTAAAAACTTGGTATGGCTGGCTGCTGCTGTTGGTGCTGCCATCACTGCAGCATAATGCACGGGAAAATTGACATTTTAGTGGGCTGTGGATATGCGTTTTAGCTCTCTATAATGAACAATTCGGAACGTATGATTAATTTACAGTCCTTGTCATACTTACGTGGAATCTCAAGTTCTTTTCTATGCTGTTGAACTGTGATGTCAGAGATGACTCTATTCTAGCATTGCAATATATGTAAATTAACTACAAGCTGTGATGTCATTTTAAGCTGGGTCAGATTCCCCAGCTTCTAACCAATACGAATCCACCAAACTGATCATCACAGTTTCAACTCAGTGTCAGAGTGAAAATTGGGTCTGGGAAAACCCATGCAAGTATGACATCACAGCCTCTCAGCCAATGGGCTGCCAGAACAAATACACATAACATAAGCCATGTGTTTACAAACAAATTGTCAAAGCCTTCTGTTTATACCAACTTCCATCAAAGTTTAAAGTTGTAAGTTAGCAAGTTTGTAGATTAATCAAACAACTCTGTGGGGATTATAACAGTTGCATACTGTGAGTGCTCACAAAGCTGCCATTTGGTAGGATTAGACTGGTGATTGCTGTGATAAATCATTGGGATCACAAATGTAATGCTTCCTTCAATATATCAATGTTTGAACTGTGATGCGTAGTTTACTGTCAGCCCATCGGCTATCAAGCTGTGATGACGTGGTTGTAGGGGCTATCCCAGATAAAACTCTTACTCTGACACTGTGTTGAAACTGTGACGCTCAGTTCAGGAGGATCAACATTGGCTAGAAGCTGGGAAATCCGACCCAGTTTGAAATAACATCACAGCTCGTAGTTAATTTACATATATTGCAATGCTAGAATAGAGTCATCTCTGACATCACAGTTCAACAGCACAGAAAAAAACTTGATATTCCACGTAAGTATGACAAGGACTGTAAAGCTTTAAGAACACGAATTTGGACCTAGTACGACACAGGTGCAAACTATTACGACTGTCAGTTAAGCCATAGCTGAGAAGACCCGTTAAAAAGGAATATCTGGGGAGGGAATTTTATATATGTATATAGATTACAACCACATGCAGAAGTATGGCGAGCAAAAGTTTGTTTTCCTACTACTAAAGTATACATGGACAGGTTCAATTCGAACCATTCTGTGGACAAACCATGAACAATTAGGCTATCTCAGTGCTTGTATGAATTTTATATATCGCAACGAACAGTTATGAATTGCAACCGTGATAAACACACTCACTGGTGTCCGAGAAATTGGCATTTTGGTGAAGAAGTCATATCGGGGCTCATTGGGACAGTGAATTCGGGGCACATTGGGACACACTTAATATGGCAGAATTTAAGTGTCAAAGTCAACTGAATGACCTGGGACAGCACACAACAGGTATTCAGGCCACAGTGAATAGAGGTATTGTGGATTACCATGCTCAGTGAAAAAATGTATCGCAAAGCACTGTGTGTTACTTACATAGATGTCCGCACCAAGGACAGTTTATGTTAAATGTTTAAAACAGTTTAAAGTTATGAACTATTAGCACTACAAGGTGTTAATGCACTGTATATTGTCTTATGCACTACTTATATGTAATATCAATTGCACATGGAGTGTTAAAATGAATTTTTAATTGATGTCCCAATGTGCGCCGGCTGATGTCCCAATGTGCCACGCCGGGGTACATTGGGACAGTCATTTTTAAGACTCACATTTTGCTCTCTGGCTGCAAAAGGGTAGGTGCTGTCTAGTTTATTATGTCTTGCATTTAAGCTCAATAGTATTGGTGATATTCATGCAAACTTCTGAGTTCTACAGTGCTTTCAGCATTGAGCAAAATTAGTAAACGTTAAAAGCATCCCAACGTGCCCCAGTTCCCCCTACTTATTTTTTTACATAATATTTAAGGAGGTATGAATTTTGAACATTCTGAAAAAATACATAAAACAGGTGCACATATGTACAAAAGTGCATAAAATCGGTTCACACAATTGTCCAAGATGAATATCAATACACTCACCAGCAAAATTAACGCTACACTTGATTTTAGCTCGATCATATTTTTGCAAATACATTATTTTGGCCAAATCAAAATAATGGCATTGATTCTATGGTCAACGAGCATATAAGTAACAAAATCATTCAACTGGGTCCGTGTTATCAAAATTTTTAAAACATTTTGTACAAAAAAGACAACAGAAGATGTTATTTCCAAGCCAGCCTGATTAATCATCAAAAGCCGAAAAATTATTTTTTCACCTTTATCTAAATACTAGAAAAGCCCATCAGGGCACAAGCACTGTTATATAGGTCTATATATCTATGTTCATGAAAACTCAGGGGGCAGAACCAAAAAATATTGAAAATGATTCAGTTCAAAAAAATTGATCAATGCATCAATGCATAAAGGGAAAGCAAATAATTGTAATTGCTCAAAGAACTATACAATTTTAATCCACAAAGGCAAAAACAGATCTATACACTCTTATGCTGCCACACAGCTTCTGTTGATTTATTTTCGGACACAACAGCTCCCTCTGGTGTTAATTCAGTAAAAGGCACAGAATTTGACAGAAAGCAAGAAAAAAACCTGAATGCAGTAATATAAATTGAATAAGTTAGTGTATTATTAGTAATTCCTACACATATAGTAGTTTGGGTGACAAAATTGCAACTAAAATAGGTTTTATTAGCCAAAACACCATTATTATTTTCTCCACTTGGGGGCCACTACGCTACTGCAGTGATCACATGACCATGATGTCATCACCCATAACAGAGCGTCTCCATGACGCTCGCTGTAGGCAGGACTGCTGGATGATTGAAACTGATGGAAAAGTGTGGAAACAACAAATTTAGGGCCCCTTGAACCACCAAAAGTGGCTCTGTCTCCCCTTTGTGACAATGTAAGTACCCTGTGCAAATTTGGCGGTCGTAGGCCACCCAGATTCCTCAATCCTAAAGGTGAAAGAAATAGCTAAAGAAACATGAACTATATATAAATATAGATTATAAATTTACATAAAAAATTGTGTTTCAATTTTGAAACAGAATGAAGAAAATGATTGGACCTAAGTTTAATGCCTTTTGAATTGTCCTATTCTATGAGATTTTTCCAAGATGCATCCAACATTTCTCAGATGCACAAGAAAAAAATGAAGGGAAAAAAAAAGGATTAGAAAAAATTATTTAATAACTTTGAAGACCATTATTTAAAAGTGAAAGTGACTATCACTACTAAAAACATTAAAACCCAAAAAATGAATTTTTGATGTCGCAAGATCTATAGCTCTTCCCTGACCAGGACTGAACCGATATTCCAGTAAAAAAGGGGGTACCTCAACCCCAGTCAAATTAATCATCCTTCAATGTGGCTGTAATAATTTAAATTAATGTAAAGATCCAACTTTTTTGTCACCTGAGTGTGAATTATTGGTTCGTTTTTTAACATTAATTTTATCAAATTGTGATTTCGTCATTTTTATGATTACACAACTTAAAAGGAGTTTGTTAAAAAGGTTTTAAATACTGAATGAATCACCATTCTGAAAAAAGTTTTCGAAATAAAATCAATAACAAAATAAATAGCAACTACCAGGATTGTCCAGACATGTTAAACCTGCACAGTGATTGCATCTTTCTGATTAGTAGACCTGTGTCTTTTAAAATTTAAATGATTGGAAAAAAAAATGGCGACAATAGTGAAAATGGCACTTTGTGACTCATGATAGCTGATGAAGAGTCATCTTTTCTACATTCAACATGGAAAACATAGAGGCTGTTTGATTAGTCAGATGCATAATCCTTTCGTTTGCTTGTCACCAACAAGCGGGATTAGTCTCCTTAAATCAAATTAACATTGAAAGTATAGGGTATGATCATGACAAATCATCAGCATGATGACACACAAAGTGCCATTTTCACAGTGCAGCAGTCCACTCTAAAAGTTATGCATATCAAATTTCCTGGCTGTAAAGGACATCCCCCAAGAAATGCGGGAATATACTTAAATCCTGACATGTATCCGGCACATGGCTGAATCTGGTTCAGGAAACTGGTGAGTGGAATCAACCATAATACACGACACGTATGATAAAACATATATTGACGTCATTAAGCATACTCAAATTCTGCTGATGGGTCAAACATAAGGCCAGACACAATTAATTCTTAGCTTATGGATTGAATCAAACCAACAGATTTTCTGCCTATGTGAAAAAAGAGCTTACCCAATAACCCCAATTTTTATTAAATTGACATTGTAAAAAATTTATATTACAGTTTTTTCGTCCGACCGACCCCAGAAAAAGTCCCTTGAGAAGATCCGAGAAGCTAAAAATAATTCATGTCTGGCCTAAACTTCATCAAAGCATCATCCAAGAACTAAATTTAAAAGAAACAACAGGAATCAGGGGTAAAATAAAAATGCATAATGATTAAAAACAACTCTAGCGTGCAATGGCAAAACCTAGTAAGTCACATTTCAAATTGACCTAAGGTTTACTATGTTTTTCCCTTGGAGAAGAAGATGGCTGGTGGACTTACTAGGATTTGCCAGTGTCTTTCTGGGAACATGGAGCACTTCTATATCAAAATTGAGAAAATAAATAGAAACATGCCTTTAAAAAGGCACTTTTTGACCTTAGGTCAATGTGACCCAAAACATGACTTACTAGAACAGGACACATGACACAAATCAAGTGTTTGATATATATCTGGTCTAAAAGAAGGCTTTCAAAAGTAGTTCAATGACAAGTTGCCGGGAGGGGGGGGGAGGAATTAGAATATAAATGTGAAAAGTTACCTATTTATAATATATATAATACAATGCTGCACTTACCAAGTCCAGTTAACAATAATGGCAGGAACTAGTCAAATCGCAAGTTTCTCTTGAGCAAAAGTCCAACTAAGATGTCATTCAGATGAGACGTCAATAAGCGGCCCCTTGTAACAGTGTGTATGCTGTGTTGATGGCCGAACCATAATAATACATGCAATTGAAGGCTGCTAATCTCTCAGGCATGAAAACTTACTGAGGCCAAGGACTGAAGGAGGGAAAACAGATCATCCTTCAGTTCATCTCATCAGACAAACCTTACATCCAACACAATCGCAACATGCCTCTTCCGAACAAACTATTGCTCTTTCTTTTAGGTAAGTAACAATCTATTATATTTTCAATTTAACAAATCAAATTGATTTATTTAGCATTCAACATATAATCATAACATGCCTCTTCCAAACAAACTATCAATGCTCTTTCTTTTAGGTTAGTTACAACCTATTATATTTTCAATTTAACAAATCAAATTGATTTATTTAGCATTCAACATATAATCATAACATGCCTCTTCCAAACAAACTATTAATGCTCTTTCTTTTAGGTTAGTTACAACCTATTATATTTTCAATTTAACAAATCCAATTGGTTTATTTTGCATTCAACACAATCTCAACATGCCTCTTCCAAACAAACTATTAATGCTCTTTCTTTTAGGTTAGTTACAACCTATTATATTTTCAATTTAACAAATCCAATTGGTTTATTTTGCATTCAACACAATCTCAACATGCCTCTTCCAAACAAACTATTAATGCTCTTTCTTTTAGGTTAGTTACAACCTATTATATTTTCAATTTAACAAATCCAATTGGTTTATTTTGCATTCAACACAATCTCAACATGCCTCTTCCAAACAAACTATTAATGCTCTTTCTTTTAGGTTAGTTACAACCTATTATATTTTCAATTTAACAAATCCAATTGGTTTATTTTGCATTCAACACAATCGCAACATGCCTCTTCCGAAGAAGTTATTGCTCTTTCTTTTAGGTAAGTAACAATCTACTATATTTTCAATTTAACAAATCCAATTGGTTTATTTTGCATTCAACACAATCGCAACATGCCTCTTCCAAACAAACTATCAATGCTCTTTCTTTTAGGCAAGTTACATACCATCTATTATATTTTTCATTTGAAAATACACTGCTCAACACAAATTAAGGGAGCAATGGTTTTTTTCATTATTGTTGCTAGTTATAGCTGTTTCAGCAAGATATTATGGATCAAATGATTAACCATAACTGACACAAACATAACCTTTTAAGCCAGTTACATCAGAAGACCAAGTTGAAAGTTTAATTTGAAACTGTTTGGACTGCTAATCCGCAAAAAGCTCTAAATAATGTGAGCTGTACATGTATTGTACTTTCAATGCAGGGCAATTCCGTAAAGTATATATATTAAGTAATGGTAATCAAGAGGCCTCCCTGATGCTCTAAAAACACTTTGGGCATCAATTTGTGGTGTCAGCTTCTCGTATAGGTTGAGCTCTGCGCACATTAAATGAAAAAAAAAATTGGTATGATTAAGTGCCCTAAAGAGTTTCTGAAGTGTGATTAGGTAGCTTGATGAATGAAATTTATTTTCTGCTGCTAAAAATCTGTTAATGAAGACTTCTTCATTACTATTGCCTTATTAGATTACAGGCATGTCATTTTCAAACTTTTTAAAAAATGCACTGTTCAAAGTCCACCAATTATTATTTAGCCTAATCTAATCGCATTTTTGTAGGTGTTCGAGGGGCGTTCAGAAAGTTCTAGGCTTTTTTTTATATAGACACTTATTTTCAATCCAGAACTATGCATTTTTCACGGTGGCAGCTCACTGCTGCTGTCCCTTGTGCAGGATGCAAAGTATGAACTATGTGTGCAAAAATTATTATACCACTGAATCAAATATCAGTTATACCTGAGCAGGGAACTACCATACATAGAGGCAAACAGCATGGACAAATTTGTGCAAAATCAACTAATATATGTAAAACTTCAGCAAATGTTTTGGCCGTCTTTTCACTTATTTATCATTTTAAGTTCCAACTGATATGATAACATATCCTGCGCTGAAATTCTCAAAACACTTTCTTCTAAAAAAAATAAACATAATTTATTTCTGAACAGATAAGTTTTTTTAGAATCTGTCTTATTCAAACTTCCTACTTCAGGCTTTCAAAGAGGCATGCAGTTGGCAACAGCAATAAAGATGCGCAGAAACGTCAAAAAGACTTATCGACTTTCGCATGCATAAAAAATTAGAAAAACTCTTAAAAGAAAACCAAGGTGTTTAAATTATTTTGAGAATGTGCACTGAGCATCATTAAAAATGCAGCCATGTTAAACAACAAAGTTTTCTAAGTTCTTGTTGCACAATAGTTATATTATTTGGCAGACCTCATACTTGTATGGTCTTAAAAAGGATACTGGAAAAATGCTTGAAAAAAATGGTCGACTTCTTCGAGACACATGTGCTCATTTTAGTGAAATATGTTTGAAACATAGGTGCAGACTGTGCTTCACTGCCAGTGGCGCAACTGCGGACTCTGGAGCGGGGCTTGTCCGATGGGACAAATCTTATGAAAACTTTACATGACAGGCACAAGACTTCTAAAAGTTGTCCCGTGGAAGTTTTGAAAAATTATTGAGGATAAAGCATAGAACTCTAAATGTACGCTTCAGAATCTGGAAATGAAGCATACAAACAAAAACTATTGAAGTAAAGGGTTTTTACGCATACCCAGGATAGAAACACACATATATGGAATTCATTCCATTTCATTATTCTAGAAAATTTGAATGAAATGTCTTAAAATGGCCCCTTTAGGGGGCAGTTCAGCATGACACTAAAATTCATCATCTTTAATTTTGGTTGGGTCAAATATCTCTTTTTCTCTACCCTATCAGGCAAGTAAAATGGTAAGCTTTCCTGTCTAATAAAAAGATATTGTGGAAAAACAGCAAGGTTATTGAAATTATATCTAATGATCACAGGATCTTGAAATTTTGCGCCTTGCCATTCTGACAGTAGCCACAGTGATTCAATTTGACACAAAAGCTTTTCTCCTAGAGATCCGTAAATTTCATGAATTAATGGCAACTTCGTACGAAGTGTGTGCAAACTTTATCTTGATACTTCGAGAGAAAGTATTATTTTTAGTGATTTTGCATTGTTCCTTTATAATGCTTGTCAGAATATTTAATATTTCATTCTCATTTTAAAACAGATCTTGTTATTTCAGATAACTGGTGTAACTTGCTGACAATTCAAACATGTGCTTGATTGTTAAAAGTCTACTGGAAGCATGAATGCAATCTGAGATTGTCAAATGTGATCATTGTGCAGAGATAGCATGAGTTTTCTTAGAATAAATTCAACAAGCATGACCTTATACTGAGAGAGGACTGTCTACAAGTCGACCGCTATTGATTTCCACCTCGGGTAGGGTGCATCATGTGCCCCTTATATCTTCAAAATATCATGCAGTTTTGCTGTATTGTTCCTTAATGTCACAAAAGTAGCCCTGTACATATTTTTTGAAAAAAATTGCAATGTCTAAGGGTGGCACTACAGCCTTGTAATTTGAGCATATGGTATTATTTTGCCGTTTCGCGGTTGTGAATAATATTTTCAGTTTTTATTTTATAGACTTATAGATGGTGCAGTTAGATTTCTTGGAATAACAGCTTCAATTTGAATACTAACTTCAATGGTTTCCACTTAGGAGAAGTTGTGTTTGTGCAGTGATATTTTCTTTTTTGAATTATTGAAATGTGATAAATCTAAAAAACAATGTTAATATGACTTTCGGAACTCAGAGAAGTCTCTAAACTGAGGAAGTGATCTACCACATCATTTAATAAAACCTTGATGGAATTATAAGAAAAAGATATGGCAGAACGACGTTGCATTAAAGTGACTTATTTCTCATGTTTACATGTATTTAAAGCAAATTTGTATATTTGGATATTATTGACTAGATATTTGAAAAACATGTGTGCCTTATACTTTATTCCAATGAAGATGTGACAGTTGTGCAAAAAGAGACCTTTTAAGCAGTTCTTTCAAAACATTTTTTCACCATAGTCTGAAACTTTCTACTTTCGGAATTTCCTCAAAGTGAAAAACGTTCAGAAATATAGCTTTCTACCATTCAAATTGAAGCTTATTTTCTTCTAAGAACAATGGTATATGAATCAAATTCCAGAATCAAACGATAAGCTAGATATTTCTAACCGCGATTATACAAAACATCACTTTTTGTCATTTTTGGACCAAACTTTAATGCAATTGTGCCACCCTAAGACCACGACCAATCTTATTGAAATTTTGCAGAATGTCTTTTTACTGGCAATGGAATAATATGGCAAAAGTGCAAATGAATACGACAATTTAAGGGGCAGACGATGCACCCTAACCTCGGGGGAATATCCGCGAGCTCCAATGAGTGGTCAACAGAAACTGAATGTGGAAGAAACCACTACTATCTCAGCATTTGGTGACGGCCTAGTTTGTTTCCATAAACTCTCGTAAGTGTGTAGTCTGACTTCGGTTAACATCGATTTTAAGCAGAAAGCTTGTGAATATCAATTTTTTTTTATCAATCAGGATGTTAACATTGTGGCCCAAAAACAACACAGTAAAGATGGCACCACTTCTGGCATAGAACAAACACTCTGTTGAGTGTTACACAGCCTATACAAAATTGTAAACTATTCTGTTGTCCTGGTTACTCTATCTCCACAAAGTGACTGAATAAATACCCATTTCTATTTATATAGCTTGTGAATAAGAGACAGAGCATTCTTTTTGGACACTTTCTGACAACTCTTTAACATGCATAATTCTGATGAGTAAAATCATCCCTTTCTGTAACAAAAGGCAAAGTTACAGTTACAAAACAGTTTCTTTTTCCCAACCAGCAGCCATGCTTTTTTTAAGTAGTCTGGCATAGTAATACAGACAGGTGTCGTCCGACCTGATCTTGTGGTCCTAAATATATAAATGTTGACCAAATTCCATTTTCCAGGGACCGTCAGCATACTGCTGTAACTTTTCAATTAAATTCAATTGAATTCAATTTCAATTTCAATTTCAACTCAATTTATTGCACACTAAAAACAAAAATATACATTGCCATGGTTCATAAAAGAATTGTTGTAGGCTTAGAGATGTATGCGCCATTACCAATGAAAGAAGGCACTGGCTATTCGCCGAGCCGGGCTCGGTCTATAGCGCTGCAGATTGCTATAGACCGAGCTAGCTTGTTCTATAGCAACATTGCTATCCGCCGAGCCCAGGGAGCGATCGGTAATTTCAATTGACATAAAATGCAGAAATAAAAGTTTCAAAATCTCTAAAAGATGTTCAAAATGCTTTTATTTAGTGTTTAAGATTGTAGCTGACCAAGGTAAGTGGTTTTTTATTAACATTTGTGAGGAAATATACGTTTTCCAAAGTTAAATAAGCTTAGATAAATACAGATACATTCAATGACTGCTCCCTCCAGTTCTCCCGCCATACCCAGGGGGCCAGTGAGGTTGACCAGACACGGGCTGCTGTAAAAGGTTGTGGGGTATGGTTGGATTCCTAAGACCCTCAGCTATCACCTCCAGGTTCACAACCTCGCCAACCGGCTGCTCAATCCCGGCAATTCAAGATGGCGTCCAAGATGGCCGCCGTTCTTTGAAATCTCTCTATCTCGGTCAATAACGATCTGATGTGAGAGTGTGATAGGTCTATTTTGGGGGTTTTGGGGTCACAGAATTCATTGAAATGCATTTCAACACTCTCCAGGCCACCTAACATCATATATTAGACACATTGGGCATTTTTGCTGAGACAATCATCAGTATACGGGACACTGATGTTTCAGTTGCATGTATGACTTAAAATAAAATGTGTCATTTATTCATTTGCTGAAAAGTGAGTTCTGTCCAGATGGTCAGTAACAGCATTGGCCCATAAAGTAAATATCTATCTATCAGTCTGTTATGCAACAGTATGACTGATATCATCTGACATTACAAACAACAACATGTGCTGTATGTAAAGTGGTGTTCAGATTCAGATTCAATAATGATTTTTTATTCACATAAAGCATAAATTGGTAAAAAAATACAAAATTAATGGTACTAATCAATATAGTAATATGTTGCTTTATGTTGGTTGAACCCTTTATGACAATGCCAGTATCACTACCAAGGGGTCAACCAGACAGTTCTATAATTATTGTACACTAAAAAAACAAGTAACTCCTACAGCCATCAAGAACTTCATTGATAGCAATCTTTATTTTATAGCGGTAGGTAGACATTGACTGAGAATAATGCATGGAACTGTACTATATATCACTCTAAGACATTTTAAACCAAGTTAGTTTCTATAAATTACCAAATGGTATTTCCACAGCCATGGTTGTTTTTGCATAAACAATTGATTTTTCACCATGTGTTACTAAACATTTTGGTAATTCCACAAACCCTTATATAAGGACTGATATGGAAGACAAACCAAGATAGAAAACCATTCATGGTTTTTGTGAGGGACTTTAAAATAGAGTGTATAAAGAAGTTGTGTGGTTTATGTGCAACATTGGCAATTCATTTCTGCATCTGGATAGACCTACAACATTGTCATGAAGCATCCCTGATGAACAGTTCCTGAACCTTTCATAACATGGTGTAATATATGTCAAGAAATAGGCTATTCCAAGCTTGGTGAGGCCAGACAGCCATTTGTGAATTATCAAAACAAATCTATTGATGCCATATCCTGGAAAGGTGTTAAATAACAAAAATATGAAGCAATTAGCAACTTGTAAGTAGTGTGCTCACACTTTTTTTGCCACTGTGCACTATTATTTACACCAACAGATACAAGTTTTGCAAATGTTTGACTTTCTACAAAGATGTCTGTCATTTGTCAGTCTTTGCAAATGTGTTGCCATGCTCTAGGATACTGCCTTAGTCTAATTTCTGTCAATGTTCAGCTTTCTCAGTGTACCAGGTGCAGATGAAAGCTATGTTAGATGCTCACTGCAACCAATGTAACACAAACTTGGTTGCCAAAATGTATTGCAAACTGTCCCTCTACCATGACTGATGAATAGTTTTATGGCTTTAATTGCCAAACTTAATCTGTATAAGATCCTGTATCAATCCTGCAATGAGAATCTGATTTTCAACAAAGAGGTTTGTGTCTCATTGTTGGATTGGCAGTTCATATGCTGAATCATATAGAATTTCTCTCTTATTTCGCTGGCTGGGGTAATGTCAGCTTTGAAATTATTCATACATTGACTGTGTGGTAACTAACACATCATTAGCTACAAAATCTACCTGCACTAACCAATTCTACACTTATTTTAGTTGCTTGACAAGATTTATCATTACCTCTGGACCAATTTCTGTGACAACTTAACGATTGAGTCTTTCTCCAAAGTACCATATCTTTGTAAATGTGTCATAGTATTCCTTGTTATGATGCAGATCAGTTTCTTCCTGGTAGGGGACTTGACTTGGATTCAATCCATCAAGGATTCAGACTGTTGCCAACTTTAGCAAGGCTTTTGACGCCGTGCCACACCTACGACTACTCAAGTCCTTTGGAATCACTGGCAGAAACAAGAGATGGATTGCAGAGTTCCTTAAAGGCAGGCACCAAAAGGTTGTCGTAAACGGTGAGAGCTCAGAAACCAGGGAAGTCACCTCTTGAGTGCCCCAAGGGACAGTTTTGGGACCCCTGTTATTTTTACTTTACATTAACGACATCGAGAAGGGATTATCATCACCCATGAGACTATTTGCGGATGATAGTGCCGTGTACAGAAGAATTGATGGAGAGAGCGACGCACATGCCCTCCAATTGGGCCTCTTCAAGCTCCAGGAATGGGCTGAGAAATGGCAGATGCAATTCAACGTCAAGAAGTGTAAGACTCTAACAATCACAAGGAAGACTAGAAACCGAGTCAACTTCTCATACCACATGTCAACTCTATCTATCTATCTATCTATCTATCTTTCAACAGAATAGAACAAGTCCAAAGACGTGCAACAAGATTCGTACTAAACAACTATGAATACAGCCACAGCACAGGAATTACAACTCAGATCAGAGAAACTCTCCACTGGCCAACACTACAACATCATAGAGCCTTCAATGAACTGAACATCTTCTACAAGACGAGAAACAACCTGATCAAGTGTCCCTTCCCACCGTAGGTCAAGCCATCATCATCCCATCCACATAGATACCTCCATATCCAGTGTCTCCACTCAGCGGCATATCTACACAGCTGCTACCCAAGAACAATTCGGCCCTGGAACTCCCTCCCAGTCAAGATCACCAGCTCCCCGAGTCCTGATGCCTTCTCAAATAGTGTCATAAACTACATCAAAGATATGACATGGTGCAGAGTCAACAACATCTGGACACTCACCAACTTACTGCCAAACATGATTTTAATCTGCACCTTCGCAATTTGATTGTACATGGAAGACATGTCCAACGTACCTGACCGCACTTGCACCACCCGATACGGCTGACAGCTATTTAAGGTTCAAGATTGAAGATTGAAGATAAATTAAAGGTACAGATTTTTGGGGAAATTTTGTGCCGCAAACTGCTTTGAAGGACATTTCATTCCTAAAATAGATTTTTTCTTGATATTGTGAAGATTATACATAATCCTGAAATTGGTATATTTTGCTGTACTTCGGCTTCATGAGTATTATTTCTACTGATAATTAAATTACTCAGGTAATTTTCATTATTATGAGACCATTTCAACATTTTCTAGAGACTTCAATAGATATAGTAATCAGCAAAAAGACAAAATATACTGATGTAGTGGCCTTTTTAACAGAGGTTGTGCCTTGCAATTACAGCTACTTTTTTGCCAATCCTGTGATCCCGATGCTAGTGGCCTAGTCGCAGATGTAAAAATAGCTTATCAACATTTCACATATAAGTAAAAATGACTTTTCATTGAAATGCAGATTTTGATCATTGTGCCTTCCATTTTGGAACATTCTTTGACAATCAATCTGTGTTCACTTTGCTCTTCAAGTGAACTACTGCAGCAACTTGTGTGTTCTATAATGTCTGAAAAATGTTGTTTGGTGTGGCTTGGCAAAGCATAGTTATCAGGAACATGAAAAAAACCACTTATTATAAAATTACATAAGATCACAGGATGTATTGTTGCAAATGATCATCCTTAAGAAATTAGTTCTTAAACTGTTATTAAACTAAGTCAATATTTCATACCTTTTATTGTCTAGCTCGACAAATCATATGCAATCAAAACATTGCCTTCAAGTGTTCCGATAATTATCTCAATAAAATGACCAATATGCTTTATACATGATGTTAGGTGGCCTGGAGAGTGTTGAAATGCATTTCAATGAATTCTGTGACCCCAAAAACCCCAAAATAGACCTATCACACTCTCACATCAGATCATTATTGACCGAGATGGAGAGATTACAAGGAACGGCGGCCATCTTGGACGCCATCTTGAATTGCCGGGATTGAGCAGCCGGTTGGCAAGGTTGTGAACCTGGAGGTGATAGCTGAGGGTCTTAGGAATCCAACCATACCCCACAACCTTTTACAGCAGCCCGTGTCTGGTGAACAGAAATATTGGGCCCTGGCCACCTGGGTACCAGGGGAGCCCAGTTTGCTTACCCAGCGGGAAGCATAGATCCTGGCTGGTTGTCAATGCTTGCCTGAGCGCAACCCAGCGGCGGCTCGGCCATGTGCCAAAACGATCGTTTTGATTTTGAAGTAAGATTAAGACATTTTAAAGGCAAAACAGCTTGTAAATTGTATTGGGCTCGGTAAATAGCAATGTTTCTGCTGCAGAACGAGCCCGGCTCGGTCAATAGACACGTTTCTATTGACCGAGCTGGCTCTGTCATTAGCAATCAAGTTGCTACTGACAGAGCCAGGCTGGGTGGATAGGAATAAGATAGCTATTGGCCGAGCCGGCCAGGCTCGGCCAATAGCAAATTTCTTGCTATTGGCAGAGCCCGGCTCGGTAAATAGCCTCGGCCATGAAAGAATAAAACAGCAATATAATGAAAACTTAGTCGGTGATAGATTTGTAAAGAAAATAATAAACTTATTAATATCTACACAATATCTATTTACAATACTACTTTACATCATCCCAT
This sequence comes from Platynereis dumerilii, assembly GCA_026936325.1. NCBI lineage: Eukaryota > Metazoa > Annelida > Polychaeta > Phyllodocida > Nereididae > Platynereis > Platynereis dumerilii. Next base: position 33,440,145 of record JAPTHN010000005.1, read on the forward strand.
TCCAAGCACACACCAAACTGTAAGTAAGTAATATTAATAAAATATACAGTCATCATAAATTATTAACTAATTGAAAGTCAAAATTAAGGTTAAGGTACTGCCTCTAGTTGCCCCACATTTGAGGCTGCCAAATCACATTTACTACCCCTTAGGTTGGATGGGAAAATCTAACCAGACAGCCCCGCAAAGGCACCCAGAGACAGCTGTGAAGCATCTTTTCTCTCATATCTTGATTTTATACAAATGCTATATCCATTTAGGTGATTTGGGCCTGATGCCGACAATGTTCAGTTATGCAGGGAGCATGTTCAACACCATGACCAAGGACATCGGAGGATAAACATCACATAATGATGCAAACGCTATTTGAAAGCCAATCTTACTGAGATGAGATTCACATGCCATAGACGGAGGGACATTTTTATTTAACCAATCATATATGACTTGTATGAGATTCCTGTATATTTTTGAAGATTTTTGACATTCCACATGCAGTTAACATTACCTAGATGAGAATCACATACATAGCTGAAGATGCATTTTATTTATGATCCTTCACTTAAATGAAATTCACAAACTATCAATGGGTTGGTCTTTTACAAGGAGGTAGAGCCCAGACTCCATGAGTCCCTCTATAAGCCGATGACACTCAGTGTCAGAGGGACTCCTTGAATTGGATTGTTCGGATTCTCCAAAAATGTTAACTGATTGGTTACATAATGTTTTTATAAACATTGGTCATTGCCAAATAATTCTAACTGATTGGTTAGGTAACTTTTCATAAACATCAATTTTTGTTTATATTTTTTGCAACTAATTATCAAAACTAGTTTTGTCACTTTGTTCTGTTCCTCCCATTGTCAGGGCCGTATTAACCTATGGGCAAACGGGGCAGTTGCCCCGGGCCCATGACCTCAGGGGGGCCCATGATGAAGCTGAAATGAGTTGCGACATTAAAGAAAGTACATCGGTTAACTGGTGTGGGAATATATACTTTTCAGAATTTATAGTTTTTTGGGCGCAAGGGGGCCCATTAGAAGCAGTTTGCCCAGGGCCCAGAAATGCGCTAATACGGCCCTGCCCATTGTTACTGTATTTATAACATGCAGAGGCGTTGATAACATAAAATTATTTATAAAAATTCATTTTGTTATCCAATGTTGCATGCTGCTTGTCGCTGTTTACATGGCCAGTTCCAGTAGACTGGGTAGAGCCCATTTCAAATCCCAGACGACCTATTTTGGGTCACCAGGTATGATTTAAGTTTTTTTCTTGAAGGAAGGAATACTGCAAAAGTGGCCAATTTTATCCTCAACCCCAATCCAGAGAGTTGGCACCTGAAATCCTACAGACTATTTACTGATTTCCAGTTTGCAAAGTGGCATGTGTAGCTTATTGGAGTTTCTTGTCGTTCTTGCAGCAAAATCAGAGTTGCGCTTGGACAAGTCAGTCACAAACAGTCAGTGTAGATGAGGCTGGTGTTGCCCCACCACTTTTAATTTTTCCCCAGACATCTTCCATGAAATTTGGCCACTATTTGCCCCACCACTGCAAAATGAAACTGACAGTGTCAGTCTGACACCCCTGATGAATAGACAAGGGAGAGGATAAAGTAGTCTGAATTCAGGAAACTTTGTGAATTTGTCAAGTTATCAACAGTTTTAGTTGTTTGTTGCTGTTTCAGATAAACAGCTTTAGGGTAAGGTGGGGGAAATTCGCATCCCCCCCCCCTTTTCTCATAATATTCTTGCTCAGTCCCTCGCCTTTATGAATAACATAAATTCTATTTCAGGGAAGGATAGATAGTATACATCTAAACATGTCTGGAAACTTACTTATGCTTTAATTCGACTTACTTATCCTTTGATTCGACTTACTTATGCTTTGACTCGACACCTATTAGCCGACATTTTAATATCAATGTTCAATCTCACGGGTCGGATTTGCCCCAGAAGTGTGACTTACAGAGTATATCTCCGATCTTGTGGTTATATGTTTTAACATTAGAATCAGCGTGGATGAATTTGCCCCATCGACAACTGTGTTATTTTCTAAATATGCATTATGTTGATTGGTGAAATCTTTTATACATTTAAAGTCATCGAGTAAATGTTGCTATTGATGACAGTAAGTAATGTGTTCTTTTCAGCTTTTCAGCTTTTCAAATAAAACTATGTTAAAGCCTAATCTCTGTGTTTTTAGTACCTTCCAGACACAGTAGCACTAATCTGCACGAGAAACATGTATTGTCAATTATATTTTGGGCCAGTAGGAAATTTTTCCTCCTCAAGGGGGCGATTTGCCCTACCTTGCCCTACTGTATGTATGCTCTTTTAAAAATATCTTTAATTTAATTAATTTCTGGATATATGCATTTTAGAAAACTTAGTTCATCTTCTCAAAACTTCCTAGTTCTTAGTTTATCTTCTTCAAACTTCCTGGTTAGGCTAACAAAGACGCAGTTGGCAACAAAAATTTGTATTGCCTTTATATAATATGTCACAAAGACTGATCGACTTTCTCATGCATACAAATTTAGTAAACTGTCGAAAGAATGCCAAGGGGATAAACATCAAAAAAGTGGAAAAGAATAAGACCTAAATGAACTAAATAAAAGCTCTAAGAATTTGTAGATGTTTTATGACCCTTATGTATTTCTGGAGGTGTCATTAATCCTCAAATTGTAGGTTTGTCTTGTTAGTGCCTGTCCATGTCTAAATGCAAATGTTTTTTTTTAGGAGACCGCCAAACAGAGAGTTTCAGCAGACTTTACAATTAGTCCGGCAGAAAAATGAAGATTTTTGGCCTGACCCAAAAGTCCCTGATATAGTTGTTTTTACTTTGGATTGTTATTCTGTAGGGTCCAGGCTAACATTTCTTGGGTGATGTGAAACTCTCACCATTGGGCAATTAGGACAATCCAAGATTGCATCCCAAGATGGCATCCCAAGATGGCCGCCGATGCCAAAATGCCCATATCTCAGCCCCTAATTACAGTGGGAAGTTAAAATCATTTTTAGGGTTTCAATTACAGGCATTATAAAGTGATTGGATTGATTTTAAGACACATAAAACTGGAAATATTGATATGCTATAAGCCCAAATCCAAATTTTCTGCATAATACTGAGTTGGCTCAGAGAAAATGCATTCACAGAGTGAATAAAAGCATGAAAATTAATGCAGAGTGGCATAGGGATCTATTGATTTAATTGAGGGGGAGAAGGAGGCCAATTCAAAATATTCATGCAGGTGAAAAATCCAATATGGTGTCCAGAATGGCCGTTTAACATGACATATATTTACCTAAGTAAAGAATTTTTGTGTCAAGAAGGAGGTTACATTACATACGTCAGCCTAAAGCAAAATTGGCCTAAGTCATTTTTGACAATTGTTGGCAAACAGCCAAAAACTGACTTAGGCTAATTTGGTTTTGTACAACCATAATGACTTAGGCCAAAAATTGTTTAGTGATCTAGCTGTGTTATTAAGCATATTTCCATAAAATTATTGAATGAAATGGGAGGAATTATGACCGAAAAATACTGGTGATATCCGCTAAAATCAGTCAGGGTTAGGGTTAGGGTCCAAAGGATTTAGGCCGTTTGCATGAAAATTAAATAGGGGTTTTGAGGTGCTTGTCATTCATTTAGGAGTCCAAATTTTTTTTACACTTGTATTATCTCAAGGGCCTTCCTGTGGTAACAAATAGGGAAAATGGCCTAAGTCTGACTTAGGCCAATTTTGCTTTAGGCTGACGATTTGTGACACATTAAACTAGCAGACATTGATGCATGTTAGATAAATACAGTTACATCTTCAGCAAGCCTGTTCAAGAATGAGCCTTTCTTAACTCCCCAAAATGGCTGCCATGCCTTAGTAGGTCACCAGAGGCACTGAACCATGACTTCATCTGGTTGCAATTGTTAGATTGACAGTCAACATGTATGGGTGCCCATGGTGAAGTCACCTGAGCGTTTCCTGTTTCATCGACACATTGGCTTGGAGAAAGCACATGTCTCAGAAAAAGATAAATTTATTAAAAATCAACTTGCTGTCAGCAATAAAAAACCACTAAGAACTATGTATGTAGTCACTGTGGGCCAAAGCTATGCATTTAGTATAACCTTGAAATTAACATCTTCGATATTTAAATAACTGTCTCCACAATTTCAACGAGAGTTTGGTAAAAATTCTGTGTTGACATGGTCATAGGAGAATTTCATTCAAGAAATATACCATGCAATGCAACAATAATAAATGAACGGTTCCATGTGGATTATAATAAGACCAAATGGGTATGGTGGTATTTTGAGATGTACTCCACGAGTTGAAGATATCCTGAGTCCTCTGTACCCACGAGTGCGTCAGGATATCTTCACGAGTGGGAGTACATCTCAAAATACCACCATACAACCATTTGGTCTTATTTATACCCCATTATGTAACTCCAAAGAAAGTTGAACTTCACTGAGGTGATCTTTACTCAACAGCTGCATCAGCCAATCAGAGCACAGATGGGCAGTTTTACGGTATTTGCACTCGACCGATTTTCCATGTTTATGCAATTATTACGCAAAAAGTATGATAGGTGTATCAAAATTTCGGGCAGTGGCAATCTTGTCCTACACTGACATATTAATGCACCATATTTTACCCTTCTGCAATGCTTTGTTTCGAAGCTGTAAGGAATTAAGGACAAATTTTGACACATTTTTACGTCTCACAGACTTTTTTGCCATTTTCATGGATGAACAGAAGAAAATATTCAATCAGTTGTGATTCATGTTAATGATACCTTTCTGGACCTACGGCTTGGGTATAAAATACAACAGGTTTCATGTGAATAAGTTATATACAACATGACTTAGGTCCTAAGATGTAAAAAATGGCAGATGTCAAAAATTTTGTTTTTGACGGACCATCAGTTGCTTTATATGCTGTTATGAGTAAGTATCAAAGAATGTGTACACTGTTTGTGTAAATTTTGAAGCTTGAGACATATCTGAAGGTAAAACAGAAACATTTGTTTCACTAACCGTAATAGGTTTTCAGAATGTGAGGCTTGAATGTGATGTCAAAAAAAGCATGTCCTCTCCAACCCATAGAAAAAACACTAAGTGTTTTGTAGGAAAAACAAGTTATTTGTGTATCTTTTGCTCAATCATGTGCCCTTACAAGTATGTGACAAATACAAGTTAAAAAGATATCCAGGCCATGTACATGCATTTTCTTAGAAATTAAAATCTGTGATGTCAAAAAATGTCCTCTCCAACCCATCAGAAATTTTGCTCTGATTTGTGCGTTTTAACACTGGATTCATTGAAGAAACGGCCATGTTTATACAAACTTAGTGAACCTGGATGCATAAAAAGGTTTTTTATAAGTATTGAAAATGTCAAATATATTATCTTTTGTTATCTATTACACTATTTTGAGAAAATCATAATTGAGAAAAAAGTTGATTTATTTGTGTCATATATCAATATAATTGTAATTTTTCGCTATTAACTGAATGACTTTAAAGGATAATAACCAAATATCTTGTTAATGGAGCCATCAAAGATGATTTTTCCAAAGGCGCCTAATTTTTGGTCATTTTCTGCAGTTTTTTGCTCCAAAACACTATGTTAGACACAGCTGAACACCATGGGTTTCAATCGTACAGTAACAAAACTTGACATGGGGTTAATAGGATACCTAGGGATTATTGACCATGGAAATCATGTGTCTTTTGAGACTAGTACCCTACTCAACAGAAACTTTCAGGGTAATGGCAAGCACGATTTCTGTAATTTCATAATAAAAATGGTAAAAAAGAAAATTGTGGCATGTTTAATCAAAATTTAAGTTTTGTATTGGTTTTGATGTTCCTATGCAACAATGTGGCTTGATTTCCAAGAATGAGAATGGGTGAAAATTGTTTCTGGACGGATATTTTTCCTGATAAACAGTTTTTTCAAGAATCAACCTGCCTACTTTAAGTAGTGGTATTTTGGTAGTAAACCACCAAATCACTTCAGTCCTCATTGATTATAGAAACAGTAATATGTTAATTTTATGATAGAATGATTGAAATTCTCAAATTTCAAACCCCATGAGACACTTTGAGTGCAAATACTGAAAAACTGCCCAGATAGCAGCTCAAGTGATGATGTCACAATGTTGTGACGTCACCATGAACATGACGTCACAATGGCAAACAATGCAATGACATCATCAACAATGACTAAACCATTGAGTATACAACAGACCATTGAGTATACAACGCAATCCAACATGGGATATATCCACTGCTTTTTCATGTGGAATTGTAAACATTATGGGGTATAAATGGATACCTAAATGTTCAAATGAATAAATCTTAGGCAATAAGTCTCTGGCTCTGCCACACATTCTCGTGTTCTGACAGTGCTTAAAGGGGCCCTGTTACAAGATAGCAACCTGGATTATCTTGTTTAGCAATCACCTGTCTCGAACCTCTGATCAAAATAGTCTAGAATTGAAGACTTGTAGACTTCTAGATATTTCAGGCCGAAATCTTAGTAGTTTGACATAATCTCCAAATTCAAGGTCCATCTTGTGATGTAGGCACAAGCAGTGAATGACTTTTTTCTTTGTTAAATTGCCAAAACGTTGGTTTTTTTTCGAGCTTTTACTTAAGATCAGATCGCAATATAATGGCTCATCACACCTGTGTCAACTGTGTAATTTGTGATGAAAAACGGCTGAATTTCACTTAATATATATTGTTGAATTTAAAATACAATTTATAATTTTTATAATTCAATTTACTTTGTATATTTCAATCATTGATCATTGATTGTATTTGCTGTGCTACTGTGAGAAAGTTCAGTATAACTGTTAAAATAAGCTGTAGAATCTTTAGTTTCTGTGTTCTGGTGAGGTTATTCACAGTTTTTAATATCAGGAAACATACTCCTTATGCTAAATTATGGAGCTGTAAATTCACTTGGAAATAGTCATTTGAACTGTCAAGATGGGAAGTCCATCTAAAAGCTACACATGTCAAAGAGTAATGAATTTGTGAAAGGTCAATTTCCTGGCTGTGCCTAGATGTATATCCATGCTAAGGCTGTTGCACATCCTTATTACTGTTGGCTTGTGCCCATGGAGATGACAACTTAGGTGTAGATTGCTGCACTTTATTAACTCAGCATACAAAGTAGCTGCTGGTAATCTGAAATTTACATAAATCATTGTAAATACATTTGATAAAAATAAGAAATAATGACAAAAGATCATGTGATAAACACTCAAAATTGACAAGTAAAACACTCATAAAGCCATTACAATTAATCATAAATACATGTAAAGAGAAGAGCAGATAAAATGAACGTCGAACCATGTCCTGTACAATGAGATCAACATCTTCAGAAAGAACCAAACTATGTTGCAATGCAAACGCTAAACTGCTTGAACACCAAATACCACCAAACAAGTGTCTAGACATTCTGTAATGGACAATGTCTCCCTGTACATCGTACCATAAGAACCGTAGAGCGTCCCGATCCTTCGGAGGAATGAGAATTTGATTATACATTGCTTCAATATCTGCCTGGATTGCATAAGCATGTTGACGAAATCTCAATATGTCATTCAACAGACGATTGTTCAAATCGGGACCCTGCAGACATTTGTCATTAAGTGACTTGCCATGAAACTTGGATGCACAATCGAAAACCAAACGAACCTTGGCCGGTTTTTTGTCGGACACCACTGCATGATGGGGCAGATACCAAACACCAATCATCTTCTTAACACCCAGAAGAGGGACGACCTCAGCATATGAACAATCCAAAAGTTTGACCACTTCATCATTGTAACGAGACTTCAAACCACGTTTCCCTAGACTGACATTTAAAGACTTGAGCTACAGCTAGATTGCTTGGTAACTGAACATTGCATGTCTTTCCGTGGAAGAGGTATTTCGAAATGTCCATCAACCACCTTCATTTCCTCGTTCCACAGATCGATCACCTGCTTATCATTGACCAATCCTTCATTTTCTACACTCCAAAGACTCTGGACTTGACTCTCAAGTGGACTATTACAGATAAAATGGGAGGTAACATGCTTCGACACTTGACCACCAACTTGAAAAGTCCAACCTAACACAGTCCTACAAGCAAAAGGTTCTCCAGACTTCCCAACTCTGGTTTCAAGAGGAATGAGCAATTCTGCATGATCTTGACCAATTAACAAATCTACAAAATCATCACACTTTGTGAAAGAAAGACCCTTCAAATGGGAGTAACATTCAAGTTCGGCAGTGCGACGAGAAGAGATTGGAATTTTGTCTACAACAATGACATTATGCAATTTTACATGTGAATTCTGATCATGAGAACAAAGATCGAGATCTACCATCTGAGGAAATTTTCTTCGCTCATTAGAAACACTCAATGTATTCAGGTTGTAAGAAACTGTTTTACCACGGATCTGCAATGCATTTACCAATGATCACGAACAGAATGTACCACTGGAAGCTGTATCTAAGAGAGCTCATGTGCCTATTCTAATCATTAACCTTGACATCAACCACAGGTAAGTACACATCAATTCCAACATTTACACTTGCATTTACATGATCAACAGATTGAGTATCAGACACATGTATAACTTGGTGTGGCGTTTTCCACAACCTGGTACTGAACACACACTCTCCTTTCTACATTTTTCAGTGGGGTGATTGTTGTACAAACAGTTGTGTCAAAGTTTATGCTCATTTACCACTTTCAAATGTTCATGAGGTTTCAAGCGCTTAAATTCTTCACAGTAGAATAACTTGTGTTCTAATCCACACAGAACACATTTAAACCTCTATCCACTGCCGAACGAATGAGGTTCCGACTTTGATGCGAATTGACTCTTCTTGGAGGATTTATCTTCGACGTTGACTTTCGGTTTGCTAAAATTATGTAGTTTGTATAACCAAAAGTTATTTATAAACTACATAATTTTACGTAGACGACTATCTAAGGTCTGTTCAATATGATGCCATTTTGGTGATAGAGCAAACTCGTGATGTTCTAAGAAAAGGTGGATTCAATTTGACCAAATTCATTGTCAATGATCCTGAAATCTTGTCACAAATTCCTGTTGATCACAGAGCGAAGGAAGCGAAGGAGTTGACTTCGGAAATGGATAGTAAAGTCTTAGGTACTAAGTGGAATTTTGAGTCTGACATGTTTTCTTTCAGTGTGAAATTTGATGACAAAGTTCCTGTGACTAGGAGATTATTGCTTAGCACTGTAGCTTCTATCTTTGATCCCTTGGGTCTCATCATTCCTGTTGTGGTCACTGGAAAAATCTTGTTTCAAGATGTCAATCGTTTGAAGTTGGATTGGGATTCCGTTGTGCCTCAAGACGTTCTCAACAGATGGTTAGTTTGGATTCATGATGGTCTTCAAAATGTTTATGCTGAGTTAATAAAGTGCATCAATCTACAACTAAGTTGTCATCTCTATTGGCACAAGCCAACATTAATTTATTAATAATGATAACTAGAAAGGCCATGGAGACAATATTAGTTTGAGGTGCGGGGTTTGAAGTGGGCCAGGAGCTTCTTTGAATGAGGATGAACTGGGAGGACAAGGGCGGATCCAGAAAATGTCGGAGGGGGGAGGGGGTTTACGAATGAAAATGTACTAAAAATATCCGGAATTTTTTACAGGCCCTAAACCCTCCCCCCAGGATCCACTACTGGAGGATGGGAAAGGGAGGGGGGGGGGTTGTTGTTTACCTGCTATTCTTATGTGTCACACACTGGTGATCCACAGTGAGCGGCAGTGTGATAGGGTTTGAAGTCGGGTGCAATGATTAGGAAAGTGCGTTTTAAAGGATTTTAATTGCTTTGGATTTGATTTGATATGTTGATAAATATAAAGTTAAATGTATGTAGTCATGTAGTTCCAACATTAACAAAATAATAAGCATTGGATGTAGATTTGCACATAGGCCTATCACAAAATTTTAATGCATACTAAAAGCCTGTTTACAGCATTTTTAATAGATCAGAGGGACAGGTACCTTCTGGCCTATAGGTGTATTTCGGTTCTGGAAAATATCTATTTATAGCCAGTTCAAAGGTCAATCATGCAGGACAAATAACAATGATTGTTATTTGTCCTGCATGAATGACCTTTGAACTGTTTGTCAATGGCATGGAGACAATTAATCTGCATGAGACATTTTTCACTACTTGGTAAATGTGAGGCTGAATATTTGAGAAGTAAGCATGTCTGAATATTGTTCATAGACTGGAGTGCGTGAAAATGCTTGATGACAACACAGAACATCTGAGGCTGTTGGTTTTGTACCTGTGCCTCCCTCCGAAATGCATTGGCTCACTGAGAAGAGCAGGGGGATAGCAGAGCCTGCTATGCCACAAATTTCACACAGAAAGAGACATTCTGCTTCAAGACCTGCCAGTCGTCCTCTTGTAGAGTATGGCAGCGTGGTGTGGGACCCCCACACCCAAACCAACATCGCCGCACTGGAAAAGGTACAGAGAAGAGCGGCAAGGTACGTCTGCGGAGATTATGGAAGAACTAGCAGCGTCACCGAGATGATTAGGAAGTGGCGCCTATTGGCACAGAGAAGAGCAGCGGCCAGAGTTACTATGATCTACAGAATAGTAAATGGCCTACTGGGTATTCCGTCACAGCCCTATCTCCAGCCATCGCCACGTTCTGCATTAAAGTTCATCCTGCCTCACGCCAGAATAAATTGTTACCGGAAGTCGTTCTTCGTAGATGGAGTGAGATCCTGGAACACCTTGGACGAAAAAACTAGATCATGCAGCTCCCTAGAATCATTTAAATGCAGAATAATTTCATCAACTGTACATAGTTAAATCCTACTGTTTTTATCAGAGTGTACATAACTTACTTTTAGAAGTGCCTTACCCCTAGGCTACGTATTTAAAAAGCACGTCCACTGCCACGCAGGCGCAGTACAACAGCACGATTATACGCCGGGGCCCTGGGTGTCTGTGCTCTCAAGGAAGAAGAAGAAGAAGTCCCATATAGAAGTAGAATCGTCAGGTTGCCACAGAGGGAAGAATCAGACGGAGGAGCAGTAAAAACACTGACTGTTTTTAATTGACTGTTTTTAAACTGTGTTTTAAACGAAGATTTTAACTCCAGAAGGAGGTTCGCCTAAGAAGAGGACGTAACTCAGAAGAAGAAGAAGGGGGAGTTGGTGCAAATAAAGAGAGTGTCAAGTGAATAGCGTTGTAGAGGTGCATGGAATTTTGTGAAAAGGGCTGCGGAAAAAGATGATTAGTAAGAAATAAGGGAGCAATTGCGAGTGAACACCATGAAAAAACCATTGAGTTCACACCATTGAGTTCATCCGTGTGAACTCAATGAAATAAATTATCTGACGTTGTTATGCAAACAATGGGCAGCCATTGTTTATGTCATGACGTCACAATGGGCAGCTGGTGACGTCACAACAAACTGCTGCTCCTAACCTGGGAGAATTTGAAGTTATCAGACTAAAATTTAGTAAAAGCACTGATAAAATCATTGTGGGATATAAATAAAACCACATAACAGTGTAGTTCACAGCTATGAACATCATTCGTGTCAGGTCTGCCTTCTGAATAACACTCGTCCTTCGGACTCGTGTTAAATCAGAGCAGACCTGACACTCATGATGTTCATAGCTGTGAACTACACTTTCATGGGGTTTTGTTATAATAAGGGAGCATTTTCAGGCATTTTATTAGCCACACACAAAGGCAATGACAATGGGAAACGTCATGCAAAATGTGGTGGGTGTGGCAAGAGTAGGGATGGAGGAGTAGAATTGACATCAAAGTTGAAGAGATAGAGTCATGAGAGTAGGATAATAAATTCATTTTCTATAGCGTCTATAAATAATCTAAATGCTTCACATGGAAATATAAAACCCAAAACAGTAAAAAAAATTTTTTTAAATTAAAATTGTCAATAGGACGAAACAGTCTTAAATAGAGATTGAAATATGAATGTCAATTATAACAGCAAGCCCAACAGCATCTCATAATGTATGGACCACAGTCATGACAGTGGTTAATATCACTTTGGTTTTAATAATGTCTTAGTTTTTCTTTTTCCTCTACAGAGATAGCCATCACTACAGGATATGCCAGACCATTGCTTGATATATCCACTTTGGGTGAGTTTCATCATCAACAACCATGAATTAATAATAAGCAAACAATTCTTTTCTATAATGCCCCTCATTCATATCCTTGTATGATTAGCCAATGACTTACCTCCATTTTATTTGTCATAACAATGGTACATTTCCTGTGATGCCATGATATGTTCAGTTGAATCAAACAATATTATATCATCTGATGACTCACTAAATTCTAAGTCGCTTTGTTGTCACAGAGGGTTGTCTTCCAAACATTGAACCGGTGGCTACAGTTCCTGGAAATTCCGAAGTGACTAGATGTGTGACGTGTATTCAGAAGTGGAACAGTGAACTTCATGTTCTCGGCAGCAATCCTAATTCAAAATCTATTGATGTGAGTATTACTAGCATGTGCATATTTTGATACACACTGCTTGCAGCAATCCTAATTCAAAAACTATTGATGTGAGTATTACTTACATTTGTTTTGATACACACTGCTCACAGCAATCCTAATTCAAAAAACTATTGATGTGAGTATTACTTGCATGTGTTTTGATACACACTGCTTGCAGCAATCCTAATTCAAAAACTATTGATGTGAGTATTACTTGCATGTGTTTTGATACACACTGCTCACAGCAATCCTAATTCAAAAAACTAATGATGTGAGTATTCCTTGTATGTGTTTTGATACACACTGCTCACAGCAATCCTAATTCAAAAACTATTGATGTGAGTATTACTTGCATGTGCATATTTTGATACACACTGCTTGCAGCAATCCTAATTCAAAAACTATTGATGTGAGTATTACTTACATTTGTTTTGATACACACTGCTCACAGCAATCCTAATTAAAAAAACTATTGATGTGAGTATTACTTGCATGTGTTTTGATACACACTGCTCACAGCAATCCTAATTCAAAAACTATTGATGTGAGTATTACTTGCATGTGCATATTTTGATACACACTGCTTGCAGCAATCCTAATTCAAAAACTATTGATGTGAGTATTACTTACATTTGTTTTGATACACACTGCTCACAGCAATCCTATTTTAAAAAACTAATGATGTGAGTATTACTTGCATATGTTTTGATACACACTGCTCACAGCAATCCTAATTCAAAAACTATTGATGGGAGTATTACTTGCATGTGCATATTTTGATACACACTGCTTGCAGCAATCCTAATTCAAAAACTATTGATGTGAGTATTACTTACATTTGTTTTGATACACACTGCTCACAGCAATCCTATTTTAAAAAACTAATGCTGTGAGTATTACTTGCATGTGTTTTGATACACACTGCTCACAGCAATCCTAATTCAAAAACTATTGATATGAGTATTACTAATACTATTACTTGCTTGTGTTCTGATACACACTGCTCACACGCATTAAGGAAGCGAGGGGTTTTTTCATTATTTTTGCCGGTTAATTACGACAGTTTCAGCGTATATATCATGCATCAAATGTCAGAGAAAATGTACATGTTAGGAGATCAGTGATGTAGTCGAGGCCAGGACACCTGAGAGTGGCAAGGCCAAGGATTGGGCATCTGAGACCGAGCCAAGGCAGAGGTCATCAAAATATTGCCTCGAGGCCGGCATCCCGAGGCCCCATCACTGGCCCACAGACACCCGAGACTGAGGCCGGGCCAAGGATTTGGCATCCGAGGCCGAGCCAAGGCCAAGACCACAAAAATATGGGCCATATTTTTGTATGTTCTATTACATAATTATGTGGGCTATGTCTTCAATTGCATAAAGAACTGTTTATATTGTTTTTCATCATGATTGTGTCATTTTGTTTATTATATCTGTTTATGATGCCTGAAGAAGCATTCTGTTTTTGGCTCACTTCAGGTAATTCTTCATCCTAAGCAACCAAAGGTCAACTTGACGCTTGTCTTGGTTTCCCAGATGGATGTCCAATGGAAGATCACCAGAGCCAGTGAAAGTGACATTTACATGCACAAAATTGTTGTTGTAAGTATTATGTGCAGCAGCTCCTCTAAGATGGCCAAAACTGTAAAACTATATATTAGCAGAAACTTCCCAGAGACTTCTGAGATGATCATGGAAATTTGCGAGAGAAATCTGCAGTCTAAGAAATTTGAAGAATACAAAAAGAGGGCAATAATCGTAGAAATTATGGAGACAATGGCAGGACAATTCTGTGAATTTGTAAATTTTTCAGGATTATCTTGTAATTTTCTACATACATCATTAAAGAATTGGAAAAAAAGAATCTAACCAAAAAAAAAGAGGCGATTTTAACAGAAAAAGTAAATTCAGGCCATTTTGCAAATGCCACCCCGATTCTCGTCTTATTACATGCAATCAAACCATTCTGCAATTTCCCCCCTCTGCATTTTACTGCAACGACACTACCTATTTGACTCTAATGTAAAATTCAACTTTAAGGTATAGATCATAAAATGATTGATTTTAAGTATACAGTTCCAGTAAACAGAATTATTTATTTTCTACAATTAGGTGAGTTTAATTTATTTATAACTTAAAATTACTTATAGGTCTTGGCAGATTAGCAGTCCGTAACAGTTTTCAAAATGAACATTCAAGTAGGCCTTATGATGTCATTGACTTTGTAAGCAAAACTGGTTTTTCACTGCATCAAAACTATTTGTTTACATTTTTAAAGGAATTTAAGTTCCTACATTGTGTTCCCTGGCAATTCAGATAATATTTCAGTTAGAATATTTTAGATACGGTTGAAAACTGTAGAACCTCTTTTAAAATTGATGACATGATAGCTTTAAAGTTACTGTATTTTAGGTTTCTGGAGGGAGTTCAAGTCGGGTGGTCTACAAGGTCAAGGAAAAACGATACCCTGATCCTCCGATCAAAAATATTGTGGTCTCTGAAATGGACAGAGCAGATATTGCGACCTCCATCGAATCCTTGGAGTTCTTCACTACCATGGCTACAGTGCCATCCACCGACAAATGGGATCTTGCAGTTGGCCTCCGTTCTACTTGTGAGTAAACGAATATTGTTAAACCTTTAAAGTGCAAATGCAAATCAACAGATTAATTAATACAAAGTTCTGCACACCCCACTTTCCCAAATATTTCAGAAGCTCAGGATGACCCCAATCATAATGAGACATTCGTGATCGTGAGATGGTTGTGCCATTCCTTTGAGCTCAAATGGCTTGTTGTTTTACAGTCCTCGTCCTATTTTTCGTGGAATATCAACTCTCTTCTATGCTGTTGAAGTGTGATGTCAGAGCTGTCAGAGATGCCTCAATTCTCTAGCATTGCCATATATTAAATTAACTACAAGCTGTGATGTCATTTTAAACTGGGTCAGGTTCTCCGGCTTCCAGCCAATTTCTGATGTGAATCCACCAAAATTGAGCATCACAGTTTCAACACACTGTCAGAGTAAACATTGGGTCTGGAAAACCCCATGCAAGCTCAACATCACAGCCTGTCAGCCAATGGGATGCCAGAAGAACTATATACATCACCTAATCCATGTGTTTACAAAAATTGTCAAAACCATCAAAGTTTAAAGTTGAGATTCCACGTAAATATAACGAGGACTATAAGTTATGACAATGGAAAGACAATTACAGCATATTTATCATTTTAAATCACATTATTATCTAAATAGTGAGATTATTTTCAAGAACATAGTGGAATCATATTTGATCTTTTGATACTCATCAGCTCATCTTCTTTAGTCTCATCTCATCCCATCCCATCTCATCTCATCCCTACTCATCTCATCTCATCCTATCTGGTGTGCCAAAAAACTTTAAGTTTCTCTGGGTACCCCTCCAACAACCTACTGTATACCATTTTCATGTTTATGTAATGATGTAACTACTTTGTTGGTAAATAAATTATCTATCTAAAAAAAAGATTATCATACCTCAAAACAACAAGCTATGTTATCTTAAATTGTGCAACCATCTCACTCAATCATTTGAGCTGACTCAAAATTTCAAGGTGTATATTGACAAATTATTATTATCAGTCCCCCCCCCCCAGTCATAAATTCGGAACGGTCCCTAACGTATAACCAGAATTCTTATTTAGTCAGTCATGATTTGATTTTCAACTTACTCAGGACTGGGTCTACCTGTAATTACTCTTGTGCATGACTGTTTTAGTAATTAAGCATAACCTTTTCATTCCAGGTGGCCCTTCAGCTCTCACCGATTCCGAAAACATCGCCATTGGCCTTCTTGTCCCTCTCGGCATTGCACTTATTTTCTTTTTGATTGGTTATTTCATATTCACTTGTTAACATGGACCAGGCATGATGACATAATTCATCTACATAACAAATATGTACATCAGCAGGTTAAAAACATAATAAAAGATGACAAACACCCTTTACATTGCAAATATATATATGTGTCACTGAGATCAGACAGAAGATTTGCACTGCCTAAAATAAGAACTCGATTCAGAAATTCAGTTATTCCATCACGTATCAAATTTTATTTTAAACATCTCACTTATAAATCCAAAGAATGCATGATCTATTTATGAATGTTATCTGCATGTATGAATGATATTCTGATTGCAATTACTTTGTATGAATGATTGCCTGAGATTAATAAAGTAATTATTAAAGTATATCTTATCTAATCTTGTCTTAATTAGTTATTCATTGCATTTCTTAAAAAGTAGCTCATCAGGTACCATATAATAAACAAACAAACAACTAATGCACGGCAATAGAGAAATTAAAGAAAAATGGCGATGCCTTCATGCTTTTCCATAATTCTGAGAGTTGCAGACAATTATAAAGAGTGATTTCACTCTGCAATGGCCATAACTTTCAAAAAGCCCCTTGCTCCCTTTATTTGTGTGAGCAGTGTAGTTGAACTCCAAACACTTTCATGCATGTAAATTACTAGAAGTGAGGATTAAAAGGACTGTCAAAGCAAAAGTCTATTGAAACAGATTCAGAAGCAATACGAAATAACCAAATTTAAAGTTACCTTGACTACCAACAAAATATGTAACAGTAATAATCCATTTGCTTACCCACAGAATTATTTATTGTCCATTTAACCATTCAGAAAATTTTTAAGCCATGACTGTAACTTTGACTTTTAAATTTCCTTAGCTTTGACTTCATACTTTGCCAAAATAGGTGTTCTGTTTGATATTTTGATTTGAAAAATGCATTGGTTCTTCTCATATGTCCCGGGTGATATATCTCAATCTATCTATCTATCTACCCATCCTCCAATAGCAGGCCTCGTTTACACTTGCCCTGCGAACAAGTCCAATAAAATTCTGAAGCATTCTAATACTTCACAGCTTTTTTTCTGGCTGGAAAACTACATAATTTAAGAAATTGTTAGTGGTTTTCCTCACGGAAAATATTTTGAAACAACAAACAGCCATCAACAAAACATTCAAATATGCATCCAATTGCTGTGAATCATCTCAGACTGTGAATTATATCTGTCACACGGATGAAGGTTAATCTTTTTGTTACAACTGCACAAAAATGCAGTATTTGTGGTCAGGGTGGTCTCACACTGGTCAACCTGAGAGGTGAGGATGTATCTACCTATCCTTTCTACAATTCCTGCAGACCCTTCCCTTAGAAGAGCAAATATATATAGGTTTATGAAAAATACACAGACAGGTCTGGTTGTAAGTACACTATCATGCCCGGCGGTGATGGCATATTCACGTCATGTGGTGCTTCCATGGTGGGAATTTTACTCAAAGAGGGCATTTTCTCATCGGTCACAAAAATGAACATGTGAGGCTGCAAAGATTTCAAATTAAACAAATTCTTACACATAAATAATTCAAACTGAAGTACAGCTCTAAATGTCATGGACTACGGGGTGACCCACCTCAACTTGTGCATGACTTTAACATTTTACTGAAGACAACAAAAATGAGACAGGTAATTTTTGAAAACATATTTGTCTAATTGGTAGTAATGGCTGTTAAATAAAGTGAGTTATAAGCCTCTGCAGCAATTCTATCAAAAAAGACAAGCAAGTGAAAATGTGTTGCTGTTTTACTTTGAGCCAAAAAAGAGCTGAGAAGAATTCAAAGTGCACCAAATGACAAATGACAAATGAAAAATGACAAATGATTTATTTCACTCAAAAGACCCCTCAAAAGGTATGCGAGTTACATAATTTGTATAAAAACACTAATTTGGCAGGTGTGGAACGTGGAAAAACAGAAAACATATTTGCCATATATCAGAACATAAGTTATAACATTACAAAAAAATTATTTTTTTTTATAAAGAGAGTTTATATACACGGCATTTTCACACAATGACTACACTAATAAACTTTCTGAGTAATTTTTCAGCATCAACAAAATCCTCAAAAACTGCCTGAAATAACTTTGATTTGCAAAAGGAGGTTCTTAGGGAAGGCAATGGATGGTGTTTTTGAGATTTAGAGTCAAGTGTATGTTAAAAAGTCAGCAAATAAACAAGTCAAAATATGGCAAAACATTTGCATAACCGAGAGTAAATGTATTGCCAACACAAAATAGTAACACTCCTGGAACTAGGCTCAGAAAACAGCACAGATTGTGCTGCTGATAAGAAGAGGGGTGGAGGGTGAAAAGTAATTAGCATCGGTCCTATCTGCTATATTATGGCCATTAATCTTGTTAATGGTCAACAAGAAGGTTGGATGTAGTGTCACTTTCTGGTCCACCTGGATCTCCCTTCTTAGTCCACAAATCAAAATTTAGGGATCCAAAGTTGCAGAGGACCATTCAGTCTTATGAAATTGGGCTTTCTGAGACGTACATGTCAGTTTTTTTCCAGTGAAATTGAGATAATTGTAACCTATAATTCGAAGATAAAGTAAAAAGTGCAGGACAAATGAAATAATCTCCATTAAACTTATTTTAATTCATTCATTATTTAAGGATATTAAACTTGAAAGGTTATTCAATCTGTTAATCCACAATAGAAAAGTTCGAATTTGGAGCAAAAAATAACCCACTCAGGCCAAGTTAGAGTTTATGGTCTTCAACATTTTTATCATAATACCACCAACAATGCAACATTTCTGTCAAACTCTGGGAACTTGAATATCCTATTTAGCTGAAAAAGTTATCTTTACAAACAATGACAATTTTTGCCAATATTTACATTATTATTATTTAAATGATGGGCCAAATAATATTTTTTAAATTTTTTCTTCAATTCCAAATAATAATTTGTTTACAAGATACTTTAACACAAAAACAAATATATACCAGATATTTTGATAGATAACAGATAGTTAGATTACATCAATTGATAGATTGATATAGACAATAGATACATAGATCTATAGAGATCTAGACACAGATTTAGTATTTTTTACAATTCTAAACATGTTAGATCTACCTTCTATGGACTGTTCCATTAGGCCATGTGCATGGTGGTTAATGAAACCATAAGCATTTTTTTCAGGTCAGGTGTAATTTAAATATGGCATATTTCTATAGTTCTCAGGCATTCTAAAAAAATTGTCTCCAAAATTATTGGTAGCAGCAAATTATGCTTTAGGGATATCTGCTATGCATATATTTTCACAATGCTCAAACTAAGTAAAGCCAGTTTTAGCCAGTCAAAATATAACATGGCATGGAAAGATGCTTGTACTTGTGGGGTGACCAGTTGATACAGGTCTGTCCTGCTGACCACAAAGATGGGGTGCTGTAAACATATCAGGACATTAAGGAGACAAACACCTCTATGGGGGCAACCATGCCAACCCCCTTACTTGGTCACTAATGACCCTGCTCTGAGCCTACTTCTAGGAGTGGTAAGGTATTATGATTGTCAGAGTCATTAGAAACGTAAAACATGACACCCAGATTTTAAAAGCAAAGAGAAAAAGTATAGCAACCCTTCTGCAAAAATATATTTTTGGTGTCATTTGGGAAGTCACAAATTTCCATCCCTCAAAATCTAGTATTATTTTGACCAACATTTGTGATGAAAACACATGGTTCTTCAATACTACTATGTGCAGATGATTCCCCTCAACAAATTCACCATGTCATTTGGCCTAGAAATCCAAGCCAAGTCATTTTTCTTGGAGATGTAATATTCATTGTTGTCAATTTATGTGCATTATTGGAACAATTAATAAAGTAACGGATACACACATCAATGCTCAAATTGAAAGTGATTAATGATATTCACACGTAAGATTAAGCTATTCTGATGCTCATTATGAGTGGTAACAACAATTTTTGCCCAACTATCATCGGTATAGACCAGAGGAAATTACCGGTATGAAAATGGTGCACTGCTCAAGACAGTATTTGGGCTTCCTGACTCCGTAAACCCAAACCTCCTTCAAAGAAAAGCCCTGGCACTGCTTTGTTATAGCTCCTGTAATACAGTACATGCATTACATGTTAGCAAAAAAATTTTTCCAAGGTTGACAGAGTTAAATTCTCTTGGCTCTTGTCACTGAAACTCCAATTTGGCATTTGCATTGGAAATCCCAAACTGAATGTTATCTGCATGTATGAATGATATTCTGATTGCAATTACTTTGTATGAATGATTGCATGACTGTATGAACTCACTCCACATGAGTTTCTCTGCCTGAGATTAATAAAGTAATTATTAAAGTATATCTTATCTTATCTTGCCTTAATTAGTTATTCATTACATTTCTTAAAAAGTAGCTCATCAGGTACCATATAATAAACAAACAAACAACTAATGCACGGCAATAGAGAAATTAAAGAAAAATGGCGATGCCTTCATGCTTTTCCATAATTCTCAGAGTCACAGATTATCATAAAGAGTGATTTCACTCTGCAATGGCCATATCTTGCAAAAAGCCCCTTGCTCCCTTTATTTGTGTGAGCAGTGTAGTTGAACTCCAAACACTTTCATGCATGTAAATTACTAGAAGTGAGGATTAAAAGGACTGTCAAAGCAAAAGTCTATTGAAACAGATTCAGAAGCAATACGAAATAACCAAATTTAAAGTTACCTTGACTACCAACAAAATATGTAACAGTAATAATCCATTTGCTTACCCACAGAATTATTTATTGTCCATTTAACCATTCAGAAAATTTTTAAGCCATGACTGTAACTTTGACTTTTAAATTTCCTTAGCTTTGACTTCATATTTTTGCTAAAAAATTCACCAAAATAGGTGTTCTGTTTGATATTTTGATTTGAAAAATGCATTGGTTCTTCTCATATGTCCCGGGTGATATATCTCAATCTATCTATCTATCTACCCATCCTCCAATAGCAGGCCTCGTTTACACTTGCCCTGCCAACAAGTCAAATAAAATTCTGAAGCATTCTAATACTTCACAGCTTTTTTTCTGGCTGGAAAACTACATAATTTAAGAAATTGTTAGTGGTTTTCCTCACGGAAAATATTTTGAAACAACAAACAGCCATCAACAAAACATTCAAATATGCATCCAATTGCTTTGAATCATCTCAGACTGTGAATTATATCTGTCACACGGATGAAGGTTAATCTTTTTGTTACAACTGCACAAAAATGCAGTATTTGTGGTCAGGGTGGTCTCACACTGGTCAACCTGAGAGGTGAGGATGTATCTACCTATCCTTTCTACAATTCCTGCAGACCCTTCCCTTAGAAGAGCAAATATATATAGGTTTATGAAAAATACACAGACAGGTCTGGTTGTAAGTACACTATCATGCCGGGCGGTGATGGCATATTCACGTCATGTGGTGCTTCCATAGTGGGAATTTTACTCGAAGAGGGCATTTTCTCATCGGTCACAAAAATGAACATGTGAGGCTGCAAAGATTTCAAATTAAACAAATTCTTACACATAAATAATTCAAACTGAAGTACAGCTCTAAATGTCATGGACTACAGGGTGACCCACCTCAACTTGTGCATGACTTTAACATTTTACTGAAGACAACAAAAATGAGACAGGTAATTTTTGAAAACATATTTGTCTAATTGGTAGTAATGGTTGTTAAATAAAGTGAGTTATAAGCCTCTGCAGTAATTCTATCAAAAAAGACAAGCAAGTGAAAATGTGTTGCTGTTTTACTTTGAGCCAAAAAAAGAGCTGAGAAGAATTCAAAGTGCACCAAATGACAAATGACAAATGAAAAATGACAAATGATTTATTTCACTCAAAAGACCCCTCAAAGGGTATGCGAGTTACATAATTTGTATAAAAACACTAATTTGGCAGGTGCGGAACGTGGAAAAACAGAAAACATATTTGCCATATATCAGAACATAAGTTATAACATTACAAAAAAAAATTTTTTTTATAAAGAGAGTTTATATACACGGCATTTTCACACAATGACTACACTAATAAACTTTCTGAGTAATTTTTCAGCATCAACAAAATCCTCAAAAACTGCCTGAAATAACTTTGATTTGCAAAAGGAGGTTCTTAGGGAAGGCAATGGATGGTGTTTTTGAGATTTAGAGTCAAGTGTATGTTAAAAAGTCAGCAAATAAACAAGTCAAAATATGGCAAAACAATTAGCATAACCGACAGTAAATGTATTGCCAACACAAAATAGTAACACTCCTGGAACTAGGCTCAGAAAACAGCACAGATTGTGCTGCTGATAAGAAGGGGGGGTGGAGGGTGAAAAGTAATTAGCATTGGTCCTATCTGCTATATTATGGCCATTAATTTTGTTAATGGTCAACAAGAAGGTTGGATGTAGTGTCACTTTCTGGTCCACCTGGATCCCACTTCTTAGTTCACGAATCAAAATTTAGGGATCCAAAGTTGCAGAGGACCATACAGTCTTATGAAATTGGGCTTTCTGAGACGTACATGTCAGTTTTTTTCCAGTGAAATTGAGATAATTGTAACTTTTAATTCAAAGATAAAGTAAAAAGTGCAGGGCAAATTAAATAATCTCCATTAAACTTATTTTAATTAATTCATTATTTAAGGATATTAAACTTGAACAGTTATTCAATCTGTTAATCCACCATAGAAAAGTTCGAATTTGGAGCAAAAAATAACCCACTCAGGCCAAGTTAGAGTTTATGGTCTTCAACATTTTTATCATAATACCACCAACAATGCAACATTTCTGTCAAACTCTGGGAACTTGAATATCCTATTTAACTGAAAAAGTTATCTTTACAAACAATGACAATTTTTGCCAAAATTTACATTATTATTATTTAAATGATAGGCCTAATAATATTTTTCAAATTTCTTCTTCAATTCCAAATAATAATTTGTTTACAAGATTCTTTAACACAAAAACAAATATATACCAGATATTTTGACAGATAACAAATAGTTAGATAGATTACATCAATTGATAGATTGATATAGACAATAGATACATCTATAGAGATCTAGACACAGATTTAGTATTTTTTACAATTCTAAACATGTTACAGATCTACCTTCTATTGACTGTTCCATTAGGTCATGGTGGTTAATGAAACCATAAGCATTTTTTTCAGATCAGGTGTAATTTAAATATAGTATGTTTCTATATATATATATAGTTCTCAGGCATTCTAAAAATATTGTCTCCAAAATTATTGGTAGCAGCAAATTATGGTTTATGGATATCTGCTATGCATATATTTTCACAATGCTCGAACTAAGTAAAGCCAGTTTAAGCCAGTCAAAATATAACATGGCATGGAAAGATGCTTGTACCTGTGGGGTGACCAGTTGATACAGGTCTGTCCTGCTGACCACAAAGATGGGGTGCTGTAAACATATTAGGACATTAAGGAGACAAACACCTCTATGGGGGCAACCATGCCAACCCCTTTACTTGGTCACTAATGACCCTGCTCTGAGCCTACTTCTAGGAGTGGTAAGGTATTATGATTGTCAGAGTCATTAGAAACGTAAAACATGACACCCAGATTTTAAAAGCAAAGAGAAAAAGTATAGCAACCCTTCTGCAAAAATATATTTTTGGTGTCATTTGGGAAGTCACAAATTTCCATCCCTCAAAATCTAGTATTATTTTGACCAACATTTGTGATGAAAACACATGGTTCTTCAATACTACTATGTGCAGATGATTCCCCTCAACAAATTCACCATGTCATTTGGCCTAGAAATCCAAGCCAAGTCATTTTTCTTGGAGATGTAATATTCATTGTTGTCAATTTATGTGCATTATTGGAACAATTAATAAAGTAACGGATACACACATCAATGCTCAAATTGAAAGTGATTAATGATATTCACATGTAAGATTAAGCTATTCTGATGCTTATTATGAGTGGTAACAACAATTTTTGCCCAACCATCATCGGTATAGACCAGAGGAAATTACCGGTATGAAAATGGTGCACTGCTCGAGACAGTATTTGGGCTTCCTGACTCCGTAAACCCAAACCTCCTTCAAAGAAAAGCCCTGGCACTGCTTTGTTATAGCTCCTGTAATACAGTACATGCATTACATGTTAGCAAAAAAAATTTTCCAAGGTTGACAGAGTTAAATTCTCTTGGCTCTTGTCACTGAAACTCCAATTTGGCATTTGCATTGGAAATCCCAAACTGTTTCAGTAAACACTGTTTTGGTTACAACATCAATGCACAAGTTGAGGTGGGTCACCCTGTAACCTCCAGTGGTTCTGCGAATTGTTTGGCTACACTAGATCAATTTTACATGAAATTTAGAATCAAAGAGTCAGTTTAATAGTAAAAAAAATGGCCTGCACAGTTTAATGCATTAACTACAAGGGGCAAAAGTGTAATTAGTGAAAAAAATTAATGAAAAACCGTACACCCACCCGTTAACTCTAAAGTGATCATTGGCAACTTTGGACCACCCTATACTTCTAGTCTATGTGAATTTATATTTTGCTCTGGCAACAACAAGAATTTTTTGTTTATGAATTCCCAAATTAGGACCCTAATACAACAAAGGTCAAAAGTGTTATTTCCATCAAGTGCTTGCACCTGTCTGAAAACGTAGTGAAAATATAAAACATATATGGCATCTAACATCACCTTGAAGAGTAGGACCTAAATTCAATAATATGACAAATCATTTCAATCAATTTCACTCTGCTAGTTGCTGTATAAAATACAAAGCTAGAGTGAACATCATTCAGACAGAATTCTCCAATCTCAGCAATGAAGACTGCAATCATCACTCTCCTGCTCCTGGGCTATGCTACTGCTTCAGTTCTCCACAGGTATGTTATAGACATTTTTGTTGAATTTGACTTCTGGCTTTTAGGTTCTGTGCATCTGCGGGTTTTTAGTTCATACATTTTTAATGGCTTTGAATGAAAATGCCCAAATAGAATCTGCTGTTGCTAGCAGCAGGGCATAGTTATTTAGAGCAGCTCTTTGGAGATTGGCAGTCCACCACAAAAATTAATTTTCTTATTTTCAATTTGCAAACTGTCTTTGACATATCATTGACAGTTTTCTGTTGGTCTCCTAATCTTCATATTTGATGAAGTACCTTATGTTATTTAATTAGTTTGTTTATTGTCACCTGTGCTGCTAGATATGATAAGCACTGAATCAACTGATTAATCGTAACTGACAAAAACACACATTTTTTAGCCAGTGACATCAACAACCAAGTTGAAAGTTAATTTTGAAACTGTTAGGACTGCTAAACTGCAAAAAGCTCTAATGAAATTTTGACTTCAAATTTGACCATACAATCAGATTAAACTTAATAATTGCTGAAAAATTCTTTATAATTCGTGACATGTCATACTCCGGTGACGTACGGTACCACCAAGGAGTATTGTCTAGCAGTGTACAAATATTTGGTCAGATAGATCGGCCTACGTATAGGCATTTTACAATCAAACCTCATTGACACAACTCAATTATAAACATTAATTTTAGAATAATCAGTTTTAAAATCATGGTACCTGAAGTCAAACCTAACCCTCTATAAACCGTTGTACTGTACCCTATTTGTATCCTACTTTTTTTTAACATCTGATGTGTTAACTCTGTGTTTTGTCAATAAATTTCAGTCAAAGTGACTTCCTTACGTGTTCATTATTTTTGACAGTTCATTCATATTTAGTTGAAGAGTCATGACTGCAACAGATTGCTGCCTTGCTTCCTTGAATAATTTGAGCAGTGTATTATGAGTGAATAAGTGAACCCAAGCCCGGTATTACAGTCTGTCACTTTGATATAGAAAAAATGAGGACCAGTTCACTTTGAAAAATGCACTTTGTGACTCATGATAGCAGATGAAGTGTCATCTTACTTTCAACATGGGAAACATAGAGGCTGTTTGACTAGTCATGCTCAAGAGAAGGCTATTTGACTTGTCATATATAAACTGATTTTAGAGTGAAAATCAGATGCATAATCCTTTCGTGTGGCTGTCACCAACAAGCAGGATAAGTCTCCTTAAATCAAATTAACATTGAAAGTATTGGGTATTATCATGACAAATCATCAGCATGATGACACACAAAGTGCCATTTTCACAGTGCAACAGTCCACTCTATTTCTATATCAAAGTGACAGACTGTAAACTTGACATCCAATGAATTCTGAACTTCAGACACCATCACGCCAACAATGTGGAAGGTGAAATGTCAGCACCAGGCTCAATCGAGATGACTGATGAAGTGGGTATGACATCGCGAGAAAGTGGATCACAGGAAATTCTTGATCAGACTGAATCAGGGGAAGAGGAATTGATGAATTTGGACATGGAAGGTGAGATTTGGCAAAATTGTTATTTTACCAGAAATAAAGTAGAAAATTAGAATGTTGTTCAAACATTTCGCACATGTGTGTAGGGAGGTCCACATTTCAATGGGAAAAATAAAATTTCCTAAATCCCCCAATTTGAAAACAAAAATTGATGACCACATAAGCAAAACAAGAACACGCAAAATTTCAGCCAAATTGATTAATATTATGTGGCGGCACAAAGCCTTTGAAGTTTAAAATGTAATTCCTCATTCGCGCAACTGAAAATTGGTCAATAGCTGTCAATTTCCCAGATCTTTCTCAGAAGCGAATACTTTTTGGTGCATTTTCAGTTCTTGATAAAATTGGCATGGTAAAGTAATATTTGGGGGTTATTTTTTATTTGTTATTCATAGTAAGTAAAATATGTGCCTAGCCTGTTTTAACGAAAAAAAATCTTGATACTTGACCCATGGACGTACTTAATCGTACTATCTCAAATAGTACATCCATGCTTGACGTATGTAATATCTATGCTGACCTGCTATGAAACTTTGTAAGTCATAAAAAATAACAGCACTGGATTGGGCATCCTGGAAATACAAAAAGAGGTTATTTGATCAAAATAATTAGCCGTTATTGCTAGATTTGCAAATACAGATGATTTTGAGGTCTGCTGATGGGCAAACGCATGTTAAACTTCAAAGGCTTTGTTGCCACCTCTACATATTAATTTATTTTGTTGAAATTTTTACACAATACCTTCCACCAATATATGATACGAATCCAATGTTCAAATCAGAAAAAATATTAGAAGAAATTGTTTTTGGACCACCCTAAGATGGACAGATAGATAGATAATTAGATAGATTAGACTCTGTAGTGACATAGAAATTGCTATCTTCAAACAACAGTTTTTCTATGACTGATATAATGGGTGAAAGAATAGCGCTTGATATTTTGCATCTCAGTTAAAATTGTTATTGGATGCCAAAACCTCGTTATTTTTTTATAGGCTAACACAGTTTTATATACTACAAGTTTTACTTTGTCCTGGTTGGGTCAAGTGTAAGCTTACGAGGTAAAAATCGCAGACGATTTTTAAAGTTAATATATCACAGTTTTAAACTACACAGTCTTTATTTATATGTTATGCAATTTAGTGAGACTACAGCTATGGCCAATGTTACCCCAAATCTCTAAGTCTGTGTCAGGGTTACTTTGGCCACCAGCGGAAATGGCAATTAAGAATAGTTGAAACAGTTTGTAGTTAATAGCAGTCAAGGAGATATAACCTTGATTTGACAAAGAGGTGTACGACTCTGAAAATTATGTTGACTGCCATAGATCCAAAAAATACCATTGAACGGTCCACTACCATAATTTCAATTTGTGTAATTTTTTATTTACAATGTAACAAACATAATTCACCGATGATGTACCGTCCACAAAGGAAGTTGTAAACCATCTGATGCCCCAGTCTCACGGCACATTACGGAGAACTTTTTTACCGCTGAGGGATAGCTTGAGTTGAATTCTAGGAAAAATATGACCATCCCGGCGACATACAATGTTTATAAAACGATTATATAATTAATTAAAAGCATATCACGGCAGTATAAGATCGTAAATCGGCGGGAAAAGATCATATCCCTGTGGGAAAGATCTAAATGCCTGGGGGACAAGATCTAAATGCCTGTGGGATGTCAAAAATCGTCGGCGGGATGTCAAAAGACCGTCGGCGGGATGTCAAAAACTGCCGGCGAGGCTGCAAATGTCCCGCAGGGGAAGTAAAAATATCCCCCAGGGGCAGGAGAGGTCCCCGCAGGGGCAGGGAATGTCCTAATATCCCGCCGGAGATGTTTTTGAGACGTTCTAACTGAAAAAACCCCGCCGGACATCCAAAAATCAAGAAAATTTTGGGCTCTGTTCCGCCGTTACGGAAAATAAGTTTGAACGTGTTGAATCTTTTTTGACATCCACGGCGCAGTTTTTCCATTTCTAGGAACCCCTGAGGGGAACAAAAACTACCCCTGAGGGATGTGAAAAGTCGACGGCGGATCACCCAAATTCATCCAAATTACCAGGAAATACCATCCCGCCGATGCCTAAAGTGCTCCGTAACGTGCCATGAGAATGGGGCAATAGACAAATGATTTCATCCAAAATAGCATTAGACAAAGTTATTTCTTCTTGGGTTATTTTTTATTGGTGTTTGCCAACATAATGTTACATTGGTGAATTAGGCAAAAATTAGAAAATTAGAATAGAAATGTAAAATGTCATTTGATTGATAAAAAATGTTTTAAAATGCCACATTTTATGACTGGTAGCATATCTTACCTTTCTTGTTGCCTAAAAACTGAAGTATGTTCACACTTTGTTACTCTGAATAAGAAGGTGGTAGTACACGGAGTGGGGTAAATCTATCAATACCTAATTTTTGTTCAGAAATCTGCAAATGAGTCACAACTCATTCTAAGTTACATAAGTACATTCCTTGTCTTGTTGGGTGGCCAGAGTTACATAACTAATTAAGTTCAACCGTCATATATGGTATTATTACATGCTGAAAATCTAAGGTGGCCAAAGTTACCCCAACTCCGGGGTTACATTGGCCGACCCTTTAATTATGTAATAAAACATCTAACCATCACAAATTTTGGAAAGCTTCTTGACAGATGAAAACTTTAGGCCACACATAATTGATTATTAGCTTCGCGGACCCGCCGACACAATAGATTTCCTGCCGATGGAAAAAAAAAATTGGAAAAAAAAAAATTTTTTTTTTTGACATTATAATTTTTTCTTTTTTACTTTTTTTTTTTGTCCTACCGACCGACCCTAGAAAAAGTGCCTTGAGAGGAATCCGAGGAGCTAAAGATCAATTATGTGTGGCCTTAATGTACCAGCTGTGCTATGGCGCAAAATTGTTGATCTTCAACTCATAGCTTTTCGCAGAATATAAATTTGATGTCGCGAAACGGCCGAAGTAACACTGTTTTACGGTAGCTTTTCTATACACTTTGCTGGATTTTCTAACATGGAACAGTCTTAAATGTGGTTTTGTCAATATTTGTTCACAGCACCCAGTGGCCCCGAAAAAGAATTGATAGATCGCGAGTACATTGAAGAGATGCAGGAAGAGATGAGGGAGATGAAGAAGATGTTGATGTGAGGAAGCAGAGAATGGCCGCTGTCAACATGTTCGCTCGTCTGGTGGCAAGGAAAGTTGTGGCTCTCATGAAGAATGGAGTGCCACCACCAATGATGAGAGGAATGGAAGGAGAGAAGATGGGATCTGAGGAAATGCTTTCTGGGGAAATGCCATCTGGTGAATTAGAATCTGGAGAATTAGAATCTGGAGAATTGGAATCTGGAGAATTGGAATCTGGTGAATTAGAATCTGGTGAATTGGAATCTGGAGAACTAGAATCTGGAGAATTAGAATCTGGAGAATTAGAATCTGGTGAATTGGAATCTGGAGAACTAGAATATGGAGAATTAGAATCTGGAGAATTAGAATCTGGCGAATTAGAATCTGGAGAGTTGGAATCTGGAGAACTAGAATCTGGTGAATTAGAATCAGGAGAAATAAAATCTGGCGAAGAGATTGTTTCCGGCGAAGAATTAGAGTCTGGTGAAGAATTTGCATCTGAGGAAATGACACCCGAATCTGTATAAAAACTTCTCAAATCAGGAGAAGAATCATCAGAAGAATTTGGATCGGGTGAAATTGCATCTGGTACTTTTGAATCTGGTGACACATCTGAAGAATTTGCATCCGGAGAAGACTTCGGATCTGGACAATTCAATTTAGAAGACGTAGCATCTGGGGAAATTGAGTCAGGTGAAATGCAACTCTCTGGAGAATTGAGATTGTCCTGATGGGGAAGATAGCAATATAGGCCTACATCTGGCATTGTCAGCGAGGGTTGATTTCATAGGCGTAGAAACCAGGGTGCGGGGAGGGTAGATGCTGCACCCCTAAAATCTTGCAGCATTATTTTAGAATAGGTCAGAATAGTTAGAATGAAATAGTTATTGACAATTATAATATTCACATGAAAAAAAAGTTTCTCAGAATAAAAAATGAATTCAATGAATTTCACTTATTTTTGGTGATTGCAACATTATTTACAATTCTGATATTCATTAAATGATATTAAATTATCAGATATATGCCTTCCTTGTTATTGCAACTGTTTTGAATCAATCTTGCTTCCATGATGTGGGTTAGGGTGGCCCAAAAAACAAAATTTTTGATTTTCTATTCGCACACCCCCTCATTTTAGGAGAAATTGTGAAAAAAGCACCCTGTAAAAATTTCAAGAAAATCGGTCAAGTCTTAGTGGTCTCTCAAGGCCCCTCCATTCTTAGCAAAAAGGAAAATTTCAACCATTTTCGCCAATACGCGGTTCCTCATAACTTAGTCAATTTGTACAGTACTGCATTTTCAATGCCATGGTTGGATAGGGCTCAAAAAGAGCTTCAATTTGCATACCAACATTATTGGTCTAAGATAATATCTCAACTCCCATGGTCTCTTCAGTTTACACTTTTCGTGAATGAAATTGTTGCTGAACGACCGATCCTGATAAAAGCCAGGCTTTATTTTTTTTGGCCGTAAATTGCTGTGATTCTTATTTTCCCAGTTCCAGAATGACCAAATATTTTTAAAAAAATTTTTTAACCATGGGAATGCCCGGTTTATGAGTGATGAAATTTTATGTTGAAGTTTGTCGCAAACTCATAAAATAGCAGGGGGGAACTGTAGTATTTCAAATTCATATTTTCATGCAAATTTATTACAGGGCAACATGATGGGTACCTCTTGAAAGACAATATTCTTATCTTTTACATGATATAAATTATGTTGTCCTATATTTAACTCTTATGAAGTTAAACTATGAAATGCAACAGCCCCGCTCCGATGTTTTCAGCACTTTTGACAAAATCTAACATTAAAACTTTACAGCTCATAAAGCAGGTTTCTCTATGGTAAAAAAAAAGTTTTATGTTTTATCGGGTCATCCTGCCTTTTGGAGAATGAGAACATGTTAATTGACAGTGAATTTTAATGGAAATCTTTTCTTGAACAGGTTCAGTCATTCAGTAAACACTTTCGCACATTAGCACTGTCAGCTGAAGAGTCCATGGGAGTCAAGATATCATCCTAGACCATTAATGTTGGTATGCAAATTGAAGCTAATTTTGATACCTTTCCAACCATGGCAATTAGAATGTTGTTTATTAAAAATTCACAAAGTTGTGGCTAACCGCGTGTTGACGAAAATGGTTGAAATGTTTCTTTTTTGTGAGAATTGAGGGGCCTTGAGAGACCACTTAGACTTCACTAATTTTTATGAAATTGTAACAAGGTGCTTTTTTAACCATTTCTCCTAAAATGAGGGGTGTGCGATGTGAATTTCAGAAAAAAAAAATTTCCTGTACATTTTTAGGCCACCCTAATGTGGGTACACACACAACAAAAGGATGCCTAATAAGCAGCAGTATAATCAAAAAATTTTCAAAGGATTTTTCACAGACCAACACATTAACCTTAAATGATTATTCATTGCATCGGACAGAGCAGCATAAATTAGTTTCAGATCAATTAATTAGGTACATTTTGCTCTTGATATGTTTGTGTATAAGAGTTAAAATTTTCACCTGATTGATAATATAGGAAACGGGTTATTAGCAGCAACAGGAGTGTCGACAAATAAAAATTCAAGGAAAAGAAAAAAAAAACATGCAAACACTTTAAGAGATGCTTGTAGATAGACTGGCCATGATAGTGTCTACCCTTTTACCTGTCACCTGCACAAGGGTATCTGGCATGTGAGACCTGCAGAGGGTATTTATCACTAAGACCTGCTGGAGGGTATCTGGCCTGTGACCTACTTTTGGTGATTGACCTTTGACCTGCAGAAACTCAGCCTCTTTGTTTTCTTTAATAATTTCTTCATCTCAGAAAGACACCAAAAGTTTATCAACACAAGAGTAAATACTATTAAGACTGTATGCAAAGTTTTAATGACAGAGATGAAACAGCATGACCAAGGCATTTGTCATAAGTTTCAGAGCCTTGCAAGCAAGAAAGCATCTCTAAAAAGTTGACATAAATGGAAATAGCGAATGAGGAAATTCTACAAAACATGATTGTGGAAAGGAAGAGGACTATTTCAAGCGCAGCCAAAAAATTTACAATTAATGGAAGACATAAACAAGAAAAGTACCCTTAAAAAAGGGTACTGTATCGATCATACCATGAACCTGAGGGTATGTGGCATGCAATAAAAGGTTTTAATATCTTAAAGTAGGGATTTCTATGAAATAGATACCCTTAGAAAAATCCAGAGCCCCTCCCCTAGTTTCATGAAAATATATACATAACCAAGGATTTGTAAAAAAAACCAAAAAAATAACTTCTGATATATATCTTAAATCACCAGTTTGATATTAGTTTGTTAATTGTTCACACATGCACAGTGTACATGTTTTTCAGTACTATTTAATAGTATGTGATGTCAGGCCTGAAAAATACCCCCCACAAAAAAAATCATGAATCTGCCCCTGGTTTGCAGTGGTCAATGGAACTTTTGCAGGTTTTTGCGAGGTTAATATTGCAAATAGAGCAAAATTAATAAGTGCATTGAATTTGGAGGAGTTTACTTGATATGTGCAGGTTTTTAAATTTTTAAAATCGGATGTTTATTAAGGTTTTTAAGGCCAAGTTTTGCATTCAAGATGATGTACACAATCTTTAGTGACGTTTCACACGGAAAAAATATCGCCAGAGAAATTCCTAATCAGGGTATTTTATCACTTTTCACAGAAACTGAAGTGCTGGCTACAGCTATTTAAATTGATATTCTAACAAATATTGAATTGCATTATAGATAAAACTTCCACTGATTTACATCGAGTGGTGCGAATGGCTACATTTTAGCAATTTTACATAAAATTTAGAATCAAGGGCACTTGCACCGGTGGGGCAAATCCCTGTTTACTGGTGGCGATTTTGCAGGGGTCTATGGGCCAATTCCCCAACACTTTACAGTCTGTCACTTTGATACAGAAAAAGAGTGGACTGTCGCACTGTGAAAATGGCACTTCATGTGTCATCATGCTGATGATTTGTCATGATCATACCCAATACTTTCAATGTTAATTTGATTTAAGGAAACTTATCCCGCTTGTTGGTGACAGCCAAACGAAAGGATCATGCATCTGATTTTCACTCTAAAATCAGTTATGACAAGTCAAATGGCCTTCTCCTGATCATGACTAATCAAACAGCCTCTAAGTTTCCCATGTTCAATGTAGAGAAGATGACACTTCATTGGCTATCATGAGCCACAAAGTGCACTTTTCAATAAAAATAATAACAATAACAAATTTTTATTTTAAGTCACAGGGTACAACAATAAAACACTAGCCAAGGCTATTATGTGACAGTGAACTGGTCCTCGTTTTTCTTTATCAAAGTGACAGACTGTAATTCTTAAAACATGACCTGACTGGAGTCCTTTATAATTCCGAACTTCTACAAACATTTTTCAAACAATGTCAAACACGGTGTCAGGATTTCGATGGAAATTCATGGATCTTCAACAAAACAGAAGACATGACCAGAAAAGGATAAAATTCAAGAAGGAACGAACATAAATAATTTGAAAAGTATCCATCAAAGTTCATATCTCTTGTTAATGTGTAATCATTGCTGATCACCGTATATGCAATAACAGTAAACAAAACAACATCAAGCAAATTATTATTCAAATGCATGGCTATCGACTGTACATATTAAAGTATATATGTAAACAAACATTGGATCTTTGTACTCATAGCCTGGAAATTTTGATTGAAAAGAGTGGACTGCTGCACTGTGAGGATGGCACTTAGTGACTCATGATAGCTGATGAAGCATCACCTTCTCTACATTCAGCATCATAGCGGCTGTAAAATTAGTCATGATCAAGAGAAGGCCGTTTCATTTGACATAACTGATTTTGGAGTAAGGCCGATACATAATCCTTTTGTTTGCTTGTCACCAACAAGCAGGATTAGTATCCTCAAATCAAATTAACATGTTCAATCATGGAAGTAGTGGGTATTATCATGACAAATCATGAAATCAACATAATTCCACAAAAAGTGCCATTTTCACTGTGCAACTGTCCACTATATTTGCATTCAAATTTCCTGGCTGTAATGTTCTGTTACTCCTTTTGGTTATTTGACTTTCTGGAGCCCTGTCAAACATCGCAGTTCTTTAACCAAAATATTGATTAGATCAATATTAAACATTTGTTCAGGAATTTAATCCCGTCATCAGAACAACCATACTTTTAAAACTTAACATCTGGCGATCGAAAGTGTTTGAAGTTAGAAGTGAACATGTTATGTATACATAACTAACATGTTATGTATACATAATTATACTGTAAGTGAATTTACTTGCTCCTGTTTTTGCCAGATGCCATAATAACATTCCTTGTAATGTGTCAGTGGCCTTACAAAGTGGCTTTATGAGGTTTTCAGCTTTGCCATGCCAGCGTATTATTGCATGTCCTCACCATGAAACAGTAGCTGAGGAAAAAGTGATTGATTTTAGCTTTTCAGAACATTAAGATATGAAGTGGTAACGAATTGGTCTCTCAAAAGAGACATTACTCAAAAACATGTGACCAGCTGCGTTTTCCATCTATAAAATTACAAAAGTTCAAAGTGGGTATTAAGTGAAGTTTTACCAGTTTCGCCCTGTCCTATTGAGTGAATTTATGTTAAGTTTTACTTCTTGGCATTATTTCCTCGAATTGACCCCCCCCCCCCCAAAACCAACACCTCCATATTGATAGACAGTGGTAATTGCAGCTCTGTATGATCCATTGTACTGTAATTATTAATTTATAGATTTTAAAGGCAGTCTCTTTACTTTCATAATCTTGTTAGACTTCACGAAGTCCTGTGATTCATCTGCTTATTTGCACATGACTGCAACATTTTTCATATCTGCACCTGTGCTAATATGTGGCGAAGTATTCTCATTTACCATATGTCATATACAATATTTAACTAAGTGTGTGATATGAGTGCATTTCATGATGTCATGGCCATTTTTTAAAAATAGTAATTTTTAAATTTGCAATTTGATTTATAAAGCGCACCATAGTCTTGAGAGCGGCATATCAGGTTTACATTTGATTTATCCACTTCAACAATGAAGACGGTTATCTTCGCGACTCTGCTCCTTGGGGCGGCGACTGCTGCCAATTATAACAGGTATTTTTTCTTGCTCAATTGTATTCCATTATAGCAGGATTAGGTCTACAACAATTAAATTGTGCTATGTATGTCAATGTTTCATTCCCATGGTAACAGGAGATAATTCAAACACTTCCAGCAGGAAATGATATCATTGAATTCCATTCAGCTACTTCAAACAGAAAGGTCTACGATAAACGTCTCTGTATAGTATCTACACTCGAGTACAATTTAGCTGATGGATAGGTCTTAATCAAGCCATCATATTTTTTGTTACATTTCATCAAATTCTAGGTACAGCAACAGCAAGAGCAACAGGCAAGGCGGGCCAGGTTATCAGAAAAATAATTACGGGAGTGACTCCGGTGAATACTCAAATTTTCAAGGATTCCCTTCAAGCAATGAAGCCAACGGATTATCTGAAAATCAGCCTGAGGATTTTGCATCAAATGGTAAATTCCGTATAGTAAAGAATGAATGTTTGAATGAATTAAAGAGTTAATTTCCACAGATTTTAATCAATTAAATAACCAATATCCTCAGATTTGAATCAATTAAATAACTTACATCCACAGATTTTTTTCCCAAGACTTGATAAACTGAATAATGAATTGCTTACTATAAAGATCTAATTTTCTTAAACATGTTCCCTAGGGTGCATCAGTTGCCCCCTAACCTATTCTGATTTTGATGTCTATGTGATATGTGAGGAGGTTGGGTGTCCTGAGCATGCACACAAAATTTCAGGTTGAAATTCCAATGGGAACAGCCACCTCCAGAGCATTATTTATTTCAATGATATTTCAATGAAGCGGAATTACAATATTTTGCAAAATTGTCATAACTCAAGAATCGATGGTCAGAGAGACTTGATAATGGACTCAAAATTTTCGGAATAAATGAGTTTATATTCAAAAAAATTGCAACTTTGGTTCTGGGACCAATAGTTTCAGAGCAAGATCAGTTTGAAGCAGAAGTCATACTGAACAAGATCCATCACCAGAAATGTACACTATGGATACATGAATCGTCTGTGAATGATCTGAGGTAGAAATCATGCAGATAGGATCAATGTACACCGGGTAGTGCCCAAATTTGAATAAATACCCATTTTTTACATAATTTCCGAATATAATTGTGTTTTTTTCATATAACGGAAAAACGGTTAGAGATAGAGAGGGATAGTTTCAATTGAATAAATATGGACATTCAGCACATTTTGAGCCCATTGCCAAGTCTCTAGGCCAAGTGGTTCCGGAGCTATTCAGATTTTTTGGGATTTTCCAATTTTATGCAAACATGTGCCTGGAGGTGGCTGTTCCCGCCAAAATTTTGAGCTGAAATTTTTTTTTCATTTTTTTAATATCCAGCCTCCAAACATATCACATAGACATCAACATCAGAACAGATTAGGGGCAACTGATGCACCCTAATGTTCCCGAATTATTAAAATACCTCCATTGTAAAGTTCTCCGAACCACATTCCCCCCTCCCCTCCAAATTTTCCAGGAAAATTGCGCCAGGCATTTCGCTAAATGCAATGATCTAACTTTCTAATACATTGTCGGAAATGACTAAAATACCTCCATCGCAGTCCATTGTAAATAAGTTTCTCATTATTCATACCATGTGCATTCCTTCATCACTGACAGGTGTAATGGAACAATCCGTGGTCGAAGAGGGAGAAGTTCCCCAGGCAACTGGGACAGAAGAGGAAGAAAGTGAAGCTGAAGTTGAAAACGAACAGATGGATGCGACGGAAGTTCTGGCTGATCTTATTGCCCAGAAGGTTGTACAATACATCAAGGGAGGGGCAGTGTGTTCCACTGAGACAGCAGTAGAACAAGAAGAAGTAGTAGTTGAAGGAGCAGTGGAGCAGGTGGCACAAAGTGTAGAAGAAGCTGAAGAAGGTGAAGAAGAAGGTGAAGAAGCGGAAGTTGGAGGCGAAGGTGAAGTAGAAGGAGAAGTGGAAAAAGGAGAAGTGGAAGGTGAGGAAGAAAGTGAAGAAGATGAAGACGAAAGTGAAGGTGAAGAAGGTGAATTGGAAGATGAATACGAAGGTGAAGAAGGTGAGGAAGAAAGTGAGGGCGAAGAAGTGGACAGTGATGTAGGAGAAGAAGAAGAAACAGATGCAGTTGCTTCTGAAATGCCATCTGGTGAAATGCCATCTGGTGAAATGCCATCTGGTGAAATGCCATCTGGTGAAATGCCATCTGGTGAAATGCCATCTGGCGAAATGTCATCGGAAGAAGGGGAAGACGAATCACCATCTGATGAAATGCCATCCAGTGAAATGTCACCAGAGGGAGCCGCAGATGAATCACCATCTGATGAAACACCTGCTGATACGCCATCTGGTGAAATGTCATCTGATCAAATGCCATCTGGTTCTGTAGCCCAGGATCAAAGTTATCAAATGCCATCTGGCCAAATGCAGTCAATGGGCAAGCCATAGGCAGAAATGTATGCTTTGGTTTTATTCAGACTAAAATAAAAGTAAAACATTTGTCAATGTTTGTTTATTGAATAATCGGTCAATAAAACCTTCAAGAATATTTTTGTTGGACTTTTGTTATGTTTTGGTTTTAGAAGCAAGATGGTATTTCAAGATATACACTCAACAGCAAAAGAAACGCATCACTTGATTCTAGCTTATATTTTTCAAAGAAATTTTTTTGCACAAAACAAATTATATGGTATTGATCCTTACATCAACTAGTGGCTTTGTGCCAGAAATCATTCAGCTGTGACAATTTCCTGTCTGCCTTCTGACTGGTTTATCACATTACAGTTATTGTAAAAAAAAATGACCTTGCCAACAAGTTACACCAAAAATAAAGGGGCCATTTGAAATAATGCGCTAACAGACGATAAAGCCGGAAAATTAGCACAGTAACTCTAATTTTGAATTTTACAGTGCAGGACAATTTGAAAATTGGAGTTTTGCAAATTTCAAAATGTAGCAGACAAAATCTCTATGGTTCGGACCCTTAGAATTGAGCTTTTTTAATAGAAATTTTCTGACAATTTCACTGTGTTGTCTAAGAATTGCAACAATTTTTTTTTCAGAGCAAAATTCAGTTTAACACAATTCTTTTCGAAAATAAAGGCAATATTCTTAAAATCACATTAACATGACTTGCACAAAATTGTGAAATAAAATAACAAAATGGATTGAAGTGCGAGATGTTTCAGATTATAGAGTCCAGAAACGGACTAAAAAAATATGCCAGTAAAAAAGTTCCAGGTTCATAGTTCCAAGTAAAGTTTCTGATTTCAGAATTGAAGTGTCATTCTGAAAAGTTGCACCAGTTGCACCAGTTGCACCAGTAGCACCAGTTGCACCAGTTGCACCAGTTGCACCAGTTGCACCAGTTGCAGAGAGCCAAATTACGCATGCACAGTGGGTCCAGTGCCGTGAGTTGGTAAAATTTCAGTTTTGGGCCAATATGCACTTACATTTTAGGTCACAACTCAGCCCCATAAAGGAATATACGCCAGTATTATGAATCGAATGATAGGTAAAAATATCTTCTTCGATATAAATAGTGGCAATTGCCATCCATATGTCACTGGTCTTGAGATAATGAGTGATACATGATTGCAGTTAGGGAAATTTTTGGTGTCCCGCATGGACACTGCATGTACAATTTCTGCATACAACTTTCAAATACAGGAAAAGGGATGGATTTAGGATAAAAATTGCAATGCATTACTGTTCCCTGATTAGGTAGGCATCTTGTGAATCCAGAAAAATGGCAATTGGATGTTTCTATATTTTTTTAATACACCTTTTGTAATCCTCAGTTGGTGTGTCCCGGGTGAAGCTTAAAAGAGCAATGTGATTTTTGATGCCACAGATAAACCACTGATCGAAACATTTTTGGAAAATTTTATATACCAATGCATTGCTCATGACCTTGTCTGTCAGGAATATATCACTTAAATTGGCTAAGGCTGTTGTGCCAGAAGCTTTGATGGCTTGAGTAAGACTGATTACAGCGTGACGCTCTTATATTCTGCAAACATTCTGTGGGACTTCTCTTATTCTGGTACTTCCTGATGAAGGCTTGTTGCTGGAATTCTTGCATTCTTGGTACTATTGTCATGCTCATGAGCCTGGCTTTGCATTAGTGTATAGAATAGGGTGGAAAGTCCAACCCATAATGGCATTAGAGCCCTATCTTTGAGACTGACAAAAAATGCGACGCTCTCACATTTTGTAATATTTATGAGGACCTTTCTTCTTTACACGCTTCTTGATGAAGGCTAGTGGAAGGAAAGTTACCTTTTCTGATATGATTTTGTTGCTCATGAGCCCAGGTTTCTATCGGTCTGTAGAACGCTGTTGTACATGTAACCTATCATGGTATTAGTGGCCTGTCTTTGTCACTGACAACAAATGTGGCACTCTTACACTTTGTAAAAATGTATGTTCAGACATGTCTTGTGCAAATGCTTTGTGATAAAGAATCTTTGCTGGAAACTTCACTTGTTTGATATCGCGTTGTTGCATTGAGCTTAGCTTTCCATTGGTATATGGTTTTTATTCAAACCTACCATGGTATAATGGCCCTGTGTTTATGGCTGACAACAAGTGCAACACTTGCTTGCTGCATTACGTGCTAATTACACCATACAAGGTACGAAAAGGCAAATAATGAAAAATCTGTTTTTTGTTTGTTTTAAGAATATTATTCAACAAAATATGTGCAAGTTTCATAGTGATATCTTAAAAAGTCTTTGCTGCAGACGTATTTGAAGAAACAAAGTTTCGTTTTGAATAAACTGCATTTTGATTTAGTATTTTCTTCACATTCATGTTTAAATTTACTAGCATAATGTGGCATAGATGTCACAAAAATGCATATACAACCTCAAATTTTTGATTTGGAATCTAATAATACATAGGAAGCATATCAGTGATTATTGATTTTTTGGCCAATTTCACCAGAAATCCCAAATTTTACCAACTTGTGGCATTGGTCCAGTGGCGATATCTTCAGTAGGTGTACAGTTCGTAGCTCGATTTGTCCCGAGTCTGTGATGTCACAGATTTTGTTGTATTTTAACTGCTTATATCAATTGACACCTTTGTCAGCCAAACACATGCCTGTATTTCACTGCGAGAAACCCCCCCCCCCCCCCTCGGGATAAAGCGCTCTTGTGACAAGTTATATATCCCCCACTCTTGTGGTGAATAACCCATTCGCAAATTACAAAACACAGATTTTTTAAGAAAAAGCCACAATGCATTGACGCATGGATTACATTTAGCTTGCTTGGTTTTAATTGCTGCATTGAAAGATGCTTTCAATGAATTGCAGCTGACTCAAACATAAACAGTTCAACAAAAATAAGTCCCCCTTTGGATAAACTAGAATATCTCAAAAATTCCGTTGCTGATTTTTATGAAATTCGGTTTTATAGCATCGCATATCAATCTTACATGTGTGTATTTATAGCTCAGTGGCATTATTCCTGGCTGAGCCAGTAGCCCTCGAGTGAGCTTACCCCTGTTTTAAAAAATTCCAGCCTTTTCCAATGGATATGAACAATTTCACAATGTGAGGGAGCCACCAGCTTGACAAACTTCATCATGCATGTGTCTGGAGAAAATTTGTTTCTCAATCGAATTTAGAAGACAACTGGGGACTTCTTTTGTAACAGTTTTACAGTTTAATTCTGTGGATGCTAAAACAAATAATTTAAGTTGAGTTTAGACACCTTTCAGTAAAAATTGTTTGGAAAAGCCAAAACTTTGTATTTTTAAAAATAGGGGTACGTGCACTCGGGGTCTGGTGGCTCATACAGAAATTGAGCGATAAAGCTACAAATACATGGGCAGGGGCCCGGCTAGGTTGGCATATTCAATTGCATGTTATAGAGGTCCATACTTATGCTTTTTGGGCCTATGGCTGTACAATGTATATCTATTTGAGGGTACCACAACAATGCCACAACATCTGGAGTTGATAATAAACAGATTCCAAAACGGCAAAAAGCATGACAATTAGGGACTGTTCAGAATTTATGACTGGGGGGATGGGAGTTTTGGCCGAGACGGTACCAACTTTTCAAACGTGTTTAAAGGAGGGGGTAGTAATTTTTCGACAACATGTCCAAGGGGGGTAGGAAATAGCAAAACAAAAATGTTATAAAACGCGCATATGCTCAGTTTGACCACACATTTTTACTCGCAAAAGTCAGCGAATCCGTATGCGTGACTGTACAAGGGGCAACTGTGTTACAATATATGCGTGTATTGCTTTGCATGTCGAGGGGGGTACTACAAATACGTATGAAACCTGAGGGTGGGGTACTAAAAATCCACATGGAACTCAAGGGGGGGTATCAATTTCTGAAGGGAAGTTCTGACAAAAACTCCCACCCCCCAGTCATAAATTCTGAATGGTCCCTTGTATTACAGGATCCACTGTACTCATGGGCATATCTAGAAATGGCCCTGGGGGGCCATTACATGGGGTGAGTGCGGGGACCTTCGCGGCTTTTCCTATCTCTTCTATGCTATGTTAATATTTGGTTTGGGGGGGGGGACCCATGGCCAAATGCCCCCCTAGCCCCCCCAATCCCCCCCCTAAATACGCCAATGACTGCACTAATTTGTTGATTTATTGATTTCAGTGGCAGTCTCGTTTCTTTCATAATCTTGTTAAACATCTCGATGACTTGTGATTCAACTTCTTATCTACTCACGACAGCAACATTTTTCATACCTGCAGCTGTCTTAATATGCGGCAAAGTATTCTCATTTACATATATCTCATGCAATCTGCAATATTTATCTCAGTATATGATATGAGTGCATTTCATGATGACATGACCATTTTTTTGCAAAATAGTAAATTTTACAAAGACAATTTAATTCATAAAGCGTATCATAGTCTTGAGAGCGGCAGGAAAACATCTGATTTCTCTACTACACAATGAAGACGGTTACCCTCACGATTCTGCTCCTTGGTGTGGCAACCGCAGCCAATGTGTACAGGTATTTTTCTTGCTCAATTGTCAGATGCTGCTTACAGTTCTGTCCAAAAGTTTGCAGTACATACCCGATGCAAAATGACCAATTTCTATATTTACATGACACTTAAGGTGGCTCGCTACTCACGAAATTACGTCACCTGCGCATGTTTCCGCGCAGCCAGGCAGGCCCTATCTATCGTAACGTCACCACAGCAGCAGAGCTCTGCTGACACTGTTTCAGGGTCTTTTCTTAATTTTAAGAATTCCATGCGACGGCCGCTTCGTTTTCCATTTGCGCCACTTCTATTAGGGTTAGAATCTTCTCGTTTGCAGCATTGGATTTGCCGTGAAGTGTACTATATGGCCAAATTATTTCAGCTTTCTGGTGCGAATAGAAAATTTCTGGAGGCAATTTTCGGCAAGTATGTCTAATTTCGCAAAAATGACTCTGTTATATAAATAAATTTCTATATCAATATCCAGGCCCGTTGGAAGCCTTGTCAACATCATTATATTGTTCCTCACTTAATTTGGAAACAGATGACAAAGAAATGGAAAATTCTATCTAGTCTTTTTTTTTTAGCGCTATGATTCATAAAAAGATAAAAATTTTCTAAATCGAAACTTTTGTTCCGAACCCCTAGAAAAGTTCTTTAAACCAAATATATCTTTCTGGAAATTAAATAAGCTTTTCCATAAAACTGTCCTCTTTAATTCCATGCTTCATTTGATAACATAGGATGAATGGCTACTGAATGGCAGGGAAAACTTCCCAGTAAAAAAATTAAGAAAAAAATTGAGTTTTTCAGGTTTGCGTTGACTGACTTTCTTTTACAAAACCTCAAATATTTTGAAAGAAAGGCTGGTAGCGACCCCTTTCATTTATATATCCTTGCTATAAACTATATTTTGGATCATTTTAAACTATTTTTAAGGAATCCTATCTTGGAAAGTTCACGAGTATCGAGCCACCTCAAGTTGTAACAACAATAGGCAAATCATACATGAAATACAATGCACTGCATGTGGCTGAACACTTCTGAACCATTGAAAATTCAATAGCAATGAGTTTCTATGTCATCATCAGTTAGTTGAATTTATGACATTTTCAAAAGCTTACATACCCTCCTGTAGTATCACATACTTTCCCCGTTGGGATATTGGACAGCTGGAGTAGAAGCTGGAGTTACATAAATTCTGTGATGCAGAATTGATTAATGAGCCAAAATTTACTGTCATGACTTTTTTGTTACGTCTTAGCCAAATATCATTTCGAATGATGTCCAGTGTTACATCTTAGACCATGACACGTTTTAGACAATTTTGAAGAAATTATACATTTTATCTGTGAAACAATTATACTATAATTTATTCTAGATGAGT
The DNA here is from genome assembly GCA_026936325.1 of Platynereis dumerilii. Lineage (NCBI taxonomy): Eukaryota > Metazoa > Annelida > Polychaeta > Phyllodocida > Nereididae > Platynereis > Platynereis dumerilii. The sequence continues at coordinate 33,484,593 of JAPTHN010000005.1, forward strand.
TTTTGCAAATTTTAGGATCATTTATTTAGAGTTAATGACAGAAATCATCAATTTGTGAAAATTCATGAAAAGATGTAACATTGGACACCACAGCCATTTTAGAAGATATCCAGGACGTAACGGAGACACCAAGGATGTGACGATGGATAGCTTCATTGTCTAAAATGTGCAGTGCACAAGTCACTTACAATTTGAATGAAACTTTTTCCAAAAACTAAGATACTTCTACTTGACAATTATCATAATTCCCCAATGCCAAGTTCACATGATTGCTGCAAAACTGTCAGTTGTAGAAGATGTAACACTGGACACCAAAAGGCTAAGACGTAACATGGACACAATTTTGTCCATGTTACATCTTTTCCAAATATTGTCCTATTGATATTGTTCTTGCAAATTCTTCAGCATTGAGCCATGCAAATTATTCTAACAACAGTGATATAACAAGTCAAAGGTGTAATGTATTATCAAGCATTAGACTGAGTCTAAATATCATGTCATTGCTACTATATACCAAGACGTAACATAGTAAAAAAAGTGGTCTTTGAAACAGAAAGCTCCTCCCTCACCACTGCACTGAAAGTTAAACCATATGTGATTGGTTGAAATTATACAAAAAATATGTGATACCATGGCTCCTTGATTCAAGACTTGAAAGAGAGTGGCCAAGACGTAACATTTTAAAATTTTGCAATTTGAAGATTCCAGGACCCAGGTGCTGGAGAAATATTACTCAAAAACAACATGGACTCATTTTGCAGTCAAATGGGAAAGGAAAGTTCAACTGGGAATTCCCTTTACAGTGGTAGCTGATGAATTCACTTTTATATTTTAGTGTTGTCAGATGTGGTATTGTGGACACCAAAGCCAGTTGGCTACTTGAACCCCTTTTTAATGTTATTTGTATTTTAACTAAGAAGAAAGGGAAAGAAAATTGCATTAATGAAAATCTCAACAACAACTTATGATATAATTCACTTCTGAACAACAGTCGGTGAATTTTATATAACAATCATACTTTGTGTGTTTTTCATGGACACCACATAATTTTGGGCCATTTTGTCCCCCATGCCCAACTTGAATCAGCTTTAAATTGCAAGATAAAAGTTCTCAAGCCTTGAATTTAAATGCTATGCTTAGACAATCACTTACACTACCAATGTATCATACATTCATATATATTTATTTGGCTGGGTGTCATCAGTGAAGTTTTATTCAGCCAAAAATGGCCATTCTAAGACGTAACCAAAAAAGTCATGACAGTAAATTCTGCCTCTAATATCGCTGCTGATGCATAGTGTGAGGACTTTGAAATAATTTAGTTGTTGAAATTGCCCTTGAAATTGAGAAATTGGTCATTTTGCATCGGTGTATGTAAACTTTCGAGCAGAACTGTATTAATTCATGCCTTAAGACAATGTGAAAATTTTTAGACATTTAAAAGAAAACCTAAGAACATTTATACTCTAAAGTGTACCCAACAAGAACTAAACGTTAAAATAACCCTTTAAATACGTTAGTTTTCATTTCTAAACGTTTTTAATCAATGTTTTTTAAAATGTGAAGTGCTTGTTGGGTATTTTCTGGGCTATACAATTTTGTCAGAAACATTTTCAGTGACATATCTATTAAAGTCCTAAATGGGAAACCAATATGTTTGTCTCATCTGTGGGGAGACAGCTTCCATGCTTCTGGCACCAGATTTACCGAGTAATTGCAATCCACTTTAATCCAAGCCAACCTTGAAAATAATCCTGTATTTTTAGTTCCTGTGAATGTATGGTGCAAAGACACTCCATGCATCTTATTTTTGAATTATTTCATGGATATCATATTGCCAAGAGGCCATGTTTCCGGACTCAGGTTGGCTAAATATTTAATTTATATTCCACATGAACTTATCAGCTTATATTTCCTATTAACATTAATAGACCCTGCCATGCAGTTCAGCAACAAGTTATCCATCACCAAACTTTTCCCCATGCTCCAAGTAGGATTTTTTTTACTCAGGGCCAGGATTTCAGTACTTTTTTGCCATAAAAATTATTGGAAATTAGAAAGGACAATCCATGCTCATTTATGTGTCACTTTATACAAAACAATAATGATTAAAATCAACAAAAAACAAGTAATTCACTCTATGTGGTCAATTTATCATGTTCAAATGGGGTTCGAACTAATGCAGGCAAAGACCTTCAGCGGAGCAGGCGGGCACCTAAGCCACTTGGCCACCCAGCTACTGGGAATTTAACTCAACTATAAATCACAGTCTCAACTTCCAGTCTGGTGAAAATGAGAACTGCATGCTGCTGCCACCTGGCACAAAAGTTGATTTTGTATGCCACGTCATTGCTTTCCCAAGAAATAGTTCAAATTTCATGGCACATTCACAAAATTTCTATTCAACATTGATGTATACCAGAGTCAGACTCAGGAATCACATTCTCTAAGGATGTAGACAAGGCCATCAGCACACTCTTAAACAGCCCCGGTGTCTTCCAGACAAAATTGTGTGTGTGTCTGATCGAAATTATGTGGACGCTCGCAGGAGCTCGCGGAATAGCACACTAATCACTAGGTGGCAACACAAGACAGCATATGTTCTGATCTGTGATAATGCAAGAGCAGTCCACTTGTAGACAGCTCAACTTCATTGTTAGTAAAAATTGGGTCTGGAATCACCCATGCAAGTACATCATCACAGCTGTTTTGCCAATGGGCTGTTAGAATAGCTATGCATCACGGAAGCCCACTTCAGTAAAGCCTTCAACATTAAGGTGGATTCCCACTGGCTAAAATCTGACCCTACCGAGCTGGGATTGTAAGTGACAACACACCAACTATTGCGCAGCCACAATCCGCTGCTTCCGGCCAAGTATTTAAAATTAAAACTATTGCGCACATCAGAATTAGTCATTTCATTACAGAAAAATACTTTTAACAACATCTAAATCTAAATCACCAAAGAAATTATCTTTTTGGCTATCGATAGCTGTGTAAACTAGATAATGATCACTTAAAGTACATTCACATGTTCGAGTAAACTGATGTAGAATGGGATGGGTACTTAAAACAACATCTACTGATTACAGTTGCTGATCACTAAGTTATACGAGTATGAATATTGACTAACTGTGACGTACCAAATGTCGTACCATGCATCAGTGTTGGAGGCCAGCCTCGGAGTCATATTTTGATAGCCTCGGGAGTCAGCCTTGCCTCAGGCTCAGATGCCAAATCCATGGCCTTGCCTCAGTCTCGGGTGTCTTTGGGACAGTGTTAGAGGCCTCGGGACCAGCATTGTCCTTGAGGCCACATTTTGATGGCCTCAGTCTCGGAGGCTCATGTCTCGGATGTCCCGGCCTCAACTACATCACTGCATACCATTTAGACTGAAATCAGATTTACACAAATGATTTTGGTAGAGATATTCATCCAAACCATATATTACAATCAAGATCACCAAAAAGTTCTGTGAAATTACTTTCTGATTTCTGAACAGGCTGTTTTCCAAATTGTCAAGCATTTTATCATCATACCTTCTATTAGCACCTACATGTAGGTGGCATGTACAATGTGTACATAGACAAAAAACCAAGAACATTTGACTCTTTAAACTAAGTTTGACCCTAATGCTACATTCTCACGGCGGCTCCCAGAGAACTATTTAAATCGGCGTCGAAGTATTTCCTGGTAATTTGGATGAATTTGGGTGATCCGCCGTCGACTTTTCACATCCCCCCAGGGGAAGTTTTTGTTCCCCTCAGGGGTTCCTAGAAATGGAAAAACTGCACCGTGGATGTCAAAAAAGATTCAACAGGTACAAACTTTTTTTTCATGACGGCAGAACAGAGCCCAAAATTTTCTTGATTTTTGGATGTCCGGCGTGGATTTTTTCAGTTAGAACGTCTCAAAAACATCTCCGGCGAGATATTAGGACATCCCCTGCCCCTGAGGGGACCTCTCCTGCCCCGCGGGGACCTTTCCTGCCCCCGCGGGGACCTTTCCTGCCCCTGGGGGGACATTTGAAGCCTCGCCGGCAGTTTTTGACATCCCGCCGCGGTGAAATAGGTTCCCTGAGGGGCAGTTATAGGTTCCCTGAGGGGTACTTTTTATATCTCGGGGCGATATAAAAGTATCCCTCAGGAGGAGGAAATTCCTTTCCCCCAGCGAACTTTTGGGGACGGCGTACAACTTTTCTTCCCTGCAGTGAACAAAAAGAACCCCGCCGTGATATGCTTTTAATTAATTATGTAATGGTTTTATAAACATTGTATGTCGCCGGGATGGTCATTTTTTTCCTAGAATTCAACTCAAGCTACCCCTCAGTGGTAAAAAAGTTCTCCGTAACGTGCCGTGAGACTGGGGCATAAGGCATTCAATTTCAAGAATTTTCACATCTAATCTTCTTTCACACTCAGGTAAATTGCCATCAGGTGAAACATCATAATAGGTCTAATTTGCTCTACATATTTTTGTGATTCTTCATGCAATTCTGACAAGAAAAGTATCCTTTAAAAAAGGGTACTATGGCGACTTTGGTCTTGCCTTCTTTTAAAAACTGTAACGGAATGAGCCAGCACGCAAAGAATTTAATGCATTCAAATCGAAATTCAGTTTATTGGACCATATGTAATACAAGTATACACAATTGGCTGGCTGACCCCTTAGCATCTGCTAAGTGAGGGTTAATTTAGAAGTTATTATGTTATGGACTTATATATACAAAGTTACTCATCTCTGAAAAAATAAGTATCTTGTTATTATGATGCATTTTGGCTGGAATAACATTTTTGCAAAACATGCAAAGGTCCAACACCCCCCCCTCCCCCAAATAAAACCTGGTGATAGCAATGGTTTGTTATGGTAACTGGATAGAGCAACTTTTGTATTAGCCAGTATGACAAAACTGTGGTTTATACTATGTATATATTTGTCAACTGCAATATTAAATCCCCAACTATCCATAAAAATGTTTGATACATATATTCTTCCTATCCTTGAGTACAACTGTAAAATCTGGACGAGTGAAAAATCTGTAAGTGAATTAGAGAACTTACAACTTGGCTATCTTAAGAATGTTTTAGGAGTAAGAAAACAAACTCCATCTCTTGCAGTGTATGGTGAGACTGGTAGATTCCCTCTACATATTAGGCATAAAGTAAGGTTGATAAACTATTGGGTTAGGTTAGAGAATATGGCCGATCATAAAATACTAAAGAGATGTTTATATATTCAAAAAGACATGCATAGTGATGGTAACTGTAAAACCTGGCTTGATAAAGTATCCCAGATTTTACAAAACTGTGATATTCATTATAACATTTATGACACTGGAAGACATAACCTTGAATGCGTGGGCAGCCGCGTTAAATTGAAATTGTATGAAATTGAACAGACTAAGTTAATGGAGTCCATAAATGACAGTACACAGCAACCTAAATTAAGAACATATAAACTCTTTAAAACTGATTGTAGATTAGAACCTTACCTACTTTTAAGACATAGCAGTAAAATCATAACTAAAATTGCCAGATTTAGAACAAGTTCACATAGTCTACGTATAGAAACTGGTCGTCATCAAAGGCCAAAAATTCCAGTAGCTGATAGAGTCTGTGAGAAATGTAGCTTAAATGTGACCGAAGATGAAAGACACTGTCTGATTATTTGTCCAAATCATCAAACCTATCGGAATGAACTCTTTCAAACAGCAGAAAATTTAATAAATAATTTTAGATCACTTGATGACACTGGTAAATTTGTAGCAATAATGGGTTGCAAAGAGGCCAAAATGCATATCGGTCTTGGAAAATTTCTACAACAAGCTGATGTATAAATGAACATCTTCTAGTTTAACAAGAATTATGTTAAAATACAATGTATGTATTGTTAATACAATGTATGTATAGTCAATATAAAAAGTTAATCTTATAAATTTATCTGTTAATATGTTTTTTAATGAAATTTAGCAATTTTATGTTTACAAGGTTGTCATAAAAATATAATAATTTTTTTTTTTTTTTTTTTTTTTTTTTTAATTGGTTTTGTATGTTATACTGAAAATTCAACGTTTAGTCTGAAAAGTTGACGACTTGTACCTGAAACTGTAAAGTAGCATCTATTCAGAAAAGTCAACAATTTCATTATTTGGTAAACTTTTATCTTTTGTAAAAATAACTTGTGTATCAAATGTTTGAATGCTACATATGTGTATGTATAAAAAATATATATTTCAAATTATTAATAATCTAATATGATTTTGACACTCTGAAATTTTTAAGTATCAGAAATTTCTCATTTTATTATAGACGTAACTACCTGAACTGGGACCTGAATTTTTAAAATATTATATACTTAATAATTGCATATTTTAAACTTTATATATAGATTAGTGTAGACATTGATTTTGCTTGTTTCTTTGTTGTTGTTGTTGTTGTTGTTGTTGTTTTTTAAATAATTTGGATGACACATGTATCTCCTTTGATATCTAGTTTGTCAAATAAAAGTTTATATATATATAATATTCTGTCTCAATAGGCTAGCCATTGATTTCAAATAGGCCTATTCATGAAAATCCAAAAACGTCTAAATTCTTTAAAATAAATGTTTGGTGGATAATTATGCTTGAAGCTGAATTCCAACATTTAGTATTACAGTAAAGTTCAATGGAAAAGAAAACCTTTTCATATATATAAAAATTGTAAGGACCTATTGTAGATTTTCATAAAAATAGCACATTGCGTTATAAATGACAAGAAAGTCCCCCTTAAAAAAAAATCATGGATCTGCCACTGGTTTGTTGTGGTAACTGGGATTTTGCAACTTTGCACCATTGCAGCGTAATGCGCCGAAACCCTTTTGCGAAGTTAATATTGCAAATAGAGCAAAATGAATAAGTGCATTGAATTCGGAGGAGTTTATTTGATATATGCAGGTTTTTAAATTTTGAAAATCGGACATGTTATAAGGACTGTAACTCAAATTATTTATACACACATACTGATGACGTTTCACACGCAAAAAATTTCGCCACTGGTGCCTGAATCTTCCTATAGCCTATTTTTTTTTTTTTTTTCTTTATATATATTTCTATATTGTAAAAACATTTTATAAGAAATTTTTTCTTCCAGGTTCAGACGTCGCTATAAAAAGCAAGGAATTAAACATTTTCTCTTAAAACTTCCAGGTTTGATAGTGAGTCAAAATTGGAAGATTATCGGGTATATAATTTTACCAACGGACTACATGGACTACCTGAAGATCGGCCTGAGGTTATTCCACAAAGTGGTAAATGCATTAAAGATTGAATGATTTGAATAGATTAAAGACTTACAAGAATTCTCGTTGAAGTAGACTTCTCAACAGCTTTTTTTTTGGTGTTTGCTAGTATATGACATACATGTGGCAGATACCTACTCCGGTGAAACTAATATTTGATTCAGCAGTAAATGAATTTGTGCTTATGAATGGAACCTAAAGCTGTTTTCATAGCTTCTGTTGTTTTTGACAGTGTTTCATTGTTGGTACTTGAATTTCATTTGATACTGAGCTTCTCTATCTTATTGGTATGCACCACATGTCACCTGATTACGACCTGTCACAATTTATAAACAATTTTTTAGTAACTATACAATTTTGGCTGATTTTACCTTGAAACAAACAGTCTGTTTCCCAAGATTTTACCGGCAATTTAAAGTCAAAATATCATTAAAATGACCAGGCCTTGCGGCAGACGAAATCCGAACAAGATTGGAAGCGAATTCTTTCATATAAAGAGCAAACAAAAATTTGTCCGAAACCAATAACACAAAATAATCCTTATAGCCGTTTGCAGACTGGTGGTCCAAACAGTTTCAAAATTAACTTTCAACTTGGTCGTGTTATGTCACTGTCTTAAAAATGTTTTGTTTGGATTATTCAGTTGATTTGGTGCTTATCATATCTAGCTGCATAGGTGACAATAAACAAACTAATTTAATGACTTAAGGTACTTCATCAAATTAGAAGATCAGGCGATCAACAGCAATCTGTCACTGACGTGGCAAAACCAATTTGCAAATTGAAAATAAGAAAATTAATTTTTCCAGCGGACCTAAAATCTTCAAAGAGCTCTAAGTCGACTTCAACGAAATCTCCTTTAGGTTTAATCAAAACTTAAGAAGCTCATACTGCAGTCATGCATTATTTGATTATACTATAAAATCAGCTGCCACAATTTTTACTGCAGTTACTATTAAAACAACAATTTATTTCATATCATATGTAAAAAAGACAACATTTTCTTCTGTAAAGGAATCATAACAGTAGTTGTCGCTGCCATTAAAGAGACGCGATTGGTTTTAGTAACGGTTTTACAGCGTCATTTCAGATGAAATGTTTTTCTGCAGCACAAAGTAATGTTTGTTGACATTTTGGAATGATTTCGCAAAGAATAATATCTATTTTTTTTAATGCTTGTCCAAAATTACCAATTACAAGCCTATGGAGTAGATGAGTTTTCCATGAATTAATCCATCTGCTTTCCTTTACCATTGACAGAAGGAATGGAAAACCCAATGGCAAAAGAAGAAGTTCCGCTAGCAACTGGGACAGAAGAGAAAGTAAATGAAGCTGAAGTTGGTAAGCAACTAATGGATGCAGCTGAAGTTCTGGCTGAGTTCATTGCCAAGAAGGTCATAAAATACATGAATGAAGGCGCAGAGTGTTCCAATGAGGCAGCTGAAGACAAAGAAATTAAAGAAGGTGGAATGAAAGATGAAATGAAAGATGAAAAGGAAGGTGAAGTGAAAGGTGAAAAGGAAGATGAAGACAAAGGTGAAATGGAAGATGAAGATGAAGGTGAAGAGGAAGGTGAAGTGAAAGATGAAGTGGGAGATGAAATGGAAGATGAAATGGAAAGAATGAAAGGTGAAGTGGAAGGTAAAGTGGGAGATGAAAAGGAAGGTGAAGCGAAAGGTGAAAAGGAAGATGAAGACAAAGGTGAAATGGAAGATGAAGATGAAGGTGAAGAGGAAGGTGAAGTGAAAGATGAAGTGGAAGATGAAATGGAAGATGAAATGGAAAGAATGAAAGGTGAATTGGAAGGTGAAGTGGGAGATGAAATGGAAGATGAAATGAAAGATGAAATGGAAGATGAAATGGAAAGAATGAAAGGTGAATTGGAAGCTGAAGTGGGAGATGAAATGGAAGGTGAGATGAAAGATGAAATGGAAGATGAAATGAAAGGTGAAATGGAAGCTGAAATGGAAGGTGAGATGAAAGGTGAAATGGAAGCTGAAATAGAAGCTGAAATGGAAGGTGAGATGAAAGGTGAAATGGAAGCTGAAATGGAAGCTGAAATGGAAGGTGAGATGAAAGATGAAATGGAAGCTGAAATAGAAGGTGAAATGGAAGGTGAGATGAAAGGTGAAATGGAAGCTGAAATAGAAGCTGAAATGGAAGGTGAAATGGAAGCTGAAATGGAAGCTGAAATGGAAGCTGAAATGGAAGATGAAATGGAAGCTGAAGAAGAAGATGAAGAACAAACACAAGAGGTTGAACCAGAAGGAGCAGCTGCAGCTCAAATGCCACCTGGTGAAATGTCATCTGGTGAAATGCCACCCAGTGAATCTCCATTTGTTGAAATGCCACTTGGTGAAATACCATTTGGTGAAATGTCACCTGATCAAATGCCATCTGCTTCTGCAACCAATGATCAAAGTAATCAAATGTCTTCTGACCAAGTGCAGTAATTGGGCAAGCCATAGGCAGAAATGCTTTTGTTTTATTCAAACTAAAATAAAAGTAATGCTCACATTGTCAATGTTTGATTTTCGACAAGTTGGTCAATAAAACTTTCAAAAATATTTTTTGTTGGAACGATTGTAATGATCTGGTTTAACAGCAAGATGGACATTCAATGTCTTTGGGCAAATGCCTCAAGCTTACAGGTGATTTTATTAGTACACGATTCTTGGGTTCTTGGTAACAAAATGCATAGCATTTTTGGTTAATCTGATTGGTTTAGAAGCAATAGAATGTCACACATCTCATATATCAAATGTAGTAAGTCCCTCGCTGCGAGCCTGAATAAACTTTAGGATTTAAAAAATTGACCAAGAAAACGGTTAACGCAGTGATGTTGAGGAAGGTCAGGCGAACATTTTGATATCAAACAAAAAAATCTGAATTTTTTGAGATATTGGAGTTCTTTTTTTTATCACACCCTATTCTTAGCATGTAATCTCCATCAAAGAATGCTCAGAATTACCCATTTTTCCTGTTTAGTAATATCTAAGATGCAGTTATTCTCGGGTCAGAAAGCAGTCTGGTGAAAATGAGAACTGGATGCTACTGCCACCTGTCACAAAAGTTGATTTTATATGCTACAGCATTGCTGTCCCAAGAAATAGTTCCAATTTCATTGCACATTCACAAAATTTTTTATTCAACATTGATGTATACCAGAGTCAGACTCGGCAATCACATTCTCTAAGGAAGTAGACAAGGCCATCAGCACACTCAGAAACAGCCCCGATGTCTTCCAGACAAAATCGTGTTTGTTCCTCAGATCGAAATGATGTGGACGCTCGCAGGAGCTCGCGGAATAGCACGCCAATAACTAGGGTGCAACACAAGACAGCATATGTTCTGATCTGCCAAGGCTGGAAAAGAAGTGGCAATGCAAGAGCAGTCCACTTGTATACAGGGTCAGAAAGTATGTGTACACCACTTCATCCAGACTGACAGGGTGTGATAAACCTGTAACAGCACACATTCTGAGGTCTGAGAAAATGTGTGAAATACCAGGTTGTGTTAGTTTCATAATTCTGGTAAATAATTTATAATTTTAGCTGATCCAATCTCATCATCTCATTGTAATAGACTTTGTTGAGTTTTTGTGCATTTTATCACAAATTGTGCCACTGTGAAACAAACATTTCATGACTTTGTAAAAGGATAGACTAAGTTCATAGAATTTTTTCGGACAACACATGGATAGATTGTTTGTAAGTATCAACTTCACTGTGAAATTGAACAACAAAAATATCATAAATTCAGTAAATCAGTTGAAAATGTAGCTAATGCACAAATGTACAACTATTGCATTTTTGGCGTGTAATTTCAAAGGATTCTACTCCATAATTAACTAAATGATTACAAACACTCTTTCCATGCATTTTCCGATGATTCATTCGACATTGGCTACACTTTACATGGTTGCAAAATGCTTGTTTCACGGCGGTTGGATGGATGGATGATTGGGGCTTTACGGCCTGTATTTATGCACTTGATAGGCTAATTAGGACTGGAGGAGGACATGGCAATGAGGTAAAGGATGATTGAAACAGCCAAGGTGATCCGGCAAGAGCTGGATTCGAACCCTGAACCCAGCGATTGGCAGCCCAGCACTCTACTACTAGACCAACCCTCCCCTGAGTCCCCCCCCCCCGTTTCACAATGGTAAAATGTCTTAAAAACAAAGAAAACCTCAGTAACACACAATAGAGTTCAAAAGTGAGATAGTTTCTACTAAGATTATTCACAAGAATGATGATACCTAGCACTAGGCGGAGTTGGCAAATAGGCATATTTTATACATTTTCTCAGAAGTATTTGCTGTTACAGGTTTATCACATTCTGTCAGCCTGGATAAAGTCATATTAACTTTCTACGGTGACAATGACTGCATATTTTTACTTCTGAATCATGACTTGCATCTCAGATATTATCTAACAGGAAAAATTGACGATTCTTAGCACTTTTTGATGAGATTCCATGATAAGAATAGGGTGTAATAATTTTTAAAGAAAATTAAAAACTCCAATATCTAAAGAAATTCCCAACAGATTTTTTTGTTCGATACATCAAAATGTTCATCTGACCTTCCTCAAATTTTTTAACCCCAAAGTTTGTTCAAGCTCGGTTCATTTTCCACTGACCTTAATAGACACAATAAGATACCACTCGTCACATATTTTGACAGATTAGAACTATTTCGAAGTTTTGAAGAACATAAATCTTTTAAAAAGTATGCAAAAGCAATGTTATTCCAATTGAGACAATTAATATAATTATGTACATGTATACTGCTGGGCAGTATCTGAAATTGTGAAAAGATAAAACGCTAATTAATGATCGGAGCATAATAATTTGAACAATTAAACATTTTTAAGGCCCTTCCACAAAACTTTTTTATTTTGCATAATTTCGTCATAGAGAAAAATATTTGTATATTTGGCATAACTCAATTGCTTCAATGAAACTGGATGAAAGTTGCATGTTATAAAGATTTCTCAGCCCAATCTAATGATTATGTGATAAGGATACAACGCCAGGCCCAAATATTTTCCATTTATTTTATCCTACGTTTTAACCTTGGATTTTATCGCCAGAGTCCAGTCTTGGGTACCATAACAAAACTGTGGCATCTGGACATAGAGGAGACATCCTGCACCTTATATTGCTTATACTTATAGTATCATAGATCGATCGGCTTTCAATTGTAATGCTGAATGACTCAAGTTGTGTTATCCTTATCAATAAATGTCACTTCCTTAAATATTTTCCTGAAAAGAGAAAGCAAAAATGTTCATGAATATAACTAATAGAAGTAGTTCAAGAAGAAGAAGAAGAAGAAGAAGAAGAAGAAGAAGTGGTAGGCTTACTTAAAAGGCACTGTCTTGCAGGGGCACCCCATGATCTGTTATACATGTACCAGTTATCTGTTATGGAGCAGGTGCCCAGCTGGCTGGCAGACTATCAGCTAGGATTTTCTCAGCTGGCAAAGTTGTCAGCTGGGAGTCAATTTTTGGCATTCAACCGATGAAATTTGCAGTCAGGTAATGAGAAAGCAGTTGAGGCAGCTGGCTGGGGAAAAAAATCATATCAGCTGGCTGGGAGGTGCTGACTGACGCTTGGGCTGACTGGCAACCCAGCTGGCAGCATAACAGATATTTTCTGCCAGTTGAATAAAAAAATTAATCTGGTGTCATAAAAGATGTGCTACCAAGAGCTTACACTGATATGGGCATTATAATAACACACTGTCATGAGGTGCCCCAGCATACACAGTTCTTAGTGGTTTTCTATAGCTGACAGCCATTTGATTCTATATGAATTGACCTTTTATGAAACATATATGCTTTCTCCAATGCAATGACTTGATCAAACAGGAAACCGTGTACAGTGCTGCCTCCTTTTTGCACCAGGACTAAGGTTACTTAATTGATTTATTACATATATATATGTGTGTATTTTTTTTCATTTAAAAGAGCAAGAATAAAAAAATGAGTCTGAGTCTAATTATGTTTAAATTAGACTTGCAAGCCCTACACGCAAAAAAAAGCTGATTGAGGTGCACTGCATATTATGCAATTGTTAAATCATAATTGGCCTTAATTTGAGGAAGCTTTATAGAATATTTAATAGGATATTTAAGGCTAGGCCTATGTATTTTTAAGTACTCTTTTGTCATCAAGTAAGTGCATAAAGCCTGTATCTAAAACTGTAGACTTATTTTGAATGTCCATTGATAACACAAATAAGTTTTTGAAGAGGCCACCAGGGTGCTTAAAATCTTTAAGTCAAAGTTAGAGTGTTTTACCCCAAAGGGTATGAAAAGTGTCTTGGTTGACCAACCAAGTATGACTGAAATTTCACAATCATTTCGTGAATTCACCACAACATACAACAGTGGCATGCATGCAATGCAAGCCTCAGTAAGTGTGTCAATGGAGTAAACCACTTTAAGGGAAAAAAGCTGTTGAAATCTGGTATATTACTGTGTATAAATATATAAATATATATTTTCGACCTACATAATTAACGGATTGTCATATAGCTCAACTTCAATGAAAATGGATTTATCTATGGATTTTAGAAACTAAACATTATATATTTTAGTTATTTCATAATTACTACAAATACACCATGTCATCATGGCCACACGAAGAACAGTAGTTGTCAACATGCAATACATGGACAAGGTAAGAACAACACTTTTGTATTCTATATTTGACTTTTATTCAAATCTAACCAGTAGCAATCGACAGATATATACAGATTATCTATCTATCTATCTATCTATCTATCTATCTATCTATCTATCTATCTATATCAATCAATCGATCAATCAATCAATCAATCTATCTATCTCTTTATCTATTTATCCTTTGCTCCCAAAAATTCTCTATCTCTCTAATCTATAAGATATCTGGACATATATCTAATTGTCGAAGTGACCGCATGCAATAATCGGTGTCATTGAAAGTGAATGCATAATAATTTAGCAAAATGACAAAGTCCAATTCCATTTAATTAAATCATGCAACAATTATCAATATGACAGAATAGATTAATTTTTATTAGGAAATAACTGTCTAATATTTTATTCAAATTCCGAAATAATAATTATTACAATGACAATAAGTTATATGATTTTATATACATATAATCCAATGAATGTGGAAATTTGAGCAGCTTCACTGTAGAAGAAAATAATTTTAAAAGACCATTGATAGCTGAATATAGAAATAGAACAGTGCTGAATAAACCAACAGAACACTTATTACATGTCCCAAATATTCGAGTTTAAAGAGGAATACTCGAATACAAAAAGCAAAATAGTCAACATTTACTGAAGGTATGTGGTAAATTTAGTGAACCATGACTGTCAATGTGGTTAAGGGACAACCATTTAATATCAAGGAGGGGGGGTTGGAGTTTTTTAAAAATAAATAATTCCTTGCTCAGTTTTTTGTGAAATAAATAAATTATTTTTACCCAGTCTTGAAATAAATAATTTCTGGTAGGGGAATTTCTTACATGTAACAAGATTATGCTTGATTTAGGAATGAATATTCGGCGCCTTAGTGCGCTCATAAAAATAATTTCTGCTGCCGTTACCGCGAAATAAATAATTACCCACAGAGGAAAACTCCAAGCCCGCCATGGAAAATAAATGGTTGCCCCCTTATCATGAGATGAGGCACTTTTCCATAAAGCTTCCCAATGAAATAAAATTCTGAAAATTGATCAGTTGATCTAGGCATCTTACATCATCTGGGACCCGGGTTCAGCCCCGAGACTGGAAGACCAATCATAGGCGTATTTCTCAGGGGGGGGGGGGATAAAGGCAAATCCTGACCAATATCAGGACAGAATGACCTGGTCAATGGTTACATCTGTAACATACATGTAGAATTTCAGGCAAAACAGCGACAGCCCCCCTCCCCGGGAGACAGCCGTCCCATACGCTCATGCAACCAATGTTTGACGGACGTTTCATTCTGCACCACAATTGCACTGGGTCTCATTACCATAGTCCCATTATATACTGTAGTGTAGTCCCTGCCTGTCCTTTAACGACTAATCAGTGTCAAAATACAGGATGTAAAGCGGGGACAGGAGGAGGACACAGCAAGAATTTTGAACTGTGGTCAAACATACTAAAATCTGCAGAGGATGAGCTTTGTAGAACAAATTACTGTAATATTTGTGGCAAATTGTTTACTGTCGATATTCCAGTATCTGGAACACATAATATTATGATTTTATATGTCAGAAAATATGTCAAAACTTTTTTCGTGTCACAATCTAGAGTTATTTGCTCTTTTTCGTCGTATTTTGCTGTCCTCAAAAACTTTTTGGAAAATTCACAATACACAGTAAGGTAAAAATATAGACCGTAAATGTATATATATATATGGAAACTGTTAACACAACAAAAAATGAATTGGCAACTGCAGAGTTATGAAAATTTGCAAGCACACCCAAAAGCATGACTATGTTTTCTTTGTGGTATGAGTTTATATATAATATAGAGAGTGTTGAGCTTTATCTAAATCTTGTATACATATTAGACTGTATAGGTGTTAATTGAATTGGGTTTTAGTGTGTCGTCGAAACATAATATCAATAGATTTATAAATAGATACATGAATTGACATCGCTTTACATCCTGTATTTTTACACTGACTGACTGTCCCAGTTACAGTCCATCGAATGAATCTGGACATATTTTTCTGACATACAAAAATCATAATACATGTTCCGGTTATTGGAATATCGACTGTAAACAATTTGCCATAAATATTACAGTAATTTGTTAGTAAAACGCTCATCGCATACACTTTTTTATATGTCGGACCAGTTTCAAAATTTTCATCGTCCGTCACATTTTGCTGTTTCCTTCTCCTGTCCTAGCTATAGCCTATCGAATATATCTATAGCCATATTAGCCATCATTACAGGACATAAAGCTCACCATAGTTTGTCTATAACTTTCACGGAGTAAGCAATTTAAGTTCTACTTAAGATGTTTGTCTTTACACAAATCCAAACACAGGTCAAAAAATTGGCAGATCACCATGAGTGTCAAATGAGTTGGCTATGACTTTTGGGATGAATGCTCTTCTCACTTTATGCAATAAGGACTTATTCATAAGGTGATAAGTTTAAAATGTAAGACTCAATATTAGTTTGTTTTATAAAACAACCGCCATTTGTTGCATTTCATTCAAACATTACAGCAACTAATGCCAACTATGTATATTATTTTTCATGAACTTGGGCAGCTATAGTACATTTTGTTATATATATCTCAAATGCAATTGCAGCCCACTGATTGGCCAGAATGAGGTCACATGACAGGTATCAGACATGATTGTTGCTCCCTGAGAGCTTTGGTTCATAATCATAGAAGCTGGGCGTAAATCAAGGTGGCAGCACAGTGCACTGCAAAAATTTGATTTTTGAGTCAGCTTAAATGATTGAGTTAGCTGGTTGCACAATTCCTTTGAGCTCACATAGCCTCCTGTCATATGTATGATAATGGAAATATTATCACAACCTTATAAAAAAAAACAAGCTACATCAGCTCATAGGAATTGTGCAACCATCTCGCTCAATCACTTAAGCTGACTCGAAATTCAAATTTTACAGTGTACAGCAGCTCTCGGTGAAGAGAGTATGGATCGAGTCTCTCTCTGATGAAATTATCTGAGAAATAGATAGGGATGGACATCGTTTCACGATATATGGGTTAAACCGTATCGATCATTCGATATAATAATCGCAATCGGATGATTTGCAATATCGTATCGAACCAATACTGCCTCAACTGCGTTATTTTGCTTGAAAAATGTATTAATTTTCACAGTTCAGGTTTAAAATGTCACCAAATGTTGAGAAACACATGAGATTGTTACCACTTCAGAATCCTGTCTCACGCAAGATCTCATTTGAGAGGCAAAATGTGAGTTTCGCACAATTTGTGTATCGCAATACGTATCAAAAACCGAAAATGAGGATTGACGATATGTATAGTATCAAACTTTGCAAATGATGTCCACCCCTAGAAATAGAGGCTTTGCCTGTATTTATACATCCAATAGGCTAATTAGGACACGAGGAGGGCACAACATTAAGACGACGTTGGAAACAGCTGTCAAAAATGTCTTTACGAAGTTTACGTGTGCATTGCTAGGCTTTGCTGTAAAGTTTTAAACATATATAAAATTACATCACATCTATTTTGTAATAATTTCTAAATTTTTGTTGTTTAACTATATGACGCCAAATTGCATAACTAAAAGTCTAAAATAAGTTTTAATTTATCATCTGGGAGACAAAATATGTAATATGCTAACCATTCATAAGGTGGTGCTTAAATTTATGAGACAAGGTTGTCAACAAGGTTTCACATGCAAAGCTTTACAGGAACCCTTTTACAGTGTTAATACATGGCCTGATTGTCATATAAACAGGCTATATATACAAATGTTGAAATGGTCACCAGAACAGGCATATAGTGCTTTGTTTTCTACATTGCTCAGTGTATATAGACCATATACAGTGGTGCTAACAGGACATGGGCCCATTGCTACAGACCTTTAAATGTCAGTGACTGTGACAATATGGCAAATAAGCCACATAGTAACTCATAGAGGCACTATCTAGGCCATTTATAACGACAAGGCGGATTTACAAATCATGATTCACTATTATTTACACACATATATATAAATTGATAGGCTTCGTGTTGGATTTTTATTAATCAACTTTCGGTTGCAGAATGAAAATAGAATATGGCTCCGGGACTACACAAGGATTTGAGAAGAGTTTGGCAATAGTGCCACAAGGATCCTACAATGGTTCTTGGATGGCTTAGTGGCTTAAAGAGCAAGGATTTACATTAACAAATTCTGTAATAGAAGCTCTCCATGGAAAAGAAGTGGATTTACAAGTTAAACTAGCTATAAACTTGGATACAAAACCATATGACTACTGACAGGAGTAAGTAATCTCTTTCCGTATCTGTCCATACAATAAATATATCTGCACTATATCATCTCATTGCTCTGACCAATCATCTTACTTTTCAAAATAGATTTTCATGGTTGGTCTTTTCTTAGCTTTAAAACGCACTATTTTGCTTTAATCATGCTAATGTGCTTTCATGGTAGCTTTACTTGTTTGAAAGAGTCTTCTTGATATTGAACTTTTAAAATGTGGTTGTATAATGTATATGTGTTTGTTTATCATTTATTTTCAAAACCTGCCTCATGGAAATCAAAATTATGCTTCCATATATAATATATATGAATACCAAATTGCCCAAAAAGCTGTCTCCGAGAGTCTCTCTGGAAAAGTATGAAAACATTTAGGGCCTAGTTCAAAAATAATGAAGCCACGCAGCTTATTTTCTGTAGGAGTCTCAAAATATGAGAATGGCTGTATGTGACAACTTAATGGTACATCATTGCTTTGAGTACATTCTTGTGCAACTTTCCTGAAAATTTCATGACATTCTGTCTCATAGTTATTGAGATAGAGTTGAATTACATTGAAAAACAGGCATTTTTTCACCAAAAAAACGTGACATAACATTTTTTACCACTTGAATTCTTTCAGTTTTACAAATTTGGACATATTCTAAGGCAATTTCCCAGCACTTTTTTGAATCTCTACATCCTCAGGCTTCATAAATCCATCAAATCAAGTATTTATATTTGCCTGTGTTGACATTATTGAGCTATTTGGATTCAAAGGTTGACTTCCAAAAATTAAGTAAAATTTGACACTTACTGATCTGGGATGCTCTAGTGCCCCTTTGACATATGTCAGTTGAATCGTTTGGCCCTTGAGACCTAGTCTTATATCTGCTTACCCATTTTGGAGCTTCTTGTGGTTGTGGAAAATTTAGTTCACTAAAAAATTCCAATGAATAGCAGGGTAGGTGAATCCGTCGCAAGCGTAACGCCCAGAACACTTTCTAGTGCCACAGAGGAATAAAAGCTCCGTTTTAAATCTTGTTTGGCTTGTAATATTGCAAAATCTGTGTAGTATTGAGAAACAATTAAGTAATCCATGTCCGCAGCTGGTTTCTGGTGGTAAAATACAAATAGGGTTTTGTCGCAAGCGTAACGCTATGGAAAATATTGATCATTTTTTCATGATTTTCTTGTAAGGAGTAAAGCAGTCATTCTAGTATTACTTGTAGTGATAATCAACACAATATTTCAGTAGTTGGAGTATGTTTCAATGTTTAATTATCAAAATTTTGCTCTTTGTGAAGCTTTCCTCAAAATTTTGGGCCAATTTGTCGAAATAGGCAATAACCATGTACAAATTTCACTTTAATTTTGTAATTACTCTTTCGCTTCATCCAGTTATTACTGATAATACATTTAAAATGGATTTGGGTCAAAACCAGAACACTTTTTTGACTTCTGTGTCACACAAGTACCCAAAATTGGCTTTTTTAGTGGAAAAATAGGCTAAAAAACACGCTTCTATCATCATTTGCTCTGTCCGTATTCATTTTGGTGGCACTTATTTGGTACCAACTCGAAGCCCACATTTGGGTGCATAACACAGGACAGGTGAAATTGTTTTAGAGGAAAATATGTACATCTGGGGAGAAAATTTGAACTTTTTTTTTTAATATTGCGACAAAATTTCGAAAAATACTGTTTTCCTCATAAAATATTTCGTGAATTTGGATGAAAACAGCCATGGAGGCTTAAGAGTATATGAGTTTTGTCATCCAACAAAAAAATTAGATTTAATTTGATGATAAGTTACCATTTAGTCTACTTTTCTTTTACTGCCATGGATATAAAAATAAATAAAAAGTGGTAATATTCTGCTTTTATCAGTCATTTCCACAAACTGCAGCAAAATGGTAAATACAGTTTCTAGAACTTAAACATGTTTGTTACAATATTATGTAGTCATTTGATACTCATAAAAATTCTAAAATTTTGATGGTCATGTCACACTTTGGCTTCAGTATTTTTGAACTAGGCCTTAGACCACATAGCAATGGACTCCTGGCCTTGTCAGACATGATAGTACCAGCATTTAGACTGTTGTAAACTCAGAAAAGTTCAAAATCCAGCCATAAGTGCATCCTTCCCAACAAAAAATAAAAAATAAAAGAAATTGATAATATTATGATCTGGTCATCACTCCAAAAAGTATGTGTAAAACTGCACAACAATTGATAGGATTATGAGTGACCACAGCCATTATAACACCACTTTACAAAGGAAAGAGCAAATCAGATATTGTCAACTATCGTCCAGTTTCATTGCTACCCACAATTTCAAAAATATTAGAGAAAATTGTTCATGTTCGAGTAACTAAATTTCTTGTAAAGCATAAAGTATTTTATGAGGGTCAATATGGGTTTCGAAAAAACAGAAGTACAGCTGATGCCATTTTAGATCTCACTGGTAATATTGTCGAAAACATTAATAGGGGTTACTACACAATGTGCTTATTTCTAGATATGTCAAAAGCTTTTGATAGTTTAAGTCATGATACAGTATTTAAAAAATTAGAATTTTATGGAATTAGAGGTGTTCCGCTGTCATGGTTTAGGAGTTACCTATTAGATAGACAGATGAGAGTTAAATTTAAGGGTCACATTTCGGATGCCTATAAAGTAGGGTATGGAGCCCCCCAAGGTTCTGTTTTAGGTCCCCTTATATATATTATTCTGGCTAATGATTTAATCAGGTGTTTAAAAGTATGTAGAGCGATAACGTATGCAGATGATACAACTGTGTATGCATCAGGGAATAACTTGAAGTTTCTCTACAAAAAAGTAAACAACGACATTGAAAATTTAAATAAATGGTTTAGAAGTAACTCATTGACACTTAATATAGACAAAACAAAATATATGATATTCAGACCAAAGAGAAAAGAGCTCAATTTCAATGGGGTGCTTAAATTAGGAATAAACATTATTGACAGAGTAAAACAAATTAAATTTCTTGGGGTCCATGTAGATGAATTCTTGGAATGGGATTTTCAGGTAAAGCAAGTTTTAATGAAAATGACTGCAGGTATTTATAGTTTAAATATGACAAAGAATTTCTTGCCGAAAAACTTACAAAAATTGGTGTATTTTGCAAATGTACAAAGCCATATGTGTTACGCAATTAGTGCATGGGGTCAATGGTTAAATCAAAAGATCTAAAGAAGATTCAAGTTCAACAAAATAAAGCAATCAGAATTATGTGTAATGTAGGCAGACGTGCCAGACTATCCGAACTCTACAAGCAACTGAAAATTGTTAAAATTGAAGACTTGGTGAAATTGGAATTATTGAAAATTTCACATAGATATATATATGGCAATTTACCAGTGAGATTAGGAAACTTATTTAATCTGAGTCACCACACATATTATACCCGGACTAGAAACTATTTAAGAGCTCCACAACACACTGTAGAAAAATACAATACAAGTTTTCTTGGGAGGTCCCCGCATTTATGGTTACACTTGGATGAGCAATTGAAAGAAAGAAATAAGATGAAACTTTTTACAAAACATTACTGTCTGCATGTAATAAATTCTTATTAATCGGCATTCTTCATCATATAAGATTACAATCCATATCCATGATCATCCTCATTTTCATTTCATCAATCTTGTTCTATTTATTTAAGATTTATAATTAATTTACTTATTAGAAGTAGGGGCAGCATTCTTATAGTTACTAGTAACTCCGCTGTTACCCTTTGATGCATTTGTTTGTTGTAAAACTATCACGTCTACTGTATGAAATTATCTGAGGTTCATTGTAAGTACATTATGCATCTATAAATAAAATAACTCTAACTCTAACTGAAGTAAACCAGGTTTTAATTATAGTTTTCAATTCAATCCATTTAAATTTATTGGGAATCAAGATCTACAGTCTCTAAAATTTGGCAGGTTGTTACCTGAAAGGTGTAATTAGATACGTATTATGTTTTCACCAAGTTCATGTTAGCTCAAACTGGAAATGAGTTTTGGGCCTACATAAAATACTTATGCTAAAATAGATGTTACATAATCAATATGTGTAGGTCCTTTAATCCCAAGTAATTATTGTATATATAATATTATGCAATTTATGCATGTAATCAAGATTAGACCAGTAGTCCAGCATAACTAGTTTCCAAGGTGCCTTCCCTCATTTTGTCATGAAACTATTGCTACAGTCTGTCACTTTGATATAGAAAAAGGTGGACTGGTGCACTGTAAAAAATGAACTTTGTGTGTCATCATACTGATTATTTGTCATACCCAATACTTTCAATGTAAAATTTGATTTAAGGAGACTAATCCCGCTTGTTGGTGACAGCCAAACAAAAGGATTATGCGTCTGATTTTCACTCTAATATCAGTTATGACAAATCAAATGGCCTTCTCTTGATCATGACCAATCAAACAGCCTCTATGTTTCCCATGTTGAAAGTAGAGAAGATGACACTTCATCGGCTATCATTTTTCACAGTGAACTGGTCCTCATTTTTTCTATATCAAAGTGACAGACTGTAAAAAAAATATATAAATAGGCCTTAAAAATTGATCTTGCCAGAAAGCATACTCACAAACTCATAATTTCAAGCCTTTATATGTTCCCAAAAAAAATTCATTTCAATTTAAGAAGAGCTAGTGTAACTAATACTGAATCTCCCAATCTTCAACTATATCTCTAATATATCTATCTCTAATTCACTCATTTCTTTGGCTGCTTTCAGTGTTTTGAGGTCACAAAAACCTGTCGACTGCATGAGAAAATTGTATAATTACTCAACCGTTTGAAAAGTATTTGCTACAAGATATATCACCATGATCTTCACAGAAGGATATTTTTCACACACAAAAAAGTGGCATGTTAAAATTTTCTTAGGATTTTATTTCCTACTGAATAGACTGACTAAATTCAAACACGCTTCAAAAATTGCTGATAGAAAGTCTTATCATTGAAATAAGAAATATGCTTGAATATTTAATTTTGCAGAACAAAACAGACCACTCTTGCCAGAAAAATATATCTAAAATGTGGCAGTTTGTAAAAGGGGCACACAACGTAAAAACAACATTGCCAGTTGATCTTTTTACAACATTGAGATGTTAGGGGCCGACCAGATGATCTTCTGGGGGGGGGGACCTGTATCTAGGGTACAGTAATGTTAAAATTCCAATAAAAAAGTTTATCGCGAGTGCATATGCGAAAAAATTGTTCGTCGACGCATCATGAACAAAAAAAAAGTTTGTCCCGGGGTAAAGACCATTTCAGATGCATGTGAATTCTGGGTGCAAAATATTGTGTGTTCAGCTAATGCCCAGCACCTTAGACGGTTCAGCCAAAGGTATACCAGTGGCCAAGGGCCAAGGTGTTGGGGTAGCTTCACACAGCCTGATTTCAGAGCTGGGGTTGTAGGATGTGCTATTTATAGACACAGCATAGCAGACTTGCTCACCAAGCCCCTGGTGAGAGAACTCTACATGATATGCTCCCTGTTAAGTTAGATTCACTTGCAGCCATGTGTTAGGCTTAGGGCTGATACATATGTAAGTGAATCTAGGGTGTGGGCTGCCCCTTGCGGGACTCGAACCCACTAACTCCGGATTCGTCCACCATTAGACGGTTCAGCCAAAGGTATACCAGTGGCCAAGGGCCAAGGTGTTGGGGTAGCTTCACACAGCCAGATTTCAGAGCTGGGGTTGTAGGATGTGCTATTTATAGACACAGCATAGCAGACTTGCTCACCAAGCCCCTGGTGAGAGAACTCTACATGATACAAAATTTTTTTTTAAATAGATTTTTTAGGGAAACAGTTGTCTCACTTGTATATGCAGTCAAACAAAAAAGCAGCAGACACATTATAGATATTTTTAGTCAAATAAGCAATTTCACTTAATATAACACTTTCAACAATTGAACACTATTACAATTCAATATTTGTGTGAGGTGCATACAATTTTACAACAAATAGCAGACAGTTGAGGAAATTAATTTCACATTATATGAAATTATTACATTTCAGGGCAATTTAGGTGTTAGCTGTTGACATTCAAAAGGCTGCCATTGTTATTCAAAGTGTGTACGTTATAAGGACAGAAACCATTTCTGTACATATACTGTGGTAATTTGTTGAAATGGTCCATGAATTGAATATATTTGTATTTATTTATCACAGTATATTATACATGTGTTAGTAGTCATGCCCCTTTCCCAATCACTGAAGGATGCATAATTTCACCTACTGTAGTGCTGTAGACCTTATACTGACAGTTACAGCCACATACAAAAGTTTAAAAACTGCCCGCCTGTGCCTAGAGATCATATCAAGATACTTGGCTTAAATAAGCTTGCATAAACAACAAAGTGGCGTAGGCAGGTAATATCCAGAATGGGGGGCAAGAGGGAAGCAAGGATGGCTGCGGGATGCCACCGCCTGCTCATCCCTAGCTACTGTACACCACTGCTGAAACATACATATTTGCAATACGAGTTATAAAACGCATGTGGCTTTAACATGGAAGTATAGGAACATCACATCCCTCTTGTCATTTTGGTAATCACTATTACTTCCCCAATACCCATCTGTAGGCTTCATGACAGGATACACCGGGGATTACCCCCCCCCCCCGTCTCTTTTGTTATTCCTTTAACATCAGTTACTCTAATTTTACCCCTATTTTCCTCTGCTTACCCCCACTTGCCACCCATCAGCCCAAATTATCCCTACTTGCCCCCACTTACCTCCGCTAGCCCCGCTTACCCCCCCCCCCCCACTTGCCTCCTCTTTGCCCCTGCTTTCCTTACTTGCCCTCACTTTCCCCGCATAACCTCCTCCTTTCCCCCAATTCCTCCACCTTTCCCCCGATAACATTTTCTTGTGTCAGTGTTACCCATAGGGTGGGAGCCTGGGGGTGTATCCTGTCATGAAGCCTATCTGTAAAGGCATCTTTGACGAGACAGAAGAACCTCTCCTTTGTAGGCTAACAGACTGTTTAGACTTTTATAACTTCAGCCTATTTATTTTCAGATATATATCATAAAAGTCAACCATGAAGCGATGGTTTCATGGAGCGAGCAGCCAGTCCCAAACTCCGCAAGGACCAAACAAAGGACTACAGGATAAACTTCTGAAAGCCGCGGAGAAAGGAGCAACTGCCGATGTCAAAAAGGTAATGTACTAAATGATGGTGATGAAAAGATGGGTAATTGGGACTTATGCCCTGTTTTTGTGCACTCATTTCAAAATAAAAAGATCGGACCAGTAGTAAGTCATTGGTTGGATCATCAGATTGAGTAGTGGGCATTACATTGTATTGATTAGGCCTGAATAAAGGTTGTTATCGAAGCCAGATTGAAGTTCGACGCCAATAAAATCGAGGAAAATATTAAAATTTTGATCCTCATTTACCAATCTGGTCAACTCGAAACACATTTGAATGTGATTGCGTTGGCAACTGACAATTCAAAATAGTGGAAACACCATCAAGTTTTTCACAAACAATGGACTTTTTTCACAAAAATTAATTGGCAGAGTTTGTGCAGCTGCATGAGACAAACAAATCAACATCTCAACACTTCATATCGAGTTCTATTGGGTTCGCAAAGTCAAAGTACAGTCTCAATTTAGCATTAATTCAAAATAACCTAGTATTAAATAACTACCATAATTTTGCATATTTCATCTAATTCCAGGCACTTGAAGCAGGAGCAAATGTGGTGTGCCTGGGACCAGAAGGTACCCCCCTCCACTACGCAAGCAAGCATGGGAACCTGGTCGTGGCATCTCTGCTATTACAACATGGATCGCCCTGCAACATTATGGGAGAGGCAAATTATGCCCCATTGCATTTGGCTTGCAGGGCAGGTCATTCCCATATTGTGGACTTGCTAATCAAACATGGAGCTAATGTGAGTGCTGAAAATCTGTTAGTTCAATTAAATTAATTTCAAATTGTTTTGATTAGTTTACCAAATGCAAAAACTTCACATGGAAATCTCTAAGCAATACCAAAATTCAGGATGACAATTTGCTATTTTTTCTCTACAATATACGCTTATACACAACCCTGTCTTGGGCAAAATTTTAAAATGATAGACATCTACATGCTCTATATGTTATCAGAAGTATGATGTCAACTTATTGTTTAGCCACAGCGAATATTCCTTGACGTTTACATCATTTCCTTACTGCTGCATCCTGTTAATTGCAGTGTTAGCAGTTTGTTTGATTTTGCAAGTTGTTAATTGTCTATAATAATATATGGCTGATTAATTATACCATGTGATTTTATTCATACATGAGTATTCAGAAAGCGTCATAATTTTTTGAACTTTTTCATCCTGATATATTTCTCTTTCAGGTCAACCTCGAGGCGAAGTTTGAAAAGCGCTCTCCTCTTCACCTCGCAGCTGTCAACGGACAATCAGAGGTTGTGAGAAATCTTTTACAAGCAGGCGCAAAAACGGACCAGACTGATTTGTATGGGTTAGCTCCATTACATGCGGCTGCACGATCAGGAACATTAGACGTTGTCCATGTCCTTTTGACTAATCATGCTGATGTCAATTGTTCAGATAAGGATGGTTGGACGCCATTGTTGTTAGCTTCCGAGAGAGGCCATGTCGAAATCGTAAGGTTGCTTCTACAGCATAACGCTTTCATCGATGCTCAAAACAAATATGGCCGCACTCCCCTGCACTGGGCGTGTTCCTCCAATCACAAGCCTGTAGCTGAAATCCTCATCTCGAACGGTGCCAATCAAACGATTAAAGATAAAAACAGTAAGTTGGCAGCTCAGTGCACACGAAATCCGAACATCTTACGAATGTTCCAGTTGCAAGGATTAGGCGTTGATTCAGAGACTAGCAGTGAAGTTTCCGATACAGGAATCGGTAAACGGTTAGCCCTTGAACCGAGTATAAGTTTCATAGCAAGGACTGGAAGCGTACACAGACAAGGGAGTGACAAAGCTGACACGAGACGTAAGAGTGTCATCAATACTAATCCTTTGAGGTCCTTCGTTGAAGACGATGACCTCGCCATGGACGGCACTTTGCCAGTAGTTCTTGGAGATGCTATAGCAGAACAAGCGACTGAAACAGGAGCTCGTTATAAACACTTAATGAATACTGTGAGCGGTTTAATTCTTGTCATGGGTGGAAAGACAGACGCGCTGACTGATTCTATAGTTAAAGTGCTCGACGGCCACTCGAGACTTTCTTATGTTGATGTTTTACGAGAGTTATATTCATTTCTACAAACTGTGAACGACTCCTTGTTAGACTTCCAAGAGGAATTATCCGCCGAAGCCAAAATAGTCTCTCGATGTTTTGTGACACTTCTCAAGGACATTGTTACTAAGTCAGAATCGCTCGGACAAGGGTAGAAGGCGACGAATGAGACAGCTCCATTTTGCGGCTACTTGCCTTGCAGACCACCCTGGCTCATGGCGCCCTCTGTGGATTCATCTATCGAAACCAAAATCAATCAAACAAGAGACCGAATTCTTGGACAGAATTGAAAAGACTTATGAAAACGAGATTGATCGAGCTTACGAAGCTCTGTCTTCTTGGTACATAAACGAAGATCAGGAAACTAGATTAAGTATGAACTTGAAAGAGCACTTAATGTCTGCTATCAAAAACTGTGAACGGGTTGATTTATCTGACGGGAAATTATTACGAAATATGGAAAGATCTTTCCGAGCTGAAGAAATGTTTGCGGAAGGGTTGGATGAAGGAGTTTATTCGCAATCCACCGAGTCTCACGTGTCTTTCAAATTGGAGAGCGACACGGACAGTAGTACTGACACATAGTACTTTTTTGTAAAATGTGTCGTCAGAGTTTATGCACTTATTTTTGCCTCTTTCACTGCAAAAGACTATTAGGTGAACTATATACTGAGTATAAATGAGAATTTTCTCAAAGTGTTTTCAATGAAGAACCTTCATCTGAACCCATCACCCATGCTCAAATGTACTTCCTGCATTAGTTTTTATACTTTCTAAATATACTGGAGTTCACTATATATCACCTTTCTGAAATTGTGTACATTTTAATAAGATCAAAATTGTCTCAGGAGCAACTACATGTACCATCACTGGAAAAAGGTTCACAAAGTAAAATTTATTTTATTGTTTGTATTAGCTATCTACAATCTATGTTGTTTACAATTGCGAAAGTACCTCGCATTGATTATTTTGTTTTCAATCAGATATTGTAATTGAATAATTGTCAACAGATCAAATAATCAGTATTATATAGTGATGAAACTGCAATGACAAAAACTCAGAAAACAAATCATTTCAGCAAAGAAAAAGGTTAATGTTTGTGCCTGGGGCATTGCAGTTTGAAATAGCGCCAAAAAGGCAAATTTAATTTCCTCATACAATAGCCTGCAACAATAAATGCCATTGGAGTTATAAACAAATAATTTCCATCAGAGTTATATTGATTTCTTTACGATATAATTTGTTGTCGAGTTTTTTATCACAAACTTAATCATTGAATTTTACATCACAGTGTTTTTGTTTTCAAAGTATAAAAGCAATATTGCAGTTTACAATGTTTTTTTCCGAAATTTTTACGTCAGATTTAGTCAGAGATTAATCTGGTTGTGGCATCTCTGCTTTTACAACATGGATCTCCCTGTAACATTATGGGAGAGGCAAATTATGCCCCATTGGCTTGCAGGGCAGGTCATTCCCAAATTGTGGACTTGCTAATCAAACATTGGGCTAATGCGAGTGCTGAGCATTTGTCTGTTGAATTAAATGAAAGTGTTTTGATTAGTTTACTGAATACAAGTAGGCCTAAGCCTACGTCACATGGAAATTTCTAAACAATATCAAAATTTAAGGTCACAACTGACATATTTTTAATTTTTCTTTCACAAATTACACTCTTATAACTGTAAGTGAAATACTAAGCTCATAGTGGACATTTACATAAATCCCGCACCAGACGATGATAGACGATACAAACAATGCACTGTAAATATTTTCTGGACAATAGTCGAGCGATGACCATAGCTCTTCGGAAGCCTCTTCGACAGTCTTTGTTCATAATTATTATCGAAGAAAACAGACAAGCTAAAACCAAATCACAACCAACTTGTGACAGAAGACTGCACTTCTGTAAGATCAAAAATTGCACATGCCTATATTATCAATGATGTTAATATGCCTGACACATGGCAGAAAATAATTAGATGAAAGTCTGCAGAAGATATATCTGACATCAAATATCAATTCAGACAATTCTGACTGATTATTACTGATAGCATCTAGTTTTATGATGCTATAAATTTATTGATCCCCAATTAACCCTGGCACCCTCCTACATCATCAACTCTATAGTTTTATTGGCAGCTTCCCTGAAGCCTATGGAGTTGCTAAGGACTACCACAGATGCTATGAAACTTTAATTAGTCTGTCTTCTCACCAGGAATCAATTGGCTACATAGTTTTGGGCTTCTGCAATCTGCAGAGTTTTTCATAAGAGTTGATCAAGTCACATTGGACAGATTGTGGGAAATTAATAAGATTTTCACTAGCATTGAAATCTGAGGGTGATATTGCAATTTTCATAAGATATCGAATATATCAGGTAAGTTGTATCATATTCTTTTGAAATTCATTACATATTTACAATCTTCATAAAATTGGTATTGTGGATAAAGCATGTACAGTTGTACACTATCTCGTGAGTTGCAGACTAATACAGACTAAGTGAAATAAACTAAGAAACTTTTTTACATAAAGAAATGTAATTATTTTAAAAGCTTTTTTCTTACTAAATAAAAAAGAAAGAAAACTGATCATGATTGTTCTTGCAATTACTTCGAGTATACATATCAACTTAATTATTGAAATTCAGTCTTGGTCGATTCAACAGAAAGGTCATTCTTCGCACATTTAAACATCCATTAAATCAACATGTCATCTATTTAATATTTATACATGTGATATATATATATATATATATATATATATATATATATAATATACACATTAAGAAAGT
Organism: Platynereis dumerilii; assembly: GCA_026936325.1. NCBI lineage: Eukaryota > Metazoa > Annelida > Polychaeta > Phyllodocida > Nereididae > Platynereis > Platynereis dumerilii. Next base: position 33,514,910 of record JAPTHN010000005.1, read on the forward strand.
TCTTCGTGTTTCAATCCAGTTTTTAAAATTGTTTATCACATCATTTCAGCTTCACAACTGTTTATCACACCCGTATTGGAGTTTATCACAATTCGTGACAGAACAGTCACAAAAGACTAGTTTTATCACACTTCACAAAGGAGACTGTCACAATTAAAGAATTAAACATGGAGTTTATCACACATCACAACAAAAAGTACATGAGACCACAATCTGCTCCACCTTGGTTATCTTCACAAGAAAACACAGAAAGATTTCACAACCATGCAAATGGCCAAGGCATTATCCAGAGAAGCAAGTCTGCAGGCACACGAAGGCATGACAATAAGGTGTTTATTTGCATGGTATAATTATCTATGTGTTGTTATTTTGATCAAATATTTGTTGCAATAACAAAGGCATGCACTTAAAATCCTGTTCATTAAATATAAACAGATTTTAATGTACCAAACTTTAACGATGAAGGTTGATAGGGGAGACCTTGGCACGTTGGACCTAGGGGCACGTTGGACAATCGCAAATGTTTTTTTTATAAAACATGCGCAGTTATCCAAATCCCCGATGAAGAGACCTTTAGTTGTATGCCTTTTTGCCAAAATATTTCATGAGCATTGAAGGAAAAGTGTGAGTTCTATTTCAGGTTGTCTGATTTTCGGCATAAAAAGTGACTTTTTCCAAGTCTCGATGGCTGGGTTACCCTTCTTAAAATATGGGGGATCCAGTCAGACAAGTCTCATAAATTGAAACTATCACTACTTAAGTTTGATATAAGTTTCCCGAGTTCAAGTTCAACCTTGTTAGCGAGGCATTCACATTTTCATAAGAAGTTGGGACGGGGCAGGTTGGACCAGCATGGCCGGGGCACGTTGGACCACTATAAACTGGATTGACTGACAAAAAATAATCTGCAAAATGCCAGCTGTGTAATTTTTAACATGAATGGAGCACCCAAGTAATTCCTGTACAATACGAGGGTAAAATCAATTCAGTTGGCTAATCTGCCAGCCCTTCTAGCTGAAACAAGATTTGTTAAAATTATCTGGGTAGATATTCCTATATAATCATTCTGCAATGACACACACATGTGTGTTGTGATCTGTGAGAATGAAATGTGGTGTTTGCTCACTTTCTTCTACTTTCCTGGACTTTCATTCCATGGTCCAACCTGCCCCACATGGCGGTCCAACGTGCCCCGGACCCGGGCACGTTGGACCACAAAAAAAATCTTTTTCAAACTTATTTTTCTCCACAACTATGGAAGGTAGATCGACTTGGTTTAGCAAAAGGGTAGTGTAGATGTTCAGAAGTCAGTCAATAAAGAGATTTTTCTAATATTTAGAGAACTTTCTGATTGAGAGCCAGAAAATAAAAAAGTGGTCCAACGTGCCCTGGTCTCCCCTACTTAAAGTAGCCCTACATGGATAGAGGTCGGCGCCGCGACCTATCCACCACAGGACCAATGGTGGAACCTAATTTTTCGATCCAGAATCAATTCAGAAATGCGTTGAAATGATGCAGATGATGGTGGAAATACCTAACAAAAGTCATTTTGTGCCTTACCTGGGGCGTATAGGGTCACACAGCCTGTGGAACCCTCCATTCCACCACAGGACCAATGGTGAGACCTTCTTTTTTTCAACCCAGAACTAATTCAGAAATGGGTTGAAATGATGCAGATGATGATGGAAATACCTAACAAAAGTCATTTTGTGCCTTACCTGGGGCGTATAGGGTCACACAGCCTGTGGAACCCTCCATTCCACCACAGGACCAATGGTGGAACCTTCTTTTTTTCAACCCAGAACTAATTCAGAAATGGGTTGAAATGATGCAGATGATGGTGGAAATACCTAACAAAAGTCATTTTGTGCCTTACCTGGGGCGTATAGGGTCACACAGCCTGTGGAACCCTCCATTCCACCACAGGACCAATGGTGGAACCTTCTTTTTTTCAACCCAGAACTAATTCAGAAATGGGTTGAAATGATGCAGATGATGGTGGAAATACCTAACAAAAGTCATTTTGTGACTTACCTGTGGCGTACAGAGTCACACAGCCTGTGGAACCCACCATTCCACCACAAACCAATGGTGGAACCTTCTTTTTTTCAACCCAGAACCAATTCAGAAATGGGTTGAAATGATGCAGATGATGGTGGAAATACCTAACAAAAGTCATTTTTTGCCTTACCTGGGGCGTATAGGGTCACACAGCCTGTGGAACCCTCCATTCCACCACAGGACCAATGGTGGAACCTTCTTTTTTTCAACCCAGAACTAATTCAGAAATGGGTTGAAATGATGCAGATGATGGTGGAAATACCTAACAAAAGTCATTTTGTGCCTTACCTGGGGCGTATAGGGTCACACAGCCTGTGGAACCCTCCATTCCACCACAGGACCAATGGTGGAACCTTCTTTTTTTCAACCCAGAACCAATTCAGAAATGGGTTGAAATGATGCAGATGATGGTGGAAATACCTAACAAAAGTCATTTTGTGCCTTACCTGGGGCGTATAGGGTCACACAGCCTGTGGAACCCTCCATTCCACCACAGGACCAATGGTGGAACCTTCTTTTTTTCAACCCAGAACCAATTCAGAAATGGGTTGAAATGATGCAGATGATGGTGGAAATACCTAACAAAAGTCATTTTGTGCCTTACCTGTGGCGTATAGGGTCACACAGCCTGTGGAACCCTCCATTCCACCACAGGACCAATGGTGGAACCTTCTTTTTTTCAACCCAGAACCAATTCAGAAATGCGTTGAAATGATGCAGATGATGGTGGAAATACCTAACAAAAGTCATTTTGTCCTTACCTGGGGCGTATAGGGTCACACAGCCTGTGGAACCCTCCATTCCACCACAGGACCAATGGTGGAACCTTCTTTTTTTCAACCCAGAACTAATTCAGAAATGGGTTGAAATGATGCAGATGATGGTGGAAATACCTAACAAAAGTCATTTTGTGCCTTACCTGGGGCGTATAGGGTCACACAGCCTGTGGAACCCTCCATTCCACCACAGGACCAATGGTGGCATCTTCTTTTTTTCAACCCAGAACTATTTCAGAAATGGGTTGAAATGATGCAGATGATGGTGGAAATACCTAACAAAAGTCATTTTGTGCCTTACCTGGGGCGTATAGGGTCACACAGCCTGTGGAACCCTCCATTCCACCACAGGACCAATGGTGGAACCTTCTTTTTTTCAACCCAGAACTAATTCAGAAATGGGTTGAAATGATGCAGATGATGGTGGAAATACCTAACAAAAGTCATTTTGTGCCTTACCTGGGGCGTATAGGGTCACACAGCCTGTGGAACCCTCCATTCCACCACAGGACCAATGGTGGAACCTTCTTTTTTTCAACCCAGAACTAATTCAGAAATGGGTTGAAATGATGCAGATGATGGTGGAAATACCTAACAAAAGTCATTTTGTGCCTTACCTGGGGCGTATAGGGTCACACAGCCTGTGGAACCCTCCATTCCACCACAGGACCAATGGTGGAACCTTCTTTTTTTCAACCCAGAACTAATTCAGAAATGGGTTGAAATGATGCAGATGATGGTGGAAATACCTAACAAAAGTCATTTTGTGCCTTACCTGGGGCGTATAGGGTCACACAGCCTGTGGAACCCTCCATTCCACCACAGGACCAATGGTGGAACCTTCTTTTTTTCAACCCAGAACTAATTCAGAAATGGGTTGAAATGATGCAGATAATGGTGGAAAGACCTAACAAAAGTCGTTTTTTGCCTTACCTTAGGCGTACAGAGTCACACAGCCTGTGGAACCCACCATTCCACCACAGGACCAATGGTGGAACCTTCTTTTTTTCAACCCAGAACCAATTCAGAAATGCGTTGAAATGATGCAGATGATGGTGGAAATACCTAACAAAAGTCATTTTGTGCCTTACCTGGGGCGTATAGGGTCACACAGCCTGTGGAACCCTCCATTCCACCACAGGACCAATGGTGGAACCTTCTTTTTTTCAACCCAGAACTAATTCAGAAATGGGTTGAAATGATGCAGATGATGGTGGAAATACCTAACAAAAGTCATTTTGTGCCTTACCTGGGGCGTATAGGGTCACACAGCCTGTGGAACCCTCCATTCCACCACAGGACCAATGGTGGAACCTTCTTTTTTTAAACCCAGAACCAATTCAGAAATGGGTTGAAATGATGCAGATGATGGTGGAAATACCTAACAAAAGTCATTTTGTCCCTTACCTGTGGCGTGCAGAGTCACACAGCCTGTGGAACCCACCATTCCACCACAGGACCAATGGTGGAACCTTCTTTTTTTCAACCCAGAACCAATTCAGAAATGCGTTGAAATGATGCAGATGATGGTGGAAATACCTAACAAAAGTCATCTTGTCCTTACCTGGGGCGTATAGGGTCACACAGCCTGTGGAACCCTCCATTCCACCACAGGACCAATGGTGGAACCTTCTTTTTTTCAACCCAGAACTAATTCAGAAATGGGTTGAAATGATGCAGATGATGGTGGAAATACCTAACAAAAGTCATTTTGTGCCTTACCTGGGGCGTATAGGGTCACACAGCCTGTGGAACCCTCCATTCCACCACAGGACCAATGGTGGAACCTTCTTTTTTTCAACCCAGAACTAATTCAGAAATGGGTTGAAATGATGCAGATGATGGTGGAAATACCTAACAAAAGTCATTTTGTGCCTTACCTGGAGCGTATAGGGTCACACAGCCTGTGGAACCCTCCATTCCACCACAGGACCAATGGTGGAACCTTCTTTTTTTCAACCCAGAACTAATTCAGAAATGGGTTGAAATGATGCAGATGATGGTGGAAATACCTGTGGTGGAATGGAGGGTTCCACAGGCTGTGTGACCCTATACGCCCCAGGTAAGGCACAAAATGACTTTTGTTAGGTATTTCCACCATCATCTGCATCATTTCAACCCATTTCTGAATTAGTTCTGGGTTGAAAAAAAGAAGGTTCCACCATTGGTCCTGTGGTGGAATGGAGGGTTCCACAGGCTGTGTGACCCTATACGCCCCAGGTAAGACAAAAAATGACTTTTGTTAGGTATTTCCACCATCATCTGCATCATTTCAACCCATTTCTGAAATAGTTCTGGGTTGAAAAAAAGAAGATGCCACCATTGGTCCTGTGGTGGAATGGAGGGTTCCACAGGCTGTGTGACCCTATACGCCCCAGGTAAGGCACAAAATGACTTTTGTTAGGACCAATGGTGGAACCTTCTTTTTTTCAACCCAGAACTAATTCAGAAATGGGTTGAAATGATGCATATGATGGTGGAAATACCTAACAAAAGTCATTTTGTGCCTTACCTGGGGCGTATAGGGTCACACAGCCTGTGGAACCCTCCATTCCACCACAGGACCAATGGTGGAACCTTCTTTTTTTCAACCAAGAACTAATTCAGAAATGGGTTGAAATGATGCAGATGATGGTGGAAATACCTAACAAAAGTCATTTTGTGCCTTACCTGGGGCGTATAGGGTCACACAGCCTGTGGAACCCTCCATTCCACCACAGGACCAATGGTGGAACCTTCTTTTTTTCAACCCAGAACTAATTCAGAAATGGGTTGAAATGATGCAGATGATGGTGGAAATACCTAACAAAAGTCGATTTTTCCCTCACCTTAGGCGTACAGAGTCACACAGCCTGTGGAACCCACCATTCCACCACAGGACCAATGGTGGAACCTTCTTTTTTTCAACCCAGAACCAATTCAGAAATGCGTTGAAATGATGCAGATGATGGTGGAAATACCTAACAAAAGTCATTTTGTGCCTTACCTGGGGCGTATAGGGTCACACAGCCTGTGGAACCCTCCATTCCACCACAGGACCAATGGTGGAACCTTCTTTTTTTCAACCCAGAACTAATTCAGAAATGGGTTGAAATGATGCAGATGATGGTGGAAATACCTAACAAAAGTCATTTTGTGCCTTACCTGGGGCGTATAGGGTCACACAGCCTGTGGAACCCTCCATTCCACCACAGGACCAATGGTGGAACCTTCTTTTTTTAAACCAGAACCAATTCAGAAATGGGTTGAAATGATGCAGATGATGGTGGAAATACTTAACAAAAGTCATTTTGTCCCTTACCTGTGGCGTACAGAGTCACACAGCCTGTGGAACCCACCATTCCACCACAGGACCAATGGTGGAACCTTCTTTTTTTCAACCCAGAACCAATTCAGAAATGCGTTGAAATGATGCAGATGATGGTGGAAATACCTAACAAAAGTCATTTTGTCCTTACCTGGGGCGTATAGGGTCACACAGCCTGTGGAACCCTCCATTCCACCACAGGACCAATGGTGGAACCTTCTTTTTTTCAACCCAGAACTAATTCAGAAATGGGTTGAAATGATGCAGATGATGGTGGAAATACCTAACAAAAGTCATTTTGTGCCTTACCTGGGGCGTATAGGGACACACAGCCTGTGGAACCCTCCATTCCACCACAGGACCAATGGTGGCATCTTCTTTTTTTCAACCCAGGATCATTTCAGAAATGGGTTGAAATGATGCAGATGATGGTGGAAATACCTAACAAAAGTCATTTTGTGCCTTACCTGGGGCGTATAGGGTCACACAGCCTGTGGAACCCTCCATTCCACCACAGGACCAATGGTGGAACCTTCTTTTTTTCAACCCAGAACTAATTCAGAAATGGGTTGAAATGATGCAGATGATGGTGGAAATACCTAACAAAAGTCATTTTGTGCCTTACCTGGGGCGTATAGGGTCACACAGCCTGTGGAACCCTCCATTCCACCACAGGACCAATGGTGGAACCTTCTTTTTTTCAACCCAGAACTAATTCAGAAATGGGTTGAAATGATGCAGATGATGGTGGAAATACCTAACAAAAGTCATTTTGTGCCTTACCTGGGGCGTATAGGGTCACACAGCCTGTGGAACCCTCCATTCCACCACAGGACCAATGGTGGAACCTTCTTTTTTTCAACCCAGAACTAATTCAGAAATGGGTTGAAATGATGCAGATGATGGTGGAAATACCTGTGGTGGAATGGAGGGTTCCACAGGCTGTGTGACCCTATACGCCCCAGGTAAGGCACAAAATGACTTTTGTTAGGTATTTCCACCATCATCTGCATCATTTCAACCCATTTCTGAATTAGTTCTGGGTTGAAAAAAAGAAGGTTCCACCATTGGTCCTGTGGTGGAATGGAGGGTTCCACAGGCTGTGTGACCCTATACGCCCCAGGTAAGGCAAAAAATGACTTTTGTTAGGTATTTCCACCATCATCTGCATCATTTCAACGCATTTCTGAATTGGTTCTGGGTTGAAAAAAAGAAGATGCCACCATTGGTCCTGTGGTGGAATGGAGGGTTCCACAGGCTGTGTGACCCTATACGCCCCAGGTAAGGCACAAAATGACTTTTGTTAGGACCAATGGTGAAACCTTCTTTTTTTCAACCCAGAACTAATTCAGAAATGGGTTGAAATGATGCATATGATGGTGGAAATACCTAACAAAAGTCATTTTGTGCCTTACCTGGGGCGTATAGGGTCACACAGCCTGTGGAACCCTCCATTCCACCACAGGACCAATGGTGGAACCTTCTTCTTTTCAACCCAGAACTAATTCAGAAATGGGTTGAAATGATGCAGATGATGGTGGAAATACCTAACAAAAGTCATTTTGTGCCTTACCTGGGGCGTATAGGGTCACACAGCCTGTGGAATCCTCCATTCCACCACAGGACCAATGGTGGAACCTTCTTTTTTTCAACCCAGAACTAATTCAGAAATGGGTTGAAATGATGCAGATGATGGTGGAAATACCTAACAAAAGTCATTTTTTCCCTTACCTTTGGCGTACAGAGTCACACAGCCTGTGGAACCCACTGTTCCACCACAGGACCAATGGTGGAACCTTCTTTTTTTCAACCCATAACCAATTCAGAAATGCGTTGAAATGATGCAGATGATGGTGGAAATACCTAACAAAAGTCATTTTGTGCCTTACCTGGGGCGTATAGGGTCACACAGCCTGTGGAACCCTCCATTCCACCACAGGACCAATGGTGGAACCTTCTTTTTTTCAACCCAGAACTAATTCAGAAATGGGTTGAAATGATGCAGATGATGGTGGAAATACCTAACAAAAGTCATTTTGTGCCTTACCTGGGGCGTATAGGGTCACACAGCCTGTGGAACCCTCCATTCCACCACAGGACCAATGGTGGAACCTTCTTTTTTTAAACCCAGAACCAATTCAGAAATGGGTTGAAATGATGCAGATGATGGTGGAAATACCTAACAAAAGTCATTTTGTGCCTTACCTGGGGCGTATAGGGTCACACAGCCTGTGGTAGGGGGGGGACTTAATCCTACTTTCATATGTATACTGACTCAAAATGTGCCATTAGGTGAGTTATGAACATTAAAAAAAAAAAATTTGAAAATCGGAGCACCGCTACCCCCCTTGACATAGGCCTTGAAGTTTTCAGGATATATTACGTTTCCGCAAAGTCGCGGTTTGCAATATCTTCTGCCCTATCACAGATAGAAAAATGGGGATAACATATTTGGATTCTCTGAAAAATTTCCTTTAAAATGAATACCAGGAAGTTATATATCCGATAAACTAAAAGCGATGCCATTCCAACAATTTTTAATGTCAAACACTTCGGGCATTCATATTTCATAAGCAAACGTTAGCAATCAGCCCATGTACATTTTTTTGCCAGACTGGACTCTTGCCAAGGCTCTTGGTCTTCAAAAATAAATTTCACATATTTTGTGATTAATATCCATTTAGGAATGGAAATAATAATTTACTTGGTATTTCTATTTACTGTGAATGTTATGGTTTGCTTGCCATAAAGTGTTTGTATGGCACTGAAAAAAAAGACAAGTAGGCCTAAGAAAAACATCAACTGTTATCAATAAGCTTCCTATGTGTGGTTGAAGGGTCATGACTTATTTATCTAAAGCCTGTCCCTTCTGGCTCACAAGAAAACTGGTCTAAGACTCCCAAGTACACAACACTTTGATAAATTAATGATATTCCACAATTCATTGAAATAATTGTATCGTTAGTTGCATTGTGCCTTTCATAAAGTTTAATTGTTATGAGGCCAAATGATCCAGGCAAAGAATAATCTCACATGGACTATGTGCAATTATAAAATAATGCTAATGTATATACTGCCCCAAATAGATGCCATGAATAATTATTAATATGTAGGGTAATCATGTGAAATTAGGTCAAATTTCATCTTCATGGGTAGAAGGAATTACACAAATCATATATTTATGTTATATTATATATATTAAACTGTATGCGTAGTATACTTCCAAGAGATTCCATGATAATTTATTTATTACTGAGGTTTCAGCATCAACAGCCCAGTCATGAAAGATAAGTAACACATCCATTAATATTTAACTATTTAGTTGATTTTGGATGATCGACTTGAAGCATTAGTTCTGAGATTTCTGACTCGATTGATTATAATTTTGCAGAATGTACAGCCTACTTGAATTACTAGTCCTAATTTCAATGCAAGGAATGTCTGATCTCACTGCTGACACAACAAGCATCAATGTTTTTCAGACATCCAAATTTCCTGTTTATTGAATATTGACATTTATTTTATCCACATTATAAGGGCCTCATTGCCTGGTCTACCCTGTCAGAATGTCAGTCTCAATCTGGTGGGCAATAATATCTTGCTAATTCATGGTTGGCTTGATCTTGAAATAGCTATGCTGTCATACGCAATGTATTATTCTAACAATAAGTTTTTGAACATACCGTTTCTCGTAACTTTAATATTCCTGAACCGATTGCCTGACATTGCAGTGTATTCTAATTTTATTATACTTCCAGATTATTAAATTAATTGCAGGATAATACTTTTCAAAATTGTGTTGGGCTATTTTCTGTTAGCCTACCTCAAAGAATTCATTTCTGTGAATTGTATGAATTCATTATGAGTGTAAGTGAATGAATCAACAATATTGTGTTGTGCGAATAAAAGCAATACTATTTCTGAATAAAGCAATGACAAGTTTGCAAATGGTTAACCCATAAAATGTGTTCAGATGCCAAATTGAGATTCAAAAACAGTTGTGCTTGGTATTATATATTTCACTAAAACATTTGGACTTTCTAATTTATCAAAATAGCAGGAACTTCATCGAGTTAAGTTGAAGGTGCTACTCGCTGCAATTTACAGTAAAATTTCTAATAACTATGACAAGAAATATCATAGTAGACCCATCATGTGGGTACTCATTTTAAAGCTCTTGAAAAGAGGAATCCAATGGCACTATTTGTTTTACCATATGTCTAATAGTCACTCAACGCGGTAGACGTAAATGTTCTCGCGAGCGTTTTAAATCACCAAAACTTCAAGGCATATGTCAAGGGGTGTAGCACTTTTCAGATTTTCAAAAAAATGTGGTTTTGGTTAATGGGGGACCCAACGGCACAAATTGGGCTGGTATACATATTAAATTTCCCAAAAAAGCAAATTAAGTCCCCCCCCTACCTGTGGAACCCTCCATTCCACCACAGGACCAATGGTGGAACCTTCTTTTTTTCAACCCAGAACTAATTCAGAAATGGGTTGAAATGATGCAGATGATGGTGGAAATACCTAACAAAAGTCATTTTGTGCCTTACCTGGGGCGTATAGGGTCACACAGCCTGTGGAACCCTCCATTCCACCACAGGACCAATGGTGGAACCTTCTTTTTTCAACCCAGAACTATTTCAGAAATGGGTTGAAATGATGCAGATGATGGTGGAAATACCTAACAAAAGTCATTCTGTGCCTTACCTGGGGCGTATAGGGTCACACAGCCTGTGGAACCCTCCATTCCACCACAGGACCAATGGTGGAACCTTCTTTTTTTCAACCCAGAACCAATTCAGAAATGGGTTGAAATGATGCAGATGATGGTGGAAATGCCTAACAAAAGTCATTTTGTGCCTTACCTGGGGCGTATAGGGTCACACAGCCTGTGGAACCCTCCATTCCACCACAGGACCAATGGTGGAACCTTCTTTTTTTCAACCCAGAACTAATTCAGAAATGGGTTGAAATGATGCAGATGATGGTGGAAATACCTAACAAAAGTCATTTTTTCCCTTACCTGTTGCGTAGAGAGTCACACAGCCTGTGGAACCCACCATTCCACCACAGGACCAATGGTGGAACCTTCTTTTTTTCAACCCAGAACTAATTCAGAAATGGGTTGAAATGATGCAGATGATGGTGGAAATACCTAACAAAAGTCATTTTGTGCCTTACCTGGGGCGTATAGGGTCACACAGCCTGTGGAACCCTCCATTCCACCACAGGACCAATGGTGGAACCTTCTTTTTTTCAACCCAGAACTAATTCAGAAATGGGTTGAAATGATGCAGATGATGGTGGAAATACCTAACAAAAGTCATTTTTTCCCTTACCTGTGGCGTACAGAGTCACACAGCCTGTGGAACCCACCATTCCACCACAGGACCAATAGTGGAACCTTCTTTTTTTCAACCCAGAACCAATTCAGAAATGCGTGGAAATGATGCAGATGATGGTGGAAATACCTAACAAAAGTCATTTTGTGCCTTACCTGGGGCGTATAGGGTCACACAGACTGTGGAACCCTCCATTCCACCACATGACCAATGGTGGAACCTTCTTTTTTTCAACCCAGAACTAATTCAGAAATGGGTTGAAATGATGCAGATGATGGTGGAAATACCTAACAAAAGTCATTTTGTGCCTTACCTGGGGCGTATAGGGTCACACAGCCTGTGGAACCCTCCATTCCACCACAGGACCAATGGTGGAACCTTCTTTTTTTCAACCCAGAACTAATTCAGAAATGGGTTGAAATGATGCAGATGATGGTGGAAATACCTAACAAAAGTCATTTTGTGCCTTACCTGGGGCGTATAGGGTCACACAGCCTGTGGAACCCTCCATTCCACCACAGGACCAATGGTGGAATCTTCTTTTTTTCAACCCAGAACTAATTCAGAAATGGGTTGAAATGATGCAGATGATGGTGGAAATACCTAACAAAAGTCATTTTGTGCCTTACCTGGGGCGTACAGAGTCACACAGCCTGTGGAACCCACCATTCCACCACAGGACCAATGGTGGAACCTTCTTTTTTTCAACCCAGAACCAATTCAAGAAATGCGTTGAAATGATGCAGATGATGGTGGAAATACCTAACAAAAGTCATTTTGTGCCTTACCTGTGGCGTACAGAGTCACACAGCCTGTGGAACCCACCATTCCACCACAGGACCAATGGTGGAACCTTCTTTTTTTCAACCCAGAACTAATTCAGAAATGGGTTGAAATGATGCAGATGATGGTGGAAATACCTAACAAAAGTCATTTTGTGCCTTACCTGGGGTGTATAGGGTCACACAGCCTGTGGAACCCTCCATTCCACCACAGGACCAATGGTGGAACCTTCTTTTTTTCAACCCAGAACTAATTCAGAAATGCGTTGAAATGATGCTGATGATGGTGGAAATACCTAACAAAAGTCATTTTGTGCCTTACCTGGGGCGTATAGGGTCACACAGCCTGTGGAACCCTCCATTCCACCACAGGACCAATGGTGGAACCTTCTTTTTTTCAACCCAGAACCAATTCAGAAATGCGTTGAAATGATGCAGATGATGGTGGAAATACCTAACAAAAGTCATTTTGTGCCTTACCTGGGGCGTATAGGGTCACACAGCCTGTGGAACCCTCCATTCCACCACAGGACCAATGGTGGAACCTTCTTTTTTTCAACCCAGAACTAATTCAGAAATGGGTTGAAATGATGCAGATGATGGTGGAAATACCTAACAAAAGTCATTTTTTGCCTTACCTGGGGCGTATAGGGTCACACAGCCTGTTTTTAAAAACCCTCCATTCCTCCACAGGACCAATGGTGGAATCTTTTATCCGCCACAGGACCAATTGAATAGTTAGAGTGAGCTTTGATAAAATGCCTATAATATATCTCTTAAATGTCATTATGAGTAATTAGTTCAGTATGGGGATAAATGATTGATGGAACCTTGCAATCCACCTCAGGACCTGTGGTGGTTCCTGACCTCCTGTGCAGGACAGCCCCAAATATTTCATTATTTCCAATAAACATCTCCCCATAAATGCCCAAAATGCCCAGGAACATCATCTTCCACCACAGGACCAATGGTGTCACCTGACCTCTTGTACAGGGCAACCCCCAGTATTTCATTCTTTCCAATAAACTTTCAAATAAATTCAAATTCAAATAATTTTATTTATACTTGATTAAAAATAATTAATATGCAGCACAAGACTACCCTCAATTTTTTTCATTTGCTGCATTAAGCATCTTATATTAAATTCCCAAGAGTAGGGGAGACCGGGGTAAGTTGTGCCATCTTTTGCGTCAGGCTGATTTTCCGAAAAACCGAAGCCTAATCAAGTAATCTGAAAGTCAGACATCAAAATACAATACGTTGGCCAGAATCGACCAAAGTTTCAGAGCAATCTGACCATTGGGAAGTCATGGTAGGCATTTAAAAAAAGTAGGTGCCGGGGTAAGTTGTGCTGCATGATGGGGTAAGTTGATCCGCTTAATCTTTTTTAAAAAAACCTTGTATTTCGCCCATTTCTTGAGATGGATCATTTGTATTATGTTTTTAACATATGGCTGACATGTTACATGTCATTGAAACTTATCAAACATTTTAAGATGAATAAAAAATTCCTTCCTATGTCATACCATCGGCACAACTCACCCCAATTATCAAAACGGCACAACTAACCTCAAATTAATTTTCTGGATGAAACTGGTTGTCAAAAATAAATAAACAATGCGAGAAGAAATCTAACAACTCAAATGTCGAGGTATACCTCCTAACTCCATCCTCACCAGAGGGACATCATCTCATTATAAATACCAAATGACGGAGAAACAAGAATGTCAGTCCTCGGCACTTCAAGTTTTCAGCAACAAAATTGAATTTATGAGTGTAGCTTTTCATACCATTATATTTGGTAGTTTTTTTCTTGGTGCCAAATGATGTTGACCAAGTGGGTATATATGGTAGGCATTGCCTTCTTTGCCCAGTTCTTCATTTCACCTCAACAGTGGGCGGGACAACTTACCCCCCGGCACAACTTACCCCAGTCTCCCCTACAACATTTAAATAATGCCTGGTAAATTTTACATGAACTCCGCTGCATCCAATGGGCAGACGACATTAATACAAAATAAAATTTTTTACTTACAATTTAATGATGAATATATGTAGCCTTGAACCATATATGTCACAAGATTCATGAGTCGTACAAAGAACGCTCTTTTCTTGCACTGTTTAGGACAGGCATACTTCCACTGGAGATCGAAAATTGATAGATGGTATTGCAAAAGTGTAGAGGAAAATTTGCGTAAATTATAAAAAGGTGATGTTGAACACGAAGTTCATTTTCTTTTACAATGTAAGTTTTTTGAGGAAGAACGAAATTAAAGTATTTTAAAAAGCTCAGAAAGGACAAAACCACATGTATATTTTTTGAAAACTGGAGCATCTAGAAAAATTTGAATATTGATGTCAGAAATTAAAGTGACTGCTAAATCTATCCTTACTTGTAAAAGAAATAAATTTCTCTTCAGCTAGAGCCATGTTGCTAAAGATGCAGTAATCCCTATTGTAGTAAGTTTTGTAATTACATTATTATTCTGTTTGAAACTCAATGAAACTAAATAATATTAATGCATAAAATCTTCTTGAAACATTTTAGTATTTGAATTTATCTTCTGCTGACCACATGATGATGTGTAGCAGATAAATTGATTTGAGTAACTATTATATATATATCAAATTATTATTCTTAAAATATCTAGGGGAAGAGGTTCCAGCATTGGTGCTGTGGTGGACGAGGAGGTTACTTGAATGTATAGAATCCATCATTCCATATTTAGTACCAAGTGGTAAATTTTAAAAGTGGTTCTCTTGAGGGGAGAAGGTCCCAGCATTGGTCCTTTGGTGGAGGAAAAGATCAATGATTTGTGTAATCTCCATAATTTTATATTTAGCTCAAGTTAATAAATTTTAACAATGTCCTCTTGAGGGCAAGATATTCCAGCATTGGTCTGCTTTATGATGAAGTTCCATACCTTGTGCAGCCTTCATAATATTATATATATCTATTCCAAACTATTTTAAAAGAATCAAACAAATGGATAGAAACGGGAAAAAAATACACCCTGCTGGCCTATTTAAGTGGTATTAGTTCATAGTCATGTAACAATCCTTGATTTTGATCCCACTACTTAATTGGTAAGTTGATCTAGACTAGAATTATAATTAGAATTAGAATTTATTGGTAAACAAAATGCCATTACACTTCAATGAATCAACATAACAAATAGCAGAATTATAGTACCAATAAAAAAAAGGAACTGACATACTGAATGTGTGTATGTTCCCTAGCAATTTCACAATATAATTTCTTAATGTTTATGGAACAGTGAATGAATATATATTATAGGAAATAAAAATTAATAATAATACCAATAAATTAAAAACATTAATAGGCACTATCATATATACAAAAGTGGTAATGACAATAATCTTAATAATAGTTTTGTATTACAGAATAGCAAAAGATATTCTAGGTAGAGACCACAAATTCCTTTAAATATTAGTTACTTTCTTTTTAAATGTAAATTTACTACAATTTAAATCAACGACATTCACAACAGAATTCCAAATTTCCGCACCTTTAAATCTGACATGGATTTTAACAATTTCTGATCTACATAATGGTAATCGAAGGTTATTCATATTTCTTGTTCCGTAATGATAAAAATCAGCTAGATAATTGAACATATCTGAAAACATTCTCGGCATTTCACCTCTTACAAACTTATACACTGAAAGACAAAAGTTATGCATATGTTGTGCATTCAAGAACCTCATCTGTGTGCTCAATATAAGGTTCTGCCCAACACAAGCTTTACATAAAATAAACCATGAAGTGTAAAGATAATGGTCTTGGGGTTCATTCGAAGGTTGAGATTTCCTCTCATCTGTAGCATCCCCTACAACATCGAGAAACATGCCTTCATTACAATGGAGGGTGTCTTGAGTTCCGGTTGTTTTTCTGGGTCTAACACCTCTTTGTTTATTCCTTGTCTACCCTACGCGCCTGTAACAGGCAGCTTTCTTTGATGCACTTGACAGATGAACATCTTACACTCTACAACATTAAGCTGGGTTTTCACACCTGCACCATTCCAACTGTTTCATCGCTATCATATTCTGTAATTGGGGACACAATAGATTCAGTTGTAAGAGAATTGTGTGCTTGAATGTTTAAGGATTCATTTAAGCTCACATGAAACCGCATACCTGCAAATGGTATGGGTCAACAGCAAAAACTGTGTTTTCTGAGAACTCCCCTTGGTCAGTCATTTTTAAAAACGAAAAATTTTCCCGGTTCAGTGATTTATTGTTTGTGACCCTGTTTTCGGGTGTCTTACACCATGGACCCATCATATTGACCATAACCCTTGAACATCTGTCCCTCCCAACATATGCAAAACTTTTGTCTTTCAGTGTACATAAACATTATAATTGAAACTTTATACAATTTAGGTGGTTGTACAATTTTTAAGTTAATTAAATATACTGTTCGAAGGTGTTCTTCGACTAACACCTTTAATTCTATGAACTGCCTGTTTTTGCAAAACTTACAGAGAATTAATATAATTAGTATAAGTATTTCCCCATATTTCAAGTGCCATCACCGTACAATGGCCTTGTTATTGTAAACCTGGCCAGGCAGGTGCTGTCACCTTAGCGTTCAAAATACCATTTTGACCTAATATCCAAATACCTAACTCAAATTCATCATTCAACTAACAGAATTTGAATCTTAGATGTTGTGCGGTGACGGGGCCAGGTCTATAGAGCATTAATTATCAGGCATTTCTTAATAATCAAATATTGTTCCTTCCAAATATTAAGTTTGTCCTTTGGAGGAGGTTAGGTGCCATCAATGGTCCAGTTGTGGAAGTTGAGGTTCCCTGTCATCTGGGGCATTGACTATGAGATGTTTATTGGAAATTATAATTATAAAATATTAAGTGTAGTCAGGGGCAGGGGGTTAGGTTCCACCATTGGTCCTGTGGTGGATTGAAAGGTTCCTTTGTCAATGTAAGCCCATACTGGTTGAATTACTTATTATGATGTATTATAAGTGATATTACCCATGAATTTTATCAATAGTCGGAACAAACAATAAAATTTCTTGTGTAAAATAAAAAAGGTTGTACCACTGGTTATGCGCCGTGCATGGAACGGATGGTTCCCCAGGACATGTGACCCTATATGTGCCTAGCTAATGACTCTGAGTAGATATTTCAACCATTATGTCAATCATTTCAACCAATTTCTGATTTAGTCCTGGGTTGAAGAAAGAAGGTACCAGCATCTGTCCTGTGGTGGATTGCAGGGTTCCTTCATCCTTGTAACCCCACACTGACCTAATTACTCAAAATGACTTTAAAGAGACATATAACAAGCATTTTATCAAAAGCTGACACAAATTATTCAATTGGTCCTGTGGTGGATAAAAGGTTCCGCCATTGGTCCTGTGGTGGAATGGAGGGTTCCCCATGCTGTGTGACCCTATACGCCCCTGGTAAGGCACAAAATGACTTCTGGTCGGTATTTCCAAAATCATCTCAATCATCTCAACCAGTTTCTGAATTGGTCCTGGGTTGAAAAAAGAAGGTTCCACGGTTCCACCATTGGTCCTGTGGTGGAATGCGGGTTCCTTCATCTGTGTAACCCCACACTGACCTAATTACTCAAAATGACTTTTAAGAGACATACAACAAGCATTATATCAAAAGCTGACTCAAACTATTCGTTTGGTCCTGTGGTTGATAAAAGGTTCCACCATTGGTCCTGTGGTGGAATGGAGGGTTCCCTATGCTGTGTGACCCTAAACGCCCCGGTTAATGCATAAAATGACTTTTGGTAGGTATTTTCACCATCATCTCAATCATCTCAACCAGTTTCTGAATTGGTCCTGGGTTGAAAAAAGAAGGTTCCACCATTGGTCCTTTGGTGGAATGCAGGGTTCCATCATCCGTGTAACCCCACATTGACCTAATTACTCAAAATGACTTTTAAGAGACATATAACAAGCATTTCAGCAAAAGCTGACTCAAACTATCTGATTGGTCCTGTGGTAGATAAAAGGTTCCACCATTGGTCCTGTGGTGGAATGGAGGGTTCCCAATGCTGTGTGACCCTACACACCCCTGGTAAGGCACAAAATGACTTTTGGTCGGTATTTCCAAAATCATCTCAATCATCTCAACCAGTTTCTGAATTGGTCCTGGGTTGAAAAAAGAAGGTTCCACCATTGGTCCTGTGGTGGATTGCAGGGTTCCATCATCCGTGTAACCCCACACTGACCTAATTACTCAAAATGACTTTTAAGAGACATATAACAAGCATTATATCAAAAGCTGACTCAAACTATTCGATTGGTCCTGTGGTGGATAAAAGGTTCCACCATTGGTCCTGTGGTGGAATGGAGGGTTCCCATTGCTGTGTGACCCTATACACCCCGGGTAAGGAACAAAATGACTTTTGGTCGGTATTTCCACCATCATCTCAATCATCTCAACCAGTTTCTGAATTGGTCCTGGGTTGAAAAAAGAAGGTTCCACCATTGGTCCTGTGGTGGATTGCAGGGTTCCATCATCCGTGTAACCCCACACTGACCTAATTACTCAAAATGACTTTTAAGAGACATATAACAAGCATTATTTCAAAAGTTGACTCAAACTATGAGATTGCCCCTGTCGTGGATAAAAGGTTCCACCATTGGTCCTGTGGTGGAATGGAGGGTTCCCTATGCTGTGTGACCCTATACGCCCCGGGTAATGCATAAAATGACTTTTGGTAGGTATTTCCACCATCATCTCAATCATCTCAACTAGTTTCTGAATTGGTCCTGGGTTGAAAAAAGAAGGTTCCACCATTGGTCCTGTGGTGGATTGCAGGGTTCCATCATCCGTGTAACCCCACACTGACCTAATTACTCAAAATGACTTTTAAGAGACATATAACAAGCATTTCAGCAAAAGCTGACTCAAACTATCTGATTGGTCCTGTGGTAGATAAAAGGTTCCACCATTGTTCCTGTGGTGGAATGGAGGGTTACCATTGCTGTGTGACCCTACACACCCCGGGTAAGGCACAAAATGACTTTTGGTCGGTATTTCCAAAATCATCTCAATCATCTCAACCAGTTTCTGAATTGGTCCTGGGTTGAAAAAAGAAGGTTCCACCATTGGTCCTGTGGTGGATTGCAGGGTTCCATCATCCGTGTAACCCCACACTGACCTAATTACTCAAAATGACTTTTAAGAGACATACAACAAGCATTATATCAAAAGCTGACTCAAACTATTCGATTGGTCCTGTGGTGGATAAAAGGTTCCACCATTGGTCCTGTGGTGGAATGGAGGGTTCCCTATGCTGTGTGACCCTATACGCCCCGGGTAATGCATAAAATGACTTTTGGTAGGTATTTTCACCATCATCTCAATCATCTCAACCAGTTTCTGAATTGGTCCTGGGTTGAAAAAAGAAGGTTCCACCATTGGTCCTTTGGTGGAATGCAGGGTTCCATCATCCGTGTAACCCCACATTGACCTAATTACTCAAAATGACTTTTAAGAGACATATAACAAGCATTTCAGCAAAAGCTGACTCAAACTATCTGATTGGTCCTGTGGTAGATAAAAGGTTCCACCATTGGTCCTGTGGTGGAATGGAGGGTTCCCAATGCTGTGTGACCCTACACACCCCTGGTAAGGCACAAAATGACTTTTGGTCGGTATTTCCAAAATCATCTCAATCATCTCAACCAGTTTCTGAATTGGTCCTGGGTTGAAAAAAGAAGGTTCCACCATTGGTCCTGTGGTGGATTGCAGGGTTCCATCATCCGTGTAACCCCACACTGACCTAATTACTCAAAATGACTTTTAAGAGACATATAACAAGCATTATATCAAAAGCTGACTCAAACTATTCGATTGGTCCTGTGGTGGATAAAAGGTTCCACCATTGGTCCTGTGGTGGAATGGAGGGTTCCCATTGCTGTGTGACCCTATACACCCCGGGTAAGGAACAAAATGACTTTTGGTCGGTATTTCCACCATCATCTCAATCATCTCAACTAGTTTCTGAATTGGTCCTGGGTTGAAAAAAGAAGGTTCCACCATTGGTCCTGTGGTGGATTGCAGGGTTCCATCATCCGTGTAACCCCACACTGACCTAATTACTCAAAATGACTTTTAAGAGACATATAACAAGCATTTCAGCAAAAGCTGACTCAAACTATCCGATTGGTCCTATGGTAGATAAAAGGTTCCACCATTGTTCCTGTGGTGGAATGGAGGGTTACCATTGCTGTGTGACCCTACACACCCCGGGTAAGGCACAAAATGACTTTTGGTCGGTATTTCCAAAATCATCTCAATCATCTCAACCAGTTTCTGAATTGGTCCTGGGTTGAAAAAAGAAGGTTCCACCATTGGTCCTGTGGTGGATTGCAGGGTTCCATCATCCGTGTAACCCCACACTGACCTAATTACTCAAAATGACTTTTAAGAGACATACAACAAGCATTATATCAAAAGCTGACTCAAACTATTCGTTTGGTCCTGTGGTTGATAAAAGGTTCCACCATTGGTCCTGTGGTGGAATGGAGGGTTCCCATTGCTGTGTGACCCTATACGCCCCGGGTAATGCATAAAATGACTTTTGGTAGGTATTTTCACCATCATCTCAATCATCTCAACCAGTTTCTGAATTGGTCCTGGGTTGAAAAAAGAAGGTTCCACCATTGGTCCTTTGGTGGAATGCAGGGTTCCTTCATCCGTGTAACCCCACACTGACCTAATTACTCAAAATGACTTTTAAGAGACATATAACAAGCATTATATCAAAAGCTGACTCAAACTATTCGATTGGTCCTGAGGTGGATAAAAGGTTCCACCATTGGTCCTGTGGTGGAATGGAGGGTTCCCATTGCTGTGTGACCCTATACACCCCGGGTAAGGAACAAAATGACTTTTGGTCGGTATTTCCACCATCATCTCAATCATCTCAACCAGTTTCTGAATTGGTCCTGGGTGGAAAAAAAAGGTTCCACCATTGGTCCTGTGGTGGATTGCAGGGTTCCATCATCCGTGTAACCCCACACTGACCTAATTACTCAAAATGACTTTTAAGAGACATATAACAAGCATTATAGCAAAAGCTGACTCAAACTATGCGATTGGCCCTGTGGTTGATAAAAGGTTCCACCATTGGTCCTGTGGTGGAATGGAGGGTTCCCTATGCTGTGTGACCCTATACGCCCCGGGTAATGCATAAAATGACTTTTGGTAGGTATTTCCACCATCATCTCAATCATCTCAATCAGTTTCTGAATTGGTCCTGGGTTGAAAAAAGAAGGTTCCACCATTGGTCCTGTGGTGGATTGCAGGGTTCCATCATCTGTGTAACCCCACACTGACCTAATTACTCAAAATGACTTTTAAGAGACATATAACAAGCATTTAAGCAAAAGCTGACTCAAACTATCCGATTGGTCCTGTGGTGGATAAAAGGTTCCACCATTGGTCCTGTGGTGGAATGGAGGGTTCCCAATGCTGTGCGACCCTATACACCCCGGGTAAGGCACAAAATGACTTTTGGTCGGTATTTCCACCATCACCTCAATCATCTCAACCAGTTTCTGAATTGGTCCTGGGTCAAAAATTTAGGTTCCACCATTGGTCCTGTGGTGGAAGGGTCGCGGTGCCAACTTAGTTGCCTACATGAAGGAAGAATCCACTACTTTACCCTCTTTAAAACACTTTTGAGTTATCCCAGAAACACTTCCTACCTTTTATGTACATACTTCGAGCTACCTTAAGTACACTATTCCAAGATTTTCCAACACCAATTTAAACTCCTTCACCCCCATTGTGTTGCTTAATGCTGTGCCCCTTGCTAATTGCAATTATATTGTCAGCTTGCCAATAGGGGACTGGAGATGGGATAAAGTAGGCTGAAGGGATGAGGAGTGAAAGGTATGGTTGTAACTTGTAAGGAGACTATTTTGGGGAGGAGAGGAGCAAGAAGGTAAAAGTAGGTAGATAGAGGACGTCTGATTGAAAATGTTCTTACTTTTTTTTTTTTTTTTTACTTGTACTGGGCACAATCTACACCAAAAGAAAAGAGTTTCGGAGTCAAGAGTCAAGATTCAGAGGATTTTGAGAGCAGTAGGAGTCGGAGTCAGACTATAATTCGTTCGGTGTCAGAGTCAAGACTTTGGACATCTAATTTTGCTTCAAACTCCTTCGAATAGCTACATGATCATGTAGGAATAATTAGGATAATGTGATATATCAAACTCATGCAAAGCTTTTTAGTCGCAGTTACAAGAGCCAGAAGTCACAAACTCGCTGACCTATTTACTAAATCCTGATTCCAAAGCCCTGATAGGAACCATTTTGAACATAAAGTTAAAGACTATTTCCTGTCCCATATCCTTCCATTTGTGGTATTCCAAATTATTTCATCTGCATCAACTCATGGGCAATATTGCAAACATTTTATTCATTATTAGTTAGATGTAAATATAAAATAAGTTATCATCCCATCTCATCCCTCTTCATTACATTTGTGCAGATGCAGTCATTAATGGGTTATATGAGGTAATTGTGCTCTATATATATGTATGCTTTAGTATTGACTGTTTGTTATTGCCATGAATAAAATAAATTATACACTGTAAAACGGAAAACCAGCTCAATCACCTTTTCAGTAATTGCCGTTATGATTACAAAAATTGTAATTTTATGGTAGTGATGCAGATTGGATCGCCTTGAACCGGTCTGGTCTGCGGTCCAGCCCTGGACTGGCAAAATACCGGACCACCTAAAAAAACAGTCCAGTACCAGACCAGACCATTGTCCAGTGATTTTTCACGTCATGAAGGGTATCACATGAATTTGGTCATATCTAGAAATGAAATTCGTGTATATAGTTTGTTTAAACCCTCATTTTTATCATAATTTCCGAAATGCCGATGGACCGCTTCAGGACCGATCTTCTTGAGGCACTTTTCTAGTGTCAGTCGGTCTGCTGGAAAAAAAAGAAGCTATAATCTCAATTTTTATAATGTCATTTTAGTATAATTGAGGATAAAAAGCTCTTTTTTATGTAGGCAGCAGAAAATCTGTCTGTCTGAGAAGCTAAAATTAAGTATGTCTGGCCTAATGTAGTGCAAAAAAATTTTCTGTAGAACTTTCTGTTGTCTTTATCATGGTCTGTATCTTCCCTCAAACATTTCAGATTTTTGACATCATGGCACCAACTGGCATACTTGTCCAATCAAGAGTTGGTGATTCGGTCATCAGTGACCGTCTCAGCACCAAATCAGCAGTACGGGGCGTCGTGGCATCAAATATTCGAGAGAAGAGTCGCTTGTTCTACTTGAATCGGACTTATGACCGTGGGACATCATTTTCTAGGTATGACTGATCAGTATAATAACAATTGTCTCTATCAATGCTTGTTAATAAAATTAATTTGGCCTTTGCTTCTTACAAATGCTAGGTTCCAATATAACAGCATGAGTCATTTATAGACCTATGTTAGGGTGCATCAGTTACCCCAACTTTTTAGAGGAAACCTCTCCTTTTGCAGGAATGTTCCTTTTATACTAGAAACACATTGTGTGAAGTTTCAATAAATTCGAAGAATGTCTAGGGGTGGCACACTTGCATTGAAGTTTCTAGGAATTTTGCATTTTCTGTCATTTTATCGGTTTCGCGGTTTGTTATATTTCATTGGTTATTAACCAAAGAACATTAAAAATGTTACCATGTGGTAGCTCTCATCATGAGCTTCAATTTGAATACCAACATGATGGGTATCTGACTTAGAGAACCATTTCATGGTTACATGAAATTTCACAACTTCGTGTCCTAATTTAAATTAATGAACAGGTTATGCTAATGCTTTGTAGAGTTGTTACCAACTAAAAGATACATATTGTAATTAAGCAAGAGGCCATAGTTATATGAAACAGTTTATTGCTTGCAATGCAATTACCCATTATCTGTGGTGTGATTGTATATGCATTTTATGTCAGACATATTCTCTTGAAATCAAGACACCTCGTCAACCTCCCGTTTGTCACAAAACAGCAGTTGCTAATGAAGATCTGCATAAATGCCTCAATTAAATCTCCCACTTGTCAGATTGGTTCTTAAAGCACTAAAATGTATAATAAGAGAAGCAATTTCAGTTGGTAATATGTTTCTCTACCAAAGTGCCAAGACCCTTTCATATCTTCTTATTTGTATTCGTTTTTTGCTATTTCGGCGTGTTTGATGATGTTATGCACTTTAAAAAAATTGTGAAATGAATGAAATTGATTTCTGTATAATAGAATATATATAATTTTGTCTGGTGGTTAAATGTTATGTGAACTGGACTTGCATAAATTTAGGGCAGCTGGAAAAATAATAAGACATCGCTAAAATGGTTTCACCTTGATTGGCCTATACCAGGACTGTACATATGGGAGAGGTTTGTAATTTCAAAAATTGAACTGCTGCAGGTTAGACTCCAACTGACAGAGATGAAAAGACCAGTCCTATCACCAAAAAATGTCTTTCTGATTTTTTTGAACAAATAGCTTATGATAAGTGAAAAAAATACACATAAATTTGTCAAAGTTACGAAAATAATGCTATAATATTATATTACAGTTTGAATTCCAGGTAGAGAGTAACTGTGATATGGTGCGGAAAATTTGCCATGGTGAGGTTTTGGGATCTTTTTAAATCTATACAAAACGGAAAATGTAATCCCCCTAAGAGAATTTAGGCATTTTCAAGCCCATGCCACTTTGGATGAGTTTCCTCGATCAGACGACTTTGAAGGAAATTGGCCTGTTGCCTTAAAATGAAGTTTTGACTTTTGTACTGTAGCACTATATATTGTAAATTTTTTACTCTTCAAAATCTTACAATTGTCATATAATGGCAGTAGGTCACTTTTTGTGCTGAGCAGTTGAAATGCAAGTTTGGTACACCAAGCCTCGGAAACTAGTAACATTCATCAAAATGCAATGTATTGTGTAAATATAATGTTTATAAATATAAACCAAGGCATCTGAGCTTCAGGTCGCCTTTAACAGATTATGTATCCGAATATCCCACTTGAAATAATACTAATTATAACAGTATTAGAAATACATCAACTTTCATTTATTCTAAGGGACTCAACAGTTGCTAATATAAGAATTCATAATTCTGTATTACTTAATTAATTTATGTATTATTGCCTGATAACTTGGATGGTTGCTTTAAGTACTAGATATGGCTTCCTGGTACTCAAATTAAAGCTCTCTTTCTGCTCTACATCATGGTGCCTATTCTTTTGTTCTTGAATAATTATTAAAGAAGTTATCACATACCGCAGATTCTGAAATGAGATATTTTTGGTCAAAATCGGTTAAACTTTGGGGCATGCGTGCCACCCCTAGACATTGTCCGATTGTTTTGAAACTTCACAGGATACTTTTTTTTAGCAAAAGGAACATAATTGGAGAAGGAGAAGGGAATCACACAATATTTTGATTTTTGGGGGGCAACTGATGCACCCTAACCTATGTAACACAATATAATTTAAATCTGCCTTATTACACAAGATGTATGCTGCAAGACAAGTGTAAGCACCTCTTAAAAATGTTCCAAATCATGTAAAAAGATTTCTTCCACTTTTTAAGAAGCAACATGGTCCAGCAATGGTCACATGCAGGCTACTGATCTTTATCGTATACTGAGAACAACATCTTTAAAGCAAAGCAACTGTTTTTTGTTTAGTCATGATAATGATTTTGAATTTAATATTGAACACCATTTTGTTTGACAGAACAGACATGAACCACCAACAGACAATCGCCAAGATGCACATGACAAAATTACTGGCAAGAGCGAACGAAGAAAAGTTGCGAAGACAGAAGGAGCAAGAAAAAATCGATAAAGCAATTGAAGAACGGGAGAAGAAGAAGATAAAATCAAAGGGAAAAACCCCTTTTGGTTTTGCGAGGGTCAAACCAACAGTCTCCACGAAAGAGAGTAATATGACAGGAATATCCATGGATGAATTAAAGGAGTTCATAGATGAATTAGCTGATTCTGATGAAGAAGAGGTTGCACAACCAATTCCCATTGTTACGAAGAATGAACCACCTCCAGAAAAGCCACTGAGCCCCCTTAAAGTAATAGATGAGACAGAGGAGGATCTGCCTGATTTGCCTGGATTGAATAGGTAAGCAAAAGAATATCTGATGTGCATGGATTGAATAGGTAAGCAAAAGAATATCTGATGTGCCTGGATTGAATAGGTAAGCAAAAGAATATTTGATGTGCCAGGATTGAATAGGTAAGCAAAAGAATATCTGATGTGCATTGATTGAATAGGTAAGCCAAAGAATATCTGATATGCCTGGATTGAAAAAGTAAGCAAGAAAGAGAATATCTTATGTGCATGGATTGAATAGGTAACAAAAAAAGATACCTGGTGAGCAGCGTTCCTGGAACCAGCACTATGCAAATTCTTAATTTTAGTATTATTTATTATTACTGACTGGATTAATTAGTAAAGACAGTAAAGAACTTTCATGACTTTCCAAAATTGGATGTAAGCTAAAGAATGACTGATTTGACTCTATAGACAAGGCAAACACAAGAATATCTCATTTCCTGGATAGAAAAGGTAAGCAAAAGAATGTCTGATATGTCTGGATTGAAGAGGTGAGCCAAAGAATATCTGATGTGCATGGATTGAAAAGGGTAAGCGAATGAATATCTTAAGTGCCTGGATTGAAGGGGTGAGTCAAAGAATATCTGACGTGCCTGGATTGAAAAGATATTCATAAGTAAAAGAATATGTGATATGTGCTTGGATTGGATAAGTAAGTAAAAGAATAACTGATGTGCCTGGATTGAACAGGTATGTAAAATAATGTTTGATGTGCCTGGATTGAATAGGTAAGTAAAAGAACATCTGATTTGCCAGGACTGAATTGGTACAAGAGGAGAGACTTCTCTGCCTGGCTAATTTGCATAGATCAAAATGTAAGCCAAGGAGGACTGATATGCCTGGATTGGTAAGGCGAATATGTAATTAAACAGGTAAGTAGTATGCAAGAGAATGACTTGTTGAATAAGCAAGCCAATGATGTCAGAATTGATTGGATTGAATACCCAGCAGAGTGTCTGATCTACTGGATTCAGGAGGCAGCAACAATCAGGTATTTTTCTAAATTTGTCTGATTTACCTGAGCATATTTAGGCCTTCATTTTAAAAAAGTTGCATATCAAAGTTTTTAAGTCATCCCTTTGAAGACTTTCCTCTGACATGTTATGGCACTGTTATGCACCCAAAAAATTTCGATTACCAATGAAAACCAGCCAATGAGAAATCCCATGGTTGAACCCCGGGGATGAACTGCTTGCACTCTTCTCAAGGAACTTGTAGAATTCTATTCTAAAAATAAATGTTTGATAATCAATGCCCTTATGTACATATAAATATATATCTTAACATATGGATCTCATAATAAATTATGCATCCACCACATGTCTTTTGAAATCAATTTGGAAAAATCATGTATGAAATATATATTTTGAAAATATGAGACTAAATAAACGTAATAAGTCTATAACATCTAATCAATAATTTATTAATTATGTTACCATTATCTGAATCCACAATTCTTGCTGATTGATTTTTCAGGTCTAACGCAGGTTCGGTTGCCAATGGAGCCCCTCGGGGTATCAGTCGATCGTCTGTTGTCAGTAGATCTTCAGTGAAGAGCAATAAACCACCTTTAAAAACAAGAGGCAGTGGGTTGCAACGCCCTGGATTGATCAAACATCGAACGACCTTGACCCCAGAGGCAGTTAAAGCTCTGGCAGTCAAACTGGGAGCGAGCGATAGTACGGAGGATTTAGATCCGTCTGCGTCTGCGGGAAGAATACTTCAAGTACTGCGGGAAAACGAGGATGAGGAGGAAAGAGACAATTCGAGATTCCGCAAGTTGACTCGACTCCTGAGCCGAGCGAATTTGGTGTCAGAAGCAGCCCTCAGCGCCTTGCCGAGGAGCAACAAAAGGAGTGCCACTGACGCCAGTGATAAGTTTCTTGAGAAGTATTACCACATGGCGAAAGGTCTCCCTGCTGTTCACGCCACTGAGCCGGGTGGATTCCAGGATCGAGAATGGGACACTAAACAAAATCAAGAAGCTCAGTTTCTCACGGACGAAGAATGGCAAGACATAAAATGGTGCCGTTATGTCAGATTCTCAAAGAAATTCCATGATAACAATGAAATTGTTGCCATTGACTTGACAAATTAAAACGTCAGCAGCACAAAAGCCTAAGAGTTTGAATTTATAAACAAAATCTGTAATTATCAAGTTGCCAACATGGGCATACCACAGGGTGGTATCGCCTAGCTCTCTCTCCAAAAGTTTGGGAAACACTAAAATTTTAGCAAAAAGGCTAAAAACTTCTGGCAGATGAATAATCAAACATAATTGAAAGTTTCTAAGTGATTTAATTTGAAATGGTACTAAATCTAGATCTTGAAATTCGTGCAGATGTCAAATTTTGTGCGCTGTGCACCTGGTCACCTAGTCTATTATCATTTCGGTTACACCAGTTTTTTAAAACTGATGCTGTCTTGTATCATAAATACCGTATTCAAATAAATCTTGTCTTTGTCTATTATCAGTAGAGTTATGAGAGCACGAATTTTCGAGAAGTCTCAAGATTTTAATGACTCAGCATTTTTTCGTCTCGCTGAGCGATTCTCGAAAATTGAAATGTTGATCACTGTTTGACATGGTGTTCATGTATTTATGTTTATATCGGTTACAAAGCATTGGATTGTTGTTTTGTTTTGCTTGATATTATTGTTATTGTGTACTTGCTCCATTGTTCAATTTAAATATCTGTTGATGATAATCCCCATTGTATACCTAATAAATACTGAAGTTGAACTTGTACAAATGTTTTAAAATTGTATAATATCTGGATGTTTAGCTGTGATTTATAGGAAACAAAACACACAGATTAACATTAAAACTATGAAAGATATCATAAAAGCCAAAAAAATTGATCCATTGCAAGATTAAATCTCTCTTGTTTTATCATTGTGCCAATGGCAGGACAGTGTCCTAGATTTCTCGAGAAATTCTCGATTCTCGTGCACTAGACCATGACCATTCTCGAGAGGTGTCGATCGAGACACTTATTGGAAACACTAATTATCAGAAGCTGTAGTCAAAACTATGGGCCTATTCAGTGTAATTGCTGATATTTGTACATATCATCATAGTTCAAAATTTAAATTTGTATATATATGAACAACTACATCAATAAAATGTATATAATTTGATTAAAAAATCTAAGGGATTTTATATAAGTTGATTTTCACAAAGTATTTTAATAGTTAAATATCACATAGACCTAATCATTCACATGTTCACCTTCAAACAATCATCTTTAGATGCACATTATAATATCAGTCAATTGCATTTATATTGCAAATTCCAAAATTGCTTATGGTAAATTGTATATATTCGATAAAATTTCTTGTGCAATGTACGTACATGTATGACATGTCGTGAGTAAAACTGAAATAAAAATATTAAAACAAAAAGATTTCCAAGGTATCATTTTTACACTCACCAGCAAAAGAAACGCAACACTTGATTTTGGCTTATAATTTTGCAAAGAAATTTTTTTGGTCAAAACAAATTATATGGTATTGATCTTTAGATCAGCTAGTGTCTTTGGGTACATTCGATTCGATCTACTCTAACTACTCCGGAAGTTACGTATCTACTCCAGGAAGTGACGTTTCTACTCCTGGAGTAAACTACTCCAAGGTGGGGCCAAATCGAATGAAAAGGAGTACTTAGGAACGTCACTATTTGGGGGTTCCCTTCCTGTGAGGATTCCCTTGCCAATGGCAATTCAAGACGCCATGTGGCATTTTCAATTGATTGCCGTAATTGAGTCAATTGAATTACAGCAATGCACATCAAAAAAATGCAATCAGCGACCACATCAAAGCTTCTGAAGTACCATTTATTTATGTAAACCATCATACGTCATGGGATAGCCCAATTTCTTGGAGCACTTCCTATCTACTCCAAACTGCTCTAATCTACTCCCGGAAATGCAAAACGAATGATCTGGAGTGAAGTACAAACTCGCCCTCACTCGGATTCCCAGAGGGAATCCGTCACTCGTATATGCTTTGAACTCTGGGATAGCCCCTGAATCCGTTGCAACGGGCGCCATTAAAAAACGTTGTAAACAGGCCAGCCATGCTGCCACGGACCAGCTAATTAGCAGTGCATTGTCAACACCTACCCAAAGTGGTGATAATGTCAGCAGGATTAACCTGCGTGATTTCAGTCTGGCAGCAGCACAACCTCTTCTTTCCACAAGCAGAAAGCAACACGTGATTCAGGTCTATTTTTGCGGAGATATACACTGTTTACATTCGTGCAAAGGCCTGTATTCATGCACCCTATCAAAGTGAAGCGTCAAATGCGAGTGCCAGTTCTCACGAACTGGCTCTCCGCTAGGGCGAGTATGGAGTGAAGTACTCCACTCCAAGAGCACTTTGGAGCAGCGAAACGAATGTACCCTTTGTGCCAAAAATCATTCAGCTGTGACTACTTCCTGTCTGCCTTTTGACTTGTTTATCACATTTCGGTTTTTGTAATAAAATATGACATTACTTACAAATAACACCAAAAATAAAGGCACCATTTTAAATAATGGCCAAACAGACGATAATAGCCGAAAAATTAGCGCAGCAACACTATTTTTGAATTTTACAGGACAATTTGAAAATTGGAGTTTTGCACATTTTAAAATGTAGCAGACAAAATCTCTATGGTTCGGGCCCTTAGAATTGAGCTTTTTTAATAAAATTTTCAGACAATTTTGCTATGTTGTCTAAGAATTTCCACAATTTTTTTCAGAGCAAAATTCAGAGTTTAACACAATTTTTTGCGACGACGAAGGCAATATTCTTAAAATCCCATTAACATGACTTGCACACAATTTCAAAATAAAAAAAGAATATGGATCAAAGCGCGAGATGTTCCAGATTATTGAGTCCAGACACGGACTAAACAGATACGCCAGTAAAAAAGTTCCAGGTCCATAGTTCCAAGTAAAGTTTCTCATTTCAGAATTGAAGTGTCATTCTGAAAAGTTCCTACAGGGGGTGCTGTAGTCTAGGACTCCAATAATTCCAGCAGTTTTGCCACTATCATTTCTTTCTGTGTATAAATGTTATTAGGCAAGCAAAATTGGCAGAAAACTTTTTTTTTTCTGGAAGTATCAATGTGATTATGAGTTAAGCTGTTTTAATCCTCGCAATTTTCTAAACCCACTTGAGCAATGACAACACAGGTCTCATGAGAGCAATAGAAAAAGTTGAAAGCCTGAATGATACACTAACAGTAAAAGTCACCAGACATGTCAGGGAAGATGACAAGCTTCGAAATTAACCAATAACAGTCTCCAGGATGCAGTATACCCACCACTGGCTTCAATACAAACAGTGATTCTGTTTTAAAGTGAATCTATTGCTCTTATGGGGTCTCTGTTGTCATTTCCCAATTGGCTTTATTTTAATTTTTTTCTGCCTATTTTGGTTGGCTTACAACATGATCAGCCTATTTCGGTTGGCTGACACCATTTTTACACAGAAAGAATAAGAGTTGCAAAATTGCTGGAATTATTGGAGTTCTAGACTACAGCACCCCCTGGTGGAACTTTTCAGAATGACACTTTAATTCTGAAATGAGAAACTTTACTTGGAACTATGGACCTGGAACTTTTTTAATGGCACATCTGTTTAGTCCGTTTCTGGACTCAATAATCTGGAACATCTCGTGCTTTGATCCATTTTGTTTTTTTATTTAAAAATTGTGTGCAAGTCATGTTAATGTGATTTTAAGAATATTGCCTTCGTCGTCGCAAAAAATTGTGTTAAACTCTGAATTTTGCTCTGAAAAAAATTGTGGCAATTCTTAGACAACATAGTGAAATTGTCTGAAAATTTTATTAAAAAAGCTCAATTCTAAGGGCCCGAACCATAGAGATTTTGTCTGCTACATTCTGAAATGGGCAAAACTCAAATTTTCAAATTGTCCTGTAAAATTCAAAAATAGTGTTGCTGCGCTAATTTTTCGGCTATTATCATCTGTTTGGCCATTATTTAAAATGGTGCCTTTATTTTTGGTGTAACTTGTTGGTAAGGTCATATTTTATTACAAAAACCGAAATGTGATAAACAAGTCAAAAGGCAGACAGGAAGTGGTCACAGCTGAATGATTTTTGGCACAAAGACACTAGTTGATCTAAGGATCAATACCATATAATTTGTTTTGTCCAAAAAAAATTTCTTTGCAAAATTATAAGCCAAAATCAAGTGTTGCGTTTCTTTTGCTGGTGAGTGTATATACTGTCTACTATAGCAATATTCCCAATTTTGTTAGCCTCCTATAATATCCTATATTTTGGAGAAAAAAAATTGTTAAACTCCTATACATTTTTTAATTTTTCACAACTTTTTCACATGTAACTAAACAGGGTTCTGAGCAATTTTTGGCAAAAGAATCACCCTACCCAACCGTCAAATTTCTCAGTGGCCAACAAAGAAAATTTTATCCTGGTCATCCCCTCCAACAAAAATGAAAAATCTACACACGCTACACCCCTGATTAAAGGAGCCCGGACAGCTCAGAACCCGGGCTCAGAACACAATTTTAGAAATTGTACACCAGTCCATCTGTAGGTTAGAGCAATCAATAATTTAACTTCAAGCTAGAGAGTAGAGATACTGATGGAAAATAGTGATGGGCCCTTGTCAAGGAGGACCACAGGACCTCTACAAAGGAGCAGGGCAAATCATTCACCCTTGCCTTGCCCATACACAGATATCTTCTTCTTCTCTTCTTTGTTGTGCTCACGTCCGTGAGGACTCTGCACTCTCCAATTTAGTCACTCCCCTCCAGGTGTCTCTGTTCCTTGCCAATTCTCTTGCCTCTTCTATATCTGTAATATTAAATTCTTTCAGTTCTTTCATGATGTTTCCCACCCATGTATTTGCTGGTCTTCCTTGAGGTCTTTTAACTGGTCGAAGAAACTCATCAAAGGCTTTTTGGGCAGGTGTTTCAGATGGTAGTCTTAAAAGATGGCCAAGCCAATTTAGTCTTCTCTTTTTGATGGTGATACTCCATTTTTCTTTGATTCCTGTTCTTTTGTATAAATCTTCATTTGATATTCTGTCTGAATAGTGGATTTTCAATAGTTGTCGCAGTAATAATCTTTGGAAAACGTCTATTTTGTGTTCTAAATTTGATGTTAATGTCCAGATTTCACTGTTGTAGAGAAATATACTTCCTACGAATGCATTCAATGCTCTTATCTTCATCTTCATACTTGCTTTGCTGTTGAACAGATGATTTAATTTATTCTTTGCATTTATTGCCAGTCCTTTTCTTCTTTTGATGTCTTCTTCCGTATCCAGTCTGCTCCCTAGGTATTTACAGTTTTTCCATTTTTCATTTCCGTTTCTTTCTATAACATACTTTTCCGTCTTTCCCTTGTTAACATTTAAATTTCTTTCTTGCACTTTTGATGGTACTTGATCTTCTATATTTTCAATGATGTGTTTTCCGTTTGATGCCCATCCAATGTCGTCTGCGTATTGCTGGTCAATCGTAATATTGATGTCTTTGAAGATGGCGTAATTATGATCATTTTCTTTCTTTTCTCTTTCCAGTCTTTCGTTTTCTGATTTTGCATATGAATGTTCAATTTCTGTTCTACTTCTGTTGAAATTAAGGGCTTGAGCTAGGTATAGTGTGAAAAGTACTGGGGACATACAGTCGCCTTGTGGCACTCCAATGTTTGTCTTGATATTTTCACTTGTGTCTGTCTTGACTCTGACACTGTATTTGACTTCTTTGATCATGAGATGAAGCATGTGTAATTCTCCGTCATTAAGTACATTTCTTAGATCTTCTAGTAGTGTTTTTCTTTTCACGGTGTCAAAAGCTTTGGACATGTCAAGCATCAATAAGAAAATTGTGTAGTTCTTTGATGTGATTGCTTTCTCTGCTAGACATTTAAATGTGAATACATGTTCTGTTGTTGACCTTCCTGGTTTATAAGCTGCTTGTGTGACGGGTATTTTCTCATTGATTTTTGCAGATGTTCTCTTTATCATGCAGATAGCTAAAATTTTCCGAAGTGCAGATAGTAGTATAATTGGTCTCAGATTTTCCGGTGGTCCTTGAGGTTTTCCTGGTTTTGGCAAAGGTATTAAAATTCCCTCATCTATTTCTTTTGGATAATCCCCAGTTTCTGCAATGTTATTTAGTAGTCTCGCAATCTCTTCAGCTACGACTGTAGGGCCATGTTTTAGAAGTTCGCTGTTGATGTTGTCTATTCCCGGACTCTTGTTGTTTTTCAAAGTTTTTATGGCTCGCTTAATTTCTTCCGTTTCAAAAGGTGGATCCATTTTGGCTGGTTTCACATGAATGCTCTCTTCTCCATCTTTGAAGAACACTTTTTCGAAATGATCTCGGATTACTTCTACCTGTTCTTTACTGTTGTTGACCTTCCCATTTGGACCTTGAACAAGAATGTTTTTCTTTGGTTCTGTTACTCTTAATTTTTTCATAGCTGTAAACATTCTTCGTGAGTCTTGCTTGGTGTTTTCAATTTCTTTTACTAGATCTTCTATTTCTTTGTCTTCTTCTTTCCGTATTTCTTTTTTGATTTCTTTCATGATTTTGTTTCTTTCTTTTTGAAGATTTTTCCTTTTTTCGTTGTTACCATTTCCTTTGATGCTGTTTATATCTGCTCTCATTTTCTTCTGTTTCTTTGAAAGTTCTTTTATAGTTTCTACGTTTTTCTTTTCATTTGCGGCCTTGTATCCTAATATTTCTACTGCTGCTTCTTGGCATGAATCTTTAATATTTGTCCAGATGTTTTTTGATGTTTGATCTTCGTTTAAGTGTTGATTTATCTTGTTTTCAACTGCTATACTGTAGCTCTTACTTGTTTCTTGGTCTTTCAATTTTTCGATAGCGACATATTTCTTGGTGTTTACTTTCTTTAATTTATTCCACCTCAGTTCCATTTCTGTCTTGACGAGTCTATGATCAGTAAACTTGTTTGTACCACTGTATGATCTTGAGTTTCTGACTAACATCTTGTGTTGTTGTCTAACAACAACATAGTCTATCTGGTTTCTGTAAGGATTCCTTCTTCCTTCATTTATTCCTGGACTTTCCCATGTTGTCCGATGACTGATTTTATGCTGGAACATCGTGTTTGTTAGGAATAGCTTATTTGTAGCGCAGATATCAACTAAAGTTTCTCCATTGTCATTTGTCATTCCTTTTCCAAACTTCCCTACAACCTCTGGATAATTTTGATGAGACGTTCCGGTTTTAGCATTAAAATCTCCTCCGATAACTAAGATGTTCCCAATTTTTTCTTTCGAGATAAATCCATTTAGATCTTCATAGAAATCTTCTTTCTGTTTGGGATCATTTGTGCTTACTATTAACGTGGGCGCATAAGCACTGATGAAAGTTAATTGTTTATTTTCTACTTGTGTTTTCATGTAACATGTTCTGTCATTTATTCTGTCAAAGCTTGCGATGATGTCACTGCTTGCTAGTATTCCAACTCCATGGTGTTTGTTATCTTCTTTACCAGTATAGTATAATTCGTATGATTTTCCTGAATCGTCTTTAATAGTTTCACTGCCCGTGCCTTTCAGATGAGTTTCTTGAACTGCTAGAATTTGAATGTCATATTTTGTCATATCATTTGCGAGTTCTTTCTTTTGTTTTTCTTCTTGAATTCCTCTTACATTAAATGTTCCGACATTTAAACGCCTCTTTACATTCATTTCTTACTTGCTTGCTTGATCCTGATGATTTAATTGGAGATAAAGACTTGATGATTTTTAAAATCATGAGACGTCGTCAAGGCCTCAACCGAAGATAATTACTTATTAATCAGTTATCATGAGAAACTTGAAATAAGAAAATGTCAACTTACAGCCTATTTGGGCACTAGGTCCTGGGGAACATGAACATTCTGAAGGTCCTTCTAAAAGGTCCTGAAAAGCCAGAAAAGGTCATTTCAAGCCCTCTGGTGCCTGGGAGGCGCAAATCAAATTTTGCCGCCAGAGCTCCAAAATGTGAGTACTCGAAAAGGCGTGACGTCACAAGTTCTTGGGCAGGCGTGGTGAGATTCAACATGGCCGCGGATAGTGCCAAGTTGTTTTTCCTGTTTTCCTAAGTGGTTGGTAGGTTTATTAACGATGGACTGCAACCGCAATGATGCCGTTGGATAGCTATTGAACATTTGTAGAACGATCTAATCATGTCGGTTGGATGAGTGCGATCTAGCGGCCTGCAGAAGACAGACAAATCGAAAGCTGTTGTGTTTATCGAGTTGTTGCAAAGTTGTTCCTGACTTGACTTTTGCACATTCATAACTCCGTGCAAAATTAATCGTCATGGCATTCATAAAATTTCTGAAGAATGTCTTTTCTGGGGAGGAGAAGAAGAAGCCGAAGAAAAGCTTGGAGTACATCAAAAGGAACTTTGATCCTTCAGAGCTGTGGGATATTGTTGGGGAACTGGGAGATGGTGCATTTGGGAAAGTATACAAGGTAAATAAACCAGAATACACAAAATATAACTTATAATCCACATTTAATAATCACTTATCTATCATATCTTTTTCATGCTTACTCACTTTATTAGTTGCCTTAATACTTTTAAGTAATTTAATGATAATTGCAACATTTGATCACCAATTAAAAGTCAGTGATGTATAATTAGCATTAATTGTTGTCATTGTTTACCAGCTGGTTGTATTTTGACAGCCTTCACTCATCACTGACATCAGTCTGTTTCATGAGTTTAAAAGTAGCCTGATGTTTGCTCACATAACAATGTTTGTGGCTTCTGAATCTGAAACTGACAGTCTCTACAAACTGCTAGGATCCAAAACCGTATGATTCTTGCAGATTATAAGCCAAGAATCCTGATCAATTTGAGTACCTGGACTAGCTCTCTTTACTTGAGATGTCATCTGTCAAAATGTCACATCTTAGATGATCAAAACATTTGAAAGGTTCCAAGTGTCAGAACAAAATGAAGTGCAAATGGGCTGTCCAGTTAATTGAAGCTTTATAATTGCTAAACAAACAGTTGAATAAAATGAAGCTCTGTTGTTGTTTTTAGGAGGTGTGAAGTAGGTTGCTTCAGTTAATTGCACTTTGACTGTCTTGAAGACTAGACTGTTACATATCCAGTCTGGGATCATTAATTGCAATTTGCTCATTTCTAGGAAGAAAGAAATCCTTTTTGAAAAATGTAAATGTTTGTGAATAAACTTGTCACAGACTCACAGCTATAATGATTGATTGGCTTTGGGGAGAAACATTCTTATATTGCTATGCACACATATTCTCAAAAAGGTTGGCTCATATATAACAACAACACTGGTGGGCCTAATTGTTCATAATTTCAAATAGAGTCTAGAGCTCTGAAAGGTTTTACACCGCAACCCAAATGTGACTTTAGTCCCATGCAGATTATAACCACTGGGTATAACCACTGGTTAACTTACCAGATCCTGAAGAATTCTGAGTTTCTCTGATTTGAATATTCAACGTTATGGTTGATGGAGATATTCAAATTCTAGAGATTCTGCTATTTCATGACCTGCTACATACTAGCCAGTTGCATCAACAACATTTATAAGTCAAAACTCTGTTAAAAATATGAGTATTAATTGAGTTATTTCTTGTAATTCCAGGCTCAAAACAAGGACACGGGTCGATTAGCTGCCTTGAAGCAAGTCGATATCCAGAATGAAGAGGAGTTGGAAGACTACAGCGTGGAGATTGAGATCTTGACGGAATGCCAACATCCTAATGTCGTTGGCTTATACGAGTCCTTCCTCCACAATGATAAACTATGGGTGAGTGATGTATACCTATCTTGTATGTTGTAAATCATCTTTGAATATCGATAAATATTGATTTTTTAATAGTTAAACTATAAACTATATTTTGATATTGAAATGTAGAAACTGGAAAGTAAATGATTGGTATTTGTCTATGAGTCCAGTGGCAGATAGAAGGAATAGTTCAGGAGAAGCATGGAGGCTTATGCTACAGGTCGTCCTGCCCCCCCTCTCCCTCTGTCATTTTAGACTTAATCCATTAACATGATTTATAACAAAAAGGTTTTGTTTATGAATTTCGTGTACACGTATTAAATGGAGCCGTATCAAATATTGATTCTGCTTGTTCAGGGACTGACTGCTTCACTTCATGGCATCAATATTGATTTGTTGTAAGTTGCCTCTAATGATCCCAACTACGTCCTAAGTATTTCAATAAACAGATACATGATGTATATTTGACTTATCTTAGATAACATTGTTCCTGTTATGTGCTGATAACATGTAGTGCCGTGCTCACTGCTAACTTAAAGGTTACATGAAATTCTGTACAGAACCTAGAATAGAACTTTAGACAATGTTGGATGAATCGTCTGCTAATTCAGCAGCTTATCAATATCATGCTTATATCTTGTCTATACAATTGTATCATTGTATCAGGTACCAACCCATAGATAACACAGATAACATTTAATTTATTAACATAGTGTTTTATTTGATGTAGAATTGTATATAATTTTGGAATGGCCCTCTATTTATCATTTAAATGATGGTGTATATCAGTGTCTACATGGTATATGATCAAAAGATGAATTTATTAAATTGTATCCTTATCTCTGAGATTATGATCTATTAATTCCAAAATACGCCGTTCATTTCATGTTTAAACTGGCCCCCTCATTAGCATTATCAGATCATCATTAACTTCCAGTTTTGCAAATATTTAGCCTTCAGTTTTACTAAATATTATTTTTGATAACCATTCAATGGCATTGGCACAGATACCAAAATGAAAAAGCGACATTGGCTTGGTCATGGGAGTAAAAGTTTTGAGAATCCATGAAGTCTCTCAGCTTTTATGAAATCCAGGTCCTTGTGTTCAGAAGTTCAGTTACATGAACTGGCATTGGAGGGCTGCACTTATCACAATCTATTTTGTTCATACCCTGAGGTTCCTGTAGGTATGAGTAGTGCAGCCTGCAAAGGCAAGGTCTTGCTGTGCACAAGGTTTTGTTGTATGATTGAATTCATATTTTGTTTCATGTAAAAAGATCTTGCAGTGTTTATTATTTAGTTGGGTGACTTTAACAAGCCATGAAACAAATCGAGAATTGGGTCCCAGCTCAATCAATGTGGAAAGCTAGTGGAAGCGTACTGAACAACTGCTCAATCACAGCCACAGGGACCTGGGGACCCGGGTTTGATTACATGCCTGTCTAACCCATGTAATTACGTTTGAATTAAGTTTCCTTCTGTGCCAAGTTAGCAATAGTACCACAACCAATTGTTTCAGTAATCCAGTGCAAAAATACAGGATGTAAAGTCCTATCTCCCCCCCCCCCCACCCGTATAATAGCCAGTTTTCTCGAAATGAAAGTGTGACGCTGCTGAATCGTTAAGTTAAGAATACCATAACATTTGACAAGACTATTTTTGTTTGTCATAATTATTTTTCTCTAATTGCTAATTGTTCTTAACCCACTTTAATAATTTGAAAATGTAAAAGTCTTGTTCCTTTATTTCAGATGTACATAGAATTCTGCGGCGGTGGTGCTTTGGACAGCATCATGCTGGAATTAGAAAAAGGACTAACAGAGACACAAATTAAGCCGGTCGCTCGGCAAATCTTACTCGGATTAGACTTCTTACATAATAACAAGGTCATCCATCGAGATTTAAAGGCCGGAAATGTCCTCTTGACGAGCGAGGGAGATGTGAAATTAGGTGAGATATAAATTTTATTAAATTTAATGAATTGGTAAGATTTTGAACAGTGTTGAATTTGCCTGTATCTTGTAGCCTGTCAGTGTCTGGGCGAGTGAAAGATCCCACATATGCGTTAAATTTACACCTGTTGTGGGCTCCTCTATCTTGATAAATGTAGATCTTTTTTTTTGTCATTTTATGAAATCTTTCTCAACTGTAATGCCGGATCTTATATCCTTACTGCCATGTCCTCCTCCTGTCCTAATTAGCTTACCGATGGCATAAATATTGGACATAAAGCCCCAATCATCCCTCCATCATTCAGACAACTTGAGACAAGAGTTAAAATCTGTCAATTTTGGTAAAATTTCTCTGACCCAGTGTAAAATTGAACCGCGCATTCAACATGTTCAAGGTTAATCTTGGATTGCGAGATATCTTGTATCCTTCACCAGTGTTCACAAACTGGCATTGAATTGTGAAAAAACTATAAAAAAGAAAAATAAGCCAATTCTTGTCTGCGCTTTGCAGATTTCCTTTTCGAAGTCTCAAATTTCGATATGTTTTCAACAGAAGAATTTTCAATCAATTCGGTATAGTTCAGTTTTGAATAGCAACAATTTCGAATTAAATATTAATTTTTCTGTTCTACAATTTCAGCTGATTTTGGAGTATCTGCTTTAAACACAAGAACAAAACAAAGAAGGGATTCATTTATTGGAACGCCATACTGGTAAGTCAAGAACAAGTTTTTATGATAAATGTGGATGTTTACATTTTCTCAGCAGATAAAGCTGGATTATGTGATAATCTGTTTTGGAAGGCTAGATACACAACCTATAACAATTAGGGCCTGTTTTGAAAGCAGAAAAGTGGCCAACATTGCAGGCAGTGGGGTACTAGTGATACTGTATCTATAGGTTTCTTTGAGGCCTAAGTAATTCTCCAATTGTGCCTCAGTCTGGCAAGGGAACTGTGCCTCATTCTGGTGATTAACAGCATCCCACTGTTGTTCATGTTGTTATCATATTTTTGTTTAACATGCGGTCTGGCAAATATCAGTGAACATGGCGCTTTAAACAATACTAAATGTATCAATAAACGTAGATTGTATCATTTCTTCAGTCAGCGGTCAGTGGCATGACCGTTGAGCTGGAGAGAGCTGCACTTTCATACCTACATCTGAACATATGGGCTGCCTTGTAACATCATCTAAAAATCTCTGGAAGATACATGTGTATCTATT
This sequence comes from Platynereis dumerilii, assembly GCA_026936325.1. Classification (NCBI taxonomy): domain Eukaryota; kingdom Metazoa; phylum Annelida; class Polychaeta; order Phyllodocida; family Nereididae; genus Platynereis; species Platynereis dumerilii. Next base: position 33,556,305 of record JAPTHN010000005.1, read on the forward strand.
ACGCATAAAATTTGTTTTATTTTTTAGGCATTTTCTGTTTGTTTATGTTACCTATCATCTAATTTCTGGCCTTCTTATGTCGTCAAGTGTGATAGTTAAGAAGAATTATGGTTGCCATGGGCATCAAGTGCGATAAACATTAGATATAAACATGTTAAATTATTGTTATGCGTGTTTGTAGACCATAAAGGTATTGTAACATGTCAATAAAAAAGATGAATATTCTGCAAAATTGGACACTTGCAAATTGTGAGTAGTGTTCCATACTTTCAATACTTCTAAGATAATGGTCATGTAGCAGTGTGTAGATAGATTCGTAGTTGATGAAAAGGAATGGTGTTGGCTCAGGTGGTACTACTCCTTGCTTCCAGTCACTGGATCCTGGGTTCAATACCAGCTCTGCAGTGGCGGATCCAGACACGATAGTCTAGGGGGGGGCCGGGCGTGTTTCGGTATTCGAGGGCTCGCATTATCGCAATTTTTCTTCAAAATGCTATTATTAATCTTGATGGTCTAGGGGGGGCCCGGGCCCCCTAGGCCCCCCCCCTGTATCCGCCACTGCTCTGAGCAGGTCAATCATTCTTTGCCTCATTTCTGTGTCCTCCTCAGCGCAGACTAAAGCCCTAATCATAAATTTGACAACAGCTAATAAAGAAGTGTTCGGTAGTATTGTACTTCCAATACTTCTCTCAAAGTCTTAGACAATAGTAAGTTAAACTGAACTTGACAGGTTGACAACTTGTAAAAATCTCCTTTCAATCATCTGTCATGTTTGGTTGTCATGTCGAAATTGTCATTTACTGTTTGACCTTTTGGTCTAGGTCAGGAACCAATGTCAACTTGAAGTCAAGATAGTCTAGCTTGTTGTTTTAAAAACATATTAGGTGTGTTAAGTCGTACCAGTGCCTAGAGCATGTACAGAGACCTCTCTGAGGTTTGAGCCTCAACCTTGAGAAGGTGTCATTGCCAATAGCAGTACAAATGGCAGTACAAAGTGTCTCATGATTTTGTTGTCCATGTTTTTCTGACTTTTTGTCCGTATGTGAAGTATGATGGCCAAATTATATCATTTTATATGTGTTCATGTGTATTGTCTATTGCCATACAGTGATGGTACTTACATACTTGTATCAATGTATCGTCATGCATTCGTATGGATAATGTGAAAGAGAACATTTGATATGCCAAAAGATGTGCTGTGTTGCAAACTAGTGCCTAGTTATGAGCTAACCCTGCCCCTCACCAAGGTTATAATAAGATAGAAGTGAAAAAGTTTTTCATTCCTTAATTCTTTCTGAAGAGATTAAAGCAAAATAGTTCATATTGACTGTTGAGCATAGGTTAACATAATTGTTAACCTATTGATGGATAGTTTTAGCAGGTTCTAAACATTTGAAATGGGACCTAGCTCAGTGGGCAGCCAATCGCTTGGTCCCGCATTCAAATCCAGCTCTTGCAGGGTCAGCTGGACTTACGATGGACAGCAGTTTCAATCATCCTTTGCCTCATTGCTATGTCGTCCTCCTGTCCTAATTAGCCTATCAAGCGCGTAAGTGCAGGACATAAAAGCCACAATCATCAGTCAGGGAAATTATCACCAGCTGATGACAACCAATGTCCTCAGCCCCACATGACAATCACCCTAGTACTGTCATCACCCTCCCATGACACTCTCGAAGTGTCATGGCCTAGCCATGACTTAAGTTGTATCACACTGTCAACTAACTCTATGGATTTTGGCAGACCTACCCATTACATAATGAGCTAAAGAACCCGAAGGCTCCAGAGAAATTAGGAAATTGTCATCAGCTGCTGAAGACTTTGCAGTATTTCGTGAAATTGGATAGAATTAAGTCCCGCAACTGACATGCTGCTGTGTGGTGAGGATGGCTGCAAAGAGATCAGACTTTCTTCTGAGACCCAACTGATCAACCCCACACACTCAATCATCCTGTCGGGGCCAGGACTTGGCTGGAATTGCAATGTCCTCATATGCTGGTAATTTCCCTGGCTGATCATATATCCATCTAAACATTTGGATATAGGTGCTTTCCATGATTTTGGATTTAGTCAGCTGGTTCCCATGGTTAGTGTACTTGTGTAGGAGAGAGTGCATGACCACCTGATTACCATCATTGTGACTCAGTGTTTATGTTTTTGTATATTTTGAGGTATTTTTAGACCTTCGACACTGTTTTCATTGGTTTTTGGAAATTCATCATAGTCCCAAAAATGCTGAAAATGAATGACTAGTGACTATACCATGTATATATTTGAGATATTTTATAGCATGCATGCATATAGAAAGAAAAAACCTTCAACATTTTGATAATTTGAAAATGTTTAAATGTCCATCTTGAGTATATATGATTTATGCTTCAAATGCTGTTTCAAGTAAACAATGGGACGTTTGACTTTGTCATGAGCATTATGTATATAAAAGGATATATATAAGTGAATATAATATACAACATAGAGCAACATATATCATTCAGTCATGTATATTGTTACAAATATGCAGAGATTTAACATGTATCGTTGACATGTCATTGTTCGAGGTTGTTTTATCCTGGATGCCATTTTAATGTGATTAGATTCTTAATTAGATACAGTTTAATTGAATTAGCTATGATTAGTAATTGTAAATTTTAATTAGATGAAGAGATTCTGAAATTTAGATGAATGTGGTTTGAATTCATGATATGTTGTTTTAATGTTAGATAATTTCTACAATGAACTATATTGAACTTGCAAAGATAATAGCATGTAGATGTAATTTAATTTCATTAAATATGATTTTAAAGAATAGATAGAATAGATTTGACATAATTTAGATGAATAATGGCTAATCAGTAATCACTGTTAATTGATGAAAACAATTTTGAAACATGATGAATGATTCGTTGTTTCTTTTTGAAATAATGAAAATGATAAAATTGTGCTGTTTAACATGTTTGGTTTTGGATAATTGTATGCATTTCTACTCTTTTCTAGTGCTGTGATTATGCCTAGGTTATAGCATACCGGTTTGTATGTATGATTTCCCTGTTTTAATAGTAGTCTTAAACATGAAACTAGGTTACAAAAAAATTTCAGTAATGTTGTAGTATTATCATACTATTATGCATGATAATTACATACAGTTGCTTTAATTAGCAATTGTCGTCATTATTTTTAGCATATTTGTATAATTTGAGTCTTTAAATACATGAGAAATAGGTCAGTGATTTAGCAGTGTTATGAAAAAGTGGTGGCTATTAAATTTTATGTATATAGGTTAGCATGGTTAAGATCGAAGAAAATATTTGATTACTCTGAGTTAAATCTGTTTTCCTTTTAATATTTTTTTTTTGTGGAGATTATACTTTTCTTAACATCAAGATTTTGATAAACATATGGCAGACTCAAGTCACTCAGTCTTGCCAGGTCACCTGAGCCTATGTTGGACGGCTGTTTCTTGCCCTCCACCTGTCCTAGGTAGCCTACCTAGTGCATAAATACAGGACGTAAAGCCCAATCATCCATCCATCCTCAAGTCACTCAGAAGGCCCTCCGTTCATGGCTTCACGCTGCTGTATGTGCAATATCGCCACTGTCAGCGAGTGTGGCGGAGCAGCAAAAACAGTCTTGTAAAGAGAGGTTATAAGTATGGCAATGTAACTTTACAGTTAAATGTATATCGCGTATATTGACTGATGCTGATTGATTGATTGAGTCATTGATGTAGCTATGTTTCTTTACAAATTTTACTTTGCATCGGAAATTCCAAATATGAGTTCATCTTAACGACATCCAGCTGGTGTGGTACTCTCAAAATTCTGCTGATAAATTGTTCTATTGACCAAAAATTGAACCCATTACCTTCTGAGGGAAGTAGAGTCTTTTAAAAACAAGTTGAAATAAGCAATGAAAATGTAACCATGGTAACCTGTTGGAGGTATTAACATGATTAAGTGGTTGTGATTGAGCTAAAGAGTTTAGGTAGATACAATAAGATCTTCATTCCTGGGGGCCATTAGTATTACGAGGTCGTTTCTTAAAGGCTTGCTTGTATTTCTCTATTCTTTCATATAATTCTCATATTCAATGCCATCCTCAAATTCTGTCATTCTTCTTGTCATTCTGATAGTGATATAGTCATACTATGCGATCATATATAGTGCCCACCTGGTCCTGTGTCTAATTGGTGAACAACCACCGCGAGTAATTGGTCAACGGTCAGCGTGGATGGTCATAGAGTGTTGTATGAAGATGATATAATGCACATATGGACCACTCGTGTTCATAATACAGTATACTTTATATCGGTGTGGTTGTATATTGTTGTAGATAAGGCACAAGTTTCTAAAAGTGACTGATCTTTTAAAATGTATACTCTAGCTGCTTTCTATCCATATCTATTTGAATAATGTTGAAGCTAAACTTCGCTTATCTATCCAGGATGTTCTAACATGGGGGAGAGTTAGTTCAGTGGTAGTTTTCTGGGTTCGAATCCAGTGATAGGCACTAGTGCGCTGGTCTGCCAATCGCTGGGTCCCGGGTTAGAATTCCTGCTTTTCTTGGGTCACTTGGGGCATGTATTGAACGGCTGTTTCAATCATCCTTTGCTGTGTCCTCCTCCTGTCCTACTAGCCTACCAAGTGCATAAATAAATACGGGACATAAAGCCCCAATCATCCATCCTCTGTCTATCTATCTATCTCACTGTCTAGCTATCTACGTGATAATGATCTATCTTTCGATCTATCTATCCATCTGTCCTAACATATCTTTCTATAGCTTTCCTTACCTATCCCCAATTTTGCAAACTCATCAAGCTGGCTTTCTATTTTTAGCTTTTCAAAAAAAGTGAATGCGAATTAGCGAATGCAGTTGTTATAAGTATGGTACAATGTAACTAAACACTAAATGTATATCGCCTATATGTATATAATCAGATTCATAGTATCAAAGTTTGTTTGCTTTACATACTTATCCACAGTGATTACATTTTTCATGTTAAATATCAATACAGTAACAAGTTGGCCAGCTGGTCCAATGTAGATGAATGTATATAGTGTATATTACTGGGTTATATAATGAATTTATAGTTGAGTTGTATACAGATAGACTGAGATTAGACTCCCAAGAAGTGTGATTTGCAGACTAGCCGCTAATTTAGAATACCATCTGTCCTTCTGTCAATGTAGATAGATAGAAATTAGATAGATAGATAGATAGATAGATACATACATACATACATACATACATACATACATACATACATACATACATACATAAGATAGATAGATAGATAGATAGATAGATAGATAGATAGATAGATAGATAGATAGATAGGGCCCTCTTACTGGGTGCTCATGAGAGTTAATTGAGATGGGACAGAGAGGAGGAGTCCTGAACATATAAATTTACCCCATATGAGGGATCTTTTTGTTGCTCAGCACCGACACAAGCACATAAGCACAACCTTGGGCCACCAACTTAACATCTCATCCGAACGACATCCAGCTGGGATTTTGCTCTTGAATATGTTGAAGGTCTGGTTCCCCTGACACGGGTTCAAAACCATGTCTATCTGTCTATCTTCTGTGTATTTATCCCATGTCTATCTGCTCAACTGCTATGTATCTTCTTTTAAGTTTATGAAAAAATACTTGCCTCTACATAGCCCACACCGGTGCCGATGGGGCGTAAAACACAAACTCACTCACTCACTCACTTATGGAAAAATCCTAATTTCTTTTCTGCTTATCAGAAACAGCCAAATATTTTCTTTCTGATAGTATGTAAATCATGTAAATACTAATTCTGAACAAGCGAAACAACAAGTTAATTCTTGATTCTTGATACTGCTAGATAGATTAAGTTACATTGTACATGTAATATAATACATAGCAACATAATCAATTGTGTTGTATTACATCACAATATACTGGAGACAATAGGGGTGTGGTCGATTGTCATGGCCTAATATTAATTGATAGCTTATTATTCGAGTTTTAAATTACATCAACAAATATTTGCACCTGTTTTGAGCAGTGCTAAAAGGGATAAATTTGGCCTATCCCTCGTGCCTGTCATCGGTCATCAAAACATGAGTCATGATAAAGATGGTGCCTTCCCTGAACTGGTGAAAATGCCAAGCCATGTAATTTTAAGAGTATTAGGACTGTTGTCATGGCGGTTTTCATCATTTTCCCTTCCCTATAAACATTGGGGTGGAAGGTTGGTCAAGTGCTGGACTGCCAATCGCTGGGTCAAGGGTTGGAATCCAGCTCTTGTCTGGTCACCTGGGTCTTTTTTTTACGGCTCATCCTTCACCTCATTGCCGTGTCCTCCTCCTGTCCTAATTAGCCTACCAAGTGCTTAAATACAGGACATAAAGCCCCGAATCATCCATCCATCCCTATAAACATTGATAAAGGCGCCTTCTTCGGAAGACTACCCAACTCCATTTTCCAAATCCATGGGAAAGAGTCATGATTCCTTCAACCGATTAGAAATGTGAAGTTCAAAATATTTCTGAGTTTTATTTCCTGAGTTATCGGTTATGATTGCCACTTTGGCACTTCCAGACACGGTGATAGACTAATAGATGATTGGGATTATCAAACCTGCTAACATATATTCTAAGTCCAATCAGTGAAGTTATTCCCTGTTCCCTAGAAAAGGAAGTACTTCAAACAAATTAGATTGTTCGTTGTTGTTATCTGTTCGGAGCTGTTCAAATTTAGTTTAATCAAATGATTATCAGTGCACAGAATTTCTCGATATTGATTATATCAATGGCATCTCAAATAGATTAGTCTGATGGTAGATCATGATCATGATAAGGCCATGCTTCTTTATTGAATGTTTGATCAAATTCCAGGCATATTTTGTTAAGCCCTGAAGAAAAACAGAATAGAATTTGCGTTTCATTTTACGGTGTCCAAAATTATTTCAGGTGGCCTAAATTTGAATTTTCTGTTAAGTTTTCATCTCAAACTTGTTTGAAAAATTGAAAGTGATTTAACTGGTGTCTTGGCTTCAACCATAACATATGACAAAAATCATGCCAAAATTGAATAAAAAAGATATTAAGTTATGGGTCATAATCTTGAGTGTTTTGATGTTTTGATTTTAAAAATATAGAGTGTCTCGAGCATTTATAAGACAATCCTTTTACATGCTTTAATCATCATTGTTCCCATAGGTCTTTAAATTTAGGATAGGTTTGGTTCTTAAAATTGCATGAGATTTTTAAAAAATTTAGTGCTTTGATAATCGCTTATATTAATTCTAGGAGTCCCTTATAAAGTCCTTGCTGATAATTATATCACTTTTTTCTTGTCATTTGTTCCAATTTGTGCCAGATTATTGCCCATAGAACATTTTGCTAAATTTTGCCGGCCATTGGAGCTCTTTAGGTCGCACAGCCAGTATTGTAATCAGCGTTAATCAACTTGTAACTATTTGTATTGTAACTTGATATTTTGTACCGATGCCAACTAATTGTAACTTCAATATTCAGGTAATTAAAGTAAAATTAGGGTTTGGATCAAATTACATGAGAAATACACACATGCGATAGATACATTAAGCTGTTTGAAATAGAGGCAAAAATGAAATTATTCAGTTGCCAGGTTATATATAGGCCTATCATCGGTCACCAACAACAAATCCTTGCGACTGGAGGTTCATTGGTTAGGCATTTGTAACGTATGGTCTTAGGTTTAAAGTTTGGTTGTTGAAACTGAAATGGTGGTCCCTTGTACATGCTATGATAGAGCAGAGTTTATGCTGAGAAAATGAATTTGCAATTGGTTGGTAGATCGAGTATCAAAAACTAGATGAAACTTTATTTTAAAAACACAATTCTACAATCAACCTCCCTCTCTTGCCTCAGATGAAAACATGTCTATCCACCTGTCAACCTGGCTTGCTTGTCTATCTATTTGTCTACCTATCTACCTCTCTATCTATCTGGATATCTGTATTCAAACAAACAGGTGTTAAATGTATGATACTGAATAAAGTCTATACTGTGTGTTACTGTTACATAAGAAAAAGATGGAAAAATTCCAAAAGGAGCTTTAAATTTTGAGAGATAAATAATACAGTACAGGTACTATTTAGAATGTTTGATTTATTTTCTATTTTTATGAAAATAAAAACTAACTTTTATTTTCACTTGAATGCAATATTGACAATAAGAAAAGTTTTCGAGGTCACTTGTGAAAAGACACAAAATAAGTCTGAAAAAAAGAATTGAGCCAACAAAATAAAATAACATGAAATAGCACATCTACGAACATAGCGTGTATGCAAATAATAGAATCGCCATTTTCAGGGACATACCTATATGTTTATATAATGTTCAGGTTGAGGGAAAAAGCAAAAAAAGGAAAGTGTATGACAATTGATCATAACCAAGAAAGTGAATTATGCATAGGCTACTTGCATGTATTACAACGAATAAATTTGTCCTGAGTTTAGCATGCTTAGCGAGTTAGTTAGAAAATTATTGATAGACCTGTGAATTGATATGAATTTTAGAAATCAAAAGCAATCCAATGCCATTATTTTCACCTGGACATCATCTTTTGAAATTTATTACTGTTTTCATGATTTGTATGATGTAACTATGAAGACATTCTCTTGTAATTTTATATGTAATACGTTAACCCTGAATAGAAATGATGTATGTGTGAAATGAGGCCTGGAAATCATGAAAACTAAATCTGCATTATTATCAGGGTTGGGCACGAGTACACAAGTTAAATTATGAAAACTGAAGACATTAGTTGAACAAGAAATAGTTTGGATCTGAGATTCCAATCCATTTTTACTGAAAAGACAGTTGTTCTTTCCATTAAAAGGTCTATGATAACAATGTGTCCTGAACAGCATTAGAAAGTTATGAAAATCCCATTGAACACTTATTTTTGTCATAACTTGTTGTTGCTGTTCATATTTGATATACAGCTTGAAATAGTTGTTCTTTGCTTTCTTTGAAATGTTAGCATTAATCTGTTATAAACATGATGACATTATTTGGACAAGTTGATTTTAAGAGTGAGAAACCTAGATGTTCAATTCAACAGAATACACATAATCGTTTCACCTTTTTTTTGCATAAATCGGCACTTTTATGAAAATCAAACCATAATACAGGCTTGCCCTCAAGTTTAAAGACAAATCTGAATGATGGCACACCATTGCATTCTAGTGAGCTTCCTGTCCATAAAATATTTTTCGATTTTTCTTGATTTCATATGGTGACCAAACTGACCATTGTCCAATCAGCAGTCAGTGGAAGTTTTATGGCATAGTGACATTGATTTCGATGCTGTGGTGTTGTGCCTTTTCACCACAATAACTTATTTTCTGCTCAATTATCAGTGATCAAACTACATGTATAACATGTTAGATAATTTCATCTGACGAAAAATGTTGTTAGCTGAACGAAATACCCATTTATATACTTTTAATGAATTTTTATTGTATTTATTTATCACTGGGTTAAAGTGTGGCCAAAATTTTGGAACATCTACCACATTTTTTGTCATCTATATATATAGCTGCAATGCCTTTTTTCCATATCAAGTCTTACACAAATTATTCATTCAGTAAAAAATACATTATCATGATTATGATCATATTTGAATAACTCCAAGGATGTACCATTTTCATTTTGATTTGATCACATGGCCGCCATTTGCTTTTTTCACACCTTTTAGCGCAAATCAAAACATCATAACTTACAGGCTTATACTGGCCTAATTGTTTGGGATAAAGTATTTTTACATTCGCCATCATATTTAGCAACTTCTAAATGATATATCTACATTTTAAAATTATGTTTCTAGCCTTATTTTAACCATAACTAGACCTGTTTCCGTTTTAACCATTTTTGGCTAAATCGACGTTTTTACAGAAATCGGAACACAATACAGGCTTATCTTAAAATCTAAATAGTGTGATTTTAAGGAATAACTGAATTCAAATTGATCCCAATTTATAATTTCCTTTTATCAAATTATACATGGCATGTTGATATTAGTTTATTTTATTAAATTTTAAAGTTTGCACACAAACATTGCCAAATTATTATAGTAATCTATATATTTCTTTTGAAGGCTACCAGGGCATAGCAACTTAGTCTCTTCTAATTTTCTGACACTATATTGTGATTTTATCTAACGAAAATTGTTCTTAGCTGAAAGAAATAACAATTTTTATAAGTTACTGCTATACTCGATACTTGCAATAAATTGATATTGCATTTATTTTCAGTAAATTTAACTTGCCATGCTTTGATATAGCCTGTTTTTAACGAATTCTTGGCACTAAGAAAAGATATTGAAGTGAAATTAACACTTGCAGATAGCATGGGAATGTCCTGTCAATTGATAATTATGGCCATATTGAATATTCATTTCAAAATAACCTGCAAAAAGTTTATAATTTCTTCCATACTTCACCACTAATCACTTAGTTTTTCATTTTGAATTTGAACACCAAGCTGAAGTCCTTGAGATGATATCTCAATCCAAATAGCTTCAAAGGAAGGATGGATAATTGGGCCATTACATCCTATATTCATGCACTTGTAGGGCTAATTATAGGAAAGGACATGACATTGAGCGAAGGCTTACTGAAACTGCCATACAACATAGCCCCCGGTGACCCAATCTGGCTAGAGCTGGATTCGAATACTTGACCTAGCGAGTAGCAGCCCAGCAAGTATTTTCAAAAGACAATTTTTAATTGAGACAATTTTTGATTAACAAAGGAACATAAGTAGTAGCACTCACTGACAATATTTGTTGTTGCTCAATTGTTTTATCTCAATAATACTTTTACTTCTTTAAATTTTATTTCTAAAATATTGCAGAAAAAAGGTTCGAAACTGCATAAATGTACTCATACTCGTACTTGAGTACATTTGAAAGTACTCGCACTCGTACTCGAGTACATTCAGAAAAAACTGAACTCGTACTCGTACTTGTACTCGTAGAGTAGCAAGCACTCGTACTCGTACTCGAGTACATTTGCATGCACTCGTGCCCAACCCTGATTATTATCATTGAACCGACTCTGGTCCTTCCTATTTGACAAAAATAATAAATATGATAAAGGAATAAGTTTTGTGCAACATCGTAAAAATTTCCCGAATAAACATTTAAGATTCCATCGCAAAACAGACGTGGTCTGCCCTGGTCTCCTTCTTTTGTTATTTCCATGTTCACTGGTAAAATACAAAGTTCTGACTTGGCTTCATTTGCATGAATTGTTGACAATTTTAATAATTCCTCCATAGCCCAGTGGGCTATGGAGGATTGGACGGCTACGCCACCTGATCCGTCAGCCTTGGTTTCCAACGCTCGGTAACATAACATATAGTGATTTACTCAATTTTTGCCTCCAGCTCTGCACACGCAGCATCCTAAAGGGTCAGAGTGATGTGGATGATAGATTAGGGATAGATCTATCAGTGATGTCTGTTAATAGACCTCCGCAATGCCGAGAATAGCCAGAAATCGGACATTTTCGATGCGTTTTTGACACAGCGACGCGCCGGAATTATGACAAATTCAATATGGCTGCCCCCACCTGTCTCTTAACAGTCCCGCTGTTTACCTTATTTTGACGACTCTTTGCGTGGTCGTCTTGATAAGACGACCATAATTCATGGTCGTCTTATTGCCACGACGATTAATTGTGCAGCCCTTTATCAGCCAGGTGTCAGCAGGAGTTACTTGATACCTCCTCAACTTGACCACAAGACACCCCTGCAACCCACCCTGCTCAAGCCACCCCCTCCCCTATTGCCCCAATTTCACCCCCTCCCTCAACCAAGTTTGCCTGGCAGTGACTCCCTGGAGAGTTTTAATTGACCATGCACTGTTCATAGACTGCTTCCTCAGTTTAAGCCTCCTCTATTAGTATTATCAATAAAGAATGAAATCCCTTGAAGAGCTGATAGCCTGTATCCAATTAGTCATCCAATTAACACAGGGCTGATTCTGCAGCTATATAGTTATCATATGTCACTGACAAATTTTCTTATTGGCATTAAAAAATCTTTGCAATGATGTTAAACTGCCTTGCCTATTATTATCAGTCATGTGTGACAGACAGAAAGAGAAAGGGAAAGAAAGGATTATCTGTGGTACTCTTGTTGAATTAATTGTATTTAAAAAATGTGGATCCTTTGCACCTAGTGACCTCTGGGCTTGATTGCCTATTAAGTAATGGTGCATGGTCGTTGCATAACACCAGGCCCACCCACGCGCCAGCAACATTTGATGTCCGTCGAGGAATGCTGATTATATTAGATCAAATATCTTAATTGGCGGAGGTTTGCCATGACAGTTACCAGATCACTGGTATCTGTCATGGGTTTGCCAATCAATTTACGAAAGAATTTTATTTCAGCAAAAATGGCAAAGAAATGAACAGGAAAACTCCAAGCCCCCCCCCTCAGACAGGGCAAAATTTGATAGGTTACATAGACCACTAACCAACCACAGTGTGTGATTGTTCCATGCATATCTAGAGTCATATTCTGTAGGCCACAGAGTCATATTGGTTCGAAGCAAGACTCTCCTGGAACCAGACTCAGAAATAACATGGGGGTGGAGGGTGAAAAGTAATAGCATCGGTCCTATCTCCTGTATGCCTATAGTCCTTTATCTTGTTAATGGTCAACAAAAACATGTGGTGTGGTGTTACTTTCTAGTCTGCCCAAAACCATGGAAGTTAATAACGATTATTTGGCAATGCCCAAACTGAATAGGGCCAGTTTTAGCCAGTCAAAATATATAACATGGCATTGAAGATAAAAAGCAAAACTGTCGTGGCCTTGTGGGGTGACAAGATGATACCTGTATTGCTGACCACAGAGATGGAGGGGGGGGGGCTGTAAACTTATCAGGACATTAAGGAGATAAACACTTGCAAGGGGCAACTCCCCTTCCTTGGTCACCAATGACCCTTCTCTGCATCCTCCCATTGCAGGACTCGTTACACTCGCCCCGCCAGCAAGTATACTGCACTGTAAAATTCTGAAGTTTTCTAATCTTTAAACAGCTTTCTTCCGGCGTGATTTGAATAATTTTTTGAGGTTTTGTACAAAGGAAATATTTGAAGCAAACAAACAGAAAATAATTAAGCATTCAAGCATACCTTCAATTGCTTTAAATAATGCGAAACTGAGACTGATGTTTTCCCTCCTGAGGAAGCATAATCTTTTAGTTATTTCTTAACCAAAAATCCGGTCATGTGGTCAGGGTAGGCTCACACAAGACGAACCTGACAGGTGAGGATGCTTCTCTGAGTCTTGTTCCAGGAGTGGAGAGTCAAAAGAGGAGCAACCTTGTGATTCGGCCTCGTATGAAATCACAATTTCAATCATTTATTTTAGGTGATTGGAATGAAAAATCAATGATAACAAGCCATTACATATAATGGCCGTTTTTCAGTTCACATGGGGAGTTTCAACTGCCTGAGGCAACCTATGAGGGAGCCTTGGGCAAGGAATTGGAGGTTCAAAACAGACCTAGAAGTAGGGGGGGGGGGGTATGAGACTGGCCAGAGCAGTGGCCAGCCCTCTCAGTCCTGCCAACCTTGCAGTCCCCAGCCCACACGTTTTTGATGCACCTGGCTCCCCACTCCTACCGGTATGGTTTAGACTTCATAATAAATACATCAGATTCTGTCTGTCTAACTATCTATAGTTCTGTCTTTTGATCTATCTTAGCCTAAATAGTATTTTCTTTATTTGTCTAAGGAAAACTTACTAATGACAATCCATTGGTCTATCTGTTGGTCTATCTGTTGGTCTATCTGTTGGTCTATTCTATCCATCTATCTATCTATCTATCTATCTATCTATCCATCTATCTATCTATCCATCTATCCATCTATCCATCTATCTATCTATCTATCTATCTATCTATCTGTCTATCTATCTATCTATCTATCTATCTGTCTGTCTGTCTGTCTGTCTACCCCTTCATTTATTTATGAATATTTTAATTTATTTTGTTTTTTCGGCAGAGTTAGGCTATGCTGAGTCAGCACATTCCAGCGGCAAACTTCAAAGGCCTGTCCCCACTCCATTACATAATAGGCAATCAAGTCCACATGGGGTCAAGCAGTGCAAAGGATCCAAAAGCTGTGTCTGCTAGTAGAATTAACAAAATTTGAAGGAAAAGAAGGGTGGTTATAAATTATTATATTGTAGGTTTGTATCTTGAATTTCTTCAGAAGAGGTAATTTCTGTGGTGTCTAGGCAACATACATTGTAAAATGTTTACATATTTAATTGACATAAGTTGTGAATTTGCTTCGGTTATTCACTTGTGAACTGGCACTGTTTAGCATGATATATGCCATGGCAATAGAAGGAACGTCTTGGACCTGCCATGACTCAGATCTATTACAATGCCCTCTGCATGTCGTGTTCTGATGCTCACGCTGAGTGAGTCGTGACAATATGGTAACACATTGTGATAACAGGGTACAGGCAAATCTGGAGATATAGTGTAGTTTACCCCTTGATATCAGATATGAAGGGAATGCAGCTAACCAGGCCTGAGGAAAGGGGGACATATGTCACAGGTTGACAAAATGGCACAGCTGGGACAAGGGTTGGTCAGTGTTATCTTCTGTGGAAACATAGGTTCCCCACTTCCTACAAACTTACCCTGGCTAATCAATAAGGGGTTTTCAACATTTCATATCTGATTTCTATACGCCTATGACTACCTTGTGACTTATGAACATACATTTAGTTCTTGGCCTAACTTGTAAAACTAGGATTCCTTGGCGTATATGGTACACACAGGCTGAAATTCAGTGAGGTTTAGTGAAGGGGGGGGGGGATCATCTTCATTTGGCTTAGAGTATTCGGCGAATTCACACAAAGTGGCTGCTCCCTTTATTAATCAGTCACCTCAAATTGCTACATTATTAACTTTTATAAACAAACATATCAAATAGGCCTATAGATACCACCCTGCCAAGACCAGCTGTGCATGGGAGTATGATCTATACATGTGTAATGATATATCTTTAGCAACTGATAAACATGTGAGAGTGACAGTGAGACCCAGAGATGCTTCCTGCGACACTCCAAGGTGTTATCACAGACCCAGTTGTCACCCCAATGAGTGTTGTTATGTAGGCTGATGAGAAGGATGTCCTTGTTAGAACTTCAAGGCATAGGGTATCTTGCTAAAGTTCTCTTGATTAGCAGAAAGTTGAGCTTCCGTTATTTTTTTTATTTTTATTATTATATTTTTTTACAATTTAAGTGTAAACTTAATATCTGCAACATGATTTATTGTGGAATATACTGCACTTATTATAAATACATGTATCTGATGAAACATTTTAGGTAAAAAATCTTTCTTTACCAACCAATTAACACGTGACCAATCTTTAAATCAACAACTTATGGATGACTTCATCAAATATGATTTTATCTTCAAATTTCTTCATATGAACCTAAAATTTCATGCAAGCCCACCATCCCTGATCACAGAGTGGAGACTTCACTTGAAGTTTCAGGCACCTGTTCCATAATTAACCCTCTTGACAGTAGTTAAGACACTCAAAAAGGGGTCACTTCAGGGCTTCTATGAAGTTGGTGTGAGCTTGACAGTGGACTGTCTCTCTATGTTAATAAATTGAATTAGTCCCGGAATACTTGGGCAGTAACAAAATGAATGAACAAATTTCTTTGCAAATCAGATAATGTATGCCTGCCATGGAAGGGGGAGGGTTGAGGATTTGTCTTTAGCCTAACTGGAAGTGCAGTCCAACCAACCTATCTGCCTATCTTTCTTGAATGGAAATTTCCACAAGCCAGCTATTGAATATTAATTTTCACACTAATCAGCTGCTCTGTCTGAGAGATGCCCCCCTGTACATTAATGTGACCACCAACAGGGACCTCAGAAAGGAGCCAATCTACAACAGCAGGGCTCATCACCATCCCCCAACAGGAGGTGCTCATCACAAGAACTTGATATCTGACCAAATTAAGATAATAGCAAAATGATAAGGACCCAGACTGATAACAGCCTTGCATTGGCATTGTAGAAATAAATTTACCCTTTTTCTGCCAGAATGAGTTGTGGGAAAGAAAAAACAAAGGTTATGGGACAGGAAGAAAGAAAGAAAGAAAATAATAAAAGATGATGAGTAAGAGAGGTATCCCTGCATTTTTTTTAAAAATTAGTCTCAATTATTTGGCCTTGGTAAAGCAGAACATTTCTGCCTGAATTTGATGATACAGTATGCAGTGAAAGGTGTTAATGTGGCTATCCATGTGCAGTTGCCAGTTAGATGAGCACAACTGCTGTAGGGAAATACAAGATAGTGATGTAAATCATGATCACATGGATCGGTTATGCCAGGGAGACTGATGGACACCTATAGATGGTCAAATTAACAAGTGTAGATAAATGGTCAGCATGATCTATATAGAAAGATGGATAGATGGTATTAGATAGATAGATAGATAGATAGATAGATAGATAGATAGATAGATAGATAGATAGATAGATAGACACTGTGTGAGATCTTTTTTTAAAGCATTCTTAGATTTAACTTGAGATAAAATACATACATACATGCACAGATCATTTCAGTGACATACAAAACCAATATCAAATAGTGCATTTACTAGAGACAGTCAGCTCACATGGGTGCACATTGAAAAGGGAGTCATAACGATACAGTGAATTGATACTGGATAGAATTGGATAAATCTATCATGAATTACATGACTCCTCAACATAATTATGTTATTTTGGTTGAATACAGAGTAAACTACGGTGGCCTGTTAGTGCCACTTGTTTTCCAACTTTTTTTGCCAAATTTTTTACATTATTTCGCAAAAGGTTTTGGTTATTTCGTAAAAAATTGTGGTTATTTCGCAAGATTTTGCATTATTTCGCAAAAGTCTTGCATTATTTCACAAGAAGTTTTGGTTATTTCACAAAAGTTTTGGTTATTTTGCAAAAGTTTTGGTTATTTCGCAAAAAGTTTTGGTTATTTTGCAAAAAGTTTTGGTTATTTCACAAAACTTTTGCATTATTTCACAAAAAGTTTTTCCCAAAAATCTTTTGTTTTTCGCAGCCCAATAGACTATCTATTATAGTAGTTTCATTATAATTTAGGCTAAAAAAAGAGAGCACCATTTCACTGTGGTATTTGCACTTAATGAGTCATAATAGCTGATGAAAGTGATGATGTGTCATATTCATACTTTTAGCACGGGACCTGGTTGCTTTTCCAAAAGTGTCTTCCAGTTATATTAACAGATCTATAGGTTGGTTGCCTCCTGTAACATTTCCGAGCACTCAGGAGGATTGACTGATGAGGTGGTAAAGAGAGTGGGAGTGCTCAGCATGTTGCACATTTACTCCATGTGAGGGCTCTTTTAATTGATCATGACACATCATTGACATGCATTGTGACTCACAAAGTGCAATTTTCATATGTGATGAAATTCCTGTGATGATGCATGGGACCCCACCCCAGCTAGCAGGCCTACAAAAATGTATCATGTCAAGACATGGACAACCCCTAGATCTAGATAGACAGGTAGATAGATAGATAGATTGATAGATTGATAGATAGATATGATAAGTACAGCCAGAAAACTTCCAGAGGGGGCAAGTGGTCTTTGAAGGGGGGGGGGGCAGTCATGCTAGTGGGAATTTTTTTAAATCTTTTTTTTTTGCCTAAATTATAATGAAACTGTTATAATAGATAGTCTATTGGGCTGCGAAACACAAAAGATGTTTGGGAAAAGTTTTGTGAAATATTGCAAAACTTTTTGTGAAATAACCAAAACTTTTTGCGAAATAATGCAAAAGTTTTGTGAAATAACCAAAATTGTTTGCAAAATAACCAAAACTTTTTGCGAAATAACCAAAATTATTTGTGATATAATGCAAAACGTTTGCGAAATAATGCAAAATTTTGCAAAATAACCAAAACTTCTTGTGAAGTAATGCAAAAATTTTGTGAAATAATGCAAAATTTTGCAAAATAACCAAAACTTTTTGCAAAATAACCAAAACTTTTTGCAAAATAACCAAAACTTTTGTGAAGTAACCAAAACGTTTTGCGAAATAACGCAAAAAAAGTTAGAAAACAAGTAGTAAACTGTATCAGACATGGAATGTACTCACAATATTAAACAAACATGTCCAAGATAAGTCAATTACAATTATTTTAGAAAAATTAGTTAATGAGGTGAGTGACTGTTAATCTGTGTTCATGCCAATATAAGTTCCAAGTTATCTAGAAAATCCTGGCATTTTCTGTTTCAATGATACATGTACATTGTACCAGAGCCAGATGAGTGAAACATTAACCCCTAAAGACATGCATTTACTGCAATTAGGATAAGGTTGAAGATCTATGAGATTCATTTCCTACTAAACTGTTTGTTCTCTTTATAGACCTGAAAGACTGGAACTCTTGGATAAAATTCAATCAAAAATAATCGCCTTTGAAGAAGTAACAGACTTAGCAAAATTTACAAAGATAATGACCATTAAACGTGACGAAGCCATCAGAGCTCTTGGAAAATGTATATGTATAAATGCTTTGATAAAAGAATGACATTCAACAGCATGTGGATGCGGACTTATGATGAGCTTAAATTAATTATTAAATTGTAATAATATGGTTATGTTGTTTATGTTACCAGTAACTGAGGTGCTCTAACTACATTATTGTAATTCTGGAGAAACTAACCTAAATTGAATAATATGATAATATAGCAACACAGTAGTGACTTTTTGAATGATCCCTTTGCGTTGTAAATGAGTATGTAAACATGTTTGTTGTTCTATTTCTGTCATTTATTTATTAATATTTATTTTTTGTACTGACTTATGAGCCTGATATGACTCTTTTCGTCAATAAAATTATTACTTACTTATATGTGCCTCTCAACACCCCCAGTTACCAGTGATCTGTTATCTGGTAACTGTCATGATAAGGGGTGAATGAGGAGGACGGGGGGGGGGACTTGGACAAGGGATGTGATTTTGATGACCAGTTCTCCATCCTCCAACAGGTCACTGTGTAGGAGGGTACCAGTTCTCATGCCAGCAGAAAACAATCGTGTATTTTAATTTTTTGACTGCAAGGGAACACATTGAAAATTGTTAACACTAAAAAGAAATTTAAGCTGGAAGAAAAAAAATATAGGAGATAGATAACTAGATAGATTAGATAGATTAGATGGATTAGATAGATAGGTAGGTAGATTAGTTACCGAAGCTGGAAAAAAGTTTTTAAAAATTGAAGTCAACAATTGTTGTTTTCCATTACAAAAAGTAACTTAGTTTTTGTTTCTTCCGATTACTAGTAACCTGCTACCATGGTATAAATGTATTAACAAATCAGTAACCATAGAACTCACACAAGCAATTTTCACATTTAGTAATGACCTCATTGATTAATTTTTCAAATAATTGTTTTTTTTTATCAAAGCACACATTAGGGATTTTTCCCGAAAGGACTAAACATTTTAGGGAGGGTCCCTTAAGAGGTACTAAGCTGAGGATTCCCTTAACCACCCTATTAATACGAATGAGATTCTTCGGAGCGATTTTGATCCTCACGGAGCAGTAACAGATCCTCCAGAGCAATCTCCACATGCAGGAGTGTCAGGATGCCAAACAATTGGACTTTTCTGAACCTTTTATAACATTTTGCCATTTAGGACTCTACCACCTGTTGGATTAACTTCTTAGGGACAGATTTGAATCAGGTACTTTACTGATATTTCCAATAATTACTTCACAATAAGTTGATTGCTTTCAGACTTTATTCAACTCTTGATAAAATCATATTTTGTAGCACAATTAGACCAGAAGTGCATGTTTCCAGTGTATTGAATATAACCCTACCAGAGAACGTGAAACGATCCTATGAAGGAAAAAAACTCTGTCCTTCATGAGCAAGTGCATCAGAGTAAATTTTTTGGTTAATCCAAAAGGGTGGAATAATCTGATGAATTAAAGTACATGTAAATGAAAACATAGGCTGCGCAGCAGCAAACCTTCAGCGAATAACACATTTAAAAGATTACAATTACATCATAAAATTGGTGTGTTTACCAAATTCAGTATATTATAGGTATGCAACAGTGGTCGAGTAATGGCATTCTATTATCTGTTATTTGCCTGCTGCCCTGCGATCTACCTGTGTGCTTGCCAGGGTGTGTAAAAGCAGGGAAAGGCCTTATTATACTAATTTACTTATATTATGCTACGGTTTTATGCATGCACCAATTTTTTTCCGATCATTCAAAAAGTGTTAAATACAAGTCAAAAAGCACTGATACATTTTATAGGTGATACGTGTAGGAAATGGCATTGCTGTATATGCAATAGTGGGCACGTTTTGGCTCCTATAAGAAAATAAGTATTTTTAATATTTTTTCTCAATATTACAAAAAGTATAGAATATGTATCAGTCAGACCATGAAAGGACACAACTAAACCACATAAGTCATATGTGTACCAAACTTTATCCATGTACATGCAATAGTGACCAAGTCTTGGGCCAGAAACAAAAAATATATTTTTTCTCTTTTTTTTCAATATTTCAAATAGCATTTAATATTTTCCACCAGACCTTTCAAAGGGCACAACTAGACCTTATAGGCCATGTGTGTACCAAACCGTATCCATTTACATGCAATAGTGACCGAGTCTCAGCCCAAAAAACTAAAAAAATACATATTTTTCTATTTTCCAAATTGTTGCAAAAAGTATAGAATATCCATCAATGAGACCATCAAAAGGCACAACTAGACCATATAGGCCACATCTGTACCAAATTTCATTAGTGCACATGCAATAGTGACTGAGATTTGGCCCGGAAACGAACAAAAATAATTTTTATATTTTCTCAATTATTTCAAAAGGTATTGAATATCTATCAATTAGACCATCAAAAGGCACAACTAGACCATACAGGCTATATGTGTACCAAATTTCATCCATGTACACTCAATAGAGGCCGAGTGCTGGCCCGGAAACGATCTATCCGCCCGCCGCCCGACCGCCCGCCCGGCGGACGGACAACATTTTTACCCAAGTGATTACAATACCTTCTTCGAACTTCGTTCGCTGAAGGTAAAAATATCAGTTTTGCAGTCAACTGCTGACCAGGTTACTTGCGTTTTAAAGCTTGTAATTGGCAGCCTAGAAGCAGCAAACATGTGTCAGCTGCTCTGATAGGATGCGTTTAATGATTTTCTCCATTCAAAACAAAAATTCATAGGACCGTTTCACGCCATGCTTACAGCAATTTACCTGTTATTTGAATTTTGAAGGTCCACAAGATTATTCAGTTTTCCGACACAATTTCTGAATACATTTTCAGTTACCCTGACTCTTAATAAATGCCGTGAATGACCCTTTACTCTAATAAAAGCTGCATTTTAGTCATCATGGACATGGTCATGCGTACTGAGAGCATCAAGTGTTACTCTGGCAGCAGCATTTTCACTCTGAAAGTGAAAACTGTGCTCTGGGATTGAATTCACTGTTTCTAATTTTGCTCTTGCCAACGCCGGCACTCCTGCAAAAATCTTGTCTGTGTGAATGGGGCATAATTAGTCTTTCACACAATTTGGGTTTCCTTTCTGTTCTGTCTTTCTACCCATCCTATATTCCTTTCCATCTTTCTTTATCTATGTCTGTCCATTTATGCAGTTGAGAGAATGGAAGTTTTGGAAGGAAATTCAAAATTTGGGCATTTACAGAATGTCTTTTGACCATAACTTGGCCATTTTGTTTGGAATTGTTTTGGGTCAAGCGAGCTATCTAATTTGATTATGGAGCTTGCTTCTGGTATAGGAATGAAGAGCAGGCATGTTGTAATTTGGACGTGATTTTAGCTATAATGCATATATATAATGTGTGTCCTGCTTGTGTATAGGACAGTAATGCCAGAACTATGGCTCGTATGTTTTATATTTTTGGCACATTATTGTATCTCTTATCCTAGTTATGCCTTTTTTGGGTCCAATCCACATGACGTTATTTCTTGTCTCAAAATTATTGAAAAATATGAAAAAATATTTTTTCTTTTTTTCCAGAACTAAACTCAAAAGCTGCTGTGCTTATGTCATTGAAATGTCAATATATAGTATGTATTAAATACCCGTGATGTGCCTTTTGACGGTCTAAATGTTCTGAGAAACAGGGACTGATGAAAATTCACAAAAAATGTGAATTTTTTTTTTTAACTATGTGATTCAGTCAATCTTGCAGTTACATCTATGAAATTTTTCTAGTTAGCTTTCTTTTAACATCTCTAGTTGGAATGTTAACCCTACATGATTTGTTATGAAAATCAAAAAACTATAAAAAAAGTAATGATATTTGCAAATTTTCTGACATTTCTGTGTGAAATGCCAAAATAATAATGGTTAAGTTGTTAAAATTAAAGCATATCATAGTTAAACATACTATGAAGGAATAATCAAGGCTGTTGCATGAGTTATTGCAAATTTAAGATTTAAAATGCAAAAAAAAATAATTTAAAAATGTCTTATTGGCGCCGGCAGATCATTAGATCTGCCAGCTCCTATGTTTTGAACTTGTCACATGTTGTCGTATCGTAGAATGAACTCTTTGCTCTGCCTCACTTGGCCTTCTCTCCTACACAACAAATACACCTTGTTGCTTATGCTAACTCTTTTTTTAAAAAGGGCCTGTATTTCAACATGCCAGCTGTTTTCAATCCAGTTGAGTGATGCTAGGTTTCTGAAAAATAATCCAGATAACCTCAAGTGACCTTACAGGTGTGGATTTACCCCTTATCCAGACGACTCTTGATGACAGGTCTTGTAACTTTGCAATGAGTAAACTTTTATCCCACCCTTTTCCACAAGATTACATGACAAATTGTATTTTCTTATTTAACAACGGTCCCCGGTCCCAGCTCAGAGGCCTGGATTTCAACTTTGACCTGCCTCTGAGTCAGGACTGTGAGTCAGGGCTGTGATTCAGGACTGTGAGTCAGGACTCAGAGTCACGACTCAGAGTCACGATTCACAGTCCCGACTCAGAGTCCTGGCCCCTAAAAAACCCATTTTTTGAGCTTGTATATCAGTGCAAAAGCGGCGCCATTTCGTTCCTTTGGGACAGAATTCTAGTTTCCTCCTCATTTTCATTTATGCTTAATACCAGGCTTTGGAATATTTAGCAAAATAAACATGACAGTGTATCACATCAGGATCATGCTAATTTTGAGCAATATTAATTTTCTTATTCAAATCACAGGTTAATATTGGAAAAATTAAATGAATATCATGGATTTTCAGATAATCGTACATCAGTGGCCTGCTGGTGTATCAAATTTTCCACAAACATGTCTGATTTTTACTCTTTGATACCACTCTTCGTCAAATTTTATCAACTGGAAATATACAAGTGACTCTATAAGTTAGCTGGTTGTGGTATTATATGTCGATTGACAGGCGTATAGAGCAGCATATATTATTAAGTGAGATCTTTATTGACATGATAGTAGGGAACTAAGCAGGTCTTAGCAATATAGGGAGTTACTTTCATGCAAAGACTAAAGAATTATCGGCTGAATGCAAAAAATTAGTAAATGGTCCGTTTCCCTGCATTTCTCTAATTACCCTACAGGCCAACCTAATTGGCTCTGATTGGTCCACATATTGTCTATTCTTAACAAATTCTGCCACCTCCATTTTGAACCCCTGGGTTCTTGTTCCTTCTCTCATTGTTCAATCTGCTTTTCTTTCTCCTATCTATTTCTATTTTCCCTTTTTTTTTGGTTTGCCTTAATAAAGATCTCTTTTACTCTCTATCTATCAATCTTCCTTTTGGTATTTCAAATTTTCAATTTACCTTTCTCTCTGTATTTCTATCTGCTCTTCTTCATATACAACCACCTTTGTTAATTAACTTCTGTTCTGGCTATATTGAACTATGTTGGATTTTATCTATATGGAGGCTTAACTTTCCTGAACTCAAAGGAAGTTCCACTTTGTCTTAAAGTTCTAAGAAAGACATCCTTGTAATCAGCCTATTCGCCAATTGACCCTCTTCAAAGACCCCACAGAAGCCACCTCAGGGGGTCTCTGATATTGAGACACTGGAATGTCTCACATGTATGTTAGTTGATGAGCAATCAGATTTTAGCAGTGTAGATATTAATATTCAAGAGATAGGCCTAGTGGAAATTTCCATGAAAAGAAAGATTACCCCTGTACAAGCCAAAGGATTGTCAGCCTGCAGTGTATTCATGTGTGTATTGTTAAGTTAGAAAATAATGTGGGAGCACTTTAACAGGTATCTATCTATATATCTATCTATCTATCTATCTATCTATCTGTCTATCTATTTACCTATCTATTTACCTATCTATCTATCTATCTATCTATCTATCTATCTATCTATCTATCTATCTATCTATCTATCTATCCATCTGTCTATCTATCCATCCATGGATCTATCCATCTGTGTACAATGTGTGTCTTCCTACCTGAAACAGTGCGACCTCTAAAGAGTTGACAAGCTTTGTAACTTTTTTCCAGCAATAAAGGTGCAACTGCAAACAAGCACCTCCAAAAAAGGATTTCATAACATCATTAATAAACCAAAATTTAGAACACTATCTGTAATACCATGGATCTGTAAGGTAACCCTTCTAACTCTATGGTAATACACATGTGATGGAATACCTAAATCATTATATCAACCAGACAGTCACAAACCATTATTTTTGTTCAAAATTAGTTAGTATCAACTCATAACAGGGAATTCTTAAAACAAATAATTCTTAAAACAAAAAAATAAAGAAATTAAGTTCGCTTCATGACCTCCATAATAGTTATGCATTCATATCAAACACAGTCAAAGATCTCCTCAGTCTCAGAAGTGGCGATTCATAAGACTTTCGGCATCCCATTGTACTTGTACTACAGAAATCAAGATATTGTTTTCAAATTTGTTGATTGGCACACAAACAAGCATGGTTGAGAAGAGGGGAGGAGCATAAAGATACACATTTATTGATGAAGGAATTGGCCATTTGGGGCCATTGGATGGAGGGGGTAGTGAAGAAAGGGGGGGGGGGGGCTCATGAGGGGAGGGTACAGTGGTCAGTGTGTTGATTGGTGATAAACACCCTCTTCCCTCAGTTGCTTATCAGATATGAAGGAGACATGACAGATATGCTCTGGCTTTGGGTATATTCAAGTTGGAAGTAAACTTTTAAAGATATCATAAAAGTATTATTAATGAAGGGCGCTTTTAGCGCCCTCATTCAACTAGTTACACGAAAACCATTTGATCGGCAATTAATGACGCAGCTCTATTATTTAACCATGCGGTCGTTTTGAACGATGGAAGTTGTGTTAGTCGGAAATACTGGATACATAGTTGTGGGCAGGCTACTGATTCGGATCTAGAAAGTGTTTTGATCAGAGAAATTTAGCTTTTTATTGGAAATTCGTCTGCTAAATCCTTAATTTCATAGTGAAATCAGGTACTCACAGCTATATTTGTAATCGCACCTGCATGCCTGGTGGAAGAGTTTCAGGGTCAGGGAAATGGTTTGTTACTTCAGCAATAATGTCTAGCTCGTACATCTGGCTTGGATTTCTCCAACAATACTTCAGAGAATAGCACGAGCCATGCAAAAACACAGTGTTTGTTTGCCTGAGCCTGCTTATAGATTGTCATGCGAGATTATACTTCCGGTCAAGTGATTTCGAAATCTAGGTCACCTTGACCTAGTTTCTTTGTCAGTCGTGAACAAGTCTTTTTTGCAGGCGTCTGAGAGTTGTTGATCATTACTCGGACTAATAATGTCAATGACCTCTTGTAACATTGCTGCAACGATGTAACTAGTGACGCATTACCAGACAAACAAAAACGTCTGACTTTTGGCGGCTATTTGAATGTAACTAATCTAGTATTTCCAGACAAACAAAACGTCTGACTTTTCCAGACTTTTTATTACTTTGATATCATTTTGATATTAGGCAATGACACTTGATTGACCTTTGCACCTGAACATCTTAAACTAAATTAAAAATCACCTGAAGAAAAGTAAGTTCATCAAAAATCACAAAATTTTATAGCTTGGCTTCTACATAAGCTACATGGCTGGCGTTTTCTGCTAACCAGATAACTCTTTGACACAAGCAAAAATTAAAAATAATTGTTTTTCTATCTCTAGTGGTCTTTTCTGTAGGCTATGGTAACGTAATTTACATCTAAAAACGACAAAAATCACTTTTCGACCTTCTTTGGCCTCCTGTGAAGTGAGTTTTCAATATATGTCTAAACCGTAAAATGCACAAAAAACTAGTAGACGGCCACCGTAGAGCGGTGACAAAACTTCACCTACTGTGATACCAGTAACTCGAAATAGACACAGGTAGATGAGCAAGTAAAAAGTACATAGAAATGATACAGGAATCCTACTGTAATGCATTGCAATACATGCAAGTATGCAAAAAAACATAGACCAGTACGTAAACCAATACATGAACCAGTAGGTTACATGCACCATTGGACATGCACCAGTACATGCACCAGTACAACGTACCCATTCAATGGACCAGTACATGCCCCACTGAGTACATGCACCAGTAGTCCAGTACAAAGTATCATACAGTGGACCAGTACATGGACTTGTACATTGACCAGTATATGCACTAAGTACATGCTCCATTACATGAACCAGTACTTGCACCAGTAGTCCAGTACAATGTACCAGTGTATTGTACCAGTACAAGTGTATTGTACCAGTACAATGTACCAGTGAAAAGGTTAGGTTAGGGTTAGGGCTAGGGTTAGGGTTTGGGTTAGGGCTAGGGCTAGAGTTAGGGTTATACCAGTGCAATTGACCAGTGCAATGGACCAGTGCAATGGACCAGTACATGGACCAATACTTGGACCAGTACATGGACCAGTACTTGGACCAGTACATGGACCATTACAGGGACCACTACAGGGACCAGTACATGGACCAGTACATGAACCAGTACATGGACCAGTACATGGACCAGTCATCATCTATGTACCAACTTAACCATGCACTGGTACAGGCAAATGGAAAATATGGCTGGATAGCCGATTTAGATCTGCCTACAACTATTTCTAAGCAAAAAGAAGTTATATAATGAGGCATGGTGGCCTCCAGGCCCCATACATGTAGGGACTTATTTGAGCAATGACCTGACCAAAGTTTGAGACAAATTCAGTGGACCAGTACCTGAACTAGTACATGGACCAGTGCATGTACAAAGTACATGCTCCAGTACATGAACCAGCACCAGTAGTGCAGTACAATGTACAAGTGTAATGTACCAGTACAATGTACCAGTGAAAAGGTTAAGTTTGGGTTAGGGTACGTGGACCAGTACGTGGACCAGTACGTGGACCAGTACGTGGACCAGTACGTGGACCAGTACGTGGACCAGTACGTGGACCAGTACGTGGACCAGTACGTGGACCAGTACGTGGACCAGTACGTGGACCAGTACGTGGACCAGTACGTGGACCAGTACAGATATGATCGATTGAAATGATGGTACAATTCAGAAATATGGACTTCGGAAATACCTGGAAAAATGTGGTTTTTAGCTTAAAATCGGTCTAGAATCAAAATGATTCAATGAAAACATAAATAACTTTCCAGGACTATGTTAACAGAAGATATGGATAGGTGTAGAGAGGTTCATTGCAATAGGATGATTCCTTCCTAGTCAAAATATTGGTATATTGTCAAAATTTGACAAAAAACATGAAATTTTCAGGGTCCGGAGATCTTTTATACCATCATAGCTACGACGAAATGTTCAAAAAGGAAAACTAGGGGAGAATTTGGTCTTTCCAAATCTGTTTTCAGATTCTCCTTAACCTAGTTAGAACCGGAGTGACGGTAGATTGAAATTATGGTACAATTCAGAAATACGAACCTTAGAAGTCACTGAAAAAATGTGGTTTTTAACTTAAAATCACTCTGGAACAGAAACGGTTAAATGGAAATATATATAACTTGGCAGGATTATGTAAACAGATGTTAGAGATATGTCCAGACAGGTTCATTAGAAAAGAATGATTCCTTCCTTGTCAAAATATTGATATATTGTGAAAATTTGACAAAAAACATGAAATTTTCAGGGTCCGGCGATCTTTTTAACCGTCGGAGTAACGACAAAATGTTCAGAAAATGAAAACTAGAAGAGAATTTTGCCTTTCCAAATCTGTTTTCAGATTTTCTGTATCTTAATTAGGACCGGAGCTACGGTTGTTTGAAGTTACGCTATCTTTGAGAAATGTGAAAAAACATCATATATTTTTCGCTCGTTTTTTGACCTTGTGACCTTTACAGTGCAACGTAGGTCAATCCGAGGACCATGAAAATTTACAGGAAGCCTCTAGAGTATTGTAGCAAGTGTGCCTGCCATTTTTGTAACAATATCTTGATTCCTTCTATGTTAAAAAAAATGAAACGTCCAAATAGTAAAATATTTTAACATGTTTGACCTTGAGTTTGACCTTGAAAAACATTATCTAGGTCAAAATCAATATGATATTCTGAATTGCAATAGGTAACAAAGGGGGGGTCAGTCATGCATTGTAACCCTGTACAATCAATATTTCCTTGTCAAAAACGCGGAATTGTGTCATTTTTTAACATTTGTCGGTTAGCAATATTTGAAAATTTTTCATAAATCCGGTGAAGGGGGTAGACAAAATATGATTAGATATTATCAATAAGCAGGCCAACGATCACCTGTCACATGTAAATCACGCTGATATCTTGAACTCAACATGGTGAAAAAAATTACTGAAAATGGCACCTTTTCAAAGTTTTTCGGGCCAAATGACCTTGAAAAATGAGGTCAAGGTCAAATTTAAAGGTCTGTACGGGCTTTTTAGATGTATATTTGGGGGGTTTACTATAACATGTTAGCAGGTAAAATCGATATTTCAAGGTCAAATTCTCAAGGTCACCGATTTTGGTGACGCGGTATGACTTTAAAATTATGTAACTCAAGAACCGGTACCCAAAATGAAAAATAAAACGCGGCGCAGATGTCCCGTGAGTTTAGGCACGTAATGGCACCATCGGTATGACTCTACGACTTACGGATTCTGAGATCTCGCGA
Organism: Platynereis dumerilii; assembly: GCA_026936325.1. Classification (NCBI taxonomy): domain Eukaryota; kingdom Metazoa; phylum Annelida; class Polychaeta; order Phyllodocida; family Nereididae; genus Platynereis; species Platynereis dumerilii. The sequence continues at coordinate 33,585,505 of JAPTHN010000005.1, forward strand.
TCAACCTCAAACCATGAAAACAAACTTTTTGTAATGTGACCTTGACCTACTTTCATGAAAATAGGTCAAAGTGTGTAGAAACTTACTAGGACCTTTCCATGTACCGGAAAGTGAAAACCGGTAATAACCGGATGAGGTACATGTATTTGAAATATTGCAATTTCCGACTTTGAACGGCCCTGTGACCTTGAAAAATAGGTCAAGGTCAAAAATCTAGAATTTATATTCTTGTATTTTTGTAGGCTACGTATACAAATTTTTTGAAAATTTTCCGATGAGGTTTGTCGGTAAGAAAAATAATAATAAGAAAAATAATACCGATTACAAGAAACTTCACCTATGTGTAGGTGAAGTTTAACTAGACTTTTCAGACTTGGCAATGAAGTTCTTAAATTCAAGAATTGGCAAATATTAACATGATTAAAGTGGCCTTGAATCTTGGTAACGTAATTTACAAGAATTATGTGACTTTTTTAGATAGCCCTAAAAACGTATTTATAGATTTAAAAAAAAAGTTATGAATTTTTTTATATGAAGGACATTACAGTTCGGCACATTTCCATTTACTTCTCAAGTCAATACCAGCAACAATAGTGCCACAGCGTCATATTATATGAAACCAAACAGTCATTGGACATGCCATTTTTCCGTTTTTCGGCCATTCAACATGGAATTTACCACAGTTCCAATCACAAATTTCATGCATATTGTATATGACTAAATTTATATATAAGTATTCTAAATAACTGTCAAATTTCAAAGTTTTAAAATGATTCTACTAGAAATGACAGCCAATAATCTTTGAGCGTTCTCTATTTTTGGAATTTGCCCGTTTAACTGGGATTGAGCCAACAGTGTCTTAGGACATGTATGTCAAAAATTGCTAAAACTGCACTCTTAAATAGTACTAGTAATTAGTGCCCGTGAAGATACTTTAAAAAGGGAGTGTATTGTATGGGATTATCATGTATTAGAATGAAGTATGTGTAGAAATAGTAGCAGCTTTAAAGGAATGGCTGTGGTGCAGTAGGGCCCAGGAAATCTGATGGAAGGGAGCAACTGATAGAGAACTTGCAGGTGCTGTCCTCTTGTGTATTGTATATGAATTAGCTTAAAACTAATTATCATTGATTAAGACATTTAGAGGAATGCAATTTGGATGAAAATGTGGCGGTGGTATCCTATAGGTATGAGGAAGACATGGTTAAAGTTAGAAGGCCAAGCATTAAGTAGAACCTGAGATAAATCCCGGACACTGTTATTTTAATATTAGTAAGATGATCAACAGTTATTTAGCAAAATGACAAAAGGTGACCATTTATATCTGGGGGGAGGGGCTTAGATTTTTTGTTAAATATATAAAAAAAAATTTTTTTCAGTTTTAGTGAAATAAATTCTCTTTGGTCAGTCTTGAAATGTCTCTATGTCTGGATTATTTTGGAATGAATATTCCAGGACTACGCGGGCTTGAAATATATAAATACTGCCAGTGCCATCGTGAAATAAATAAGTACCCCGCCGAGGAAAACTGCAAGCCCCCCTGGATATTAAATGGTCACCCCCCTTAGTTTTTGATTATCAGCCAAATACTTGCTGGCTCAAAATGCATGCTCATAAATGGGAACCAGCACAGAGTTCTGTGGGAACCAGAGTCTCAGACTAATATTAAAGTGTGAGAGAGTCTGAGTGAGGCTCTGTAGTGTCACCATAGCAACCCATGGTTTGCTTTAGCCTCAGTCTGAATTCACAACTTTTTGTCCGCTTATTTGGGCCACAAAAATCAGGAAATTATCCAATATTCAGAAAAATTCATTTTAAAAGAAGATTGTTTGAAAATGCGAGACATGTCATAAAATGGAAAGGTTCAGTGTTGCAGGCTCTGAAAATACCATATTTAGCAACTGACTGTCAACAATCATTTTTTCTAGGGAGGCTCAGATATCCAGCACAGTATCTGGTATCCATCGGATATTGTAATTTGACGAATATCTGGTATCTGGCAGAATTACGGTATCGAACCCAATATCTGGCATGGTCAAAATTTAATGAAAGGCTAAATGTTGGACAATGGCGTCAGTGAAGAAATGAGTAAAGTGCAAAGTCGAGTAAATTAAAGAATGAATCAAAGTCAATTTGAAGTCAATATGAATATCAGTATGAATGTTATTGTGAAGACAATATGAAGTCAATATGAATGTAAATATGAATGAATTCAATATTAATGTAAACAACAATGTCAAATTGAATGTGAAAATGAATGTGAAAATGAAGGGTCAATTCGATAGTCAAGTCAATTCTGCGAATTGGTGAATGCTCATTACTGGTTCACCAGTAATATTGATGTCTAGTTACCCGTTAATTTCTTCTAGAACAAAAATAATTCCTTTTTTTTTGTAGAAAATTTTACATGCAAATAAAATACATCAATCAGGAACGCTTCAAGGGTTAAATCTGCTGATTTAATAGCTTTATAACCACAAAAGTTTCGCACCCCTTCATTATGCAATCCGCGGATTCTTGTTTGATAAACACTGCTGCTGCAAGATTATAAGCATGGACATAATGCTTCATTTACTCTAAAATGATACAAAAAGTAAAAACGGATAACATTACATAATGTCTGTGACATGGGAATAACACATAATCTAACATAGGTAAGTGGAGTTATTTATTGAGCATGGTCACTTTTGACTTTGAATAGTCTATTGGCCACTATAATGAAGATTGCCTATTACTATATGATTGCACCTCTTTTTGTTTGTTAATAGCTTAAATCATTAAGTCATGTTTTTTTTTTCAATCTTGAATTAAAATTGCCAATATTGGGTATTTGTGTTGTTCTAGGTAGGCAGGTATCTTTCAAATTTCAACAATGTTTCTGGATAGGGCATATCAAGATGTGTGCCCTGTGTATTTTCATGGTGCTAGAAGAAATCTGTGTGGCCTACCATTCATGAGTAAAGATTGGCTTAGACTACTTCCATCATAATTTCATGGGGAAATGTGTAAATAATTATCTTGGATTCAGGCCACCCAGAGGTCCAGCTGCTGCTGCTGTCCACTGTGACAGGCAGGGCTGCTGGGTCTTGAGACACTGCAGCTTCTTACCCCACCCCTTCCTTTGGGACCCCCTCTGCCCCCCCCCTTGTCATGAGGTTGACCAACCTCACCTCTGGTGTGAAATTGATAAACTACTGGCAACTGACCAAGCAAAACCATCCTACATGGTCATCAGATAATGGTAACACCAGTGTCTGAGTGACAATGTGGCCCCATATTACCACGGGGCACATAACCACAGATTGAGTCTAAAATTCTGATAAAATCAGATTAGATACTTCAAACCACATGTGATCTTGGTGTCAAGTTTCAAATTTATTGCTGCACCCCCCTGCTTGCTGTTGCCTGTTAAGCACTGCCAGAGCTGATTAAGGGTGTCTTCTTGATAAGGTCACGTTACCCCAGGCTGGGGACCCATCCTCTTATCGTCGTCTTATCTTGGGGACCACGCTAGAGTCGTCAAAATAAGGTAAACAACTGGACTGCTAAATGGGAATGCAGCAACTTTTGGCTGATGTCATAATCGGCGTAGTCTTGCCGGGTCCCCGCCGGATTGAAGCGATCTGATTGGTCAGTCTGGCTGGTTCCCAAACTGCTTGCAGCGCCTCCAAGCGAGCGCCCTTCCAGGAAGAACCCCTGGCGACCTCTGGCGAGTCTTGACTTCGGCAATCGTCGTAAAACTTCGGAGAGGTGCGCGATTTTCGCGGGGCGAATATTTCGTGAGACACTGGCCTCTAAAATGACAGAAAACTTGAAATCTCGATCTGATTGCTGGATTAAATAGGCCACACGGATCGAAAATAAGGTCTGTCATATTAATCTATCATATTTATCTTGTTGGCTATCTTCTCTGCTTCATTTTGCACTTTGTTTGGTGTTTCTATGGCTAATATAACCGGAGAAATCTTCCGTTTTGTCCAGCGCTTCAGCTGTTGTCATTTGATAGAGAGCAATGGAATACAAGTCAAGTCGTAGACACGCCAAGTCGTAGACACACCAAGTCGTAGACATATTTCAAAGCTATCCCCAAAGTCGTAGACACAGCATTTTTACTCAAAAATCGATAACCAACTCGTAGACAACCAATGAAATTAACTGACCATGTCGTAGACACTGTATCATCCAACCTGTAGACAACATTTATTTGGATACACCAACTCGTAGACAGGACAATTCCAAGGTTTTCCAACTCGTAGACATCCCAAAATAATATAAATCTTTTGCAAAAATATGACACACTCAGCCAATTAGTAATTGGCACAATCGGCCCATTAGTAATAGGTCAATATCAATTAGTGTCACATCATGCCTGGGTAATTGCAATGAATTGCATTGAGTCTAAATTCAATAATGAATATGTTATTCATAAAAAAAAGACAATTACAATCAAATAAATAAATATTTACAGCTCGTGTTTTTTGTTTATTCATGATCTGACTCAAAATAAAGATTGCATTCACTTGTACAGTTACAAAGATGTATGGATTCGCAAGGGTCGTCTGTCTGCTGGTTGGCAGCAGGGGCGTAGATTTTTCATTTTTGTAGGGGGGGATGATTTCGGCGAACGCAATTTCGCGCGAGCCCCAACGGGCCGAAATTCACGCGTCGGGGATTTCAGGGAACGCGAAACCAATATATTTTACATTATCTAAGATATAAGTTCTGAGACATAGATCTTTAGCTTGTATTTTCCATATAACATCCAACTGGTATGCTTGAAAAAACAACTAAATATAACTAATCATTTTCAACTCTTAGTTGTTATATTTGAGATTCTAGGGGGGGATAATCATATGATCATCCCCCCAAGGCTCATCCTAGGGGGGGATGCATCCCCCCCCCATGATCTACGCCCCTGGTTGGCAGATATAGATCTGAAGTTTGGTGTCTACGAGTTGGTAAGCAGAAAAACTTCTGTGTCTACGACTTGGTAATATTAAACTGACCAAAAAGTCTGTGTCTACGACTTAATGATCCCTGCCAATTTGATGTCTACCAGTTGGTAGTACCTGGTGTCTACGAGTTGGTTGTCTACTAGTTGGTTGTCTACCAGTTGGTTTGTCTACGAGTTGGCGTGTCTACGAAGTGTCTTGATACCGAGCAATGCTGTTGTCAAAATTAATTGTCAACAGGTCGCGGCCGACCGCAGATTTCAGGACGTCCTACGATTTCAGGATGGTCCTTCATTAAAGTGTCTTTTGGGGGCTCAGGAATATTAAAGTATCAAGTTGAGGTGATGATGCATATAACTTAATAGCAAGTTATGTACATGTATCTAAAAGTTTTCATTTCAAAAGATACATGTCGAGTATGTTTGCCAAAGAGACTGCACAGTCAACATCACTCTACACAATAAATACAATTTTGTCTCAATTTGTTCCTAATTAACTTTTCAAAAAGCTGTATTTTGGGGATGGTTGTTGGAAAAACATGCTGTTAGACAATTCTGTGGTTTCACTGATGAGCTTTCAGAGATTCTAATTACAAGATATGAATTCATATAAAGTTATGTTTCCCATTGGGCTTCAGCTGCACAACTGTCTGAATGTACTTTGGTGCTTTGTCGTTCAATGCCTTTGAGGTTGTACTCATCAGCTTCGATTGCATTCTAGTAGGAACAGGTAGCCAATGAAATTGCTTTCTGTGTTGCCCTACACAGTCTGCCTGTCTCTATGAGACATATTCATTCAGGGATGTCCAGGGTCTTTCAGTTGCCCCAACACAACATTGGCCTAAGGGGACAGGAGGCAACCCAACTATCCAGCTATGGAGGTGCGGATTCCATCCGCTGTCTAGTTTTGGTTTATCAATTAATTAATCTTCTTTGCATTTTTCTTGCAGGATGGCTCCCGAAGTAGTAATGTGTGAAACAGTGAAAGACTCGCCGTACGACTACATGGCGGACATTTGGTCGTTTGGTAAGTCATTTGAAATCGTATTTTCATGGATTTGTAAATTGTTCTCTTATGAGACATGTCTTTTGTTGAGACTGTCTTTACTGAATTTTTGGGAAAATTATTACAGTATATGCTGTCTGATTCATGACACAACCTTGAAATTTTGTTATACTCAATGACATCACAATAATGCAGTACCCGTGCAAATCCTAGACAGTATCCTGTTCTCATTCTACATTTTACAAACTCTATATCAATTGCCTAATTTGAAGCACCTTACTCGTAAATACATCCTTATGTCAGATTTTAGTAAAGATGCGTTCAAATAAAAGATCCCACTCGTGGTGTCTTAAATGAAAACATTTTTTACTCATTGATTTCTCGCATCTCATCAGCTCAACAGCTGATCAGATTAGCATTGGTAGCGGCAAAAGCTTGCATTTGAGGGCGGCACTTTCCATACCTGGCCGTCAACACATATATTTTCCTTTTTTAAGTTCTTGTAATAAATCCCTACTCAGCTACCAGTGATCTAGTTTAGAGATCACTGATCCAAACATGATTTATAACATAAATCTATCAATGACTATTTTGAAGCGGGTCAGGGATTTGCCTTATTCTGTGTAGTCCCTCTGTTCAGTGAAACATTCTCTATGGGAGAAAGGTGAAAAATTCTTAGGGCTATTCCATTTAAAAACCTGGGGGTGGGGTGGTCAGGTTACATTTTTGACCCCCCTCATGCATCTAAAGTGAATTATTTTTGGCCCCCCATGCAAAAATGCAAATTTTTTACCCACCCCACATGCATCAAATAAAAATTTTATTATTACAATGCGTAAGCCTTTATGGAGCGATAATGCACCCCCGTACATCTAAAGCGATTTCTTTTGCATCCCACCATACATCTGAAGCAAATTTCCGCCGATCCCTACATCCATCTTACGAAAAATAAATCAACCTGACCCAGAGTCCGCAAAAAGTGATTTTGACACACAGGACATTCGGGCAGGTAGATTCTGAATTTCACCTGCCCGAATGAGGTCTTATCTGCCCGAAATTCCAATTCTAGTCATTTCAATCGGTGATCTGGAGTTGGTGTCACTGTGTCTTCATAATTAATATGAAGTTACCCCAAACCCAAATTGAGTATATTTATATTGCCCCATTGGTAAGGCTGATCTTGCCTAGATAACTGTATAACATTTCAAAAATGCTTGCATTGAACATAAGTTTGTAGCCATTGCTTGACCAGGTAGGGTTTATTTCATAATGATAATATTATATTTAATTAAAATCAATTTCATGTAATGCATGACAATAAATTCTTATCTATCTATCCCAAAGCAGTATTTGTGTGTTTACAATTCACTGGATTTCCAGAAAACCCGACTGGTCCCCTCACTTCCCTGCTAACATCTGTAACATGGCTGACTATTGCAACCTTGTAGGGCCTCAAATCTTATATACATGTAGACACTTGCTAATGCTGAGCATCGCTAATTGCAATGCTGAGGTATTGACACATCTTACAACAATTAATTGCAATCCAATTGAGCTCATTTGACACTTCTGTCACCAATTTGTATCATTGACGTTTGTCAATTGCACTGGAGATTTCAAAGGCCTCTGCTTACTGCTTCTGATTGCTGTATCAGCTCATTGACTCTCCAATAAACTATCGGACATTTGGGCAGGTAACCACTTTATTTTTGCCGGTCACACGCTATTTTTGCCGGTTTTGACCGGCAAACCGGCACTTTTCGCGGACTCTGACCTGACCACCCCCCTTCCAGGTTTTTAAATGGAATAGCCCTTATTCAAGGTCTTTGGTTATATCTATTTTGTTGTATATTCAGTGAAATCACTGAAATGTGAAATAAAGGCCCCCATTAAATATATGATATTTATATTTTTGACAAATTTGCAAAAATGTAGTTGCCTGAAATAAGGACATTGAATATACTGCAATTCCATAATCTATTTCGGACTGGAAAAGATCTAATTTTCAAAGCATAAAGATGGCGGAGCCAAGACAATGCACTGAATGCAGTGGCTTTGTCAAAATATTTGTAGTACTTTGTACTTTCTATTAATTAGCTGTCAATAAAATCCCACAGCTTGAGTTAATCTGGTTTTTTGCTGTAAGATTTTCATATTTTAAATGTCAAATATATAACAGATCTCCTGATTATTTTGTAAAATTTCATTAAATTTCAGTTAAAACATATAATAGCTATAATTAAAACTTGTGATTCAATGAAATATTTCGGGTAGTTTTTACTCTGTATTCTGCTGTTACTGCCTAATCACGCTAATTGACCTGTTGAATTATCTCTTAATCGTGATAATTGTTGTTATGAAAATACATACAGTGAAAGAAAGTATTAAATAGCACAGATAAACACAATACAATTTTAGAAATAGTTTTGGTCTAGACATTGCAAACTTTTCTTTGCTTTTTAAGTAAATTGATATTTAAAGTTGAAAGATGAACCTTATAGTTTGGACTTACATTGTGTTACTTGGGCATCATCACAATGTTAAAATTATTAAAACTAAGGTCGATTTATCCTATTGATAAGAATGTATATATATTTTTGAAACTTAAAAATGGTGTATGATCATTGGGAATGGTCCCTACTGTATTAGCAATTAGGAGCTGATTAGTATTGCAGAAAATAAATGGCTCAGAAAGGGGATTCCCCTATTACTCTTTTTATAAATAAAAGAAGATAAATTTGAGTGATGAGGGATTGGTATCTACTGAAGTATTCGAAGTGCATAGTTTTAGCCTGATTGTTTAAAGAACGTCTTCATATTTGTGGTACCCACTATAAAAAAAGGGAGTGTCCTGAGTTTTATCCCGATTTCCTATTGACAATGTGTTATCTCTAGTTCAAGAGCCATTGACCATATAAACTTTATTACATTGTTTCGCAAGTATAGGATATCAGTGAAATATATACAAATATATACAGAATATACATTTGATATAGCTTCCCGATCCCAGACAATTGCACATACTTTTCACTGTTCCGAGCACTGCTGAGGTCAAGAACTGCTGTGATTCTGTTTCGATTAAAGATGTTAATCTGCTAATTGTACATTTATTTATTTCTTTTGTTTGTATTGATTTAATTCAAGACAAAAAAAGGATTTGATAGATAAAATTTGTTGCACAACATCTCTTTGACAGTTAAAAGATAGCAGGATGGTGGAATAGTGGGGTTGACAAATCTCTCAATCCACCTGTAATTTCAAACAAATTAGAAAATGTTATCCTTTTGCTAAAGAAAAAGCTTTTCAAACCATGTTTTTCTCTCTGTTGAATCTCTGTCTATCTAATTTATCAATAGATCTGTAATAAAATACCTTATCTTAAATATATTTCTTTCTATCTAATTCATCATAGATCTAATAAAATTCCCTATCTAAAATATTTTTCTTTCTATAGTATGTGCCCAATCCATCTAGACTTTTTACACTTCTAGCAATACATGCATGTAATTATTGTGATCAAGATGATATTATACATCTAAGTATCAAGTTATTGAATGCATTAGTTATGGCTTTATAATGGTTGGAGATATAGGCGTGGGCTGATTTCCTTGTCTGGATAATCTGAACAAGATTATCTCACTGCTAATCCCCATATCCAACTAGATACTTTTCATACTATCATTAATTCATTATTCAATAGTCTGGGATAGTCATTCATAATGGGAAATATTAAACAATAGTCAGATTTATAATCGAGTCGAATAAAATGATAACTTCAGTGTTCTGTGGCCATGTTTTTATTGTCCATGAGTGATTTAATATGATGGCTCCTGTCTCTATACGTGCCAAGGGTGGGGGGGGGGGGTTAGCTGGGTCCTGGGTTTGATTCGCTCTCTGGGTGGGTCTCCTGGACTTTCTTGGCTTCAAATAAAAGCATTGAACTGCCCATTTAGTTTTGACAGCTTGAGCTCTCTTTGTCGGCTTTGAATAGGCCCACCAACAATTTAGTGGTGTTGGTCTGTCTCACAGCCTGGAAGAGAAAAGACCTTTCAGTGAATTGTTCTGATACCCCTACTTTGATATCACTATGCCATTGACTATGCTCGGGTGGTATATTTTGCCCAAGACTTTTTGAGATTCACAGATATTAACATAATGTTGAATTGAATTTCAATTTCAATTTTCAATTTCAATTTATTGACCACTAAAAACAAAGAAATACACGGTCATGATTCATAAAAACATTGTGGTAGGCTGAAATCTCTTAGAGATGTATGTGCCATTACCAATGAAAGAATAAAACAGCAATATAATGAAAACTTAGTTATTTGGTAATACAATGTAAAAATGAATAAATAGATAAACTTAATAACAGTATCTACACAATACCTATTTACAACACATACCATTCCAGGCACACTCCAAACTGTAAATAAGTAATAGTTATAAAATATACAATCATCATAAAATACATATTAATTGAAATTGATGTGTATTCTTTATTTGTTTCCAGGTGTCACGTTAATAGAGTTTGCCGAGATGGAACCCCCCAACCATGACATGCACCCGATGAGAGTTTTGATCAAAATCCAGAAGTCCGATCCCCCGACGTTAATCAGTCCGAGACGATGGTAAGCGTATGTTTCTCTTTTGATTTGAAAAAATGACAGATTTCTAAAAGCTGCAAACAAATGTTCAAAGTTTTAACCGGCAGTGATCTCTAGCTCTGTCATCTCATCAGGCTACACTCGTGAGTAGAGTGTCCCAAAAAAAGTCAAAGTCTGATATTCGTTAGGGCTAACCTCTAAATGTGTTCTATAGTCCCTCTCTGACTCCCATGTAAAATTTCAGCACATTTAAAGGTGTTTTACAAGTTGCTCAAGGGCCCCAAAGATAGATGGGGCTTTTTAAAACATTGATACCGATAATTTGTGAGCTATTAGCGAAAATAGCCATTTTCGCACACATTTATGAAAATTCAATGTTAAACCCCCAATCTATCTTTGTGGCTCTTGAGCAACATCTAAAACACCTTCAAATTAGCTGAAATTTTACATGAGAGTCAGAGAGGGGCTATAGAACACATTTAGAGGTTAGCCCCGATGAATTTCAGACTTTCACTTTTTTTTTAAACACCCTAGGGACTGTTCAGAATTTATGACTGGGGGGGCGGGGAGTGGGAGTTTTGCTGGAACTTCCCGTCAAAAATTGATACCCCCTTTGAGTTTCATGCGGATTTTTAGTACCCCACCCTTAGGTTTCACGCGTATTTTTAGTACCCCCCCCCTCGACTTACAAAGCAATACACACATATATACTGTTATAATACACAGCCATGCGTACAGATTCACGTCATTTGGCGGACTTTTGCGCGTAAAAAAGTCAGAATAAAATGAGTTAATACGTGTTTTTAAACATTTTTCTTTGTTAAAATTTCTTACCCCCCTTGGAAGTGTTGCCTAAAATTAATACCCCCCCTTGAAACATGTGTGAAAAGTTAGTACCCCCTAGGCCAAAACTCCCAACCCCCCCCCCCAGTCATAAATTCTGAACGGTCCCCGTAGTACTCGTGAGTGACTAGATCTGGCCTCGGAGGGCTGTATTTTCCATACCTGCTTTCTGTCTTGATTATCCTTCAACCACCGTGCTATTACCTTACCAGCTTGCTCAGAGTAAAAAGAATAGGATATTTTAACAAATATTAAATATTTGTAGAAATAAGTTGATTGATTGCTTTATTTTGATTATTTTACAGGTCGGCAGACTTTAATAACATATTAAAAAAATGTTTGGTAAAAGACCCGGAACAGAGACCTACGGCCTTAGAACTTGTATCGGTAAGTTGGAAAAGAATGGAGTAATATTCTTTTGAATGAATATACTAATTTGAGTGAGATCAATTAATAAATTTGAAGGAAATGACTTATCAACATCACTGCCTTAAGATCTGTCACTTTCAGCATGTTGTAATGTTTCATCCTTCTTATTGAAGATAATTCATTTGCAAAATTAAAAAATTCCTATATTTCATATTTACTTTTCAGCATCCATTCCTTGCAAATGCCATGGACAAGAAACCAATTTTGAATCTATTGAGTGAGGCGAAGGCCGAGGTGGAGGTTGAAGAGAAAGAATTGGATGACACGGAGGTCAAGGTCAGTATATAGGTCAAATTAAAATTAGGTCATGGGTGAAATGAAATAGAATTCGGTCAAATGTTAAGTAGAAGAGGGTTAAATGAAAGTGGTTCATGATCAATATTGACATATTTTGTCAGAATTGGGTCAATTTAGAAATGGGTAGAGTGAAATATGTCGCAAAGAAATAGGTCAAAGGTCAAACTACAATTAATCATGGAAGTAGGTCACAGATGGATCAGTCTAGGCCACACAAGGTCACTGTCTGGGTCCCAGTTTGGTTATGGATTTTAGGTTCTATATTTTTCTCACAGAGGGAGGGCATGTCTGTTGGTTAAGGAAGGTGGTGCCACCTGTAAGAGGATTCATGTTGAGAAAAGAAAGATAAAAGATCAAAGGTTAAATCGATAGGAAGAGTTGCATATTGTCCCGTAACATGAAGTTGATCTTAATTAAAAGCAATTTTAAAATCCTGTGAAAATTGTATTTATTGTGAGAAATCAACCATTTTTCCTGAAGTTCTACAGAAAAGGTAGCGAAATGTTTACAAAGTTTCCGGTCTTTTGTCACATAAAGGTAGAGCAGTTTCTGATTTGAATTTGAAAAGGAGATATTGTAATTCCTTAATAAGTGGAATTCTTAACAAAAGACTGTAGTGTAGTGTGTCCCAAAATAAAATTGCTGCTTATCCTTCTATGTCTTTTTCTCTCTCCTATGAGACCACACTATTTTCAATAAATGAAAACTAACTTAATTTAGAAGGTTTTATACAACCTCAATTTCTCTTTCAGCTTGATGACGATGACAGTCGCTCAGTGGACATGGAACAGTATGGCGGAGATAATGTTTCATTATCTAATTCATCTGGTAGTTCCGGGACTCCCAAGGTAAATACTTTATATATATTGGTTTTTTTGCTGTTTCGTTTTGTAAATATACACACTCTACATGATTTTATAATAGGTTTTTAGGTTAAACTTAATGGTGTTTTGTTTACTTAAGAATTCTCTCAACTAATCACAAAGTAATCTTTTTTTTCTTTTGCAAAATAGTATTTTTCAATCATTATTAACAGTGTGAAAAACAAATTAACTTATTTTTGGATTTTGCTGAATTTTTCAATTTTTTGTTCACAATCACTACTAATTGAAGTAATTAATGTAACATGATTTAAAATCTCTTACAATTCAATATTTCAAAATTTCGATTAGTTTTTCGAAATCTCTGATTTCGCTTAAAAATTTAGTAGGCCTACTTCCAAATTAATTTTTAAAGCTTCAAAATTGATGTAATATTTTTCAAAATTGATATTATTATTCTGAATTATCTAGTTTTTAGTTGTCCCATGCCTTACCCATTGTTTTGCCACGGACATATATTCAAATTGCTTCATCGCTTGTTAGATTTAAAAAAAAAACACAAACTATCTGATTTGGTTTTGAATTAGTTGCTTATTTAGATTTAAGACTTCTCAAGTTCTTTAAACTCCCTCAGAGCCCTCCCCTTTCTTAAAAGCAAAAAAAATATGTAAAAAGTTTCAATTCTGTTGCATTTTACTGTTGACACATAACATGTTGTTTTCACCTAACTACTGTTTTCTACACTGTGCTAAAAATCAACTGATTCTTTTGCTATGTTGTCACAATTCTACCACTAATCTGGGAATAATCACCATTTTAGAGAGTCTTGTTACTAGTAGGTATTTTGTAGATACTATAATTTCACCTGAATCATTATCCAAAATTTTTTAAAAGAAGAGTATGAGAATCACGCAAATTTTAATTTGAAGTTTGAGAAGAATATATATATGAGAATCACGCAAATTTTAATTTGAAGTTTATCTAAGTGGCAAATGGTCGGTGTTCAATAATTTAGCTCTTTGAAAAACTACTGGTGCAAGCTGATGTATATTCCTCAGGGAATTGAGAAATGTGTATGCTTGTCCAGGCCCGTCAACGGTGTTAATTATGACATCAGCCGATCTCAGACCAAGTCAGGAAAAAAAAAACATTACATCTTCATTTTATATACCAATGGCTAGTCCATGCTTCAAATGACTAAAAAAAATTATCTTAGGCTAAAACTTTTGCTAACAAGTGACCATGAAACTAACATTTTTATTTTTTGATATTTCTTCTGCTGACAAAACTTGTCAATTCATTTATTACCCCTCTGCGCACTGACCCTTCTGGTAGCCTTAAGACGTGAGCGCCCAATCATCCATCCATCTTTGTTTCGAGTCAAAATATCCGGCTAAAAATACCGCAATTTGGCTAAAGGTTTTTGGATTTGGCTAATGGTTTGGCTAAAACCTTCATAAAGCTAGGACTGGCCCTGTATACTATTCACCAGCCATTGTGAGGCTATACCAGTTCTTATATATCAGGAAAGTGAGAAGTTCAAAGATACTTGATCCTTTGAGAGCATGCTTCAGATTGTTTTGATAGAGTGTCGACCAAATCATTTCATGGTGCTTATTCCGAGATGTGGCCGTGTTTGCCCTTTGATTGGTGTGACTTCTTACGAGCATGAGTGAAATTTGTAGAGTGAGAGACAACAGAAAGGTTCCGTGGGTCGTCGTAAGTCGGGAACGAGCGAACGCTCTCAGGAATCGCCTCTTCCACCAGTGACTCCCTCTAGTGAGCAGAAAGAGCCTCCGAAGGAGAAGGTGACGACTCCTGGTGGTGGTGCTTCAGGCCAACCGTCGCCAGGACGACCGCCGTTTAAAAAACATTCCAAGGGCGAAGCTCCGAAACCCCCCGGCCCTAATGAAGCCCCTCCTGCCTACGAAGATGTGACGAAGCCAGATCCAAATAAGGCAAGGAGCCCAGAGCATGATAGCTTGACCTTTGACCCCAGTGAGGTCGCCCCAGAGGTCACTCACGGGGTCGCGGAAGGTCGTAGTTTGCCCAGTGTGCAGCCGGTGGAAGGTGTATCTAACTCTAACTCTGAATCTAAAACGGTGGTTGGTCTTAACGACTTTGACTCTGATACTACAGTAGCACCCTCTGCTGGCGTAGAACACAAATCTAACACAATTAGCAATATTCCTACAAGCACTAGTGATGGTAGAAACAGACTAACAAGTGATAGCCAAAACCAGGGTAACAGTAATGACATGCGATCAGAATTGGTGCCTGATGCAACTGCACCAACTTCTGAACCTAAATTGGTTGAGTCGGTACCAAGACCGATTTCTGATCACCCCGAAACATTATCCGTTGATGCCTGCCAAGTAATTAATGACCAGCAAGTGACGAACGAGCCAATAGACTCAGAAATTATCCCCGTGAAATGTGATAGTGCGATGTGTGAGTTGAAGCGTGATGATTTTAAACCTGGAAGTGTGCAAAGTGTGCTAGAAGATTCAGTATTTGCAAACAGCTCTGCCAACGAGGCCTTAATTGATAGAACT
This sequence comes from Platynereis dumerilii, assembly GCA_026936325.1. Taxonomy (NCBI): domain Eukaryota; kingdom Metazoa; phylum Annelida; class Polychaeta; order Phyllodocida; family Nereididae; genus Platynereis; species Platynereis dumerilii. Next base: position 33,601,014 of record JAPTHN010000005.1, read on the forward strand.
GTTGACTATTCGGTGTCAAAATCTGATGTGGATCAGGAGAGCAAGGATTTTACTAGTGATTTGAAAAATGCCGACATACAGGGTCTAGAAAATGTGATTTCAAGCGATGCAACAAACAGTGATCTTCCTTCCTTGGGTGTGCCAAAGAGTGAAGTTAAATCCGACGATATGTCTGATTCATCAGCAAGTAAAGATGTCCGTGCTCTCGTTAAGAAGATGGAGAAGAAAGCTAAAGACATTCCGACCAGTATTACGACAATTTCTACAAACAAACCAGAGCATTGCCAGGAGAAGACTGCTGTCAAACAAACCAAAGCAGTAGTGAAAGATACGGAGGAGATTCTGGATACTGTGAAGGAGGACGACAAGCCAGAATTGAGTAGAATCGAGGAGTTGGAAAAGATTGCGACTCTGCGGAGAAGCCAGAGTAGATCTGTGTCAAATTATGATGATGAGAAAGAGGAGACTCGGATAGAATTAAGCAGGATCGAAGAATTAGAAAGAATCTCAGAGTTAAGGAGGAATAAGCTAAAAGAATCAAGCTCAAATGATGATGATGCCTTTGAGGATAAAGTGGATAAGATTGAAACTAGTCGACTTGAGGAACTTGAAAGAATTGCCGAGTTACGAAGAAATAAGACCATGGAGTCTAGTTCTGAAGATCATTTAGATAAGGATAAGCAGGAAGCTGGTAGACTGGAGGAATTAGAGAAAATCGCAACTTTAAGGCGAAATAAACACAAGGAGCCAACTCCAAAGGATGATGTTGATATGAAAGAAACGATTGATCGTCAAGAAGAATTGCAGAAAATAGCGACATTGAGACGAAGCAAAAAGATTTCCATCTCTGAAGACTCGGAAACAGCTCCCGAAGTGAAAAGAGAGTCTGTCCGTCAAGAAGAATTACAAGAGATTGCGACGTTGCGCAGAATTAAACAGCAACAAAGCCAAGATGAGGTTGATACTGATGGAGACCAGAAGTTAGATCATGGTCGGCAAGAGGAGCTGCAAGAAATAGCTACTTTGAGACGAAAGAAGTCAAGTCACAGCACAGATGATATGAAGGATACAGATAGAGTGACTGATCCTGGTCGTCACGAAGAGTTGGAAAAGATCGCTACGTTGCGACGAAGCAAGAAGAGTAAAGCTTCTCCGCAGAAATCTGACGAGGTTCTTGTTAAACCTGGTTCTGATCGTCAGGAAGAATTGCAAGAAATCGCTACGTTGAGGAGGATTAAGCGAACGCAAAGCAAGGTGGATGATCAGGAAGATGTTTTTCCAGAAGATCAAAAGATAATCAGCACGAAGTTGGACTTGTGTGCGGACTTAGAAAGCTCCAAAGACCATCGCCAGTCGAGCGTCGGCGTCGCTAATGCTGTTGGCCTCTTCGAAGCGAAACTATCAGAAGTAATAACGACAGCTGCTGAAGCCAGAAAGGTTTGTTGTTATATCGGTCTAATTGAGTTTTGTCAGTATGGTCGGTCGTTAGGTGACGTTAGGATAACGTTCCTTTGGTTCTGTTCACATTTTCGTTAATGTTTCAATCTGTGATTTAAGGAATTTGATTCATTTACGGTAGTCGGTCATCTCGTAAAAAAGGTGTCAAACGGTAGATGGTCGTTTTGTAATAAATATTGTTTCAATGTTCGGGATTAAGGTCAAAATTGAAGTTTTCGTATTTGATGTTTCTGAATGACAGATTTGTAATGCTGATGATTCACATTATTTTTCGTTAAGAGTATAGAAATGCAAAGTTTAAACTCGGTGTCGATTTCACGGGTTGAATTCTCTAAATATAACTTAATTTTAGTGAAAATGATCGATTAGTTATTGGCTGTTTATAGCAGCTAGGTTGGTTGACACATCCGTTAACTTATTAAATGTACACTACCGTAGAGACTTTCAAAAAATATTAATTTTATATTCAGCATCATATATATGTATGTGCTTTTTATTGGAGAACTATTTACATATATCTAGAACTAACATAATATTTAATGAAGACTTTAATAGATACGTAAGGAATATCGTTATTACATATTCATTTATTGCTAAGTTCTACATCATATATAGATGCACTAACTTGAATATACCGACATATTACTCGCTAATCATTTTCTAAGCATAAGACAAGTCACATGTATTATGATACAAGACTAAGCGCAACAATGCTATTATTTACATTCCGGAACGTCGCATCACATCGTCACCATGGCTACGAGAAGTTACATAACACGACAAAACTCCAAAATTAACACAACTAGACTCGCCATTGCTGGCAGACCTTGCATGATTTGTATATTTGCTTGAATGCATGCTAGCTTGTATGAATGCTTGTCTTGAATTTTTTTGTCTTGATATTTGTCTAATTATTGTCTTATATTTGTCTTTTCTAACATTTTAATCGTTTCTCCAGTGTTTTTTGCAGTGTTCGAACCTATTTTGTGTGACATTGTCACTGATTCTATATGGATAGTTTCCTTGTTATCGATATTCCATGATTTTCCGTCAGTCTTGTTGTGGTTTTTAATGGAGGTGTGTATACACATCTCCATTTATGCAGTCAGATGACAAATGGAAGTTTTGGCGGGAAATTTGAAATTTGAGCATTTTCAGAATGTCTTTTGGGCCCTGTCTTGGCAATTTTGGTTGGAGATGTTTGGAGTCAAGAATGCACCTTAGCTTGATTATAGAGCAAGCATCTGGCATAGGAATGAACAGCAGGCATGTTGTTATTTGGACGTGACTTCGTTTTTATCTCGCTTGGATCCACTGCGGGCAGCATCACACATTTTGAATTGGCCACTGTGCCTAAACCATTGCACTTGTATATATGATATTTGGCACAGGAATGGGTCTTATATAATATATGTGTCTTTTGGTGTTCATATATAGGCACAGTTTACAGTTTTTATAAAATATTGGAAATTAAAAATAATAAATTTTTTTCCGTTTCCGGAGCAGAAGTCCGAAACGGTTGTACCTATGAACATTAAAATCTGCCATATTATGCGTTAAATACTCTTAATGTGCCTTTTTGGGCTCTAAATGCTCTTACAAAAATTAATAACAGCAAATTCAGCAAAAATGTTAAAAAACTTTTTTTTCAGTGATTCATGATTCAGTCAATTTTGGAGTTAGACCTCTGAATTTTTGCATTTAGATGTCTAAATTATTGCTCTTTAATTGACTTAACTCATTTGGAGGGTCATTCTTGTAAAATTTTCACAAAACCAAAAAACTGGGAAAAAAATTAGAATTTCTGATATTTTTCTCGAATTTTGGTTTCTCGCAAATTAATGGTAATTATTACTGGTAATAAATATATTGGTTAACTTCACCAAATATTATAGTTAAACATATTAAGAAGTAACTGTTATAGCCATACATAGTTTTAAAAAAAAAGTGTCAGAGCCCATGGGATGTCAGTGGAGATCAGTAATTGTTGTATCCAGTGTTCCATACTGAGACAACTGATTCTATTAGTGAATAGATTATGTGTAAGATTCCCAGTCTCCTTATCTCATTATCATACGATAGTCACCAAAATGTAGCTCTTTCCACAAAAAGGAAGTTGAGCTGCCTGGCGGATCACATTTCCATACATCAACTTGGCTCTAATTGGTCCAGAAATTGTCTATTCTCAACAAATGCCATAAGATCTTTTTTAAAAGGTGGTTCTGGGACAATAATACTTATTGTGCCTGTATTCCATACAGCAGAAATAGGATATCGGTTATGACGGCATCGGATATATATATATGTTAAAGGTATTTTTTAAAATTGAAAATATTGGATTTTAGTGTGATAAGTCAGTCCACTTTGAAGGTTTGTGCAACAGCATTTGGTCCAATTCTCTGCTTCTGTTTATTAGTTTTGCATGTCAGTGACATTGTAAACGAATATCATTAAGTCTTGGCCCATATTGCAAGTGTGATAGCATTTATAAAATGGAAGATATTTTACATTTTTGCCGGATTCGGGGGATGTGAACTTAGACAACACACCACCTCCATTTTGAACCCCTGGGTTCTTGTTCCTTTTTACATCCGTTTTCCATATCATTATAACACCAAAAAAGGATGTAACTCGGAAAAACTGTGACGTGGAAAATAAAAATGGAAAAAACATTATTTATATGTGAATAATGTGGTATATATACTTTGGTGTGGTACTTATTTGGTGAAGGCTTTTTATATGATACTAAACAGTTTATTTTCCATACTTATGAATAATATCTTGTGCTAACAAGTCGTACAATTTATATTTGTTTAATATTGTCTATTTTAAGGTATTACCCATTTTAACCTTACTTTCAGATGTGTTAACTAGTTTTATTGTTCTGCTATGTCGTTAAATATAAGAATGCGTTATAATATAAATTTAAAACATATATGCCGTTATTAAGTATTTTGTTCATTTGGTTACGATAGATTTTCATTTGAGATATTTTTGTCCATTTCTTGAGTAGAATATGGTCTGTAGGCCTATAGTTATGGATGAAATTTAATTTTCAGTGTTATCAAAATTGTAGTCTGGTCTTTTCGGCATGAATTCTAATTTACTGATATATCTCTATTTTATTATTTTCAAAAGTCTTTTTTTTATAGTACGTTTCTTTGAAGATGTTTTAATTTTGAACTTGTCGTTTTAAAGATGCCTGAGATTAGTCTGAAAATGTTGATGCCTGAGATTAGCCTGAAAATGTATGCCTAGAAATTTACAGGGTTTTTTTGCCATGAAATTTTTAAGATATTTTTTATCTAGATATGATATTGAATTCTTGTTTCATTATTAGGTCTTGCCTCATAGTCTCATTATGTCTTGTGCTGTTGTATTGTTAAATATTAGAACTGCGGAGTCTATCTAATATCATTCATGCATTCCAAAATATTCAAAGTTAGAACAATACAGATAACAAGTACATGTAGTTACAACAATTCTAATCATGCAGCCAATTTTATAGCTTTTGCTACGCCGTTCATTCAATCAAGTAAGGTGGCAATAAACAAAAATATTTTCAATTTTTCTCATCATTTTGAAATTAGTATTACCCGTCGTTCATAGATTAGGAAAGATAAATTAAACAGTACTAAGGAAGAGTTTTGATTGAATATATCTGTATAGCAGAATAATGAACAATCTGTGTCATAGAAATTCACTGTCGGGGTATTAGAGAAATAGGAAACATCGATGATTCAATCAAGATTAGGGTTTTGTTTATCATGTCGTTTATCTTCAAAGTGAATTATTTTCACTAAAATTTCATGAAACATCTAATTTAACTTTTTCATATCTTTGTTTCTCAACAGGCTAAGTCAGAAAGTCCACGCCCCAAGGAAAAGACGCCGGATAAGATAGTGCTGCCACCTGTGGGACCTGCTGCATCTTCACCGACGCCACCTAGGTCACCGAAATCTCCAAAATCCCCGAAAGCAGAAACTCCTAAAAAGGTTGCCCCCTCTCCCCCTCCCCCCAAGAAGGTTGAACCGGCAACCCCGCCAGCGACCCAAGTACCGAAGGAGAAGACTCCGCCCCCTAGTGTGGTGGTGACACCTGTTGCCGATAAAGAGAAGGAAAAGGAGAAGAATAACGAGGAACTGATAACTAATCTCTATGACGACATGTGTTTGGATGTAAGTTTGAATTTTAAGTTTTTATTGGTGCTTCTGATGGGCAGTGACCTCATTGCCTTGTCTTCCTCCTGTCTTAATTAGGCCACACATAATTGATCTTTAGCTTCTCGGATCCTCTCAAGGCAGATTTTCTAGGGTCGGTCGGTAGGACAAAAAAAATTTTTTTTATAATGTCAAAAAAAAAATTTTTTTTTTCAATTTTTTTTATCCATCGGCAGGAAATCTATTGTGTCGGCGGGTCCGCGAAGCTAAGAATCAATTATGTGTGGCCTTAGCCTACCAAGTGCATAAATACAGGATGTAAACTGTAAAGCCCCAGTCATCCATCTATCCATCTGATAGGCAGTGATGGCAATTGCACATGGGTACTGATAGGTGATAAGAGATCGCATGAATGGTCATGCTTTTCACTAACACAAAAAAAATGCAAATAAAAAGACAAAGACTACCAAGCAAAATTATGATCTTTCATGCGAACAATATCTGAGTCTTGAGTCTTATTTTTTCGGGGCCAAGAAATGAAAATTCTTTTTCAGTCCCAGTTGGTGATATCCATCTTTTCATGAGAGAGATGTTTGTGAAATTCTCAGCGTTATCAGCAGATCAGTAAAGATGGTTTGTAGGTTTTGAGGGAAAATTTACAACTTGATGTTTCTTGTCTTTTTGTGAAACTTGGTACACCAATAAAGTAGCTAGTAGCATCCGTGGGGCATAGTTGGTATAGTTCTTGGTTGGCGTTATCTTGGCCTGCTCTTCCACATGTTTTGGGTTCAAACCTGGGTTGTTCAGGTGAGGAAAAATCTATTTGTAAATCGGCCTGAGCAAGAAAAATCGGTTTGATTTCTTTTTGGATAAGATATTTCCCAAGTAGGCATCTATATTTATATAAGATTCACTTCTTTTTCCTCCCATCTGATTTTGCATTGCTTTGCTCCTGGATAAAATAGCCACCTGTATTAAACAGTTCACATCTCCTGACTGACCCACTGGTCAATGAAATTAGGTGTATGAAAAATGCAGAATTGCTAGGATTAGGGACAATGCTATATTTTTGCAAATAAAGATCAATATGCATTATATAGCTGACTATTAGTTGTTGTTGCACATCATATTTGCCATTTTTCGTTCTATATAGAATGTTTTGCATGCCTGGACTTGTAAAAAATGTTTAGATATTAAATTTCGGATTTACACCAATTAAAGATGGAAGTCATTAGATATGCAGAAAGTCCCATCTACTGGGAGGTTGAAAGTGTAATGTTTTGTTATTTATTTGTTTGTTGATTATCTTTCTTGCTTATTATACAAAACATCAAGTGTATTTATCAAGTAATATAGCATTGAGCATGTTGAGTATGGTATAGTTTATCATATGGTCAGTAATTTTCTTGTCAAGAGTGGTAATTCACCTAATGTCTTCAAAGTATGTCAAACTAATTTCAACATCTGATTATACATGTACCTCCGTAAACTTATATGACTAATATTCAGAAAAATGTTGGTTGACAAGTAGTTGTTATGATTACAAAACCCTTTAAATAGTAAATATGTAAAAATATTTATAGATATTATGCATCTTCAGGTCTTACAGCTGTTCAGTTATTTTCTTTTCTGTGGATAAACGTTACATTTTTACTACACTTTAGGAAATTCCTGTTGTTTGCCATAATTTGGACATAGTCACTTTGATAGCCAAGTACTTTTTTTTTGTTTTTTGTTTTTGGTGCATTTCAAGATGTGAAAACGTTTTGGACAGTTTTAGTCTTGACCACAGTCACAAGACAGAAAATGAAGTGTGTTAGAAATTTTACCCGGATAATATGTTTAATATTTTGTATCTAATTGGTACTCAGTTTCTGGAAGTCATTATTGTTATGTTAGTGGACAAATTTGAAGTGGAAGATTCATCATGGATATCACAAAAATGTGTCTTTCGGAAGAACTGGTGAATTATTTTCTTTACTTTAGTTACTGTAGTGGAAAGTTTGGAAACAGAGTTCCCATTCTAACTTGAAGTCTGAGAAAACTTGGAAGATAGATCTGCAGTTTTCTAGTCTAGAAAAGTTGGGAATTTAAGAAACATTTCTTGGATGCTAACCTCTGAGACTCTAGTTTGATTTCTGACCTGGCCAACCCATGTCAAATGGATGTGTCATCTCAGAAATAATTAGTGTCTTACACCGCTATGTTATTGGGATCCAAAAACAGAATAATTAGGATTGTGGAGGCCCACCAAAGTCCATTGGTCACTCCCGAGTGCACTTGCCTCATTAGTACCCCGCTGGCTATGTAATAGCCTGCGGGGTACTGCAGTCCTCAACGTGACGGGTAGCTGGGGATTCGTCAAGCATAACTCACTTTTGTGTTGCTCATATTTCATTCAAATTTTGCCTGTTATCTTATTTTGTCATGCAGATGGGAATGACAAGTTTCCAGGCATTTCTAGCAATTAGATGTGCGTAATTCCATGTTAGTTCAATAAATTTCAGGAAATTTTTCCGCTTGACCCCCTTAGATTCGTCTCAAACATTTCTCAAACTAGCCTTTAGTAGTGTAATAGATGTGTGAATAGTTTTAGCTCTATATCTTGAACAGTTTAGTTTAGAAATATTTTCAAAACAGACTGTTTTTATGGCTTTTTTGTCATATGAAAGTCGCTTTTCAAATGTTAATATTTGGGATTTCATGAAAGATACGACCTTGATTGTTTCCAGACATGATATCTGGGGTCCAGGAAGTGGCTTTGAATACCTTTAATGGGTATCTGTCATCTTGATTTATCTTTGCAGGCATTCCAAAAGACTCTTCCATTTGGCGTAAATTATTGATGCAACTTTTTCAATCAGCTAAAACTCTAGAACTGCATTATCTACAAACTTTTTATCTTGACTTTTTAATCTACTGTAGTAGTAAACCTAGTATGGTAAGGACTGGTCATATGAATTAATAGTTTTGGTAAGAAAGTTCATCAAATTTGGGAAAAAATGCTATTTCACAGATTATCAAGCTAAAACGCCAAAATATGATGCCATTTACCAATGTGAAACCAATGCCCTTTTCAAGTGTTTATTAATGCTCATTTTTCTTTGCAAACAATACTGGATTTTATGACTTTTGTATGCATGTAACAGAATCCGAATGGTCTCAATGGCTTCACACAGAGCCAGCGGGGTTTACGTGCTTGCACGGTATTTTTCATTACTGTAGTCCCTGCCTGCCCTATTAAGTCTCATCAGTGCAATAATACAGGACATGAAGCTCCATCCCTCTCATCCGTATACTGTCTAACTGTTTAACTTAGTCATTGCTCCTTATATTACTAAATTGAAAATATTCTTATATTGAAAATATCCTAGATTGAAAAAGTTCTTTGATTGAAAAATTAATAAAATTGAAGAAAATATCTCATTCTTATTATCTTCTACTTCCAGGTAATGCACTCGGAAACAGAGCAGCCCAGCATTCCAGGGGTGGTCCTAGAGGCCATAAACGAAATCATCCGCGATCTGGAAGTGGGAGATGAAGAGGAAGAGCAGGAGAGTTCCATGGAGATCGGGGAAGATGAGGAGGAGAAGAGGAACAGTCAGGAAATCACCATCAACGGACGACCCGTGCCCCCTATGGAGGTATGTCATGCTGAGATGTTTGATTAGTTAGGCCACACATAATTGATTCTTAGTTTTTCGGACCCGCCGACACAATAGATTTCCTGCAGATGAAAAAAAATTATAATGAATTTTTTTTTTGACATTATAAAAAAAAAATTTCACCTTTTTTTTGTCCGACCGACCGACCCTAGAAAAAGTGCCTTGAGAGGATCCGACAAGCTAAAGATCTATTATGTGTGGCCTTATCTTGCTATTTTTTTTTGGGAGGAGAGATCGAATATTATTTGAATGTAACCATCCATAGACTTTTAAACCTATTTTATGAGTATTGATAAGTGATTTCTCAGTTGTTACTGCACCCTGTACCAAGTACGTAAATATGGGACGTAATGCCCCAATCATCCATCCATCCATCCATCTCAGTTGTTTCTGATGTTCAGAATGAATTTCTACTTATTTTTCCATGAACATGAATAACCGATTCTTTTAGAAGATTATATGTTTTGATATCAGCATGCAAAAACATAAAGCTGGCTCTTCATTCTTATGCAGATTACAACTATCTCCTTCTTAGTAAAGTTTTGAGTTTTAAATAGGAATAAAATGTTCCCGGGAAAATGTTATTCGAATGATGAAAGTATTAATAAGGCAAGTGTCCCAGACTGTAGTTGTCAGTAAAGTCAAAGATGAAATTGACTGAAACCATTGATGAATAATTTTGAGATATTTTTTTGTAAAATCTACATACAATAGACTTCAATTTTATAATTAAACTAATTTGTTTGACATATTTTGTGTATAATTTCAGGGAGTGGTGATAAACGGCCATGCGACCTCCCCGAAGGAGAACGGCCCTGCTCAACCAACAAGAAACAGAGCGGAGCCTAAATCTCTGGATATCCACAAGACAAATGAACAGAACAGGGTGAGAAATCTAACATGTATTTCAAATTATTGATAAATAATTACATACCAATAAGAAATTATGATTTGGAAAATCTTACATGTAAAGTTATACCAGCTCATTCAGCGACGCCAGACTCGTGTGAGCACTGTCCAATGCCCCTCCTATGGTAAAAATTAATTTTTGTGAAATGTTTCTGACGTTTTAAAAATGTAATTAAATCTAGACTAATGCAATAGTAGTTTTCTTTGTTGATTATGTTACTATTTAATTTTTGGAATCTGGGGAAAAAAATGGGAGTACTTTACTTTTTTAATAGGAACTTTTGGATATTGTCAAATTTTTGTTCGAATTTCGTCTGTTCTAAAATCAGTTTGGTCCAAAGTAGCAGAGATAGTCATGCGCAGCATCATTCTGAAGACCTGTGTTAATTTTCAACCTACCAAAAGCTGATTGGCCATGTGTCTGATCAAGGGTCCATGTCTGTGATTCAAATCAGCATTGTAGAAGACAGACATGGATGCGGGATCAGACATATGGATAGCCAGCTGAAAATACAGAACACACCCTAAGTCCAATTCAATATATTGTCATCTATCTTTGCCCGCAGAATGTATCACCTGCAGTAGACAACCGAGGCAAGCCGCCCAGCACACCAGTGACGCCCACGACGCCCAGTTCAATAATCAGCCAAGACGACAGCATCCGGAGGTCCACGAGTAAGGACTCATCGCACAGCGAGACCACTGGCACAATGGGACGACAGGTGGGTGGAGTTCAAAATGAACAGTTTTCCCATAGCTTCCTTAGATTCTTGCCAGTAGGCGACAAATCACAAGTGGTAGGCCTATACTTCAGTTCAGTTGGCGGAGGACACCCAGCTCTTGCCGGGTTGTGTGGGCCTGTGTTGGACGGCTGTTTTGGTCGTCCTTGCCTCAATGCAGTGTCTTTCGACTGTCCTAATTAGCCTACCAAGTGCACCAATACAGTGCGTAAAGCCCCAGTTATCCATCCATTGTTGGGTAATAGGTTACCTACCATTGTTTCCGATTGGTAACTTTAAGTCTATAAATGAGTTCCCTTTACTCAACATGAGCCCCAGTTTATCAACCAGGCATGTCCGACTGTTAGCTTGGATGTAAGACCAGGCATTTAAATGAGGCTTGGCCAAATGTTTTAGTCAAAAATAGGATTATTTAGAAGAAGTGTGTCTTGAACATTTCAGCACTATCCCTCTCGAACCATCCACAATTATTTCGGGGCTCGCATTACGCATATGTTCATTTAAAGACTCTTGACTTGAATGACACAGTTTACTTGAGCAATCATTACCAAAAAACATCCTCAGTGTTCTAGGACAGCACAATCTTATGTCCATACTGATGTTATAACTATCAGAGTCCTCTGGTGTAAATGTATAACATTTTGGAACAAAAGTGATGATCACATGTATAATATTGTATAGGCCTAAAATCTGTGCACCAATGTGTATTGATTTTCTTCATTCGGCCTATTTGCTTGTATATGTCCCTTGATATACATTGCATTGAAATATTTGAAAAGATGCACTGCATTTGCCATGTTTTTCAATATCCATTTGAAGTTAGGAGGAAAACATACTTTCGTGGCAAAATCCACAAGTGAATTTGCATCAAATTAATTTCGTTCCACACACTGACAATGTTTTCAACTTTCGCCATACCTAAGATGGTGCGCTTTAAGGTATATTGTACTGCAATATTGTGGTGTCTTTTCTAAGAGTACTGTAACAATTTATATTATGAATTTTTCAATGAGGTTGAATCTATAGGCTGTGTATTTTTCTCAAATTGTGTCAAAAAAGCTTGATGTCTCCAAAATACTATCTCCTGTAATGTTACAATTGTTTTAATAATTGTATGGGGTTAATATTTATTGATGTGCTGCCAACATTTGCTTTTTAGTTTTTCCTATGGGAGTATTTTCATCATTCGTCAATCATACATATTCAACTCGAACACTATGATGAATTTGTTTTGATTTAAAAATAAATTGGCTTCTAAATAAACGTGGTTTCAGACTTTCCAGTTCTGAACAGCATGTATTAAGAAAATTTCAGGGATGAGTGTGAATGCATATTGTGAATTGAAAATTGTTATGTTTCAGGAAAACAACAAGAGCCACTACAGGACAATGACAAAGACGAGAAAATATGTGAGAGATGACGGACAGGTTGTCACGACGACATCAACAAAAATAGTTATGACAGGAGAGGAGAATAAGAGTCGGGAAGAGTACGAGATGAGGTAGGAATGTTTTTGGCTTCTCTTGCAGTTTCCGATTAAATGTTGAAGTTAGACATTTCAAAGACTCTAAGACTCAATTGGGGCTCGTATGAATTGTTTTCATCAGCACAGTGGTCCCTGCATCAAAAGACCCAAGCTGTCTTAGAAACAGGGTTTGTGCCAAACCTTGAAAAGCCTAAATTTGGTTTCTCAAATTCAAGGCCTTGGAAAGCCTTGAAAAAGGCCTGGAATATCCTGGAATTTAGTTACTATAAAAAATAAATTCACAAGTGAATATTTGCAGATTTATTGTGACAGTCAGCCAGTAAAAACATTTTGATGCTTAGAAAAAAAATTACTGTTTGTTGTTTTTGTATCAGTTTGCAAAAAGATTGGCCTTGATTTTGGGAAAATTCAGTCTGGAAAAGCCTGGAATTTGGTTTCAAAAATCCTACAGACACCCTGTAGAAAATTAGCAGGACCGAAGTTCAATTTCTGGCCTGGGCAATTTTGATGTTTCATTCCATGCCTAAGCAGCCTTTACTGTATGTATAATTGTAAATGAGCCCTCTAATAGGTGCAAAAATATAGGATATAAAGCTCTTTCTCCATCGCTCACTCAGTGTTTGACCTACAAACCATAATAGCTTAAAAAAAAGAAAAAGGGCCAAACTGCCAATATAGGTACAACCTGTCGCATGTAGCCCTTAACAGGACCGTGGACATAGAAGTTTGTGCCTGGTGTGCCGTCCTGTCATTGACCTTTATTAAAAAGAAAAACAACACAATTTCCATGGCAACTACTGTCCAGGGTATCTTGTCGCCGTGGCAACAGCTGACACCTAGTGACAGTCACTCTGTTATGTTCTGTGTTCGTGTCAGTCTCTAATTTGTTTATATAGTTCGATGTTAGGGTTAGTTGGAACTTCTCATGCCTAGTGTTAGCCTGTGTACTTCGATATTCTTGGCTGCATCATTAAAATGTTTCATTGTTTTAATTTTAAGACTTTAGTGATTCCAGAATGTGTTATTGGTAGACCTTTTAAAAGCTTTGTCTTCTTTGGTCGGTGTCGTTCAGATGAGATGTAGAATTGTTGGTCCCTTATATCAATATGAGCTCCATGGTCATTTATGACCTTAGGCATGAACTGAGTGACGTCACAATCCCTTTCTCAATCAGTCACGTGACTTTGATTGTTTTTTCGACCAATCAGGTCCAGGAAAGCGGTACTCCCTATTTGTTTGTTGATATCTCGGACTGGAACTAGTTGGCTTAATCCCTGTCTATGCGTGGCAAGTAAAAGACAAAATATATGGGGGAGTAGCCAGAACATGTCTTGAAGGACAGCACTATCAACACCTGGTGCTAAACTCTCACCAGTCCTCTGGTTCAATTCCTGGTCTAGGCAACCCCCAAAAAATATGTAATAGGCCTATGTGCAAGTCTCTAGTGGAATTCAAATCTATTTTTGAAGCACTCATAAATGAAAAATAACTTTCGAACCAAGAGCTGATTTGATATAGATATTCGGCACTTGCCTTCTTCATCTTGTATGTCATGATGACATTAGACCAACTCCATGATGTCACAAACAGAACAATCAAGTGCCCAATCAACTATCAAGTGCACAACAACAATGATTAGGTGATCAATTTTATGATAACCACCATCATCGATTTGATGAATATGATCCATTGCTCTGATGTGTTGAACAATAACACCCTGAGGGAGTGTTCAAATATGCCTGGGAGGCGTATAACAGCAAATTACGGCTAGAAGTGAGTTTGTTACGCCATGATACTTGTGACTGTAGCGTCACAGGTGCTCCACCCTCAGGGCATAAAGGTCATGCCAGTTAGTTATGACGTATTGTGACGAACAGAGATTGGAAATATTAGGTCACTGACCTGAATGTTTCTTAATATGGCAAGTGCTCAGTGGTTCAGTGGGCCAGATTGGGTTGTTGTCTGGTTCCTACATATTGGGGACTCCCTCTCTCATCACATCTGTCAACCCTCCTAAGCAGCCGGGGGGTGGGTTGGTCTAGTGGTAGCGTGCTGGGCTGCCAATCGCTGGGTCCAGGGTTCAAATCCAGCTCTTTCCGGGTCACCTGGGCCTATGTTGGATGGCTGTTTCAATCATCCTTCACCTCATTGCTGTGTCTTCCTCCTGTCCAAATTAGCCTACCAAGTGCATAAATGGAGGACGTGAAGCGCAAGTCATCCATCCATTCATCTTAGAACGGCTAGAATTGGTCTTAGAGACTGCACAATCAGTGTTTACCAATCAGGTGCTGATGAGACGTAAAAAACAAACACACTCACTCACTTTACATTCTATCTTTTGTATAAATCTTGTGATGCCTGATTCTCTCAACTGAGGGCAGAACTTTTCTTCCGTGACGTAAGTGGGAAATGTTTTTTTTCCAACATGATCAACATGTCCTACTGCATGTAGACTCGCCTGCAGTTAATGTGTCAAACATGCTAGTCCCTGCGATGACAACATTTACAGAAAAAGTGTTTAAAAAATAACACAACAGTTCCAAAGAAAAATGTTGAAAAACAGTGCTACGATTCCAGTTATTTGCTAATATGTACAGAGGAAGTCTTGTCACACCGGATAATACCAAACCATTAGAATTGGACATTAATTTGGTCATTGCAGGTCAAGAGAGATTGATGCCGAACGATGTAACAGGTGGTGCATGACCTTGAGTTTGACCTTGGTGTTGTATGTATTTTGCCTATAGGTGGCGTTGTTGTTGTTGTTTGGAACACATAGGTGGCGCTAGCAGAGCCTAGAGGAATAGGAAAGGTCCCAATGAGGCCTAGGTCCATGCCTGCTGTTGTGTTTATATATATTATAGCAGAAGGATTGACTAGAAGGACTGTAGCTAATACTCTCATAAGGGATGATGTCCGTATCTTGATTACAGTGATTTAAAAGCATTTTCGAATACATGTTTTTGGATAATTTTTGGGATTTTAGGACATTGAGATCACTGATGATGAACTTATCTTCATGGCACATTTTCATGGCACACTGAGTTTCTCTTTACCAACCTTCGGATTATGCGGGGAATAACAGTTTTTTGTTAATTCAGCATTTTTCTGGATGATTCGGAAAAGTGCTCCACATCCACATTGTTTTGCTCCCGTCTGCTGATGTGGCGTAAAACACAAACTCACTCACTTCTTGGAAAGCCCAGTAAATCATTTTCATGACGACACACAGTATAGATAAGGATCAGCTTGCGATTACTTGGCATTCCATCACCTATGATTCAGGGATTTATTTGGAACTGGCGTGCACGGTCAGATGTAGTTGAGCATCCTGACCCTCATGTCATGATACTGATGATGTTGCTGTTAATTTCGTAAAAGACACAAATTTTGCAGTTTGTGATGGAATCATTCTTCAATTCTCTCTGCTTCAGCCTTCTGTTTTAGAAGATAATCATTCAGATTACAGGTCTTCTATTTGAAAGAGTTTTCCAGTCCCATTGTAAGTGAATTTGGAAGAGAAGTATTCCAATTACAAGTCTTCTGTTTGGAAGAGAAAAATTTGGATTACAGTTCTTATATTTGGAAAAGAACTATTCGTGTTTCAAGTCGTTTACTGTTTAAGTGGGATACTTTCCAGTTTCAACAACACCGACATCCAAATCACTGGTAATTTATGTGACTGGCAATTACTGATGACAGTCAAAACTGTTAATTACACGTCTGTAATTGGGTCAAGAGTGTGACTGTGCCTACTGTGTGTCCACTAGTCAATTTTATCGTCGAAACACATGTGGCGCCACTAGTTATGCACCTTCTCCGTGATGGAACACATGTGACTAAAGATATACGCTCGTATACAATGGCATAACTAGAATACTTTATATACAAACACGATATGTCATCATACGACATGTCATCAGACTCATCATGTTATTGACATTGGTAATTGTCATAAACGAGACATTCTATTGTTGTCTGCATACGTCTGGGAATTTGGAAAAAGTATGACAGACAGTCTGTTTGTTGAAGGTGTCTGCTTGATTTAGATAGACCGATTGGATAATAGTCATCGTTTGGAATGTCTGTGATTTTTATGATGATTACAAGTCTCTGCATGGCACATTTTTGGCGTGGCTATGAATTTTTAAAAGAAATACAACAACATTTTATTGATGTAGAACATTAGTTCGATATGTTTGGAGGAATACATTCTTGGATGTCTTTGTAATCATATGTATTTTGTTAGAAGCTGTCAAATTCTTAAGGAAATAATCTTCATCAACTGTATGGTGGACTTATCAGAAGTGTTTGACAACTGCCACAAATGTTGAAGACAATACTCGTTGGAACTTTAAATATGCGTTATCGTTGTGAAAAAAAAAATTTGTGATGTCAGTTTTGCCATGTTTTTGAAGTAAAAGGCATGCTGCTAACTAACTATAAGAGCAACACTAAATCTTCAGTAATCTATCAATGTTTCAAAATATCTATCTCTCAAGTCAGCCTTTGTCAAATACTTTGTGAAGGTCAAAATAACCACACAAAAAATCAAATTTCATTGGTCTAATAGTCCATAATACTGATAATAGACCAATCAACCCAACCTGACAGTCATTAATTAATTACCTGGATTTTATGACGGTTCATTGGCGAAGGACCAGAACACCATTAAGGAATGTTTTTGGATCAATCTGATGTTTGGATTACAATTTAACGGGATAATGCTCATTAAATGCCAATGTTCTCTGCCAGAGATTGTTGTTAGTTAACTGTTTTATGTGTGTTTGTGTTACATTGTCAGATTATGAATGACAGTAATTAGCGATTTCGCTTTAATTGGTTTTTTGCTTACAAGTGTTTGGAGAGATTTGATTTGATTGAGCTGGTGAGAGACATAGCATACCGATGATGTGTAGTTTGACACACTTTGACTATATGGGAAGTGGACTGGGAGAGTATAATGAGATTTTTACTTGTTTTGGACTTATCTTGAAACTCTGACAACCACAGAGCTGAGACCTCACTGACTTTTTACCCAATTGACTGTTGGATCTTGGACACCATCTTTTTATCTCTAGTTTTGGATTTACAAATAGCTGACTCAACACTGGTACTACATTTTGTGAGATCAAACAGGCTAACTCTCTCTTTTGCGGGATATTAGTACAATTTTATTGTATTTTCATTATATTTGGAAGTCTTTTTGACAGTTTTGGAAATTGCTATTTGAATAACTTCTAGTTTTCCACCGACATCTGGTTTGCAGGATGACAGACATTTAAATTGTGATGTGTTTGAGGATTTATCTTCTATATTAACATCACAGTTCCATGTGACTTGAACTGACATTTCCAAGATGTCCTCGAGTGATTGTAGTCCCAGGATTGAAGCAAGGACTAACTACAGCAGGATGAAATTTCCTGCGAGGCATGATATTATCCGAGGGGCAGGGATACACCCCCCTCCGAGGATGGGAATCGGACCTTACCCTACTTTTGTGCGATCGGGGCATTCCAGGATGTCTCAACAGTCTTTTCACAGTAATAACTACCATTCAAATAATCACCATAGTAACCACCATTTAAGTAATCACCATAGAAACCACCATTCAAGTAATCACCATAATAATCTCCATTCAAATAACTACAGTTCAAACAATCACCGGATTTCAAGAGCTTCAAGGGCATCTCATGTTTCTCATAATTCCCACACGACCCCACACCCGCCTAATTCCCGCCAAACCCACATCACGCGGGTGAACCCGCTGAGACATGCCGTGTCAGCTTGGAGTCTTGGTTCTGACGGGAAAGATTCCATCGATAAGAACAGTTTGAATTCAAGCAGTCCCACTACTAGCGCCACCGGTGGTACAATATGGAACTACCGCCCTGGTACGGCTGAGTTTGACACTTTCGGGGCGTCAGACGAAGCCCTAGATGAACTTGTTGAGTGCCTGGATCGCAAGGTCAAGGAAGCGTATAGTCTCAATGCGATCGATAGAATCGGAAGATCTGCTCCCAATACCCCACAAACATTCCGAACTGCCGCTCATAGAAATATGCGGAGTCGCAAATGTCATCGGAGTGCTTCTGTCCCAACCATCGACAGGGAAACTGTCCGGAGACGTTTTCCAAACAATCTTGCGATGGCTATGGAGTTGTACCATAACATGTATGCTTTTGGGTGAGTCTTAAAGGTTGACAGCTATGTGAATTTATGTTTTGATCTGTTGTACCATTCAAATAGGTTTGTAACTTGGGGTATTTATAGTGCAGGCCTCCAAGTCAAGTTCTTACCACCAATAATGTTTTGATGGGGGAGATGCATGAAATTTATGAATGCTTTGCGTAGTTAAGGGAGTGTACGAACCAGTGATGTAGTCGAGGCCAGGACATCCGAGACCGAGACTGAGGCATGAGTCTCCGAGAACGAGGCGATGCCAAGGCCATCAAAACGTAGCTTTGAGGCTGGCCTTGAGGCCGACGCCAGCCCTGAGGCCTCTATCACTGGCCCAAAGTCACCCAAGACTGTGGCATGGCCAAGGATTTGGCATCCGAAACCGAGCCAAGGCCGAGGCCATCAAAATATGACCCCAAGGCTGGCCTCGAAGCTGCCTCGAGACCTCCAAAACTGTACAGTGTACAAGGGTCCCTAAAAACAGGTAGTGTGTATAATGTCTGGTCTTAATAGTGACTATGATTATCATGAGCAATGGATAAGTCTTTGGCGAGTCCATCTCTCTGTCTTACGGCGAAGGGGGGGGGGGAAGGGTTGCCTGGGCTGGTCTAACGGTAGCTTGCTGGGCTGCCAATTGCTGGGTCCAGGGTTCGAATCCAGCTCTTGCCGGGTCACCTTGGCCTATGTTGGACGGCTGTTTCAATCATCCTTTGCCTCATTGCCGTGTCCTCTTTCTGTACTAATTAGCCTACCAAGTGCAAAAACACAGGACGCAAAGCTGCAATCATCCATCCATCATCAATATTTATCAAGTAATCTAATAGGTTTCTTTCTATAGTCCCATAAAGTACTCAAATATATGGCTTGTTGTAATTAGTGACACAATAATCGAATATATATCAGATTGGTTGAGGAATCTGAAATGTCAACCTGTCATAATTCACTGCTGAACATTCCTTCAATCATATTAACAGTCAGACATGTCGATTTTATTTACATATTTACTAAACCAGATGTTAAAAAACAAACATTAACATACCTACTTAGTTAGGCCTAGTTTGGATTAATACACAGTATCACAGCTTAAGATTAACTAATTGTCTCGTCTCCTAATTGTGACTAATTGCCCGATGAACATCTAAAGAATTTCGGGTCATACCAACCATCATGAGATGATCATATAATGCACGTGTTGCACTGACCCCGAATTCTTGTGACATGTAACATGTAATTCGCGTGTAACACATCAGCCATTAGCATGAGTATCGGTGATATACCAGCAGCGTGGACCATTTGCTAAGATACTTACGTACAGGGTTGGTCGTAGTGGAAGTCCTGAGTTTGAATCCAGAATCAGAAATTGGAGAGCATCATGAGCGAAATCTTTATTCTGATTTTCTGGACCTCTTTTCTTTGAATTCAAATTTAAAGAATGACCAAGGGCCCATGCTTCATTATCTGCCCATAGCATGCCAAATTTCCTGTTTTTCAAAATTAAATGTTGTTAATGATATATTTCGGAAGCAAAACTGTTGCACAATTTTCATTAAACTTTCTTTTTTGGTTGATAGATAAATACCGTACAAAATATCACTGAGCACAAAATCCCTCACATGGGGTAAATGTGTAACATGTTGATGACTCCTGCTCTCTCTACCATCTCATCAATCAACCCTTGTGAGTTCCCAAAACTGGGCTCAGAGGGCTGCACTTACCATGTCTATCTATCTATCTATCTATCTATCTGTCTATCTATCTATCTATCTATCTATCTATCTATCTGTCTATCTATCTATCTATCTATCTATCTGTCTGTCTATCTTTCTATCTATCTATCTTAAGCGCAGACTAGGCCTGTACAAAATATCTATTAATACAGTTGCTATATGAGCATGATCTTAATCCACACTGTGGTCAGCCTCCACGGCCAGCTGTTACTTGGACATAAACAAAAGACCAAAAAAAAATTGTGTAACCGACATAGGGTCCAGTACCTAATGCGAAAATATGTCATAAACCATATATAACTGTTTGTTAAAGGTTAGATGATTAACGTGATATAATTTGGTGGCATGTTTAGTAATCTTTAGAGGGGGCAGCTGACCAACAAACCTCAACCAAACTAGTGAAGTAAAAGATGAATATATTATGTGCTAAATTTCTTTTACATAGTGTTCGTGATTAAATTATCAGAAAAAAGTTAAAAATGCCTTAAAATTTACGCAGAAGTTTTCGAAGATGTTCCTGTAAAATTTTCAATCAGAAAAAGGAAAGACTGAATGCAAATGTCTAAAATTACCAAATAACTAAAATTTGGGAAAGAAGTATTTTGTAGAATGTACATGATATTATGCATTATTCCTATTTTGTGAATATTTTTCACTGGCATATCATCTCTAAATAGCCCAATAAGGTGCTGATGAGACATAAAACACCAACCAACCAGTTCCATATTGTGATTTTTGTTGTCAAATGCAGAGAAATTTAGAAAAAATGTGCTGATTTATTAATGTTGGCAAATAGATTTGATAGATTTTGTTAATCGCAATCGTTGAATTGCTAACTTCTCATTGGAAAATTTACCCAATGTATTGATTTTCAGAAATTTCTTATTAAAAGGCCATTTATAACTAGAAGTTTTAACCCACCAACTGCATTGAAATCACTGCAAATCATGAAATATAACAAGATGATAATGTAATAATCCAAATGTGTGCATATGTGTTTATTTGTACTTCATACTATCAAGTAATAACTTAAGTAATGACTTTTGATGTTGTCGCAGCAAAACAAAGTCCTATTCGCCTACTTTTATTGATTTGAGGTGTGCGATGGCGAGAGCCAGTTGCACGGTGCAAAATAGTATACATATATTGTGAATGTTATGCATATATTATGATTTTTGTAGTCAAATACAAAGAACTGAACAAAGGGTATCCTGATTTATTAAAATAGATATGAATATTATCGTATAGGTAGATTTGTAGTTTGATAATGCACAAAGATGTGCAAATACTAACTTTGACATGGTTGGCTGTCTAGAACATTAAAGTTACCATGAAGTAGAAACTAATACAAGCTCTTCATTACACTTTCGCTATCCCACATGGACTAACATGTTATTTCGAACAATTTTAGGATGTTTTAAAAATTATTTTAAGATGCTCCTAAAATCCTATGATGGGATAGACCAACTATAGACCTATTTATTTCATGAAAATGGTGTTTCCTTGATTTGAAGATTTCTGATTTTCTTCCTTATTTCTGCCACACGTCTGTGTCTGATAAGTGACTTTATGATTTGTTAAGTCTCTCATCTTCTATGGATTTTTTTTCGAAATGATCAATCAGCAAACTATTGATCCAAATTACCATCAGCTTTTTATGAAAAGTTGGATATTTCCAATATTATGTTTGATTCTATAATTGACCGACTTCTACGATTAGGATATTGCAGAGTGGCATTTCCGACTTAAAATTTGATAGTGAAATGTGAAGGCTAATTGGAATAATTATTTTGCTTCTCATTGGATCTTTCGTTGACTTAATATTTTTTTCGGAGTTCTATTTTTTTGCGAAAAAAAAAAACTCAAGATGATCCTCAGTTCATTCATGCCAGTTTCTCAGCTGAAGAAAATAACAGAAAATGCGTAAGTCATCAAAAGATATTGTGTGATAAAGGAGTGTTTGAGATTACCTTAAAATTCAGACCCGAAATCTGAACTTTGATTTGCGCCTTACAATGTACCTCTAAATTATAATTTTCACTCAGGAATCCTTTAGTTACGAGTCCGTCATTTTATGGTTTGGTTTGCATAACTTAGAAACAAAAAAGATTGATAATAGGCCTAAGCTGTAATATGGGTCCGGAGAGTCTTGAGTCTTTCAGTCTTTGAAAATGTGACCAATATAATAATTGAGTGTGTCTAATATTTCATTTACTTACAGCAATGCATTTTACCAGGATATTTGACTTTTCCATCGTAATGTCAGAGTTTTGTTAATACAATATGTGATTCATCGATGATTATGCTTGAAAACATGGAAGCTAAATTGCAGAGTTTACTTATTTCATACAAATAATTCATAGTCTTGTTGATCTTGATATATTCAAAAATCATCTGTGTTTCTCAGCATTATGATGCTGATAAAAATTGGGAAATTTGTAAATAATAACTCATCCCTTTATTATTTGTTGTTTTCCAGAAAAGCGGACATGCGAGAGTTGAAGCTCTTGCAGAAGGTAGAGAACCGGCAATACCAAGACTTAGTTTACAAAGCTCAATACATGAGGGACCAGCAGGAGAAGAAGTTTGAACAGGAGATGCAGGTTTGTGGCAATTACTGCACTTTGCGGGCTGCACAGAGCCAGGGGGATTTTGTTTGTTAAATTCTGTTTTAGCTGCGCTGTGGAATTGTAGAATCTTACTCTTCAGGGGAAGCGGAAACATTTTAAAACAATTAGAGGCGTAAAATGACATTGAAAGATGTAATATTGTATGGGGAAGTCCACATTTTTTTTCTCAAATTAGTAGAAGGTTAAACTTTTCTGATGTATTTTATCTAACTTTCCATTAAAGTGTCGTGGAATGATGTAGTAATTAAACGGTGACATTACAATATATCTTAAAATGTGTTGTGATGGTGAAAACACCATTTTTGATGCCTGGAACATGTTAGTTCATTTTACATATCATCTAATTAACTGTTTTTGCTGGTGTTCTTCAGACATTATTGCGAAACTATGAAGGTGACATAGAATCGCTGACGAAGCAGCAGAAACAAGCGGTTGAGAAGGCAGAAATGACGCAAACTACGGACCAGAAGGTGGCCGCCAAAAAGCTCAAACAAGATCAGGTAATTAACGGACGTTTTGCTTTATTTAAGGATACCTTCAATACCTCATTAACAGTAACCTATCATTTATAGATAAAGGCATCATCATTGAAACAGTGACCAGTCTGAAATATGATATTCGACTATGTACCAATTGTTTGGAATTGACAATATGTTCTCTTTTTGTGTAATTCTTAAAAACGGCTACTTTGAAAATGTGTCGTCCCAATCAAAATAACTTTATCAAGGAACTATGATAACATGTTATTCCTCACATTTCTTTCAAACTTATTTCTTTGAGTGTGAAACATTGTGCTCTTTCTGCCATCCATGGGTCAGGTTGGCCTCTATTCCCACTCTTGCAATATAGTCAGATGGGGACCCCCTTCCCATCTATCTATATTGCAAGAGTGGGAATGGAGGTCAACCTGACCTGTTGGCTGAGTTGGTAGTGCTCTGGGCTTCCAATCGCTGGGTCCAAGGCTCTATTCCAGCTCTGTGCTGTTCCAATCATCATTTGCAACATTGCTGTGTCCCCCTTCTGACTTAATCTGTCTACCAGAGGGCATAAATACAGGACATCAAGCCCGATCAATCCATCCTAATAGGCTATAGACAGATTCCATGCTCAAAATTTTAACCTTCTCGTCAATTCTTTTTATTTTCTTTTCAGGAAAAAGAACTAAAGTCTTTCCGTGACGGCTTGAAGCAAGAGATGAAGCTGTTGAAACAAGAAGTGGACATGTTGCCAAAAGACATCAGGAAGGACACGATGAAACGGAGAAAGGAAGAAAAGGAGATAGAGCAGGGAGAGAAGGAAAGAAGATTCTTGGAAATGCAGTCGGAGAACATGGAGAAAGCTATGAAGAGATTATCAGATCAGCATAGGGAGAAGATTGCCTTGTTAGAGAAACAGTTCTTGCAGCAGAAACAGCAGTTATTAAGGGGTAGGTTGAGGTTTGTTGCAGGTTGTCTTGTAGTTATATCGTGGTCATTGATAAGGTTGAATAAGTCTGTCATTGTAGTTCAAAGTCCCAGGTTTTTTCTTTAAAATTGTTCATATCAATTCTGGGAGACAGAATGACAACCAACATAGAAAGGAATAATAAGACTGAACTTCTGTGCCTTCCAAAAAAAAATTGGTGTTTCATGATACTATTACCAGATATCAAATATATTCATAGATTTTATATTAAAAACATTACTAATGGACTTGGTATTTTGTTTGACTCCATTGTTTGTGAAAATTGGTTTCTACCATGACTACATGAGTCTATTTTGGCATCCAAAATTGCTAAGTTGAACACCAGGAATTGCCAAATGAATTTTTTTTCTTATCCATAATCTTGATGTCTACCTTTTTTCCGTAGCTCGTGAAGCAGCAATTTGGGAGTTGGAGGAGAAGCAACTTCACGAGAAACATCAATTAGCCAAGAAACAGCTCAAAGATTTGTTCTTCTTGAAACGACATCAAATGCTCACGAGGCATGAGAAGGAGTTAGAACAGGTAATTTGAAAGTAGCAGACAATATTTAATTTCATCTACTGATGCATTCCACCTGAAGCATGTATTGACATCACATGTTCTATGAATGTAGCAAACGAAGTGTCCTGTTCACATGATGATGATCGGTGATACTCTTGACATCACATATTCCCTTTACTCAATTAACACTGATTAAAGATCCCACTCGAATAGAGGTCAACCTCGAATAGAGGCTTGAGTAGGTACCTTTCCAAATAAATAAAGACCTTTCTCGAATAAAGGCCACCTTTCTAGGAAAATTAACCTCAAATGTCAGAGTTTTGCCAGTGCTTTTCCCAGCCATTAGTCCCACTCGATTGGCTAATGCATCCTCCATATGGCTAATGTAAGTTGCATAAGAATTAGCCACATGTAAGCATGTCTCAAATAATTGGTTGCCGTGGCTTATTTTAAATTTTGGTCCTAGAAAAAGCACTAAGTCTCTGAAGTGCAATCCCAAGTGGGTGTTCAAACATAACACATCACATTTGATTGCACTTGAACACAAAACTTTTCTATAAGACTGCTTAGTATAAAATGTAAAGTTTCATCTAAATCTTAATATTTTTGTCTTATTATTTCAAAAACAGATGCAAAGAGTGAACGTCCGCAGAGAGGAAGAAATGTTGGCGAGACATGCCGTCGAGAAGAAAAGACTTCCGAAAATCCAGAAATCGGAAATGAAGACTCGGCAACAGTTGTTCAAACAAAGTTTGCGGATTTCACAAATCGGTATGACTGCGGAACACGAGCGAGACAAGATCCGACAGGTTGGTGAAGTTTAGATTAAATTTGGAATTTTTGAGAATATTTTGGTTGATGTTGGCTATATTGTTGCCTAGTATCCATTGTTTAGCTTCAACGTTCTCTGGGATTAATAGAAGTTAGAATTGTTTTTAGCCCAGCGGTTGAGTTGCCTCTACCATGTTTACTATAGATACGTGAAATTGCAAATTTGTCTCTCAAGTTTCGCAAAGAATCTGTGTGATAAATTTGTTGCACGACAGCAAAGTCTCAGCGAACCCTTGGCAATTTGGCATTGAAATTGGAAAATTGCAATCTTTATCTTTAGCAAAACTTTTGAAAAAATTCTGATTTTGATAGCCTTTGGAAATTTGGATTCCTTAGCAAATATTAGAAATTTGGATCATTAGAAATCTTATCCACATTTTGTTCTGAAATTTGTAAACAGTGTGCAAAGGTAAGAATTCATGGTCCAAATATGTCATATTGTCAATAAATGGTCATAGTGATTTGTCATTTGTTTTTGTGGAGACTCGAGAGACATTGATGCAATTTCTTGATTAAGAACCAGTTTTTGTGTGTGTTTTCTTTATTAATCTGAATAACGATGAATATGCCATCGGGAGATCTGATGTATTCATTGTTATTATTGAATCCAGAGCTTAGGAGACTCAAAATTAATATTCTCGTTTGACTTTTCAGCTTAAAGGAGAGGTATGGAAAAAAAATGTATGCGAGATCAAACACTGCAATAATTGGATAATTGACTGTTTTTATGAATGCTGAGTGCTAACATAATGCTAAAATGAAATAATTTTAATTCTAACACTCCTAAATATGTATTAAATGTCACAATCACTTGAAATTGTATGTTAGTTCACACCTTGGGGAAACATATTTTAATGCATGGTAACATCCCAATTTAAGTATTTTAAAAGTAAGTTGAAATGTTTATTTCTTTTATTCATTATGATGATTTAGGGATATTATCAAGCATGAACTCAAATCAGGTGTAGGACAAAGGATGGAGTTGAGTTAGAGATAGTTTCGAGATGGAAAAAAAGATTTATTTTAAAAGAGGTTCTCAAATTGATTTAGAATTCTCGAGTTGATTTAAAAACAATGAAATATGGAATCAATATTGATTGCTGAGAATGAAATATGGAATCCATACAGGATTTGGTGCCAAATGGCCAATTTTGTTTTTCTTTATCAATTTGAGAATTCTAAATCAATTTGAGAATTCTAAATCAATTTGAGAACCTGTTTTAGTAATTAAAATAAGATAGGTCGAAGAGTAATTGATGGTATTTCACCAGGAGAATTTTAGTAAAATCTTCTGGTTGCTTAAAAGAGAGGTTCACTTATGTATTGCTAAGTTGATTGATTGGTTGGTTATTGATTGATTGATTGATTGATCTTGCTGATTGATCATTGGTGAACGGGTTGGTTGATTGATTGATCTCTTCAATGGTTGAACACAAGATTGAAAGATGGGCTGATTAATCAGATTGTGAATATATTAGAGAGGTTTTGCTACACGTATACAGGTTCCGTGAACATGGGAGTTGCCATGACAACCATATTATTAGATAGCACTTCCACACGTACACGTCATATGTAACGTGTAGCAAAACCTCTCTAGTGAAAGATTGATTATTGTCATAATATGCTAAAACATATAAAAATTAAAATAAAATTTATAAAATAAATTAGTTCCTTCATATTTCCCTGGTATACAATGTCAACTATACAAAGTATACCTGCATACCTGGGCTATAAAAACACATTAGCACATTTCATTTATAACACCTTATTTCTTCAGTTCAAAAAGTCAGAACTAATGTCACCTCATAAAAGCTTTGATGTATGCACCGATTGCTGTATGTTGCCAATTGCAAAACTTGTTTATTTTCCATAATATGACAATTATGATATTGTCTAAACCCACCATTTTGCTTTACAAAAAGTCCTTGGTTCGCCTTATTAATTAACTGAACAAGAAAATTAAACAGGTCTTCTGACCTTGTGCATCAGTTTATATCGCCCAATTCAATTTAATGTAAGTGTGATGAACTTATGATTGGGTCGTACATCATGAATTTATATATTATAAATGCTAACAATAATCCTACCCTGGTATAACATTCCCACTTGGCAGCTTAGACTGACTAATAGTTTCCATATTCAAATATTATGGAATGACAATGTCACTAAACTATTTTATAACTATAATTACATGTTAAACTCAGATAGTCTACCGTTTTCTTGTCTTGAATTGTGTGTTAAGGTAGCCCACTAGTGTATCACATACTTTTCAAGGTTTAAAAATGCCTTCAATGCACTAAATGCAGTAGTCACTGATGTTATTATATAGGCGTTTTCAATTGGAGTAGAAATAAAGTTATTTCCTTGAAAGGTAACACTCTCTAAAGGACTAGTCACAGATATAAGTCTTTGTGAATTAACGAAATGATTGTAATTTGATGCTGAATGGTAACTCGATGAACACTGAGTAATGAGGAGATCAGTTTAAACTACTTGCTATAGCAAAATTCTCATTCCTAAAACAACAGTATATATGTCTGAACTATCGCCATTATATTCTTCATACCTGCAATGACACGGACATGTTGTATGAAAAATAAAAGAATATATATGTCTTACCATCTGCATAATGTACCTCAGCTAAATATACCAAAAACATTCAAATATCTATCTTTCTGAATCATGTACTTAGATTAAGACAGTTATTATGATAAGACAATTGTACCTACTAACATACGATAGGCTACTAACAAATACAATTCATGAATATTACAGTGCTATGCAAGTTGCAATACGAAAATACTGTGAATTTGATGTCAGAAATTGCATTTATGTATAATTGTGTACAGGTATAGTAATATTTTTGTTTCTTTGTCGATTTCAGTTCGAAGACTCGGAGAAAAAGCGCATGAAAGCAGAACAACTCAGACAAGAGTTGAAGCACAAGAAACAGTGGGACGACCTCAAGGCCAAGAACGAGGCCGCTCTCAAGGAGTTGGAGCAGTTGCAGGTAAGTGTTGTAAGGATATCATTGGCACTGTCTGTGATGATATCATTATGTTAAAGGTGATATGAGCATTTTCTCAGTCTGAGAGAACTGCGAGATAAGTTTTGGAAGGTCACCTGGGCCTATGTTGGATGGCTGTTTCAATCGTCCTTTGCCTCATTGCCATGTCCTCCTCCTGTCCTAATTAGCCTACCAAGTACATAAATACAGGACGTAAAGCCCAATCAACCATCCATCCATCTTGAAGGTTGCCAAGAATAATTCAAAGACACTATAAGACAGAAACAAGAGATTTGATGGAGACATACCAGATACATTACAGAGACACAATGGACAAGTATTAGAGATGTGATAAAGATGTTACAGAGAAGATTCAGATATGAAACGAAGATCTAAGTACTTTGAGAATCTTTACTGCATATGACCTTTTGACCCTCCTACACTCCACTGGCCCTCCTCCCCTGCCCATTTCTTTGTGAAAAGATGTAAAAGAGACATTCTATGATGAAGAAGATTGGGAATGTGACCCAAGATTGTCAAGATTCTGGGACATGTTAATTGCAGTTCAGTTCAGTTCAGTTGGTGTGCGTGCCCGGATCTGCCGGGTTGCTCGACCCTCTCGGGGAGCTGCACTCGATTAAGTCCATTATTTTCCTGATTTTTTCTGCTGTGACTTTTAGCTTGGTGGGGTCCTCATTGAATATGTCCTGGGCGGTAACCTGTCCGACGTTGGTCCTGTTTTCATCAGTGCATGTTTCCAGGACATGTTCCTGGTCTTCTTCCTCGGCTTTACAGAGTCTGCACGTGGAGTCTTGGAACATGTTTCTGTAGTTACATTTGACTCTGAGCATTCTTGTCCTTGCTTTGAAGATTATGCTAGCTTCCATCCGGGTGCACTTGTCCAGGTATGCTGCTCTGTTGCCAGGTTTTATGTGGGTCTTGTTGTCCAGGTAGAATTTCGTCTTAGTCTTGTTGCGTCCTTCATTGACCATTTCCATCAGTTTGTTGAGCATGTTTTTCTTAATTTCTCTCTTCTGTGTGTTGATGGAGCGGCTGTTTCTGGCGTGACTGTCGACTGCTGTTACTTCTTTCATCTCCTTCGAGTAGATAGTCCACCAACTTGCAGGGTCTTGGTCTTCTTGGATCATGTTCAGGATGGTGTTCCTGCTCTTCTCCATTTTTTGCAGGTAGTTCAGGCGGTTTTTTGAGATTGCCAGGTTCATTTCCAGGAATCCCGTTTCTAGGTACAGGGGTTCCCACGGTGTGCTTCTAGGGGTCATTAGGATCCTTTTTATTATGTTGTCTGCTATCTGTTTCACTTGCCTTGTGTCCTTTTTTCTAGGGACAGCTGCTTCCCATCCGTATGTGATAATTGGGAAGATGCATGTATTTAGGAACTCCCACATCACTTTTAGTTCAATGTTTTTTAAGTCTACACTTCCTGCTATGGCCATGGCCGTGTTGTACGCAGCTTCAGACTTCCTCTTTATTTCCGTTATGTGTTCGTCCAGGTTGTTACTGGTGGAGAAGATAGTTCCTAGGTATTTGTACTTCTCGCAGATGCCCAGTTTCATGTCTCCAAGGTAGAATTCAGCATCAGGTAGTTTTTTTCCAATTTTTAGGATCTTGCTTTTTTCCTCGCCGAACAAGATCCTGTATTTAGTTCCTACTTCTTTCGCTATGTCCAACATTTCTTGGAGTTCTTCTTTTCTCTGTGATATGAATGCCACGTCGTCCATCCAAAGGAGGCAACCCAGTCTCTGTCCACCTCCCATGGCTACTCCCAGGTTTCGTCTCCTCACTTCTTTTGCAATTTCATCCATAAGAGTGGCATACATTATTACTGATAGTACTCCTCCCTGTCTTATGTTGTCCTTCATTTTTATCTCCCTTGTGGTTCCGTGTTTGGTCTCCACCACTGCCTTGAGGTCTTCATTTAGCTCCTTAATCGTACTCCATAGCTTGTCTCTGA
Organism: Platynereis dumerilii; assembly: GCA_026936325.1. Taxonomy (NCBI): domain Eukaryota; kingdom Metazoa; phylum Annelida; class Polychaeta; order Phyllodocida; family Nereididae; genus Platynereis; species Platynereis dumerilii. The sequence goes on from JAPTHN010000005.1 coordinate 33,631,744, forward strand.
TCCCTTGTTTTTCTAAGACGTGCATGATGCCCTCCGCCCATGCTTTGTCGTACGCTTTGGTGACGTCAAGGAACGCTATGTAGACATTTCTTCCTCTCCTTATGGCCTCCCTCAGGGCGAGGATGTGGTCTGCAGTGTTCGCTCCTTTCTTTCCTCCTCCCTGGTAGTCGCTGATATCTAGCTGTTCCTTTGCTCTCTCATTTATGATTCTCTCGAAGAGTTTTCCCATGTTGCTGCTGATGGATATTCCCCTCTCATTTGAGCATTTTCCTTTCACCCCTTTCCCTTTGTAGATGGTGATGATTCTGCCTTTCTTCCATCCTTCTGGGATGTCGTTACTGTGCATGATTCTGTTAAACTGCTTACATATTGTCCTGGTGTTGTCATCATCTGCTTGTTTTAGGGCTTCATTGGGGATGTTATCAGGGCCACAGCTCTTCCGGGGTTTCAGTATTTTCCTAGCCCTCCTTAGTTCTTTCTCGCTGATTGGGGTCAGCTGTTCGCCGGTGGTCAGTCTACTTATTGTGGCTTTATTTTCTTCGATGATGATCTTTGTCCAGTCGTTTCCTTCCTCACTAGCCTCTCTGGCTTGGTAGAGGTCCTCGAAGTACTTTGCGATGTGCTCTTTAGCTGTCAGCGCGTCTGCGATTTGCTCTCCGTTTTCGTCTATTGTGTCATATTCTGCTCTCTTTTTCCCTATCAGTCTCTTTCTTACTTTCCAGATGTGATTTTTGTCTTTACTCTTGTTGATTTCTTCCAGGGTGTTCCTCACCCTGTGTGTCTCTAGGTCTTCGATGGATTTTCTTAGTTGCCACTGGGACTTGTAGTAATCATCCAGGGCCTCTTTTTTCTCATGCTGCTTGGCATTTCTTAGTTTCTCCCTCATTTCTTTCTTCCTTCTCCTCAGCTGTCTCACGTCTTCGGTTTCTCTTGGCTTCCTTCCCTCACTGATTGTGACAGTTTTGCTTCCAATACTCTCCTCCAGGGCATGTTTTATTCCTGCCTCAAGTGCTCGGTAGCTGTTGTCTTCTTTTCTTAGGTATTCCTTAAGTATCTTGTTGTACAGCTCCCAGTCTGCTTCATCATTGATGTTCCACTTGGTGGCAGTTTTCTTCTTCTTTTCCTGGCGTGCAGTTCTTATTTTTAGAGTTATGGTGTTGTGGTCGCTTTCGCTCCTTTGGTTTTTTAGGCGTTTTGTCCCTTCTTCGTCGATCTCCAGGTCATACACGGACTTCTCTCCTTTTTCGTTGACAATGATGTAGTCGATTATTGACTTCTCTTCCGGGTTGTGTCTGTTCACTCTGGTCCAGGAGCCTGTCGTTGACCTGTCATTGATCTGTGTCATACGCGTTTCTTGGATGAGCTTTTCTAGTATTTTCCCATTTCTTGATACTTCTTGGGTAAGGTTGTGCAGTTCCATCCTCAGCTTTGCATTGAAGTCCCCAGCTAGTATTACGCTGCCTCTATGGTTCAACATCATGACTTGGGTCTTCAATTTTTCATATTGTGCTATGACAAGTTCCTTTTCTGCTTTTTCTTGGGGGCCGTAGAAGCTACCAAAGAAGATTTCTTCATTTCCTGGCACTTTTAGATTAACCCAGATTACTTCCATTTCGTTGCATTCGTTTATATGCGGGGTGCTGGTGTATTTCGCCAGGCAGTCCCTGACGGCAATTGCAACTCCACCACCTTTTCCATTTTCCCTTTCCTTTGACATCCATACAAAGCCTTCCAGGGCTGGCGGGGGTCCTTTGGTCTCCGTCAGGGCCAGTATGTCTGTTCTTTCCATCGTCACCATTTCTCGCAGGCTCTTGATTTTTCCCCTGGCTCCATTAATATTGCAGTAGAGGAAGTTGATGTGTGATGTTTTGTTTCCTTTTTTTCTTGTTTTTTTTCTTTCCTCATAGTGCTGAAATATGTGCGTCTTGGTTAACTTGTGCAAAGGTGCAAATGTCACTCTCTTGATTGGTGGTCGATTCCTTTCAGGGTTGTTCGTTCTCAGGAGGTTGTATGTGGTGTGGTGAGGACGCTCAGCTTAAAGAAGCATTTTGTAAAATGATAACAAAACCTGGTTGTCCTTCTCACTATCTAACTGGAATAAAGGTCTCTGCCATTCATGTACGTATTCTCATTCTTGTTTTATGGTTGCCTTTAACAGAGCGAGAAGCGCAAGATGTTGATGGAGCATGAGACGGAGAAGATCAAGGAGTTGGACGGACAGTACCAGGCTGGCCTGCGTGAGTGGAAGGCCCAACTCAGACCCAGGAAACAGGTAATGTGCCATGAAATATATTTTCTTTTAAAAACTTCTCTCTGAGAACAAGTCCCGTATCCCAGCGTGCTGTTACAACTGATAAACGCAGGTGTCCTGCCTTAGAAACTCTTTTTAAAGCATTGATCTTGTGTGTGTACACTCCACTTATGTACCATATTTTCTGCTATAAACGCACATTTTCGAAATAAACGCACATCCCCCTCCATCTACAATCGATTATTATTAAAATTCAGAGAAAATAGGATCAATTTCAACCTTTTTTAATGCAAAAAAGTGCATTCAGGCAGCCCTCGTCCGCCATATTTTTTTTGCGCTAATTGTCCCACAGAGAGCAGGCAGACGGCTGGCAATGCATAGTGCTGCCTCTCGTGGATTCTGACTGCATACAGCCTTGCAGAGCCAGATTGTGAATGAAGGCTAATGAGTAATCGCCCACAAGTCACTGCCTTCGCCCACTGGGCGTTTAATACAGAAAACTTGGTATTTTGCTAAAACAAAAATTGTGATAATAATTTTTTTTTGGAGTTAGGTTGCCATTTCGGGATGGGGTTACTGCGCTCTTTTGTGATTTTTAAAAAGAAATCATGCATAGGCCTACATAGGCGGAATGAGTTTAGTGGGTTTCAGTTTTGAGATAGAAGCTGGACAGTTCTCTTTCTTTTGTTGCCTTGATAAAATTTCTCCTGTATCCTGTTTCTTTTTTATTTTTGTACTGAAGAAATAGATTTCATTTTCTTTTGCCATCTGGTATCTTCTTTTCCTGTATTTTTCTCATCTATCTTTCTTACAGTCTCCTAGTATTCGAAAGAAATAATTGAGTAAGTAGGAGTGAGGTAACAACCTAATAAGAAATATGTTTGAAAACCTGATGTATATCATTATATTAAAAAAGAGGTAAAGCAAGGATGTAAGTATTCAAATAAGCATTTATTCTATGAATGGTTACATTATTGTACATCTGAAAATATGTGAATTGAAAATAAGGAGATGTTTAACAGCACTAATAGTTAATTGTAAGTTTTGCAGTGAGATTTTAAATAACACATTGGTTCTTTAAGTATTGATAATTTCTCTAAAAAAATGGAATAATTCTTTGTCACATTAGAAAGGTTTTGTTAAACTCTAACCTGAGATGACAGTGTGACGTGTATGTGAACAAGGATTATCTTAATTATTTTTACCATGACAACTTATATGTTCACAGGACCCTTAGGCCTATATGTGTAGCATAACCTCTCTATTCAGTTGTGTGCATTTTCAAGCAGAGCGAGTGATCGCTCTGCTTTTTACAGTTGGTCACAAAAGGGCTTTGGACAATTTTCACATGATTTTTCATGAATGACCAAAACACCTTTTCTCCAAATTAACATAATTCCTGGTTTATAGGGTCTCCAAATACAAAAAGCATCAATTTTCAAGTTATTTCTAGTTCTCTAGCATCAATAAACCATCTGAATGCAGTGTTATGTGGTTACTAGATCATATATTTTACATTCACTGCTCATCTCATGAATGGGCCAAATATGGGCAATAGGAATTGGAGGGAAAATTCTGGACCAATCAGAAAATGGGAAATTACTAGGTTGTAATATTCTGTGTGCTGATTGGCCAATTCAGGATCACCAGGTTCAGTCATGTGCTTGGGTCATGTGACATGCCAACAAAATGGTGGGTGATCATGTTGTCAGGATGAGCTTTGCTGAGCTTGGCTAAGTAAAATGTAACACCATACCTTGAGGAAGCAGAGCTGGAACACTTTGTTCAAACTCTTAATAATTGTATATATGTCTTCCCTTATATGCATACACAGGAGAACTCTTAATAATTGTATATATGTCTTCCCTTATATGCATACACAGGAGAAAAAGCTTCTGTACTGATATCCTTCCATCACAGATGATCCAGATAGCTTGTTCCTCCATAGCCCAGTGGGCTATGGAGGATTGGACGGCTACGCCACCTGATCCGTCAGCCTTGGTTTCCAACGCTCGGTAACATAACATATAGTGATTTACTCAATTTTTGCCTCCAGCTCTGCACACGCAGCATCCTAAAGGGTCAGAGTGATGTGGATGATAGATTAGGGATAGATCTATCAGTGATGTCTGTTAATAGACCTCCGCAATGCCGAGAATAGCCAGAAATCGGACATTTTCGATGCGTTTTTGACACAGCGACGCACCGGAATCATGACAAATTCAATATATGGCTGCCCCCGCCTGTCTCTAAATGGGAATGCGGCAACTTTTGGCTGATGTCATAATCGGCGTAGTCTTGCCGGGTCCCCGCCGGATTGAAGCGATCTGATTGGTCAGTCTGGCTGGTTCCCAAACTGCTTGCAGCGCCTCCAAGCGAGCGCCCTTCCAGGAAGAACCCCTGGCGACCTCTGGCGAGTCTTGACTTCGGCAATCGTCGTAAAACTTCCGGATATTTCCGAGGAGAGGTGCGCGATTTTCGCGGGGCGAATATTTCGTGAGACACTGGTCTCTAAAATGACAGAAAACTTGAAATCTCGATCTGATTGCTGGATTAAATAGGCCACACGGATCGAAAATAAGGTCTGTCATATTAATCTATCATATTTATCTTGTTGGCTATCTTCTCTGCTTCATTTTGCACTTTGTTTGGTGTTTCTACGGCTAATATAACCGGAGAAATCTGCCGTTTTGTCCAGCGCTTCAGCTGTTGTCATTTGATAGAGAGCAATGCTGTTGTCAAAATTAACCTCCCCCACTTCAATAAAACGAAATACAGAAGCATCCCACTTCCAACTGTGTCAAAAACTACTGACTTAGACCTGCGCCGCCGCTCTTTTCAGCCGCCGCTGGCCGTTTTTTGCCACTACTTGGCCTACCACTTGTCTTGTCTTGTTGTTGCAGTTTCCTCCTTTGAGCTCAGGAGTACCCCCGTGTGATGGGGTGGGTTAATCTGTCGTTTAAAATTGCATTTCTGTTAGTGTGGAGTCTGTGGCATAGATCGGAGTTAATGGCATTGGCTATATCGCTTTCTTCTCCCACTGTACATGGGCCGTTGAGCAGCTCTCTAAGGTTTCTCCTGTGGAATGCATTTCTGTGTTCCGTAGTTCTTAGCAGCTGAAATTTTCTTCTCCTGATGTGGTCGGATGCTGGACAGTTCGTGACAAAGTGCTCGACATCCTCCGGCTCCAGACGGCACAACGGACATAGTGTGGCGGTCTCTTCTTTGCCAATTTTCTGTTTCCTGGTCTGTACCATGTAGGTTCCTGTGAGCAGTCTTGCCCTGGTAACTGCGGCTGGCACCATTCTTGGGCTCCTTCTGCATGCTATCCATATTTGGTGTGGCTTAAATTTTATGGCGTTAGTCAGGTCCATCCACTTCATTGAGCTATTTTGTGCTGCTGAGTCCAACAGATACTTCAGCCAGAATATTTTTACTTCATCTGTTACGTAGTCCTTCCATATGTTCTTTCTCCAGGGTGCTTCTATAGTGTAGCTGATGTTGATGTTGTATTTATGAGCCAGGCTAATAATGCTTTGGAACCAGCTATGTTTGTTGTCTGTGCTGAGCTGTCTTGATGCCAAGTTTCTCAGGGTCCTGTTATCCTCTGCCCTGCAGATTGCCCCATATAAGGTGAGCGTTCTGATATCCATATCTGCCTCAAGTGGTAGTTCACCTAGCATCAGGTAGATAGCTTCACAGGCAGTGCTTTTTGGAAGTCCCTGGATACTTCTTAGCAGGTTTCTATGGAACTGGCTCAGCTCTTCCTTCTGCTTCTTTGTGGTTACACAGGCCTCTAGTCCATAGAGGAGTCTTGGTAGCACATAGATTCTGATTATGTGTGCGGAGACAGCAGGGCTTAGTCCATTCACTCCATGTAGCCCTGCACCCATAAGTGCATACACCGTTTTCCTTGCTGTTTTGATTCTGTCTTCGATGTTGGGGCTCATTTTTCCTTCGCTCCATATTAGGCCCAGGTGCGTGAAGGACGTTGCAGCCTGCAAGGGGTCTTCTCCCATTTTCCAGATGTTGTCTCTTTTGTCACTAGGGATGTTGAGAAAGGGAGTGATTGTGCTTTTAACAGGGTGCAGAACATAGCTGTGGTCCTTGGAATACTGATGACAGGTGTTTATCATTGCTTGCATCTCCTCCATACTTTCTGATAGTAGCAGTTGGTCGTCTGCACATGTTGGTGTACCGGCATATATGGTTCCAATGCTCATTCCAACCTGGCTGTCCTGTAGATTTCTTAACAAGTCGTTTATATAGAGCTTGTACAGTGTGGTGGACAGTACCGCTCCTTGTCGCACTCCTTTCTGGACGGAGAAACACTTGCTGAACTTGCCTTTCCAGCGGACGCATTCTTTCACTCCTGAGTATAGGTTGTCAATTAAGCACCATACACTCCCTTGTACACCTGACATATGCAGCTTCGCCTTCAGCTTGGGGTGCACCACAACATCAAAGGCCTTCTGCGCATCAAGTGCCGTGATGTAGAGTTGTCGCTTCTCATCTTTTGCAGTGGCGATTGCTTCTGATAGGCATAGAGAGGCCATAATAGGGGATAATCCCGGTGTAAATCCAAATTGGAGTTTGCTGGTATTTGCTTTCAGGATGTCTTCTACTTCAGCTTGCACTAGATGTTCAATGATCTTCCCAATAACTGCCGTAATTGTGATACCTCTATAGTTGGTCTGCAGCTGGCTGTCTTTTCCCTTCTTAGGGAGGGGAATCTTGAAGCCCGATTTGCACGAGTCTGGAAACTTCGCTTCTGCCACAATCCTGTTGACAATGTCCGTCAGTACAATGTGGGCATCGGCGGTGGCATACTTGAGGTGTTCGGTTGTTATTCCCTCTTGATCAGCAGCTTTTCCGCAGTTCATTTCTTGATAGCCTTTTCCACTTCTGTGACAGAGAATGTACTGTGGTCATCTCGGCTGGTGTTGTGTCTTCTCATAAGCTGGACTGTTATTTCGTCATCTTCATCAGCAGTTCCAGATGACAGGTCTTTGAAGTACGACGCCCAGAGTTCTAGCTGTGCATCGCAGTCAGTGATTAGCTCATTCGAGTTTGCACTTGCCTTCAGGACCTGGTCTGCGCTGTCTGTGCTTCGGTTCGCCTTGACAAGCTTGTGAAAAAGCTTGGAGTTGGAGCTTGAGGCCTGCATGATTTCTGCCATGTGGGCATCTCTTCTGATGGCTTCTGACACTCTCTGTGTAGTACGCAACATCTTTTTGGCTGTGTCCTTGGCTAGCGCAAGGTGATGCTTGCTGTTAGTGCAGTCAGTTGACACTGTCAGTGCCACTTGAAACCTCAGACAATCTTGAAATGGCAATCAAGATTACCAAAATGGACTTGACACCACTTGACAGCATGCACTGAAAGTGCAATCCACACCTGTAGTTACAGTACACAAAGAACCCTGAAGTGCTAATTACAATCAACAAGCTTTAGGTAATTGGGCCTTTAGAATTTTAGAACCCCACTTGCAATGGATGGGGTAGACTTTTAATTAGGCCCTATATGTCCAGTTACTCCAGTATACTCAAAATTAACCCAACTATCCAGCTATGGAGGTGCGGATTCCATCCGCTGTCTAGTTGACAAATGTTATTGTTGACTGTTCTCTAAAGTCCCACCAGGGGAAGCACCTACTTCTTGCTTGAATGAATACTGGTTCTGGGGCCCTGTGATGAGCATACCAAAGTCCAGATGCTGATTACTGCTCACCATGCATTGGTCTGATTTGGCCCTGTAACAAAGAATTTGTTTAAGGTGCTTGTGTCTTTTTTTATGGGTTAACTTGACTAATGAATGTGGTATTTTACTATGAACAGCCCACTGCATGATCCAGATGTTTAGGATAACCAGGCCTATTACTTGTTTACTTGCAGATCAGTTACTTATGACAGTCCTGGGGGAAAATGTTGCCCCTGTAAAATCAATTCATCTAAAGCATACACAAAGACAGATACAAAAATGACGCATGTATGCATTTCAAATAATTTCATTCGTTGCGGGCTGTGTTTTACCAAAGTTACCAATAACAATATCTTCAAGAAACAGGGTCCAGTAAGAAATAGAACTTAACAGGCTCAAAAATACATACATGTATTTTCCTTAATAACAGTTTAACTGTTGGTTTGAAGAATGAAATGCCTGTTACATGAAATTTATGTAAAAAAAGGTACGTGTTTTACTGTGGGTTGAAATTAAGGCTTCAAGTTAATATCAAGGATGTCCCTCTTTCCACGCTTGTAGGTGCTCTAAGTACAGTCAACATATTAATGATATTTATTAAAGAAACACTTATTTAAGTAATTTTGATCTTGCAGAGAACTTTAAGTTCAAAGAAGGTATTTTAATCACTTTGGTGAAATGTTGTCCATCCACCAGAAGGGCGGACAGGCAGGCTGACAGCAGACAGAAAGATTTTTTAAATACTTAGAAATAAATATAAAAATATATAATGTAGCACAGTGAATATTACGTTCATACCACGCCATTAGTGATTCCGAACCTGTTGAGGCAAACTGCAAGGGTTCCAGCCTGAGCCTAACCACTGTAAACAGTGCTTAGTGTCAAAATTGGCAGGATGTTAAAGTAACTGCTACTGTTGTCACTGAGTGTGAACTCAAGTTAGATCATGTCTAACGTTTACACCAGCTATAAACTACTGGTGAAATGATGAGATCAGGTCTTTATGCTTATGTTTTGAAACTTAAATCCACCTACAATATTAACCCCAACAAGATCAGCTTCATGGTATCACCATAATATACATATTCAAGATCTCAAAAGTGTCTGCTCAGAAATTGAATCATCAATCGGAATCTCCACTTTGGTTTAAAATGTTACAGCTCTTCTGTTGTCTTAATATTCATGTGCCAAACATTATTTTAACATCACAGTGGAAATCAATTGGAGCAGATCCATATGCTGTGGAATTCTGTATGATTTCTGGTTGGTCATCACCAGTCTTCCTAATCTCTCATTTGGCCATTCTAAAAGTTTTAACTAGCCCCGGGCAATCTGGAACTTTGAGCCCTGTACCAGAACCGGCTCAAGTAGTGTATCCAACAGAGAGTGACCTCCCCAGACTAACTGAATAAACCAGGCCTGTGGCTTATTCAGTTATGGGGGGGGGGGGCACTCTCTGTTGGATACACTATTTGGGCCGTCTACGGATTCTTGTTGTATCTCATAATCTGTGACACTATTCCAATAGAAAACCTAAGCTCTGCTTTTGAATCCATGGATTCTTGTCTTTTTCTTCTCTGGATTTTACTTTTTTGAGAAAAATTGTGCTTTGCAAGAAATACCCTCGTGTAAATTCCAAAGGAGCAATACTGCTAGAGCGTGCTGTAGGATCCCTCGTTTGATGACATCATAGGCCTAATTACTGTGATGTCATTGGACAGCCAACCATGTGACACCAACTTGAGATAAACTGAGACAGTTTAATGAATATAGTTGCAATACTCTGAGTATGCCCGCGTTTATATTCGAAAGTTCAATTTTCTTTCATTTTCTTTCGATCTTCTATTTTTAGGCCCTGGAGGAAGAATTTGCTCGCCAGGTGGCAGAACAGGAGCGATTTTACAGTGGGGCATACCAGGCGGACGTTAAGGGCGGTTACAATTACAACACAGACAGTTTACCCCGAAGAAAGGACAATCGCCTGTCAACGGCCATGTAGCCTGCGCCCTCTTGTGTAAAACGTACAAAACGTGCCACCCACCGATTGACTGTAATTTGAATGATTTTTTTACCCCGTCTGCTGCGCACTTGGGACCCTGTGAGAATTTACAAGTGACATTCCGCAAACTAAATTAAAATGTGCAATCCATCACGACTTATCATGATTTATTTGTCGATTTTATGTGTCGATTTAAAGTGATTTGCCGTGATTGTTCACAATTAGAGTTTGCTTCAACGTTTGCTTCAACTTGAACTCTGGAAGGGAATATTTGATGGTGATATATTTTCCAAAATTATATCCAATTTTTCCCTCAACGTCGCTATGGTTGTTTGCTAATTGCAATTTCTTTCAAAGTCTTGCAATTGCGGTTATTGCAATGTCTTGTATATGCAATTGCAAGTGTTCAACAGTGTTTTTTTTTTTCTCCATTTTTTGTTCAATTATTTTGTTCACATTTATGTTGTTGAATTTGTTATATATATGTGTCATAATATTTTTAGTTACGTATATATACCCATTGAGAGATTTATCGTGAACTAAAAATGTTACTAAGCTGTTAGATTATATCAATTATAATCGGTAACAATTGTTATAAAAGTGAGAATTATTTTGCCTACGAGCACTAACATGTCTGGTCTGCTTAATCATTATACTAGTCCGACTAATAAATAATGTTCAAGCTTAATTTGTATAATTATCAGACAATGCAAATATGATATTAATGCCATAATTTGCTGTATTTTCTTGGCTAGAGGATGAGGCTTTGAATCGAAATGTGGCTGATGCTAAAATGAAAATGAGACAGGAGTTCAAAATGAGGCTGGTCTAAGAAGAGGCTGATTTCCATACTTCATAATATTCGCTGTAAGAGCTAAATGAGATGTCTTCCATAGGCTGGTTGCCAACAGCGATTGGCACTAATTTATATCAGTCGCCATAGGCAACCAGCACTGAAAAAGGACTTGCTAAGAGCGAAATTAATTTACAGGCTTGTCGTTAATAGCAATCAGAACTAGCAGGGCTACCTTAAAATTCAAAATTGGAAAAGTGATTGGAGGCCTCAACCACAATCCAAGAAAATATGGCAGGTGTATCGTACCTATTGATGATTAAAAAACTTTAACTTAAGACTTTTCCTCTCTAGACATTGGCTCAGTTTTGTTTGTAGAATATTGTTTGTTCAATTTTAAAAAGTGTTAAGATAACTTTAAGCTGTGGATCATGGTGCTATGCTCAAAATATCTTGTAATTATCACGTATTAAATTACTGTAACCATGGCAACACATAATTATTGATAATTTATTGATATTCTAAATATAAGTCAAACGTAAATGATGATCAGACAAATAGTATTGGAAATAAAAAGATGTTATTTTATTTCTGAAGATTTGTTTGTTAGTTTGATGTAACCATGGCAACACAATAGTAATATTAAAAATTACATTTTAATTGTCAATATGCATATATTAAAATAAAAATAGCAAAAATTTAAAATAAAGGTAACATAGTGATTTAATAAGTCTCAAGTTCAGATAGGTAATTATTTTTGTTGTTTGTTATAACTAATTTAACACTATTTCTGGATTTGTGAATAAATTGTTGAATTCTTGAATTGACGATGTCTATGCTCATTGTAATATATTAATGCACATAACAAACTTCTCATAATGAAAGTGAAATGGTGTATCACACAAATAGTGATATTCTTATGCAATTAGATAGATGTATCCATTTGGCACGCTTTTCTTAAACTTTTCTATATCTTGATTCCGTCAGCTTTGTATATTAAATTTTTTTAATCATGACATAACCCTTGTGCCAATTTGAGTAAGCTGAACTGCAATTAAATTCAAAGTATTTTCAATCTGTGTTTTCCCTCGGTTCGTTTTAAGTGTTTTCATAGTTACAGTGACCTTTTGTTTTCGTATTTCCGCGAAGTTGTGAAAATGTTTTTCGATTTTTGGTTCCTAAGTGATGTGATAATTTTTTTTAAATTAATTAACAAAAAGTATTCTATTTGTGTCAGAAGTTAATTTAATAAATTATCTACTGTCACTCTGTTGCAAGAGCAAATTGCAAAGATGCATTTTTCAGGATATCTAATCTAGTTCAATTACATGGGTGCGAAATATCTAAAATATAATAATTTGTTGTAATTTATGTTGAGCGTTTTATCCATTTGAGACATTGTTGGTAATATATTGCATAACTTTGACAAATCAAGAAAAAATTGCTGAATTTAAAATTGTATAATGTACATAACACTTAACCATCCCGGAAGTGACCTTGTAAATAAGTAGGTCATGACCTTGACCTAATTAGGGGTCATGCACTTGTTGACCTGGTCAAAGCATTTGGTCCAGGTCATTACTTTCACTATGTATCAGAAAATGTTTATCATGACAAAGTGGGTTAAATAACTGCAGTGTATACGTTTGATAATGTGGAAATTTTACAGCCTCGATTTGATTGTGACCTTGACCTAATTCTCAAGGTCATGCACCAAACAACAGTACAACAGTGACCTAGTTTTCATGGTCATTGCTAAAAGGTCAAGTTTTTCTTCAGTATGCAAGGTAGGGTGACTTTGACAGTCTCGGTTTGGAAGCGACCTTTTAAACTTGTGTTGTGACCTTGACCTAGTTTTGAAGGTCATTGTTAGAAAAACGAAAGAATATGCTGATAATGGTTGTAATGGTTGTTTAAGAATCGGAAAAGGTTGTTTTTGTGAAGAAAGTATTATTAATTTGGAACATTTCTAAATTAAAGCGGTAGAAAGCATAGGGTTGTCAAATCGTCATGGCAATGACCTACTTTTCTTTGAAGAAAAATGTAAGAAGAACAGTACGATTTTTTGTGTCGTAAATGAAAACTTTAGCCAAACTCCATGCACAACTTTACAAAATAGTCTGTGATTGCTGATTGTAAAATATTAATTTTTTGATGCCATGTGTTTCTTGTGTACAAAGTTTATGACTGAAAATTTATCTTAGAAATGACAGAGAAGCAGTTAATATAACTGTTAACAAGTGTTTATTATGTGCAGTTAATAATAACTATGATTGGTGATAATGTAAAAAATAAGACAGTACTTAAATATATATATTTGCTGATAATGTTTTTGCTATAATTTTTTATGGCACAGCTGTATAATTATGTAAGGCTAATTACAATTAACATTATTCAGTTAATATTAAGGAATTTGTATATTTCCATTTTTAAACTGTAATCTATCCTTGAAGATGTTTTATGTACTAATATAAGATGTATTTTTCTTTTGTATCAATAAGATATATGCCTATATATATTTTAATGCATTTTCGTTAAATAGGTCTAATACGATAGCCAAAATATAAGACTTTACAAAGTACAAGATTGTTTAGTAATGTTTACCTAGGCTAACAAAGTTACGTTAATTTTTTTACGATGGAGATAATTCGCCAATGATTTATTTACAGTTAATTAGTTAAATGATTATTTAAATTACGACAAAACCAATTTATATAAAAGTAATTGCACTTATTAAGCCTGCATCTGGATCGCCAGTGAAAAAAGCACTTTGTTGTCATTTGTATTTGTTCAAAATATATTTGTATTGATTCCGTGCAATGCAAAGATCACTGTAGATAATCTGAGCTAATTACCAATAAATTATTGTCAATATAAATCAAACCTTCTTTCGTATTGTAATTCTGGTTTTAAATCTGGTTCATTCATATCATCGTTGGTTCAGCTAAGTTGAAAGCTCAGTTGTGATGTGTTCGCAGACTATGGCAGCTTAGTGGTCTGTCAGTGGCAAGGCCCGAAGGGTCAAAGCTTTTGAGGCCGGAGGTCCGCAGGCCGCCGGAGGCCCCCAGAAGCTGAGGGGTCTCACAAAAGGACTACATGTACTCTGAAATGAATTCTGATGAACTCCATTTCTGGAATAAATCATGTACATTTAGTATTTGAGGAGGGGGGGTTTTTTTAGGACCCTCCGTACATTTAAAAAAATGTATTTGAGGGGGGGGGGTCTTCACCCCCTCCCCTTATTTCCAATCTTGGCCCTCAATGCCCGTCATGGGCAACAGGGTATCTGCCAATCACTTAAAAGCCTGGAATTTGGTTTCTCAAATTCTGGGCCTTGAAAAGCCTTGAAAGAAACTGCATTTTGCACAAAAGGCCTGGAATTTAGTTCCTATAAAAGATAAATTCACAGCTGAATATTTGGCAATTTCTTGTAACAGTCAGCCAGTGAAAAGATTTTGATGTTGAGATGAAACAGGTTCCCCACCAGACAGGGAAAACGGAAAATGGTGAAAAAAAATTCCCATCAGGGAATTTGAAAGTTGACCTCAAATTCAGGGAAAACACAGGGAATTTGGTTTTTACATGTGTTTAAGCAAAAATTTGTGAAGTCATAATTTTTGGTTTCCGATTAGCGATGATAATGCCGCGATAACACAACACCAAGCCCAAATAAGGTCCGGGAAAACGTCCAATGTAGCAGGGAAATATCAGGGAAAAAACGGAATTTGCTCGCCACATTTCAGTGGGTACCCTGGATGAAAAAAAGGTACTGGGCATTGTTTTTGTATCAGTTCGCTGAAAGAGTAGCCTTGATTTTGGGAAATTTTGGTCTGGAAAATCCTGGAATTCATTTCAAAAATCCTGCAGACAGCAACCTAGACAACTTCTGTGAAAAGATGTTTCATCAATTGCTATAAGCTATCTCCCACTTAGGTGTTATATTAAATTTACAAACCGCAAGCAGTCTTCTTGTTTAGGAGACACTTAGCTGAAGATTTGTGAATGGAATTATTTTTAAAATTTTTCCTCGGCGGAAAATTCAAGACAAAATGTTGACTTTTTTTTAAACAATTCCTGAGACTCAAGGCCACAGGGGCTTCGCGCCCAAATTGGCTTGTGCCTTCGGCCTAAAATGACACTATCATCATCATCATGAGAGTCACATGTCTCCTTGGAAACATTTTGCATCGGATAAGTCATAGTAACAAACAAGTGTGAACTAACAACTCATAACAAGAATTAATTTAAAGAAACTCGCAAACGCATTATGTCAGACATAGTTTAATAGTTTCGTGAATATGCACACAAAAATAAATATCACCAGCAAAACAGGTATAATATCAGACATATATCATAGATAGATATACTATACATAAGATCTTCCATTACATTGTTCAATTTAACTTTAAATTGAGTGATATGTTTACGTACTACAGTGAAATACTGTTAGAGTTTAATTGTGTTAACTTCGAAAATTAATACATAATAATTATGTAGAATGATTAAAATGAATAACATCAAAATTAGGACATTTTCTTAATTAAAGACTGATTACACTTTCATGATAAGATTAAATTTTATAAATAATGTTAGAAAGATGAGTCACCTTAGCCACAAATTAAAGTGTCCGTATACTGTCATTTTCGTTGGCATATCACTTGAGCCGTTCAGTGAAAATAAGTGATTGTCTATAACTAGTGAGCATAGATTAAATGAATAATTATTTTGATTTGTGTCATAAATATATATGTAAAAACATAGCCCTGCTCGGTAAGTATCTTCCAAACCCTTCAACAATTCATATGTCATCATCAAAAATCGTACATCATCAGATCAATGATTCGTACAGTTGGTGAAATAAGTATCTGACCCCTCGAAAAATGTTCATTTCTAAGTCTTACCCTCGCTGTACAATTCCGAAACTTAACCTTGTTAACAGGCATATAGATCCTTGGATTCCGACTTCTAAAGTCCGAATATAATTAAGTTCGCTGAAACAAACCAACCTTTATGCCTTAGAATTTCTAACTTTTACCCTTACTGCACAATTCTGAAACTTAGCCATGTTAACAGGCATATAGATCTAAGGATTCCGACTTCTACTAAAGGCCGAATATAAGTGTGCTGAAACGGACCAACCTTTTTTGCTTCAGAATCTTAGAGTTTAAGAAGAAAATTTTACAGGAAGTCAAATACTTATTTCCTGCTGTATTTTTAAGCCATTTTCAGAACGTTCCGTAAACTGTCACAGTACATCCCTGTCAGTGTGAAGACTGAAGAACACATCTTAATTACATCCTGATATATGCAGCCTATAATAACACATTAAATAACCATATTATTCGTTTTTGGTATGTAAGGACAGTTCAGCCCTGTAAGACAAGTTTCTGCTCTAGGTGGATAATTTATAGACAATTAATTTAGTTTTTGTGACATGGAGTCTACCATCAGTTAATTGAGTTAAAATTGTAGTTTATGATTCATGAGAGCCTCAGGGGATACATTAAATTATTGTTGATTAAGATAAAATAAGCATTTGTTAAATATGCAGATTTCACATTGGGTAAGGTGTATCGTTAACAATTATTAAATGCATTTCATCAACGGCATAAATCAACAAGTATATCATCTACATAACGCTGCAACTGCAGATCATAAAATTTCATAATTTTAAATATATCTAGGGTTACACTGTCACTAATTCAAAGCAAAAATACAAGAAACTTCTCCACTATACCAGCACTGCAAAGATACAAAAAAATTTTTGCAAATACATGTCAAAATAGAGAGAAGGGGAAAATTATGGTAGGCCTACATGTATTGGATTCGCAAAATGATGGCAAAACTAATATTTGTCAGAGTATATTATAAGCGTTGACGATAGCAAATATCAAAATAGTGACTAAATATTAAAATATACATAGCTGCACAAGTATATTACAAATTGTTCACACTTACATTATTCATTATAGCATATAGCCTACTGCATATATATAGTGGAGTCATGGCTTTTTGCAAAAACACAATCAGGCTCACATTAACGTAATTACAAGTTACAAAGTATTTCAAAGCAATGTGACCTATACAGTGTCCAAAGTATATATGCGCCAGTCATATATATTTATACAAAGCAAGCATCGGCAATTAAATCACTTAAGTGGAAATAAATTTATCTAAAAGACTCGTTTTACAAGAAACTTTAAACAAATTTTATAAATTGAAAAAGCGCAAGTTCAGATCTCAGGAAAAAGTGATTATGCAAAAAAGGCGTAGCAATTAAGAGTATGTTTATGGTAAATGTTTCAATAACCATTAGTCATTATACTTGTGAGATTTTTCACTAAAAATCACTCTAATAATCAATAACTGAAATACCGTTTCTGCTATTCTCTCAAAGAACCAATTTGTTATACACGGAGAATATCTTATAATAAACCGACAATCTGATAAAATATGCAAGAAGGTAGATCATATATATATATATTGGGAATCATTTATAGAAATAAACACTTAATATATAATTGATTTGCATAAGTTATACATAAAAGAAAAATAATTGCTCATGTGGGACTGTTGAGTGAACAAAGATAGCACAATAGTTATACCCAGTACTTAGTGATACAAATAACTAAGAAACTATGAAAAAACACACTAAAAAGTAACAATAGAAAGCTGTAGATCAGTACATTAACACAGTGTCAACAATAAAATAAGTGAATGTGTTAAAAAAAAAGCACAACAAACAATTCAGCTGCATGATATGCTATCAAATATCACTGTACAAACAAGCATAATGTGTATAGATATAAATTAGGAGATGGTATTGAAAAGCTATGGAGGAGGGGGAAGGCATGCAATTATATTGTAATTAAGAAGATTGATTAAGTGAAATGTGGTGGGAAAAGTCACCAAATTTCAAAAAGCATGTTGTTTCTTATTGCTCAAAGAAAGTATTAGTCGAATCAAAAACAGATTAAATAGCATTATACAGATAACATGTTAGTTATTCCAGAAAACTAAATGAATTCATTGCACTTCTCTTAAAAAAACATATTCAGTACAAATGTAAAGTATCATAATTAAGATAATACAGCAAATTATCAAGATTTAATTTAAAAAGTAGTCAATATTTCAACACTTTTAAACATGAATTTCACAAAGAAAGTAGAGTATGTCAGAATGGAAAAAGAAGTGCAAAAATTCCGAATAAATAATAGCAATTAGTAAAACTATAATACATTTGTTTAACTTGATTGAAGCGCACAACAATCACTTCACTAGTACAATGATTTTTAGTAATTTGCACAAGGAAATTCCATACATAATTCATTACATGGTTGTGAAAATTATGACTAGGCTTAGCATAATTTTTGTGAAAAATGGACGACAGTTTTTCATGACACTATTAACAGACATCACAGTTTTTCATCAAGTGATGAGAAGCATCTGTTTCTAGAGCATCCCTTCCATCCCTTATCATAAGTGTGACTCTTTTTAAAAAGTCCTGAACATGTACTATGTTCATAAGAAATTTTCCGAGTTTCTCAAGAAAGATTTGAAAATGCTCATCTCAACATAACCATTACTTTCTCCATGGATTATCATGCAGAGTAAAATTTGAGACTTACTACTAGAAATTATATTACTTTCATAATCACCAACAATAAGGGATGCAATAGATAAAATGTAGATAAGAAGTTTCAGTACATGGTCGGGTGCGTAAATTTAGAATCAGTATCAGAAGCTGTAATTAATAAGAGTCACGTCTAATCTTTTCGGTTTTTGTTTTTAACAATATATATTTCAGATCTCCATTGGCCTAATTTGCACAAAAAAGACCCCCATTTGTGTTTTGTGTCTTCAGTATCTCAATGTTTTTGTGAAGCTGCGAACAATATTATTATGACCATCTACAAAAACCTCCATATAAACCACTTCTCACCACTTTTACACACTTCTCCAACCTCCTTGCACCATTAAAAGGCAAAATGATACTAAGGAACGAGCATTCTAGCATCGTCATCTTCTTTATCCTCAAAATCTTCCGACAAATCGGCCGTCAGCTGACTGTAGATGTACGAGAAATGTTCCTGCTGACGACGTTGGAACCACCTCACGATTATTATGACGACGATCAGGAGGAGAATACTGAATAAGCCAGCTGCTGCAAGGGGAAGGGAAAGGAAAAATGTAAGTAATGCTTCAACCATTTATCTAGAGTGATATCTAAAATTGAAAAGATATTTATGGACGAAAATTGAGAATTAGCAGTAGTCTATACTTTGTAGATTTTTGCGGCATATTTACTTTTTGCCGGTAAATGAAAATATTAAGTTGTTTTATGACAAGTGAGGGCTAGATGTTTTTTACACAGGTCAATAAAGAATTTGTCTAGCTGTTCTGTCCTGCTGTCTGCGAAACTGGGGCTTTACATCCTGTATTTATGTACTGGATCGGGTAATTAGGACAGGAGGAGGACACGGCAATGAGGCGATAATGATAGAAACAGCCGTCCAACAACATACGCCTAGATGACCCAGCAAGAGCTGGATTCGAACCCAGGACCCATCGCTTGGCAACCCTTGAACACGCTACCATTGAGCTAACCTTTCCTCCCCCCCCCCAGCCACAATTCATCAATAGAATAATCTCATATTTCTGAAGCTGATCATCATCTGAAGCTGATCATCATACGAAATGTCAGTGACAGGCATCACAAAAGAGCAGTGGCAAAATGAATAGTCTTAGTCTGAGTGTGAGGATATCATATTGGACATTGAGTCTATGCCAATTCTGACTTCAAGCATAAAACTAACACTTGAACAGTAAATTAACACTAGAACATCAAAAGATTTGTTTGTTTGTTTGTTTGTGTTTTGCGCCTCAGCAGCACCTTAGTGGGCTATATCAAGGCAGGCGATCGCCGTATGATGATGAGATGAGAAGACTGTGAGTCTGGTACATACCCTATTAATTCAGGGATGCCCAGGGTCTTTCAGTTGCCCCAGCATTGAACACTGGATACAACCCGCCTCCATTTAATGTCCCATGGGCTCGGACGAAATTGAGTTCCGGGGTGGGATTCGAACCCAGGCCCTCAGAGCCAGTGGTTGTGAGAACATCAAAAGAAGAAAATTAACCAACCTGCAACGCCCCCTATTATGAAAATCATAGACGGTTGCTCTGTAGGAAGAAGGTCCGTCGGCATGGGAACCATCGTTGGTACGGCATCAGCAAGCCCTTGAGGCGGCAGGATAGGGGCAGGTTTGTTGCATGCAGGACTGTCGCAGCAGCAACGCTCAATGATACTACCATCTGTTTGTTTCTTTGTAAGGAAAGGTATTAATAGGCTCCTATCTGGTGACGTCAACTGAAAATTAAAACAAAGACATACAGTTGTCCAAACACATTGACTCAAATTTATATAGATAAAGAAACTAACTGGCAAAATTAAACTGTTTCCATGCCTACCAAAACTTTATAGTACATCAAAATTCAGGTTTTCACAGGATCAAGCTGCCTGATAACTGCACCAGTTTCCTGATTCAAGTGGAAGCTTAATTCCTATTGGACAATACATTTTTTAACGATGTCTCTGACTGGTACAGGCCTGCAGGGCCATACTAACTTATTTCTGAGGTATGTTTATGGCTTCATATCTTGTTGATTATGCCGAATAAATTTAGAAAGCTGAATTTTCACATTGATATTATGAATTATTGATTTGACATGAAGTTATTTAGAGCTGATATTTAGGCCATTCAAAGGAAAGTCTGTTCACTGTTCACACACTTACATTGACACAAGTATTTGTGATATTCTCGCAGAGGTGGTCTTCATCACAGTTGTAGACGACAAAATTGGGATTCAACTCCCCGTAAAACTGTCGTTCTGATACACATACTTTGCTTTTGCATGTGGAGAGGATCCCTAAAAAGACAATTATTAATTGCAACGTATTAACCACCAGAAATGCATATTTGAGAGGGAAAAGTAAACAGCTGGTGTAATGGATGTCACATTGATGGATGGACGACTGGGGCTTTACGTCCTGTATTTAGGCACTTGGTAGGCTAAGGCCACACATAACTGATTCTTAGCTTCGCTGACCCGCCGACACAATCGATTTTCTGCCAACAGAAAAAAAAATTTTTTTTTCGACATTATAAAAAATACCGTGCAAGCACGTAAACCCCGCTGGCTCTATGTGAAGCCATTGAGACCATTCGGATCCATGTGTCCGTCCGTGTGTCCGTCCGTGCGTCCATGTGTCCGTCCGTGCGTCCGTGTGTCCGTGCGTTCGTCCGCCCGTCCGTGTGTCCGTCTGTCCGTCCGTCCGTGTGTCCATGTGTCCGTCCGTGTGTCCTTGCGTCCATGTGTCCGTGTGTCCGTCCGTCCGTGTGTCCGTCCGTGTGTCCGTACGTGTGTCCGTCCGCCCGTCTGTGTGTCCGCCCGTCTGTGTGTCCGTCCGTCCGTCCGTGCATCCGTGTGTCCGTCCGTCCGTGTGTCCGTACGTCCGTGTGTCCGTACGTCCGTCTGTCCGTGTGTCCGTCCGTACGTCCGTCCATGTGTCCGTACGTCCGTGTGTCCGTACGTCTGTGTGTCCGTCCGTCCGTGTGTCCGTACGTCCGCGTGTCCGTCCGTCCGTGTGTCCGTACGTCCGTGTGTCCGTACGTGCGCCATCCTTCTGTCCGTGTGTCCATGTGTCCGTCCGTCCGTCCGTGTGTCCGTACGGACGCACTGACTTGTCATTAACCATCTGCATGACAAAATAAGATAACAGGCAAAATTTGAATGAAATATGAGCAACACAACGTCCGTGTGTCCGTACGTCCGTGCGTCCGTGCGTGCGTACGTCCATCCTTCTGTCCGTGTGTCTGTACGTCCGTGTGTCCGTACGTCCGTGTGTCCGTACGGCCGTGTGTCCGTACGGACGCACGGACTTGTCATTCCCATCTGCATGACAAAATAAGATAACAGGCAAAATTTGAATGAAATATGAGCAACACAAAGTGAGTTATGCTTGACGAAATCCCCAGCACATTGAGGCCCATTGAGGACTGCAGTACCCCGTAGGCTATTACATAGCCAGCGGGGTAAAAACAAGAACCCGCGGGTTGCATAATGCAGGTGCAATATACTAATACCGGGTTGCGTTTGACCAAATATTTTCGAGACTTAGATTTTCATATAAATCTTGATATTGTATACAAGCAAATGAGGTTAAATCTGACAGTTGATGTGAAAGTCTAGGGTTATGTATGCTGTCCTCAGCATTTGGGCAAAAAATCAATGTGGGTGAGATCAAGACTGTCTCTGATTATACTAGGGTGTGGCTGTGACTGTGACAAATACTGGACGTTTGAAAGCGAAAAATACGTGAACATAGCATCTGATGTTCATTGCAAATGCCTTTTTTCCAATCTCACAAAGGGAGAATCGGAATGCTATACATCTCATTTTTTCGGCTGCAAGAGAAGCATAATTTCGCTAATAAATGAGAATACCCGTCTCTTAATACCCTATAAATAACCCGTAATGCACCTTCACACCATTGTTGATGTTCTCCATAAATGAAAATCTGAAAAAGATATTTAAATGACAAGATCAAGGAGCTCCATCAAATTCACAAATCCCATCTACGGAACAATCTGTAATCGGACATGGAGCGCTAAAAACATTTGTAAGCAAAAATATAGGTATATCGAATGCCTGAAGTACATTTCAGATAAATTTTTTCTTATTTATTACATAGAAAATGGAAAAAAGTAAATATTATTATAAAAACATAATTTTGTTATTTTGGTTACAGGTGAGAATATTTTATCTGTCTCTTAAGTCTTAATACCCTGTCCATAATCTGAAATGCTCATACACACCATTGCAGATATTCTCTATAAGTGAAAATCTGACTTTCAAATAGGAAAATGCAATTCAGATGGAAAGATCATGGAGTTCATCCCAATCCGCAAAACCCATTTTTCTACACAAACAATTTCTCAACAGGCCTGGAGCAATAACCGCTGGACTTTTGAAAGCGAAAATTGGTATATATAGATTGCCTGATATATATTCTCTATACGTTTTTCTTCATTCTTAAATATGGGGAACAGAAAAAATTTAATCTTATTTTTTCGGTCATCAGAAATGCATAATTTTACCTCATATCGAAACAAATACGATTTTCTTTCTAAAAATAACCCATACATTATCCAAAATGCTTCTGCGCACAACACTAGGGGTTCTCTACTGACGGAAAATCTGATTTTCAAAAACGAAAATGCATTATTTGATAGCAATATGCCTGTGCATGTTCCAATCCACAAAACCCATTATACTGACTGGTATAATGCAGTTGCGCATGCGCACTTGCATTAAAAATGTTTCACCTTTTTTTTTTCCTTCCGACCAACCCTAGAAAAAGTACCTTGAGAGTATCCGAGAAGCTAGAGATCAATTATGTGTGGCCTGATGATTCGGATAGGAGGAGGATAATGGATGTCGCAAAACAGGAGCAAAAAATAACCCTTCCCAAACAAAGAAATCAAAAGGCAATATATAAAAAAAAAATTAATGTCATTAAATAAAGGCCTACAATCTCATTTATAAGATTTTAGCCAGGAATCGTAATTCTCAATTCTCTGTCTAGAATTTTAAAGGACATGGACTGTTGGGCGTCGGTTGGCCCCATACACACTTGAATCGTTGCTTTTAAACAGTAATAGAGCCATCTTACCAGTTATATTGTAAGGCGTCGTTCCATTTAGTTCTGCAGTTCCGTGGAAACAGGTATGGTCAGCAGTAAGTTTCGTTGGCATCTGTAGTCTAGTGTTACAGCGGTCACCATGGCAACAATACAGGTCACCTCGTGTTTTACCAAATTTCACCTGCAAGTGGTATTTATCTAATAAATATTTCACAGCAATACATTGTCAGCTATAATGAGCAAGTGCCAGACATCAACTTTCTGCATGACTGTACGTTTTATTACCAAAACTGCGACTATTACTCCAAAAAGAAGTGCTCCTTGACCAGAGTGACACGTCTTACCGAAATAGGTCTTTGCTTTCATCCATAATTATGATAATCAAAACATTTCAGAGATGATTTCGCCCAAATTTTGGCCAAAAAAACTTACATTCTTATCCAAGCCATCTCTTGACTGGCAGATCCCGGTAGCATCACAGAAGTAGTTCACAGAGACGGTAGCCGAAACCGCATCTTGGCTGGCAAATATTACGCAGCCAGAATTTGGCAGACATTGCGTAGTACCATTGAGACTGCCTGATCCATCTTCATATCCAGAGTAACATGACAATTTTACACTTTTCTTTTCATTCGACTGAGAGCTGTAAAAATTAAAACAACAAATTGTTTGAGATTTATTTATAAATATATATGATACATCTATACGAAACTATTACAGGGTTGAGTATGGACAGCTCCACCCCAAATGATGGTAACATATATACCGGTATACACTAAATAGTATTGCTAATCATCCAAGCATGACATAGGCTTCGCTTACACATAAGAAAAGCCAGATGAGGACGAGTCCCTAAGCTCCCAGGAGAAGGAGAACATGAGAGGCCCGCAACCAACTTGGTTTCGGCCTAAACCAAGTCTACAAAGTCTACAAATAGGCTCAGTTATAATTATAAACAACGTAGGTAGTACTAGGTACTTATTTCTTAGGATTCCTGTTTAAGAAAGAACACAAAGGATGTCTAAAATGCCAAATTAATGACATCAGCAATGACCTCAAGTCAGCACAGACTCAATTCAGTCTGAGTTCAGACACAAAAGCATTCATCCAATCTCAAATTGACAAATAATTCTTCTAAACTGTCACAATAAACTGATAAACCTGAGTAGAATACTATTAATAACCAGATTTTAGTTGTGACAGAATTTCATGAGACAATTTGGAAGTGTCAAATTTGACAAGTTTTGACAGCTGTCAAAAATGACATTTGACACCTGTCAAATTTGACAGCTGTCAAACATCAAATACAGTGAGTAGAGTCAAGGCTAAAGATGCCACCTCTCTCTAATAGTAGTAAAAGTAACTACAAAGTCTGTAATTTCGATGAGAAGCCACAATCCATAACTTGTTTACTATTTACAAATATTTCCTGTGGGCGATAATATGAACTTTCCGAAAAAGTCATGACAGCTAGAGACGTCTGCTTCAAAACGTTTGTAATTACGAAGAATAAACGTCTTACCTTGCGTCCCCGTAATAAAATGACACACAGCTCAGGCTAAAGGCGATTTTAACCAGTTTGAAGATCATTTTTCCCAGCAAAAATTTTTCAGTTGGCTCCTTCCATCATAAATAAATCATCTGCCCCCTTAGATCAAAAGCAAATGAAAATTGACTGGTCATACATCAGTCTGCGCTTTATTTCTCATCTGTTCATTATCAAGTGACCAGTCAACTGTCATTTTCTTGCCTTGGCTGCTGAAATCAGATTTTGCAAGTTTCAGTAAAAATTACACGAAGAAATCCTCCCAATTTTACACTGAATGCAATTTCAACAACTCTTGATATGCTGAGGCACAACCATTTGAGTGCATAGATTGGGTAAGGCATTTGTTTTTGATTTGCAAGCATGATTGCTCAGTGAAATTACAATTTGCTACACACATGTTGAACTCAGAACTGCAGTTCAATGCACTGGTCAACTGGTGTGTATTCAGGTATTCTGCAGGCTGGCTTACTATTTTCAAAAAGAGATTAACAGTCCTTGAAATTTGAGAATAGCAAATTAGATTATTAGACCTAGTGCAACATTAAAATTTTATCCTGGTGAGGAGTTTGCTAAATCGATTACAGTCTCATATAGACCTGTATTCTGTAGGCCTATTGTAATTGTACTAGCTGAGCATAGATTTTCACAAAGGCATGGGGGGGGAGGGTTGGTCTAGTGGTAGTGTGCTGGGCTGCCAATCGCTGGGTCCAGGGTTCTAATCCAGCTCTTGCCAGGTCACCTTGGCCTATGTTGGACGGCTGTTTCAATCATCCTTTGCCTCGTTGCAGTGTCCTCCTCCTGTCCTAATTAGCCTACCAAATGCATAA
Organism: Platynereis dumerilii; assembly: GCA_026936325.1. NCBI lineage: Eukaryota > Metazoa > Annelida > Polychaeta > Phyllodocida > Nereididae > Platynereis > Platynereis dumerilii. Next base: position 33,657,569 of record JAPTHN010000005.1, read on the forward strand.
ATACAGGACGTAAAAACCCATAACATCCATCCATCCATCCTATTAGTATTACAGACCTGTTTTCTGTAGGCTATTGTAATTGTAGTAGCTGAGCATAATTTTCACAAAGGCATGAATTTCTGGATTGATTATTACTCTTGCTTAGTCATAGCTTCAATGACATAATTAAGGTTGATCAAACTGGGGAAAAAAATGAATCATTGAGCGACTAACATGCGCTTCACAATTGAAAAAAATTATTTTATTCTCAATCGCTGAATCAATGCATGGACACTTTCCTTGTAATTAACTTTATTTATATTTACCAGGTTTGCGATAACCCAGTAGAAATATGGCTGCTGAAGGTCCGAGTGTGCGAAGCCAAGGGGGCGAGGAAGAGAATGAAGGACAGACCAATCACAATGAAGACAACCCTAGTCAATACGATGGACCGTTTAGTAACCCCGTGTACAAAAGAATTGCCTTGATAAACGGAGAAATCAACCGCATGACCAAGGAACAGATCCGCCAACGTCTTTCTGAGTTGAAACTTGACACAAGGTTTGTGGATTTCATGATTTTCATGAATTTTTCATCTCAAAGATTCCTTTACTAAGTGTACAAGAGAAATATTATAATATAATTTCATCAGAATCTTCATATGGACTAAGTATCAACTGCGGTTCGACAAATCAATTTTTGACCGAACCCCCATTGTAAACTTGTGTGCCTATGGGGGGGGGGGGGTGAAGTGGTAGCATGCTGTGGTGCCAGTCGTTGAGTCCACAGTTCGAATCCAGTTCTTGCCTGGTCACCTGGGCCTATGTTGGACAGCATTTTCAATCATCCTTCGCCTTATTGCTGTGTCCTCCTCGTGTCCTAATTAGCCTAGACTTAAGGCATAAGTGTCGGAAGTAAAGCCCAATCATCCATAGATCTAGCTAATGTGAACCTTCATTAAACATGCTAAATATCAATTGGTTTTTGTAAAATTTGGCGCAGTTTACTCTGAGATCAAAAAGAAAAAGTTCAGGAGTTGAGACCTTGACATTTCTAAAATTGGCATTTGATTGCCACCCTAACGTTCATGTTTTTTTTTTCCAGAGGGGTCAAGGAGGTGCTCAAGAAAAGGCTCAAGAATTATTACAAGACTCAAAAGTTGATCAAGGCTCGTGTAAAAGAACCGGTGACGAATCCTCATTACAAGTATTTGCTCGTGATAGACTTTGAGGCCACCTGCCAAGAGCACAACCCTGCTGGATTTAAGTATGAAATCATCGAGTTCCCAATTGTATTAGTCGATACTGAACGAAAAGTTGTGGTAAGTTGATCCAAATTGTATGATGGGTGGTGATGGTAATCCTGACTCCTTCTCCCCTGACTCCCCCTCCTGACTCCTTCTTCTCCTGTCTCCTTCTCCTGTCTCCTTCTCCTGTCTCCTTCTCCTGTCTCCTTCTCCTGTCTCCTTCTCCTGTCTCCTTCTCCTGTCTCCTTCTCCTGTCTCCTTCTCCTGTCTCCTTCTCCTGTCTCCTTCTCCTGTCTCCTTCTCCTGTCTCCTCCTGACTCCCCCTCCTGACTCCTCCTGACCCCTCCTCCTGAGTGCCCCTCCTGGCTCCCATGCCCCTCCTGGCTCCCATTCCTGACTCTCCCTCTGTCCCTCCCTCCCTCCCTCCCAACTCCTTCTTCAGACTCTCCCTCCTGACTCTCCCTCTTGAATTCCCCTCCTGACTGCCCCTTGTGACACCCACTCCTGACTCCCATTCCTGACTCCCCCTGCTGACTCTCCCCTCTGACTCTTCCTTCTGACTCTCTCTCCTGACTCTCCCTCCTGAGTCCTGACTCTACTTTCTGACTCCCCCCCTCCTGACTCTCCCTCCTGACTCTGCTTTCTGACTCCCCCCTCCTGACTCTCCTTCCTGACTCTCCTTCCTGACTCTCCCTCCTGACTCTCCTCCTGACTCTCCCTTCTAACTCTCCCTCCTCACTCCCTCTTGACTTTCCATCTTGACTCTCCCTCCTGACTCTCTCTCCTCACTCTCTCTCCTCACTCTCTCTCCTCACTCTCTCTCCTCACTCTCCCTCCTAACTCCCTCCTCACTCTCCCTCCTCACTCTCCCTCCTGACTCCACCTCCTGACTCTCCCTCCTGACTCTCCCTCCTACCTTCCCTCCTGATTCTCCCTCCTGACTCTCTCCTCACTCTCCCTCCTAACTCCCTCCTCACTCTCCCTCCTGACTCTCCCTCCTGACTCCACCTCCTGACTCTCCCTCCTGACTCTCCCTCCTACCTTCCCTCCTGATTCTCCCTCCTGACTCCCTCCTGACTCTCCCACCTGACTTTCCCTCCTGACTCTCCCTTCTGACTCCCCCTCGTGACTCTCCTCTTGACTCTCCCTTCTAACTCTCCCTTCTAACTCTCCCTCCTCACTCCCTCTTGACTCTCCCTCCTGACTCTCCCTCCTGACTCTCCCTCCTGACTCTCTCTCCTCACTCTCTCTCCTCACTCTCTCTCCTGACTCTCTCTCCTGACTCTCCCTCCTGACTCTCCCTCCTGACTCCCTCCTGACTCTCCCTCCTGACTCTCCCTCCTGACTCTCCCTCCTGACTCTCCCTCCTGACTCTCCCTCCTGACTCTCCCTCCTGACTCTCCCTCCTGACTCTCCCTTCTGACTCCACCTCCTGACTCTCCCTCCTGACTCTTCCTCCTGACTCTCCCTTCTGACTCTCCCTCCTGACTCTCCCTCCTGACTCTCCCTCCTGACTCCCTCCTGACTCTCCCTCCTGACTCTCCCTTCTGACTCCACCTCCTGACTCTCCCTCCTGACTCCAGCTCCTGACTCTCCCTTCTGACTCTCCCTCCTGACTCTCCCTTCTGACTCTACCTCCTGACTCTCCCTCCTGACTCTCCCACCTGACTTTCCCTCCTCTGACTCTACCTCCTGACCTTCCCTCCCGATTCTCCCTCCTGACTCCCTCCTGACTCTCTCTCCTGACTCCCTCCTGACTCTCCCTCCTGACTCTCCCTCCTGACTCTCCTTCCTGACTCTCCTTCCTGACTCTCCTTCTTGACTCTCCCTCCTGACTCTCCTCTTGACTCTCCCTTCTGACTCTCCCTCCTCACTCCCTCCTGACTCTCCCTCTTGACTCTCCCTCCTGACTCTCCCTCCTGACTCTCCCTCCTGACTCTCTCCTGACTCTCCCTTCTGACTCTCCCTCCTGACTCTCCCTTCTGACTCTACCTCCTGACTCTCCCTCCTGACTCTCCCGTCTGACTTTCCCTCCTGACTCTCCCTCCTGACCTTCCCTCCCGATTCTCCCTCCTGACTCCCTCCTGACTCTCCCTCATGACTCTCTCCTGACTCTCCCTCCTGACTCTCCCTCCTGATTCTCCCTCCTGACGCTCCCTCCTGACTCTCCCTCCTGACTCTCCTCTTAACTCTCCCTTCTAACTCTCCCTCCTCACTCCCTCCTGACTCTCTCTCTTGACTCTCCCTCCTGACTCTCCCTCCTGACTCTCCCTCCTGACTCTCTCCTGACTCTCCCTTCTGACTCTCCCTCCTGACTCTCCCTTCTGACTCTCCCTCCTGACTCTTCCTCCTGACTCTCCCTCCTGACTCTCCCACCTGACTTTCCCTCCTGACTCTCCCTCCTGACCTTCCCTCCTGACTCTCCCTCCTGACTCTCTCCTGACTCTCCCTCCTGACTCTCTCCTGACTCTCCCTCCTGACTCTCCTTCCTGACTCTCCTTCCTGACTCTCCTTCCTGACTCTCCTTCCTGACTCTCCCTCTAACTCTCCCTCCTCACTCCCTCCTGACTCTCCCTCTTGACTCTCCCTCCTGGCTCTCCCTCCTGACTCTTCCTTCTAACTCTCTCCTGACTCTCTCTTCGATTCTTCTCCTGACTCTCCCTACCTAATCTGGTTGTATTTGAATTGACACTGTACACGCTGTACAAAAAATTTTGGGGCTGCTAATTATAGTGTTATATTGTGCAATAACTTTACAATAATTATTAATTATCTCACTTGTTTACAGGTAGATGAATTTCACGAATATGTCAGGCCAGTAATTAACCCCAAATTGTCCGAATTTTGTGTTACACTAACTGGAATACCTCAGGTAAGTTGTTCTTCTTTCTTCTTCTTCCCACGTTGTGCTGGTACAGTAACACTCTGGATCGCCGGGTAGCTCAACCTCATTTTTTTAGGGATCTGCACTTGTGCTATGTTCTACGAAGTTCTACTATGTTGGTGATCGCCATATGATGTATGAGATGCTAAGGCTGGGCCATGGGAGTCTGGTACATACTCAATTAATTCAGGGATGTCCAGGGTCTTTCAGTTTTCCTAACATAGAACGTTTGATACAACCCACCTCCATGTGGGGTCCCATGTGCTCGGACTATCTGTTGCTTCGTAACATTGTGCTGCTAATTAGCTAGATTGAAACTTTACTGATTTTTATAATTGTGCTATTTTTTCATAAGTTCACAAATTTAAACTGAAGGTGTAAAAAACTTCATTCTTAAATGACTGTACTGTTCAGCTGGAATTCCATAAACAGTTTAACATGTGGCACCACCATTGAAAAGGATAAAATTAATGTAATGCATGTAATAATAGTGATTTCACAGGTGCAGAAATCTAATAATCTGTAATCATGTACTGATTGTTTCCATGTCATGTTTAATTTTGCAGACTAAAGTTGATGGGGCGACTACATTTCCCGTAGTCCTGGATTCCGTCTACCAATGGATGAATCAACACAATCTACCTGGTCAGAAATTCGCTGTATTAACTGATGGGTAAGTTGAAGAGCAACAATTTTGAGGCTCACTCTAGTATGTTTATGAAAATGACGTTTTACAGGTCTAGGTGCTGATTAGGCACCCTTCTCAAGTGAATGAAAGTTGGCCCAGGTCCCAGATTAATTTTCTAAAATTTTATATTCTGACCGTCTGAAGAACGACCAATGTACAATCAACGATGTGGGCTCTCCTTCTCGAAATGTGGGCGAAAAGAGGTCTATTATCTGGGATGCTGTGTTTGCCCAATGCCCGTCATTTTGAGCTCAAATGTCAGAAGTGGCATCTGGTGTTCAGAAATTGATACTAGATGGACACTTTGCACAGGGATTCTCTCATTTTGATGTTATATTACAACTGGATAACTGACTCGCTTGTTAGTCATGGTAGAAATTGAAAATTGAGGTGTATTATTGTATGTATCAATTGCAACAGGCTTGATAAATCAGATTTACACTGAAGACATCATTATATTATTATCTTGTTTTCAGGTGGCCCCTTGGCAGCGACATTGAATTGTCATAAAGGGGCACCAGCTTTGAGTGTAATTTATTTATTATATATATATTTTAAAATCCATAATTGTAACACTGTAATGCCTCAAAGAAAATAAAATGAATCTGAATCTGAATCTATATTGAATTTGTCTTTTTACCTGTCAGACCTTGGGATATGGCTCGGTTCTTACATCAGCAGTGTATAATATCCCAAGTCCCTTATCCGAGGTGGGCGAGAAAGTGGATCAACATCCGGAAATCTTTCAGCAACTTCTACGGATTCCGGCGATCCAAACTAGCCACCATGTTGGAGAATTTAGGGATGAGTTTTCAGGGGCAACAGCATTCCGGAATCGACGACGCCCGGAACATCGCCCGGATTTCCATCCGCATGTTGGAGGACGGCTGCGATCTTAAAGTTAACGAAAGACTCTACGCCCACAAGTTGAAAGATATTCAAAATCTGGAGTCGGAGATCCACAACGTCGTGTGCGACCTGACGACTCAAGATAGTTCCGATTCCGAGACGGAGGCCGCTCCGCGCCGGAACTCTCGAGGCAAGAACAACGGAGGGCTCGTGAAAAGCCTCGACCGTTTAAGTTTAGACACTTCTCACAACTCCAACGGAGATACTTTCCAACTTTCTCCGGACCTCTCGGAAGGGATCGATGAGCTGATAGCTTATCACAAATTGCAAAGGTCTTAGTAAATTAAATTAACTAAATTTGAATTACGTATTTCAGTCATTTGATATTGCATAGTACATCGTTTGCGCCTGGTATTTGCAATATTGTGTATGGTATGTGCATAGTCTGTATAATGTATACGCATATTGTATGAAGATATGCATATTGTATGTGCATAGCATTTTGTGTATCTCGTGATAAAGACAGTACATTTGCTGCTGCATAAGTAGCATTTATATAATAATGAATTGGATAAATGTTATTGATAATTTAAATGTTATAATTAACTCATAAGGTATTTATCTTGTCCAGTAGCAATTAAGACCAAGTCAGTCACATCAATGCATGCTTCTCAACTTCCAATTTGTCCTTTTATATCCAAGAAGATCCTTAAATTGGCTGGGTGAGAAGTAGAAGCACTAAATTCTAAAAAAAGTTCTTGAAAATTGCACTTTTCGTCAAATAAAAATGTTTTTTAAATTTTCTAAATTTTCTGTATCCTTAATATCATTGTGGTGTTCTCCTCCTGTCCTAATAAGCCTAGCAAGTGCATAAATACAGGATGTAAAGCCCCAATCATCCTTTCTAAATTTTTCAAAATCTCATATGTTTGCTGTTCTATTCAATGTTCATAGTCGGCACTCAACAGTCAACAGGCATAAAAAAAAGCAAAATGGTAATTAGTGCCATTTGCACCTTTGATAGTGCTAAAATTCTGGAACTATTTTTTGTAAGCCAGCATTCTGTCTTTTACATCTCATGCCTAAAGTCTTAAAAATTCTCTCAGAGGTCTCAAGTGAAAAGGTCCTGGGTTGACCTATATATATATCGGCGTTCAGCAGCCACCGTTTTAGGTGGCAGGGTCAAGAAGCATGGTTGCATACTGAAAAGTCTTTGTCCCTTGTTATCAGCATGGACGACAATTTATCTGAGCGAAACTTTTAATGATGCTGTGAAGTTGTGATAACTGACTTGGTCGAAATTGCTAGTGGCAAATTGGTATACTTCCTTCATATGTGGTTCTTTGATAGACGACTAGCTACCTTACTTCTAGATGTGATTGTTTCACATCATCCTTTATTGCCTGATAAGACGATGCGTGAAACTATGAATGTCTGCGATATATGCTTTTCGTTTGCAATTCAATCTAATAATCCTCATTATGATTCCTTATAATTCATTATGATACATAGTTGTTCGTTTCTGTTACAATATTAATGTTAATTGTTGATTATTATTTTAAATTGTTGATATTAATTAATGATATCCAAATTAGTCAATACAAATTATTGTTTGTCCATTTAATCGTTGAATTCCAAATTATATGATTTAGTTATTTTATAATATTCCTCCCAATTATGAAATGATTGATCAAGCAAATTCAAGTTCTATAGAAATATATCGTTCAAAAGTGTGTTATTTATGTCAGAACACAATTGTTTGCTGTTAAACGTATAATTGCATAATTGCGTTAAGAGTACTTAGATATAGTCAAAACTTTTTAAACCTGCACTATGATTATGTTAAATGCTGCTTGATAGTTATAGATATTACATAGACATTTTATGCATATATGTATAGTATGGATCCGAATGATGTGATTGAAGTCAAAAGAGAAAAAGTTTGAAAGGTCACTATTTGTTCCAGCTTTCAGCTAGAAGATTTATGATATCAATTTAAAACTTTGTTTGGAATTTTTTATTCTTGCCATATTTAAAACATTGATCAAAACACCTGACCAAAAAGGTTTGAAAAATTTATAGATTTCCTCAAAAGCAACACATTTGAGCATTTTCTACCTTATTTTGATTACAATTAACAAAATGGCATCATTCTAAGGATGTCATCTCTTCATTTGATATTCGCAATTGGACACAAATGAAATTGAGTAATCAATTACTTTCCTGCCAAATTTCAAACTACTTTATTATGAAAAGTATATAAGTACACATGTACATTTATGAATTTACTCATCATAAATATTGACATTTAATAATTTCTTATAAGTACCAATGATTTCTTGAAATCAATAAGATAATTTTTGTGCCATTTAGAATAATTGAGGCTTAATGATTCTCAAATTTCATTGAGATGTTATATCTGTGAGAAATGAAATAAGTATAGTTAGTATGTTGATTAATTTCTGTGGTTATAATATTCTGCGAAGACCCTACAATAGCCGTGATTGAGAGTTTGATTACACGTTTATGTGAAGTTGTGATGTTACGCAGGGAAAAGATTGTCTTGATTGCAGTGTTCTGTACTGTGTAACAAAGTTCTCTCATTTTAATTGGCTGTGAATTACTTCTTAGCGATCATTTAGGCGTGACTTCACAAACAAAGTTAATCCAGGTGTAAGCCATAGACCTGGACTAGTTTCCAAATTTAACACTGGGATCAATATCAGTGATGAAATGACAGCACTGCCTAGTAAACAAAATTACTTAAGACCATATTCAACCTTAAACATGTAAAACCTTGTCTTAGCTCTGTTGGTGAAATTGGGCCTGAGAGTTTTTGAATTAGCAAGACTTTAATTTTCCTTTCTGCTTGCGGGTTATGTTGTAGGTACTCTGCGTATGTGAAAATATGCCCGTACCATGCATTCATACTGTTAAGTTCAACTTTAAGATTCTCTGTTAGCTTCATTGTCAGGACGGAAAATTATCATTGGTAGTGCAATTATTGTAGTGAGCATCTGGAATTGAACTATTTCTTAATATTACTTTATTATTGTTTCAGTTTCTCTTTTGCAGGTCATTACATATTATATTAATTATCAAGCTTAGTTTTTTTTCCGCAATACTGGTAGAATAACACTGTAATTAAACTGGTTTCTAGAGGCTTTTTTTTACCGATAAGTATTTTAAAGATTGTATTTCAAATTGCTCTGTTGAAATGGTGATTGATAAGTTTGATTTAAAAGGGGGTCTTTTATTGAAAAGACAATTTTCATGGTGATGTGATATATCTATACATTAAGAACAAAGTGAGAATATGTTGAGAATAAATCAAGAATCAGTTTTTGCTTAGCTGTATGCACGTCTCGGTTGAAGAAATTTAGTCATTATTGAAAAGACAATTTGTGTACTACTGGTAGTTACATGATTTACCCATTAAGGCCAGGCATAATTAATCTTTAGCTTCCCAGATCTTCTCGAGGTACTTTTTCTAAGGCAGACCGATCGTTATGATGAAGAAAAAGTACTGTTATCTAATTTTTTATAATGTCAATTTAACATAAATTGAGGCTGAACTTTCCATAGGCAGAATATCTGTTGAGCCGGTCGATCCGAGAAGCTAAAAAATATATATATCTGGCCTAATTTGGGATGAAATGCAGCAAAATTGTATATGTTTATCTCGGTTGAACCTTATCTATTATTAACAAGTCTAGGGACGTATGAGATTGAGTTACATGAGCTAGGAATGTAGAAAATGAATTAAATGCAGCAAAAATGTATGTTTGTGAATTGAATGTGACCTACTTATAACTGTTACTCTAAAGATACTTAATTTATTCCATGCCATATTTTAGGTATTTGTATACTTTGTATGTTAGTGAAGGGTTATTTTACTACGGCGTCAACAGGCTGGCTTATTCCAAGATCCATTGTCATCTGCCGCAATAATGATTTAATAAATTTAATACAATAGAACTTCATATTTCTGCTTAGTCTGACTTATAGTATGATAGCTATTTGTTGGTCTACATGCAGTCATATTTGTTGCGGAGAGGAAACATGTCGTTAAATAACATGCCGTCTCATAGAAAGAATCGTTCTCTACTCTTGGGCTAGCATTTTTTGGAGTAAGTTTAATAAGAGACCAATCCACTAAACTAATTAAACCAATATTTTGTCTGGGGCTTCTCTCTGCCTCTTAAATTCTAAATTTTCAGAAAATATTATAATTTGTTGTGTAACATAAACTGCTTTGCAGCAAGCCCATAGAGTATATGAAAATTTTGGCTAATTTCGACTTTATGAAAATTGCAATGTGAGTAGTGTTTATTCCGCCGTTATGAGCCGCCTAGGCAGATATTGGCTTATTTTCATATTTATATCCTATTCCTAAAAAAATTCTTACATTACATGATCAAGCAGCGGAACCTTCAGTTACAATATGTGCTGTATACAGGGTCAAATATAAGCCAAAAATGTTACTGGTCCATGGACTAGTATCTTTCAAAAGTTACTCGTCCTCCCCAAAATTTACTTGTCCTGAATATTGTGCGCGATTTATTTACGTTATGATATCCTTAAAAAATGCTCATTCAATAAAATCAAAGTTCTACCTGTATAGCTGCATATCCATGCAGCACTTCAGCTATTAATACCCTTGATTCAAGGCTTGAAAAAAACTGAAAAACGAATCTTTCTTAGAAAAGTGATAAAGCAGTTTACAAGTATGTATGTTAGTGAAGGGGATACTGATCATAAAATTGAAATTTTGTGCAGTTAGAAAAAAACCCCATACAAATAGAGCATCTAGAAGCGGAGCTATTGGTTTTCCTGATTTTCCAATGAATCAGGTATAAGTTAATCAAAAGGTCACTGAGTTTAAGAAAGTCTTTAAGACATGCTAAAGAAACAGGTGAGATAACAAAAATAGAGATAACTCCCTTTTCAGAGCAACAGAAAGTCACAGAATGTGTCTGGAGACACGATTGGCCTTATCATAACTCATAGGGCTGATGTAAACTTTCATAACATAAAAAGACCTATGTGGCCCTTATATAAACAATAACTGGATACACAAACAGGGGATTATGTTTATTTTGTAAACATTTTTGGCAGAACTTAATCTTGAATTGATACAAACTTGTTATAACACTGACTTCTGAATTAAAGTAAATATTTTCACTGTGATTTGTTACTAGTCTGACGGACAAGTACACAAGCATATTTACTCGTCCTCCTCAATTTTTACTCGTCTCAGACGAGCGGACAAGTACTTATCTTTGACCCTGGCTGTATTTTCCAGCTACCATCGCCCCAAAAAGTTACGACTGTTGACGCTGTAGTAAAAGACTTATGGTATCTTAAAGTAGCCTGTTCACAATTGCCGATGAATTTGTACTCTCAATTGTCTTATTTATTATCGTGAACTGTGATCCTCATTAATGTATTTTAACAGTAATAATAAAAAGACTTTGATGACTTATGGAATATCCTCTTTGGTGTTGTGTTTTCCCACTAGGGGTGTTGTTGATTTAAAGTTTGTGAGTGCTGCCACCTATTGATGTAAAAGTATTGCTCTAAACTTCTATATTGCACAACTGTGAGAATTTGGCCATTTCAGTAACCAACTTTTTGTGCAAGTTGCGTTATGGGGCCTTTTCGGAAAGGTTGCGCTTGTAACTCGGGTGACACGGGTAACAAGGATTTGTTTAAGAACAAGCCAAACTCGACCCTCGTGTTTCCCGGAACCAGAACAGGAGAGCATCACTCGAGCAGGAACCAGTTACTGTCACATGGTACAAATCTCGAGACCCTAGTACTCCCCACATGTCGGGGAGTAGCCGGAAACACTACACTCGAGAAATGACGTTGGCACTTCCAGGAAACACGAGGGTCGAGTTTTGCGTGTTCGGAAACAAACCCTCGTGACTCGTGTCACTCGAGTTACTCGTGTAACCTTTCCGAAAACGCCCATGAGCAGCTGTCATAGGCAGATGTAATGATGAGATAAGACTGGGAGTCCACTTCAAGGTATGCCCTGTTCGCAAGTGTGGGGTCTTCCACTTGTCTCAGCATAGAACACTGAATGCAAGGTACCCTGTGACTTTATGGTCATTTTTGGAAAGGTTACGCAGGTAACTCGAGTGACACGGGTAAAGATTTGTTTCTGAACACACCAGACTCGACACTTAGTGTTTCCGGGAGGTGCCAACGTCAATTCTTGAGTGTATGTTTATGGCAACTCCCTGATATATGGGAGCACTTGGGTCACGTCATGAGATTTGTACCATGTGACATAAACTGGTTCCTGCTCGAGAGAAGTTCTGGTTCCGGGTAAACTAGAGTTTGTCTCACAACATGCAAACTGGTGTTTGGCCTGACTGCTCTTCTACAGGTCACACAGCAGAAATGCACATACTCAGGGGTAGATTAGCAATTTTTTTCTGTCACATTTTTGTGATGTTTTGCTGCTTTTTGTTGTCTGATTTTTGATGACAGACACTCATTCCAGAAATGAGACAGACTGTAGGGTCGAGTCTGGCGTGTTCGGAAACAAATCCTCGATACCCGAGTTACGGTACTAGTGACAAAAACACAAACACCAATATACATTGTGACTAGATGATACTTTAATATCAATCAAAAATAGATCATCGCTAATCATATAATTGTTAATTAACAATATGAAACAGCTCCTTCTAATGCCAGTGCATCTATGAGTGAATATATTAATCTTCAAAATGTGGCACATTTTAACATGTATACGTATCATCTATATTCTTATATTAACATTAACTTTCAATGCACGAAAATTTCCAAGAAAATTAAATTACTGGATTGACACATTATACAAAAAACCTAAATAAAATAAAAACTTGATAAAAAACATAATGGATTGAAAGATTTCTTGACCAAAACGGCTTTATCATTAGTAAATTTAACAACATAGCACATTGTAACTGGCTGTTTCTATAAAATTCAGATGATATATAATATGGCATTAAAATAAAAATAATTTTGTTCTTAATTAAAGTATCATATTCCTAACTTGAAGCAAAAATATTTGTGAGCAAAAAATTTTAAAAACATAAGCGTGCTGGCAACAACAACTCGGCATACACAAGTGTGTAAAAATAAAATTTTACTAAATCTACTTAACCTTCAACCAAGACTATTTCTCTAAACATTTCTACAGAAAATAACTAAAGAGTCCGATATCATACAAAAGTTATAAGCCAATTTTATGTCTTCAAATATTTCCATACATACAGAAAATTGTTCTGCCAAGTACCGGTAGTCAGACAAAAATAAACATAAAAATATACAAATGCAATAAAAACATTTTAATCATACATGTATAATAACAACCATGCAAGTTGAATGAATGTATAATTTTCTTGAAATCCAGTTTTTACGCTATAACGTTATCTTACTAATTTTACAGCTTTGTAGTAATATATGAAGAAAGAGGTTTCATTCTAAAAAAAGGGTTATACACTCATATATAATATTAATTATATCATTTCACTGTGTTCATAAATATTCAATTACTATTTCATCTTTATGCCATTTATATTACATTTTATTATACAGATAAACTATGAGTTTCGCACTTAACAGAATCCAAATTATCATTTGTTAAAGTTGTGCATACAATTTTCACTTTCTAAAGGTAAATTATATTTAAATACAATTATGGAACAATTTTATCTGCATATATAAATATTACTATTATTACAATGGTAATATGCTCTAACAATTCTTGAATTCATAATACATTCATGTAGTCTAATTTACAATAATTTACATAATAAATGCATAATGAGGGGTCAAGTATATCCAGTCTTAGCCAATCGTAGTTTAACAAGCTCGTACGGAAATATTTCAGATAAAATTGTCAATTTTTTATACAAATCCCCCAAATATATAAACATATCGTTACAAATAACTTACAATACACATTTAAAACATTTCAAAACCCATCTAGACATAAAATCTATTCTGTGCCTTACAAAATATAATATGGGGATCTAATAGACTTAGTACTTAATAGTACCAACATTAAGTTGTAATGTAGGCTATAATATAATTTACATTAGAGGGGTTTTGCTGTATGATTATGCATGGCGTGTACATATACAGGTGCTATCTGATATCATTGTTGCTATGGCAACCTACACATTCAGGGGTCACGGAAACGTACAGCAAAACCTCTCTATTACACAAATAAATATTTTTTCGTTATAAATGTCATCACTGGAAATCACAACATATTCTAATAATTATAATCACACTTAGCTTTCAAAGTCACGGTTAAATTAAAATGAGCAGCAAAACTGAAAACTGAGCAAAGAACCAAATAAATAAGTTCCAACCAAAATATACAGCAAATCAACATCAAACAGCTCAAAAACTAGACTGTGCAGAGCACAACTTGGTATCCTTCTCATCTTTTCTTGATAAATGGCTGCGTAAATTACACAGCACTGCATAGCCCCTCTAATATAAGCAGCAGCAACTCGAATTGGAATAAAAATGTTGCCAATTTAATTTCCAACAATCTCAGTGCTATGAAATGTACTTCTATGAAATTTCAGTACATGTGTCTCAACACCTTTTGTTGGTCGAAATGTTATGGAAATATGTAGACGCTTTCTGTATTTCTAAGTGAAAATTGACTGATTACCTGTGTCTGATGTGTCCAGTCAGTGCTCAAATGATTCATACATTTTATTTTTAGTGTTTATAAATTTTACAAAGCAAGAAAATATCCAAATCATATGTCTGAAATGTATTGTGATTTTACTCAAGTAAAAAAATTAAGAAGGATGTGTGCTGAGTGACACTGGTTTTTCACTAAAACATAAGGAAGCAATCCCTGTGGAACACTTTGCAATTAATCGAGGACACCGTTGAAAATGGACGCATAACAGAGTGATACTGCCAATAAACATCTCTACTCCTAACAGAGTTTATAAATATCCAGTAAACATAGCATTATAATCACTGTGTAGTGTGCAACCACTGCGTCAAAGCATGGTGACTGTAAGAGAATAAGGAAATTCACAACACTTACACACTTAATTCATGCTCTAATGTTTAAAGTATCTTAATGACTTGCTAAAATAGTAAAATCTCACTTTTTGAGGTAATTTCATAAGATGAATCTCATTTCATCCTATGGTTTCTGCAGAAGCTAGGAATGCATATGAAAAATTAAACATAAATGCATTAAAACAATCTTAAAACTTACTAAAATCAAATAATCTAATCAGACTTTAAGGCCAGACTTAGTTGATTTTTTGCTACTTGGCTCAACCGACCCAATAGATTATCTGCCTACAGAAGAAAAAATTGAGCTTATCAACAATTTTTATTAAATTTACATTATACAAATACGGCATGATATGAGTGCAATATGAAAATTTATTTGCACCCCGAGTTCCATATGAATTTACGAGGGCAAATAAATTTTCATATTGCACGATGATAAGTGCCGTATTTGTTTTATTACATGACCACTATGCTTCCAATATGACGATCCATTCTGAAAAAATTTTTCGTGAATTTGGAAATTTTTTAAATAAAAACTCATATTGCACTCTAACCATGCAATATGAGTTTTTATGATGTCGTCATGTGACTGATTTTGGCCAATCAGCATCGCTCTAGCATATTGGTCATGTAATAAATAAAATATTGGGATTACAGCTTCTTTTTTCATCCGCAGACCGACCCTAAAAAAAGTGCTCAGGAAACTCAAAATCAATTATGTTTCGCCTAAAGTTGAAAAAAAATATATATTCAAAGTAAATCACAATACAGTCAATAACCCCTCCCTATATCCCGATCTAGTCACAAATTACAAATTCATTGCATTTACAATGTTGTCAAAAGGCTATTGTACAGGCTAGGTAAATGTAACATTGTAATATTGAAATATTGTTAAATATAGTAACATCATTGGCAGCAACGGTTCTGATTGTAATATCTGTAGTTGTAAGCAGTTTAGTCTTTCAGCATTATATATTTTAAAGCAAAATTATTTGGGGTATAATGTCATTTTAGAACAGCTTAGATATTGTCTTTCAGTATGTATATATATTTTTAAAAACAAATTCAATTTATGAATAGTAAGCAATAAGCATGAAAATTTTCAATTGTTTAAGATTGCAGTAAATGTTAAGAAAAATGTTTGTTTAATTTTTTTTAACATATTAAAAACAGGATACAGTTAGCAGCTGGAAGACATACATGTATATGTAAAAATATTTTGGAATTGGCTTCAGAATGGAGAATACAATAATTAAATGAAAATAATTAAAACTAAGTAAAACGCCATAAACAAAGTAGGCTAGTCATCATTATTACAATAAACAAAATATAGCAGAAAATAAAGATCAGAAATATTTGTAATGTTTATATTATGCTCTAACAGTATACGTATTTGGTATTCTGCGATTAATAAGTGCTATGGTACATTGTATTTTTGCATATTTTCAGGTTTCTTGTGTTTCAGTTAAATATATTGAATTCTATGCTTTGAATACAGTGAACATATATCAGTATCTGTCAACAAGTCATTATTCACAGAAAATCCAATTGGAGGATATCTAGTTTGAGTCATAGAGGATGATTTTAAACAAAAGTACTGGGTATAGGAGCCTGTATATTTAAAAATATATCTATGAAGTCAGAAATTTCATATAGCTTTGGGTTTTACCAAATATTAAGAGGCTCTTTAACAAATTGAAATTAAATCTCCTCCGTATTGAATTGTACAGAACCCTATAGTATTATGAGGACATTTTTAAATTGAATCACCCTACAAAGTTGAAAATTCTTTCATTTACTTTTAACAACAGAAAATATTTTCACTATAATTACCATTTCACTGACTCATAGTATACGTTTACAACATCATTATATCATCAGTGTGATTATTGCTGGTTAACTGACATCATATCATACATGACATATCCATATCATCAAAATTACTACAGTTCACAAAATTGCATACATGGGATTTCATCGTACATGGAGTGCGTAGGCCAGCTTTTAAAGAGATGAGAAGTGATATTTTTGAAAGCCAGGGTACCATAAAATGGGGAGAAGTTGGCAATCTGGGTGAAAGTTGGCATGCCAATTTAACCCACTTAATGGCAGAAATGCTAACTTCCCTCACTGACACAGATGGCATTTCTGCCAAAGAAACCAATGGCAGTCAGAAAAGTAGGCATTTCTGCCATTACGGCCACACGTAATTGATTCTTAGCTTCATGGACCCGCCGACACAATAGATTTACTGCCGATGGAAAAAAAAAATTGAAAAAGAAAAAAAAATTTTTTTTTGACATTATAATTTTTTTTTTTCACCTTTTTTTTTTTGTCTTACCGACCGACCCTAGAAAAAGGGCCTTGAGAGGAATCCGAGAAGCTAAAGATCAATTATGTGCGGCCTAAGTGGGTCAAAATAGCTTGCCAACTTTCCCCCGGATTGCCAACTTTACTCCGCTTTGCGGTAATGAATAGATAGAGACTTTTTTTTTTAAACCACAGTGCCTTCTATGGTCATTTAACATATTATACGCATCCAAAAAAGGGCATCATGTTCACATTGTTCTGTGCCTTTTAAAAATGGTTGGTCTGTGAAAAAAATTAATCTGGCAGAACCTTATTAGGATTGTAAATCACTTCTTAATTCAGGTGCGTAGTTTCGCAATTGCACAGTTACCATCACTTTAGCTCATTCAATAACTAAATAATATGCCTCAGAAATATTACTTTGCATCTCTTTAAAAACCACAGTGTAGATTTATAAGTCAATGATCCTCCGTAAATTCAGTTGTGATCTAACTTTCATTGCCGCTATATATGTACCTAACCTAAGTTTACAAGTGTCTTCATTATGATTATCAACCACCCTAATGGTACAGTGTCAATCCAATACAGTGAGATGAGCTATCAAATTCGAAACACACATATTTATCACTTTAAAATCTACAATTCACTTGTGTTGAAACTATTCTAGAATTGCATTGGTATTGCTTGTTAAGCATAAAATCCATCTTACGAAAATTCTAGTTTCACATTCTAATCCTACTATAATTATTCTATATCATTTAATATCTCGGCACACATGATGATCTATTTTGGGAACATTTACAAGTTTCGATAACCATATTATTCTAAGGTCTAATTAGAACTAGACTAGTTTATAAATTTCCCTTTAATAACTATTTGTCATTTCTCTAGGATCTAATGTCTTAAAGATACCTTTCCTAACTATATTCTCCTCTTATATCTGAGTCATAATTGGATATAACATCAATTCCATTCTAACAAGCCTGTGATTCTTGTGCATGTATATTTTTGTATCCGTTAGTTAACTTCTGGAATATTTCATTCTAAAATTCCCATTTACATTATAAACTGCATGCGCAACTACACTGTAAACCACCTAAATTCTTGCTCCTGTTAAAAATAAGTTCAATGTTTCAGATTCATATGTGCCAAATATGGGCCTTCTTCAGGTAATTACTTTATACAGAATAATATATATTCTTTCTGCAAGAGACTTTCTGCAAGAGACTGCAAGTATAGGATGTTACAGAATACCACATGCAGTATTAACAAGAGTCAAAGAGAGTTGAATTCACACAAGATGAGGCAGAATTCAATCCAACATAATGTTTGTACATTTGAGTCTTTATGCTTGTAGATTAGGATGCACATATATTCGGACTGTGATTCTCAGGAGTTAAAACAAAACATGCAAAATTCGACGTGACTTTATCCTGTGTTCGCGACATTATATTACCGGTATATGCAAGTGCTAGCTCATCTATCAGGTTTGTTCTCCAGCTAAAACTAGGTTATTTTTGCGACAATGTTGAGTAGACATATCTGAGTACCAGGTAAGTTTGTATACTTAAGTATGAGTGTGTACATCAATCATATGCATCTGCAATATATACTTTACATACTTTCAACATTAATTCACTAATTAATTCACTTATAACAATATAATCTGAGTCTTGAGTTCGGAGAAGCGCAGTTGAGATTTTTCCTTGTTTTCCGTAGCGTTGTTTTCGTACTGCTTTCTTCTAGCCTGGGGCGAGGGTAACGATGGAAGATTCAACCCCGTGATCTTGCCCTTTAAGCGAGAGAAAGGGTTAAGGGGGCCACTGCCGGGGAGGGCGTTGTTGGGGTTGGCCATGCCCAGCTCGGCCAGCTCGTCATGGTATGCTAAAGAGCCGTCGCTGAGGGAGACTTTCATGGCTTGCGTATTCATCAGATCTGCTTGTAACGGTCCCTGTATGTTCACCCACGTTTCGTCAACACTCGGTCCCTGCGTTTCATTTTCATCTTCCGCTAACTGGATGTCGATGCTCGGACTCACTGATCTGGATGACTCGGAGCCCCCCTGGTTTACCGTTAACGAGAGGTTGTCCAGCTGGCTTGACATAGCTTCGTTGCTTCTTTTTTGGTTTGAAGTGCTAAGAGCATCAACACCTTGTTCAATTGGCAACCCGTTTTCTTCCATTGGTGACAAGGGGAATGCAGATGCAGATTCTTCCATCTGGGGTGATAAGATCGTAACCTTCCGCCCGATGTCCGCAGACAACCTCTCCTTCTCCGCTGGCCTGTCTGGGCTCGTATCCATGTCGAGGGAGTACGATTTCGGCCTCCTCTTACGCTGCAACGATGCTTTACAACTCAGTGATCTGTGGTGCCTTGTTTGGCTTGTGAGTTGATGGAGAGCATCCACTGACAGAGCTCTCTTTCCTTCTAACATCGAGTTGAGCAATCTGTCCTGCTTGGTGGCAAGGATTCCGCAGCTGGCTAACATGACGTCATGTTGATCGAGAGACTGCTGACTCAGGCAGATCAGGTCTTCTTCATCGAGGGCTTGGATTCCTTTAGCGAGGGCTAACCCGTCTACGACATTCTTCCCGGTGAAGCTGTCATCTGCACTTACGATGCGATCGCCTTTTAAAATCTTCGCGCGTTCGAGGCTATCCGTACTTGACTGCTGGTCGTTGTCTTTGGAATACATCACGGCAGGAAGGAATCCTTTGGCGACCGATCCTTTGATCAGTCGGTTCAGCTTAACCTTCTTCATCGGGTTCAATCCCGCAAAAGTCTTACCGATCCTGGCACCGATCTCCGTCTGAACCGGGCGTCTCATCATGTTTGGCAAATTGCGGAGATTCATCCCTGAATTTTCCCGAGAAATGCTCGCCGTCATCTTGGACCAAGTGTTCAACTGAGCCTGCGACGAGATGTTGATCACCTCTACATGGGGCTTCGTTCTTTTCCTGCAGAACAAAAGAAATATTTAGGAGTCATGTAAAATAATGGTACATTAGCAGGATATTGAATTAACTACAAATTTTTTAGGAGTTCTCTAAAGTTATTTGAAGTTCTTTCCAGTGATAGCTTTTCAAAATCCTTTAAAGTCTTTTTTTAGTTTTTTCAAATTTCTTCTTTTAAGTTTTCTGAAGTTCTTGAAAGTTCTTCAGAGTTATAAAGTCTTTCATGTTCCTCAAAAATTATTTTTTGAAAGTTTTCAAATTTCTTAGAAGTTATTTATAAGTTCTCTTAAGATCTTTGAAGTTCTTGATAGGTCTGAAAAGTTCTGTTAATCTGGAAATACACTTTAAAGTTCTACTTACTTCTTTAAAGAAGCAACTTCAATTTAGTTTGTAATTAATGATGTATTGATTCAATCACTGCATTACTCTGTCTGGAAGTTTCAGGAATATAATTTTACACCACCTTGTCACTCAGTAGGGGAGACCGGAGCACGTTGGTCTGCTTTTTTATTTTTTGGTTGTCAATCAAAAACTATTCTAAATATTTGAAAAATCTCTTCACTGACTGACTTCGGAACATCTGAAATACCCTTATGCCAAACCAAGTTGATCTACCTTCTATAATCTATATGCCAAACCAAGTCGATCTTTTTATGACAAGAACAAACTAGAACATTCAAAGGAACTGGCGTCTAACATCCAAAGTTGATCTAAACATTGTCAAACCACCCTAGCCTAAAACATCACTAAAGTTATTCGAACATTATTCACTTCAAGATCCAAATACTCAAGCCAATTGTCCATTTTTGTATCCATAATTTCTAACATGTAGTTAAATTTTATGCACAGACACAGATGCAATATCGTACACATGGACTTTCAGCTTAATCAACAAATTACAAAGGTCAATACCTTTCCAGCTTCAGCTCACTCACATCCAGGTTCAGACCGATGATTTGGTGAGCGGCTGAAAAGCTTTCAGCTATGGCTCGGAGAGATTCTGAAAATAAGATCATATAATTAAATTTATTCTGTACATTCCCAATGCAGCATATATGATTGCATCTCACAATGACTGATAAAGTGGCTATGTTCGAACTAGATTATTACAACCAGTTGAAAATAAGTATCATATTAACTGCGTTAGAAACCCAGGTAGTTATTAGCTTAGGTAGGACCAGCCCTTTATTCGTGGCAGGCCTTCATTTGGTGCAGACTTTATTCAAAGCAGGCTTTTATTGCGTTATTTGGGCCCCCAAATCTCTGCAGTTTTAGGTATCTCTAATTGAACAATTGAGGCATGAATGGAAACATCTGGGTGGCATGCAAGTTTAGTCAAATTAGCTTTCATACTCCACCAGAATAGATGAAATTTCATTTACACATTTAGTCAAATTTGCCAGTATACTCCACCAGAAACAATTACATTTCATTGACAACTAAGTATCAAGTATCAAGAATCAAGTTTTTTACTGAACGCAGGTCCTCTTTTAGGTCCTCTATGCTCTAGAGGGAGTCAGGGGCTATTTATAGTACATAGGGGATCATAGAGAGGCTGACGCTGCCTTGGCTCGAACCCCCCCTATCAACCCAATAACCTTTAATCGCGGGCTGCGTACCTTTGGCCTCCTCCTCATTCTTGATCGTGATCACAATGTTGTTGAAGAGGCGAGTGCTCGTTGGTCGAAATGTGTGGAAGTAGCCGGATTCGTCTTCGTGTTTGTAGTAGATTCGGATGCACATGTGTTTGGACTTGAAGAGGGCAGGAGCGGGACCTAGGAATTAAGAAAGATATACATTAGAATTTTGATTTATTCACTTGACATAGCACACTTATATTCTAATAGAGAGGTTTTGCTTGTGTTACATGTGACGTGTACGTGTATAAGTGCTATCTAATAATATTTTAGTCATGGAAACCTACACGTTTACAGGACTCGTATACGTGTAGCAAAACCTGTCTAATAATACTGGTAGTCATTCTGAGGTACTTTACAATTTGTAGAATTTATTCATGCTATGCTTTTACCAATCTTGTTAACAGATAGTGAGAACTCGCATACATCATTAGGGGGCAAGCATTAGATTTCCAGGGGGAGGGGATTGAAGTTTTCCTAGACGGGAAATTTTATTTGAGTGTGAGACCTCCTCAAATATTCATCTCTAAATCAAATAAAAACCTGTTAAGATATACCCCTACCAGAAATTATTCATTTCAAAAATATATTCATTTCACCAAAACTGAGCAAGATATTATTCATTGAATGGTTGCCCCAACATTATGCCAACAAGTATAATTGATCTATATCATTATTCTATTTCAGTGTGAATGTCATAAAATTTCCTTCTAGATCTAGATGTCCTTATTAATTATATTGACTCTTACCAATTTCTATCTTCTCCAAGTCTTCAAGGAAAACCTTCTGGTAACTTGTGACTTGGTCAATTTCATCATCGTAACTGAAAACATGAGCAATTTTAAATTACATATTTATATGTAGGAGGTTGCTCTGAAATTATAATTAAAGTATCTTTCAAATGTGTTGATTAGTGACATATTTACCTGGCAATATAGTAAGCACGTTGGGACAGCAGCAAAATAACGTCAGTGTCTTGTTGAGTAGGGTCACCCGTCCTGAAGGAGAAAAATAGATTTGACAATTAATAAGACATCTTTAGTAAAACACTACCGTTGTCTACCAGTGAAGAACATTCCCCAAAAAAACAAAGCTTTCTTTTTTAAGCTATTTCCTGAACAACACATTACAGAATGTTTTATCAAAATTTAAGTCTTGGTTGTGTAAATAAAAATGTGGTATCTGCATGTATAAGTAGCTGTGATTATACATGTTCCCAAGTATTACAAAATTTATTGTCATTGACAATGATTTTATTTACCAGAAAAAGTCTGGCAAACCTTCAATATGTGACGGAAATGGAAAGAAAAATCCTTCACCAAATACAATTTATACAAAGAACCAAAATAAACAGGACTCTCTGATTCTTTTGGGGAACAAACAAGAATAATATACAAAAGATGGAACCTTAAAATTCAAAATAAAAAGGAAATATAAATCCGAAATTTAAGAATTTAATCCAAAACCACTAAAATTCAGGAATTAGACAAATATTTTTACAAATACAATGAAACAGCCTCCCAGTGTACGAATGTATGTAATAGCCACGCAGCAAAATTGGAATACCTGTTACGTAACAAAAGAGGTCAAGTCACCCAAGACCAATTTACCAAGAAGAAGATTTGAAATATACACAATTTCTTTGATCATGAAACTAATAAGCCTTTTTACAGACAAATGAAGAAAAATGTTTAAAGAATATAACCGAATCCCAGTTTGCCTTTTTGTTGCAAATATTTTTGTAACTCACAAAATATCTAAGTTGGCCAGTTCAAGATTGAGCGTGTTAACAAGATCTTGGAAAAACATTCCATCAGTCCTGCAGAAATGAGCATTGAAATTATTAGATTTATCAGCTCATTGGTGCTTTCCTCTTCAATAACAGGTTGTAATGTAATACCCTTGGTATGCAATGTTTAGGGTGGGAAAATATAAGTGATTATAGCTAAAAAAATATATTGAAGATTTAGGCCTATATAAAATGCTTATTTCAAGTTGCAATAGAAATCATAACTAACTGACAATCAAAATTTTGTATCGACAAATACCGGTGTATCCCGTGTAGGCATACCGTAGAACGGGGTGACTTTGAACAGTTTTCACCTCAATTTCCTTATCTTTAAAAATATATAAGATCTATGTGGTATTTCATGGGATGAAATGTTGGCCACTGGCATGTAGTTAACCTGTGCATCGGCATTTTGAGACAGACATCATGTATATGCCTGTGTCAGTGGATAAATGGGCGTTCAAACTCACCCCGAGATCCGGGGTGACTTTGAACAGAGTGAGTTACAATGAAAGAAAACCATCAATTCTCAGAAAACAAATGTTTATCTGTATTTATGAATTTTGTAGGCCTTGATTGCCTTTCCCTGAAATTGTGTCACTGGTTTTTTTATGTTTTGTGACTTCTTTATTCTTGATCTACTTTCGGCCTTTGGAGCAAAATGATTGCCTATATAGTGAAATAAGCGTTCAGACATTGAAATTTTTGTTATGTTTAAACCAAATATGATATATCTGTGAATATAGCTTACAGGAAAATGTGATGGTCTCCGCGCTTACCATCACAATGTGATGTTCAAAGTCACCCCGCAGTTTGTCACAATTCAACATCATCCACTTATATTATTTGTTGTCGGTCTTTCTGAATAGCCTCCAACAAGTTTCTGGTGGATTTTTGAAGTATTCGAGTGACATTGTAATAAGGCAAGTATTTATAAGGCCAGGGTCATTCAGTACTGTTGTGGGCACAGAAGTTCACAGGCTATGGTATCTTGCAAAAAGAAGTATGCTAAGTTTATTCATCAAAATCATGAAAAAAAAAATTCCAGTCACAATGACTTAATGTAGAAAGAAACTAGGCTTTAGAAGAATATAATCAGAAGTGAAATACTTCCAGTAACTCATTTAGCTTTGCATTCATAGAGGATCAATCTTTTTCAGAAAAGTGTTCAAAGTCACCCCGGCTGTTCAAAGTCACCCCGTTCTACGGTATGTTAGAAAATGTTCATATGCAACATTTTGATGTCACAATGTCCCATGTTTCTTTCCAAATAATAAATAGTGCACTTCCACAATAGACAGCAGGCTATTTAGGTATCAAATGAAAAAACATTACTTACACCGGGTCGCAATCAACCAGCCCCCAGCTTCCGATGCAATCTTCTGGTTCCGTAATCAACATCTTCTTGCATTCTTCAATCAAAGTCTTTAAGTTCTCTTCTTTTTCAACGAGGACCGCATGGTCATCTTCCATGTCTGTTCCTTTAGCAGTTGTCAGCATGACGATCTCCTCGGCAACCGCGTTGCCAAGCATCAGGTCGATGGTTGCCTGGCGGTAGATGTCCTTAAAACGGTTGAGGTAGTACCTGAAAAGTAGGCGAAATATTTAAAATAAAATGGTGTAGTTTGAGTTGTGCTATTGATGATGTCCTGAATTTTACAGATGGAATAAAAAAGGGTTGTATAATATCATATATTTGCATCATAAACTCTTTCCATATTTCGACATAACTTAACCATATCAGTTTCTTTTCGAAATACAAGAAAGTCATATTCAATTCAACCAGCCTAAACTGCTGATATGTAGGCCTAATAAAGTGATTGTGTTACAGCTTTACAGTACATTTTGAAACATTTATGGATGTACAAATTGTACATGTATAACAATTGCAGCATAGGGTGAAAATATTTTAATTTTCAATTTACCTGTTGGCCGAGTTCATTCCATCTTTCATGAGTCCTTTGAAATTTCTTTCACCAGTTCTTGTGAAGTCACCCTGAACGATAATGAAAGAAATTGTACATTTCAACTCAATTTTAGCGACACATCCTATTGTTTATAGTTCACTCTTGAGTCATTCCATGTCAAATCAATCATTTTTCAAGAAAACCTCCCAGCATGGCCAATTGACCATAGATCTCTGATTTTATGAACCTTGCCACATTTGAAGAACATTATTAGAAAGCACCATGCACAAAATCTCAGAGATCTACTATTCATGACTCAAGAGTTGCAGTCTTCACAGTATCCTTTGAGAGCTGGCATGGCTGGAAAAAGTAGGGAATTCTGGCATGTCATTGCCTGGAAATTTCAAAATCTCACTGGAAATTTCTTAAGGAAGGTCGAAATTTCTGACTTGGAAGAGTCACTTGATTCATGACCCGGATGATTTGCGGGAAATCTCGTCAAACTTAATCAAATTGCCTGGAAATTCACATTTATTCTAGCCCTGAGAGCTTGTCTCAAATGTGAATGATGTATTGACAGCAGTGAGATCCTTCCCATTAAAAATACTCAATTAAGACCTTAATACTTTAGTCAGTACTTTCATAATACTCCCATTGTTTAACAAATTGTGAAAATAAGAACAAATATTGGAATTTTCACCTTGAGGGCAGCTGTCCCAGCATACTGCCGACTGATGGCATCTCCGTTATTCGCCCACATCTGTTGATATAACATCCTCGCTCTGTTTGGAAGCTGTTGGTCTGGAGGTAGGAGGCCAAGTTTTCTGCACTGTAAAGAAATATCAATTCAATTCATGAATGATTGGCCATGAAAAAAAGCTCAAAATTAATCAGAAGAGGTTTAATGTCTTATAATTTGGTTTAGTATTGCCAACTTCTGGCTTTAGTGACTTTCATTTCAAAAGCGAGACATGGATTGTAGATCGTCAATAGCAGTTTCTTTTTTAGTCACTTAATTAGAACTGTTTGGTAACCTGTAAAGTTTTAAATGTGTTGTACAGAGTACTGAGCAAGGACACTTAGGCCTATATTACTGTCACACGCATAGCCATAGGTGGCACCAGGGCACCTTGGGTTAATCCTCAAATGCTTAAGAACATGAGCACCAGGTGGTTTTTAATCCCCAAGGAACGTAAGTGGTTCAACCCCTGGACATATTGGACATGTAGGAAATTGAGGTGAGCCAGGTCAGCCCGATTCTAATGCAGCAAGATTTGTATTTACTATGCAACTTCAGGCCGGGCATATTGAATTTTTAGCTTCTGCGATCAACTGACAAAACGGAATTTCTGCGGAGAAAAAAATAGAGCTTAGGCATATCCACAATTTTATCTAAATTTTTTATAATGTCAAAATTTTTTCTTAATAACACCTTTATTTCCTGCCAACCAACCCTAAAAAGTGTGCCTCAAGAAGATTCAAGAAGCTGAAGATCTATTATGCTTGGCCCGGGTTAGCTTTACCGTATTAAATGACCTTGATATCTTATCATACATCTTACATTTGATGAAATGACCTTGAATTGTGACCTATATAAATGATTCCATCTCTGACCTGAATAATAGATGGCAATGGTAGACCATTGACCTTTCTAATGACCTTGACTTTTGACCTATTTAAATAACCTAAAATGAAGTGATTTTAGGAAGTGACCTTGACCATTGACCTTGACCTACCTGTATTTCAAGGATGACCTTGGCGATGGCTGACTGGACGACATTTGTTCGGTCTAAGCAGTCGATGCAGTTCACCCGGAACATTCCCCTCTGGTCGCAGATGATGCCCTTTCTGTCAACCCTGGAAGAAAAAAAGAAAAGTTACATGAATGAAAACAGACATATAGATAGATAGAAGGTACGTACAAGGATGGCCAGACAGCTAGACAAATCAGGAGAGACAGTTAGGATACAAGTTTTGATCCAGGACTCGCAGCCACAAAGAAAATAGAAGGGCAATAATCCTTTCGCAAGAAAGCTCAAATTTAAAACCGGTTCCAGAAAATGTCTCATTCATTACCATTCTAAATTTGCAAATCAAAATCATGACCAGAAATCTCAGCACTTTTTCTAACACTGACCAAATCTCCAAATAATATCACTGAAACTGATCTTGAAGCTGTTGGGACCCCCATATCTTGCAAAGAATATTAATACAGGTATAAATGGGAAAAGCCATTAACACACAATCATTCTTAGATGGGACATGTATTCTCCTCCAGATGTCTGACACCTAATTATCACCAAGCTGAAAAATGTAAACCCATCTTCATCTCTTACTTAGTAGCATTTAAATTACATATGTACTAACTCAAGCTGTCAAATAGTTTCTGCAATACTTTCATGTCTGGGTCCACATATATGTCTGCTCAGTACCTCATATTAAGTTTTTGAGTATGTACAGATGGCCTATAACAATAAAGCACTTAATGCGCCATAACACTAAAGCATTTTAATGTTCTCCGCACCTCATAATGTCATTTTGCACCTCAAATTTATGCGTCTACCTCTACCTATATTCAAAAATACATTTTTGAAAGGCGATTAATCTGGAAAAAGGTTAACCTATTCATTGTCAGGATGAGGAGGAGTAATGTATATTAAGAAATAATTCAGTAAATAATAATGAGGGAAAATTATTGGGTTCTTTCGGTTACACTCGCTTGCCTACTCTTGTGATTGGAGCCTCAATATCACTGAGTATCTGTTGGTGATTACCATTTATGAGCATGGTCCAATATCAAATTCACACAGGTAATGCATGATATGCTGTCATTCCTAAAATTTCTCACATATTCAGTTAGAGCTCCAGTTCGAATACAGTTTCACAAAATAAGTAAGCATATCATATCAAAAACACCTTTGGTATTTGTGCATGCTCTATTCTAGTTCAGGTTTCATCTGCAACAGGAGCACTTATTTTCGAAGAGTTAAAAAAATAATAATTTTTTACTCACCAACAATATCTCATCTCTTTGATGATGTCCTTGATGTTGTCGATCAAGATGGCCACATTTTCAAACTTCATCCCACGGCTGAAAATAAATACATCCATCATTATAATTTCACACTCTAATTTAATCAAAGAAATGAATTTGGCGGTACTTATCATTAATAAGTTTAAAAAACATCAAATTATTTCTGTTCTTATAGCAGGAGATTTATCCCACCAAGGCAAAAATTAATGAGGGTAGCCTTATAGGGGAATATGAGGGGGAGGAAAATAAGAAGGGAGAGGACAATGTAAGAAAGATATTGGTGGGGGTGTGAGAAGAAGAGAGAATGTAAGGGAAATATGGCGGGAGCAGAAAGTGAGCAGAGGAGAGAATGTGATGGGAGAATGTGAGGAGATGGGGAAATTTAAGGGTGATATGGAAGTATGTGAGCAGAGGAGGGAATGTGAGGGCTATTATAAGGAGGATATGAGAAGAGGAGAGGATGTGACGGGGAAT
This sequence comes from Platynereis dumerilii, assembly GCA_026936325.1. NCBI lineage: Eukaryota > Metazoa > Annelida > Polychaeta > Phyllodocida > Nereididae > Platynereis > Platynereis dumerilii. The sequence goes on from JAPTHN010000005.1 coordinate 33,686,377, forward strand.
GTGAGGTAATGGAGAAATGTAATGGAGATATAGATTCAGGGGGGGGGGGATGGGGGAATGGAAGGAGAGGAGTGAATGTGATGGGACAATACGAGGGAATTATGGGGGGAGATCCCTTTTGTTGTCCCGTCACATTCTCTTCTCACTTCTCCCTTCACATTTTTTTCTCTCCTCACTTTCTCTCTCTCCTCACAATGAGGGCATCGCGGGCAGGATGTGAGGGGAGAAGGTGAGGAAAGAATGTGAGGAGAGGGGATAATTCAAAGGAGATATGGGGGAGGTGAGGTGAGGAAACAATGTGAGGGGATACTAATAGGTGAGGGGACAATGTAAGGGAGATAAGGAGGGGGAGGTGAGGTGACAATGTGAGGGGAAAATATGAGGGGTAGGGGCAATGTAAGGGAGATGGGGGGGGGGGGCGGCGAATGTTGGTCAGTACAAGATGGGGATGCAGAAAGACAAGTTCTCTGCCTCAAGCAGTTCTTACTCAACAGAATGTTGCTAATTGGTGGAGAAATCATCTGTTGGTCACGTAGACATGCATAATATGGGAGAAACTAAGTTGCCACGACATGAACACAATATAGCGGATTTTTCACAAAATTGTGAAACTTTGCCACAACACCAGATGATAATGTCATGATCTGATACTTATTTCCAGCTCATTTCTGTCTTGCTTCAAAAACTGTTTTTCATGTTTATAGAAAACTTTCAATTATTTCATTCCATAAATAACTTCAAAGCTAGGTGGAAGTAAAGATGCAATTTAAGCATAATTGCAGTCACATATAATCACTATATCAACATGGTTACACCCTTTAGTTTGGTATGGGAACTACTCTGTAAGGATGAACTTCATGTATTTTTTAATCCAAAATAGTTTTCGTCTGAAAGATATATTTACTTTAAAAGCAGTTTTCTTCTGTTGAATTTATTTACTTTACAAATTGTATAACTGCCTGCTGCAATGCACCGTCTGCAATTGTCAGAAAAAAAACTAAAAATTTAATTTGGTTACAAAAATTTCAATTTGTCAGCCAAATTTTTGAAGTTCACTTTATACAGAAGTCCTGACACCAATGGGAAATATGATGCCTTTTATCAAAAAAGCAAAAACCAGTGTGGGAAATTTAAAAATGGTTCTTTATTTTTTGGTACACATATGTTGGCTCGGTAAGATTTTACATAACAAAATGAACTAATTCTATATTTAGCGTTTTCCTTTGCAGATTCCATGGTAGGCAAGACACACACCAAACAGCTACAGTTGCTCTTGAAAGTAAGTACCCCCCTCAATGATTTACCATTGATAGACAGAATTTCATGTTATTTGCCATTGCCACAATGCTAAAGATCCTCCACCAAACTGCTAGTGGAAGCATAAATTCTCATCCGATAACAGGAAAACATATTGGGTCATAAAGGCCGATATTTGAGGCATGTGGGATAACGATGGCTGCCAATTTTCTTGGCTGTACTTGGAGTTAGGTATGGGTCAAAGTCTTTGATAAGTAAGTGAAACACAAGCCCAATGTTATTTCAATGGGAGGGGTGGTTCACTTACAGGTGGCACTGTAGAACAACACTGACACTGTCCGAACCATTGATACAATGCTTGCATCCTACCATTGAGGTTTCCTACTGCATCTACTACTGGTATTGTCATTGAATTTTTTTGCAGGGGTCTTCATGACTCATCAGTCATGAAGCCTGGCATGGGTCAAACTCTTGCAAAAGCAAGTACACCAATGTCACCATGTGCTCTATTGGAACAGCATTTTGATCATCATTCTGACAAAGAAGTTTCCCCATGCTAAAAATAAACACACCTGGATTAAAAGGGGCAGTCAGAGATCCAGGGCATTGTATATGAAAGTTATTTTAAAGGGGTTTTCCAAACAAATATTGGTTTTACACACTCAGGAAATGCAAATTTTGCAATTCCGATAGAGCAATCAAACTGTGGAACATTCTATCAAATGATGCAGTCACAGCACTTGTGCAAAATTGTAATTCATTCTTGAGTTATTATTTCAAGTGTTGTAACAAGTGACCCATTGAAGGAAGTTTTGAACAAACTTAACAAGTATTGAAATAACATTCTGAGATATCTCTCATACCAAAAATGAATATGCATTGACTTTGCTGTTGACCACCTGTGTCTTACTCAGACTTAAAAACATTATCACATTGTTAAAGTAAAGAGGAAGCGCGTATCTAAGACAAATATTTTGTCACCAAGGCGATTCAAAATCTTGTTTTTCAAGAAAAAGATTTTGTTTCTTCAGACAAAATGATTTATCTTCATCAATAACCAATTTTGACCTCGTCCTGACAAATTGAATCTTGACACAGACCTACATTACCAAAAGAGTTTTTGTCACCAATCGAATGTTGACAAATGTTTTCTCCAGTTGTTCTCACCAAATGAATCTTGACAAATGTTTTCTCCTGTTGTTCTCACCAGTTGAACCTTGACAAATGTTTTCTCCTGTTGTTCTCACCAATTGAATCTTGACAAATGTTTTCTCCTGTTGTTCTCACCAATTAAATCTTGACAAATGTTTTCTCCTGTTGTTCTCACCAAATGAATCTTGACAAATGTTTTCTCCTGTTGTTCTCACCAAATGAATCTTGACAAATGTTTTCTCCTGTTGTTCTCACCAAATGAATCTTGACAAATGTTTTCTCCTGTTGTTCTCACCAGTTGAATCTTGACTTATGTCTTCTTCTGTTGTAATCACCAATCGATTCTCGACTAGTGTTTTTCTCCTGTTGCAATCACCAATTGAATCTTGCCAAATATTTTCTCCCGTTGGTCTCACCAAACAAATCTTGAAAAACATTTTCCACTGTTGTTCTTATCAATTGAATCTTCACAAATGTTTTCTCCTGTTGTTCTTGAGAGTTGAAATTTGACAATAGGACTAATGAGTATTTTATATTCCAATAAAATTTTGATTGAGTTGTTACTTAAAAAAAAAAAAAAACTTGACTTACCATTGTTTACCAATTTAAACTTAACATTTACACAAACAGGCCATTTTTCACCAATAGAATCTTGACAATTTGTCTTTCTTCAGCAATCAAATTGTGACAAATTGGCCATACTTCCACATAGCAAGGAAAATCTTAATCATTTGCAAAAAAAGGGGATTTCCTCCCAAACATAAGTCCATGTAAATACAATTGGACACCATAAAAATGCAGACCATTCTAATTCATGCTGTCACAGCACCACGTGCATGTGCTGTACTTTGGGCACATACCATCCAGAATGAAGTTCAACAAATAGAAGCATTTGAGATGTTCTATAGACCTCCTGTCATTAAACAGTACAATAAACCAAACAAACGGGGCAAAATCTCTGACTTTAGAAATTCTTGGATAATATTTCATAGCAACGAGGATTTTCTTGTGCTCAGATTAAAAATATTGCGATTCGAAACGCACTTCTTTTTTCAATATGACGTCTTCGACATTCCAAAATGCAGCATTCAAATTTAATAAATTCCATGGAGTTGTACTCAAATTGACCTTATGAAAATTTACCAAGGAAACGTTTTTAATTTTAGGCTGATGATTCCTACCTTTAACTGATAATACATTAAATTCATATGCCTTCAACCAAAGTTACAAACAGATGAAACTTAATGTAAGACATTATGTATCAATAGGGCAATGAATCAAAACAAGACAGTGTAAATCTTCGTTCCAAAATAAACGCAATAATAAAACCTTCCGTAGATCAGTTAAAATATACTTCAGGGTAAGAACTGGAGGGTGAGGGTAAGAACTGAAGGGTGAGGGTAAGAACTGAAGGGTGAGGGTAAGAACTGAAGGGTGAGGGTAAGAACTGAAGGGTGTGGAGGGATAAGCATCTCCCTAAAGACATGTGATTTAGGAACATTCTTTGAGTTGTACTGCAGAACGAGAACATTATCTTTCCAATCAATTTAAATGTAATTCTTATATCCTTACCAATACTCATGGAAGTCGAAAGCCACATAGAAGAGGAAGGGGTTGTTGTACTGCACGATGTGATTGAGGAAGGCATCTGCGAGGTTCTTTTCCTTTCCAGTTTGGTCTACGAGGTTTATGACGGCTAATCGCTGGTGGTGTTCCAATTCTTCCGTAAAATGTTTCTGTAACGCTTCTTGGTTTTCCTTGTCACCTGAAAGTATACAAAATGAATTCTAAATAAAAAAATACGCCGGACAGCATCACCATTCCATGGTTTTCATATAACACTGATATACAGTGATGCCTGTAAGTAAGTGAAGCGGGAAATGTTTGCAAATGGGTCAATGCTAAACGTTTTCAACCAAACAGCTTTGGAAGCATGAATGATCATCCGATGAGATGAAAACACATTTCACCATAAATGATGATAGTTGAGGCATGTGGGATAACAATGGCTGCCAGCTTTCATTGCTGTCATGTGTGCGTCAATCTTTGATAAGTTAGTGAAACACAAGACATGACAATAATTCCATGGGAAAGAGGGAGGGGGTTTACTAACTTACCAAAGATTTTGAACCATGTGTGACTGTTTGTAAAGCAAAAGTTTGTGTGCGATGTGTCTAGTTTGTTGTTATTATATTTATGATGTCTTTTAATAAATTGTATCCTATAAGGGGCAGTGAAACAGCCAACACAGGGGACCTTTGGCATAGTAGAGCCTCCGTAATATATCATAAATGTACATATGCACTTTGTTACTTGGTATAAGCATAAATTACATATGTGACTTGTACAATGTAGCATTGTTTTTGGTTTTCATTTTGAACTTCTTTTTTTTAATAAAAAATAACCATTGTTCAGCAGTCAGAAATACAAAAAGTACATGGAATCCAATGACAAGTCAATTACAACCACTCACAAGTGCTTATAGTCCATTTACACGTGTGTTTAGTGTCAAGTTAAGGGTGTTTTGGGAAATTAAATGTCCATCAGTTCAAGGGACAAACATGCATGGTAAAATATTTAGGAAATACTGTTTTAACTTGGACCAAAAGTTCAGTATAAAAGTTATAAAAACAAAGTTAAACATTATATACTGCTGCCAGAAAGCAAGTGAAATAGGTGATGTTCTGTCAAAGGGTCAATATTAAACATCCTCAACCTAACTGATGATGGGATCACGGCTTACCTTTTTCACACTTTAAAAGAGAGCCAGATTGTCCTAATCAACCACTAACAACATATATGAATAATTGACAGATGGATGGTTGGGGCTTTACGTCCTGTATTCATGTACTTGGTAGGCCAATTAGGACAGAAGAAGGACAAGGCATTGAAGCTAAGGATGAATGAAACTGCTATGCAACATAGGCCAAAGTGATCCGGTAAGAGCTGGATTCGAACCCTGGACCCACAGACTGGCAGCCAAGCATAACACCACAGAGCTCACCCTTCCCTATCCATAAGAATGATGAAATAACAAGAATTACATTTTATGAATATAACATAATAAATTATTGTTATCAAAATTTATCTACATGTATTCATAATAACATATATTGTACATACTTTAGGACAGTTGTTATCTTTATAACCTGACTGCTCCAATATATAACACTGTACAAGTAATATTGGATACTTAAAGGAATGTGGTCACACCAGGAAAGGTGGTCTTACAACAATATAACAAGGGAGTCGTACAACACAGGAGCAAATTTGTCTTTACAGAAATGAGGAAACAAGTTGTGGCAAACTTTTAATTAATCTATCGACTGTGTTGACATAAGTGTGATAAACCAATTAAGATAAACGACATGTAATGGCAATTTAAGACAAAAGCATGAGACTTATTATCCATTTTATCATTGTTAATCTGCTATAACATGTTTGGGAACATGTACATACTTCTTTCAGCTTAATGATCCAGAAATGAAAAGTAGAAATTCCTACCTTAATTGCTTCTTTTATCTATCTATCTGTCTATCTATCTATCTATCTATCTATCTATCTGTCTATCTGTCTATCTATCTCTATCATATATAAACATACATTCTATCTGTCTATCTACATATGGATTTTAAAAACGTTGTCCTAGACGTACAGTTATTTTTTCTCACATGCTCCTGCAGTGATTGCTCTGGATATTAGTTGACCTAATCTCCTTATAAGGTACACCTCTCATACACCTTTCACCAGGTTGAGGTCAGTATGATGTGTCGCCATGGTAACCATTTAGTATGAGATTTGTCTTGTCAAGAAGTATTATGGGTTTTTTCCAAATACGGAACTTTTTAAGAAACTGTTCCACCGTAGCCTCATGGTTAAGAGTGCTTGTTTGTTGTGCAAGTGGTGGACCACTGGCCATGAGGGCATGGGTTCAAATCTCATCCTGTAAACTCACTTTGGTCCAAGCCCATGGGACATCATATTCAGGCGGGTTGTAGTACTTCATGTAGTACACTGTTCTTCATTAGAAAAGTGAGCACTGTCATGCTGAAGTGGTATCCGAGAAATAATGTCACTGAATTAGTTTTATAATAAGAATAGAACACAAATATTATTGTATCTGCCAAGTACAGTTAGTACACTGTATAGATGCTGCACATAACTTCTCAAAATCAGCGCTTCATTGTGGTACTATTACTATGGTAAATCGAGTAATCCTACCAAGTTTCTCATCAGAAATTGCGAGGCGGATCTTACCAAAGCTCGTTAACCAACTGACTGACGGACAGACAAACGAATAGCAGACACACATAAATGGAAACATAAGTTACATTGCAAGACTACAAAATACGCTCATCACTTGCTTGCTGAGGATGTGAAAGAGTTTGTTCTTGGTATAAATGATAACAATGTTTTAAATTTATATTTTCCAAAATTTTGTTAAGATTGCTTTTCAGAAATATTGTTGCATGAAAAACCAGCCATGACAAGTTGAATAGGAAATTGATTAAGATGGATGGGAAAAATAACGGTCACATTTTGAGCAAAACAGAAAAGCCAACAGCATTTAGAGTGTTTTGGTAATCTTGACATTTCGCTGAGAATTCTTCGGCAGAATACAAAAGAGGTTTTAAACAATGGCGGAAGAATCGTGCTGAGTCAAGTGGAAAATTTGTCAAATTTGGCGTGGATTTAAATCTTGTTTCACTCGAGAAATTTAGTGTACTCAACCAAAGACCTTTTGTTTCAGTTAGACATGTAACAGTGAAATGTGCCAGAAGTACCACCCTTACTCTGCTGCACCCCTTTTTGTTACACTTGGCAATAATATATGATATGGAAAATTTGTCTATCTGGCATGTGGCCAGGCAGGTGGGGGTCTACCACATCATGCACATAGGCAACCAGAACAGCTGAAGTAGGGATGTACCGATCCGATACTAAGGATTGATATCGATGCCAATCAAGCACTAAAAAGCAGTATCACATCGGATCGGTAGCACTATTCTACATTAAACCAGTGGTATCGGTATCGGAATGGTATCGGAAATCGGTGGTATCAGCAGCAAAATGCCAGGATTGGTATCGGATCGGAAGTGAAAAAGTGTTATCGGTGCATCCCTAAGAGGAAAGAAGGCAGGAAATTCAAGGAATGAATGAAGGAAGGAAGGACAAAACCAATAAACAAGGAATAACAGAAGAAACAGAAGGAGGGCATAAAAAAAAGAAATTACGGGAGAAAGGGAATTATTTAAAAAAAATTAAAAGTATGCAGATACTGTGATGCAGTTATATACATGTAAAAGTTGAACACACATTTTTAGGTAGTATAGATTTTTCTCTCACATAAACAAGATAACAATTCAGGTAACTGACAGTCTGACAACCATTGACAGTATTATCATTGCTGTTGTAACACTTCAAAGACAGTTGTAAGAATGGCCAACACAGGCCAGATAGGTAAATTCCAATGGGTTACTGCAAGTTACTGCACTATCACAGAAGTGCAAATACCTGAGATTTACTCAACAAATATGAATAGTGTGGAGAAATATAGACATCCTAGAGGTAAGGTTGGCAGGTTGGTAGGCAGAATTTTTGCACTCAAATTTTGCTTGCACTTGAAATATGCTAATTCTGGTTCCTCATTCAAGGCAAGATGAAAATAAATAAAGAAGCTTCAAAGCAATTAAAAAAGCCACAAAAATTCTGAAGTAATGTCCCACCTGGCATTAATACATCACCAACATGCAATAAAATGCTAAGGCATTAGTAAGCACACCTGAGAATAGATCAGTATAGGTTAGATTTACTGGGCCTATTGCTCTATTCTCAGAAAATGTCTAGACAATGTTGTCAGTAATATGATTGTGACTCAGAAGTCAGAAATAGGTTGTCAGAAAATTAATCACCAGCCAAAAATAAATTGAAAATCTATATATAAATTATAATTTTTCGAGCATCAATCCATTCATTCAGCAGAATCAAAAAGAAAGAAAGACACAGACAGATCGATAAGTAGATCTATAGATATATTAAAATAAATAGACAAACCTTTTCTCAAAAAGTTTTATAAACCAAGAAGAGTCTTGATACAAATGGTTACCATGGTGACACATCGTACTGACCTCAATCTGACCGGTGAAAGGTGTACCTAATAAGGAGATTAGGTCAACTTTATATCCGAAGCAATCACTGCAGGAGCATGTGAGAAAAAATAACTGTTGCTACTTCCAGGAAGGAGCAGTTTTGAAATTTGATAGAAAAATAGACAGAAGAATGAAGATACAGCGATAGATAGATTCAACATTCACTCAAGATGTGACCCAATCAACATTTTAGGTAGCTCGAGAGATAGGCAGGTAGATAGATATAGATAGATGGATAGATAGACAGATAGATTATATATCATGTCTCCAGGAAAACATAGCAACACAACTACTGATCATGTTTCAGCCAATTTCGTCTGTCTGGGTCCCTCTTCCTTTCAGTTCCCTTTTTTTATATAATTAGTCACAACTGATCTGCTGATCTATAGACATGCTAAAGGAAAACTAGTGTATAGTGGCTAATGGCTATATAGACCAATTTCATTCTTTAGCATCCTAAAAGCCCTAATAAATATTCTATTTGGACCAGCAGAAGTCCTTTGATGTATGTTACGTCAACCTGATTACAGGTAATCCTATTGGTTGATAGATTAACGTCGTCCTACTTAGCAAGATACTGATTGGCTATAATTGTTGTAGAATGATGACTGAATACTAATCAACAACGTCGTCCTAGTTTCATGCATCCTGATTGGCTGGCTACTGGAGAGTTCCCGCCTCCTTGGCTGATAAACACAGCAGCTGAGCAGACGATATTTATTCTTTGAGTAAATCTGGAACTATCAGTCTATCAGACTCTATCACACTGTAAAGGACTGGCAGGATAAACTAGGAATATGTTACGCTGGATTTTAGTAGCACTGATTTGTGCTATATCCTCTGCAGATGAGCCTGGTAGGTCATTATGCTATTGTCAGCTAATTGTTTTGACAATTTTGTCTAATTGTTGTGTCTGTCAGACTCTTTCCCATCCTCATTGACAAGCCAGAATGATGTTACACCAAATAACATGCTGTGTGTTACATAGCATCCTACACAACATAACTAGTAATACAATAGTTACTTTCTATCATTTGGAAACATTGCAATAAACTTAACAATGAAAATTCAAAATAGATACACTAAATCATTCAAATGTGCAAAGGTAAAACTCATTTGTCTTGATATTTTGTCAAAAGATCCAACAACCAAAACATAAGGAAAATAATATGCCAATTATCGATGTTTTTCCCTAATAATTGAGGAATATTCAATCCATTATCCATTGCACCATTGACCTAAATAAAGAATGATTCAATTCATTTTAAACTGGATCTTTTATCTAGAACATCCCAGAAGAAAGTTCTTTCGTTTCTTATCAAAACTGGATCCCTGTAATGTCAACATTGAAATAGAACACAGAGATGTATCTTTTATTTACCCTTGGAAAGTAAAACAACAAATCAGAAGCTTATCATTTCATTTAAAATATAAAATCCCTATTCATTAGAATTTTTTAACAAGCAATTAAGCTGATTTTGACCTTGATACAAAATGAATCACCCCTGTATCCTATATATTTCTTGTCAAAGTGGTCTAGATTGCATGTAATTCAGTTCTATATCATTGTACATGTGGGTTAGACCAGTACATGCATTTCAGCATGTGCTAAGAACAATTTATTGGTTTTTCTGTGCAAATAAATTTCGTGCCATCATTATATGACCTTATATATGTCAAGCAAGGACATTGTGGTCACACAATGTAAAATAGTAAATAAGTAGACCACTAAATTTACTCAATTCCCAGTTCCTGACAGCTAACTGTCATTGCCTATCAGCTGGTAGTAAAATTTAGTTCATTTAAAACAATTATCTTTCAATAGTTTAATAACTAATGAAATTAACTGATAGACAGAAAGACAGAAAAATAGAAAGATAGATAGATAGACACTATCATAGATAGATACCATCATAGATAGATACTATCATAGAAAGATAGAAAGATAGATAGATAGATAGATAGATAGATAGATAGACAGACAGATAATAGATAGATAGATAGATAGATAGATAGATAGATAGATAGATAGATAGATAGGAATTAAAGGCCAATACAAGGGGTACACATTTTTAAAAGTTGTATTCCTAAGATAGAGCATCAGATTGATCAATCAGCAGTTTACATTATTTCCTGATAGATCTAATAAATATAGGTCTGTAATGAATAATACAAAGTCAGCAGAAGTATTGCTGCTGATCAATAAAACTGGACTAAATGGTACTTTCTGGCACAGTGAAGGTTAGCAGATCAATGTCAGACTGACCCTCACCTTTCTAATTATTATAATTAAGTGGATATCTACACATAGAGACTGATTTAGTTAAGTGACGCGTTTTCTGAAATAATTTCGTTAGGATTCTATGGCATATAAAGGATAGTTTACATACTGACTGACTGACTGACTGACTGACTGACTGACAGCAAACAACAACACTTATAAAGACTGACATTGTCATTTACAAAGACTGACTTTCAAATACTGACAAACTCTACCTGACAAAGCTGACAGACTGACATTGACTGAAAAGGAGTCACTGGCCCAGTGATACTATCACCAAGACTTGACAAATTCTGATATTACCACCAAAAATCATACTGTCAAAACTGACAACAAAACGACCAATATATTAGCTATTGATGTCATAACCATCTTCATCAATCTATTAACCACCAAATTTTAATAAAGCAGGAAAAATGTAAAAACATCATTTGACAAATTGACATAATAAGAAATTTTAGAAAATCATCTTTAAGATAATAGAATTTACTCAAACAATTGTATTAAAAATATACCAATATCGAACATAGACATAGATATGTACATTCATTAAAATACAGTTAATAATCAGCTGAATATTCATGTGATTAACTTCAAAGGCAGACATCTTCATGTAAATAGATTATGCATAACTATTTTCTTATTCTTTACCATAACTTAGCATATAAAATATGGTTTGACCTGTGTTATATAGTATTTACTATTTGCATGCCCCATAGAACTTTACCTTACAGATGCCTACCTGGCATATCTGGTAATATAAACATGGTCTATGTGTTTATTATCCCACCTGGAATAAGGTTAGGGGTTTTGTTGGTAATACCCTACTTTTCTACCATTTTGGATTTCCCCTATTTGTTTGCCAATGAGATATTTCCTTGAATCAACACTACATGTGTATGCTTTTTACTCAATATTGGAAGTTAGAAGCAGTTCAAAACTTTTCTTTCATCACTTTCCCAGACAAAACTATACTTTATTTTAAAATAAATGTCCTAAGCTGCTGAGCACTTCATTGCTTATTATATTTCTGATAAGTTTCAAGAAAAGTTCTGATCGATTTCAAAAATTGTTTTGCCTATACACGTGAAATATTTTAGACCAAGGAAAGGACATACATTATCTATCTATCTATCTATCTATCTATCTATCTATCTATCTATCTATCTATCTATCTATCTAACTGTCTATCTATTTGGTGGTAATTAATAAGACCAGTGTTACATCACCCATTATATTTGTTTTCTGTTGTACACCCTAATAATAATTATTGTTTACACCCTATGTAATTATTCTTATCATTGGCCTTGTTTTGCCAATCTTGCACTCTGTTGTTCACTCTTGATTGCTGCACCTACCCTGGGGCAATGATTTGACACCATCCTTGTACTTAATAGGTGTTATAATAACTGCTGAATTCCTACTAAATGTGTACAACAGGAGATAAGGCAGATATCATATACAGATATTTATAATGAAATTCAAAGACTGCTGCTAGCCAGTGCTTGGTGGCAGGATGGTTGAGGTGCTCCGCTGGAGGTCGTCGCCTGCATGGGTTCGAATCCCAGCTGGGAAACCCAAAATTTTCAGTGAACCATTCTTCATGAGCTGGATGTCATATGGATGAGACATTAAATTGGAGGCCCCTTGTATCAGTGTCTTTGCTGGGCAAATGAAAGATCCCTCACATGGGGTAAATGTGTAGCATGTTGAGGACTCCTGTTCTCTCTCTCATAACACAAATCAACCTTTGTGAGCGCCCAGGACTGGGTTTAGAGGGCGGCACTTACCATACCTATCTAACTATCTAACTATCTATCTATCTATCTATAATCAAGGGGCAACAATGCCACAACATGCTGTTACTGGTACTTCTATCAAAACTCACTCCAGCAGAGTTTTTCTCTGAGTGTCAAAACAGCCATACCACACAGAAGCAATTGTTAAAGTATGCAAGGATTGCATGACAGAATATTTCTCAGAATGTTTCTTCAATAAGCATGCAATTTTCCAGTCAAATAAGCAACGGCTACAATTCTATGGTTGTGAGAGAATCACACAATACTGAAAACAAATTTAGACACTCAATATAGACCCCTCACCAGTAGAGCTCCAATGGTGGTCTAGTTGGACTCCACAGTTGTCTAATTTGTAAACATTTCTTAGTAATTGAAGAATTCTTTAGGGGTCAGGTATTCAAAATCACCTCCATGGAATTTCACGTTTTAGATAGTTATGATGTGCCTTAGATAAGTTCAAATTGGAAGATATTTCAGGGTACAGTTGCTTTTAAAAGTAAGTACTACCCTGAATGGTTTGCCATTGAATTCCATGTTAAACATGTCTCATGGAAATGGCTAAAAAAGCACTGATGTTGTCTGCATCATTGATACGATGCTTGCATCATACCATTGAAGTTTCCTACTACATATATACTACCATGGCCATTGAATTTGTATCAGAGGCCTTTAAGCTAGACATGGATCCAAATCTTGCCAAAATAAGTACACCCTCTGCAGCCTCTGCTCCATAGGAATAGCTTTGGGTTTGGAGTGTACAGACTCTTGAAATACACCATTAAAATATTTCCAATCTGCCTAACCAGTACAAAGAATTATGAATTATATCTGATATCTCCTCCACGAAGATAGACTTTAACCATGTCTGAGTTTGGAATACAACTTTACAGGATATTGAACACCATTACAATGTTGCCCCCTGGACTTGGTATTCTTGGAAATATCCATGCTCTGTTCTATGTGACCTCAAATACATGACATTACATGTATTGGAATGTATTTATGTGGTTTTACAGGAGTGCTATATGAAGACTAATGTGGAAAGTGACTTTTTACTATAGATTATTGCTTCTTTTTCACTGGAATGAAAATGGTATGCCTGTACGATTAGGCCTGTATGTGATTTCTGTATGTTTCCCATGCAATTGTCTGATATTTACTCCAATCACACAATGCTGAAACTGGCTTTGATACATCTAGGGTTATTGAATATTGAGGGACTTTTTGACCTTTATAGTATTATTTGTGTATTTATATATTCATATTTTTTAAAAGGTGCATAAACTTGACTTCTTACAAGTGGTGTAGCCTACATACCTTGAATTGAAAATTAAATATTTCTCTTTTTTGAAGGGTAGCCCTACTTTTATTGTTATTAAAGGTGGGTAATTGCTTGAAGCCATGAGCCGTCTTCCATTCAGGTACGCTGCATCATAGAGATTATGTAATGGACTTTGTACCAATAGATCTGTAAAATGCCTTGACAAAGTCTGAAATTCTGAATATTAATGACAATTGTCAAGATTTCAGCAAATACTCATGGAGGACAACTACATTATTTGCATTCCACTTAATTCTCTGGTAAACACATAAATTATGTACTGCGACTCCTACTGGAAGAAATATATTTAATATGATGTGGCTGCATTGCGGCCATGGCTGGAACAAGAAATTCTTTTACAAAAAAGAATTGTAGTTTGCTTTGTAATGCAGAATAGGGATGTCTGTAACAAAAATTAAATATATAAAATATATGTATTGCATAAATGTACAGGCCTCAAAGCTAATGCCATGAAGAAAGCGTTTTTTAAGGAACCGGGGCCAGATTTGTCATGATCAAGAGCAATAATTGAAATCAGCAGATGCAATGCCAGGTGAGGTGAAATGACGGTTCAGATCAGAACGGAAGATGAAAAACCAAATTTTTTATGATAGCGCAGAAGGAAATTTCTATGAAATTCACATGCTAAATGTTGGTTCATTACATTTTGATTTCATAAAGCAATGAATAATAGCTATTGACTGTCAACATGTTCAATGGTGCATCAAGGTTTGAACCAAGTTGAAGAAATATTGTAGCCCTTTAATGAAATTCACATGTCAAGTCCCCAACTGTCCGTGCTTGACATTTTCATTTACATAGGGAAAAATAATTGCTATTGACAGTGAAATAATGGGTTTGGATCAGAAGATGAAGAACAAAATTTAATGATCATGTAGAAGATAATTTCTATGAAATTCGAATGCCAAATGTTGGTTCATTATATTTTGGTTTCATCATGCAATGAGTAATTGACATTGTCAATGATGGATTGAGGCTTCTACTTTAACTTCTACTTCTGCGTCATTGATCAATTACCACTTGGAAGTAATAAAGATACATCTAACAATAGAAATGTGAATCAGGAAATCAAAACGAATCAAAATTCATTGAAAAATTGTCATGCGAAAATTGCAAAAGACAAGCTCAAATTCACCACTTCAGCTTTCATGAGTCACATGCCAGTACAGACACTTTTTGAAACCAACTCAGTTTTGTAGAAAATCCCATCGAGAAGTAAGAAGTGGACACCAGGTTGGTTGTCACCAACTTGTTTCTTTGGCAAGTAATAAGCTTGCGGATCCATCATGGTCCAGCAAGTTTTGACAGATAGAATATTGAAACCAAAATTAATGAAAACGCAAAGTTACTTGATGTTGGCATTTTGGTGCGACAATGATAAACCAATATAAAAACTAAAAGATCGTGAAAAGACACCAAATTTTAAACTGAATGATCTCTCAGGAGTGCCAATACAGTGAATACACTCAGAAACTTGTGGCAGCCAAGAGAGAAAATTTATATAAAAAAGATTAACGTCCTTTTCAAATTCACATGCCAATCATAAGATGTTGACATTTGCATTTAAGGAAGTTGCGCCTAATTGACAGAGTTTGTCAAAATATTGACTTACAACCAGCAATACGAAACATCGCCACTGAATGGCGCAACCAAACTCAATGAATCAAAATCTCACAACGAAATGCACAGGACATATTTCAGACCTTTTGCAATTTATATAATTGATTTATATGACCAACCAATGTACTTCTTGTATTTTGATATATCAAATAAGCAAAAGATTGGATGAAATTCACATGCTTGCTGAACATTTTCATATCCTCGTCCAAATCAAAAACACAGAAATCAATGAACTAAGCCTGGCTTGTTAAAGTGAGTGAGTTTGTGTTTTACGCCCCATCAGCACTGGTGTGGGCTATTTAGACTTGGCTTGTTAAAACTATCATGTAGGTGTCCGCAGAAGACCTTAGGTTTGTAGTGGGGCTATCATGATCTGGATCCGGGAACCGCCTACTTCTGGCATTTTTGCGAGCCGTCTTTCCATTCAGCTGAAGTGGGGCTGAAAAGAAAGAAGAGAAGCATTTTTTGCAACATTTTCTACAACTACAATTAAAGTAATATTATATGACTCCGGCCTCCAAAAATCTGAACTTTGTTAAGAGGTCTATTTATGCGAAATTCAGTAAATGTATTGTGTCAATGCACAAAGTGAGACACCAATCTGTCAGTGGCCAATACATGAAAGTAACTGCATATACAAATTGCTGAGGGTCATAATCAAGGAATGATTTTGAGCATTAGAAATTAGTGGAAAGTTAAAGTACAATCAAAGGGTGACTAAAAGAGGTATTATAAAAAGAAAATTTAGAACTTTTACATTATCTGTATGTATGAACGTTGTTCTTGTTCTTGCGCGACAGTGGTATTTTGATTGAAATAAAGCTGAATGAATGACTGCATGAGTTAATGACAATTCTCTCTGTCAAATTAAGGAAGAAATAGTAACTTTATGTTGCTGTTCTGCAATTTGAGAAAATCTTCTTCATAATTAACAATCTGCATAGATCTTAAAGAAGACGTCAAAGCGGAGGTTTCGACAAAAATATAAGGATCAGTCCTGAATTCAAATTATTCAATATTTACCGAACATTAATTGGCAGCATAAGTTTTGTATATATACCCACGGATTGATCCATTTAATGTCTTTGAGTGTGAATGTGTGATGAAGATTCATAGGAGTTTCAATGAATTCTGACGAGCAAACTGCACACTTCCAGTCCAACTGAACTCAATCCACTGCAAGACAAAAATAATATTTATTAAATATTTATGCATGCATTGATTTATACCTGTACAAGTATGCCTAAGAAATTCTCAACTGGGACAATAAAGTTATATCTACCTTCTGTCTATCGAATTCACATTCATTTCTAAATTCTGAATAGTAAAAATAAGTAAGTAAGATCAGACATATTTAATTTGTAGTTTCTGAGATCAAAAGACCCAAAAGACTTGCAACCCAGAAAATGATAGGTGCCAAACAATGAATTGTATTTGTTTGCAGAATGCAGAATGAAAATCAAGATTTATTACAATTTTTTTTCTTATCCTACAAGTGACCTTAAAAAGCTTTCATAAGATCTGAGAGCTAGCAATCAATTGCCAGGCCTAACAAAAGTTTTTTTAGTTATGGAAAAAACATCTAAGCCTATATTCCAAAATAACAAGAATATCGGAAAATCCAATGAATTAACTTTTCAACACAAACCTCTGAACTTACCCAGAGAGCTGTGTCAACACTTTTCACAATTTATAGAGATGTTTCAACGCAATGATCATATATCATAGAGTTATAAGGGGTTATTAAATTGCTCAAGGACACGGTGCATGCATTGCATGCTATGTTAAATTATTACCTTGAATTAGTCTTCAAGATGCAAAGGGGAATCTATGCTTGAAGGCAGCATATCCAGTGATCTATTAATGTTATATTGTTCCCCTGAAAGATGAATGGTAAATTAAATGTAATATGATGTAATACATAAAAACTTGCCTTAAACTGATTTTATGGACAAGATCATAGGGCTGCACAACTGCGTTTAATCCAAACTTTATCATTTATCAAGAGATCAAGTTATGCAATAAAACTTGTCAAATTATGACAGTAAGTAAAATAAATTACTTTAAGACAATTTTCACCAATTTTAACAAAAAGTTTAGGATATTCAAATGTTTAAACTGGAGTGTGGATTTATCACATGATTTATCGACATCACGTCATGACACTTAATTATCGCCAATATGCAAAACAGTGGACGTCCGATCTTCCTGACTAGTGAAATTTGACTGAATAATTAATAATCACCATCAATAATCATCACATTAATTTTATGTGCTCTCCAAGTTGGACTAGGGGGGCTTTCTGAAAGTCATTTCTCACACTGATTATCAAATATCATATCTCAGCCTATTATCACGCAGCGGTACCCGAGTGTAACACACAAATGGCTTTTCATTTGTTCATGAAGTCCACGTAAAATGAAATGCAGTTTTTTGGTCAATAAGTCTCAATTTAATCTTTCTTGGTACTAGATTTTGGTTTCTATTTATTTGACAGTGATGAGAACAATTCGAACTGCAAAAATGACCCATTGCTCAATTTTCAAACTCAAGGCGCCTCAGTATACAGGGATCCATATCTAGTGTGACGGAATGATGGTGAGAATCATTCCGTCACGCTGGAAATGGACCCCTGATTGCTGAGACACTCTTAGTTTAAAACTTCAGCAGTTGGTGATTTTTACTGCTTGAATTGCTCTCTTAAGTGTCAAACATATAGAAAGTAATACATGGCACTGAGAACGATTAAACTGAGACTTATAGAGCAAAAAAAAACTGCTTCTAGCATCATTCCGTCACATGTGGACTTCATGTGTTAGTAATTTATCAGTGCAGTATTGTTTGAACATAATTCATTTTATTATTAAAAAGATTTTAATCTTCAAATCTTTGTTTTGACATACCATGAAAATGTCATGTGCAGTGCAAGGTTGCGCCCGAGCAGTACCCGTCACATAACTTGCAGTTAGGGGTACACCAGTTATAAAAGTGATTGTTGGTCGCATACATATCATCCAGCTCCGCCATCAGGTTCTGCTGCTGTCCTGTTGAAAATAAAGTAAAGACAGTAGTCAGATTTAAATCAAGGCAATTTAAATCATGTTTTGAGTAGTGATTTTAAGGTGCTCATTGAAATCATG
Organism: Platynereis dumerilii; assembly: GCA_026936325.1. NCBI lineage: Eukaryota > Metazoa > Annelida > Polychaeta > Phyllodocida > Nereididae > Platynereis > Platynereis dumerilii. Next base: position 33,705,117 of record JAPTHN010000005.1, read on the forward strand.
ATGTATTTGATTTAAAGAGATTTATTTGATTTAGATCACATAAAAATCACTAACCCTGAAAAAAAAACAAGCCTTTTACAAACCAGTCCGCAACTGGGTGCACCAAGCTATGTATAACAATTTCACAAAAAAAGTAAAGACTTTAAGTTATAAATCAACCTCCTAATTATAACTAAAATAAACCCTGGCCGAATCAAACCATGTCCCCTGCCGAACCGAACCACCCAGGCTGGCCAAATGGACCAATTTTAGCTGACCAAAAAAGTGTTCTGCCGAAATAGCCAATAGGCAGGCCTACAATCCGGATTGGTCAAGTCGCCTGGCGAGAACTCACCAGGCCCACTACTCACCAGAATAATGTCTTCCTACCGGTCCCCCAAACCGCCAGATTTCCTAATATTACGGCCCTGTGTTTGGTACTTTCTCAACCTTTCTGTCTATGAAATATCTATGCACGCAATCTCGAATGTCCAAATATGCTATTTTAAATTAGATAATAATACTTCCTTTCATGGTAAATCATAGTGGGCCTAACTTGTGCTTTTTGGATATCTGTGATCAAGAACTTCAAAAGTCATCTATTATAAAGTTAACTTTTCATCAAAAGGCCTAAAGACATTCAGATTTTAAATTACAGAACATGCGCCAATTAGAAATGTGTAATCAACTACTTTCATGACTTCTGCACGAGTTCTGGATTAAGCTTAATACAAAAAGTGCCAATCAGATGCGTGCAATTAAAATGACAATTGAAATAATTGTGTCATATCTTTATCTGAAAGTCTACCATAGGAATAGGGATGTCATTGAAAACAACTTTTTTCGATGCGATTATCGGAAAAATCTTTTCCCATGCACGGACGTATCGATATCTTTTCACAAACCTTTAGAAACGGCAAAATTCCAACTTTATTTGCAAGTTTTGTTCCGAAAATGACAAAAATTCAGAATTTGCGTCCCGCACGTCCTCCATTTTGAATCATGCTGTCTCGTTTGCGAGATTTCAGACGAAAACAGAGCAGTGCAGGCGCAGTTTTGATGTAAACAAGGTGAATTCCACTGGATTTCTTGCTATATTTACACATAAATATGCCAAATACAGTGAAAATAATTTATTCGATACTTGCGCTATTGTATCCATTCGTTATCGATTCGGAAAACTTTTCCGATGCATCGATTTCAGGCGTATCGATGACAGTCCTACATAGGAATCAACGTAATTGCTATATGGTTGAGGAATCAACTTGTCCCCGATAGAAGAAAATTAGTTTTTGGCCCTTTTTGATTGCATGGAACAAGCTCATTATTTTCTTTCTATCTTATTTGTCATATCTATCTTATTCTATCTTATAATTTCTTATAATATCTTATTCTAGGCCTATCTTATTCTATCTTATTTAACTTTTCGATCTTATTTAACTAATTTTAACTTTTCTATTTTATTTAACTTTTCTATCTTTTTTTATTGAATTAATGTTACATAGTTGGCTGACATCGTTGTTTTAGTTGAGCGATTCATTACATAATTACAGAAAACGTGTCAGGGTTAATTGTACAGGTAACCATGTATGTGTAGCAATTACGAAAAGAAAAGAAATATGTTTCAGAACTGCAGAATTCTCTAATTTTTTTCTTGAAACTGCAGAATTCTGTGGCAAAAAGAAATTATTTGGGACAAATAATTAAATAATACAGCCGACCCGAAAAAAATGCCTCTTTGAGGGCGATTTTCCTAGTCCAGGGTCCAATTTTTGGGTTCCCGGCACTCCGTTACTGGGTCTGGGTGCGAGACGCTCAGCTGAGCACCCCCGTCATATTTCGGGGCGAGAACCCCCCCCCCCCCCCAAGTTATTCCAGCAATACACAACAGATCTACAGAGTGTCTGCACTTCGTTGAATTTGCTGTGCATGAAATACTGGTCTGAGTATATTCTTGCTGGTCCAAATATTTATGTCATATTTCTAGAGAAGAGTTGAATTTATCAATTTGTTTCCTCAAAATGTCCAATCAATTAAGCTTCTCTTTTTAAGAAAAATTCTATTTTTCATCAATTGACAACTATTTATATCTGTATATAGTCAAACTGACATTGACCCTGCACAACACTGATGACACAAACAATAAGTCATGGTTTTGTTAGGTTTATCAGTTTCTTATGTTTTCAGTGTATGACCATTTGTTCCATGTATAATGAATTATGATATGAAGTATGATCAGACATCTAGGCAATTGGGCACTGTGCTTGGGCTGGGCCTAATTACTGAATTGCACTTCAGATGCCAGTGTCAGCTTTGTATGTTCACAGGACACCTCAATAGCACTTGGTAGAAAGGGGTAGAAGTAATCTTCAGGAAGTGTCAAAAGAAAGCCAAAACAGTCCGAATTGCAATCAGATGATTGGATTGTCATACTGACCAAGACTTCAATAGACAATGGCCTTGCTAATTACGCTGTATCTGTGCACGTGAATGACGCAAGTAGGCCTATAGTTATTGGCGCTAACAGGTGTGAAGTCCCTGAATCAACTGACGCCTGTCAAATCCACCACTGACGACTTCAACTGACAAATTATGACGGACGACGACGACCAATGACGACGACTCCGGGGTCTAGTGAAAATACCTACCTTCGCACAACAGTTACTCTCTGCTATCTTTAGTGCTGAAAATCCCTTGTTGCTGAGGCTAGAATCATCCGATTTGAAAAATTTAAAGTTCTACATGTGCATCTGCTTGCAATGACGCCGTTCGTGCAGGTGCGAGGTGTGCTCCGCGCACGAGAAAGAATCGCGAAAAATATTAATTAAATCAAATAACTGGACTTTTAATTAAAATTGGGCTTTGATCCACCTATGTATTTCGAAGACTAATATTTTAGGAAAGCTATAATGAATATATTTAATTGAGAAAGCCATTTAAGATGGAACACAGATATTGATGATGTCATTAACTTGAGTGAGTTTCCAAGGTGATTCTCCTCCGTTTAACTAGTTTGCTGGACTAAAGTAATTCATACTCTGCTTAAGCCTGTAACATAGATTTCAGATGCAAACTACAAAAAGTTGGGAATCCAGGTATGTCACTACCTGGAAATTTCTAAATCTCACTGGAAATTTTTGAAGAAAGGTTCAAATTTTTGACTTGGAAGTAGTCGCTTGATTCGGCAGATTCATATACATTTGTGGGAAATTCTGTTGTATTTTGCGAAATTGCCTGGAAATTTGCATTTTTTCTTGCTCTGATTGCGGCGTAATACAAATGATGGTTGGTTGTCTGTTAAGTTGTTTCCTCACTTATTTAGAGGTTTCTTTTAAAAATGTCATTGTAATCTGTTCTAAACGAGACTATTTAAATATATGCTGAACTTATTTTGAGACACAGGCCAATATTTTCACACATGCACTAAAATTACCTCAGCCTTGATATGTTAAATCAAAGTCTAAACCTAAAAGTAATGTGTTTGGCATAAAACTAAATGCAATTTAATTGCCTAATTTCCATAAATTTGAAGGACTTCTATACGTACATATGTATGTAGAGTAGGTCGGGACAAGAAACCCGGGTTAGGTGAGAGCCCCCCCCCCCCCCAGGGTTATATCCAAACTTAAATTTTTGGTGCATTTATTTATTGATAGGATTGAAACCAGAGACGTTTTATGTGACGTCACAAATTTTCAGGGCAAACAGCGCCAAACCATAGTAGAAATTAAAGAAACAAAAAAATGTGCATGGTTTTTGTAACTTTGACTAATTCTTTGAAAGGGGTCGTCAGAAATAACTTTGGAAATATATAAAAGTATAATGGATATCTGCATTGCTTCACTTTATGACCATCTCATAAATATGATTTGGATCATATTTTTGCATTTTAGTTCAAAATATAGAGGTCAAATTAAAATATGTGGGTTTGGGGCGAGAGGCCCCACATGATATGGGGCATGAGGCCCCCTTCACTGGGGGGTCGAAGCTGCTTCAGGAACCATTTAATAATGTATACTTTACCTTAAATCTTGATAGAATAGCTAATTAAAATAGAAAAAATTTGGCCTGAAATTGAAACTGGGCAAAAAATATTAAAAAACAAAAGTATGAACAGAAAAATTCTGAAATTCAGAAAAAGTGAATAGAATGCCTTAAAAATGATAGAAGAACCCTAAGAAATAAAAGTTTCGGCTGATTGCTCTTGCAAAAAAAATTGCCATATGATTATAATAAGGGGGCTTCTTGCCCGATGGGTGGGGTAAGAAGGCCATTTTAATTTTTTTTACAAAAAAGGCCGTAACTCCTTAATTACAAGAATCCAGGGATTCAAAGGTAGTCGTTTCGGTATTATGTTGAAGGTGCAGTGATTAACATGGAGTGGGTGATAGTGATACTCCTCTATATTACATCTGTACTGGTGACATATTTCTTATCATTAGGTCTGCCAGGAGGGCTGGGTAGACCTACTTGTATTGTGAAGCACCAGATTATCATGTGTGTGACTCTTTGCACCAAATAATGTTAAAACTACGCACTGTACGGATCTATTTCTTTGCAGTATGCTTTCTTGTGGCACACTAAAAGCTCTTTTCAATTATGACAGATCTCCGTAACTTCTACATTGAATATTTGGTGATTTAATAAATTTATACAGACCTCCACCATGCTGCAGTGTCAATTTTGACGCTACAGATTAATAGACAGATTCATAGGCTGATAGATTGATAGATAGACAGATAGATACATCTACAGACAGCTAGATGTACTAATGTACACACACAGGCCAACACATACACATGTATGTATATTGAGGTAGGCTGGCTGACAGACCTATGTCTGAACTCTGTGAGTGTTTGGTCTTGTTATATTATACTATGTTGACCAGTTGCACATACCTGTGTCATTTTACAACAACTGCCCATTTTTGTTGATCTGTGGTTTTTTAGTTAAATGTCTGATATATGTGAAAAAATCAGCTTGTGTGAAATTGCTCAACAACAGCACTGTAGCTGTAACGCCAATGAAATAGAGTTCAGGCCTGTTTGTTTATTTATTTATAAATACTAAATAGAAATAGAGTTCAGGCCTGTTTGTTTATTTATTTATAAATACTAAATAGCATAAAAATTCACCAAACATGTCAGGTTGTCAGACTATGTATTGGGAAATGGAATATCAAAGTTGACAGTAAATTGCGAAGCTAGGCCTATTTGTTAATTACAGGTAAATTTGTTATGAGTGAATGTCAAAACACTAAAATTCTATTCAATTGCAAGTCTAGATAAGCAGTAACACAAACTGTTCACTAAAAAAACTGTTCAAAATTTCTTATTGTGAAAGTCTAAAATGACACTCTCAAATATTTATGAAACTTTGACATACATGTATAACTTATTATTGTTAAGTTATATGCATCACCACCTTAACTATAGTATCTATAGATACATCAATTTTTCTTAGTCCTAAAGAGACACTTTACACTTAGGCTTACTTGACACATCTTTGGAGAATATGTAAGATGCATGCATATGCAGGTTAAGTTGCCAGGGTAAGAAATTATTTCCCTGGTCTGACATTGTTATCAAGTAGTTTCAGTGACATAGAATTCCTCATCTTATTATTGTTCGATTAATCAAACATTATGCAAAACTAATCATTTCATAAGGGAAAGTTGAACAGTTTAACAGACCTGTGTTGGGATGAAGCATATTGAGCTGCTGTTTTTGACCAATGACATGATAATTAAATTTGCTGTGAGTAAAATTGCTCAACAAAAACATTGTGGATGAATGACCAATGTAATAGAATTTATTTATTCATTTATGTAAGATCTATATAATAAGTTAGCTATCAGGGGTGAAATAGAAAGAAACTGGCTATTGATGATGTGGTCAAAGATAAAACTAAAATGTGTGAAACACAAAAATATGAACATTTCAAATCAAAAAGGATACTTAGGAAAGATAAGTTAATTTAAGCCACTAGGCTAACCTGATTATATTGAAATCATCAAAACAAATACATTTTTATAACATTTATGTTCTAATCAAAAATGTTATAAAAATGTATTTTTCACAAACATATATATACTAAACAATGCATTGCCACTAATAGTCAGTCAAGAGTTTTAATTAAGTCTGGCAAGAACTAAGCACATCCATTCAGTCCGACGTTCCTCTTGAATTGTAGATACATGAAAAACTGTTAGATTGGAAACTGCATTTCAAATTATCTATCAGTGAAGTTATTACCCATGCAGATGACTGATCGCTTTTTGCCATGTAAAATGTCTTTATAACTGTTCCTTTTGAGCTAACCCGAATCAGCACAAAATGTGATCCAATCAAAACTTTTGTGATGCTTGCTACCCAACTCGTACATGACATCTATCTATCTATCTGTCTGTCTGTCCGTCTAGGCGCCTGTCTATCAATCTATCTTGTGTATATCTATCTGTATTAAACGCAAAAACGCGTTCTATCCACCAAATGAAAACGTTCATGCAAAAAAGAAACTGACACTTTTTCTTTATGGTGTACTGATTGGCAATTAAACACTGGTATCATTGGAATGGACCCACTGACAATGTGTTCAAACCTTTAGGACAACAATTGATTGTTGTCTTAATGCTAATAGGCCTATGGGTAACCAATTAAATTACCCCACATAAATATTTCAAATATGAAGGTCTGAGTCTGAAATTGTAATTTAATTGGTTGAGAATACTATAGCATTTTCCCGTGATAGGAATTGTTAGTTTATAGATTTATTTATTTTATTCAACTATAAAGTTTTGGAAACCAGAAAAGCAAATGTGCAGTGTGGTATTGGCCTGCCTCGGAAAATACTTAGGAAAGATAAGTAACATTTAATTGGCCACCTGATTGAGTAACATTTGGCCACCTGGGCGGGGCAATCAGTGTGAATAGGGAGACGGGAGATTGAAGCTTAATTGGGCGGGGGTCACGGCAAGCAGGGTGGCCGTGGGGCAGGCTGGCCGTGGGGCGAATTTTCATGAGGCGGGAGGGTGGGAGGCGGATTGACCGGGTACCCAAGAAAACAAAAATACTGCGTGGATCGACATTATTCGAGGAGTGTATAATTTCTTTCTGCAGTTCTGCAGAAAAAAACCGCAGAATTCTGCAGTTTCCAAAATAAGTGCAGAATTCTGCAGTTCTGCAAAAAAACTGCAGAATTCTGCAGTTTCCAAAGGAATTGCAGAATTCTGCAAAAAAATTGCAGAATTCTGCAGTTCTGCAAAAAATGTGCAGAATTCTGCAGTTTTCAAAAAAAAGTGCAGAATTCTGCAGTTCTGCAAAAAAAATTGCAGAATTCTGCAGTTCTGCAAAAAAGCACATTTAAATATCTTCCTCCACCTGCATATTCTGCAACAAATTCTGCAGTTTGGGAGTTAAATTGCAGAATTCTGCAATTCTGCAATAAATTCTGCAGTTTGGGAGTGAAATTGAAGAATTCTGCAATTCTGCAATAAATTCTGCAGTTTTGGAGAAAACTGCAGAATTCTGCAATTCTGCAATAAATTCTGCAGTTTGGGAGGAAATTGCAGAATTCTGCAATTCTGCAATAAATTCTGCAGTTTGGCAGGAAACTGCAGAATTCTGCAATCCGCAATAAATTCTGCAGAACAAATTTATTGCAGAATTCATTCAGTATTTGTGAACCTTTGGTACAAGGGACTTGTCATTACCCAGGAAACGTTGGTTGGGGGGGGGGGGGTAGCAGTTCTGGGGTCGAGTTGGGGGGGGGGGCTGCTTCAAAATAAACCTCTATTCCTCTATGGACGTTTTGACACTCTGCTCGGCCAATTCTCAACCAAATTTCACTCTGAAAAAAGTGGTGGATACCCTGCAACCAGGTTTATTTACTACAGTTGTCAGTCTTTGTCTGTCGTTGTTTCTTTTTGCCGTACGGCACTTTTTTCGGCGATCGGTAAGCTCACAAAAATGTCATTTTACAAACTGCTGCATCAAAATAAACCTCTATGGACATTTTGCCACTTTGCTCGGCTAATTCTCAACCAAATTTCACTCGAAAAAAGTGGTGGATACCCTGCAACCAGGTCTATTTACTACAGTTGTCAGCCTTTGTCCGTCGTTGTTTCTTTTTGCCGTACGGCACTTTTTTCGGCAATCGGTCAGCTCGCAAAATGCATTTTTGCGAGCTGACCAATCGCCAAAAAAACGTGTCGTACGGAAAAAAGAAACAACAACAGACAAACACTGTCAACTTCAGTCAATAGACCTGGTTGCAGGGTACCCGCAACTTTTTTCAGAGTGAAATTTGATTGAGAATTGGCCGAGCAGAGTGGTAGAACGATGACTAATCCACAAGAAAACAAAACATGCAAGTGCTGCTCCCCAGAAGAGTGGCGACCTGGGAGAATGGACACCAAAAGAAGAAGAAGAAGAAGAAGAAGAAGAAGAAGAAGAAGAAGAAGAAGTCCATAGCAGTTCACTTTGAACTCCAGCTGTTGTTGTGTTGAAATTTTATTGCAGAATTCTGCAATTTCACTCCCAAACTGCAGAATTTATTGCAGAATTGCAGAATTCTGCAGTTTCACTCCCAAACTGCAGAATTTATTGCAGAATTGCAGAATTCTGCAGTTTCACTCCCAAACTGCAGAATTTATTGCAGAATTGCAGAATTCTGCAGTTTCCTCCAAAACTGCAGAATTTATTGCAGAATTGCAGAATTCTGCAATTTCCTTGCAAACTGCAGAATTTATTGCAGAATTCTGCAATTTCCTTGCAAACTGCAGAATTTGTTGCAGAATTGCAGAATTCTGCAGTTTCACTCCCAAACTGCAGAATTCATTGCAGAATTGCAGAATGCTGCAGGTTTATTTGAAACTGCAGAATATGCAGCTACCTACCTGCAGGAGTGCATAAAATCTCCCAAGCTGCAGAATTCCTACAGAACTACAGATTCTGCTGCAGAAACTTTTCAGAAAGCTGCTGGGACAGGTGAGCATCAAAACCCCAGACCTCCCAACCGACCCCCGAACCGCTACTCCTCTCCCCCCCCTAACCAACGTTTCCTTGGTAGTGGCAAGACCCTTGTTGAAGAGGTCTGAACTTAACAGATGCATCGCAATTGATAAGCTGGATTAAATACCAGAGGTTCACAAATACTGCATGGAGCTGCAGAACTGCAGAATTTATTACAGAATTGCAGAATTCTGCAGTTCTGCAAAAAAACTGCAGAATTTATTGCAGAATTGCAGAATTCTGCAGTTTCACTCCCAAACTGCAGAATTTATTGCAGAATTGCAGAATTCTGCAATTTCCTTCCAAACTGCAGAATTTATTGCAGAATTGCAGAATTCTGCAGTTTCCTCCAAAACTGCAGAATTTATTGCAGAATTGCAGAATTCTGCAGTTTCACTCCCAAACTGCATAATTTATTGCAGAATGGCAGAATTCTGCAATTTCCTTCCAAACTGCAGAATTTTTTGCAGAATTGCAGAATTGCAGGAAGAAATTTAAATGTACTGCATTATTCGATCGTAATTGTGATCGTATATTGTTGATTTCAGTTAATTTACTTACGCATGCTCTATTGTAGGCGGTTTCTGGCCTCACAGACGCTTTCTGACAAATCTGCATTACGGTATTTCGAATTTCCGATTTTCGCGGGCTTTTTTTCACTTGTTCATTGCCGATTACAAAAGGTAGACGTTCATACGAACGACTACCTAAAAATTGGTAGACATTTGTTTCACTAGTTATTAGTAGAGTCAAGTGATCCCGTCCTGACAGCATAAGCATTCAAATAATCGCCAAAAAGTAGGCAAATCGCACCTCGAAGTTAAGGGGGACTGCATGCCCCGACCTAGCCTATGTATGTATGTATGTATGTATGTATTTATGTATGTACGTATCTATCTATCTATCTATCTATCTATCTATCTATCTATCTATCTATCTATCTATCTATTTATCTCTCTATCCATCCATCTATTTATCTATCTATGGATGGACAGATTATAATAATTTATTATAATCTGTACAGAAGTTTGTCCCTCGTGTCTCAAAATTTGTCATGACATGAAAACTTTGTGCAAAGAAAATTCAAGATTATCTAATTTATCTTATTATGTAACAATGATAGATTTGATTCTTATTATGGAACATCTTGAGATTTGTCAAAATTGATTTTGTGTTATTTTGAGATTTATCAAAGGAATTTTTGACAACATGCACGTACAACATTCCTTACAAGAGTCCACTTGAAAATGTTAAACATTGATAATATTGATTTTAATTGACACCAGAATATTTCCCAGATGATAATCTGTTATCTATATGCAGGCATCATCAGAAAATGTCAAAGTTGTGACAGCAGTGCCTTCTCAAATAAACTTTCAGTTCATCCAGTTCTAGTAAGGATTAGGAGTTTTAAATGTAGGTGTCCCTTATAAATATCAGTGATTATTACATGACCACAATGGTAGAGCGATGCTGATTGGCCAAAATCAGTCACATGACGACATCATAAAAACTCATATAATTTTTTCATATTGCATGGTTAGAGTGCAATATGAGTTTTTATAAAAAAAACTAAATTTCCAAAATTTTTTTTTTCCAAATTTTTTTTCTTGACTAAAAAAAAAAAAAATTTCTGAATTTTTTTTTCCGAATTGAACATTTATATTGTAAGCATAGTGGTCATGTATTAAAACAAAAACGGGAATTATTATCGTGCAATATGAAAATTTATTTGCACTCTTAAATATTTTATTAGATATCATAAACTCCTTCGGTGAAGCGATTTTTTGCCAAGCTTTAGTAAATACTGTACATTCCTACTGAAGCACTACATCTGTCCGACACTAGGGACACTAGGTACACTAGTGACACTAGGGACACTAGGGACACTAGGGACACTAGGGACACTAGGGACACTAGGGACACTAGGGACACTAGGGACACTAGGTACACTAGTGACTATTGTTTTGTAGCAGGGAGGAGAATAATAAACACTGCACTGCAAAAGCAGTATTTTAAAATACAAATACTCACAGGTATATGAGGTAGATGAAATTTATAATTAAGTATAAATCACATTTTTGTGACGATTTGGTGCTATTTGACGATAGCAGCACATTCATACAAACGGGACAAAGTGTAAAATAGTGGAAGTACTATGCACTCTAAAGTGTGATACATTCTAGTTTCTTTTGCACACGATGTATATAGGGCTGTTCACCATGTTTTTGGATCAGATAAGATATTTATGTATAACTCCATTCAATTTACCAGTGATCAATGATCACTCTTGAGATATTGAATAGTGTGAGTACAAAATATAGAACCAGCACTATAATGGTATTTCTAGTGTTTGCAAGTACTTAGTGGTAGCTATCAAAAGGGCTACTGTCTTCATTATCTGTGTAGTATTTTAAAGTGTGCCTGTTTTCAATAGCAAAAAACTTGTAGCAATTGCTAGGAGGAACAGGCCAGGTGTCAAGGGCAGGCTACATAGGGGTGGATTGTCCGCATGCTGAAATCCAAATAATTATTGAAAAAACAGTTTTCGATTTACTTTCTGAATAAAAAATATCATTTGTAGAAACATTTGCGAACAGTTCTAGAAGGCATTCATAAACCAGATTATAATATTTTTGTGTCTTGGATAAAACGCATGTGGGGTATGAAGAGCATTCTGCGAAAATATCAAATCTGACATTTTTGACATTTACATCTCCAGCCGAACAGGTGTGGAATAACTCACTTCGGAACTAGGTATGCACTCCTTGCCTTTGATATGGAATACAATTTTGGGGAATTGACTATTATACAGGCCCCACAATTCAAGTTTCTACTGTTGCTGTACCTTGGTTAATGTTATTATTATTATTATTATTATACAAGCATTTCTATAGCGCCTTATTCAGAATATGTCCTGCTCTAAGGCGCTTCACATGTAAAATTCAGATCACAATAAAAATGTAAAATGTAGAATATAAGTTAAGAGTATGTAGCATAGATTAAATACTGAAAGCAATTCTAAACAGGTGAGTCTTTAAGTGTTTTTTAAAAACAGTAAATGTTTGACAGTCTCTGAGGAACTTCGGGAGTGCATTCCACTCAGTGGCAGCGGCAGACTGAAAAGTTCGATCACCATTGGAATGTTGTCTCGATTTTGTTGGTGCAAGATATAGTTCCCCTGATGAACGAAGTGATCTTGCTTGTTGACGTTCATGTATCAACTCAATGTTATAGGCCTAACATGAGTTTTAGCAGTGATACGTTTGTCAAATGTTACCCTAGTGGTAGTTGTCAAAGTTGTCGCATATTTATGTCCAAGAGTGTATGTGCATGGTAAGTGTAAATCATACAGCACTCTATTGCAGGTCCTTGCCAATGTCAATCTTGAGTCGATTTATGGGCAGCTCGGTGGAAGAGTGGTTAAGGTGCTGCCTCTGCTGAAGGTCTTGGCCTGCATGGGTTCGAACATTGGTCGGGGAACCCAACATTTTCAGTGAATCTTCATGAGCAAAATCCCAGCTGGATGTCATTCGAATGAGACATTAAATAGGCAGCCCCTTGTATCAGTGTCTGTGCTGGGCAAGTAAAAGATCCCTCACATGGGGTAGATGTGTAAAATGTTGAGGACCACCGCTCTCTTTCCCATCCCATTAATCAAAACTCGTGAGTGCCCAGAACTGGGCTTAGAGGACTGCACTTGCCATATCTATATATCTATCTATATATCTATCTATCTATGGAGCGGGTGTAAGAACAGTAATACCTCAAATCTACTTCTAAAGGCTTAATTCAGCTCTTCATCTTCAAAGAAATAAATAGTATTTTAGTGCAATAGTTTTTATTTCTGTGTAATAGGTGTTATAAATAACTCATATTACGTCAGATATGTAAAAACAACTAAATATACCCCCAACACAACAGCTTATGTATGCCATGCCACTACACCGGTAGTAAAAATCCAGTTTTTCTCCTGCAGGATAAGCAAAGACAAAAAAATATAACATAAAAAAGATGGCATGGTTGTCAGAGAACAGCCATACACACTACTTTTTCTAGTTTTTGTTTTCCATTTTTTGTCAAAATCCTCTTATCAATTGTTTTATGGTAGAAACATTCCTATGATATTCCACAGCCTTATTTTTTGATTGTAAGCTTGGCTAATTATTCCCTGCTTCTGCAGGTTCAGCTTCATACATATAAAACTGGACCTTTAGAATATCAGACTGGTCATCATTAAAAAGTATATATAATACGCCTGTTGTTCGCATCATGCACCCGGTGGGCAGATGTAATGATGAAATGGGCGATTAATAGTTTTTTGCATGAAAAGCTCTGGATAAAGTCATATTTTGATGGAATTATGATTAAAATTCGTTCTTTATGGAGGGGGGGGACTTTTATTAAGGGGTCTGCTGATTTTAATACAGAAAATACAGTATGTAACTTTTATATTTTATAATGGACCTTAAGAATAATGAAGATTTCCAACTTACATATATACTAAGTCAAAGGTCAGCAAAGGTAGTCTCCAAAAGCAAAACACCACCTGATTACTCTATCCAGAGTTTCCAGACAGCCTCAGGTGTTGTTGAGCCTTCAATTATAGAATTGCATGCTAAGATTTCTAGAGACCTCTGGGGAAATCAATGAAGTTGTTTCTCAAGATTAAGTATTGTAATTGGACAAGAGAATGGCCAGTGTTAATCTATTGGTGATATCATGCTTGATTAACTGTATAAGGTCAGGTAAATTGAATATTAAAGCCTGAAGAAATAGACACCTGGTTTTAATGACTTGTCAAAGGAGAGCAGGACTTCCATCTATCCATCTACAATGATGCTTCAAAGTAATGAAACAGGACCTGGTGATGGTCTGTTAGCTGATCAATGCTAAATATCCTCAAGCAAACTGCTAGTGGGAGCATGTATTCTTAGCTGATGAGATGAAAATACATTACAATTTTCAACAAAAAGGCTGACAGTCAAATTTGGTTCAAAACCTCATAAAGGTATATGTGAGACTGACTCACTGAGACACAAGGTTAATGCCTTAATGGTATTTCAATGGGGAGGGAGAGTTCACTTACTTATCAATTATTTTGACTCTTATAAATTTATTAAAACTGAAGAGTGGAGAAAATCGACAAATATTTGTATCTCAAACGCCTCAAATATATCCTCCTTTATTATATGAAACACATATATTTTCTTGTCATCGGACCAGAAAACATGCTTTCAATTCCAAAAGCAGTTTGGTTGAGAAAGTTTATCATTGAACTTATTGGGCCAAAACATCACATGTTTCACATACTTTCTAGCAACACTGAATGTATAACATAATGTATCGAGTTACTTATTTATCCGCACACAGATCCATTAATCCTTCCTACTAATACATTTATGAGTTAAACACAAAATATTGCAAAATACAGGTAACTCATGAGCAGATTGATATTGTATCCATATGCCATTTGAAACCCAATAGATTTTTCCAACTTCCTTTCCTGGCTTCTAGCTTGATTTGTTTCAAGCTTCCAGCACCCATAAAGTGACATCAAAAACATCACCTAGATTTCAGCAGAATGGTTTAGACAAATTGAATTTGGTCATAAAACCATAAAACGTTCAATCTACTGCTATTTTGTGTCACATTAAACATTTTTGCACACAATAAGGCCCGTATAACTGGAGCTATCGGACATGATACAAAATTGCAAACATTTCTTGTCAATATTCCATAATATAATGATCGATGCTAAATGTAGCAATATTTTTTGTAAAGAAGTATCAGAGAGTCGGCGGTCTGATTCTCCTGATTCAAAATGACCTATCAGCAGATCTTCGTAAGCAAAATCCCAGCTGGATGAAATTAACTTCTTAAGTGACATCCCAGCTGGATAAACCTTAAAGCTTCTTGGGCAATAACCTAGTTTAAAAATGAGGTTCTTACATGTATCTTCCCAGCTGGATGAACATACATAATATTGGTAACTTCTTGAGAAAAACCCCTGCTCTTCAGCTGGATCAACTTTATAACCAAACTTAGCTGGTGGATGTTTTATCTCTTTAACAACCTCCCAGCTGGATAATCCTAACTTCTTGAGCCATAACCTAGCTGGATGAATGAGACTTCTTGAGCATCATTTTAGCTGGTTAAGCTCTTATCTTTTTCAGGAATATCCCAGCTGAATGACTTTTTAAAACTTGTTGATTAACATCTATACCTGGATGAACCTATTACATTCAGTCATTTCAGCTGGATTAATTTCTAACTTCTTGAGAGCTCCTACCTAGAAGAACCCATTACCTTCAGTCTCTTCTATCTGACCAATTAACCCCTGCAAATGGGAAGAACTTGCCTAAACTTGGCCTAGAGGGCTGCACAGTAGTGGTGCACTGTCTATTCTTATATATCGATATTGGAAACCCAGCTCCTGTTACTTTTACGGCAGTTAAAACAACGGCGTCTGTCATTAAAAAAAGTTTTCTGCCGTAAAATGGCTATTTTTGAATTCATTACGATATCTGCCATTAAGTTGATGCTGCAGGTTTTACAGTGGCTTACTATATGCCTTCAAACAGCGAAAGTGATGGAACTAACTTGCAAAATATAACAAATGAAATGATACTCTTTTTAATAAGTGATGAATAGGATTGTTTTTATCAATTGAGGAAATTTCCCTGAAATCTCTCACTGAACTACCATTGTCCAACAAGTTACATGGTGTACTACAAGCAACAAAATTGGCATAATAATGTATTACTTACACTATTAGCAACTAAACAAGCTGGAGGTCAACATCTTTCTTTTGTTACAAATCTATTGCCGATGCCCTGCTTGTTTTCCCTCTTTTTTATGGACGTATATTAACTGAAGGGCAGTTGAAGGACTCGTTAATCATCCTGTAAGACAATGTACTAGACAAACAACAGGTACAGTACGTATTTTATGCACTGTACACAAATTCTCATTTCATAACATCATGGACCTGTCGCTGCTCTCTGTGGTTTTGGGGAGTTCCTGATCTATCTTGAACTTTCTCAATTCCCCGGCCCAGTCAAATAGCATTTAAGAGATGAGTTTGGAATTTGCCTCAATCTGACCTAGCTTCAACGTTAACAATCACAGATTAGATGATGTAATAGACAAGTGAATAGATAAGTTACTTGATTAACTGACTTATTGATTGATGATAGATAAATAGACAGATAGATAGACAGATAGACAGATAGATAGAGAGATAGCTGGACAGATAGATAGATAGATAGATATAGATTAGATGGTGATCGAAGGGTTCATTGATGAGATGGGAGAGAGAGCAGGAGTCCTCAACAAGTTACACATTTACCTCGTGTGAGGGATCTTTTACTTGCCCAGCAGAGACACTGATACAAGGGGCCGCCAATTAAAGTCTCATCCAAACGACATCCAGCTGGGCTTTTGCATGATGATTCATAGAAAATGTTAAGTTTGCCGACCGGGGTTCAAACCCATGTAGGCAAAGACCTTCAGCAGAGCAGGTGGACACCTTAACCACTCTGCTACCCAGCTGTTTGATAATCATTGGCCAATCAGCACACCAACTGACTAACTGACGGACTGATTCAGTGACAGACTGACATTTGGTTTCCCTTACGGCTTAATGCACACAAATCATCTTACAATAAAAACAAATTGCTTGTATTTAGGACAAAATTTAAGTGTAACATACAATTACTGAATTTCATGCTATGCCCTGAAAACTACAGACAGTTTATGACGCAATCAGAGGGTAATTTTGGATACCAGACAATTTATTAATTCATTTAGGTCTTATCAGTAAAACATACAGATTTATTATCAATTAACTTGGTTTTGAAATACGTCGACGATTCTGACTTGTTTCTCTGATTTCTAAATGGCTTTATATGGAAAGTAACCTATGACGCTCCTCCTAATTGCAAAAACTTCAAAAGGAAAGCTGTTACTTTTTTTTTTTATTGATTTTATTTTCCAAACTGCTGCTTAGTACTTATATATCTAGTTGTACTGTATCATACATTTCACTGCTGTTATGAATTAGTTTCATTTTGATAAATGATATAATCATTCAATTTAATGAACTATATTACCAAACCACAAATACAAACAGCAGAGAGAATAAAGTTCTCATTTAAAAATCAAACAATTCTATCCTTGGAGACTATCAGTAACACCAACCACTTCAGACAAATATCAAAAACAGTGACTCAGCCAATAAAAAGACTAAATGAAAAACAGCTTTGTTCGATTAAACCAATATGTCTGTATCGAAAGGCTATATCAATACAAGATTGCAATGGTGTAAATAACTCTGATCTGACTTTTGAACAGAAAACAAGCGTTTTATTTTTGGATAATTTCAAAACAGAAGAAACAGGTATAATGCTAAACTAAAGAAAACAGAGAAGAGAAAACGTGGGCTAATGTCAATTCAATGTTCAGTGAAAGATAAGCAATTGTACGAAGTTTTTTTCACAAAGAAAGAGAGAATGAGGTAGTACTATAAAATAAACAGTAACTACTGAATCAGCATTCAGGTTAATTTAGAGCAGAAATACCGAATCACACTACTATTTAAAGAAATATCACAAATTTCATATGATCGATATGGTAAGTGCAGCCCTCTAAACCTATTTCAGGGCACTCACGGGAGTTCATGAATAGACAAAATGGGAGAGACAGCAGGAGTCCTCGACATGTTACAGATTTACCCAATGTGAGGGATCTTTTGCTTGCCAAGCACAGACACTGATACAAAGGGCCACCAATTTAATGTTTCATCCGAATGTCATCAGGACATCCAGCTGGGATGTTCAACAGTTGCTCATGTAGGTCCACTGAAATGTTTTCAGACTTCCCACGCTGAGTTGGAACTAACTCCAAGAAACTGGCAGCGCACAAGCCCACAACGTGACTGTTTGGTTTAGGTTGGAACCCATGTAGGCACAGACCTTCAGTGGAGCAGGCTTGAAATGTAACCAATGAACTGCCATACACACAGATTATAACAAGGCAAATACTAAAAGAATAAATAGACAGACAGAAAAAAATAGATTGAAAGAAAAAATATAGCAAAACAATAGGAAGAAAAATATAGAAAGAGAGACAAATGGATAGATAGATAGCAAGACATCTGGACAGACAGACAATAAACACAACTCCTCAAAAACCAATTAATCCCTCAATCATTGAGATCAGCAATTACATTACAAGTATGAAGGGCTGCACTTGAACTATCCTCACATAGTTACAGTTCAAAATCCATAGCAACTGATATCTTCCTTTTTTGTTGGTATTTTTAAAGTATCAGCTAAAACATATTTTTGACTATTGCTGATAGCAAAAGGTGTACTTGGAGGAAAAAGGAATGTTATCTAATTACAACAGACTATAATTCCTTCACTGGTTGCCATGGAAACTAAGTAATCAATGCTCCAATACTGATTTCCTTGGGCTACTGTTTCTAATGTTTCCTTAGTAACAATGCAAAAAGGACAAAAACATGAAAATCAGGATATTGGCTATCTGTTTTATTTTTGTTCTTTGTAACTTCTAGTTTTTACATAGAGAAGAACTGAGCTGAGTGAAAGGCTATTAACAGTTCTGACTGTTGGGAACAAAGTCGCGACTGAAGTCTGATTGTCTGATTTAGGCGTAAGAACCATTTCGTGTTCAAAGAGAATATTGAATATTTTGATTCAACATAGTTTTTATGTGGTTTGAAAAGTTTGTAAAGGTGTGATCCCACTGATTCCCCCGTTTTGCATAAATATTGTTAATTGACTTTCTGACCTTCAAAAGCAATATCCAAGTTGAATGCCTCGGAAACACTCAAAAGGTGGTCTCCTATATATCAGCTATTATATCAGCATCTCTGTGTTCAATATTATTTAGTGCATACATGTAAGAGATTTCATACTGCTGAGTCAGTTGACGCCTTCAATCTTTTGGCAGGGATATAAATTTCTGTCTCTCTCATCTCCTGAATCCAGACAAAAATCTTTTTCAACTCTCCTTTTCCTGACTTGCTCAAATTAATGTCTGTTTGGATTTTGTGAAGGAAAAGCCACCGGAGTGTGTTCCATTAAGGTGGCTTCCTCTGCAAAGCTCCGTGCTTATTTCAGCACATTTCAAATGGGGAATTTGCATGCGGTCCCAGAGAGAAACATCTACAGTCTGTTAGCCTAAAAGAAACTTAGAATCTCAAGAGTTATATGGAATTCTAGCATTACCACATTGTCTTAAATCTACTGGTCAATGTCTTAGTTACTATAACAAGCTACACTAGCTGCAGTGAGGGAAAAAAGTATTTCTTCATCAGTCAAGTTTACATCCTGAAAATTGAAATGTCCTAGAGAATAGCAAGCATTTCTAAAAGAATCAAAGAAATATGTGAGAAAATTGTTTTTAAAAAAAGGAAGAAAATCGCAAAAAATATAACAGATTTATCTTGAATACTTCTAAAATTATGAAATATGTATTTATGAGAGAATTGCACAACAAATTTTGGAGAATCTGAAAATGTTTCAGATTCTCTAAAAAATTGTTGTGGTTCACGCAGAGATTATTCTAAAGATTCCCTTAGAAAAATCAGAGAGAATCGTGAAATTCCTGACATTAAGGCCTTGTCACACTATTTGTCTCAGAAACTTCTTCTATCTTTTCTTAACATTTAGCACAGTAGTATTTATGATTTTGGCCATGGACGAGTGTAAGAAGCATTAACGATAAGGGATGTAGTACAACAGTAGTCACCATTCCATAATATTGTCATCATGATATCATGATAACAATGTGTTCCATAATGTGATAAAATCACACATTTCACGCATGATACTTGACTGATAACCAACTTTATTCTTAGACTATGTCTAAAATTGGATCCCACTTGACATTTTTTAATCATGTACCTTAGCACCAACACAAGAGCTAGAGTGAAAAGAAATGTTCATAATGCAGATTACACAAAATTCTTTGCGAAGCTGCATTAGAAAATTAACTTTAAACTTGGTCGTGTGATGTCATTAGCTAAAAAGTGTTTTGTTTTTTTCAGTTATGGTCAGTCAGTTGATTCAGTGCTTAAATATCTAGCAGCATAGGTTACAATAAACAAACTAATTAAATGACTTAAGGTTCTTCATCAAATAAGAAGATTAGAAGACCAACAAAAGAACTGTCAATGACATGGCAAAGCCAGCTTGCAAAATGAAAATAAGAAAATTAATTCTTCCAGTGGACCGCCAATCTGCAAAGGGCACTAAGCATATTTAATAAACATTACAGCACAAACTTTGAAATATAATCCATTCCATATAATAGATATATGTACATACTGTTTATTAACTTACAAATTCTCACCTGAAGAGCGGGGCCAGAAAAAAATGTGAATTTCCAGGCAATTTCATAAACTACGACAAGATTTCCCACCAATTGTCACGGACTGAGCAACTACTTCCTAGTGAAAAATTCGGACCTTTCTTCAAAAATTTCCCGTGAGATTTCAGAATTTCGAGACAATGACATGCCCGAATTCCCTACTTTTTCCAGCCATGCTGAAGAACTTAGTGGAATCAACAATACATGTAGTAACTGATGGTAGCAGATTGCATAATAATCCCATTTAAGTCTTATGAAGATGTGTTTAATGTATTATTGTGATGAAATCTTGTTTGATAAATTCAATTTTTTTCTTTCTCTTTCAGGAACTCCAGCGCCAAACGAGGGGAAAAAACATGCACATCTTTGGAACTACGATAAGCTAGGTAAAAAACTTTTCATCCGATATTTAGCTATCTGTCTATGTCCCTGCTTACCTTTTGATACCGTTTCTATGATTTCCCTCCTTTTCCATATAGAGTGCTAATAACAGTACCAAATGACAACTTGGTTCTAACCCAAAATACAAGAACAGATTCAGGCGATACAAATTGGAACCTTACATTAGCACAAATCCTTGAAATCCGACCAATCAAAACAAATATGTTCAATCCAAAGTTGTCACTGCCGATCGGAGGCTTTCGTTCTCATCAAAACTTCCACAAAATATCCAAATCATCAAAAACACATCTGAACTGATCATTAATACTAATCAGACAAGTTTGGATTGAAAAAAAAAGTTTGACCTCATACAAGGAATCAAGAGAAATCTGACCCAATCAAAACAAATCTCAGTCAATTTCAAGTTGTCATTGCAGGTCAGAACAAACTGATCTCATCA
This sequence comes from Platynereis dumerilii, assembly GCA_026936325.1. NCBI lineage: Eukaryota > Metazoa > Annelida > Polychaeta > Phyllodocida > Nereididae > Platynereis > Platynereis dumerilii. Next base: position 33,726,348 of record JAPTHN010000005.1, read on the forward strand.
AAACTTTATGTGATAAGTACAGGGTTTGTCAGTACAGTGTGGAACCATCAAAACTTTCTGAACAGATGAGATGTATAATCAGATCACTTGGAAATAATGACCTTGTATTTTTAAAACACATCCAAGTCAATCAAAATCGAGTCAATCAAAACAAATCCAAGTCTGTCAAACAAATCCCAAGCCGGTCAAAATATATATCCAAGCTCATCAAAATGGATCCAATCAAAACAAATCAGTGCCAATCAAAACAAATCAGTGCCAATCAAAACAGATCCATATGCATTTAAACACATTCAGGCCAATCCAGGCAAATTCAAGCCAGTCAAAACAAATCTTTTCAGAGGAAATCAAATCATATCAATACCAAGAAAACAAATCCCAGTCAGTCAAATTGGCTAATAAGAGATGAGTTGGTTTGCTCCTTGGACTTTTACAAACAGAAACCATTTAGCTATTCATTAAAAATGTCACTCTTGCCATGAAATGACGTGATTCATGATAGTGATATCTACAATCAATACCGATGTGATTCCGATGTGACTGTTGGGTGTCATGGAAAAGATCGGTTCTAAACTCCGAAAAACTCCAGCAACCAGAAAGAACTGATCAATCTAAGCTTTCCCGATGGATTGAACCAATCTGAAATCGCCCAAAAACAGCTAACCCAAGCAGTTTCAAAGCTATACTGAACTAATCTGCCTATATGAGTTCCATCCATAAGGCAAAAAATGTCCAATAAACTAAGTCAGATGTATGCATTGTAATATACACTACTGTGTCTAATAAAACTTTATGATAGTGGCATTTTTAGAGAAGTTATAACTCTTGAATCTTAACTGTACGTTCTTTTCTTATTTTATAGGTGGACCGTCAAAATGGGGGAAAATGTATCCAGATAATTGTGGAGAACAGAATCACAGACAGAGTCCAGTAGACATCGAAAAACAGGCCTTGACGTTCGTTGAGGACTGGGATGAAATAAGTCTCTCTTATTCAAACACGGACGACGAGACATATAGTATTGTCAACAATGGACATACAGGTACAACCAACTTCTCCATAATATCAAAGGGCGGTGCACTCTAGCCCCAGTATGACTCCAATGCTTACCCAACAGGGTACCTGGGCTGAGTGAACCTTAAACAACAAAAAGAAAATTAATAAAAATTAAAAAAAAAAAAATATTGCGAGAAAGATCAAATTTTTGGTTCACGGTAAGATCAATTGTGACAAACAGTCATCCGGCAAGATGTCAGATGGATGGGTGATTGGGGCTTAACTTCTTGTAATTATGCACTTGGTTGGTTAATGAGAACAGGAGGAGGACATGGCACCGGCAATAATGTCACAAGTTTTTGGCTGGGGATATTCTTTTCTTACTAAGCCTATACATGATTGTTGCAATGATCATATCATAATTTACATTGTGTTTAAGGTCATTTACATTATGTTATGATTATTTACATTATGTTTATGATCATTTACATTATGTTTGTTTAAATTACAGTAAAGGTGAGGGTCAATGGCATGCTACAAATCAACGGAGGAGGACTCGGTGAGAGCTTCAAGATCGTTCAAATGCATTTCCATTGGGGTGCGGATGAGGACCACGGATCAGAGCACTTGATCGATGGAAAGGCATTTCCTCTGGAGGTAAATGAAATGCCTGATTTAGTCCCATGATAGTCCGGTCACATACCTCTTGACTCGGTTTGTGGCCAGGAATAGCTTTGCTGGGGACTGTGATTGGGGTAGCATCTGGCAGTTGGGATTTTTGCGATTACTATTTTGGAGAAGTTGATCTTCTTTCCCTCACCTAATGTCAATGTTAATTGTATTTTGTAGACCTTTCTACTCAGTTGTTTTGTAAACAGTTTTCTTTTCTTGGTGTATTATACATTGCCAAAGTCAGTCGTTTTCTTACACATCACAAAAAGGTGATATATATAGAAGGATAATCTATGCATAACATGACCACTATTGACCAGAGTAAGGGGAACGGGGGCACATTGGGACGCGGGGCACTACGGGACGGTGGGGTTTTCTTGGATCCTGGCAAGGTATATGATATGGTAGTGCCATCATATCTTGTGACTTCACATCCTGATGTTTCCATGGTTTTATTGACAAATTACAGCCACATGCAGAAGTAAGGCGAACAAAAGTTTGTTTTCCTACTACTAAAGTAAATATGGACTGGTTCAATTGGAACCATTCTTTGGACAAACCATGAACAATGAGGCTTTCTCAGTGCTTGTATGAATTTTATATATCGTTATGAATTGCTATTGTGATAAACACACTCACTGGTGTCCGTGAAATTAGCATTTTGGTAGAAAAGTCATATTGGGGCTCATTGGGACAGTGAATTCGGGGCACATTGGGACGCACTTAATATGGCAGAATTTAAGTGTCCAAGGCAACTGAATGACCTGGGACAGCACGCAACAGGTGTTCAGGCCACAGTGAATAGAGGTATAGTGGATTACCATGCTCTGTGAACAAATTTGTCACAAAGCACTGTCTGTTACTTACATAGATGTCCGCACCCAGGACAGTTTATGTTAAATGTTTAAAACTGTTTAAAGTTATTAACTATTGGCACTACAAGGTGTTAATGCACTGTATATTGTCTTACGCACTACTTATATATGATATCTATTGCACATGGAGTGTTAAAATGATTTTTTAATTGATGTCCCAATGTGCCCCAGCTGTGCCAGCCGGGGCACATTGGGACAGTCATTTTTACGACTCTCTGGCAGCAAAAGGGTAGGTGCAGTCTAGTTTATTATACCTTGCATTTAAGCTCAATAGTATGGGTGATATTCATGCAAACTTCTGAGTTCTTCAGTGCTTTCAGCATTGAGCAATATTAGTAGACGTTAAAAGCGTCCCAATGTGCCCCCGTTCCCCCTATTCATGACCAGAGTGGTGATGAACTGAAATTACATGTTATGGATAGAGGTACAGTACAACCCAATAAATTTTCCGAGCTGATGCTCACTCTTGCACTCACTTATGACAGGCTTCAAGATCTTAGTCAGGAGTTACTGCCACAAGTGTGAAAAAATTCTCGAGGCCACAAAAACTTATCATAGATTTTAAAATATATTCTATCTTGTGTAAAAAATTGTTCTCTTTCTGATGGTGACCTTTTTAATTGTCTTAATAATGATCTCAAGTTGCTATCCTATCATTTAAGTGAAAAAACGTGCGAAAAATGCTAATTTTTGGTGACACATTTTTCAGACATCAAAGTTTGACTGTCTCTCTCTTGATAGATATCAAAGTTTCATGATTATTGAAAGTACCATGACGTTCCCTATTGTCCAAAGTTTAAAATGGCATCCAGTTTTAGTAATTTGCACCAATATATGTGGGTCTCTAAACAGAATATTGAAACAAAGTCAAGTGACAAAAGTAAAAACAATTTATTAAAATGGGGTGAAGCTCTTATTTGATTATAATTTTTTCAATGTCAGTGAGATGTTAATGGACATGGATTATATACCAATGTGTCCAGAAGGACCAGATGAAGGCAACAGACTACATAAAAATTTCCTTTCTTTGCGTATTTAGGTTCAAACATACAAAACATGAAGCCGCTGCTTTTCACTTCTGGATGTGTGAAAAAAATATGTCATTTTTCTAAATAACTTGCATTTCGTCAATTTTTGTCATACAGGTCTGAAAGTCAAACTCGTTATGCGCAGATACGTACATTAAAACGAGTTTGTGTTATTTTTTTGATATCTGCCTCCATACAAAAATGCAAGTTATTTAGAATTTTATTTCTGAAAAAGGTAATTCCTTGGTTTGGGCTAAACTTCTCGGAAATATAGGTTGTTGGTACTCAAAATTAAGCTTATTTTCTGCTGAGATTGATGGTGTAAAAATTATTCCTGTGAAATGAATACTAAGCGAAATATAAGAAACCGCGACTTAGCACCACAAAATGTTTGTCATTTAAACAAAAAATTCATACCCATGTAGTCATCTTATTTTTTGATGGATCATCATAGAATTCAAGTATATTTATTAGTGGTATTAGTGCAGCTTTCTTACTGAAGCTACACACCTACAGAAAATTTTATAATATTTTGTGGGTATCTAGCGCGCCCCACTGAGGGGGGCTTTACAAATAGGGGTGTAACTTCCAAAATAAAAGAGTGGGTGCATTTTTTTCTTCAAAATTGAATTCCTGAGAAAATTTTACATAAGATAGGCTAAAATTGGAATAAATTGTGTGTATGCTAGAAAGTGGTGAGTTTGGCAGTAATTCCTGACCAAGATCTTGAAGCCTGTCTTATACACCCTGGCACATCCACTACTTTGCCCTCACTTGCTTGCCCTTGCCCACTTGAGCAAACAAACCACTTTACACCTGCCTGGTGTCCCCATCTATTGCAATATGCTGCAACTAACAACTGCTGGTGATTCTTTAATAGCAATTTGTTTAATTGCAATTCACATAATTTCATATCACTGAATTAATGTAAAACCTAACTATATTTTCTATTTAGAAATACTACTGGATTTAGTGAGAACTTATCACATTATTAAATGTTGAATTTATAAACATAAAATTACCTTTAGAATAATTAATTTTCCAGAAATTCACATATGTCAAACTTTGTATTTGTTGAGTTTATTGGATAATACATGTATATAATTTATTTTCAAATAATATTTAGCACATCATAATGAAGAAGTTTTAGCAATTCAGCATAAATTTCGAAAAAGTAATCTAGCCAAAGGAACAGCAAAACAAATTGAATACTTGAAACGTCACATGTGTGGAAAAATTTGGCCATTAAATTCAAGTGTGTCAAATGCATTTTACAAATAGAAATAATTGTCCTACAGAGCCAAAACTTACATCAACTTGTAGGAAATTAAATTTCCAAAACATTGGTGTCAGTTGGAATATGCTACACGGTAATTACGGCGCTATAATGCGCCTGCTATCCACGGCTGTTTAATAGATGAAATATTCACAAAGAAAGGAAAGAAATGGATATATGCTGAGCACTGTTATTCTAAATTATGAATGGTTGGATGCATTTATATCAGCAAAAAGGACTATGTTATTCAAGACTATTGCACATATTGCATGGTTGAGGAGTTATTTCACTTCAAGGATCCAATAGTAAGTTCTTTTACTGGCCATGACTAATTAATATATACTAGGATATTTAAACTATTGAGGGAAATACTGAAGTTATTTATTCTTGAAACAACCAGATCTGCATGAAATCAATTTCACTTATCAAGAAATCCTGTGTCAAAAACAAAAAATATACAGGTGAAACTCAGAATGGAATTCTGGTGAGCACTGGACCTTGAAGTGTGAATGCATTCATTGTCTTCAACAATAGAACTGGGTTATTTCACCTGAATTTCACTATATCTCAAACTAAATTAAAAAAAAAGAAGTTATATAGATGATCCAAATTAAAACAATCTATATAATATTCTAACAACATTTGCAGCCTACCCAATTAATTACAAATATCTTAATTTAATTATATTTCACTAATGCCATATATATAACTTGGATGCAAGCAGTAAAAATGTCACTAAAATTGGTTAAATAATCATAAATGAAAAGTGTCTAAAACCTTTGATAATTAGGTTCATTTTTTTAAATTATTATGACAACATTTACATTTAATTGACTTTAGTGGAGGAATAAATGTGCAAACACAATTGCAAGACATTGAACAAAGTTACAATCAACAGTTCCCACTGTTTTTGTGTTTAATTAGCACCAGAGGACAGGAGTGTAGGGGGTTTCCCCAGAAGGGCATGGAAGTGAGAGCAAGTGAGTGCGTCAGCAGAGATGTGAGTGGTTGGAAGTGAGGGCATCTTCCTGAGGGCATGGGATTTAGGAAAATTTATTGGGTTGTACTGTAGTTTCTCTGGACAAGGGACTCAGAACTTGTTTAAAAAGCAGCCTGTGATCATGAGATGGATGGTGACCCGAAACATTTAGAATGAAATTCACAAACAAAATGCATACAATTATTGTATAGTCTACTAATGATGCTTCCTACAGTGTATCATCTTTGCTATAGACTAGTGAATATTAAACTTCACATCAGGCATATATCAACCACAATATAAAATCACTTGGTAAACCAGAAATCTAAACCATAGATTTTTCAGATTTCAAATTAAGATCATTTTATTTCTCTCTGAGCAAAAGCACACATGTATCCTCAGTCTACCATATATCCACATAAGAATCAGAAGCATTACAACACCCGCAGAAAATATCAAAACCAATCCAACCATCCGTCCAAGTTCCTTTTGATCTCCTATGATCACGTGATTTCCTTTATAACAACAACGGAGTCAACATCAAACATTTGACTAATGAGACTCTCGACTCGGATATCGTGCTCCACGTGTTGTCGTTTTGGACAAAAGTGGCGGTCTTTGTCCCCTCTAAATAAAGACCTTCGCCTTCAGGTCTCTTTGAACCTACTCTACATCCAAAATTTTCCTGTCCACCTAATTTCCTTCCAATTTTCCAATACTGAGTCAAGATAGAATTGCTGTAAAAAATAGTCCAGAATAAGATTAAAATAAAATGTGACGAGAAGACATATTTACATATTTCAGATATCTAGATAGATAGATAGGTAGGTAGATTTTTATATAGATAGATAGATACATAGATAGATACATAGGTAGATATTAGATAGATAGATAAATAGATAGCTAGATAGCTAGATAAATAGATAGATACTAATGAGAAATTGGAAGTGGTTTTGAGGAAAACAGAATCCAACAAACCATGAAAACCATGAAAAAAAAACTATTAGACTGATAGATGGATTGGATACAGATAAATAGACAGATAGATAGTTCTGCCTTATAGTATTGCAGTTATGCTGAAAAAATCGCTGGGAAAGCCGCTGTTCTGCAAACCTAACCTTTTCAAAAACTAGACCACACCAATTTTGCTGCAGACTGTATCTCCTTGTTGCTCCTGATTTCTATTATGAATGCCATCATGGAGACAAGACTATCTGTGACATCCAGGCTGCCCAATCATGATATGAATGCTATCTCAGTCTTGCACACAGATTGATCTTGTTCTGGCTTTTTTAATCGAAAGACGGTCAAAATATGGGCTGTGACAGCAGCATAGAAAGGAAAAGATATGGAAAAAGACAATTAATCATCAACATAGTGACATTCGAAATGGTTGGTTGAAAATGCCTAAACAGAATATTTGAACATCAGCAAATGGGCCTTAATTACGACTAAAAGCAAGTCGCATATCATTTGAAGTAGATATTGTTTGATTCAAATTTCAATCGTTGTTTATACAATCGCTTAACCAGTTTCTATGCTGGGCAAGTATGTACATGATGTACTGGCCATGTTGAAGCCTCCTTCCTCTCTCACAACGAATAAATTGATCCTTAGCAGCTGAAAGAAGCATCTTAAGAGGGCTGCACCACTGCACTACATGTATATAAACTGCGTTGATGGTGGATAGATCTGTCTATATATGCATGTAGAGTATGGCATTGATACATTCGTTCCTTGAAAGTACCCAGTACTATCCACGTATATTGTATAATACTACGCAATATAGAATTTGCAACTAGATACTGCTATAATGCATCACGCCATTGGATATGGCCATAGGATATTTAGATGTCATTGGATAGCATATGGTGATTGAATGTAGCCATTGGATATCACAATTGGATAGAGCCATTGGATATAACATTCATATGGGTATCGCCCGTGGATGTTGCCATGCCATATAGCCATTTGAGATGCCAATAGATTTTGCCATCTCTCCGAAAACTTTCTGACACCTCCTTTATGGGCAACCGACACCCTCTCAAAACAAGTTTATCCTGTCGCTCCTTGCAGATGTCTGATTGCTATGGTTGCCTTTTGACTCTGCAGATATTAGTCTCACAGCTCTTTCAGTCATTGCTGACAATTATGGACATTCATGGACCTCTATGGGGATAAGCACTATAGTAACGCTTTTGATCTTCAAGACTACAACACTAAGGATGTTTTCTTAGAACTCTATAACTTGATATTATAAATGTACGGCAATACATGAGATATAAATGCAGATATAAGTCTCACAGCTCTTTTAGTCTATTCAGACATTTATGGACGTTCAGTGAATGAGGATAAATGATAGAAACGCTGTTGCTCTATACAAGAGTGCAACATATTATATGTTTTCTTCGAATCTCGATTCATCAGATTATAAATGTACATTGTACAATAGATAGTATATACAATGTAGATTTTACTGCGAGTTGAATTTTGGGTCTAGAAAATAAAAGGATTTTCTGGAATTCCCTGAAACAGCAAAATTATGTAAAGTTGGGCCAAATGAGTTAATAACACATTTTGTTCACAAAATGTGAAGTAAATCATTAAAGTTTCTCATTACATAGCAAACAAAAGACAGCAATCAATAAGGAAAAAATGTGCTAATGTGCTGTGGTCTGATGTTTATTCAGAGCTTCATCATATCTACAGGTCCACAAGTTTCCTGGTGGTCCATCTTAGAAGGTGGTCCATCTTATCCAAGTCTCCCCTAAATGGTTATGGTTTTGAGGAGAGGAGGAGGAGAGGAGGAGGAGGAGGAGAGGAGGAGGAGAGGAGGAGGAGAGGAGGAGGAGAGGAGACAAAAATCAGGTAGTAGCAGTGTGCATTAAATAGAAGTATAAAACGGTACTGTAAATGTATTGAAAATTTACATTGAACAGTCATTTGTCGGTCAATATATAAAAATAGCATGCAATGCATGCACCGTGTCCTCGAGCAATTTAATAACCCTTATAACTCAATGGGATATGATCATTACATTAACACATCTCTATAAATTGTTAAAAGTTGCATTCTATCTATAGATCTATCAATCTACCTATCAATCTATCTATCTGTCTATCTATCTGTCTATCTGTCTATCTGTCTATCTTTAGTACATGTAATTGGATGAAGTATAAATCTCAGGTTGTGGTGCACCCCAATTTGTCTCAGGGCGGAACGGCCAAAGGGAAGAAGAAGAAGATGCTTCTCAGAAATCGTCTGCTGAGCAAGGAGGAATTTGGGGGATTAAAGTTAACTATTTAGAGCAGTGAGACATAAGATTAAAGCCAGGGCATCTAGTGCAACAGTATAAACACTGGGCATCATAATGGCATCATAACTTTGGGTTGTTCTTGCATCTGTGAAATGCTTTTCGATCCACACCAAGTTTGATATGACAATCCCATTGATGATGACAAAGGGCCCGAGGCCCTGCTCTCGGACACAAAAATGGTCATGTTTGTAGACATTCCTTATTTTTGCAGAACTCATGTAAAGTACTCATGCCACTGCAATTAATCACACACTGCCAGTAGCTTGTAGAGTATGCAGGCCTTCGATACCTTCCTTCTTCGGAAGTTCCTGCATATGTATTACGAATTGCAACTACATACTGCTATAATGGATAACGACATTGGATATGGCCATACAATGCCATTGGATATTTAGATGTCATCAGATATTGCATATTGATATTGCCATGCAATATAGTCATTTGAGATGGCGATATATCTTGCCACTTCTTAAACAGAATATAGCCATTGGATATAACATTCATATGGGTGTTGCCTATGGATGTTGCCATGCAATATAGCCATTTGAGATGCCGATAGATTTTGCCAGTTCTCCGCAAGCTTTCTGACACTCTCTTTATGGCAACTGACACCCAATCAAACAAGTTTTATCCTGTCGCTCCTTGCAGATGTCTGGCGATTACTACGGTTGCCTTTTGACTTTGCAGATATTAGTCTCACAGCTCTTTCAGTCATTGCTGACATTTATGGACATTCATGGACCTCTATGGGGATAAGCAGTACTATAGTAACGCTGTTGCTCTACAGAACTACAACACCAAGCATGTTTTCTTAGAATCTCTATAACTTGATATTATCCATGTACGGCAATACATGCGATATAAATGCAGATATTAGTCTCACAGCTCTTTTAGTCTATTCAGACATCCCTGCCGGGTATAAGATGCAAAAATCATGGGTGACATGCTCACACCTGCAACAGCTAAAAACTCCTTCCCGAGCAATGCCACTCACCTAAACTGTCCACCTATCCTTATTGATCTATCCTCTCCTTCTGATAACAGCAAATAACAGTGAAACAGCTCCCTTATTTACGTTTTCTGCCTCTACTGTTTTTCCCCACCAGGGGCGCATGCATCTTCATCGTAGTTCCGCTATTGCTCACGTTTAGGACTGGCGCCACCGTCTGCCTTCCCGCCAAAAACATCCACACATTTCACTCTCACCTACTGCTCTTCACTTCCACCTGGCTCAACCACTTCTACTCATCGTATCTTCCTCATCTTACTCTCATTTTAAAGCTCTTCTCAAGCCCATTCCATCTGTCAATGTCTCAATGCCCATACACTTTTACCTGTTTGCCTAATTCTATACATTTCCATCATTCCACATTTCCTTTCCTTACCAGCCATGCCCTGAATTACAAGGTCAAGTGTAAGTACACTTGACTGTACCTTACACCAATACATATGCCAGAGCATTTGTCACTTCAATTCCTCTACCACCACTCTTTACTTATATTACAATTATTACTCAAATGCTATTTCAAATGGTCAGCATGCAACACGGGCCAGATGCCCTTGCAGGTAGAGGAGGGGGGGGGTTAATTATTCCCCATTATAGTCCTGCCCCAAATCATGGGTACATCTAGTTTATAGATATTCAGGGAATGAGGCTAAGCGCTAGTAACACTGTTGCTCTATACAGGAGAACAACATGTAGTACATTTTCTTAGAATCTCGATGCCTGAGCTTATCCATGTACAATGGTATATGAGAGTTTTATAGATTCTGAAGTGGGAAGGGAAATATTCAGTAGGAAGGTACATCATTTATTTAAACACTGATAAGACTGAACAGGAGAGGCAGGGGCTACACTGTCAGTCTACAGTAATGAGGCGAATACCTTGCCTATCGATAGGCAGAGCAATGGACAGATCAATGGACATTGGACAGATAGACAGACTGATGGGGCCTAGATATATAGATCAATGGCATTAATTACATTATGGATGATCAACAATTGCCAGAAATAAATCGGCAAGAAATATACAAAAACATAAAGAAGTAATACTCCTTGGAGATATCCACGAGTTACTGCAACAAGTATCTAAACATTAGTGGAATTGATCCACAAGCTATCACTGGAATTGGACTTGTAAATTGATATGAGCAATAGGGTATACATTTACATTGCACTGAGATTGGTATACACCCACAGGAAAAAAGATTGCTTCAATAAATGTAATGTAAATTGTATATAGTGCTACATTAGTTAATTTTCTCCAGCTTGTGAAAACATACCTACACTCTAAACTGACCTAAACAAATTCTAAACATTTCAAATGTTTAATGTTTAGGTTCTCCATGGATGTTGCTTTCAAATGTTGTCAATGACAACACCATGTTCAGTATGAAGACATGACGTTTACAGTCTAAACGGGTTGTTGAGTATTCTAAACAACATGTATATCTCACTTAAACAGACTGCGTATCTTTGCTAAACATTTGTGGAATCAGAATTGGAATATGTGGAGCTCCTAAACACATTATGTAGAATTGTAGATATCTACATGATCTTTTATACAGACTAAACAAGTTGTTGAACTGGGTAACTTGATGGCAGTGCCACCTAACTTTATTATTGGAAGACAGTTGCAGTGGCTCCACCTGACAGACACTAATAGTGGCCTTGAATCTTTGCTTTGGTGCTACTGGAATTTTATTCAGGTAACTACTTAAAAACAATTAAGTATTGCTATTTTTGACAATGTCCATCATATGGCTATATAACCGGTTCATCATGCTGACAGTATATCAATGGTCCAGGTAACAATGGCAGTGCAATGGCACATTATAGACCATCCAGACCAGAATGGTTTCATATTTCACTACAATATCATATCACTCAGTCTGTGAATGCTGAGTGGATTTGATTTGGTATTCTTGGAGTATAGTAGCTTACTCTTAATCATTTTTTGCATCTCCGGAAGTAGACCAGAGTCTAGAAATTGGGATATCCCATGACATGGGATTGATTACATAGCAGCTGATACTTCTGATTTAGTGGCTGGTTGTTTTTATGGTGTGGATTGCTGTAATTCAATTGAAACAATTAAGTCAGTCAATTGAAGATGTCAAATGATGGCTTGAATTGCCACCAGCCAGGGTATTCCGTACTCATTTTCATTATAAATTGGACAATTTTGAAGTAGTTTACTCTCAAAGTAGAAACATAATTTCCAGAGTAGGCCTAGTTAGAGTAGATGCAATCAAACTTACCCAATCTTCGATCAAATGATCGATTCCATTCATCCACGCCATCACTAATCACATGTCAAGAGAAAATCTTGGACAAAGTCAAAAGCAAATTTTCTATAAGTGCCATTGCCTTAAACTTTGAGTTGGACCAGCACAGATTTTCAGAAAGTAGTAAGAGCCATTGATATGTTGTCAGACTTAGATTTTTTGCAATCATTTAGAATTAATTCTAAAATACTGATGAAAAATTGTTAACACTGTCGCTTCTGTATAATAACTCAGAAGGTAATGATTGCCTTCTGCCTGAATACCAGTTGATAATGTTATTAGCTGTTCACGTACATGGTGTGTATGTCCACTTTCAGGCACATTGCATTTATTCAAATTATGAAAACAGCATGGGGAATGGCCAGGACCTAGAGAAATCACGAAAGTAAAAAATAAACACACAAAGTGAACTTCCACAAAGGTCAGAAGCACTAGCTGTCATATGTGCCACAAACTGTGATGGTCTCCAGGGACAAATAATTGGATCACTTGGCCAGCTTCACACAGAGACAAAGCCTGTAAGTGGGGATTAAGCGCATGCGTGGACAACGGACACAACCTTCATCAGCTCGTAAAATGTTGTTATACATAAGCACTGATTTTAACCATTAGGACCACATTTTTTTATAGGCTGTGTTATGTGTTGTTCATGCACACATGTGCAGTCCTGCAGAGCTTAAACGTTCAACACATGAACCCAGCTCTCACGTAGAAGAAGAAGTTTGGAAATGCAGAGATGTTTGAAGGAGACTCTCAGAATTGTCCAGATAGCAGCAGGATTATTCGTTGAGGCTAGGCCCTTACTAAATGTATTTGTGGCCTCTCTTCATGCAAATTACAATAATGCCGTCACAAAACAAACAAAACTTGTGCAACATTAGTGCCGTTCACCTCAGGCCAATCCAATTAGTTTTGGCTCTAACTGGGACGATTTGAGAAATTGTAAAATCACACAAATGATATGTGAAACTGCACCATGAAAAATGTAAACTGTGCACAAAAAAAGGTATTTCGTAATTGTATTTAGAATAGAATAATAAATGTTGTTGATATTTTATTAAAAGTTTTAACGCAAAAGAGTTGAATTATTGTTTGTTTTGATGTGTGAAGTTTCCCGCGATTGATCAGTAAGGTTTTTACAAAATGGTATTTATTTCAATTTTGTAATTTTGTAAATGTTCAGTCTCATTATGATATACAAAATAGAAACAGTCATCGATTTAGCTAGTCATTATAATAAAGTGCTTTCAAGTGCAGAATATTTGTCAATGCTACTTATTGGGAAGTTAAATTGCCACATTTTTTTAGGCACTATCATTAGATATGGCATGTAGGCAGGTAAACTATTGGACAGGAGGTGTTATACAATTTTTTGAATTGTGTCTTTTGCATGAGAATATAATTTATAAAATGCTGAATTAATTTTTCATAATTACGACAGATCGTAAGTAATGAGAATGTGGGATTATTTGGAAATATACTTTTGGTATGTAAAGCATAGAACTGCTGCCTGTACAGTTACTATCGATGTATAGATAAAGGTATGGAATAGCTTTTTTTCACATGATATAAACTTTTATTGAAGATGTACGCATTTGTTTACAGCCTGAACATTTACTTTTTGTACGCACTTTTAGATGCGCTCAAAGCGGGAATTTTTTACGCACATTAGTTGTTGAGATTTTGTTTAATTTGTCAACATTTAGTAGTTTAGGCATTAGACACTTGGTTGTTTAGACTATGCACCTTATTGTTTAGGTATTGTTTTGTGTTCTAAACAAATAAAACGCTAAAACTAAATGTTTTTTGTCATAATTGTTTAGGTTGTATCTGCGCAGTCACCTACGCAGCTTGTTTAATTTGGCTAAACATAGTGTTTATAAAGAAAAAGCTAAACACCAATAAATGCGCTCAAAGCGGGAATGTTTAATGTTTAGGTTTTGTTTAGGTTGTACGCATTTCCAATTTAGAGTGTAGAGATGAAATGCAGGGCAAGGATGTGGGAGGTCTTTACAGCCTGTATTGTTGCACATGCAGATAAGGATTTTAAAATTTGTTTTAAGTAGGAAAGGAAAGGTAAAGCATAATACTGATCACAGGCCCCTTGAGGGTCTCAATGATCAGATCTTATTCGTTAATGATTAGTGATACAGGGAAGATCAAGGAAATGACGTGTGTAAGAATATTCCGATGTTCTGCCATTGCGCTGCACCAAGCAAGGCTCTTAGTTAGCAGGAACGAGTGGAGTGGGTGGGTGATAGGGTTTTATGACCTTTATTTTTGCACTAAATAGGCTTAACAGGACAGGCAGGGACCAGTAATGATATGGGGTGCACTCAAAGCACTAGATGGCCCTAGGAAGATGACATCTATCTAATAAGGGTGTCCCAGTCCAGCAATCAAACGTCAGTCCAAGAGCTTTTAGCACGCCTGCAGGAATCACAGTCTTGAGTGGCTAAAAATCTAAAAGCGGTTGCATTTCATTTGCCTCAGCTTTGACGAGAACTCTCAACAACAAATTTGACATGCATCATCCAACATTGTTAAGTTTGAAATTAGTTTGCGAAATTACTTATAGTTATCACTACAGTGAGAAGATAGAAGTATGTACCCCTGCTGTGAGGGGATACTCAGAAATGACGATTGAAACAGCTTCCTGGTATGATTTAGACATAGAACAGAACAATTTCTCACTCAGTAGGACACCGCTAAGCCAGTTCTACCAGAGTTCACCTGAACCAACTTAAGATATTTAGGTATTTGCTTGAAATCATATCATTATATATATACTCTATATTGAAATTACCATGTAGCCGGTCACTTTCATATTAATATATCTGCCGTCCTGTGCAATTTTTCTTCAGGTATTGGTTTGAAAATCACATAATTATACTCCACACAGACTTGAAATTGCTGCTGACTACTATAGTCAAAGTATAGATGCCGTCTCTGTAGTTTTTCTTTATAGTTCAAGATTTAGAAACTAGAAAGTGGAGACGACTGTAATTTGTGGGACCGCATGCAAATTTCCCATTTGAAATGTGCTGAAATAAGCACGGAGCTTTGCAGAGGAAGCCACCTTAATGGAACACACTCCGGTGGCTTTTCCTTCACAAAATCCAAACAGACATTAATTTGAGCAAGTCAGGAAAATGGGGAGTTTGTCAGGACATATGTCAGGGATTTAGCAGAAAAAGAAAGAAATTTTACCTTGCTGGTATCTTTAAAAGCACAATATGTATTCTGACCTTCTCAGAAAAAATATTCAAACATGACTCTTAATATGACAAATATTGATATTTGACTGCTGAAAAAAATGTTCTGTTCGGACTTATTTAGGAACAATTTTTCTGGTTTTCTCCAATTTTATACTATTCAGTTACAAAATAGGAATTGAAAAGGCACCAAACAAATGTAGTACAATGCAATTCTCACCAAGTCAGGCTGACATGATATGGCCCTTTAAGACATAATTGTATCTTGGGTTGCTCACAGAACATTAATGATATAAAATACAGTTTTTATGTCTAAAACATAGGCTATACTTATAATGTATCCTATATTCTTCAAGACAGCCCTCTATATGTTTAAGAAACCTTAGAGGCCAATTATAGATTCTTGAAGCAGACTCTGAAACCTTATACCAGAGACTTAGACTTCTTCTGAATTACGCTACTGTTAATAATGATATTGAGAACTGATATTTCATACCAACAAGATATAAAATACAGAGATATGTTACATACATGTTTTTTAAGCCAAAAAAGTAGAAATTATATTGGATTGTTGAAGCCGGAAGAAATACATGTACAATGTTTCTCAGAGACTCAGACACAAAAAATATAGTATATTTTTAGCCTTGTGTCATCCTCTTTTCTTTTAAATGTTTTACACAACTCTTGTTCAATTTATTTATATTATCTGAAGGTTTTTGTTACCTGTTTACAGGCTTATATGTAGCTACATTGAGTGTTTATATTCCATATTTTTGTCCAGGGTTCAAAATCTGATCTGGACATAATCGGACAGTCCGAGCACTATTTCTGACTCTCGAAATTAGACCGAGCAAATTTCGCTTTGCCTTTTTTGAACATCTACACTCTACGGTGTCCCTGAAGTTTGCTTTCACCAGCAGTGTTGAAACCAGATTTTAAATAAACCTAGTCTTAACTCCATTTCCTTGTGATGCTATTCCACACTGAATTGCGGTAGTGATACATTTTTGGAACTACAGTTTGATAAGGTCTAAGGTTTGAGCTCAGTTGGTGAAATAGAGCCTGAGAGGCAAGATATCACAAAAGTACTTCATAGCAATAAATACACAGAAAATTCATTCATTCATTGTTAGATATATTCTCAAATTTGTATTTTTTCTCAAATTCCAGATGCACATGGTATCCTATGACACAGGGAGGTTTACCAACCTGAAGGAGGCTCTCGGAGGCTTTAACTCACTTGCCGTTCTTGGAACTTTATTTACAGTAAGTGAAATTCTTACATGAAATATCAAAATATTCGAATTGTATGGATCCTGTGTCTCTGCCCGTGGGCAGCGTTGGGTGCACCGTTCTATGGCTGCCCTGAGCTGTATCATTAAGAAAGGCTCGCCACTAATTTCGTGCCTGCATTGCAGTGCATGACTGAATACAATACCATCACAATAACAGCTACTATTGGCAATTTCCAAAGTTATTCACAAAAGAATGGACTCTCTCAAACTTTGTTGAACTTTCTTATACTGCAGACATTCTTCTCATTAAAAGACAGTTTCATATAACCAGGTTTTGTACCATTCGACACCTCTGTCAGCCAATCACTTGCCTGTATTTCAAGGCGCTAATTCCTATATTCTTTGTTGTCCACTGACCGTTTTTCTCATGGTATAAGCCGGTAATTCACCATGCGATCAGGACTATGTTTAGGCTAATTGTAAATGTAAGATTTTTTACTTTTTTTACTCAATGAAATGTTGAAATTTATTTTTTTTATTTTTCAGGTATCTGAGGAAGACAATCCAGCATTCGAACCGATAATTAGAGTACTGACCGAAATCAAACATAGTGAGTATTAATTTATTTGGTAAATTCTGAGAGTGGTTGAAAGATTGATTGATGAGCAATAAGTGATTCTTCGACGGATTGACTGGTTGGTTGAAAAACTGATCAATCAATTGACCGATTGATGGTCATGATGGACTGATAAAAAAATTAAGACTTTTAAAAAATTGACATACTGAATGATTGATCGGTTTGCCAACAGATCTGCATGATTAATTAATTGATTGATTTATATCCATAGGATTGATCAATGGATTGATTGATTTAATGATTGATGGATTGCCTAATCATTTGGTGCATATATATAACTGGATCGATTGACTGATTCGCAAACTTGAAAGGATTGACCGATTTATCAATGGAATGATTTATGTCCAAGATTCTTCACATTATATCTTCCATCGAAGTCCATGTCATTATCGACCACCACCTTCCAGTGGCTTAACCTAGTTCTCTCCCACCCTTCCAACCAACTTTTTCCTAATCTGAGATTTACACCAAAAGCCAGTCCTGCTGTCCTGTATAACAGAATTTATCAATTAGGATTAACCTGCTACCTGCTGTATCAATCTGGGTGGTTGCAGAGTACTTGGACTCAACTCAATTACACCGATTTTTGGCAACTCAAGTCAGTGATTTTCTGGAATTTAGGCACTTAAACCGACTAAACAGATCATTTTCGTAATTTATCATTTGTTGAAACTAACTGCTGTACATAATGTCTTTACTGAAATAAATATAATTTATTATAATCAAAAGTTTACATAAATAACAAATATATACCATTTATCAATTCTAAAATATACATTTATTATAGGCCTATTTAGAAGATAAGGTAATTGTAAATAGGACTTACAGTAATATAATATTTCCATTGGATGGATGATTGGGGCTTTACGTCCTGTATTTATGCACTTGGAAGGCTAATTAGGACAGGAGGAGGACACGGCATTGAGGCGAAGGATGATTGAAACAGCCGTCCAACATAGGCCCAGGTGACCCGGCAAGAGCTGGATTCGAACCCTGGACCCAGCGATTGGCAGTCCAGCACGCTACCACCAGACCAACCCTCCCCCCTATATAATATTTCCAAATTACCCAATTGTCACAAAATAATTCTAAAATCATGACAAAAATTCTTTGATACTAGTAACACTAGTACTAGTAGTAGTGAATAAATATTAGCCATTTTTCATGCCAAAATATGGATGTAACGCTGCAATGTGGACAATGTTACCGAATTAACATGCCAGAACACTGACTACAGCAGCCTGTGTCAACAGATAATCGGATTAATGCTTTGAGAAATTACCCAAATCTGTATTAACGGCGGCTTATATCGGCACATGTAAGCTTGCCGGCAGCAACGCTTTACAATAAGTAAACTCTGCGCGGGCTTTGTTGTGAATACGCAGCATGAGAAAGATGATACACCGACGAGAAACCGTTTCATATCTTCAGGCAGGTTGCAAACATCATCAGCATAAGAAGTGGATACATTTTAGAGAACAGAGGCTCAACTGGAGTTGAAGGACAATGAATTAAATGGGCAGTAATTGATATTAATTGAAATAAGTCAGGATTATGAAAAATGTAAAACTTTTTCTCTATCATCGAAATCAACATAATTTATCGAGAAAACATACCCTGGGATAAACAGGCCTATCAGTGAGCAATATTCTGGGAAGATTTGGCTGCCGAAATACAGAAAGATGTTGCATAGGCGAAACAGAACTCACGTGCTTTAATAGTGTGAAGAGGTTGCGGAGGAGGTCAGGATATAAGGAGAAAATGAGGAACAGAAAAGACAGACAATTGGCAGGAAAAGATGGACAATTGGCAGGAAAAGACAGACAAAAAGCAGAGGTTCTTCTTACATTTACATTGGGTCTCGTCTAACTGCAAATAGTCAGGTTAAGTGGGGGAACAATGCATAGCATCATGTTACCATGGAAACTGACAACTTGCGGTTGCCATGGTAACTGATGATGATTACCCCAATCTTGTAGGCAAGAAGTAGTGGCACTTCTCCGTACTTCCCAAAATGGCAAATAGTCCTCAAAAAAAAAAGAAAATAGGGGCAGAAAAAGACGTTCGGCCGCACTGCCTCCGGGCAGAAATTACACACGTCCGATAAATAACGGCTCTTTTTCCGGCAACGAGAATGGATATTATTGCGAAAGCCGACCACATAATTGGTTAATTTTCTCAACTTCCGAGATGGATACAGGAATATCCATTGTGCCGATAATTGACTTCTGACAGGGTCACTTTGTACAAGTATTAGTACAATATAAGCCAAGGGGGTGCTGGTAAATTCATCTTTCATTGTATTCTGTTCTAACCAGAGGGAAGGAAATGGCTGTGTGAAGAAGTTGTGTGCATTTTATTTACTTTTCTGAGAATGATTTTAAAAATGCCTGCATCAATCCACCCTGTCTATCATGCTGCCTCTTATCTGCTTATGTATATTTATCTATATATCTGTCCATCCATCCATATGTCTTATCGTCGTTATGGAATAATATGGATCTGCTCTTCCTTTTTTCCATACGATTTGTCAATCTGTCTTTATCTCTTATCTTCTAATATAAGAAGTACTAAGTATACTGTCATTAACACTTTCAGAACATCTTTATTCCAGTTAGAAATAGCAAAAATCTATGCAGCAAAACTCATTGATAATTGGACAGATGTGTTACTTGAGAAACTAAATCACAACACAATTTAAGACACTTGTATCATTTGTCTCTCAACAGTTTACACCACTAAATTTGTTATGCTGAGTTACAAACAGGTTCATAAGTTTGGTGTGAGGTAACATACACAAGAGCTTAGCTAATTTTTTTGCTTTTTTTGTATTTTTTTTTCTCAAAATGGCATAAAACAAGGAGCTCCAATGCCAACACAAATATTCTCACTCCTGTCTCAGCTGTTTCTAGTTATAATATTAGTGGAATGGAAAGATTGTGTCAGGCATACTGATATATCTTCTCACTTAACTCTGGTTAACTATAGAGTAAATTTGAGAAGTCATTTACCAAACTGGTAGAGGATAGAATCAATTGGAATGTGATGTGATGATAAGTCTCCAGTTGATTAAAATGAGTATTGAAACCTTTTATACTTAATAATGATATACTTTTGAAAGTGCTAAAGCAGGCTTAGATTATTATTATGTACCTTTCAAAAAATTCAGTAGCATCCTCAATCTTGGATTTTGGGAAGATCAATAAAAAAGATAAATAGACATGGTAAGTACAGCCCTCTAAGCCCAGTTCTGGGGTCTCACGGGGGTTAACTGATGAGATGGGTGAGACAGAGTGGAAGTCCTCAATATGTTACACATTCACCCAATTTTCCGGTACCCAGCACAGACACTGAAACAACAGACCGCCAATTTAACATTACATCTGGATGACATGGAGCAGGAATTTTGATCATGAAGGTCCACTGAAAATTTTGGGTTCTCCACCCGGGGCTCAAACTCATGCAGACAAAGACCTTCAGCAGCACCAATTAATCAATCATTCAACCACCCAGCATGCTACGTTGTACCACTGAGCAGGGCCCTGATTGAGTTCAGTCCTTCCAAAAACTGCCCATTTTGGGACAAAGTAAAATGGGAATCTGAGATTAAAATCTGATCATATTCCTCACAATATGACAACTGGAATCTGGGCCCAAAGCTCCAAACAGAGCTTCTGAGGTGCCTCTCATTACTTTGTTTCATTTCTTCTTTCAGAGGGTGATTCTACAGGCCTCGGCAAGATAGACCCATCCTCACTGCTCCCTAGTGACACGTCTAAATTCTACCGATATGACGGATCACTGACGACTCCTCCCTGTCTGGAGAACGTCATCTGGACAGTCTTTGCAACAGAACAGACCATCAGCAAAAACCAGGTAATTGTGATATTTCCAAGTAGGCCAATGGTGTAGTGTCCTGGCAAAACACAGCATCAATTCTACAATATGGCAGGAAAAGGAACTCTGCATTTTCTGCTCAGTTTATGAAATGTCTTCAGGATAGTATAGCCTAGTGCGTTGCGTATAATAGGTTTCTCCTGAGCACTTGGCTTGGGGGCCGGCCCTTTAGCTCAACTTGTTAGATAGCGGACCTTAAAGGGGAGATTATGGTGCAACGGTCTCAGGCTACTGAGAGAAAGACGGTTCGAATCCCCCACTTGGTGGCAGTTAGCATTGCGGAGAGATTGTTAACTGGAGTGTCAAAATCTCACCCAGAGAATCTACCCTAGACGAATCTCTCAGGAACTGTACATTATGATAGATTTACGTCACGAGCGTCTCAACCAATCAGCGTGCAGCATTTCTCTCCACTTCAAAAGTTTACCGGCTATTTGCGAAGCAACTATTCACTCCTCAGGGACGTATGAGACATCATTTTAAAGGTCTCAGAGAGACCTATCTACTGATATAAGTATCATACGCGTAACCCTTACGGGAAAGTGCGTAACAGCGAAATCGGCCTCATTTGCATAACATGCTTGAATGTCTGTTCATTGGTTAGCTTTGTGGGTGTGTCTGACTTAATCACTGAAGGCTTTGCTGAAGTGCAAAATCTCAGGGAAGGGCAAATATAATATAGTTGGTTGTTTACATTAGATTACTATTCAGTAGTTGGCTTGGGGGCCGGACCTTTAGCTCAACTGGTTAAATAGTGGACATTTAAGGAGAGAGATTCAGAGAATTTTATAGTTTATTGGGAGAAAACTGGTTGTTATGTTGCATTGAATAAGAGATGTTTCCTGTCAAAACAGCTCTCATGGAAAGCTTGCTGTCCAACAAGCCTGATTCGGTCTTTACAACTAATACAAGACTTATCACCTGCAGCATACAGGTTATAGGTTTTAGCTGCAGCAGATTTGCAAATTTCAACCACTCAGAAGTAGTCTCAACCTGCTTTTTCTCAAAAACTTCATGAATATGTCAGCAGTCTTGGCCAGACTGGAGTTCCTGGTAGCAAGCATTCTATAGCAGCTTGCACTCCCAACACCAGAGGCCCTCATAATACAAGCACTAACAGAGACACCTCTTGTCAAAGTTGCAGATCAGATCAGATTCATTCTGAAGAATCTTAATAAAACTTCATCCGTTTCAACTAGGGTTGGGTATTGCCTGGGGTTGGGGGATCCAATTCTTATCACGATACTACACCTGGGATTCAATACCTCCACGATACTTATCATGTGAGCATCATGCAATGCAATAAAGTATCACGATACTGACTCACGATACAATACTTATCCCGATACTTTAGGTCATGTCAGTCCCAGTCTTTGATAGTGCAGGTTTGCTGCTGTGCACCTTATTTTTGGTGGGAAAACGACTTTTACACCAGGTGGCTACCATGTGGGTTGCACTGCGGGGCAAACACCACTAAATAAAAATGTCAACAATGCAGATTACAGGCTAGTAAACTTTGTTTTCCTGTCCAGAACTACCAAATAAAGTTTGGCTGGCATGAAAAATGGATTTTTCAGGGGTTTGAAAGTATCGTGATGTCAGTTTGGCGATTGCAAAACATCGCGAATTCTGGCGATGTTGAAATCGCCTCTCTTTTGACGATGCCAGATTGCCACCAGAATGACGACGATACATCGATGCATCGATGCATCGAACCCAACCCTAGTTTCAACAATACTAGGTTATTCAATAAACTGTTACGTATCCACATATTCTTTAATTGCGAGCTACGTGTAGCTTAGAATTCAATCAAATCCGAATTGATGCCATTCGCTGGTACTTCTTTTTATGATTTAGCGAAACCCTATTTCTTGCTTTGCTTCACCCTGAATCCATTAAATTTTCAATTTAATATATTAATCTTCATTCTAATTTTCCAGATGAATAATGAACAGTAGGAAAGCAATAAAACACATCCTCCGATAGGTTTCAATAAATTTTTAGTTTAAAGAAATCTAAATGTTTTCTTTACTAATTTCAGTTGAATAAATTCCGAGAGTGCTTCCAACTTGGCGACGAAGGAGAGGAAATGCCTCTTATCGACAACTACAGACCTCCTCAACCATTGCAAGGAAGAGAAATATATTCAAGCTTCCAACCGGTCGCAGCAGTCGTTAATTCAGATCCATCGGCACAAGAGGGAGCTGCGACTATTGTGAAATCTTCGGTGGTGCTCCTACTTTGTATGGTCGTAATGTTATTCGCATAAAAGATTAGTGAGTTATTGGATTTTTATAGTTTTTGGCCTATAAACTGGAAAGGCACTCGAACCATTTCGGCATACCATAGGAGGTCAATACATTTCAGGGGGCTGCCTAAAAATTGTTCCCAAATTGCCACAAAAATGTACATTTTCCATATTTTCTGCCCAAAACTCGACGAAAAATTGCTTTTCCCCTCCACCTCCGACGCCTATGAATATCGATGTAATTATTGGTAAAAAAATGTTCATCTGTGTTGTACAATCATAATGTTCACACCGAAGTTTGCTGAAATTAACATCAGTATTATATGTTGTAACCAGGGCTTTGGAGTCGGGTGAAAAGTGAACCGACTCCGACTCCCGACTCCTTTGGCTTTCTGAAAACCGACTCCGACTCCTTGGGTCTCCTGAATTACGACTCCGACTCCCGACTCCGCTTATCGACATTATTGCACATAAATATTACATGGTTAACAGAGAAGAAAAAGTCATTCTACAAAGTTTTCATAGGATTTTGTACATAAATACTTGCTTAGGAAGTTTTATGTAAAATTTGAGATTCATTTCACATTTTTGTAACTGTGTTTTTGTAAATTATATTAATTATCAGGAGTCATCCCTTTAATTTTCGACTCCGACTCCACCTGAAAATCAAAGTTCGACTCCGACTCCACCCGAAAACCCACGACTCCGACTCCACGACTCCGACTCCGACTCCCGACTCCGACTCCAAAGCCCTGGTTGTAACATGTGGAAGAAAGCTGCTAATAGGAACAAACTTATGAGACCAACGCACTATTTAAGAAAAACTGTTAACATGATGCAACGAGAGTTAAAACAGCAGCTTCACTGAATATGGAGCACTTCAGTAAATTTCTAATATTCAAAGATTTGTAGAAAAAACGGTAATTTTTAAATCACATCAGCGCTCCAACTTTCGATAGAGCTCTCTGAAGTTATGCTGTATCAAAATTATAATCTATCCGTTTGAAATTTTGCGAGAGTGCACTGTATGAAAGATGTGAAAACATATTATGACCGTTACATGTAATAATTACTGTGTTGGCTGTTAAGCTGTGATATCAATGCCATGTTAAAGTATAATCATATTCAAATGGCAAAAAACGAATCATCAACTCCACTGTGTACAAATTTATTTGAAATTCAATCATGAAAATGATCCGATGTTTGAATGTTTATTGTATGTTATATTGTATAACTTACAAAATCATTACCGCATTTAACCACAGTTACTCAAGAATTATAGTTCCAATTGTATCAACCAGGTACATGGACATACAAAGCTTACATTTGATTGTTTTTGTATTTCTTATGACAATTTTTAGCATGCGTAATATTTGAATTGTGAAATTTTTTAAAATTACGAAACCTCTTTTCTTATAATCATTATTTTTCACCCTCATCACACAATATAACATTGATTGGTAAATATAATTTTAAACAATTTAAAATTTTATATATGGTAATTGTTTTATATCTGTTGCTTTATCGCTATTACAATTTTGAAATACAGTGCCAGTTGTATCCCAGTTTTTTATTGCCTTTAAAAGTTTGACTCTACATTATTTAATAAATATTGGAACATTTTTGTTAAATTACAATATTATATGACATAACATATAAAATTTTTGTAATCATATCAAAAGGTTTTAAGGTGAATTTTTCGCTTGCATTTATCAGTTAATATAACACACCTTCAAATGCGAACACCCGCCATTTCAAGTCCACTACAAAATGCCTGAATCTTAGATGGTCTTAAATGCAAGTCCCACTGTATGTAGATATATATAGTTTTTCAGTATAGTTAAGAATGTAGATTTTCTCAATTAGTTGTATTAACATGGTAATTATACTATAGAATAAGAAATAATATGATTCCAGTTGTTTCATATTAATTGTTGATACTTGTATTGAATTGTTTATTGTTACTGTTAAATTTGTAGATTTGATATAAATGTTGAATACAAGTCTGTTGACAGAGATAGATTAATTGTACAAATATTCGAGATGATATGTTTCAGAGTGTTAGACATTTTTTATGTTTATAATGTTGTATTGTGATATTATTTGCTTTACGTGTGATCTCCTGATGAATAAAGAATGAATGAATGTTACCTAATAAAGAAGAAATTACAAAACAAAAATTAATAGTGATTGTCGAATTTTCAATGTAGAGTTAAACTTTAAAATAATTTCGGGATCAACATTCAAAACGACATATATCAAAGCAGGATCCCTGATCAAAGATAGACTAAGATTCAATGAAAAAAAAAAATAGAGCACAAAAAACTAAGTAATACACAGGGCCACTGCAAGGTCCAGAATTTAACTTGATAAAGCTGTAATTAGTGGGTAAATACGAGAGCAAGAGTACAGTAAGGTCAACATGTGCTTTCTTCACGTTACCATCTCCACCTAAATCACGTTAACGGTTAATATACTCCTGATTAGACTTATGAAGCACATTTGCAACAAAAGGATAAGAATTATGAGCAACCAACATGTCCTCTATGACTGGAAGTTGCAATATAACATGGACAATGAAAAGATCATGAATAAAAAAAATGTTCAGAGATTAATTATGACAGGAGACGGTAACATATGTTGCCGTACTCATTGGAGGAGCAGAGAGGGAATTTTTTCCTGATTATGCTCAATAGAAAAGGCAGGGACCACAGACAGTAATAAGGCGAAGTGCACTCTTGCCTGGGATGAAACATCCATCTTACATTGGTTGAACAGTCAATATACACTTCCAGAGCAACTTTCAGTTTCTGACACCCAACACTAGGTGGACATGCACATCTTATCCGATACTGGCTGCCACCTACCAGATGATATCAGAGTCTGTGGACACCTGAAGCTTCCATTGAGCAGTGTGTCATGTATTAGCCTAATGGTAATCAACTGACTCCTGTCGACCTCTGGTGTTAATTACATTTGTAGAACTCTTCTGTGTTGAAGCCTAATAAAACTACTTCCGCCCAAGCCATTCTCCGTGTCTGTTACATGGTGCCAGAAGGCTGCAAAAAATACTCACAAAACAGATGAGAAACCACTAGAAACGACCAGATTTCAGTGAAAATGGAGACCTTAGTATTCAGACCACCTGCGGAATTCAACTTTGATGGTCCCAACGTAAGTGCAGCATGGAAGAAGTGGCTGAAAAGATTTGAATTGTACCTCGTGGCAGCAAAGCACATGGAAGAAAATGACCAGACGAAAATTGCAATGCTAATATCGGCACTCGGCGAATCAGGTTTTGATGTTCATCACAATTTTAAATTTGGTGAAAATGAGGACAGTACCAAGTACAAGACTGTGTGTGACAAATTTACTGATTATTGCAATGCAAGAAATCCTGTGTTGGCGCTCAGAGGGCAATTTTGGGAGTACACTCGCCCCGAAGGTCAAGGGTTAGATGCCTTCTTAAATGACTTGCGCACAATGGCAGCCAATTGCCAGTTTGAAAATTGTGACAATATGATCCGAGACAAGTTGTTCTTTTCGATTACTGACACAAATACCAAGGTTAAGGTCATGGGTGATGACGGCAATGCCACCCTACCTACAGTTATACAGCGTATGCGCACACTCGAATGCTCCAGGAGAGAGTTAGAGATGATCAAACCGGAGAAGCATGTCGACGCCATTCAGAGCAGACCTCGTTTCCAGAGTTGGCGCGAACCTCCACGTTCCAGATGGTCGGGATCGCAGCCCCATAGTTACAATGATGATGCTACAGAGATGTGTTCAAGATGTGGCACACAGCACCAAGCAGGGGATTGTCCCGCTTTCGGCAGAACATGTGGCAGATGTCACCGAAAAAATCATTTTGCAAATCTGTGCACCGCCCCAGCTCCAGTTCTCCAACCTCGCAGCCAGACGAGCGGTCGTTACGGTCGCGGTCGTGGAGCTTCACAGCAAGTCCATTCCATTGATGAGCAGGACGAAGAGCATGAGTATGAACTGTGTGACTATATGGCGTATGAGCATGATGATAACACTTTTTTCATAGATTCACTTGAAAATGATGACCGCAGTGCTTGGTATGCTCAGATAAAGTTAGAGAGTGACTCACTACAGATGAAGCTTGACTCCGGAGCTGACACAAACTGCATTCCTCTGAATGTCTTCAGAACGTTGACTGGCTACAAACGGATACCAGTGAGGAAGTCAAACACACAACTAAGAGGCTATGGAAAGCACTTGATTACACACATTGGCAAAGTCAAATTAATGTGCAAGGCAACAAATGGCAAATCAGCTTTGTATGATTTCTTTGTAACCACCGCAGATGGGCCTCCTATATTAGGCAGGAAGGCATGTTCGGGCCTAGAGCTTCTAAAACTTGTTCATGGTTGTGGTTCACCAATTAATGATGTGAGTGCTGCAAGTGCCCAATTGTTAGCGGATCGTCGCTTAAAAGCTGTGCTTCCCGTGAAAACTGCTAGGCCTGATTTGAAGCCGCAGGCTACCCGGAACAATCATGTTTATCCCCGCTATTTCCCGACTAAGCTGCCAAATAACCCACAGTGCACACGCCCCCTCCTGCAGCCGTCGTACCCCCGTCCACCTCGCTCGAAGAAGTTTCCTGACAAGTTCAAGGACTACTTGGTGACATCGAAGTGAAGAGCCTCTGAGCTGTCCCATTCCTGCTTATGTGCACTTTTCCCCCCTCGATTCCACTTCATGTCACCAAATCCTCAACATTCTAACGATCAGTATATAATCCCTCAAGTGTCAAATTCCTAACGATCAGCATTTAATCTCTCAAGTGACAATTCAACATTTTATTTCGATTTCAATCACTGACATTTTATTTCCATTTCAATCAAAGACAATTTTCAAAGACTCTTATCAATACTCGCTCTCAAAATGTTCAAATGTTTAATTTTCCTTGTATAACTTGTGTGAATTTCAAATGTGTTTTATTTCATATTAACATTGCCTAATGTGACTCTTATACTGTCATAATTTCGCATAGAGTTAAATTTTCCTGTTCACCAATTAAAATAACTTTGTTGAAGTTTCCTAGAACTTCTATACATGTATAGAAATTTATAATTATAGACCTAAGCTTTGTTAAAGGGAGAAGTAAAGTAGTAAATTGTGAAGTAAAATTTTCAGTAAGTTAACTAATGTCTTGTTCCGTTAACTTAGCTTTGTTAAAGGGAGATGTCATGTATTAGCCTAATGGTAATCAACTGACTCCTGTCGACCTCTGGTGTTAATTACATTTGTAGAACTCTTCTGTGTTGAAGCCTAATAAAACTACTTCCGCCCAAGCCATTCTCCGTGTCTGTTACACAGTGAGAATAACTTGGAAGTTGGAACGATGAACTCTTTGGCCCGTTTTCACCAACATGGTATTAAGAGTTATGCCAGGTCTTAGCTAAGACCTGGTCTGGCTAAGCCAATCACTCAAGCGGAGCAGGATCAAGGAACATTTACTGAGTGAAAGTCTGCACATAGTATTTAAACAACTCAACTGCTACAAACACAATTACTCTCTGAAGTTCCCAAACATGGCCACATGACAAGGTAAGAGCAAAAGAGGGGTGGGCTTGGAAATTTATAAAAAAGAAAATTAATTAGTTATCTGTCCAGTGTTGGTGACAGAAATGCATTTTTCTTTAGCCCCCTCCCCTCAAACAATAAATTAATACAAATCAGCTGGTCATGCATTTTTGCACAATGAAACTACAATAATGGTTGAATCCCTTTGAATATCTAATGATAAGGGTCCTCAAAATCTGATGTACCCAGAATGGCTGACGTGCCTGCGATTTTTTGCGACCGGCAGTTACCAACAAGTCGTTGGTGACTTGAGTGGTATTAGTGTCTCCTCAGTTTCCAGGATTGTGAAGCGTGTTAATCATGCAATCGCTTCATTAAAACCCATATATCTACGTATGCCCAGTGGACCAGTCACACGGGAGGCTAAATTGGAATTTTCTGAAATCGCCTGATTTCCGGGGGGGTTATAGGATGCATGGATTGCACCCACGTCCGAATTTCCTACCCTTCGAAAGTACCCCTGTGCTAAGACCAACAACAAGTGCAGAGGTTTTGTACAACTCAGCACAGAATAATTGCCTCTATTTGGTGTCATCACTATCATAGGCAAATGCTATAAAAACATAGTTTCATACATGTAATACTTTTAAATTGTGTGCTTAATGCTGTATCGTTAGTATATTTGCAACAGTTACTTCAACAAATATATTTTCTAGGCAAGTGTGTGTTCTTGGTTTGCAAACTTTATATCTCATGATGTGACATATCTTTATTCTTTCTTGAAAAAATCTTTGGTGACTGTTAAATTAGAGAAACATGCGAATATAATAGACAACGGCCTATAATACTGATGTGTCATGCCATCTCATAAGAAACATATGTTCTGTTTTCATTGGCCTAATCACTTTTTGACACCAAATCAGTTTGAGATGGCTGATCCTTGAGTTTGGTGACAATGTGTATGATTCACTGAACCTTGAAAGGTTTTCATGCTTAGCACTCTTGGTGAAATGGACTTAGTTATATCAGGTTTAAAGGAGTTAACACCAGGCTTAACTCTTAATACCATGTTGGTGAAAACGGGCCTTTATGTTATTTCACATCTTCTTGGACACTGAGCAAGAAGAAACGATCAGGGAAGAATCAGGAGGTGAGGAAATCATTGCCAAATGGACAGAGATATAGGATATGGACTGATGGAGCAAGCAACTGATGGAAATGGAGGAGAGAAAATGGGAATAAGGGAAGTAATAACCACTACTTTAAGGTACATTAAGATAGCAAAACCAAAAAATTCAGCTGTATTCTTTTAATCCAACGTTCAGGTATTTTAAGATGAAAGAAGAAATTTCGAAGTTCAAAGTAAAGATCAGACAAACACTTGAGAACGGGACATAGTCAAAATTTCATGCGAACGAAATTACACTCAGAGGTAGATCACAATTTAAACAACGAATCAACGATAGCAACTTGGTTAAAACAAAGATAGCTTCACGAAAATGAAACACAATTAACACAAAAGGAGTAAAAAGCGAATGAAACTGTAACAGATACAATTTTGTGGAGATAATGGTTTATTGAGGCAGTTCCACAATCGGCCATCACAGAGAATGCATTCTATTTCTGAGATAAAGAATTTCTTCAACATTCCACGAAACTCAATTATTAAAATTTTCCCAAAATGACTGGTTAATTAAAATTTAAACAGGAAAACGAAGGGCCCAAAATGAAGTGTCAATGTCCTCCTGAGAAATTAGGTGGATTAATGAAGGAGAAGGTGATGGGAGAAATGGGGATGAGAGTAGAAGAGAAGAATGAATAACGGTGAAGAAGAAGGAAAAAAAGGAGAAGGAAGAAGAAGGAGAAGACGGAGAAGGAGGAAGCAAGTAAAGAATATGGAGAAGAATGGAAGAAGAAGGAAAAAGAAGAAAGGAGAGGAAATAGAAAGTAAGACTAACGGAGAAGAAGGAAGAAGAAGGAAATAAGAAGGAAGAAGAAGAAGAAGAAGAAGAAGGAAGTAAAGATGATGAAGAGGTCATAGAATAGGCAGGAAGAAGGTGAAGGAGGACAATTTATTTACAGAGAAGATTCAGAAGAAGGCGAAAAGAAAGAAATGGAAGAAGGAGAGGAGAATTTTTTAAAGATAGATGGATGATTTGGAGTTTTGGACTTTACATCTTGCACTTGATAGAAGGAAAAGAAATGGACAGCATAAAATGAGGGCAGAAGGGTAAGAAGAGCAGGGATAGAAGAAAAGGAGGGTTGAGAAATACTCCAAAATAGAAAGGGAAGAAGAAGATGGGGATGAAAATACGAAGAGAGGGAAAGTCTTCAAAGAAGAATGGAGTAAGACAGAAAACAGAGGGAGGGAGCAAGAGAAAAAGAGAAGAACAAAAAGGGGGAGCGGAAAATAAAGGAAGAGAAGAAGATGTGAAAGAACAGGAGCAGAGCCAAGAAGAGAAGAAGAAAAGGGAAAATAAAAAAGGGAGAGTAGAGAATATGACAAAGGAGAAGGAAAGACAAGAAAGGAGTAGGAGTGAGAGCTAAGAAATAGGCACAAACAGAAGGGGGGGAAAAGAAAGAGAGGTGAGAGAAGAGCAAGAGAAAGAGGAGTAGAAAAAGGGGAAGGGCTCTGAACAAAAAAGAAGAATTAACATAACACATAACAGGTCATGGTCACTTGAACGAGGGTCATTCTTTGCTTGCCCTGTCATCGAATCGATAGCATAACTTCTGACAATGGCGGAAAGGAAACAACCTTTATGCACTGCAGTCATCCTAAACATGTTGCCGAATGATTAATTATTTCATAAACTGGATGTTTTATGGCGTTTCTAAACAAAGCAAATGTTCATTTTATGGAAAGCTAATATTTGTTGTGTGCCTGCTGTGACGTAATAGCATGTCTCGTTCTTTGTCCTGAGAACTTTCTGACTCACATTTTTTCAATTGGTTTTATTTTTATTCCTCTCGCTATTCTGGTAATCTTTCGCATTCTCATTCTTAAACCGTTGTCACGAACCATTATTTCTTCTTTCCGGTTGCCAATTTTAAGGGTTGACCAATCAGGAATTGACAACATTAGGACGGGAAACATAAACTTCGAATCTTTACTTCGAGTGCTTTTGATGCCTATCTATTTTTGTTACAAAAACTTGCATCAAAATGCAAGAAATTACATTTCCAAAATATTGATACCTGTCAGAAGTTGCTGCACCTTATATTAACAGCGCTACGATGTTCGGCGTCATAGAAGCATCCATTTCTCCAGAAAAGACTGGATGGATACCGAGCCCTGCTCACCTTTCGGTGACCCTGCATTGATAGAACAGTCATCCTGTGCCAAAAGTGCATCTTGCCTCATTACCATGATCCCTGCCTGTCCTAGCAAGCCTTCTTTGCGATAACTCCAATCAGTGCGAAAATATTCTGATTAGCCTGCCTACTCTCCTATCTCAGCTGTCTTCTTCTTTCTATACTTTCAAGTAATCTTCAATATAACATACAGGTAAAATCGAACAAAAGTACTCGATAACCTTTCAAAAACTTTGAACTAAAATCCTATAAACTTTTCAATAATATCTCCTTCATAAAACTTAACTTTTTAGCTCTTAAAAAGTAAAGATGTCTTCAGTTGTCAAAAATGCACAAACAGGTGCATTTGCAAAGTTGCTAAAATAAAATTCTTGAATATGCAAGTCTGCAATAATGTCAGAGTGCAAGTCTGATTTTAAGAAAAAGCTTTTATTACACCTGTACGGTGTACTTATTCAACTATTTATACAATACGCAGTCCACATTATACAAGATATTGCACTCAAGCCAGAGGAATATCGTCGCCTAACAAAATGCTGATACAATGACATATATTTTTTAACAGCTAAAAAAAACCTCAATGCCTTTTTGATAGCAGCAAATATCAACAGGACTGGAACAACTCAAGCAATCTGAATTTCAAATCCATAAGTTCCCATAGTGCCTTGCAGACTGTTGTGCCACTAGTGGTATATTGTCACAATGCACTGCTTTGTGCTGCCCTCTCTGGTTGTTTCAGAGCATTATGAAATTAGGAGGAGTCCTCCAATTCAACCTCATGCCACTATCAAAGTAGTCAGATTAGATAAATTTCAAAATATATTTAGTGTTATTTACTCCATGGACCATCATGGTACCATGCATAAAATTGCTTCACTGCTGCTAACAAAGTAAATATACCGTCTCAACCCTCTTTGTCCACTACGGTACCATTAGGAGCAAAATTCTGAATATTTCATTTGTTTATGACAGGTGATGACAGATGACAGCAGATGTCAAACACAGACATGACACTGGAAAACCCTCAGGGTTTCTGTTATCTAATGGGAACAAAATCAAGCTATTTAGGCAAAAATAATTGTTAGTAGTAACAACATACCAGAGAATCAGTGTCATCTTGTATTGCACATATAATGAAGTGCAGTGACTTTAACAATAATCCTTATGCATGCTTTATGATATAGATGAATCCTCTTGACATTCATATTTGACATTGTTTTTGCAATTCAGAAATTTATTACTACGGGGTAACCATTTATTTTCAAGGGGGGGGGCTCTGAGTTTTCCTCAGAAGGATATTATTTATTTCACTGTAACAGCAGCAGTAATTATTTATTTTGAGCGCGCTAAGTTGCCGAATATTCATTTCTGAATCAAGCAGCACCTTGTTAAGAAATACCCCCATCATAAATTATTTATTTCAAATCAGCCCAAAAAGAAATTATTAATTTCACTGGAACTTATCAAGAAATTATTTATTTAAAAAAAACTCAAAGCCCCCCTGAATATCAAATGGTTGCCCCCTTAAAGCATAATTATTCACGATTCAGTGCAATACACTGTACATTTATGGATGTTGGAAAAATGTGTTAAATGCTGTCAAAATGGCTTCTTGGTTGAACTGACAATTGGGATGAGACCCATAATAACAACATACCAAATAATTTTCATAGAATTGGGGTTAGCAGGAAGTCGGTAGCGCTCTGGGCTCCCAAACGTTAGATCTCTACATGTATTTGATTCCAGGACCTGGCGTTTGGCCGGTTCACCTGGACCTATGTTGGACAGCGGTACTTTTCATCCTTTGCCTCACTTTCCTAATTAAATTGCCAAAGTGCTAAAATACAGGATGAAAAGCCCAAATTATCCATCCATCATCTCATAGACACCTGGACGGATGAGAGGCAAAATCACTGTTCTTATCACTTGACCAAACTGAAATAACCTGCAAAAGGGGTACATTGCCATCCAGGCAACTTGAGCCTTTAAAGCAACATGCATTTATATGTCATTTATATGCCATTTCATTTTGAGGCCAAAGAGAAAAAAAGTTTGTTTTTTAAGCCTTAAGCCTTTTGATGTTTTTGTCTGGTGGCATAAAGTAGCTTTATGACACATGTGATATGCTTTGTAGGTGAAAAAGATATCTCAGACTTCTTATTTTCATTTTTGCTGAACAAGATTTCTTAAAACTCCACAAGAAAAATATAGCATCTTATAAACGAGTAGTTTTGTCATCAAGAAAAAATTAAAAGCTTGATTCCTTTTTCCATCTCATATCTCTTTGCTTCAGCAGGGAGGGATTTTATGCGGTTTTACAATGTACAGTTTGTAAGTTTTTGTAATTTATTTAGTTTGGTTGACCAAGTTTACTTACCATACTGTATTAGTCTTGAGACCATCAGAGGACTGGCAAGTCTGGTATCCTATCTCCTTTAACATGTAAAGCTGTTGAATATTACCATAAACTGAGCAAGATAATTTTCAGTTTCACTAGAATATAGAAAAGTTACTTTCTGATCAGAGTAATGTACCTAATCGATCCATTGCAAAACAGTATGTCAGTTTTTGTGCGGTTCTTCTGATAAAAGGTCTTTCACAATCATTATGGCCTTGCGCCAACTTCAAAGTTCTTGCACCGTCAGAAGCGATTAAAATCAATGCCGTTATTCTGATAGGATGTGGCTTGTGTAAAAACCATATTAACCTTAAATAAACTATAGACCCGAGACTTCAGAACTTGCACCGAACACTGCCGAAATAGTCATTTAGCGTTAATACATTCTCGGAGATCAAAAGATGTGATCAATATGGTGAAATAAGTTTGGTCTCACCCATCTACATACTTTTTTCTCCAAATTTTTTGCTTATACAATATGTACTGCAATATAGAGCCGGGCACGTAGCTCACAGACATGAAAGAGACCTTCATCATATTACTTCCTGTTGCTGCTTTTAAAGTATCTGAAGTTCACTAGAGGGCACTGCCCAAAGTTTCAGGTGCCACCTTGAGGACGTTATTCCACCTTTTGGTTAAAAAAGGACCGTATAATGACGGAGGGATTACCGGTCAACATCTGATGAGTACAACTTGTCCATTGTCAAGCTCTGTTGTTTGTTGCTGTTGTGAAAACAGAACTACTAAATATCATTATGAGTAGACCTTCAATAACTGTCCTTCATGACCAACATCCGGTTACATCCCAGCTCGACATAGTTCTGATGGGACATTGAATCGGCAGCCATTTTGCATCAATGTCCAGTTTTGATGAGACATTGAATTGGTAGCCATTTTGTATCAATGTCTAGGCCTACAGATGATGGGCAAGTAAAAGATCACACCCAGTGGTCAAGGCGTAATGTTCCGTGGACTCCCAATCTCATCTCATCTCACTTAATCAATCAACCCTGTTGAATAGCCTGAACAATAAATTTAGAAGGGTGCATTATCCATAGCCAGATGTGCACTCCTACCAACATTTTAATGACTTGTGCTGTCAATGTTGTACAATGTAAAAATATGATAAGGGAGGTACACCAACACATAGTAAGCAGTGTTACATTAGTTTCCAGATTGATATTCTTTTCATATCATTCATCATACCTCTTGTCCGAATCAGAAGTGTTACAATTTCAGCTTTCTTACAACTCACTCTTACAAAAGAAAGTGTCCGTTTAACCGAGGCTCGACTGTATTGCAATTTAAAGAACATCTGATCTAAATTTTGAAACAAAAGCCTCTTGACGTGAATAAATAGATCGGTCGACGTTATATGCCATTCGCGTTTGGGAGGAATTTTAAGCGAATCCCTCAGACGGAGAGGCAATTCCGAGCGCCTTTCACCTTGAATGGATTGGGTCGTTTGTCATGCCTCTTCTAATCGTTTTGATGGATATGAAACGTGTGTCATGACTGAGAAGTAGCCTAGATCGTTCCGTAATAGATAGACGGATAAATACATGGTGGATGGATACACAGATAGACGGATACGCGGAAAGATGGATAGTATTGGATACACACTATTACACAGGTGGGGCTTGTGGGTATAGAAAGACAGATATCAAAACACTGGACAGTGGACAGATATATCTACATGTAACAGTAGACAAAAGTTAGATAGACAGATAAAGAGATAGACGAATTAGTTTACAGGGGCATTCCAAGCATCATGCTAATGAGCCACACAACTGTTACACATCAACTAAGCTCAGAATCTGTGGCCAAATTTATTTAAGTTTTAGCTTCTCGGATTGACTCAGCCGACAAAAAACAAATTGAGCTTTTCAATCATTTTTATTAAATTGAAATAACATAAGAAAAATTGAGACAACAAGTTTCTTTTTTGCTTCTGTTTTTTGTACTGGCCAACCAGAGAAAGTGCCTCGAGAAGATCCGAGAAGCTAAAGATCGATTATGTCTAGCCTAATCTTAGAAATTGTGTGAAGTGTAAAGCACGCTTCCAAACCAATCAGGCTCAATATTCCGCCAGGGCAAATTCAATAAGAGGAATCCCCGAAGGACATATTACAGATCTGGAATTTCCCACCCTATACATCTAATCCTATGATTCAGAATGTATCTAAATCATTGGCTAGATATATAGATCCGTATGTTACTGTAGTCTCCCTGCAAGGAAAATGTCATGGCACTGGAATTACATCTTGGGCTACTGATCATCTGAAGGAATAACAACTCATCCGAGGTATTTCTCGACTTTTTCGTAATAAATACCAGTACAGTGCACACGAAGAAAGTCATGCGATTTCACAAGATATGAAATAAGTACCACAGCATGGTCCCAAAACCACACATATGGAATTCACAGTTACATTGGTGCACTCCACTGAATTGAGGTTCGAAACAGGTGATTACAAACAGTCAGAACCAAACAATGCTAAACAAGATAATCCAGCTTGCTATTTTGTAACAGGGCCCCTACAAACACTATCAGAGCACAAGAATATGTGACCGAGCCATGGAGTATTTACCCAAGAATTTATAATTGGAACATTTGAGCATCCATTTATCTGCACGGAATTGTCCATGGACTATAGCTATAACTTTCTGCACAACAGTACTTGTATTTATTCAATGCTATGTCTCTGTCTCTCTCTGTGTCTCTGTCTCTCTACATATGTATATATATTATTGGGGCAGATGGCTCCTGAGTGCATGGGATTAAAGCACTGACATCTAAAAGAACTCGAAATATGCTGCTGGCTTTCCATTCGTGACGCCACACAAAGTATTGTGACTTCATGAAAGAACGTTCTTCGCATGGTATGATGGTAAATGGCAGTCGAGTGCAGAATGGATGTGACTATGGAATATATGCAAGTTTGATGTCCTGAAAGTTTATGGGAAAATGGTAGCCTATGTAATTTTTCATAACGTTTCATATAGAATCAAATACTGAAATACATCAAAACGATGTCGGTCAAAACACAAGAAAAAGGGTACGTCAAATATAATACGACCTAATCCAGGGTATATTGCATTACGTTTAGGGACCAAAACTGCAATTTTTCTTTCGCATCCAGGTCTCTTTTCATCATTTTTCTTCCAAATGGCAGGTCTTTACCAAATAGCCTTAAACCCAACATATTCCAAGTGCAACTCTAGGATATTCCATAGTGCTATCCTTCATGACCAGAGCATAATGTAGCTGTCCATAGAATTACGGTTAGTCTGAAAATATGGAAATAATTTGTTATATGGGGTCATCAATCTTGCTATGACGTCACTTTGGAATCTTGTGACATCACCTTAGTCCGGCATAAGTGATAGGACCCAAAAGGCTGCTGGGCCTTCAACATATCTTAAATTGACACAAGATACAGTTGAGACCATTTCTAAGACCTTCAAGATATAAGCAACAATGCTGCAGAAATATTGCTCCTGAGACTTGCAAATTAAAGTTTAAGGGGCCACCATTTAATATTAAGAGGCAGTTTTTTTTTTTTAAATAAATAATTTATTGCTCAGTTTGGTGAAATAAATAAATTCTTTTTGGGCAGTCTTGAAATAACTAATTTCTACAGGGGGTATTTGTCAATAAGGTGTTGCTTAATTTGGGAATGAATATTTAGAGACTTGGCGTGCATGAAATAAATTATCATGGCCGTCGTTACTGTAAAAGAAATATTTCCAGCCGAGGAAAACTCCCAAGCCCCCCTAATTATTAAATAGTCACCCCTTAACCATTTCTCAAAAATCATACCGGTACTTATCATAAAATGAGATACGTACAAGACGGTTAAGTACAACATGCATATAATGCTGCCCTAAAAAGGCTTCGGCCAAGTTCTCTCATTAATCTCACTGCTCGTGAGACGCTACCAAAAATAGATTTTCAGTCCTTTACAATTTCTGTTTACCATTACCATCAGCAGCTACCTCATAAAATATTAGCAGGAGCACCTGACTTATGCTTTGAATAACATCCCTATTAATCACTGGCCAACAACTGACAGCCAGGCAGCTTAGCCAATTCACAAGTCTGAAGGGGCAGACTTATTCAGATTAAGAACAGTTTTGGGTAAATCTGATTGACCTATCTTGACCTCACGTGACCTACTTTCCATGATGGGGTCATTGTCCTCCAGGGGTATGACCCCCTTACAGATACCCCCATTCATCATAGTTAGCTTATTAAGCCTGCACTGTGAAAACTGCTGAAATCTTTACACTGGAGAAAACTGTGAAAAATGCTGGACCTCTACTAAGAATAACTATTCCAACTAACCATTCTTATAATACATGTATAGAATCTATAGATCACTTGACATTCTTAATTTGTTATACTAATGACAATTCCCTTCATTCTCAGTTTTTGCAACCTTCAACTAATTTGCCTTCACCTACGAAGTGGTGTTGACAGTCCCGACACCGTATGACACTCAGA
Organism: Platynereis dumerilii; assembly: GCA_026936325.1. Taxonomy (NCBI): domain Eukaryota; kingdom Metazoa; phylum Annelida; class Polychaeta; order Phyllodocida; family Nereididae; genus Platynereis; species Platynereis dumerilii. The sequence continues at coordinate 33,765,786 of JAPTHN010000005.1, forward strand.
TTTAGAAGGTAAATATTCCAGAATTTCGGCATTCCAAAAATGGAGAATTGATTTTCTCATAGGCTATAATTTCAGTGTCACAGCTTAGAAGTTCAATACCTTAGAGCTTTTTTCAGATTGATGGTCCTTCGAAAAATTCCGTTTAAAGGTTTTAATTTGCAAACAAGCGTTGGCTTGCACGTCACAAAGTTATCTGTTGGTTTCCTTTTTCCTGTTATCTTACAAGAAACATTTGCAGAGCATAACTTAACATGGTAAGTGGTTTAGTTCCATATAAAGTCATATTAGGTGATATCATAGGTAAGTAAATCTCATGTAATATTGTTGAAAGCAGGATTAGGTTAGGTTATGCAGGCTCGTCAAATGTAGCATTAATCACTAGCCTGGCAGACTGAAGGATGTGGGGAATCTTAGTGGGTCCTAAAACTTTTCGAGTACATCTGTGATACAGTCAAAATAGAGTATCAACATCAAGTCATTTTATTGAGGACCTTTACATGATACCCATCCAAACAATAAAACACTATTTGTAGGACTTTGAGAAAATGGTTTACCGAAGCACAACAGGCATGTTTTCTCCTAATCCCAGACGATGTGAAATTGCAGTAAATGCATATTGCCACAAAACAAACTTGTAAAGGCTACCAAAGTATGAGCATGCAGCTCAAAACAGGATGGAAGGGCAAGTTCATGAAAATCTGCTCAAAAGTCATCTTGCCCTCTCCGCTAGTTGCCCTGGGGACTTAGACGACATACGCAGTGCCAAAAAAAATCTCTTCACCATAGCCTAACTAATTATTATCAATAAGTACACAAGAAATACAACAAAAGAAAAAATACCAAGACCTGTCACATATCTGTTTTTCAAAACAGACATCAGAAGCCATATGACTTTAAAAATGCCCATAATTGATCTGTTTGGAGCAAAAGAAGACTTACACATGACCAATTCATGTCTGATCGGACACCTAATGCTCCATGGCATAATTGTGATATCAAAAGAACAAACAGTTATTTGTTGAAACCTTTCGTGATCTGAGTACTGATGAATTGTATGGCTTCCATAATATGTGATGGTCAGTGAAACGTCATCACTTTGTGTGCAGGGCTTCATCTATATCTGTGGCAAATTGAGTACACGAGAGAAACGCCGTTGGTATTATTTTCAAAAGACATGTGCACCCTCAAATAATGCGAAACATGAGCAGAATATCAGTTATTTTTTCTTTGATTGGCTGATCAAACCTTAGACGTCAGTTCGAAGACTTTCAAGGCCTCAAACGGCTGCTCTGCACCTTTCATAAAGTTCTCCATTCATGCATATTTTTAAAGTTTTCAGTCACATTTACTTAGATGCCGTCAGATTGACACTACAGAAAGGTCACTCAACATCGAAGTGACTTTTCTTCCATGATAGTTGTTGGTTCCTCCAACAACTTCTAATTCAAGACTACATGTCCAGTCGTTCACTCAATCACAATTCTTAAAGCCAATTCAACCCAATAATGAAGTTAATAGGAAAACCTTGTCTTACCTGTAAATTACAACCCCCAAGACAGACTCTTTGATCTCATGAACTTCAAAGGGCTTACCTGAAACAGAAGGAACATGAGAGTTAACAAGAGGTCAAATCAAAATCACAATAATTATGTTTCTAACATCAAATTCTGACCAAAATTTGCAGTTTGCTCGCATCAACATCAATAAATGGCGAATTTACGTGACCGGTTAAGACTCCCTTAATTGTGTTACGCGAGATACATGTCAATCCAAACAGAGGTGAATTCGCAAGCTTAAAAATCGCCCAAAAAGACATTGGTTGAAAAGGCCTCTAATTAATGTCAAGTCAATCTGTAATCACAGACTTTGAAGGCCAGTTTTTCCATTGGTCTCAGACCGGAATTTGTAATACACTCCGCCTGACGTAATGACGTAATTGATAAAAGTTTTCAATATAATCAAGGCTCTCTACTATCAGTCTATCACATCATAATTCCACAATAAAATTGTATTTAATGATTAGTTCTTGCACACTGTGCAAACAACTCCGCAAGCATCAATCCGTCTTTTTCCGTCATTGCTTCAATCTGGTTGCCGTTTTTTTCTTTCGGGAGGAGAGTTTACTCTCATTCGGGGATTCCTCTTTCTCTCTAATGAACAGAAGAAAAAGCCAATTTCCTTTTGTAAATATTTCCAGAATTCCTGAGCTGAAATCAGCAGAAAACCGTTGTCTCTGATAGATCACCGGAGTTTTTGCTGAAGTGTGAAACTTGATGAAGAACTAAAAATTTCACAGTCATCAAAATGAGAAAGCAAGACACATTGCCTTAGTGTATAAACAATTATTTTATTTCTGGCTGTTTGTGTTGAAAGTGTGAAACTCAAAAGACTTAAAACTGTGACAGGATTGCAGATGTCAAAATAAAATATATGTATTTAATTTGCCTAGGAATGTTAAACCCCCCCCCCCTAAAAATACATTCATAACAAAGGGCATTGATGTCATGAAGTTATAAAATTGACTCTGTGACCTCAATAAGGATAATATTATTGTTTTAAGGCTACATGTAGACATTTTAATTTTAGAAGAGTAGATGAGACAAGAGAGGAAAGAGGATATGAGACTATAGATAGAGGAGACCAGACAAAATAAAGGAGACCGGACAAGAGAATGAAGATGAGACGAGACAGGGCTAACGAGACAAGAGATCGAAGAGAGAGATGACAGGAGGCGAGACAAGCTCCAAACAAAATCACCGAGAGACACACATATTTATTAGCATATCAGACACTAAGTTACAAGTATCAACAAAATAACAAAACAAGCTTGATGGTGAAAGTTCCCCAAGTTAGTCATGCCAACAAAGACCGAAGAGGGGAAAAATAAACACAAGAAGAAACAAATCTTCAGAAGAACCAAAAAGAAAATCAAGACAAAAGGAAGAATCAGTAATTCAGTATGGCTGTGAGAATCAATTGTGCAGCCCTCCAGCTCAAGTTAGCACAAAGGAATTGTGCAACCTTATCACTCAATATTTTGAGCTAACTCAAACTTTCGAATTTTATAATGTGGTGCTGCTGGGAAGCTGTAGTGTCATTTTCTGATTCACAAGGCAAGACTAATACCCAGCAATTTGGGTTCTGCCCTTATTGGTATTTTCTGCACCCTTCTACTTGACCACTGCAGTCCTCTGGGTTCATTGGCCGGGCCCTTGATGAATCGCTTTTCAACCAAAATGTGAGCAGACTACCAAAATCAAAGTTGGTGAAAAGTAAGATAACTTGTTTGCATGTTGGTAGATAGGTGGTTGGATATCACCAAAAGAAGGTGCAGCTAAAAATACCAGCGTTGTAGTTTTTGAGAAGAAGTTCCTGCCACTCAACATGAATTGTAAATTGGCTGATTATATCATTAGCAGTATGCAATAATGTCAGCAACATCGCATTTTTTTAATTAAGAATGATAAACAGCCCAAAAATAACTGATTATGTTGTAAAAAAAAAACAACTGTGAATATGCCAATACCTTTTAGATTATCCATAAGTTTGTTTGAGTTTTACGCCTCTGCAGCACCTTAGTGGGCTATATTGAGGCAGGCGATCGCCGTATGATGATGAGATGAGAAGACAGTGAGTCTGGTACATACCTTATTCATTCAAGGATGCCCAGGGTCTTTCAGTTGCCCCAGCATAGAACACTGGATACAACCCGCCTCCATTTAATGTCCCATGGGCTCGGACTAAATTGAGTTCCAGGGTGGGATTCGAACCCATGCCCTCAGAGCCAGTGGTTGTGCAAACAAGCACTCTTAACCATTAGGCCACGGAGGAACTCCTAGATTATCCATAAACAAACAGGACTGTCCAAAATGATGACATCAAAAGTGATTTTTCGTCTTAAAAAAAACCCCTTTTGTCATGTTACATCCCATCTAATCTGCAGGTACTATCTTCCAAAGATTCCCTATTGCCTTAGTCATCAACTAAATAGTGAATGCAGACAGTCACCAGTGTTCAAAAAAGGCACTGGATGTAAATTGCTTTCAGTCTTCATTGAATATTTCCAAAGAAAAATTAATTTAATAAGTTGGGACATTGTTAAAATTCATATCAGCAGACGATCTAATTTGTGCATGATAGCTCTCATTTACTGAATATAACACAATTACTGCATCTCATTACCGATATAACCAAATTACTACTGTCAATTAGGAAATAATTAAAATAGACTATTACACAAATTATATCTTCATTAATAAAATTAGAGTGATATGAGATATTGCAAATTATAATCAAGGAATATGAGTTTCACTTTTATGAATACTTATGCTATAGAAAAAAACTGCCAAATTAGAAAAAAACTAAAATTAATCGGGTATGTTTCAGGAAATTGTTAATGAAATTATTTAATATTCCTTTTGCGGTGATGCAAACTTTGTTACAGTGCGGATAATTTTAGTAAACTCTTTTACATGAGGTATTAATGAGTGCCTGGTCTCAGGCACAATGAATTTGAATAATGATTGATTGGTAATTAATCTGCCTCAAGGGAATTAAGTTTCTTTAAGGACTTGCGAACTATCTTAACTGCGATCAATCCATCATAGGTTTCTTGGACCACCTTCCAAGATGGCTTTAGCAAATTTTCACACAACAATTTCTCCTATGGCATTTCAGAATGCGTGTGTTCTTATTAAGTGATTACAAACCCACTATATAATCCGAAAACCCTTATAATGTTACATTTTGTTATCAAAGAATGTTGGTTCCTGAAGAGCCTGGTATAGAAAGTTTATAAAGCAAATTGTTTAGACTATTGAAAAAAGTAACATAAATTTTAAAGAGATAAAGAACCAATGACACATAATTACAAAGTACAAGTACAATATGTATTTGGCAAAAAAACATTGTCAACCATAAAAAGGAAAAATGAAAAAACTCATGACTCTTTGTAACACTTCAGTATAACAGTCGGACATATGGCGTTGACAGGACTATCATTGGAGCCGCTCCACCTTGATGGTCTATCTACCCCCTGCAGTTGGAATTATTGCATATATATTGTTGCAGTTATTGCCATTTATTGTGAAGCACAATTTGTGATACATTGTTACATTGTTGCGTGATGCATCTACCCCGAAACAGAAGTTGTATGTCAGAAAGTTCTTTGAAATAGTTCAGCAACGTTCATAAGAAGCTCATGGATTTGTACAAAGGCAGATGGGATGATGACATGACAAGGCTCTTAGTTTACAGAAAATTGATTGTTTATTCAGGGCACCCTTGCAAGCAATGATTCTGGGATAACCACCTGAAACAGAGTAGTACATTGCTGTAATACACCCCTTCCCATACTGGAATATGGGTTGGTTTTTGTTTTGACTTCTTAGTTTTTTTAATCAATTTTTGGTAAAGCACATTACAATCATATTACGCAAGGATATAGTATTTCTACACAATTCTTGCTTCAGAACAAGCTGTAGTAAATCATGTTTCCGTTCACAACAATGACAACATTCCATCCCATCATTTCCCTGTGTGTGGGCTTGACATCAGCTGACCTCTTTTGACCCTGTAGTTGCCATGGTGACCTGTAACATGTTGCTTGACCCATGGGAGCACTGACCTAATTTCAATGTCATGAGGTCAATTTGAAGCAAGCTCCAGGTCGTGCATTTATATTGGGGTTACCCTCAACAAGCCTAATAGGTCACTATGACCGAGATTAGGTTTGCGGGCTGCAATCCGGGTCAATAATCCATTATTTGGTCCAGGCCTAACTACTGAAATATGCCTCTCTTCCTTTGCAGTGAATTGTCACATTTATAATGTCACACCAATTCAATGATTCAGTGTATCCTAACTTTGATACTCCAATGTTAAATTGCTGCATTATTTTGAAAATTCAAAGTTTTTGTTCATCACGATTGACGTTTTAAAAATATTTCAATTTTTCCGTTATTCCTTACTTTTTTTAATCTGCAACTTTTCATAATTCATTTCCTTAAGATATCACCATTCTATAGTGTTTTCTTTTTGGCTGGTGTCAAAGAAATTTTTCAAAACAGATTCTTACATCTTCAACTTAGAATTTCTATGAGATGACTTAAGGCTAATTTAATATTCCATTTTCCTGCTAGTCTCTTAAGCTGAATTTTTAGCATGGTATTAAATATAACAGTTTCACAGACAGCAGCCCCATTCTCATATCTCCCCCGGGCTTGTCTATATTCATAGAAGTTTTAAATATTTGAGATGTTAGTCAACTTGAGAATAAAATACAAAGGGTTATCTAGTTCCAAAGCACCTTTGCCTAATACCCAAGAGAATATAACAGTATAACATTGTCACGGGCAACTCACATATTTAGTGGTAAGATGTAATGTGCATGACTTTGAGATCTTTGACTCGACCAGCACAGATAGTAGGCGATAGTACACATGTAAGGGCCCTTCAATTTCAAGTCTAACTACAGATGGGTTTCATAGCAACAGTAAAATAACACCTGATTAAAAATCCCCAAAAATAATAATTAGCGAATAGTATTCTAAAAAGAAGTTGAACAAAGATAAGAAAAACACAGTAAGGTGTTGCAATGACCAGAATGGAACCATTTACTATTTATTGTGCCCTGACTTGAACTCCTAACTGTTACAGGCCCTGGTTCCACGGAATCTTTACATTCCTATGTCCGGCTGTTCATAAGATGTACATTTGTCACTTTTTTATATTTTTGGAATCAACCTGCACTCTCAATTTAATAATTTCATCATCTGTAAACAGTTGCCAAACACTCCAAACATCAGGCCAATCCAAAAGTTCCAGAATCTGTTCCTATCTCTTACCACAAGATGCAAGTTGCATACTGAAACACAAATTTCCCTGAATGTAGCATCTTGCCCTTGCATAATTGGGAGTAAGTAGGGTAAGGAGAGGTAATTCATCCCTTCCCAGCACCCCTGGGGAATATTAGCCCTGCTATAAAAGGATGATTTCATTATCATGCAGATTTATCTGGGCCATTCACCATGCATCTTGCATATATTTCTGCAAATGGCTACTTTGAGCGATTTAGGGGAATCTGTGATCAACATACATGAGCATGTCCACTAGGTTTCTTGGTGTACAATGTGCATGTAGAAAAGACACTGTTACATGGTTGCTAAGGTTTACTGCACTAATACTACCGTATGACTGTGTAAGCTGAATTCTGACCTTTGGAACTCCATAAGTTGTCAGAATGTCATAGCACAAACTGAGCATGCTCAGAAAGCTGATGAAGGCCATGTGAAATGGCCGAAAGCTCCTTATCATCTGCGAACACAATTAGAACACCTGAAAGTGCATCTCAACTATTTTTAGCCGCACCATCTGAATCGACATCACCATCTTTAACTGCATCACCAGAAACACCTACTTCATTACAAACTATAAGCAGTAGTATCTCTGATGAACAGCTGAAGGATCTAATCGCAAATGCTGTATCTGGTGTCATCACACGATCAAAAAAAGAGAGAAAAAAGAACGATTCTTCTCCTCAAGGAATATGATCAATAAAAAAAAAAAAACATTGCAGAAACAATATCATCTTCATAAATAATTGTTAATTGATATATATTTAAGATTGCATATATCATAAATACACAAAAAACAAAAAAACAAAATATTATTTTGATTGAAAGTCATTCATTAATTTGTAGACAAGATTGGCAGTTCATAATGTTATATTTAACTGTTATGTCAGTTTCTCTATTGCCTAGCAACCTAGCAAGCAAGAAGCATAACCACCAGGTGGCATAGTGTTGACGCTTATGTAATTGAAGTTTTCAATGTTATCTATTTTTATTTATATATTTCTTTTTTTGTGTAAAGTGACCTTAATTCAAATATCGAAAATTCTTACTATATTTTTTAATTAACTATGTAAAATGCAAAAGCATGATCATTAGATATATTACTATTAATATTAATATTTCTTTCAATTTTTCATAATATTTCAAATTTGAATATTACCAAAACATTTTGTAAAAGGTAGTTCCCTCCAGCGACCATTGTTTGGTCTTTGGGAGCTCCCTCCACATTTTTTATTAATTTCTGTAAATATCAACAACAGTGGAAATAAATCAATCAATCAATCAATCAATCAATCCTTGGTGAGTAAAATAATAAGGACCTTTGTGCTATGAAATTCTTACAATTTTATACTATTGCAGTTGTTTTTACAGAATGATATCTTATATTTGTATTGACTTCTTTTCTGTATGCTTTCCAATCTTTTTGGTTTTCTTTCTACAATAGGGAGTTGAGTAACTCTTCCAAGGTTGAGAAAAGAAATTACTGTAACTGTGTAGTGTGTATCTGCCTTAGTATCAATCTATTGCTCTACCAATTTTTCTGACAGCATATCTACCCATAGATATAAGAGAAAAGGTTAAAGTTGTGGTTATAAAAACATGCAACAGACCAACATTCTGTTACATTGTATGTCATACATGTCAGTGAAAAGGGTACATCATTTACATTTGAAATGTCAATGCTTTTAAAATAACCTTTGATCAAATACAAATTGTCTTTCACAATGGGTTCAACTTTATCTGTGTTTAAAAGGTATTGACTGCATAGTTAACACCATATTTGAAAATTCAAATTTCATTAAATTTCTTCAAACCTACTCAGTGGATTCATGAAATCTCAAAACTGAAACAATCAGCAGACAACTATCTGAATGAGCTATCTCCTTGGGCTTTTCATGAAACCGTCACTCTTTCAAGAACGAATGTTACTTAATTAGGGTTTAGGGACATTCAGATTGGATGTGTAGAGGAGTTATAATCGCCTAATAGGCACTCACTCATTCTTAAACCCCCACAGGAAAATAGTTGGAGAAAACTTCCCAAAGCCATTGAAGAAGGTGGTCAAAAATGGCCAAAAATCGGTGATGGATTGATCGCAGTTAAGATAGTTCCCAAGTCCTTAAAGAAACTTAATTCCCTTAAGGCAAATTACTTACCAATCAATCATTATTCAAATTGATTGTCCCTAAGACCTGATACTAATTAATACTTCATCTAATAGAGTTTACAAAAATCATCGCACTGAAACAAAGTTGGCCACATTTCCCAATGGAATATTAAGTAATTTCATTAGCAATTTTCTGAAAGATAGTAGATTAATTTTACATTTTCTCAATTTTTCCAAATTTGATAGTGTTTCATCATACTTTACAACAATGAAACTCATATTCCTTAATCAGTAGCTAGCAATATGCCCATAACACACATTAATTTGTTAATGAAAGCATAATTTGTGAAATATTTCGCTGTTAATTCACTCCAAAAACTGTTACATATTGAGTTAAGTATAGTTATGATATACCATTTATATACGGTTTCGAATTAAAATGAGTGGGCCGGATTTCCTTCAACAAATTTGAATACGTTTTGCTCAGGAGCATTCCGGAAAGGTACTTATCAATATTGTGGCTGCAAGCCAAAAAAACATATCTTCATGAGTGGCAAAATTTATTTTTGAAGGCCGCTGCAAAGATTCGCTCCTTGCTACCTGCGACCTATATAGTGATGCTGAAATCAACCACCTATCTACAAACTAACAAACAAGTTATCTAACTTTTCACTACCTTGACTTTGGTAGTCTGCTCACATTTTGGTTGAAAAGCGATTCATCAAGGGCCCGGCCAATGAACCCAGAGGACTGCAGTGGTCAAGTAGGAGGGTGCGGAAAATACCAATAAGGGCAGAACCCGAATTGCTGGGTATTAGTCTTGCCTTGTGAATCAGAAAATGACACGACCACTTTCCAGCTGCGCACAAGTTCGCTTACATGTTAACGTTAATTTGTGGGTGCATGGCAGCTTATTGGGAAATTGTGGATCAGTAGTCAGTGAGGTACATGTAAGGCAGGTCAACACGCTATAATGTCGCTGTCTTTCTCCACATTATATTTCACTGAGACTGTCTGACAGTATATGTTTAGTATTGTAAATTGTGTGATGGTCATGATTTAATTGAGTATCAAATTTCAAATTTTTTTCTGCAAGTGAAATCAATTCATGACACTTAAAGACAGACATACTGCACTTCCTGTTGATTAACCAGTAAGAGTGCAGGTATTCTGCCCAAAAACATTTCAGACAACTGTAATAATACGTGAAAAATTTGCCTGCAAGGGAAAATCGAGATTTCTCAGTTCCCATTTATCAATCATTTTCCTTTTATATTGTGGGACAATGTGGGAGCCTTTTTCTTGTGTCCCCAGTTGTTTCTGCTAAGTTACTTTACCATGTTTACCCTTCCTGCACATGACCCAAATGGGGTCATTATCCTATCAAGGGTCAACTGGACACAATTAGCCACACTCAAGTGTCATTGGGCACATTTGCCCGCAAGCTAGTTGTGCCTTTTTGTGTACACTTGTTTCTGATATACTAATCAGCAAAGCGCCTCATGTCTGATTAGAAGAGCAGCTTGTGTCTCTTCTCCTCTGGTCTCTTCTCCTTTAGCCTCACGTCCTCTGGTCTCCTCTCCTCTGGCCTCCTCTCTTTTTCCTTTTCCTTTATTTTCTTATGGAGGATATTGAAACGTCATTTAAAGTCCTTCTTTTTTCTATTGAAATTTTAATTTGAGAAATTGAAATAATTGCGTTTGGCAGAATTTATGGAGTTCTGTATCACAAAACGCATTCTCTGTGAAGGCTGATTTCAGATTTCAGAATTGTCTCTGAGAAAAATATCATTCAGACTTAATCACAACAAAATTGTTATGATTAATTTTTACTCCAATTGTTTTCATTTTGTTTCAGTTTCATAAAATTATCTCATTTTCAGCTCTTCCTTTCCCTATGTTATTGTTTTGTTGAAAATCTTCCCAGACAATGAGCGATCTGTCACAGACAACTGTTTGATACTTTGGTTCATACTGCCCTTTCTGTTTCATATAGATATTTTTAGCTGGTAACAGGAGAGGATATGTGAACTGAGTTTTTAATTTGGATGAGCCAGAGTCCTAATATGGCTCCTTCAAAACTTCTAGCAGTTTTATCTTTTTAATTCACATTTCACACTTTCACTAACTGTTGACCAGAAAACAAGTGATCTGTTAGAGCATTTGTTTTTAGCTGACATCTGGGAATCTGGAAATATTTACAAAAGGAAATAGGTTTTTTATTTCTGTTCATCGGAGAGAAAGGGGAATACCAAAACAAGAAGCAAACTCTCTCTCCGAGAAAAAAGTAAGAAAGCGAGGAAGACGAATCGTTGCTGATGAAATTATGCACACAGTGTGCCAAGATTAACCATCAAATGAAGGTACATTTTCAACTAAGATTTTAAATAATTGGATTACATATAGTATTGAGCATTGCAATTGAGATGTCCACTTTAAAATCTCTAAAAATTACCCTTGAACTATGAGTAAATGAGTAGGTTGTCTACAAGCAGAGAAGGAACGAGATTGATCAGTGACGGTGAAGTGTGCAGCAACAGCAGTGTGCAGGGGTGCTGGAAGGAATCACGGGCAGCAGGGGCGGTCAGACAAGAAAGGGCAAATCATATTTACGCCAATTTCACATGACAAAATTTCCATAGAGGGTCAATAATAATTTTAATATACACTAACTAATTTTGCCTAAAATTAGTAAAATAAGGCCTAATAATGTTGTTATTTTTTTAGATCTAAAGGACGCCCCCCTGGGACAAAGGCAGAGAAATTTCCAGGTGATGACATGTCCGAATTCCTTACTTCTTCCAACAATGCCTTTTACAATCCAACCTGAGGAACTAAACATCATTCCTTGTCACCTATTCCAACCATATTTTTACCATTTCAGGATATTTCTCACTATGGAATAATCAGTAGAATGCATCTATTCAACTTCTCACACCCAACGTATGCATTGGGCCTCATCAATCACATTGTAACAAGTACTTTGAGAACATGATTATTTGTCATCTAAAATGCCATGAGGAATTATTAGGAATAGAAAGTGTTTAAAGTTGTCAGACATTGATCATAGTTAATTTCAACATGTCAAAATTTAAACCGGTTTGGCAACCTGAATGTACTTGGAACTTAAAAGTACTTTTATCATCGCAGACACACTAATTTCCAAGTCAAAACTTGTTTTGAGACAAACAGAATAACAGTTGAGATGTGATAGGCAAATTAAATTAAATATATGATTAATATGACAATAAACAAAACCAATTTGCAAGGGAGCCATTAAACAACTATGAAAAGAACATATATATATCAGAAGTAATCAGCAATCAATGATGTTCAAGCTAAAGTTTAAGTTGAAGTTTATTGAGATTAAAATATAAATTACATCAGATGATCATAAGCATAAGTAAAACAGCAGGCAGGCAACAAGAAAATTATATGTGCGTTTACGAATATGTCATGAATTAAACTCTAAAGTCTGACCAAGAAGTTATACGAATGCAAATGAAAAATTCCAAGAAGACAATCTCTGCAAAAGAAAACAACCCAAGGATTATCGACTGCATGATCCTGGCAAGAGCGAAACTCTCCGTTCTACATGCACAGCAAGATACCAAAGGAACACGCTCATGTTTGCTGATAGTTAGCTGATTGCAGATTCCACTAAATCGCTCAAAGTAGCCATTTGCAGAAATATATGCAAGATGCATGGTGAATGGCCCAGATAAATCTGCATGATAATGAAATCATCCTTTTATAGCAAGGCTAATATTCCCCAGGGGTGCTTGGAAGGGGCAAATTACCTCTCCTTACCCTACTTACTCCCAATTATGCAAGGGCAAGATGCTACATTCAGGGAAATTTGTGTCTCAGTATGCAACTTGTATCTTTGGGCTTGAGATAGGGACAGATTCTAGACCTCTGGTTGCATTTATCAATGAACTGGATGAAATTATGGAAGGATTGGTGATTGAAGCTTACATCCTGTATTTATGCACTTGGCAAGCAAATTACGACAGAAGGAGATGCAATTTTTAGGTCAGAAAATATAGGTAAAAAGCAGCAAAAAAAATCTTTTATATAGATGCCACAATTACTACCCTCAGCTCCACATTGCATTTCTATTTTAATAGAATAAGTTTAACATGACATTCACCTGAACTGAGATATAATAGTATTGCCTTTTAAAACAGCAAAGGCCGAATACATACCAACACCTTGCAATGAAAAACCACGTCTGAAAACATCAAACTATTGAATACCAGACAAATCACAACAAAAACATTGAACCAAAATTTCCATCGGTAGTTGGGCTTCAACCACAATAATGGATTATTGACCTGGAGTGCAGCCCACAAACCTAATTTGGGTCATAGTGACCTATTAGGCTTGTTGAGGGTAACCCCAATATAAATGCACGACCTGGAGCTTGCTTCAAATTGACCTGATGACCTTGAAATTGGGTCAGTGCTCTCGTGGGTCAAGCAACATGTTACAGGTCACCATGGCAACTACAAGGTCAAGAGAGGTCAACTGATGTCAAGGCCACACACAGGGAAATGATGGGATAGAACGTTGTCATTGTTCAGAACGGAAACTTGATGTACCACAGATGGTTTGAGTTATTATAGGGTAAAATATTACTGAGAATGGTAAAGAAATATATTAAATAATAATATCAGTAGGAACTACAGAGCTACATGATATATGGTGTGGACCGATGGTTCGTTATCTTAATCAAGCTACCAGTGTTCATTTATTCAATTCCTCAATCGCAAGTCTATCTTCACTGTATAACAACCGGTATTCGTCAAGAGGCTAAAAATATTCAATTGAGCAGATAACTTATTATTCCGTAGTTACTTTCCATGTACAGGCCTCTTGCCAGACAATTCACCATCGGAAGAACTTTTTTTTTTTTTAAACAATCAACTTGGCAAACATTTACAGAAGCAGCCCTCTGACCTGGGTAGGGACACACTGAAAGAAGATTACAACAAAAGATGAACAAACTTTCTGACATACAACATCTGTGTGTGAAGCAAGAGCACTATACAGGAATATGTATAACAGCGTGCAACAATACCAGACTGTAAACACAACAATAACAGCAATAGCTATAGCAGTAGGAGGCAGATTGACCATCAAGGTTGAGCACCAGACATCTTGTTCAAATGATAGTCCTGTCGACTCCATATGTCTGACTGTCACAACATGATGCTGAGCTTTTTTAACTCTTCCTGTTTCTTTTTGTCCCTCCCATTGCATGCATGGCCCAGAAAACTAATTATTCCAAGTCACTGGATAATCTTCTGGATTCTGAATCTATCCACGGGGATTCTATCTATCTATCTGTCTATCTGTCTATCTGTTTATCTATTTGTTTATCTATCTATCTATCTGTCTATATATCTATATATCTAATCTATATATCTTTATATCTAAAATCTATCTATCTATCTATTTACCTATCAATAGTGGATTCGATAAGACCTAAAAGACACAAAATCAGGAGGCAATGTTAATTTAATGTCAGATAGAAAAAACCTCCAAACCAGGTCTTTCAAACTGATATTTTTGTGTTTGCGTTTTTAAGCTTTAAACCACCTGTCCCCATGCAAAGGTTAACAAGGGGAAGTTCCACAGACTTGCTTAAAAATTCAGGCAAAGACTAGAAAACAAGCTTTACTTAGAGGTAGCTCATTATAGTTTCCTGAACTAAAGTGAAGTCAAGCTGTCTATCTCAGTAGAAGTTCAGATGAGATGTTAATTGGTGGTCCCTTTAATCAAAGTCTAATAGACATTTTCTATGCTGACTCCACAATTGGCCACAACTATTTATATGGCAGGCTCGTATCACTGACAACATTGTTCTACATAACATTAACTCTCTTTCCAAAGTCTAAATGTCTGTTTCATTGCCCTTGAATGTTATGTCATAAATTTTAATGTAACAGACTGGAAAACGTCTACAATTGTTTTACAGCTGAAATACAAAGGAAAGGGCATGTAAGACCGGAGTGAATACAAGGATCTTATAATTCTCGAGAAACCAGATGTGAAATGGCCACTGCCTGCAAACCATTAGTCCGGTGAAAAGTATCAGTGATACTGCCATCTTTTAGCTAATTCCCCCCATATAATGTTCTCTGTGAGAGGTAGCTAATTGAGTAGATGGACTCGTCGCCGGGGATCCTGCGGGAGACACCTTAGCACTTGCCACCACGAAACACCTTACTCAAGAAATACCAGAGGCTCGACAGTTTAGTTTCACGTATCCATTTAATACACAATTTATAAACAGTTACATTAGGAGTCATTCGAAGAACCGATGGTAACCAACTTATCAATACATTAAACAACGATCTTAACGAATTACATACATCATAAACTAATGCCATCTCAATCAACCATGACCTGAGGTTCCTTTAAGAGTAACCCTTGATCATACCGCTAACAACAATACCCTTACCTGACGAATCGTCACCCCGTCAGGGAGACAGGTAGCCCTCCTGCTGCCTCAGCGGGAAGCGGGCTCTGTTCTGCCTGGGCAAACAAGCTTGCCCCCAGAGATTGCTACTAGGGTGTTCTGCGGCTGCGCAGAAACACCAGGGTAACTGTTGCCATGGAAACATGGGGTGAGTTCTACCCCGTTGCTATCATTGAATCTCATTACACAATAATATAATATATCACATTACTTTTATACAATAATAATACAAAATGATATTACAGAATTAAGGTCTTGAGGTTCATGGCGATTTGAGGAAAGTTCCTATAAGAGGAAAGAATGAAGACACCTCTGAAGCTAAAAGCTCAGCGGTGACATCCCGACCGATCGAGGATTTTTTTATAAGATAGTTTTTCTCCGGTTTGAAGAAAACATTATTTTAAACTTACAATCGAATACGGATTACATTCACGTAATAACGAATTAATATACACTGTGACTAATAACGTAACTATTCATTAAAAGCAAAGGTATTTCTTTTCAAAGATAGAAGCCTGAATGCTTCATGCTGATTAACAGAATGATGTAAAAGTCGTAAATAGATTTGTGTAACTATTGAGAGGGTTGTTAATCGACTTTGTACATGATACCAATTTTAGGTACGGACAGAGGAAACGCGTCTCATTGCACCTGAATTTTGTGAGTGCTTTAATGAAAGTTGTGGTGACATCAGGATGATGTAACCACTACCACCGGGCAGGCGGAAGGGGGGGAAAAGTTTTAAGATAAAATCGGGCGTGTGCAATAAGCCCATGAAAGACAATTCGGAAAAAGGAAAAATTTTGAAAGGGAAGCAAGAATACGACTTGCATCCGTGAAAGGAGAGGAACTGAATGACAGTTCTTCTAATGGTGTCAATGAGGTGCTGAAAGGGGAGCTCAGATAGGAAAGTGAAAACTAAATTTTAATGATTGACGGAAAAGGACAAGTTATTCTTATGACCTATTCGCCAAATTTTTCAATTTTTATGAATCGTTGGTTCGTCTGCCAACGTTATTTTTGGAAATAGAGCCGCTAATTACATGGCTCCTCAGCAAAAGAGACTCAAGCACCAGGCGAGTCAAGTAGCCGTTTTTATCAAGGGCAGTTATGGGTATCATCCCTTGCGTGTCATTGGATATGCATAGAGCTAAACCAAAAGCATGAAGTGCATTAAGACAGGACAGCCTTATAAGTGTAAATGGGCTGGTATGTCCGATACCCTAAACTACAAAAGTAAGCAAGTAAAATGACATATAAGCGATAAGCGATTTTAAAAGCAACAATTAAATCATAAACCAAATGTAGTCGAATCACGAATATCAAGAATAACATGGATTAAAGTGACAATTATTAATTTAAAAGCGACAAGTAGCGGAATAATAATCAAAATGATGAAACAACAGTCCAGTATGGAGATAAAGAAGTCAATAGTGGACTATGGTTTCGTAGAACTTGTTACGTACACTCTAAACAATCCGAGTGAACTGTAGGCATAAGGCGTACAGAAAATGAAAACAATGCGAAAATAGGTTAACAGTATACTGGTGCAGTGGAACAATAGTGAAAACAGAGGTACATATTAATACACCTGAGAAAACTTGTATAAGAAGGCTGGCATGCATAATGCATAGACCAGAATAATTAGCAAATAAGATTAAAGCATAAATCTATTTGATGGTAAGCGTATAAGAAATGAGATCAGATGTTTACAGAGAAAGTTCAGTGCAAGAGTTGACTTGTGATAATTGTTCGTGGACACGTTGAGACATAACCTAGTGGCAAAGGTTTGAGTACTGAATTGATCAATTTCAATGAAAATTTGGAATATATAATCTAAGTTAATTGTAATGTGTTGGTTGATGCATAAATGTCTAATCAGTGATGCGCTTTACACAATACTCGTCAAGAGTCAATACATGATGTCAAAGATAACATGATCTGTATACGTGTAGACGAGAAGATTGGAAGAATCATTGATTGAAGGAGTCAGTTATATAAGTCATTGATATAGGGCGAAGGAGGCAACACCGACGCTCGGTGCGTGGTGCAGAGGGTGAGACATTGGCAGCGAGTGGCTTGCCAAGTTCACATGAGATGTGTTTGTCAAGGGCAAACGAGGTGTCGACAGCGATGTGTTTCTCAAGGTCGAACGGGGTGTTCGACCTGGCAACGTGAAAGATGCCGGACGTCGTGGACCTAACGGACGAGCTGCGAGAGTTCCAGGTCCTATTACCATCCACCCAAAACGATGAGGGGGTTGTTACTGTTCTAACAGATACAGAACAACAATGTCAACCTGGATGAGTGGTCCTTCCACCATTCTCAGCTGTACCGAAGTGGCGAAGTGAATGGAAGCCATGGGAGACAACCATTACACGACGGTCAGTGTCATTTCGGAGGAATATTGTTTCTGTGAATGGAGCACAGGCGAGGTGCGAATCGGAGTGGTGGAAATAGCTTGATGTGGTGCCATAGGCACGACAACTTTAGCGGAGACAGGAAACGTTCTGAGCGAGTAACTGGTATTTCGGTAACTATGCTGAAGACTCGAGGGACTGATATAGCTGCAGTACTGCGAAGATTTGCCAGTCCGGCCTCGTTGCGTGACTAACCCAGGTTAGGGTCAGGCGGAGAAGGAGGTGGACTGATCTACATCTTGAACTGTTATTCACACCTTATGTTGGGGTCTGGCGAAGGAGGACGTGACTCGTTCGACACGACCTTCATGTTTTTATTCAGACAATCCCAATATCGGGTGGACCTTGATGGGTCATGGAGAAGAAGACGTCGTCATGAGTCTTTCGTGTATGCGCTTTCTGAGATCACAATGTTTATTATGTGTTATGTGCGAGCACAACTTTGTGCGAGAACGCTGGGGAATGCGTGGGGAGGAGACTCTTCTGAACTAGACACAATCCATATTAGTGTCTGTCAACGGTAACTGATAGCAGGGGCAATCCGTGTTAGCCACCTGAATAAAGTAGTTACCCAGAGGAAAAGAGTGTCATTAAGAAGATGCCGGCCGGAAGGTAGTTGAGACAATCCATATTAGTCACTAACTGAAATGAGGCCATGCTCTTCGAGCACAAAGTGTTCGTTGATGCTTGTATAGAAACAGAGGCAATCCAGATTAGCCGACTGTTAAGAAGCCAAGCAGGAGATGACATCACCATATCATCATACAATGTGAGCTCGGTTGTGAATGGTGACATGTGCGACGAAGACTGCACAATGCCAAGCCAGACACAAAAGTTCAAAGAAAGTTCTGCAGTAATGTAGCCCCATGTTGGAACCAGGTCAAGGCAACGATATGCTTGCCGTGGTTACGACGGAAATGGAGTGTAACGGAATGTTCACACTAGTGGTCGCCCCGAAATGGTGCCCTCTTCATATTGCCATGAGATGATGACAGGAATACGGCCGACTCGAAGTGGTCGTACTTGCTGTCGGAACGTGGTCCCATACGCAAGCATGGTGCCCAAGGAGGTGGTGCTCCAATCGACTGACTTCCGAATGTTGAATCGGATGTGTCTCTTGATAGGGTGCCCGTGACAGTAGAAATCACAGTGGAAGCACAGGCTCTGTAACGACTGACTCAGATCAAAGATTAGAGAACATATGCATCGAATGTGTCTCTGATCATAGGTGCCCACAGCAAGTCTTGCACTGATGTTTGACGACCAGCCCGACCAGCAACTCGTGATCAAAGAGACATTCCCGCAAATTATGTGACGACACAGCATTAAAATGGTATGCAATAGTCATACTGAAATTACTTTAAGAAACAGGCTAGGAGCTCGACCAATAAGGTTACTGCAAACAACATGTAAGAAAAGGCACGTGATATATATATATAAAATATAAATAATTTAAATAAGAGATACTAAAAGGAATATCATAATTGGTTTAGATAAATAATCTGAATCCCAGTAAGATGCTGGTCGTTAAGTGTGTATAGTTAAAAGTAAAAGAGATGTTTAAATGTAAATAGAAAGGTAGCAAATCACGGCAAAATATGATGTATCATCATGGTGATCAGCTCCCCAAGATCAAAATGAATCACATCAATAAAGGAAGAAGATCACTGTGCAACGTGAGTATAAGATTATAAATTTTTAGGATGAGAAAGTGTTGCGTAAGGCTTATGCACAGAATATATGCATACCTTCAAGCATATGTCAGTAAAATGTTACCCATACAATCGAACGAACAAGGTGTGACTCTTCACAGACTGACTAAAATATAAGGACATGCAAGCGTGAGTATGAAAGGGTTAAAATGCAACAATACACATACAGATAGAAAAGGGAAAAAGAAATGCAGTCAGAATGCAGTTGTACAGGAAAAGTTATTGCACGAAGGTGCAGTGCAAAGATAAGTAATCATAATCATGCAGTAAAATAGAATCAGACGCTGGTACTGGTATCGTCAGGAGAGGGGGGTGGTGGAAGGGGAGGGGGGAAAGTTGGGCGGAGCAACAGTGACGTAGGACGAGTGGGGCGTGGTTCCAACTCGATATCAACTACTGAGCGATTAGGGGGGGTATCAACTCGGGTACCCATGCGAGGGGCCGATGGTTGCCGGGGTGAGGTGGACCGGCGAGGCGGGGTAGTCCGCCTTGGTGGAGTTGTACGGCTCGGTATGCGAGTAGGGGGGGTCATTTTCTTTGATGCGGCCAGGCCAGAAGTGGTGGCATAAGGTTTTATCTGTACTGAATGGGTAGTATCTGGTTCCATAACATTGGTGGACCGAAATTCCATCTCCCTTTGACGAAGTTCTCTAATTAGAGCTGAGTAAGGATTAAGCTCTTGAGTATTAATAACTTCTTGCATGTTATGACCCAATTTGTAAAGGTGAACTGAGTCAGATGCGAGCATAGTCACCGCAAACTGTCCTTGCATAATTTGCTGTAACTTTTTCTGCTTGTATAATGGAACATTAATGAGTCTAGGGAGTTCTACGTTAAGTGAATCAATCTGCAAAGAGCAAAGTGCAGTATCCCAGTTGGGTTTGAGGATACTGTATAATCTATGATGGTCGCACTTGAAACTATTAGGACAAATGACACCTTTAAGAGAAAGTGAAGAAAGGTGGGACTTAATAGTAAGAACATATAGAAGTAAGCGCTGGTGTCCACTATTCAATTCCATGAATATTTCGATCTGTGGAAATTTGCGGGTTTCGGGTGAACGATGCATCACTCTGAAATCCCTACAACATTTATGTAGACAACGCTTAGCCAAGCTCACTACCATGTAAAAGACACAAATAGTAAGAAGGTGAAGGGTAGTGATATGTATAAGACTGACAGGACTTATAGAAACAGGGTAAATTACATAACTGACTGAATCACAATGCAGAGGACGTCCTGGAATGACTGGGTTGGCGTGGGATGGTTTAAAATGAGTAGCCATAACCATAGAGGATAAAAGGCCACTAAGGTATCTACCACGACAATACATAAATATGACCAAAATTAGAGACAAATAGCCAGCTATGGAACCGATGAAGGCAAATCCACGGATCCAATGGCGAAGGCTGAACCAAGCTGAAAGATAGAAAGAAGCTTCCAGCTCGGCCCATTTAAGCATAAAATCGTCACCCTTTTGTTGAATAAGGCGACTAAGTTCTTTAAGCTTAATGATGCCATGTGTCATATTTGCAAGTGAGGTATTTGCTATTCTGGCAGCCACTGCAAATTTAGGCAAGGTGAAATTTGGCATGCCATAAGATTCATATGGTGGTAGACTTGTGAAGTTGAATTCACGTTCAAAAGAATGCATCGCAATTGCATTAATCGTATAGTTGATTAAGAAAGGTTTATATTGATTATTTTCGGATGCGGGACATCCTGTAATACGCCTGGGAATGAAACCTGAAGGGGAGGAGAATTCGCAAAAACAAAACTGGCCACGCTGAAGCACAGCGTAAAGACTACCAGGAACGGGACGTGCCACACGATCATTGGAGCAACGTCGAGTCCATGGGAGTGATAAGCCAGTAACTAAAAGCTGGTTACCTGCGTCTATTACACGAGGTGCTGCACGAAAGGGTTCAAAGAAGTAATCGACTTGACAGAGTTCAGAAATGACGTCTGCGGTAGCATTCGTGTATATGGCAGTGTTGCAGGATAATTGCGAGCTATCGATTTGGATTGTTGATTCTGTGCAAAGAAATTGATCGTCAATGTTGAGACATTCCTGGAGCTCTTCAAGACTGAGTTCCAAGAAGGAATCGTGCTGCACTCCTAGAAAAGGTTTTGGGATAGAGATACGAGTGTAATCATGGTTAGACTCGCGGTCTTGGAAAGCAGGAGTAGCTACCACAGGTACATGGAGTGACTCTGTGTGATACAAAGTGTAGGGTTTTGAATTCTTAGGTTGGATTGGCCATAGGAGTTGGAGTAAGAAACCATGTCTAGTAGGCATAAAGATTGGTTGTGATTTCTGATAGATATGAGCCAGATCCGTAAAAGCTAATTGATAACTGTTGTGCCATGAATATAATACCGTTGATACTTTGTGAACTAATTTATGGACATATGAGGCTGGAAGAACATGTGGAGAAATTTTACCTGCAGCCAAGTCGTGGAAGGCTGTAATTAATTTATCAGCTTCATTTAAGAGGATATGAAGTTGCTGTATTTGTTGGGACCAAAGCCTGAGATATTTAGAGGTCAGCAAGCTAAGGATCCTTGTGGCTTGAATCTTACGTTGTAATGCGTTGATAGCGTTACTAACCACAGCAAATTGGGAAATAATTTCCTGATTGGTTTCATTTAAAAGTGTATGAATTAGTTTAATGTTTCTGGAGGTGTTGGTGAAGGTACTGGCTATGACATCAATGGTGAGAACTAAATCAGAACGCATTTCAAGGAAAGCGTCCCTCATAAGATTCTGACGTGCAGACATAGACTCAATAGTATTTACAAAAATTTGATCTCTCTGTCGTCTAATATTAGCAGACATACCTGCTCCGGCTTGTGGGATAGTAACTGAAAGCCAGAAAGCGGTACTGTCTTCGGATTGCCAATCCTGGGTATTAATATTGACACGGAAAGTTTCATTAGTAGATTGCATTAATTGCTTAGTTGTATTAGATGTATCATCGGTATTAGGTAAGGCAAGGGGATCTCGAGGTGTTGGTGTACGACCCGCTCGTTTAGGACGACTGGGTGGCGAGTATTGATCAAAGAAGGGGGGCATGGTAGGTGGAGGGGAATATGAGAATGTGGGATGCGCAAAAGGTGGATCGGGAGCTGCCCTCTTAGCGTGGTGGTGGACTGCTGAAAGAGGAGGGGGGGCAATGGGGGTAGAATGAGTTGGAGGAGGTCGACGATATTCTTCAAAATGTTGTTGAGTGAAGATAGTCGATATGTGTGCTAGTTTAGCCTTTAAAGCTGTTTTATAAGAATCAACTTTATCGATAGTATTCTTTAAGAGTGGAGCGAAATCAGAACATATTGCAGCGATTAAATCATCAGGGGATTGACACATGTCTTCAAACATTGTGAGGTCCCAAGTGAATGTGGGAATATGGAAATCGGGATAGAAAATATTTGCATTGATGATAAAGAATTCAACACTGGGAAAAATTTGTCCTCGATAACTATAGCCAACGCCATAGTCTGGGCGGAGAAGCTGTGCGGGTGCAGAGCTCCAACGTGAAGCTGCGTCTGGTGGAAAAAGGCCAGAGCTGCTTGTGAGTGGGCGAGCATCCTTGTGATTAACAGATGCGAGAAGCTGCATATGACGTAATTGGTCTCTAAGGGAACGGGATGAACGGAGTAAGGGAATGGAATCACATGCTTCGAACGTCATATTTTGAATTGGGAAAGACACGTTACTTTGACAAGTACCAGAAATCCTAGTGGTATCAGGCAACGTGTTCAGGAAGACTGCCAAATCGCAATTACAATTAAGGGGGTTAGATGTTAGGTCAAGTTCTTTCATTTCGGGTGAAGGAAAGTAAATTTGTTTGTTAACGCCATCTAAATACTGCAGATTGTTACGTTGCAAAAATATATATTCCAGATGGTCTCTAATAAAGAAAGGTCCAGAAATTCTATACAGGGAGTTGTAACTAAGATCTATTACAGCTAACTGACGGATATCTCTATGTCTAATTTCAAAGGTATGAAGGTTATTATAGGATAAATTTAAGTAGTAAAGTTGATCGACATATCTAAAATATGCTCTGGAAATATGTGTTAGCTTAGAATGAGTTAGTTCGAAAGT
The DNA here is from genome assembly GCA_026936325.1 of Platynereis dumerilii. Classification (NCBI taxonomy): domain Eukaryota; kingdom Metazoa; phylum Annelida; class Polychaeta; order Phyllodocida; family Nereididae; genus Platynereis; species Platynereis dumerilii. The sequence goes on from JAPTHN010000005.1 coordinate 33,789,473, forward strand.
GCGCAGATTGGGCGTGTTTGTTAATGGATCTCTTAATGATCTTGAAGTAGTAATATTTCTGAGTCTAAGTACCCTAAGAGATGTTGGATAATGAAGATTCTGTATTCCGCCAATACAGTCTAGTATAACTATTTTAGCTAAATTTAAGACATTAAATTGTTGCGTTTTCTGAAAATAGAAACCCTGAAGAATAAGTGTTTGGAGAAATGGTTTTGGTCGTGTAAAATTAAAAGATTGATGGGCTGATAGATTGGGCAAGAGGTTGGAAACTTCGAAAGGAACATTAGAAGCTTGTAATTTTAATTGTTGTATATTATTGAAAGGCATAGAAGATGGGAGGCGGGTCATATCTGGTAGATGGAGTCTAAGAGATATCAGCTTACTTTGTGAAACGCCGAGATGGTTCCACTGAAAGGATGTTGAACCGTGTATGGTAAGGTCTAAATGAGTTAATTGAGCTTGTGGTAATAAAGGTAGGGCAGGAGACGATAAATCTCTAAGTAAGGTAAGTTGTATACGTCTTAAACGGTAAAGGGAAGACCATGGAGCGAAGACTGAGGCGTCATCAAGGACTAAATTAGTAATAGCATGTAACTGTGAACGTGCTTGGACGTATTGTACATGAGTAACTTGAGTGTTTGGCAGATCTAAAAAATTGATCTCGGGAAATGAGTCAATAACATCAGGAAACCTTACTGCAGAAGTAAGATTTTGTAAAGTGAGATATCTCATGAAAGGCATAGTAGTGAAGAAAGAGATAATGTCCTTAGTAAGTGCGCCAGAGGAAAGAATCAGTTTTGTGATACGAGGTGAATCGGGAGGCCATACACATGGAGGTGTAGAAAAATTGGCTCCCAAATCACATGTAAATATGTCTCGTTTGCGGGAACACCATTCACCAAACATAGAAACTCTACAAGAAGCCATAGGTTGATCTTGTGTTTGAAGCAAAGTACGCTTGGCCCAAACGGCGGCCGTGTTTGGATTAATGGTAAATCCAAAATTCTTATAAAGAAAAGCGTCTTGCTCAGCAATTCGTTGCAAATCAGATGGAGGTGGTGATTGAGCTGGAACCAAGGGAAGGAGGAGGAAGGGAAAAAGGACAATTAGCGTCATTGTAATGTTTATAATGAGGTAGCAAGGTATATAATTGGCTAAAAGGTTTTAGCATCACCAGTAAAATCAGGTATTACTATAACTATTAACCAATAAGGTGGTGAGAAAGACATGATTAACTGAATGTAGACATGCACTTAAACGAAGATTACAGGTAAAAGAAGTTCATCCACAAAGAGACATAATGGTAACGATTAGCATACTAAGCGTGCAAAATTCATCAATCAGGTCGACATATCCTATGTAAAACGAATACGACTATCAATACACAAATAATTATCAACGGAAATAAGTATTCATAACAATTAGGCAAGACGAGTTTTCCAACTACTTTGCCTATCATATGAAAGAATGCTGTGTATGTCGACAGAAAATGCAAGAGATATACTCTAAGATCATACTGAATTACTGAAATCGAGAGTCTCGACCAGACCTGAAAATATAACAATTGTCGTCAAAGAAATATAAGTTAATAAAGTACCTTCCCACGATTACACGCGTGTAAGAAAAATTGGGAGTATAATTACTGTGAACTTATCTCAATATAACACAACTTGAAATGTATCGGTGGCATGGTAGAGCATGCCGGGTCTCTGTGAAAGCCTGACCACCCTGACCATTACAACATCAACAATTAATGCACTATTGCAACATCACCATTACTGAACTGCTCCAACTTCAGAAAGATTGTCTTAAAGGAACATCAGTCAATCCGGATTATTTTCCATCATACTTCCTGAACTATTACAACTAACTCCTGGAACTTCAGTTTACTAGATATTTTACTGCTATACATTTTGTGCTGGGCACCACCCTTCAACCCAGTCAGCCTGCGATGATACCACCAGCTATAAATAGAACTGGCATCAGCAGCCAGACACTGGCTGCACCCCTCAGCAGTACTCTAGCAGTTTTCTCCTCACGTGAGCATCAGCAGCAGCCCGGATTCCGCTAGCAGCAGCAGCAGCCCAACTACACACTGGCTGCCCCCTCGCATCAGCAGCAGCCTGGATTCGCTAGCAGCAGCAGCAGCCTACCTACACACTGGCTGCACCCCTCGCGCAGCACCTGCATCACTCCCGGGTCAAAGGGCACCGACCCCATGAGCCTCTCGGTCGTTTGGGCAGCAATGCAAACCACCGTTTGCATATGGATATGTCGCACCATCGGATTAATTTATCTTTTCGGGACTGAATTACGCTTTGATTTTTGGACTATCACACTGGATCATTAACACCGCCCAACCTACCTCGGTCATCGGCTAACTCTGAGTCAGTGCTCTTTAATGACAGTTTGCGGCCTTACATATTTTGAGTTAGTCCTACAGGACTATGTGCAGCACCTTTATACCTTTGCTCTCCTTGTCACACGACATATGTTTTTCAACCTATGAAGTAGCACTTATACATACCTGTACCTTTTATATTTGATGGACTATGATGAGATGATGATTTTGATGATGATTTGACTTTGCTGATATTGCTTACTTGCTTATTTTTTTTTCTTGTGTTGTTTGCTACTTTGTTTTGATTATTGTGTGTTCCGTGCTAGGGAAAGCCCCTACAGCTGTGCTGTGCATATCGGACTCCCACGTTGACAACCTTATATGGCTTTCAAACTGTTATTGTTAACAAACTGACTCTTTTTGTGACTTTATCATTTCCCGGAAACATAATTTTCTACCCCCTTCCGCCTGACCGGTGGTAGTGGTCGCATCTCACCATCACATCGATGCCACCACAACTTTTATCCAGTGTTAACTTCAATTAATCCCATATAATTTATTATCTCTTTTATCTCTTTATCTGTAAGATACTGTTTCAATTGCGTTCCAACTTTATTATTGTATAAAAGCATCGTAATATATTATATTATTGTGTAAAGAACTAGAATAAGTTTTGCCCATTGTCTTCAAAGCGGAGACAACCGATCTTATAAAAAATCCTTGATTGGCCGGGATGCCACCGCTGAGGTTTTCACCTCAGAGGTGTCCTCTTTCTTTGGGTAGCGCACCTGCTTACTTATGAACCTGCCTGTATCTGTTATCCAGTTTGGATCATATGGTTGCCCATTCACCTGCCTCAAATAGTCTCATTTAAGTTAAGTAATATGATTTAATATGTAATATTGTTTGCTAACTATCATTCATTGTATCATTATATAAAGTATTATTGTGTAAATTGTTAAGAGAACTAGAATAATAGCAATGGGGTAGAACTCACCCCATGTTTCCATGGCAACAGTTACCCTGGTGTCTTTGCGCAGCCGCAAAGCACCCTAACGTGTCGGGACTCAGCTCCTCCACACTCCTAGCACGTGGTCATCTGCAGTCGTGGCCTACTACGATTGGCTGATTGCAGGTAGCCACATCACCCCATCTATGTTGCCCCCGCTCAGAGCAGAAGGGCAGAAGCAGGCAAACGGGGAAGCTGCTGTACTGCTCACTCCTATGCATGCATGGAGAGGCCAGTCTTCTGCTTTATGAAGACTGGCCTCCAAATAACTCATCGGAGTATGTCTTTATTATGGATTGTTATCATGATGCGGATTACTTATTAAAGATGATGAGTTGACATATACGTGCGTTGTGTTGTAATTGGTCACTAGGGTGGATGTCAGGTGGGATCAGAGGGCCCTACGGTCACCGGTCCTCAAACCACCACGGCCATGTGAGGGCCTTATCATCTGTAGCTACTGTCTCCCCGGAGGGATAAACTATCTATCGGTGGCAATACATCATTTTGCGACAAGAGGGCTTTTCGTTTCTCTTTTTGAGAGAGGACACATGCAAGGCAAGTCAAAAGTAACAAACAAGAGTGCTCCGAGGTTGTTCTTAGATTGTTCCTTTCGCCATAATAAGGAGGTCTTAGTGTGTGTTAAGTTCTGAAAGGGTTTCGAAGAGGTTACGAAAATTGGAACGCTGCAAAAATATGTGTTGTAATGACCGTTTTCTTCGCTTAATGTTTCGAAATAAGCACTTTACGGGTAATGGTTGGCATATCGAGTAATTGAATGTCAATCTATTTCTCGAGGAATTGTGGAAAAGGAAGAAATGGCATTCCAAAGGTGTGCAATATGAAAAATGGCATGCGATGCATGCACCGTGTCCGCGGGCAATTTAATAACCCCTTATGACTCAATGGGATATGATCATCTCATTGATATATCTCTATAAATTGTGAAAAGAATGCTATTCTATCTAATTTTTAAAAGTATATAAAATTAAAATCAGAATACATTCTTACATGTAACTATCAGAATAACAACATCATTTGGGACTACACATTAAATTTAAACAATCCACCCTGTATGTAACAATCACAAATTATTCAAACTTTGTCGCAAGAGCCCTTTTCTGAATTCTCAAAGCATTTCTCAAAAGAGTTTGACCCTGACTTGGTCTTGAATTCTAATCCATCACCTTCATGACAAATCCTTCATGTCTCTTCAAACTACAAGGGATTACATGAGGATTTGAACTCTAAAGGAAGTCGATGAATGATTACTTGGGACACAAAGATGGTTTTGATAAATCACACCTCTCCATCTGTCTGGCTTTCAATTTAGCAAACCCAGAGCAGCATCTTCAAGATGGTAAAAAGCAGTTTTTTAAGTGTCTTGGCTTACTTCTCTAGCTGTTCTCGGATAGTCCAAGTTGGTTGATCCTTACAAGCAACACTCTACACTGTAAAATTTTAAATTTTGAATCAGCTTAAATGATTTAGTGAGAAGGTTGAGCATTCCTTTGAACTAACATACCTTGTTGTTAAAAGTTATGATAAGCTCAAGGGAATTGTTTAACCATCTCAATCAATCATTTTAGCGCACTCAAAATCAAAATGTGACAGTGTAGTGAATGCGACGATAAAGCATAATATTGGCAGCAACGAGAATGGGACATTTATTATCAGTATCTAAAGGATGACAAGGAAAATGTTCCTCACATCGAGTAAATAAAATCAATGGATCTCTCTCACACCTCATCAATCACTCCCTAGAAGCATCAAGAATTTGTCACTAAGTCGGGTGCGGTCTTCGAATAAGACATCTGTATTTAACAAAAAATTGTTTCGACAAAATATTTTTGAGAGGTCACTGCATATATCACAATGAGTACATTACATCTGTCTGATTCTGTCATGTAAAGCTGTAGTTCTGTCATATTTGCAGTATCCTGATCAAGAGAAACAAATTCAGCTTCAGCAAAGATGATCTCATGACATTGGGTGATTTTTTTTTTTCACGAAAAGGCTCCATTTCCATGATTCCATAAAGTGACCAAGCTCATGACTTTGCTATTTTATTGCCACAATTTTGGCAAAAATTGGTGTTTGTTTCTAAAATGGCAGTAATTCTGGATGTTATCCATCAAAGCAGATGGATAAGACTGTTAGAACCACGCCACATCAGCCAACCTCTGGTCTTTCATGACCTTGTTGGCTTCTAATGGGTTTCTTTAACAGCAAGTGCCACAAACTATATTGTAGTAAATATGCTGTCCTGCAACCTACAGTCCACATTTTACCTGTACCCGCAAATCTATGACATCATCAGTTTATGAGAAATGAAGAGTTTCCAAGTCGCCACCCTCGTGTCTGTCGCAGTTTTGACTATCAAGGTTTCAAATCACATTATATGGTGTCAGAAGTGGGATAACATGCTTCAAGAGCTATATTGCTTTTGTTTTCTTTTTGGCTGGTGTCAAAGAAATTTTTCAAAACAGATTCTTACATCTTCAGCTTAGAATTTCTATGAGATTACTTAAGGCTAATTTAATATTCCATTTTCCTGCTAGTCTCTTAAGCTAAATTTTTAGTGCGGTATTAAATATAACAGTTTCACAGACAGCAGCCCCATTCTCATATCTTCCCCGAGCTTGTATATATTCATGGAAGTTTTAAATATTTGAGATGTTAGTCAACTTGACAAATAAAGTACAAAGGGTAATCTAGTTCCAGAATATGTTCCTATCTCTAACTACAAGATGCAAGTTGCATACTAAAACACTAATTTCCTTGGATGTAGCATCTTGCCCTTGCATAATTGGGAGTTAGTAGGGTAAGGAGAGGTAATTTGCCCCTTCCAAGTACCCCTGGGGAATATTAGCCTTGCTATAAAAGGATGATTTCATTATCATGCAGATTTATCAGGGCCATTCACCATGCATCTAGCAGATATTTCTGCAAATGGCCACTTTGAGCGATTTAGTGGAATCTGCGATCAGCATAGCATACATGAGCATGTCCGCTCGGTTTCTTGGTGTACAATGTGCATGTAGAAGAGACACTGTTACATGGTTGCTAAGGTTTGCTGCACTAATACTACCGTATGACTATGTGAGCTCAATCCTGACCTTTGGAATTCCAAAAGTTGTTAGTATTTCACAGGACCAGTTGAGCATGCTCAGAACACTTATGAAGGTCATGTGAGTAAAATAGTAAGGACCATTGTGCTATGAAATTCTTAACAAATGAATACTGCAGTAGTTGTTTTTGCAGAATGATAGCTTATATTTGCAAAGACTTCTCTCTATAGTGTGTACATGCTTTCCTCTCTTTTTTCACTGGTTTTCTAAAACTATGAGCTGACTCACTTTTTAAAGGCTGAGAAAAAAATTAATGTAACTGCATATCTGCTTTAGTATCAATCTATTGCTCTACTGATTTTCTGACAGTATATCAACCTGCAGATATTACAGAAAAGGTTCAAGGTGTGGTCCTAAAATAATGCAACAGGCCAACATTCTCCCACATGGTGTGTCACATATGTAAGCAGAAGGGACACAACAATTATATTTGAATAACAAATAATTTTTAACTGTAAATAAAATACTTTGTATAAATTATCTTTCATAAAGTGTTCATGCGACTCACAAGCAACTCTTTATTCCTAAGATTCACAAACTGCTAGACTATATCAATAAAGTATGTCTCAACTACAACATTATTGTGACCACCAGCATGGCTGTGGTCACTTAGAAATCGTACGATTCAACGCACATTTTTGCGGAGGAATAGAACAAGATGCACTTGATGCCCAGTCATGAAACTTGCTGTATGCACCTAACTTTACACTCCTTACTCGCGGCTCTTAAGACCCAATGCAAAAAAAGGGTATTTGATGCACTTTGGTAATTCAGGGTTTTTTAGTGGCACAGTCTACCTTATTGTTTTTTTATTGGCAACTGGTGTGTTTTGAGACAGCCCCCAGAATGGTGGCTCAGCCATTGGTGCATTCCTTCACACTTGATTGCACTAACTTATACTTTACTAGGGGATGTCTCAAAAGAAGCCAAACTCTTTTACTAGGGGGATGTCTCAAAATAAGCCAAACTCTTTTTAACTCTTGACTAAAGAAACAGCAGGCCTATTTCACAGCACTGGCACTGCATACACAGTACTGGCAAAGAAGTTCTGACATTTTGGCAGCTGGGAGAGCCAGATTTGCACATCGGGTCACGATATATCTGGTCTCACTCCAGTCACCTTCAAATTAGGAGAAGTTTAGTGCTAAGCCTTCTCAGGCCTCTCCCAAAAAGAGAAGCAAGGGTTTGTGCAATTTACTTATTATAAAGAGAATAGACATGCTGATTGTTGTTTCTTTTTGGCCTACCACAAATTCCACTGTCATTTGAAGACAGAGCTAATTTCAACCAAATAAGCTAAATCACCTTCTTTAATATACTGTACTAAATGTTCATGTCAAGTTTTACAGTCCCTGGCCAATTAGGAAATGAGAATTGCTTAAATTAAATTAACATGTGCAACACTCAACAATAGCTCACATCAAGAGACATGTGGCCCCCTCTATACTGGTCACAGTGTTGCTGCAATCAATGCAATAACAGAAACACTTTATGTATTTATGTTGCTGAATTCAATGCAAGATCACACTTTATTTAAAGAAGTATATTTCTCTTCTTTCTTCAATCTGTTTATATTTCATGCCAATAAAATATAGGTAGTTAAAGTACTTAAAACTCAGTTTAATCAATGAAGCATAAATTGGATTTAATTTATGCTTTGTGGTGCATTAAAGATAAAGTAGAAAACCAGGGAAAAAAGAAAAAGAAAGGAAGATAGATAAACAGATATGCAGCTATAGAATCTATCTATCTGTCTATCTATCTATCTATCTATATATATATCTATATGTCTATATAGATAGACAGATAGATAGATTAGATAGATTAGATAGATTAGATAGATAGATTAGATAGATAGATTAGATTAGATAGATTAGATTAGATAGATAGATAGATAGATATATTAGATAGATAGATAGATATATTAGATAGATAGATAGATTCGATAGATAGATAGATAGATTAGATAGATTAGATAGATAGATTAGATAGATAGATGAGATAGATGATTAGATAGATGATGAGATAGATAAGGGTTGTTTTTCAATCGGGGTACACAGTTTTGTCTCAAGGGGGTCAAAAATAAAGGTTTTTTTTTTCTGGCCAAATTGACTTTTTTCTGTTGCTATATACCGTGCCATGGATTTCTGAAAATTTTAGGGCTTCAAGTATTCAGAATTATTATTTTTCTGACTTTTTGTGTTGTTGTAGATAATTTGACCAACGCTCATCCCTCTATTACTTGATCTATAGAACACCCAGTTGTATGGGCTTGTACTGAGTGGATAGATATATATCTGACAACGAAAAATCATCTTACTTGCTTAATTTTGGCCAAGAACTTTGTGCGTGTCAAGGAAAATAGACATTTTTGGAGAGAACAGCATATTTCGGAGAGGACAGTTTATTTGACGAAAGCTGTTTTTGGTATTTTCCGCTACGAGCATTGTGCAGTTCGTACAACTGAAGTGAAACACTTACCAAAACTTTGTCTAATCTATTGAATGAGTATTTCTATAAAATAAAAATACTCTTAATTTAATGTTTTTGCTGTTTTGCTGACCCTATTTCGGAGAGGACAATATTTGACGGAATTGACCTTCATGTATTCAATGCAGGATTCTGAAGAGACTAATCATAGTTGTTGCATGTAATTCTAATGTTGAACTCTTGGGACCATGTTGAAAGCATATTCACATTGGTTGAAACTTACTGTTAGGTCAGGACTGAAAAATCTGAAGCGATATTTGCCTAATTTGCAAATGAGACAGTCAATTTTGGTCAAAATGACACAAATAAATTTTTTTCGGGCAGTTATCAACTGATTTGAATAATTCTTTCGCTACTGTAGGTCCGTCTCAGTATGTTTAATCATTCTGTGTAACGTTTTTTCCACATATATATACTTGGTATTTCTGGTATTTTGGATATTGTGTGACTTTCCAGAGCGTACCCCGATTGAAAAACAACCCATAAAGGGTTGGGGCACCCGCATGGGATACCCCAATGGTGGGGGCACCCAGTGGGACACCCATAGGGTTGGGGCACCCAAATGGAATACCCAATGGTGGGGGCACCACATCTTTCTCTGTTTACCTAACTTAAATTGCTTATGATGCATTTTTTCATTGTCACTGCTTAGCATAGAAAAACACATCATCTGGCATCTTTGGCATGCTTTCACTTCATCATTATGAAAATTCAACATAAACAGGTGAAGGGCCCTCTAGTGGCCAACAATTTAACTATGACAGGTGAATTTGGAGATGGGCCCCCACTGAATCATATTGCGCAACACAGCATCAGTGTCCTCTAGTGGCCATTTCTTGAACCACAGGCAAAAAGATCTTGCACTTGGTGACCCCAGACCAATTAAAGTTCAATGTCAAAGAAAGTCTCTATTGCATTTCTACATAATTAAGGGATTTTCACTCAAAACACTCCATCAGGGATAATGCATCACTGTAGGTACTGCCTTACTGCACAGCATACTGCATTACAGCAAGGTATCATTGCACTGCATTACTACACTGCATTCTTGCACTGCATTACAACAATGTGGTGCAGTGCAGTAATGCATTATGCATTACTGCACTGCACCACTGCATTAAAACAATTTATTCCATGACTAGCCATGTATTGTCCCCAATAACACCAAACTGCCCAGGGAAATAACTAGCTGTGGAGGGACAATAACTCGTATTTCCCTCAAAAGACGTTGCTTACAGTGCCCCTTTGTGTTAATGACCACTCTGGAGGGACAATAACTCATATTATCCTCAGATGATGTTGCTAACAGAGCCCTCTTGTGTTAATGTTCAGAAAAGTCTTTTTGTTTAAAATTCACCGCTACAATTTAAATTAATCATATTTTCCAAGCAAATATATTTGTATGCCTAATCATGGAATAAGGGCCCTCGGGAAAATATGGACTGGCAGGGAGAATACTAGGGTCAATACAAAACAATCCATGTAATAGTATAACTGCATTACAGCACTGCATTACAGCACTGAATTTCAGCACTGCATTACAGCACTGCATTACAGCACTGCATTACAGCACTGCATTACAGCACTGCATTACAGCACTGCATTACAGCGCTGCATCACAGCACTGCATCACAGCACTGCATCACAGCACTGCATTGCATTAGCCTCCATCACAGCTCTGCATTACTGTACTGCATTATTGCACTGCATTGCAGCATTGCATCACTGTACTGCACTACAACAATGCGTCACTGCACTGCATTACAGCACTGCATTTACAGAGCACTGACCTGAGCATTTTGTTGCAGTTATCATTTTTTATGTATAGGTGGAGCCAACCCTCCCAGAGTGGTCACAGAAAAAGAAGGCTTCATGAATTGAGGCCCCCGAATAAAGGCCTCCCTTAAATTAACCTAAAGTTTCCGTATGTATTCTCATCGATGGACAAATACAAATATATCCTATTCTATTCTATTAATAGAGGTCCTAGTGGATAGAGCCTACCTAAAAATAAGGCCCCGTCAATTGAATTCCCAACTTGCATAGAGACCCCCCTCGAATAAAGGCCCCACTAGAATAGAGGCCCACCTTGAATATATACCCCCCCCCCATTGAATAGAGGACCCCTTGAATATAAGCCCCTTTGAAATGAAAGACCCCCTTGAAAAGACGACCGTTTCGATAAAGGACCCCTCTTCATCTGCGACATAGATGCCAGTGAATATATACATATCCTATTATTACTATTATGCAACTGGCCACCACTGAAAAGGAAAACCACTGAAAAGCACAGCATGAACTTGGCTGGCATTGCCATTTACTTTTTTGCTGTCGATTGCCTGTTTGAAGGAATAATGCGGTATATATATCGTCCATCTGGTGGTCACATCAATATCGCTTGCGATTCTAGTTTGACTTGCTGTAATGCAGACATAAAAGCGAATGACAACTTCATCTGTGTTCAAAAGATATTGACTGCATAGTTAACACCATATTTGAAAATTCTAATTTGATTCAATTTTCTTCCAACCTACTCTACAGATTCATGAAATCTCAAAATTGAAACAATCTGCAGACAACTAACCCAATGAGCTATTTCCTTGGGCCTTTCATGAAACCGTTACTCTTTTGAGAACGAATTTTACTTAATTAGGGTTTAGGGACATTCAGTTTGGATGTGTAGAGGGATTATAATCGCCTAATAAGCACTCACTCATTCTTAAACCCCCACAGGAAAATAGTTGGAGAAAACTTCCTAAAGCTATTGAAGTAGGTGGTCAAAAATGGCCAAAAATCGGTGATGGATTGATCGCAGTTAAGATAGTTCCCAAGTCCTTAAAGAAACTTAATTCTCTTAAGGCAAATTAATTACCAATCAATCATTATTCAAATTGATTGTCCCTAAGACCTGATACTAATTAATACTTCATCTAATAGAATTTACAAAAATCATCGCACTGAAACAAAGTTTGCCACATTTCCCAATGGAATATTAAGTAATTTCATTAGCAATTTTCTGAAACATAATAGATTAATTTTACATTTTCTCCATCTTTTTACTATTTGAGGGGGTTTCATCATACTTTGTAACAATGGAACTGATATTACTTAATCAGTAGCTAGCAATATGCCCATAACACACATTAATTTGTAAATGAAAACATAATTTGTGAAACATTAGCTGTTAATTCACTCAAAATTCTGCTACATATTGAATTAATGAGAGTTGTGATATACCTTTAGTTTATGGCTTTGAATTAAAACAAGTAGGCTAGATGTGGTTTCACAAATTCGAATAGGTTTTACCAATCTCGAAAAGCTATTTATCAATATTGTGGCTGCAAGCCAAAAAACAAATCTTCATGAGTGGCAAAATTTGAAGGCCGCTTCTATGATTCCCTATTTGCTAAGTTGCTATCTGTGACCTATTGTGGCTTCCTGTGTTAACTATTTTATAAATTTTCTATACCTCCTTTATGATACTGTGATATACGTATATCAAGGGCAATAAAACAGATTCTGATTCTATATACTGATACTGACACTAAAATCAACCACCTGTCTACAAACCAAAAAACAAGTTACCTTATTTTTGTCATCTTGCTATTTTGGCAGTCCGCTCACATTTTGGTTGAAAAGCGATTCATCAAGGGCCCGGCCAATGAACCCAGAGGACTGCAGTGGTCAAGTAGAAGGGTGCAGAAAATACCAATAAGGGCAGAACCCAAAATTGCTGGGTATTAGTCTAGCCTTGTGAATCAGAAAATGACACTACAGCTTCCCAGCTGTGCACCAGTTCGCTTACATGTTCACATTAACTTGAAGGTGTGTGGCAGCTTATATTAGTGGGACTTGGCTGAACAGCAATGTTCAGTAAGGTAAGGCAGATCACAAACATGTCAACACGCTATGACATCACTGTTTTTCTCCACATTATATTTCACTGAGGCTGTCTGACAGCACATGTTTAGTATATTGTACACAAATAATGAGTTACAATAAATCAAATTGTGCCATGGTCATGATTTAATTTAGTATCAAATTTCCAATTTTGTTCAGCAAGTGAAATCAATTCATGACATTTAAAGACAGACAATACTACACTTCCTGTTAAGACTTCCTGTTAAGAAAATTGTTATATGTGCACAATTTGCCTAGAAGGGACAATGTGGGAGCCTTTTTCTTGTTTTCCAAGCAGTTTCTGCCAAGTTACTTTACCATGTTTACCCTTCCTGCACATGACCTAAATGGGGTCATTATCCTATCAAGGGTCAACTGGACACAATTAGCCACACTCAAGTGTCATTGGGCACATTTGCCCGCAAGCTAGTTGTGCCTTTTTGTGTACACTTGTTTCTGATATACTAATCAGCAAAGCGCCTCATGTCTGATTAGAAGAGCAGCTTGTGTCTCTTCTCCTCTGGTCTCCTCTCCTTTAGTCTCCTGTCCTCTGGTTTCCTCTCCTCCAGTCTCCTCTTTTTTTATTTTCCTTCATTTTCTTTCGAGGACATTAACACTTCATTCTTTTTTCTATTGAAATTTTAATTTTGGAAATTGAAATAAATTGCGTTTGGCAGAATTTGTGGAGTTCTGTATCACACACACAAAATGCAGTCCCTGTGAAGGCTGATTTCAGAGTTGGCTCTGAACAAAAATATCTTCCAAACTAAATTGCAACAAACTTGGAACAGTTCTCATTAATTTCTTTCACCAATTGTTTTTAATTTTATCAATTTTCATTGAAGTATCTCATTTTCAGCTCTTCATTTCCTTATTTCATTTTTTTATTGAAAAATTATCCCAGACAATGAGCGATCAGTCAGAGACAACTGTCTTTTACTTTGGTTCATTCAGATTCAAACCCTTTCCTCTAATATAGGTGTTTTTGGCTGGTAACAGCAGTGGTTATGTGACCTGAGTTTAAGTTTGGTTAGCCCTGGTACTAACTTGGGTCCCTTAAAACTTCTAACAGTTTTATCTATACAATTCACACTTTCCCTAACTGCTGACCAGAAAACAAGCGATCCATCAGAGACAATTGTTTTCAGCTGACATCTGGGAATCTGGAAATATTTACAAAAGGAAATAGGTTTTTTATTTCTGTTCATCGGAGAGAAAGGGGAATACCAAAACAAGAAGCAAACTCTCTCTCCGAGAAAAAAGTAAGAAAGCGAGGAAGACGAATCGGTGCTGAGGAAATTATGCACACAGTGTGCAAAGATTTACCATCAAATGAAGGTAGATTTTCAATTAAGATTTTTAATAATTGGATTACATCTAGTATCGAGCAGTTGCAATTGAGATGTCTCTAAAAATTACCCTTAGGCCTTCACCTATGTGTAAATGAGAAGGTTGTCTACAAGCAGAGAAGGAACGAGATTGATCAGTGACGGCGAAGTGTGAGACAACAGCGGTGTGTTCCCAAGGGGAGTGAGACTTATTATCAAGAATGATCATTGAGCCTGTCAATTGAAGGTATTGTGTAAAGTCAGCTGAGCATGCAGCTAGCAATTATAAGCATGGATTGCAAGTAGAAATAAACTCCCAATTTTATCGATAGTTTCTATACCTGTTACGATTCAACGTAAGGAAATAAACATCATTCCTTGTCACTTCTTCCAACCATATTTTACAATTTCAGGATGTTTGGCACTATGGAATAATCATGCAGCAGAATGCAACTATTCAACTTCTCACACTCAAAGTATGCATTCAGCCTCATCAATCACATTTTAACAAGTACTTTGAGAACATGCTTTATTTGTCATCTAAAATGCCATGCAGAATTATTAGGAATAGAAAGTGTTTAAAGTTGTCAGACATTGATCATAGTTAATTTCAACATGTCAAAATTTAAACCGGATTGGCAACCTGAATGTACTTGGAACTTAAAAGTACTTTTATAATCACAGACACACTAATTTCCAAGTCAAAAGTTGTCTGAGACAAACAGAATAACAGTTGAGATGTGATAGGCAAATTAAATGAAATATATGATTAATATGACAATAAACAAATCTAGTTTATTAGAGAGTCATCAAAAAACTGTTAAAAGCTATATCAGAAGGAATGAACAATCAATAATGGTTGTTTAAAAAATTCAACTACCAAGGAGGCAAACTCTCTGAAAAAGAGAATGTTATTAGATCGCCCAATTTCATATAGAACTTAACTTGCAGTTAAAGATAACAAATTGATAGATTTTAAGCAATGTATACACTTCCATTCCAATCAACAGAATTGCGTGTTTTCCACAAATAGTTGAGTTTAATTGATTGTAAAGGCTTTAATTACTTAAAGAGAGCCCTGCATTGCTTGATTTGTAAACAAAACAGGACTTTCTAGTGCCATGAAAAACTGTTTGTCTACATTTTTGAATGTATTTATCTTCATATATATTGAGCTCAGAATGACAGTTATAGTCTGTGTCATCTACAATGCATACATGGTTGTCCTAAAAATCGGACAAAAAGAAATAACCAAAACATCACAAAATTGTGATTAATAAATTACAAATTGGCTCTTCTATCTGTGAGTATGGGTATTTTTACTGTTTGACCTGTAGATGAGGAGAAATCAGACCGAACACCAGTTTGCATGTTGTGAGATAAACTGTATGTAAATTTAGGTTTAATAGGACCCTAATTTTTCTTTTGCATATCATTTTATTTTGGCGACATACAAGCTTGAAGCTGTCTGTTCCACATGCACAGCATGATACCAAAGGAACACGCTCATGTTGGCTGATAGTCAGCTGATTGCAGATTCCCCTAAATCGCTCAAAGTAGCCATTTGCAGAAATATATGCAAGATGCATAGTGAATGGCCCAGATAAATCTGCATGATAATGAAATCATCCTTTTATAGCAAGGCTAATATTCCCCAGGGGTGCTTGGAAGGGGCAAATTACCTCTCCTTACCCTACTTACTCCCAATTATGCAAGGGCAAGATGCTACATTCAGGGAAATTTGTGTTTCAGTATGCAACTTGCATCTTCAGGCTTGAGATAGGAACAGATTCTAGACCTGTGGTTGCATTCGTCAATGAACTGAAAGTTATGGATGAAATTCTTGGAGGATGGATGATTGGAGCTTACATCCAGCATTTTTGCACTTGGTAAGCAAATTAGGATTGGGAGGAGATGCAATTTTAGGGTCAGAACATATAGATAACCAGAACCGCAAGCGGTTTCAACGCTCGTCTGTTAAAGTGAAATCTATCAATGCGTGGCAGGTTATCACCCACCGGCCAATACCTAAATTCATAACCCTAAGCGATATTTTAAGGTTACAATGGGCAGTTCAAGAAGAAAGAAGGCTGCCAAAATGGCCGCCATCTTGGATTTCTCAACATGTTCCCAATCGATACCCATAGGCCAATACCTGTACCGAATTTCATAACTCTTATAATATTGAGATGGCAATGGGCAGGTCAAGAATGAAGAAAGATAACTGCCAAAATGGCCACCACAAAATGGCCACCACAAAACGGCCGCAATCTTAATATTTCTCAACATGTGCCCGATCGATACCCACAGGCCCATACCTGTACCAAATTTCATAACTCTAAGTTAATTATTGAGGTCACTATGGGCAATTCAAGAAATAAAGAAAGATGGCTGCCAAAATGGCCGCCATCTTGGATTTCTCAACATGTTCCTGATCCACACCCACAGGCCAATACCTGTACCAAATTTCATAACTGTAAGTGAAATATTAATGTCACAATGGGCAGTTAAAGAATGAAGAAAGATGGCTGCCAAAATGGCCGCCACAAAATGGCCGCCATCTTGGATTACTCAACATGTTCCTGATCCACACCCACAGGCCAATACCTGTACCAAATTTCATAACTGTAAGTGAAATATTAATGTCACAATGGGCAGTTAAAGAATGAAGAAAGATGGCTGCCAAAATGGCCGCCACAAAATGGCCGCCATCTTGGATTTCTCGACATGTTCCCGATCCATACCCAGAGTCCCATACCTGTACCAAATTTCATAGCTGTAAGTGAAATATTAAGGTCACAATGGGCAGTTCAAGAACAAAGAAAGATGGCTGCCAACATGGCCGCCACAAAATGGCAGCCATCTTGGATTTCTCGACATGTTCCTGATCCATACCCATAGCCCCATACCTGTACCAAATTTCATAACTCTAAGTGCAAAACTAAGGTCACAAATGGACACTTACAAAAACCTTAACCGGGACAACGAGGACGACGCCGATCGAGTGACGACAATAGCTCTTCGTTTTCAAAGAAAACAGACGAGCTAAAAAGCAGCCAAAAAACATGTTTTAAATACATGCCACAATTACTACCCTCAGCTCCGTATTGCATTTCCGTTTTAGCAGAATAAGTTTACTATAGCATTCACCTGTGCTGCGATGTGATAATATTGGTTTTTAAAACAGCAAAGGCAGAACACATGTCAAAACCTCATGACTGTAGCAATGGAAACCGCATTTGAAAACATCAAACCATTGAATACCAGACAAATCACAACAAAGACATTGAACCAAAATTTCATTCGGTAGTTGGGCTTCAACCACAATAATGGATTATTGACCTGGAGTGCAGCCCACAAACCTAATTTGGGTCATAGTAACCTATCACGCTTGTTGAGGGTAACCCCAATATAAATGCATGACCTGGAGCTTGCTTCAAATTGACCTCATGACATTGAAATTAGGTCAGTGCTCCCATGGGTCAAGCAACATGTTACAGGTCACTATGGCAACTACTAAGGTCTAGAGAGGTCAACTGATGTCAAGGCCACACACAGGGAAATGATGGGATAGAACATTGTCATTGTTGGGAATGGAAACTTGATGTACCACAGATGGTTTGAGTTATTATAGGGTAAAATATTACTGAGAATAATAAAGAAATATATTAAATAATAATATCAGTAGGAACTACAGAGCTACATGATATATGGTGTGGACCGATGGTTCGTTATCTTAGTCAAGCTACCAGTTTTCATTCATTCAATTCCTCAATCACAAGTCTATTTTCACTGTATAACAACCGGTATTCGTCAGGAGGCCAAAAAAACATTCGGTTTGGTAAAAAACGTATCATTCCATACTCCGTAGTTATTTTCTATGCACAGGCCTCTTTGCATACAATTCACCATCGGAAGAACATATTATAACAATTGACTAGGCAAACATTTACAGAACCAGCCCTCTGACCTGGGTAGGGACATACTGAAAGAAGATTACAACAAAAGATGAACAAACTTTCCGACATACAACATCTGTGTCTGAAGTAAGAGCACTATGCAGCAATATGTAACAGTATGTAACAATACCTGGCAACAACTGCAACAGTAACAGCAATAGCTATATAGCAGTAGGAGGCAGATTGACCATCAAGGTTGAGCACCAGACATCTTGTTCAAATGATAGTCCTGTCGACTCCATATGTCTGAGTCTGATTGTTACAACAAAGAGTAGCCTTGACTGAACTTTTGTGTCTCTTCCTGTACTTTTGTCCTTGCAAATCTGGCACTTATCATATCTTAAATGGCACAGAAGACTAATTGCGCCATGCGACTGGATAATCTTCCCGATTTCTTTATGTACTGTATCTATCCACTGTATCCATCCACGCTATCTATCTATATATCTATCTATTTACCTATCTACCTATCGATCTATCTATCTATCTACTTATCAGTCTATCTATCGGTTAATAGTGGATTCAACACACACCAGGGTCCTGACAAAATGTGGTAGCAATGTTTCTTTAACGTCGTAAAGAAATAAATTTTAAACTAAGATTTTCGTGTTTACGTTTTTTAGCTTTAAACCACCTGTCCCCATGCAAAGGTTAACAAGCTGTCTCTGTTCGGGACTGTTAAGTGGCAGCAGAATGCTGACAGTCCCTGGAAAATCGAATTGGGTCAACAATCATTCAATCTGTTTTGGACAGATCACCAGATCAGGTCGCATAACAGCTGTCCATATTACTACGCCAAACTACTTTCACAAAGCATGGTTGCTGGCAAATATCCAGTCAACTGCTTTGAATGAAAATGTTTGGAAATCATGAGACAAAAAGAAAGTTTTGAAACTTTAGCATACACTTTGCCTGTGAAAGGGATGATTTTACTCATCAGAAGTTTGATGGTATTCAATCTACTTATGCCATTTAGTGCATGTTAAATTGTGGTCAGAAAAGGGTCCAAAAAGAATGCATTCTCACTTATTCATGTGTCCATACAAAGCCGATGTTTTTGCTTTATGATATCAATAAAGCTCAATTGCATTTATTCTGTTACTTTATGGAAATTTATGAACTAGGAACACAATATAATTCACAATTTCATAAAAGCTGTGTTACACTCAGCAAAATGTCTTGTCCATGCCACAAGTGGCCCCCTCTATACTGGCAATATATGTGAGCTACAATGTATACATCCTCCATGATAAAAAATAGTTCCAACACTTGCAGAGTTTTTGGAAATAAACTAGACCATCACTAAATGATGGAACTGTCCTGGTTTCTTCCACACTGTCCTGGTTTCTTCCACTGATCCAAATTCTGTTGACCGCTCACAGGAGCTCGCGAATTTTGCACCCTAGGTGGCAGCAAATAGCGGTCAACTTGTAGACAGGTTAACAAGGGGAAGTTCCACAGACTTGCTTAAAAATTCTTTCGAAAATAAGGAAACAAGCTTTACTTAGAGGTGGCTCATTACAGTTTTCTGAACTAAAGCGAAGTAAAGCTGTCTATCACTGTAGAAGTTCAGATGAGATGTTAATTGGTGGTCCCTTTTATCAATGTCTATGCTGATTCCACAATTGGCCACAACTATTTATATGGCAGGTTTGTGCCACTGACAACACTGTTCTACATTGACTCTCTTGCCAAAAGTCTAAAATGTCTGTTTCATTGCCCTTGAATGTTATGTCATAAATTTTAATGTACCAGACTGGAAGACGTCTACGATTGTTTTAAGCTGAAATACAAAGGAAAGGGCGTGTAACACTGGAGTGAATACAAGGATCTTATCATTCTCAAGACATCAGATGTGAAATGGCCACTGCCTGCAAAACCATTAGTCCGGTGAAAAGTATCAGCGATACATCATTTTGCGACAAGAGGGCTTTTAGTTTCTCTTCTTGAGAGAGGACACATGCAAGGCAAGTCAAAAGTAACAAACAAGAGTGCTCTGAGGGTGTTCTTAGGTTGTTCTTTTGGCCATAATAAGGAGGTCTTAGGGTGTGTTAAGTTCTGAAAGGGTTTCGAAGAGGTTAAGAAAATTGGTACGCAGCAAAAATATGTGTTGTAATGGCCAGTTTCTTTGCTTATTGTTGCGAAATAAGCACTTCACGGGTAATGGTTGTCATATTGAGTAATTGAATGACAATATATTTTGCGAGGAATTGTGGCAAAGGAGGAAATGGCATTCCAAAGGTGTGCAATGTGAAAATAGTTGTTTTCTTCCACTCGTCTGTCCCACTGAATAGGAGAGTGTAAGTAGAGGTATTGAACTATGTAGGTTTGAATAGTGCATCCCCCTTTAGATTAATTCTTGCATAGCAAAGATGGATGGATGTTTGGGGCTTTATGTACTGTATTTATGCACCTGGTAGACTAATTAGGACAGGAGGACACAGCAATGAGGCAAAAGATGATTGAAACAACTGTCCAATATAGGCCCAGGTGACCCGGCAAGAGCTGGATTCGAACCCGGGACCCAGTGATTGCAGTCTAGTACGCTACTGCAAGAGCAACCCTCCCCCCTTTGCATCGCAAAGGAGGAACTGATGAAATGAGGTATTAATCAAATATAAAACAGTTGTCAGATAATTATTTAGTATTTTGCTATTTATATGGCACGACAGTCGATACATGTCAGGATTTAAGTCCGGAAATTTTGGACGTGTGTAGTTTTGTAATTAAGGCTCTATCACACACTTATTGTCCTTTTTTTAGCAGAACTATCAGAGGACAACTATGCAGAAATGTGGAACCATATATATGTAAAAGCCAGTAAATTTCCTTGTATTACTCCTTAATTAAAAGGTCACAAACCCCGTATCACACGAAAAAAAAAAATGGTTTGAAAATATCTATCACAATTCCCAAAAAGTATCACACGTGTCTGAAACACAAAAATTATTGCTGGAAATGCCCTATCACACGACTATCACACGTCTTTCAAAAGCCAACAACCGCGGGGCGCGGGCTCAGACAAAAATATTCCTGACATAAATGGCTCTATCACACGATTATCACACATCTTTCTAAAAGCCAAAAACAATGTGCTGAAACGCAAATAATTTTGCCAGATATGCTCCATCATACGACTATCACACATGTTTTTAAAAGCCGAAAACCATGTATCACACGATTATCACACGTCCAGAATAAAACCAAAAATCAGGTGTGTCCATATATATCAAAAAGGCCTGCATAACACGAGACTCAAACACAAAAAATTTTGCCAGAAATGCAGTATCACACGACTATCACACGTCTTTTTAAAAGCCAAATTCAAGTGTGTCCAGTTACAAATAAAGGCCTCTATGACACGAGTCTCAATTAAAAAAATTTTGCTGGAAATGCTCTATCACACGACTATCACACGTCTTTTTTATCGACCAAAAACCCTCTTTCACACGTCTATCACACGTCAAGAATTTTTTTTGCAAAATTTTACAAGTCCAAAACAAAAAATAAGCTGTGTCCAGTTACGAAAAAAGGCCTCTATCACACGAATCTCAAACAAAAAAAATTTAGTCAGAAATGCTCTATCACACGACTATCACACATCTTTTTAAAAGCCAAATTCAAGTGTGTCCAGTTATCAAAATAGGCCTCTATCACACGAGTCTCAATCAAAAATTTTTTGCTGGAAATGCTCTATCACACGATTATCACACGTCTTTTTATCGGCCAAAAACCCTCTTTCACACGACTATCACACGTCAATAATATTTTTTGCAAAATCTTAGAAGCCAAAACAAAAAATAAGCTGTGTCCAGTTTAGAAAAAAGGCCTCTATCACACGAGTCTCAATCAAAAATTCTTTGCTAGAAATGCTCTATCACACGACTATCACACGTCTTTTTTATCGACCAAAAACCCTCTTTCACACGACTATCACACGTCACTAATATTTTTTGCAAAATCTTAGAAGCCAAAACAAAAAATAAGCTGTGTCCAGTTTATAAAAAAGGCCTCTATCACACGAATCTCAATCAAGAACTTTTTGCTGGAAATGCTCTATCACACGACTATCACACGACTTTTTTATCGACCAAAAACCCTCTTTCACACGTCTATCACAGGTCAAGAATATTTTTTGCAAAATTTTACAAGTCCAAAACAAAAAATAAGCTGTGTCCAGTTTAGAAAAAAGGCCTCTATCACACGAGTCTCAATCAAAAATTCTTTGCTAGAAATGCTCTATCACACGACTATCACACGTCTTTTTTATCGACCAAAAACCCTCTTTCACACGACTATCACACGTCAATAATATTTTTTGCAAAATCTTAGAAGCCAAAACCAAAAATAAGCTGTGTCCAGTTTATAAAAAAGGCCTCTATCACACGAATCTCAAACAAAAAGAATTATGACAGAAATGCTCTATCACACGACTATCACACGTCTTTTTAAAAGACAAATTCAAGTGTGTACAGTTATCAAAATAGGCCTCTATCACACGAGTCTCAATCAATAAATTTTTGCTGGAAATGCTCTATCACACGACTATCACACGTCTTTTTTATCGACCAAAAACCCTCTTTCACACGACTGTCACACGTCAATAATATTTTTTGCAAAATCTTAGAAGCCAAAACAAAAAATAAGCTGTGTCCAGTTTAGAAAAAAGGCCTCTATCACACGAATCTCAAACAAAAAAAATTATGTCAGAAATGCTCTATCACACGATTATCACACGTCTTTTTATCGGCCAAAAACCCTCTTTCACACGACTATCACACGTCAATAATATTTTTTGCAAAATCTTAGAAGCCAAAACAAAAAATAAGCTGTGTCCAGTTTATAAAAAAGGCCTCTATCACACGAGTCTCAATCAAAAATTCTTTGCTAGAAATGCTCTATCACACGACTATCACACGTCTTTTTTATCGACCAAAAACCCTCTTTCACACGACTATCACACGTCAATAATATTTTTTGCAAAATCTTAGAAGCCAAAACAAAAAATAAGCTGTGTCCAGTTTAGAAAAAAGGCCTCTATCACACGAATCTCAAACAAAAAAAATTATGTCAGAAATGCTCTATCACACGACTATCACACGTCTTTTTATCGGCCAAGAACCCTCTATCACACGACTATCACACGTCAGCATTATTTTCTGCAAAATGTTAAAGGTACAAAACAAAAAATCAGGTGTGTCCAGTTAAGAAAAAAGGCCTCTATCACACGAATCTCAAACACTAAAAATTTAGTCAGAAATGCTGTATCACACGACTATCACACGTCTTTTTAAAAGCCAAATTCATGTGTGTCCAGTTATCAAAATAGGCCTCTATCACACAAGTCTCAATCAAAAATTTTTTGCTGGAAATGCTCTATCACACGACTATCACACGTCTTTTTTATCGACCAAAAACCCTCTTTCACAAGACTATCACACGTCAATAATATTTTTTGCAAAATCTTAGAAGCCAAAACAAAATATAAGCTGTGTCCAGTTTAGAAAAAAGGCCTCTATCACACGAGTCTCAATCAAAAATTCTTTGCTAGAAATGCTCTATCACACGACTATCACACGTCTTTTTTATCGACCAAAAACCCTCCTTCACACGACTATCACACGTCACTAATATTTTTTGCAAAATCTTAGAAGCCAAAACAAAAAATAAGCTGTGTCTAGTTTATAAAAAAGGCCTCTATCACACGAATCTCAATCAAGAACTTTTTGCTGGAAATGCTCTATCACACGACTATCACACGACTTTTTTAACGACCAAAAACCCTCTTTCACACGTCTATCACACGTCAAGAATATTTTTTGCAAAATTTTACAAGTCCAAAACAAAAAATAAGCTGTGTCCAGTTTAGAAAAAAGGCCTCTACCACACGAGTCTCAATCAAAAATTCTTTGCTAGAAATGCTCTATCACACGACTATCACACGTCTTTTTTATCGACCAAAAACCCTCTTTCACACGACTATCACACGTCAATAATATTTTTTGCAAAATCTTAGAAGCCAAAACAAAAAATAAGCTGTGTCCAGTTTATAAAAAAGGCCTTTATCACACGAATCTCAAACAAAAAGAATTATGACAGAAATGCTCTATCACACGACTATTACACGTCTTTTTAAAAGACAAATTCAAGTGTGTCCAGTTATCAAAATAGGCCTCTATCACACGAGTCTCAATCAAAAATTTTTTGCTGGAAATGCTCTATCACACGACTATCACACGTCTTTTTTATCGACCAAAAACCCTCTTTCACACGACTATCACACGTCAATAATATTTTTTGCAAAATCTTAGAAGCCAAAACCAAAAATAAGCTGTGTCCAGTTTATAAAAAAGGCCTTTATCACACGAATCTCAAACAAAAAGAATTATGACAGAAATGTTCTATCACACGACGATCACACGTCTTTTTAAAAGACAAATTCAAGTGTGTCCAGTTATCAAAATAGGCCTCTATCACACGAGTCTCAATCAAAAAATTTTTGCTGGAAATGCTCTATCACACGACTATCACACGTCTTTTTTATCGACCAAAAACCCTCTTTCACACGTCTATCACACGTCAAGAATATTTTTTGAAAAATTTTACAAGTCCAAAACAAAAAATAAGCTGTGTCCAGTTTAGAAAAAAGGCCTCTACCACACGAGTCTCAATCAAAAATTCTTTGCTAGAAATGCTCTATCACACGACTATCACACGTCTTTTTTATCGACCAAAAACCCTCTTTCACACGACTATCACACGTCAATAATATTTTTTGCAAAATCTTAGAAGCCAAAACAAAAAATAAGCTGTGTCCAGTTTATAAAAAAGGCCTTTATCACACGAATCTCAAACAAAAAGAATTATGACAGAAATGCTCTATCACACGACTATCACACGTCTTTTTAAAAGACAAATTCAAGTGTGTCCAGTTATCAAAATAGGCCTCTATCACACGAGTCTCAATCAAAAATTTTTTGCTGGAAATGCTCTATCACACGACTATCACACGTCTTTTTTATCGACCAAAAACCCTCTTTCACATGACTATCACACGTCAATAATATTTTTTGCAAAATCTTAGAAGCCAAAACCAAAAATAAGCTGTGTCCAGTTTATAAAAAAGGCCTTTATCACACGAATCTGAAACAAAAAGAATTATGACAGAAATGTTCTATCACACGACGATCACACGTCTTTTTAAAAGACAAATTCAAGTGTGTCCAGTTATCAAAATAGGCCTCTATCACACGAGTCTCAATCAAAAAATTTTTGCTGGAAATGCTCTATCACACGACTATCACACGTCTTTTTTATCGACCAAAAACCCTCTTTCACACGTCTATCACACGTCAAGAATATTTTTTTCAAAATTTTACAAGTCCAAAACAAAAAATAAGCTGTGTCCAGTTTAGAAAAAAGGCCTCTATCACACGAATCTCAAACAAAAAAAATTATGTCAGAAATGCTCTATCACACGACTATCACACGTCTTTTTATCGGCCAAAAACCCTCTATCACACGACTATCACACGTCAGGATTATTTTCTGCAAAATGTTAAAGGTACAAAACAAAAAATCAGGTGTGTCCAGATAAGAAAAAAGGCCTCTATCACACGAATCTCAAACACTAAAAATTTAGTCAGAAATGCTGTATCACACGACTATCACACGTCTTTTTAAAAGCCAAATTCATGTGTGTCCAGTTATCAAAATAGGCCTCTATCACACAAGTCTCAATCAAAAATTTTTTGCTGGAAATGCTCTATCACACGACTATCACACGTCTTTTTTATCGACCAAAAACCCTCTTTCACACGTCTATCACACGTCAATAATATTTTTTGCAAAATCTTAGAAGCCAAAACAAAAAATAAGCTGTGTCCAGTTTAGAAAAAAGGCCTCTATCACACGAGTCTCAATCAAAAATTCTTTGCTGGAAATGCTCTATCACACGACTATCACACGTCTTTTTTATCGACCAAAAACCCTCTTTCACACGTCTATCACACGTCAAGAATATTTTTTGAAAAATTTTACAAGTCCAAAACAAAAAATAAGCTGTGTCCAGTTTAGAAAAAAGGCCTCTATCACACGAATCTCAAACAAAAAAAATTATGACAGAAATGCTCTATCACACGACTATCACACGTCTTTTTTAAAAGCCAAATTCAAGTGTGTCCAGTTATCAAAATAGGCCTCTATCACACGAGTCTCAATCAAGAACTTTTTGCTGGAAATGCTCTATCACACGACTATCACACGTCTTTTTATCGGCCAAAAACCCTCTTTCACACGACTATCACACGTCAATAATATTTTTTGCAAAATCTTAGAAGCCAAAACAAAAAATAAGCTGTGTCCAGTTTATAAAAAAGGCCTGTATCACACGAGTCTCTATCAAAAATTCTTTGCTAGAAATGCTCTATCACACGACTATCACACGTCTTTTTTATCGACCAAAAACCCTCTTTCACACGACTATCACACGTCAAGAATATTTTTTGCAAAATTTTACAAGTCCAAAACAAAAAATAAGCTTTGTCCAGTTTAGAAAAAAGGCCTCTATCACACGAGTCTCAATCAAAAATTCTTTGCTAGAAATGCTCTATCACACGACTATCACACGTCTTTTTTATCGACCAAAAACCCTCTTTCACACGACTATCACACGTCAATAATATTTTTTGCAAAATCTTAGAAGCCAAAACCAAAAATAAGCTGTGTCCAGTTTATAAAAAAGGCCTCTATCACACGAATCTCAAACAAAAAGAATTATGACAGAAATGCTCTATCACACGACTATCACACGTCTTTTTAAAAGACAAATTCAAGTGTGTCCAGTTATCAAAATAGGCCTCTATCACAAGAGTCTCAATCAATAAATTTTTGCTGGAAATGCTCTATCACACGACTATCACACGTCTTTTTTATCGACCAAAAACCCTCTTTCACACGACTGTCACACGTCAAGAATATTTTTTGCAAAAGTTTAGAAGCCAAAACAAAAAATAAGCTGTGTCCAGTTTAGAAAAAAGGCCTCTATCACACGAATCTCAAACAAAAAAAATTATGTCAGAAATGCTCTATCACACGATTATCACACGTCTTTTTATCGGCCAAAAACCCTCTTTCACACGACTATCACACGTCAATAATATTTTTTGCAAAATCTTAGAAGCCAAAACAAAAAATAAGCTGTGTCCAGTTTATAAAAAAGGCCTCTATCACACGAGTCTCAATCAAAAATTCTTTGCTAGAAATGCTCTATCACACGACTGTCACACGTCTTTTTTATCGACCAAAAACCCTCTTTCACACGACTATCACACGTCAATAATATTTTTTGCAAAATCTGAGAAGCCAAAACAAAAAATAAGCTGTGTCCAGTTTAGAAAAAAGGCCTCTATCACACGAATCTCAAACAAAAAAAATTATGTCAGAAATGCTCTATCACACGACTATCACACGTCTTTTTATCGGCCAAGAACCCTCTATCACACGACTATCACACGTCAGGATTATTTTCTGCAAAATGTTAAAGGTACAAAACAAAAAATCAGGTGTGTCCAGTTAAGAAAAAAGGCCTCTATCACACGAATCTCAAACACTAAAAATTTAGTCAGAAATGCTGTATCACACGACTATCACACGTCTTTTTAAAAGCCAAATTCATGTGTGTCCAGTTATCAAAATAGGCCTCTATCACACAAGTCTCAATCAAAAATTTTTTGCTGGAAATGCTCTATCACACGACTATCACACGTCTTTTTTATCGACCAAAAACCCTCTTTCACATGACTATCACACGTCAATAATATTTTTTGCAAAATCTTAGAAGCCAAAACAAAAAATAAGCTGTGTCCAGTTTATAAAAAAGGCCTTTATCACACGAATCTCAAACAAAAAGAATTATGACAGAAATGTTCTATCACACGACGATCACACGTCTTTTTAAAAGACAAATTCAAGTGTGTCCAGTTATCAAAATAGGCCTCTATCACACGAGTCTCAATCAAAAAATTTTTGCTGGAAATGCTCTATCACACGACTATCACACGTCTTTTTTATCGACCAAAAACCCTCTTTCACACGTCTATCACACGTCAAGAATATTTTTTTCAAAATTTTACAAGTCCAAAACAAAAAATAAGCTGTGTCCAGTTTAGAAAAAAGGCCTCTATCACACGAATCTCAAACAAAAAAAATTATGTCAGAAATGCTCTATCACACGACTATCACACGTCTTTTTATCGGCCAAAAACCCTCTATCACACGACTATCACACGTCAGGATTATTTTCTGCAAAATGTTAAAGGTACAAAACAAAAAATCAGGTGTGTCCAGTTAAGAAAAAAGGCCTCTATCACACGAATCTCAAACACTAAAAATTTAGTCAGAAATGCTGTATCACACGACTATCACACGTCTTTTTAAAAGCCAAATTCATGTGTGTCCAGTTATCAAAATAGGCCTCTATCACACAAGTCTCAATCAAAAATTTTTTGCTGGAAATGCTCTATCACACGACTATCACACGTCTTTTTTATCGACCAAAAACCCTCTTTCACACGTCTATCACACGTCAATAATATTTTTTGCAAAATCTTAGAAGCCAAAACAAAAAATAAGCTGTGTCCAGTTTAGAAAAAAGGCCTCTATCACACGAGTCTCAATCAAAAATTCTTTGCTGGAAATGCTCTATCACACGACTATCACACGTCTTTTTTATCGACCAAAAACCCTCTTTCACACGTCTATCACACGTCAAGAATATTTTTTGAAAAATTTTACAAGTCCAAAACAAAAAATAAGCTGTGTCCAGTTTAGAAAAAAGGCCTCTGTCACACGAATCTCAAACAAAAAAAATTATGACAGAAATGCTCTATCACACGACTATCACACGTCTTTTTTAAAAGCCAAATTCAAGTGTGTCCAGTTATCAAAATAGGCCTCTATCACACGAGTCTCAATCAAGAACTTTTTGCTGGAAATGCTCTATCACACGACTATCACACGTCTTTTTATCGGCCAAAAACCCTCTTTCACACGACTATCACACGTCAATAATATTTTTTGCAAAATCTTAGAAGCCAAAACAAAAAATAAGCTGTGTCCAGTTTATAAAAAAGGCTTCTATCACACGAGTCTCTATCAAAAATTCTTTGCTAGAAATGCTCTATCACACGACTATCACACGTCTTTTTTATCGACCAAAAACCCTCTTTCACACGACTATCACACGTCAAGAATATTTTTTGCAAAATTTTACAAGTCCAAAACAAAAAATAAGCTTTGTCCAGTTTAGAAAAAAGGCCTCTATCACACGAGTCTCAATCAAAAATTCTTTGCTAGAAATGCTCTATCACACGACTATCACACGTCTTTTTTATCGACCAAAAACCCTCTTTCACACGACTATCACACGTCAATAATATTTTTTGCAAAATCTTAGAAGCCAAAACCAAAAATAAGCTGTGTCCAGTTTATAAAAAAGGCCTCTATCACACGAATCTCAAACAAAAAGAATTATGACAGAAATGCTCTATCACACGACTATCACACGTCTTTTTAAAAGACAAATTCAAGTGTGTCCAGTTATCAAAATAGGCCTCTATCACAAGAGTCTCAATCAATAAATTTTTGCTGGAAATGCTCTATCACACGACTATCACACATCTTTTTTATCGACCAAAAACCCTCTTTCACACGACTGTCACACGTCAAGAATATTTTTTGCAAAAGTTTAGAAGCCAAAACAAAAAATAAGCTGTGTCCAGTTTAGAAAAAAGGCCTCTATCACACGAATCTCAAACAAAAAAAATTATGTCAGAAATGCTCTATCACACGATTATCACACGTCTTTTTATCAGCCAAAAACCCTCTTTCACACGACTATCACACGTCAATAATATTTTTTGCAAAATCTTAGAAGCCAAAACAAAAAATAAGCTGTGTCCAGTTTATAAAAAAGGCCTCTATCACACGAGTCTCAATCAAAAATTCTTTGCTAGAAATGCTCTATCACACGACTATCACACGTCTTTTTTATCGACCAAAAACCCTCTTTCACACGACTATCACACGTCAATAATATTTTTTGCAAAATCTTAGAAGCCAAAACAAAAAATAAGCTGTGTCCAGTTTAGAAAAAAGGCCTCTATCACACGAATCTCAAACAAAAAAAATTATGTCAGAAATGCTCTATCACACGACTATCACACGTCTTTTTATCGGCCAAGAACCCTCTATCACACGACTATCACACGTCAGGATTATTTTCTGCAAAATGTTAAAGGTACAAAACAAAAAATCAGGTGTGTCCAGTTAAGAAAAAAGGCCTCTATCACACGAATCTCAAACACTAAAAATTTAGTCAGAAATGCTGTATCACACGACTATCACACGTCTTTTTAAAAGCCAAATTCATGTGTGTCTAGTTATCAAAATAGGCCTCTATCACACAAGTCTCAATCAAAAATTTTTTGCTGGAAATGCTCTATCACACGACTATCACACGTCTTTTTTATCGACCAAAAACCCTCTTTCACACGACTATCACACGTCAATAATATTTTTTGCAAAATCTTAGAAGCCAAAACAAAAAATAAGCTGTGTCCAGTTTAGAAAAAAGGCCTCTACCACACGAGTCTCAATCAAAAATTCTTTGCTAGAAAAGCTCTATCACACGACTATCACACGTCTTTTTTATCGACCAAAAACCCTCTTTCACACGACTATCACACGTCAATAATATTTTTTGCAAAATCTTAGAAGCCAAAACAAAAAATAAGCTGTAACGAGTTTATAAAAAAGGCCTCTATCACACGAATCTCAATCAAGAACTTTTTGCTGGAAATGCTCTATCACACGACTATCACACGACTTTTTTATCGACCAAAAACCCTCTTTCACACGTCTATCACACGTCAAGAATATTTTTTGCAAAATTTTACAAGCCCAAAACAAAAAATAAGCTGTGTCCAGTTTATAAAAAAGGCCTCTATCACACGAGTCTCAATCAAAAATTCTTTGCTAGAAATGCTCTATCACACGACTATCACACGTCTTTTTTATCGACCAAAAACCCTCTTTCACACGACTATCACACGTCAATAATATTTTTTGCAAAATCTTAGAAGCCAAAACAAAAAATAAGCTGTGTCCAGTTTAGAAAAAAGGCCTCTATCACACGAGTCTCAATCAAAAATTCTTTGCTGGAAATGCTCTATCACACGACTATCACACGTCTTTTTTATCGACCAAAAACCCTCTTTCACACGTCTATCACACGTCAAGAATATTTTTTGAAAAATTGTACAAGTCCAAAACCAAAAATAAGCTGTGTCCAGTTTAGAAAAAAAGCCTCTATCACACGAATCTCAAACAAAAAAAATTATGTCAGAAATGCTCTATCACACGACTATCACACGTCTTTTTATCGGCCAAAAACCCTCTATCACACGACTATCACACGTCAGGATTATTTTCTGCAAAATGTTAAAGGTACAAAACAAAAAATCAGGTGTGTCCAGTTAAGAAAAAAGGCCTCTATCACACAAATCTCAAACACTAAAAATTTAGTCAGAAATGCTGTATCACACGACTATCACACGTCTTTTTAAAAGCCAAATTCATGTGTGTCCAGTTATCAAAATAGGCCTCTATCACACAAGTCTCAATCAAAAATTTTTTGCTGGAAATGCTCTATCACACGACTATCACACGTCTTTTTTATCGACCAAAAACCCTCTTTCACACGACTATCACACGTCAATAATATTTTTTGCAAAATCTTAGAAGCCAAAACAAAAAATAAGCTGTGTCCAGTTTAGAAAAAAGGCCTCTATCACACGAGTCTCAATCAAAAATTCTTTGCTGGAAATGCTCTATCACACGACTATCACACGTCTTTTTTATCGACCAAAAACCCTCTTTCACACGTCTATCACACGTCAAGAATATTTTTTGAAAAATTTTACAAGTCCAATACAAAAAATAAGCTGTGTCCAGTTTAGAAAAAAGGCCTCTATCACACGAATCTCAAACAAAAAAAATTATGTCAGAAATGCTCTATCACACGACTATCACACGTCTTTTTTAAAAGCCAAATTCAAGTGTGTCCAGTTATCAAAATAGGCCTCTATCACACGAGTCTCAATCAAGAACTTTTTGCTGGAAATGCTCTATCACACGACTATCACACGTCTTTTTATCGGCCAAAAACCCTCTTTCACACGACTATCACACGTCAATAATATTTTTTGCAAAATCTTAGAAGCCAAAACAAAAAATAAGCTGTGTCCAGTTTAGAAAAAAGGCTTCTATCACACGAGTCTCTATCAAAAATTCTTTGCTAGAAATGCTCTATCACACGACTATCACACGTCTTTTTTATCGACCAAAAACCCTCTTTCACACGACTATCACACGTCAATAATATTTTTTGCAAAATTTTACAAGTCCAAAACAAAAAATAAGCTGTGTCCAGTTTAGAAAAAAGGCCTCTATCACACGAGTCTCAATCAAAAATTCTTTGCTAGAAATGCTCTATCACACGACTATCACACGTCTTTTTTATCGACCAAAAACCCTCTTTCACACGACTATCACACGTCAATAATATTTTTTGCAAAATCTTAGAAGCCAAAACAAAAAATAAGCTGTGTCCAGTTTATAAAAAAGGCCTTTATCACACGAATCTCAAACAAAAAGAATTATGACAGAAATGCTCTATCACACGACTATCACACGTCTTTTTAAAGAACAAATTCAAGTGTGTCCAGTTATCAAAATAGGCCTCTATCACACGAGTCTCAATCAAAAATCTTTTGCTGGAAATGCTCTATCACACGACTATCACACGTCTTTTTTATCGACCAAAAACCCTCTTTCACACGTCTATCACACGTCAAGAATATTTTTTGCAAAATTTTACAAGTCCAAAACAAAAAATAAGCTGTGTCCAGTTTAGAAAAAAGGCCTCTATCACACGAATCTCAATCAAGAACTTTTTGCTGGAAATGCTCTATCACACGACTATCACACGACTTTTTTATCGACCAAAAACCCTCTTTCACACGTCTATCACACGTCAAGAATATTTTTTGCAAAATTTTACAAGTCCAAAACAAAAAATAAGCTGTGTCCAGTTTAGAAAAAAGGCCTCTATCACACGAGTCTCAATCAAAAATTCTTTGCTAGAAATGCTCTATCACACGACTATCACACGTCTTTTTTATCGACCAAAAACCCTCTTTCACACGACTATCACACGTCAATAATATTTTTTGCAAAATCTTAGAAGCCAAAACAAAAAATAAGCTGTGTCCAGTTTAGAAAAAAGGCCTCTATCACACGAGTCTCAATCAAAAATTCTTTGCTAGAAATGCTCTATCACACGACTATCACACGTCTTTTTTATCGACCAAAAACCCTCTTTCACACGACTATCACACGTCAATAATATTTTTTGCAAAATCTTAGAAGACAAAACAAAAAATAAGCTGTGTCCAGTTTATAAAAAAGGCCTTTATCACACGAATCTCAAACAAAAAGAATTATGACAGAAATGCTCTATCACACGACTATCACACGTCTTTTTAAAAGACAAATTCAAGTGTGTCCAGTTATCAAAATAGGCCTCTATCACACGAGTCTCAATCAAAAAATTTTTGCTGGAAATGCTCTATCACACGACTATCACACGTCTTTTTTATCGACCAAAAACCCTCTTTCACACGTCTATCACACGTCAAGAATATTTTTTGAAAAATTTTACAAGTCCAAAACAAAAAATAAGCTGTGTCCAGTTTAGAAAAAAGGCCTCTATCACACGAATCTCAAACAAAAAAAATTATGTCAGAAATGCTCTATCACACGACTATCACACGTCTTTTTATCGGCCAAAAACCCTCTATCACATGACTATCACACGTCAGGATTATTTTCTGCAAAATGTTAAAGGTACAAAACAAAAAATCAGGTGTGTCCAGTTAAGAAAAAAGGCCTCTATCACACGAATCTCAAACACTAAAAATTTAGTCAGAAATGCTGTATCACACGACTATCACACGTCTTTTTAAAAGCCAAATTCATGTGTGTCCAGTTATCAAAATAGGCCTCTATCACACGAATCTAAAACAAAAAAAATTATGTCAGAAATGCTCTATCACACGACTATCACACGTCGTTTTTATCGACCAAAAACCCTCTTTCACACGACTACCACACGTCAAGAATATTTTTTGCAAAATTTTAGAAGCCAAAACAAAAAATAAGCTGTGTCCAGTTTAGAAAAAAGGCCTCTATCACACGAATCTCAAACGCTAAAAATTATGTCAGAAATGCTCTATCACACGACTATCACACGTCTTTTTAAAAGCCAAAATCAGGTGTGTCCAGTTTAGAAAAAAGACCTCTATCACACGAATCTCAAATCCAAAAATTTTGACAGAAACCCTCTATCACACGACTATCACACATCAGGAATATTTTATGCAATATTCTACAAGTCCGAAAAAAAAAATCAGGTGTGTCCAGTTGTGAAAAAAGGCCTCTTTCACCCAAACAATTTATTCAGAAATGCTGTATCACACGACTATCACACGTCTGTTTAAAAGCCAAAAACCCTCTATCATACGACTATCACACGTCAAGAATATTTTTTTCAAAATTTTACAAGTTCAAAACTAAAAATAAGCTGTGTCCAGTTTAGAAAAAAGGCCTCTATCACACAAATCTCAAACACTAAAAAGTTTGTCAGAAATGCTCTATCACACGACTATCACACGTCTTTTTAAAAGCCAAATTCAAGTGTGTCCAGTTACAAAAAAAGGCCTCTATCACACGAAACTGAAACACTAAAAATTTAGTCAGAAATGCTCTATCACACGACTATCACACATCTTTTTAAAAGCAAAATTCAAGTGTGTCCATTTATCAAAATAGGCATATATCACACGAGTATCAATTAAAAAAATGTTCCTGAAAATGCTCTATCACACGACTATCACACGTCTTTTTTATCGTCTTTTTAAAAGCCAAATTCATGTGTGTCCAGTTATCAAAATAGGCCTCTATCACACAAGTCTCAATCAAAAATTTTTTGCTGGAAATGCTCTATCACACGACTATCACACGTCTTTTTTATCGACCAAAAACCCTCTTTCACACGACTATCACACGTCAATAATATTTTTTGCAAAATCTTAGAAGCCAAAACAAAAAATAAGCTGTGTCCAGTTTAGAAAAAAGGCCTCTATCACACGAGTCTCAATCAAAAATTCTTTGCTGGAAATGCTCTATCACACGACTATTACACGTCTTTTTTATCGACCAAAAACCCTCTTTCACACGTCTATCACACGTCAAGAATATTTTTTGAAAAATTGTACAAGTCCAAAACAAAAAATAAGCTGTGTCCAGTTTAGAAAAAAGGCCTCTATCACACGAATCTCAAACAAAAAAAATTATGTCAGAAATGCTCTATCACACGACTATCACACGTCTTTTTTAAAAGCCAAATTCAAGTGTGTCCAGTTATCAAAATAGGCCTCTATCACACGAGTCTCAATCAAGAACTTTTTGCTGGAAATGCTCTATCACACGACTATCACACGTCTTTTTATCGGCCAAAAACCCTCTTTCACACGACTATCACACGTCAATAATATTTTTTGCAAAATCTTAGAAGCCAAAACAAAAAATAAGCTGTGTCCAGTTTAGAAAAAAGGCTTCTATCACACGAGTCTCTATCAAAAATTCTTTGCTAGAAATGCTCTATCACACGACTATCACACGTCTTTTTTATCGACCAAAAACCCTCTTTCACACGACTATCACACGTCAAGAATATTTTTTGCAAAATTTTACAAGTCAAAAACAAAAAATAAGCTGTGTCCAGTTTAGAAAAAAGGCCTCTATCACACGAGTCTCAATCAAAAATTCTTTGCTAGAAATGCTCTATCACACGACTATCACACGTCTTTTTTATCGACCAAAAACCCTCTTTCACACGACTATCATACGTCAATAATATTTTTTGCAAAATCTTAGAAGCCAAAACAAAAAATAAGCTGTGTCCAGTTTATAAAAAAGGCCTTTATCACACGAATCTCAAACAAAAAGAATTATGACAGAAATGCTCTATCACACGACTATCACACGTCTTTTTAAAAGACAAATTCAAGTGTGTCCAGTTATCAAAATAGGCCTCTATCACACGAGTCTCAATCAAAAAATTTTTGCTGGAAATGCTCTATCACACGACTATCACACGTCTTTTTTATCGACCAAAAACCCTCTTTCACACGTCTATCACACGTCAAGAATATTTTTTGCAAAATTTTACAAGTCCAAAACAAAAAATAAGCTGTGTCCAGTTTAGAAAAAAGGCCTCTATCACACGAGTCTCAATCAAAAATTCTTTGCTAGAAATGCTCTATCACACGACTATCACACGTCTTTTTTATCGACCAAAAACCCTCTTTCACACGACTATCACACGTCAATAATATTTTTTGCAAAATCTTAGAAGCCAAAACAAAAAATAAGCTGTGTCCAGTTTAGAAAAAAGGCCTCTATCACACGAGTCTCAATCAAAAATTCTTTGCTAGAAATGCTCTATCACACGACTATCACACGTCTTTTTTATCGACCAAAAACCCTCTTTCACACGACTATCACACGTCAATAATATTTTTTGCAAAATCTTAGAAGACAAAACAAAAAATAAGCTGTGTCCAGTTTATAAAAAAGGCCTTTATCACACGAATCTCAAACAAAAAGAATTATGACAGAAATGCTCTATCACACGACTATCACACGTCTTTTTAAAAGACAAATTCAAGTGTGTCCAGTTATCAAAATAGGCCTCTATCACACGAGTCTCAATCAAAAAATTTTTGCTGGAAATGCTCTATCACACGACTATCACACGTCTTTTTATCGGCCAAAAACCCTCTATCACATGACTATCACACGTCAGGATTATTTTCTGCAAAATGTTAAAGGTACAAAACAAAAAATCAGGTGTGTCCAGTTAAGAAAAAAGGCCTCTATCACACGAATCTCAAACACTAAAAATTTAGTCAGAAATGCTGTATCACACGACTATCACACGTCTTTTTAAAAGCCAAATTCATGTGTGTCCAGTTATCAAAATAGGCCTCTATCACACGAATCTAAAACAAAAAAAATTATGTCAGAAATGCTCTATCACACGACTATCACACGTCGTTTTTATCGACCAAAAACCCTCTTTCACACGACTACCACACGTCAAGAATATTTTTTGCAAAATTTTAGAAGCCAAAACAAAAAATAAGCTGTGTCCAGTTTAGAAAAAAGGCCTCTATCACACGAATCTCAAACGCTAAAAATTATGTCAGAAATGCTCTATCACACGACTATCACACGTCTTTTTAAAAGCCAAAATCAGGTGTGTCCAGTTTAGAAAAAAGACCTCTATCACACGAATCTCAAATCCAAAAATTTTGACAGAAACCCTCTATCACACGACTATCACACATCAGGAATATTTTATGCAATATTCTACAAGTCCGAAAAAAAAATCAGGTGTGTCCAGTTGTGAAAAAAGGCCTCTTTCACCCAAACAATTTATTCAGAAATGCTGTATCACACGACTATCACACGTCTGTTTAAAAGCCAAAAACCCTCTATCATACGACTATCACACGTCAAGAA
Source organism: Platynereis dumerilii (assembly GCA_026936325.1). Taxonomy (NCBI): domain Eukaryota; kingdom Metazoa; phylum Annelida; class Polychaeta; order Phyllodocida; family Nereididae; genus Platynereis; species Platynereis dumerilii. The sequence continues at coordinate 33,827,338 of JAPTHN010000005.1, forward strand.
TATTTTTTTCAAAATTTTACAAGTTCAAAACTAAAAATAAGCTGTGTCCAGTTTAGAAAAAAGGCCTCTATCACACAAATCTCAAACACTAAAAAGTTTGTCAGAAATGCTCTATCACACGACTATCACACGTCTTTTTAAAAGCCAAATTCAAGTGTGTCCAGTTACAAAAAAAGGCCTCTATCACACGAAACTGAAACACTAAAAATTTAGTCAGAAATGCTCTATCACACGACTATCACACATCTTTTTAAAAGCAAAATTCAAGTGTGTCCATTTATCAAAATAGGCATATATCACACGAGTATCAATTAAAAAAATGTTCCTGAAAATGCTCTATCACACGACTATCACACGTCTTTTTTATCGTCTTTTTAAAAGCCAAATTCATGTGTGTCCAGTTATCAAAATAGGCCTCTATCACACAAGTCTCAATCAAAAATTTTTTGCTGGAAATGCTCTATCACACGACTATCACACGTCTTTTTTATCGACCAAAAACCCTCTTTCACACGACTATCACACGTCAATAATATTTTTTGCAAAATCTTAGAAGCCAAAACAAAAAATAAGCTGTGTCCAGTTTAGAAAAAAGGCCTCTATCACACGAGTCTCAATCAAAAATTCTTTGCTGGAAATGCTCTATCACACGACTATTACACGTCTTTTTTATCGACCAAAAACCCTCTTTCACACGTCTATCACACGTCAAGAATATTTTTTGAAAAATTTTACAAGTCCAAAACAAAAAATAAGCTGTGTCCAGTTTAGAAAAAAGGCCTCTATCACACGAATCTCAAACAAAAAAAATTATGTCAGAAATGCTCTATCACACGACTATCACACGTCTTTTTTAAAAGCCAAATTCAAGTGTGTCCAGTTATCAAAATAGGCCTCTATCACACGAGTCTCAATCAAGAACTTTTTGCTGGAAATGCTCTATCACACGACTATCACACGTCTTTTTATCGGCCAAAAACCCTCTTTCACACGACTATCACACGTCAATAATATTTTTTGCAAAATCTTAGAAGCCAAAACAAAAAATAAGCTGTGTCCAGTTTAGAAAAAAGGCTTCTATCACACGAGTCTCTATCAAAAATTCTTTGCTAGAAATGCTCTATCACACGACTATCACACGTCTTTTTTATCGACCAAAAACCCTCTTTCACAAAGAATCTCAAACAAAAAAAATTATGTCAGAAATGCTCTATCACACGACCAAAAACCCTCTTTCACACGACTATCACACGTCAGGATTATTTTTTGCAAAATTTTACAAATCCAAATCTAAAAAATCAGGTGTGTCCAGTTACGAAAAAAGGCCTCTATCACACGAATCTGAAACGAAAACAATTTAGTCAGAAATGCTGTATCACACGACTATCACACGTCTTTTTGAAAGCCAAATTCCAGTGTGTCCAATACTCAAAAAAGGCATCTATCACACGAGTCTCAAGCACAAAATTTTTTGCCGGAAATGCTCTATCACACGACTATCACACGTCTTTTTTATCGGCCAAAAACCCTCTTTCACATGACTATCACACGTCAGGATTATTATTTGCAAAATTTTACAAGTCCAAAACAAAAAATCAGGTGTGTCCAGTTTAGAAAAAAGGCCTCTGTCATACGAATCTCAAACACTAAAAATTTAGTCAGAAATGCTCTATCACACGACTATCACACATCTTTTTAAAAGTCAAAAACCCTTTATCACACGACTATCACACGTCACAGCCATTTAAAAAAAAAAATTACGAGTCCAAAACTAAAATTCAGGTGTGTCCAATTCTCAAAAAAGGCCTCTATCACACGAGTCTCAAAAACAAAAAATTCAGTCAGAAATGCTCTATCACACGACTATCACACGTCTTTTTAAAAGTCAAAAACCCTGTCCAAAATAAAAATTCAGGTGTGTCCAGTTATCAAAAAAGACCTCTACCACACGAGTCTCACACACAAAAAATTTATTCAGAAATCCTGTTTCACACGACTATCACACGACAAGGACATTTAAAAAATATTTTACATGTCAAAAAAAAAATTCAGGTGTGTCCAGTTATTAAAAAAGACCTCTATCACACAATTCTCAAACACAAAAAATTTAGTGGGAAATGCTCTATCACACGACTATCACACGTCTTTTTAAAAGTCAAAAACCCTGTATCACACGACTATCACACGTCAAGAATATTTCTTGAAAAAAGTAAGTCCAAAATAGAAATTCAGGTGTGTTCAGTTATCAAAAATGACCTCTATCACACAATTCTCAAACACAAAAAATTTAGTCAGAAATGCTCTATCACACGACTATCACACGTCTTTTTAAAAGTGAAAAACCCTGTCAAAAACTAAAATTCAGGTGTGTCCAGTTCTCAAAAAAGGCCTCTCTCACACGAGTCTCAAACACAAAAAAATTTGTCAGAAATGCTCTATCACACGACTATCACACATCTTTTCAAAAATCAAAAACCCTGTCAAAAACTAAAATTCAGGTGTGTCCAGTTATTAAAAAAGACCTCTATCACACAATTCTCAAACACAAAAAATTTAGTCAGAAATGCTATATCACAAGACTATCACACGTCTTTTTAAAAGTCGAAAACCTTGTCAAAAACTAAAATTCAGGTGTGTCCAGTTCTCAAAAAAGGCCTCTCTCACACGAGTCTCAAACACAAAAACATTTGTCTGAAATGCTCTATCACACGACTATCACACATCTATTTAAAAAACCCTTTATCACACGTCACAGCCATTTAAAAAAAAAATTATGAGTCCAAAACTAAAATGCAGGTGTGTCCAATTCTCAAAAAAGGCCTCTATCACACGAGTCTCAAACACAAAAAATTTAGTCAGAAATCCTGTTTCACACGACTATCACACGTCAAGGACATTTAAAAAAATATTTAACATGTCCAAAATAAAAATTCATGTGTGTCCAGTTATTAAAAAAGACCTCTATCACACAATTCTCAAACACAAAAAAATTTAGTCAGAAACCCTGTGTCACACGACTATCACACGTCAAGAATATTTTTTGAAAAAGGTAACAAGTCCATAATAAAAATTCAGGTATGTCCAGTTATCAAAAAATACCTGTTTCACACGAGTCTCAAACACTAAAAATTTAGTCAGAAATCCTGTTTCAAACACTTTGACCCATACCTAACTCCGACTACAGCGAAGAAAATGGGCTGCTGTTTTTATCCCACTTGCCTCACACATCGGCCTTTATGACCCACTTTGTTTCCCTTTCATCCGATGAGAATTCATGCCTCCACGAGCAGTTTGGCTGAGGATGTTTAGCATTGATGCAATGGCACTATGTCATGCGTTTCACTTACTTACATGCGGCACTGTATAGTAAAATGGGTTCAGGCCCACATAATATAAATTAGGAAATTGGGTATGTAGTCCAGTAGCTTCAGGTTCCTAACTTTTACAGGTTTTGAGAAACTTTGAGTAACATACTAATATATATTTAATACTTGAACAAAATCATTTAATTTGAATTGATGTCAGGTGCTGCGATTACAGCCTATTTTTGGCTGTTATATGCCCCTCCAATTCCCTATGCATTGTGTATTTGGAAAATTAACTGTTTAAATCCTTATTGTTACGCATGTGTGAATTTGGAAAATAAATACTCTATCTACCTATCTATCTATATTACTCATATTGATATTGATATATTTATTAAAGTCACACTAAGGCAACAAGCATAAAATACGGTACAATAAATCAGATAAAAACCGGCAGACCACTCTGCAAAGAGTTATGAGAGACTATTGGTATAAGGAATTATCATTTACAGCATATAAAATCTATAAAATAAATTAAATAACATGTTAAAACAATTTAAAAACTTGGATAAAAAGGCAATCACACTTGCATACACGTATATCATACGAAAAATTAATTTAAGGTAGCACCATAAGTCTTGATCTTTTATCTACAATTGATCGGCATGCTTATGCAGAACATCTGGCAATTTCTGCAGTACCTAACAAAAAATCATCTTGTCACAGTCTTCGAGATCATTAAAATTATCACAGATATTAACAGCAACTTCAAATAATTTAGTACTTATTTCATTATATTGAGGACATTTTACCAGCACATGCAACTCATTTTCAATGTCATTCAACTACAAAACCGACAAAGCCTATTTTCTTCAGGTTCCCCTGTGCAGCGACCAGTCTCTATACTCAGTGGTGCAGTCCCAAAACGAAATTTTGCTATAGCTCTTCTTTGACGCTTGGACATTATGTTGACATGTTTGTCCACTCCATATACATGCTTGAACAGTCTGTACGTTCTCAATTTGTTTAGTCCTGTGCCATTGGTTGCACCATCCCTCTTGATTTTCTCATCCAAAATAAATACAAAGTGATTTGTGAGATGCTGGTCAACTGGTCTCTTTACAATCTCAAACCGTGGAGTATTCTCCCCATTTGTCAGTTGATGGAGGCCGATTCTATAGAGAAAGTGCTGTATTTGGGACACGGTATTCTTCACTCCTTCGGATGCAGACTTCATACACCATTGGAAAACTTTCTGGTTCACACGTTGATTACTCATGTTGGACAATCTACACCACTGTCTTATTACCATTACCCATTGACAGTGTTCTTGGGAACTCCAGCCCATATATCCTTGCATTGCGGCAATGGGGGTACGTTTTCTTACTCCAAGGAAGAATCTCAAGGCACAATTTTGTGCTGCTACCACATTTCGATGACATTTGTCTCTCCATACATGTGAGCCATAATGCAAGATAGGCTGAACAACTGCATTGTACAATTTTGAGAATATTTTGTATGGGAATCCACCATGTGCCTGTGCCTTTGCAATGAGGGATCCAACGGCTCTGTGGGCAGCTTGTGCAACATTCTTGGCAGTGACAGTATAGTCCAGGTGTTCTGTTAGTACCAATCCCAGGTACCTGTACTTGTCACAGGTTTCAATTTCGTGATCACCATACATGAAGACATAATCCATACGCTGCGTGGCGGGACCTTTCTTAAAGTGGACAACTTTAGTTTTTTCGATGTTCACCGTCATATCCGATGTTGAGCACCATGAAAACATCAAGTTGATCATCTCCTGAAGTTCCTCCTCAGATTCTCCGAGAAGCGCTACATCATCTGCGTACTACAAGATTGGGACTTTTTCACAGTCTTATTCAGATACATGTTAAACAATTAAGGAGACAGGGTACAGCCTTGCTTCACTCCTACATTAACAGGGAACCAGTCTGTTAACTGACCATTAAAGCAGACACTGCACTCAACATTATTGTACAGAGAACGAACAGCTTTTGCCTATTTATCCGATCGTATGCCTTACTAAAATCCAAGAGGCTACGAATGTTGACTTACCTTGTGTTCCCCTATTGTCAATGATAGAGGTCAGTGATGATAGCTGATCTTGGCAGCTATGATTTTTGCGACATACCTTTTGGTTGTCTTCCAGTAAACTGTTTCTTTCTACCCAAGAGACAAGACGGTTATTCAGAATTGAGCAGTAAAGTTTGTTAACGACAGAGGCCAGTGAAATCCCTCTGTAATTCAGTGAGCTTCTTTATTACTGTCCTTCGGAATTGGACTAATAATATTCTTATTCCACATCTGGTACTTGTCCTTTTTCAAAACACAAGGAGAGTAACTGATGTAGGAACTCAATGGCAGTTGGGTTGCATAGGACCTCGATGGGGATACCCTCAAAGCCCGCAGATATACCATTCTTAGCTGTGTTGACAGCTTGTTGAACCTGTCTCAATTCAAGTGACCTAGTCAGCGTGGTACTATGGGGTCTTTCACCTTGGCCTAATGCATGAAGCTCACTTGCCTCAGCTGGGTCAGACCTCTGTTCGCCATTTAGGAGATTAAAGAAGTCCTCTTGCCATTTTGCCAGCAAACTGGATTTATCCCGTTTCACCCCATCATCATAGTACCTTGGGACGTCTCTCACTTGCAATACCAATATTACTAACATATCGCCAAAACTCCTTTATGTTATTTGTTTCAAGTTGCAGAATATTTTGTTGAAGACTTTTCCAATAGTAACGTTTAGCTTTCTGTAGTGCCGCATCAAATTCTTTTCTTCTATGCCCCCTCTCGGCTGTCAGTTGCCTACTCGCTTGACCTCGGGCATTTGACCATTTCTTGTCAACTTCACGGAACTTCCTGTAGAGATTTGTTAATCACTCCAGTATGGCTTCTTAGCTTCCTGCAAATATTTTTATTATTTCTGTAACTTAATTAGGACCGGAGATATGGCCATTTGAAATAATGGTATAATTATGAAATGTTTACAGGCTGAGTAAATTATTTAGAGTCATTTTTCAACATTTTGACCTTCACTGAATCGTAATGGTTATTATGAGGATCTTGAAATTTTGAGACGATATTCTGGAGTGTTGGAGGCAACAAATACTTTGGGATTTCTGTAAATGTCCCTATTCCTTGCAAGCTAAAAAAAAATTAATCTGCAAGAAGTACAAGAGATATTAACATTTTTAAAATATGCTCCTTGACCTTGAAAAAAAAAGCCTTCTGTTCAGTTCATTAGTCTGATTGCATGGAAGATACTGGTGAAAAAAAAATCATTCAAAGTGGGCAATACAATGTTTTATCACCTGGTTGGCTGTGAATATTACTGTTTACAGTCAAAATATCAGGGCCTATGATATATTGTAAAAAATACCACCCTTCAAGGGCGATATTTTTTAACAATGGTTATGACATCACCAGCATTTCAGCTGCCTGATGACATCGCAAACCAAACAATGGCCAAAACAATAGAATTGTGATGTCACATCTATTGTTGCTCCATGGTTACGTAACATTTTTGTAATGGCAGAAAAGAGTCCCTCTTTATAACTAAACATTTGACGTAAACCCAGGTGATAAAAACAAAACAACCAAGTGTCAGGTCACTTCGTACAATATCACTCGCTGTTGTGTGAATTAATATCACTCTCACCCTGCGGGCTCGAGTGATATTAATTCATACAACAGCTCGTGATATTGTTACTCAGTGACCCTGACTTGGGTTGTTATGTTATAATAGCAGTTAATCCATAGCACCATGTTCTATTTTGCAATTGTGTAACAATCACAGCATTTTGCTTTTGGTGTGTGATTTCAAGAAAATAGATAAGCAATGCTTCCAATCCAGGTTAAATACTCACAAACTATGCCAGTATAGATTCTCCAATGGAAAAAATATTGTGAGCATATTATATTTGTCACACTAGGCTTACAAAAAACAGAAATTTTTAAGTGAAATTTCATAACAAAAGTTTCCAATGGGAAAAAATATTATACTACATTTTTGACTGTCTCTACCTCAAATATCAACCGATTTTCAGTATTTTTAGTTGAGCATTTTCGTAACTTTATTGTCTATCAAGTGCATACAAGATCAGGAGTTTCAAGGAAATACTAGTCGAGTAATGACCCTGTAACGATGGACCATTTTGTTTTGTACACTCGATTGTGTAGAAGCCGTAAGCAAGACAAAGGTCTGGATGACTAAGACTATTTAACCAAAAAAGAAAGAGTAAAACACTTAACCAAGAATGTCACAGTATGGTATAATCATAAATAAGGAAGAAAGAATAAAATGGAAGGAGGAAAAGATGGATGCTTGTGTGTTTATTTGTTCTGTACTACATGTAGCTTTGGCTAGCTATGGATAAGTGTAGCTTAGTTTAGCTTGGAATGGCTATAGATAGATAGCTAAGGCTAGATTTTAAATGACGAGCCACTTCTAGAAATTTGTACTGTAATTTACAATGGGGCCAGGGGGGAGGAGACAGTTACTGTGATGAGACAAAGGATTAAAGCAGCTGTTCTGTCAGGTAGCAAAAAGAACACATGGAATTTAACTGCATTGTCATTTTTACGAGGGTTTTTTAAATGTTCTGTCCAACTTTTGACATATAACAAAGGCGCATGAATTTAGGGTCAATTTTTATTGAGATTGCATACAATTGATTCCCAAAATATCAGATTCTAGGAATAAAAAATAAATGGTTGTTTTGTAGCCATGGAAAGCAGAAGTCATGGAATATGCCACAGATTTTGTAGTAATTTCTTAGTGTGAGCTTGACATCTGTCCAGTGTAACTGGCTTCACTCAATAAATCAAAGCATATCAATACATTTTTTTTCTTACAACTAGCAAAGGTTGTATTTTGAAGAACTGCATAATAATGGAAATAATGTAATCAAACATATTCGAGTCACTTAACCATCCTTGATTCAGTAACGTCTGTATTAAATGAGTTGAGCAATTTTAATGAGCAATTTTATGACTGATGAATAAGATCTCGGACATCTATGAAATTCATATATTTTGCTTTCAAAATCTGACAGAGTGAGTGAGAACCTTCTTAAATATGCATACAGTACAACCCAAAATATAGTATGACTACCCCAGCTTGAAGTAAGAATCTGCCACAACTTTACCCTTACACCTTTGGCTACCATTCAATCACTTCCTATGTATGTACCTTTACCTACTAGAAACTACCTTTAAAAATTACATTTATACTACACCAATTTAAACTCCATCACTCCCATTATGATTGTTTAATATGATACTGTGCCCCTTTGCAATTATATTGGTAGCTATCTTACAGTCTGTCACTTCGATAGAGAAAAACTGAGGACCGATTCACTGTGAGAAATGCACTTTGTGACTCATGATAGCCGATGAAGTGTCATCTTCTCTACTTTCAACACGGGAATAATAGAGGCTGTTTGATTAGTCATGAACTAGAGAAGGCCATTTGACTTGTCATAACCGATTTTAGAGTGAAAATCAGATGCATAATCCTTTCGTTTGGCTGTCACCAACAAGCGGGATTACTCTCCTTAAGTCAAACTAACATTGAAAGTATTGGGTATGATCATGATAAATCATCAGCATGATGACACATGAAGTGCCATTTTCACAGTGCAAGAGTCCACTCTTTTCTTTAGGTCAACTCACCATTGCTTCGCAAGTTTGGTGCAGTTATTTGACAATATTAAGAAACTGGGTGAATGCACCAGGTCAGATGTCTCTGCATAAACTGACTCTACCAAATCATTAACTTTTGCATGCAATTTGAAAAAAAAAAAGTGCAATGGTTATCCTACAGGAGATGATTTGTTGCAAAATTCTGCCCTTTTTTGGGGTCACCATGTTTGGCAATTTTTCTTATAAAAAGTGAAATCAGCCCACAATTAATCACTGTCTGGCTAAATCAAATAGCCAGTCAAGTCATTTGAACCCTTGTGAAGGTTCCTGGGTAATTTTTTTCTAGTTGTTTTAAAATTATGCGCCAAAACATGCTTTTTATTTTTCAAAGTCAAGCAAAATGACAAAAACTTTAAGGGGTGGTATGGGTGACAAGGGCACTTTTTTTGCAATTTATAGAATAATGGTTCATATTTGGTATCAAAAGATAGGTTTTAACTAAATTAGATAATTTCAGTTAATTTTGCATTTTTGTGATGAACGGTTGCCATGGTAACCAGTTTAAAAGGCAAAAAAAGGCTGATTTTTACTGCTCACGGGATGTGAAATTTCTGACGTTTTAGGCGTTGGAAAATTATTTTGAAAAAATTGATGAAAGAAGAAAAGCCAAATGAACATATTTACTGAGTGGATTTTTGATATTCCTTTTAAAAGTGTCAGGAATTGGGGTAAAGTAGACAAAAGTCATTTTTTGGGGAAAAAATGCTTGTTTTTATGGCTGCAATATCAAATAATTTTATTACACAACAAAAAATTTTAAAATTTGTTTTGTAAATATGAAGACAGTTTTTTAAGGATTCCGTTGATGTATCCCATGAGTTCCTAGGTTGAACAGTTATCAAGATTTTTCACCTCCAGTGCAGGGTAAAAACGTTTTTTTTGCACATAGCGGAAAATGGCAAAATTGTGACGTAACGTCATTATAGGCAATTTATCAATGAAAACAAAGAGGCCTATCAGTGGCTATTTCTCCAAAACTAATGAAGCTACAGGCATGATATTTTGCCAAGATTCAGTAATCATTGTCATGTTTCACCAAAGTAAATACTGTGCTGCCATGGCAACTGCTTTGTTGTGTGTACACCTTTGAAATGACACATCGCAGCTCTTTCACTTCTAAAGTGTGTTGATGATGTTGTATTTGACATTGTTTTAAGTGATAAAAGAGACATATTTTGACATAATCGAAGTTTGCACTGGGTGCCCAAGTTCATGTAGGTCGAATATATGAAACAAACTGAATTTGTGTACCTTAATGAAATTTGGGTAATTTCTCACACATTCGTCCCCTTAAAAATCCCATTTTTGGTCACATGACCATCCATTGTAACATCACCATAACAGAATAACAATGGTGAAGCAATGAAAGATGTTGAAAACTATTCACTTCACATTTCTGATCAATTAAACATGCATTGGCATGCTTCAATGCAAAATTATTGTACTGTAAAGTCAAAAAGTTGCCAAACAATGGTGAGTTGCGAAGCAATGGTGAGTTGACCTATCAAAGTGACATAATGTAATTGAGTGCTTTTATGGTCTAAGGTTGTTGTGAGGAGTCAAGTGTAGTTGTATGGAGATATTTGGCTGGAGAGGAGAAAGAAGGGCAAAATAGGTAAACAGAGGGCTTCTGACAGTACATTTTCTTACTTTATTTTTGCTTGTACTGTACAAGGAAGATAGTATGAGTAATGAAACCATGTGAACTTTTATATATACTTATTTGAAGGAATAAAAGACATAGTAGAGAATCCAAGAACCAGAAAAATGCATGAATCGAAAACTGCTCTCAACCTGAAGACTTTAGAGGCATGTTTTTCAAATGAATTTAAGGTATGAAGAAACACATAATGTACCTATTGATCACTTAGAGAAGTTGTGAAATGAGTATGCTTGATTTCCACATGTTTCCAGTTGAAAATCTCTCAAGATAATTAAATGTTTTGATAAGACATTTGTGTCAACGCCTTTTTTAATGCTCTGGGCCGCTTTCTATGATCTGACTTTTTGAGGATCAATTGAAAATTACCTCAATCTTAACTGACCTGAATATGATACGTCTGCATAAAATACAGTTAAAGTTATGGCCAGTTGCACAGAACTTTTGGAAAACCCCTCGTACTGATTTCTAAAAGTAACTAAAATAGTCAGGCTTCCATCAGTACCATGCTTGTTTTGTGACATGCAGCAGTGTGGCTAGACCTTTAGACCCTTGTTTAAGCCATCCTCTAATAGCATGCCAGTGCACACAAGCATCGTTGGTTTTGTTAGCTTTCTTTGGCAAGGAAAACACATGATTTCCAGATGATTTCATATTTGTAGACCAAAGGACGAAATGTGAATTTTTTCCTAGGACATGGTATCCTATGGGGAAAAGTGATGTCATAAGTTTTCTGATGCCATTTTCCCATATAGAATACATGTCCTAGAAAAAAAAAATTATGTCTACAAATATGAAATCATCTGTAAATAACTATTGGTTACAAAAAAGCTTTCTTTACAGAATAAAGGTACATGTGGTCACAGGTCAGGGTACGCTTTACAATATAACACTGAAAGTTAGGATGGTTGAAGCCCTGTTCTGCATAGTTGAAAGTTAGAACAGACTTTTACTACTTTTTAATTGAGAAGAATCAAAATGGTAGGATTAACAAACAGTGACATCTGAAATCTTGGTAAGAATGCCAAACAATGGCTAGGGAGCAGTCCAATTCAAAATGATTTGCGACTTATCTCAAAATTGTTGGTGAAATGCAATTACAGCCTTTCACTTTGATTAAGCAAAAATGAGGACCAGTTCACTGTGAAAAATGCACTTCGTGACTCATGATAGCTGATGAAGTGTCATCTTCTTCACTTTCAACATGGGAAACTTAGAGGCAGTTGGATTAGTCATGATCAAGAGACAGACAGACAGACAGCCAGACAGGTTTTTATTTCAGCCATTTGGGATACATCATACATTAGACTATTTCATGTGACAAATAATTGGCTAGGCGATGCTTGAGATGTCCTATTTAGAACGCTTTTCCACGCACCACCTATAAACTTTTTATGGTTCAGGTCTTACATCAATCATGAATGGACTGCCATAGACGCCTGTAGCATGGGAATGCGTACAGATTCTGGGCACCAAAGGGTGGATAATAAAGTGTCTTGTAATATTCAATATTAAACACCATTTCAAAGAGGACCATCCTAGGTTCGAACTAGAGAAGTTTCAGAGCTTAATACCTCCTATGTGTTGAGATACGTATCTGGGCCATTCTCAAATTTCGGGACAACGGGTACAGGAAAATTGTCCTGTAACGGAGGGGACAATGTGGTAACGGAGGGGAATTTTGATGTAAAAAACCAACTTTAGGAACAGCAACAATAGGAAAAATGATAAAAGATTGATTTAACTATTATTTTCAAAAGTACTTCATCTCGTATCAGTATATTTTTTGGTCCAAATGTCGATTTCTTGCTCATGATCTGGTAACGGAGTGGACGGTAACGGAGGGGAACAATTTTTTTGCTTTTCGCTCATTACTGCTTTTTATTTTGGAGATTGGACAAAATAATTGCAGAATATTAAAACCTGCCACCCTCAGCAACATATACATGAAATCGCTCTGTAAAATTATCATTGGTAAGCTTGGAAATGAAGGAAACGGAGGGGACATTTTAGTGGGACCAAAAACATTTTATATGAACATTATGTCATAATTTATTGAATACATGTTTTATGAAGTCGGCAAGGCAGTGGTACTATGGCGCACATGCGTCTGATGATATTCAGTAAAAATAGCTCATAAAAAACAATAACGAACAGAGCCATGGCAAGTAATGGAGGGGACAAAAAAATTGACATAAATTAGTGACACGACTTTTTTATCAATTTAATCAATGAAATTATACCAAAAAAAAATTGAATATGAACTAAATATAAATTCAAGTCTATATTCCCATGAATCGTGCAAAGAAACTTTGAAAATAATGGTATATTAGGAGGAAAATGAACACTTGATTTTGTCATGTCAGGTCCAGTGACAGGGAAAAACCATTGATTTTTGCACGGATTTCTGGACGTAATGCATTAAAAAAAGTCTAATGAATGACTTTTTGCTCCAAATGCAGTGGTTCTAAGTAGAAATATGAATAACAGATGCAGAATGACGCTTCAGATACTCATCGCATTCATATTAATGTCAGGGAGCTAGAGTGACGCAAATTGTCCCGAAATTTGAGAATGACCCATCTACTCCCACTGTGAAGCAGTACAAAAACATGGCGTTGTCTACAATTTATCTCACTCAAGACATAGGCTTTACCTCAGGCCTGCAGTAGAAAAATGCTTTTATTACCAGTGATTGGTCTTGTGGCTATGTCTACGTCCCCAAAACTAATAATTCTCCAAAGCATCTTTCGATATCTGGTCAAATATGTGAGGCCCAAAAATGGGACGTACGCCAAAACGTGACGTACTGTGGCTGAGACATTGAGAGAGCCATGTGATAACTTTAGCTTATGCTTGAACTGTGCAAGGCAATTCCCTATTGTGGCTATCAAACAACAGTATACTCTACATTATGACATGACTCGGGACTGGTTCTAACCATTCGATTTTTTAGAGGCCAGGACGTACGCAAAAACGTGACATATTTTTCCAAATATCATATGACCAGGTAGTACAACTGCTAACATACCATAAACAGCTCCCTTGAATCATTGGTATTTCTCTGCTGTTGCAAGTTTTGTGAGGAGCAAAAATGTAACGTACTCTGTAACACAGCACTATGATCCACCGCTGGAAGTCAGGTTCATCATACTGCACACATATTTTAATCTTGTAATATGTCATTATTTTATGAGGAAAAAAACCTTAATGAAACAGGTTTGTGGGTGTGGTTCACAACCATAATTACCGTATTCTGTAACATTTGGCAGCAGTCACGAAAAGCTATGGTGATGGGGTGGTCTCCAAAGCGGATATGTGAACTGATGATATAGTTCTGCTATAATCCATATGAGTATGTCAAAACAACATTTAAACAGTCCAACAAACAACTTTTTTTTATTTGGTAACATATATATCATAGTTGATTATTAAAACATAAAAAAAAAGGATTCAATGAAAGGATAAACATAGAGATGTTTTGGCACCAAATATACACAGCTTCTTTATCATTGCTTTTCCTCGTAGACTGGCATGTATTTATATTATGTTTTATTGTGAGTGATTCCAAGTAGCTGGTACTGCTTGGAAATATTTTCCGGTATGTACAGGTCCTGGATTTTTAAGATATTAAGTTTTTTAAAGAGGGGGTCAGTGTGGGCATTGTATTTGCTTCTTGTTATTATTTGAAGTGCCTTTTTTTGAAGGGTAGAAAGTTTGTTACCTTTGTGACCCCAACATAATATACCATAGTCAATGTATGAATTTATGAGCGAGAAATACAAAATTTTGTTTTGGGGAATAACATTTTTTCAATTTTGACAGGATGACAGTTGCTTTAGACATTTTTTTGCTGATTTTATTAATATGTGCTTTCAATTTTAGTAGAGTGTCAAGAACTGTTACATGTTCTACTTTCTGCGATTTAATTTCAATGTTTAAACTTTGTCTTTGACACATTTAATGACAGTTTGTTCAAGTCTGACTTTCCTCAGTTCGTTGTTGATTTGGCCGATATTGAATTGATTATTATTGTTATTTAGAGAGACAAACACGGTAGTATCATCTGCATAGCTTATGGTTTTAAAAAGTTTGGTGGAATTGCAGAGGTCATTGATTTAGATAATGAATAAGAGTGGTCCAAGGATTGAACCCTGTGGCACCCCTGTTTCAGTCGTTAGTTCTGTTGATCGACTTTCATTTAGTTCTACATTTTGTTTTCTGTCACTGAGGTAGTCTTCCATTAATTTGTAAGAGTTATCTTTAAAGCCATAGTGAGATAATTTCGATAGAAGGATTTTATGATATATGGTATCAAACGCTTTTGACAAGTCACTGAATATGTTTAACGGAGTTTTACCTTTATCCATATCAAGTAGTATTAAGTCAATTAATTCTAATGCTGCTAGCTGTGTTGAATGCCCCTCTCGGAAACCATATTGACTTGTATAATATAGGCCATTTACTTTTATGCATTTGTTAAGGAGGGTCGCATCATCTTTTTTGTAGACCGGCACAATTTTTGCTATTTTCAAGAGATCAGGAAAGATGCCAGTTGTTATAGTCTGGTTGATGAATAAAGTCAGGAGGCCACAGAGTTAATCTTTTAGGAACTTTAAGCAAACTGTTGAAATGTTATCTTTTCCATGACTTGTTTTCAGTTTTAACGGTTTAATTATGTCTTGTACATCCTTTTGAGAGATGGTTTGGAATTTAAATACATTATTTATTGGATTGATAAGATATTGTTCAAATGACCTATTAGCTGGAACTGTGATCTGAGAAGCAAGTGAAGGGCCTAATTGTACAGAGAAGGCCATTTGACTTGTCATAACTGACTTTGGATTGAAAATCAGATTCATAATCCTTTCGTTTGGCTGTCACCAACAAGAGGGATAAGTCTCCTTGAATCAAATTAACATTGAAAGTATTGGGTATGATCAAGACAAATCATATGATGACACACGAAGTGCCATTTTCACAGTGCAACAGTACACTCTTTTGCAGTGCCTAAGTGAAAGGCTGTAAGACACTGTAAAATTAAATAAATGCCTGTATCAAGGAAGATCCATAGCTCATGAAAGAACAAAAATAAAAACATATATTTTAGCAGATTCATAGCAACATAAAAATGTAGAACAGGCACTCAGAGAGCACATAGCTTCGCTGACCATTTAAAATTGAACTTTGACTACTGCAAGATGCCACACATAAGCAGTTAATTAAGACTAGGGCCTAAATGTTGTCGACTTGTCGTAGAACTTGCATCAGCATGCTTCCGATTTGCTACAATTTCACGCTAATTTTGCCAATTCTGGTCGGATTTTCATCAAATAAACGTTGAAATGCTGCTGATTTAGTGCTGTAGCACCTTCTTTGGATTTTTAATGGCCGTTTTTGCAGAGAGAATGCAGAAATATATACCCTCTTGGCTGCTAGTGCTACATGAAAAAATGATAGTGCATGCAGCGCCGCGCAGCAGAGGCCTTTTTCAGATTTCTTTAACTTTAGGCGCAAAAAAGCTCCAACAGTCACTAAAATTTATCAGGCATTGTGTAGTACAAATGAACAAATCATGCAAAAGGAAATTTAAATCCATCCAGTAGTTTTTGCAGGAGGAAACTCACATACCCACAAACTCACATGCTGAAGTGCCATGGACCACAACAGTTTCTTAGCCAAGGTAATAATAAATTCAATTGCATGCAGCAAAGATATTTGTCAGCAAAAAAATAGAGACTTTTAACTGAAGCTGTTACACTCGTTCAATGGCAATTATTAGACTGGTGTAAAAAGGTTGGTGAAATTGGGCATTTTTGTATAAGTTTGAGGATACTGTGACTAACCAGATGTCACACTACAAGGCATGTTTCATAACCAAACCTTTATACCTTTTACACTTCCAATAAATGATTAGGGCCCAAGTATACAATCTTCAGTGCCACAACAGTTAAAAGCACTGATTCGCCTAATTGCCTTCAGATTGCCGCATGCTATAAACAAAATGTTTGAGACAGTTTGTGAACATAGTTAGATGTCTTGCCATAAGTGATTTTCTATTAGGCAGTTATAATCTCATGACATTCTTAGAAAATATGATGTCCTGAGGCTCTTTGCAACTCCATTTTTGCATGAACCAGTCATTTTGACTTTTTCTGTTATACAATACTTCGTTTACAGTTATTGGTCTGGTTATAACAAAGTTATACAAAATCATCTAATGAAAAGTAATATGCAGTATGCACACTTGCTCATAAGCGTGAAAAAAAATCACAATCCCCATAGATATTTGTAACTTTGGCAGCTTCCAATGGAACATATGATGGTCTACCTATTTCATTGAGTGTCCTAAACTTTGGCCCCCCAAACTTTTGGAAGCTTAATAATTCTTAATTTGCTTTCCACACATATAAGATGTATGCACTTATCTGATGAAATTACCCAAGTCGCAATTTTCTTTTTGGCGTAGCATTATGTCCTTTTCACACAATAACTGGGTCCTGTTCTGAAATCTTCCTTGTAACTTTCAATAAGGCAAAATTGAATTATGCTGTTTAGTAAAATATTTTGGTGTGTGACAATTTTAAAATTGTGAAGTTTCAAATTATTTTGCTTAAATAATTAGCATTCTATTTCTTGTCAGCTATTCATGTCAAAACACATAACTTATATGCTGGCTATGTCAAGCAATATGAATTTATTGTCTCAATTGGAATGATATTGCATTTGCATACGTTTTTTCTAGTTCATGCTTAGCACTCAAGATGGACTGGTCATTTAAAACATACTGACACCAAGGATCATCCACTTTCACACTGTAACTTCCAGGTAGAGCAATAGCAGGTTTAATTATAGAAATTCAGGGTGTTTCTTTATAAGCAAGTGTGTATAACTTTACACAATTGAACATACACTGCTGGCCAAAGGTTTGGAAACACAAATTATGCATGTGACTTTTGTGATTTTTAATGAACTAACAAAGTAATAAAAAACCGCGAAAAGGTTGATAAAAACTAAGATAAATTCTACAAGGTCTACATTATGTGACATGGATAATTTTCCAGTCGCTTAACAAAGTTAAGACCCATATTAGTTCAATGGGTAGATACTGCTAACTTAAAAGACAACCAATCGATTGAGGATTATCTATATACAATGAAAATTCCTGAATTGCTTGCACAAAAGCAGCTGTGTATAATAACCATGCTCTATAGAGTGAGTAAAGCTAGGCTCTTACATATTCCAGTTACATTGCTCCACATATTTTTTATCACCTTGAGCCAACCAGTCATAATTCCGACGTATAAATCAACAGTACTTTTTTAAGATTTGATTTGTACAGGAAAATTATCTTGAAATTACATATTCATAGTTTAGGCTGACTTTGAATTTGGACTATACTTTCAGTTTTTGTGTTTGACACTCATGTGATACAGGCCTTTTTTGATATACGGACACACCTGAATTTTTTATTTGAAAAAATATCCTTGACGTGTGATAGTCCTGTGATAGAGCATTTCTGACTAAATTTTTTGTGTTTGAGACTCGTGTGATAGAGGTCTTTTTTGATAACTGATCGTACCTGAATTTTTGTTTTGGACTTGAGGATTTTTCAAAAAATATTCTTGAAGTGTGATAGTCATGTGATAGAGCATTTCTGTATAAATTTTTGGTGTTGAGATTCGTGTGATAGAGGTCTTTTTTCTAAACTGGACACACCTCATTTTTTGCTTTGGATATAGTAAAAGTTTGCAGAAAATAATCCTGACGTGTGATAGTCGTGTGATAGAGGGTTTTTAGCTTTTAAAGAGACGTGTGATAGTCGTGTGATAGTGCATTTCTGACTAAATTTTTAGTGTTTGAGATTCGTGTGATAGAGGCCTTTTTTGATAAATGGACACACCTGAATTTTTGTGAAGGACTTGTAAAATTGTTCAAAAAATATCCTTGACGTGTGATAGTCGTGTGATACAGCATTTCAGACTAAATTTTTTGTGTTTCAGACGTGTGTGATAGAGGCCTTTTTTGATAACTAGACACACCTGAATTTTTGTTTTGCACTTGCAACTTTTTTCAAAAAATGTCCTTGACGTGTGATAGTCGTGTGATAGAGCATTTCTGTCTAAATATTTTGTGTCTGAGATTTGTGTGATAGAGGCCTTTTTTCTAAACTGGACACACCTGATTTTTTGTTTTGGACTTGAGGATTTTCCAAAAACTATTCTTGATGTGTGATAGTCGTGTGATAGAGCATTTCTGTATAAATTTTTGGTGTTGAGATTCGTGTGATAGAGGTCTTTTTTCTAAACTGGACACACCTCATTTTTTGCTTTGGATATAGTAAAAGTTTGCAGAAAATAATCCTGACGTGTGATAGTCGTGTGATAGAGGGTTTTTAGCTTTTAAAGAGACGTGTGATAGTCGTGTGATAGTGCATTTCTGACTAAATTTTTAGTGTTTGAGATTCGTGTGATAGAGGCCTTTTTTGATAAATGGACACACCTGAATTTTTGTGAAGGACTTGTAAAATTGTTCAAAAAATATCCTTGACGTGTGATAGTCGTGTGATACAGCATTTCAGACTAAATTTTTTGTGTTTCAGACGTGTGTGATAGAGGCCTTTTTTGATAACTAGACACACCTGAATTTTTGTTTTGCACTTGCAACTTTTTTCAAAAAATGTCCTTGACGTGTGATAGTCGTGTGATAGAGCATTTCTGTCTAAATATTTTGTGTCTGAGATTTGTGTGATAGAGGCCTTTTTTCTAAACTGGACACACCTGATTTTTTGTTTTGGACTTG
Organism: Platynereis dumerilii; assembly: GCA_026936325.1. Classification (NCBI taxonomy): domain Eukaryota; kingdom Metazoa; phylum Annelida; class Polychaeta; order Phyllodocida; family Nereididae; genus Platynereis; species Platynereis dumerilii. The sequence continues at coordinate 33,846,835 of JAPTHN010000005.1, forward strand.
AGGATTTTCCAAAAACTATTCTTGATGTGTGATAGTCGTGTGATAGAGCATTTCTGTATAAATTTTTGGTGTTGAGATTCGTGTGATAGAGGTCTTTTTTCTAAACTGGACACACCTCATTTTTTGCTTTGGATATAGTAAAAGTTTGCAGAAAATAATCCTGACGTGTGATAGTCGTGTGATAGAGGGTTTTTAGCTTTTAAAGAGACGTGTGATAGTCGTGTGATAGTGCATTTCTGACTAAATTTTTAGTGTTTGAGATTCGTGTGATAGAGGCCTTTTTTGATAAATGGACACACCTGAATTTTTGTGAAGGACTTGTAAAATTGTTCAAAAAATATCCTTGACGTGTGATAGTCGTGTGATACAGCATTTCAGACTAAATTTTTTGTGTTTCAGACGTGTGTGATAGAGGCCTTTTTTGATAACTAGACACACCTGAATTTTTGTTTTGCACTTGCAACTTTTTTCAAAAAATGTCCTTGACGTGTGATAGTCGTGTGATAGAGCATTTCTGTCTAAATATTTTGTGTCTGAGATTTGTGTGATAGAGGCCTTTTTTCTAAACTGGACACACCTGATTTTTTGTTTTGGACTTGAGGATTTTCCAAAAACTATTCTTGATGTGTGATAGTCGTGTGATAGAGCATTTCTGTATAAATTTTTGGTGTTGAGATTCGTGTGATAGAGGTCTTTTTTCTAAACTGGACACACCTCATTTTTTGCTTTGGATATAGTAAAAGTTTGCAGAAAATAATCCTGACGTGTGATAGTCGTGTGATACAGGGTTTTTAGCTTTTAAAGAGACGTGTGATAGTCGTGTGATAGTGCATTTCGGACTAAATTTTTAGTGTTTGAGATTCGTGTGATAGAGGCCTTTTTTGATAAATGGACACACCTGAATTTTTGTGAAGGACTTGTAAAATTGTTCAAAAAATATCCTTGACGTGTGATAGTCGTGTGATACAGCATTTCAGACTAAATTTTTTGTGTTTCAGACGTGTGTGATAGAGGCCTTTTTTGATAACTAGACACACCTGAATTTTTGTTTTGCACTTGCAACTTTTTTCAAAAAATGTCCTTGACGTGTGATAGTCGTGTGATAGAGCATTTCTGTCTAAATATTTTGTGTCTGAGATTTGTGTGATAGAGGCCTTTTTTCTAAACTGGACACACCTGATTTTTTGTTTTGGACTTGAGGATTTTCCAAAAACTATTCTTGATGTGTGATAGTCGTGTGATAGAGCATTTCTGTAAAAATTTTTGGTGTTGAGATTCGTGTGATAGAGGTCTTTTTTCTAAACTGGACACACCTCATTTTTTGCTTTGGATATAGTAAAAGTTTGCAGAAAATAATCCTGACGTGTGATAGTCGTGTGATAGAGGGTTTTTAGCTTTTAAAGAGACGTGTGATAGTCGTGTGATAGTGCATTTCTGACTAAATTTTTAGTGTTTGAGATTCGTGTGATAGAGGCCTTTTTTGATAAATGGACACACCTGAATTTTTGTGAAGGACTTGTAAAATTGTTCAAAAAATATCCTTGACGTGTGATAGTCGTGTGATACAGCATTTCAGACTAAATTTTTTGTGTTTCAGACGTGTGTGATAGAGGCCTTTTTTGATAACTAGACACACCTGAATTTTTGTTTTGCACTTGCAACTTTTTTCAAAAAATGTCCTTGACGTGTGATAGTCGTGTGATAGAGCATTTCTGTCTAAATATTTTGTGTCTGAGATTTGTGTGATAGAGGCCTTTTTTCTAAACTGGACACACCTGATTTTTTGTTTTGGACTTGAGGATTTTCCAAAAACTATTCTTGATGTGTGATAGTCGTGTGATAGAGCATTTCTGTATAAATTTTTGGTGTTGAGATTCGTGTGATAGAGGTCTTTTTTCTAAACTGGACACACCTCATTTTTTGCTTTGGATATAGTAAAAGTTTGCAGAAAATAATCCTGACGTGTGATAGTCGTGTGATAGAGGGTTTTTAGCTTTTAAAGAGACGTGTGATAGTCGTGTGATAGTGCATTTCTGACTAAATTTTTAGTGTTTGAGATTCGTGTGATAGAGGCCTTTTTTGATAAATGGACACACCTGAATTTTTGTGAAGGACTTGTAAAATTGTTCAAAAAATATCCTTGACGTGTGATAGTCGTGTGATACAGCATTTCAGACTAAATTTTTTGTGTTTCAGACGTGTGTGATAGAGACCTTTTTTGATAACTAGACACACCTGAATTTTTGTTTTGCACTTGCAACTTTTTTCAAAAAATGTCCTTGACGTGTGATAGTCGTGTGATAGAGCATTTCTGTCTAAATATTTTGTGTCTGAGATTTGTGTGATAGAGGCCTTTTTTCTAAACTGGACACACCTGATTTTTTGTTTTGGACTTGAGGATTTTCCAAAAACTATTCTTGATGTGTGATAGTCGTGTGATAGAGCATTTCTGTATAAATTTTTGGTGTTGAGATTCGTGTGATAGAGGTCTTTTTTCTAAACTGGACACACCTCATTTTTTGCTTTGGATATAGTAAAAGTTTGCAGAAAATAATCCTGACGTGTGATAGTCGTGTGATAGAGGGTTTTTAGCTTTTAAAGAGACGTGTGATAGTCGTGTGATAGAGCATTTCTGACTAAATTTTTAGTGTTTGAGATTCGTGTGATAGAGGCCTTTTTTGATAAATGGACACACCTGAATTTTTGTGAAGGACTTGTAAAATTGTTCAAAAAATATCCTTGACGTGTGATAGTCGTGTGATACAGCATTTCAGACTAAATTTTTTGTGTTTCAGACGTGTGTGATAGAGGCCTTTTTTGATAACTAGACACACCTGAATTTTTGTTTTGCACTTGCAACTTTTTTCAAAAAATGTCCTTGACGTGTGATAGTCGTGTGATAGAGCATTTCTGTCTAAATATTTTGTGTCTGAGATTTGTGTGATAGAGGTCTTTTTTCTAAACAGGACACACCTGATTTTTTGTTTTGGACTTTGCATAAAATATTCTTGACGTGTGATAGACGTGTGATACATGGTTTTTGGCTTTTAAAAAGTGATAGTCGTGTGATAGAGCATTTCAGACTAATTTTTTAGTTTTTAAGACTCGTGTGATAGAGGTCTTTTTTGATAACTGGACACACCTGAATTTTTGTTTTGGACTTTTTCAAAAAATATTCTTGACGTGTGATAGTCGTGTGATAGAGCATTTCTGACTAAAATTTTTATGTTTGAGACTCGTGTGATAGAGGTCTTTTTTGATAACTGGACATACCTGAAGTTTTGTTTTGGACTTGCAACTTTTTAAAAAAAATATCCTTGACGTGTGATAGTCGTGTGATAGAGAATTTGGGACTATTTTTTTAATGTTTGAGATTCGTGTGAAAGACGCCTTTTTTGTTAACTGGACACACTTGAATTTGCCCTTTAAAAAGACGTGTGATAGTCGTGTGATAGAGCATATCTGTCTAAATTTTTTGTGTCTGAGATTTGTGTGATAGAGGCCTTTTTTCTAAACTGGACACACCTGATTTTTTGTTTTGGACTTTGCATAAAATATTCTTGACGTGTGATAGTCGTGTGATAGAGGGTTTTAAGCTTTTAAAAAGATGTGTGATAGTCGTGTGATAGAGCATTTCGGACTAAATTTTTAGTGTTTGAGATTCGTGTGATAGACGCCTTTTTTGTTAACTGGACACATAGTGTATGGCCTTGTGTAGGATATTTATCCCTTTCCTAACTTTAGGGTACATTTTTGGAACCAATGTTTTTTTTATTCTATGATGTCCATAGAACAAAACCTGAGTTGGTTCCATTTTTTTCTATGGCTCCTAAGGCGGCCATCTTGAAATCCAAGATGGCCGCCACTGAAACGCTCTTCTTGGCAATGGCTAGACAATGGATTGACATAGGGATACAAATGATGGGTCAAAATTGTGTAGTTTGAGCTGGAGAATTTAATGGTACCATGTTTTTTAATCCTAAGTGAAAAGAAAAATAAATTAATTTATATTGTTGGTATTTTCTTGCATGTATGAGGAACGTTTCAAAAGTTCTGACCACTCGTTCTGATGGACATTTCTATTAGAAGTAGCTGAATGAAATTTTCACAGAATTAATTTCAGGTATTTTACTGAGTACTCTGAACAAATCTAACTTGTTGACAGTGTTTAAATAACTTTTCTGTTGCCATGGAAATATAAGGTCAGGTAACCCCAATCTAGTTCCGGTCTGTGATTCAACAGACTAGCAGGGAGTACTGCTTTCTGGACGCTGATTGGTCGAGAAGACAATCAAAGTGACGTCACCGATTATGAAAAGTTTTGTGACATCACTCAGTAGGTGCCTAAGGCCATAATATGCCGTGGAAACCAGATTGGGTAACCCAGGAAAACGCAATTTTCAGGCAAAACGAGCATTCTCGATGTGTAAATAATTGTATAATTTACATTATATGTGCAATTGATTATGACCAAAAAATTTTTTTTTGACAGTCTGACACTATTTAAAAGTGTTCTCCATTACAGTTGGGGCCACTGTGAATTAGTTTAGCCCCTTAGCTGAAGCAATTACCCACTCCTCAAAACTGAGCTGTTCCCAAATTGTAGAAAAAACAGTGTACTTAACCCACATCATGATGAGTATCATTTCTTTCATTTCTGAACTGGAATATATGTAGTGTAGTGTTAGCAAAAGCCATGGAAGGCCAAAGCTGTCAACAAAGGCAAATGGAGTTGGGGTTAGACCAAAGCTGTTAATTAAGGCAGATGAAGTTGGGTTTGGATCCCAAGGTCCTTGAGAATGCTTGGTGGCTGTGAATTGTTTCAGCCAGAGCATGGGGGAAACTCTAGCACTGTGGGGCAACTGACAAAGTGGCATTGGCACTGAAAATGTGGCATTGGCACTTGTGTCAGCTGATCAGTTTAAAATATGGCAAAAAGTTTGGAATGTAATGGAGACTAGAAGCCTATTACTAACCCTTTTTCTTGTATCAAAAGAAGATATTTGTGCTTTCATTATGTAATATGATTATGTTCAATAGGCTACTGATATAACACATAACTGCATTATGCAAAATTAATATCTATGATGTAGTGGTTCAATGGTCCAGGTAGTCTCATAGGAATGATCAGACATGACATCCTTCCTGTTGTACACAGTACTACACACCAGTACCGTAATGGAAATATGAAAATATGACAATATACCAAGTATATTATATATACATGAACTAATATATTGCAATGTCTCAGAGAAAGTCCGGTGCCTCACCACAACTCACACGCAAGCTCATGTTTCAACTTGGCCACAATATCTTGAAATTCAATCGTAGGAACTGGACTATGTTAATATGATTGGCCTAAAGTACCTAAAAAGATTATGTAAGGGAGAGCGGGGCACCATGAGCCGCTTTTCCGAAATTAAGCTCCTGAGCCTAAAGTTTCAATGGTAAATGGCTGGTTGCTTTATATAATCATATAGCAAGACCTCTCGGCTACAATATTATTCATGCAGTGTTGTTACATTATATTCTTAATTCTTAAATCGTCAAAACTTTGTCTTTAAAAAATGTAGTCTAGCGGCTCATCGTGCCCCGACCCTGGGGCACCATGAGCCATGGCATGGGGGGCTGTTTACATACATGCATTATCCTTCTCATTCAACTGTAAAGAACTGATACCTCATAAACCAGATGTTTTACTTGAAATTTTCCCTTGGCATACACCACAATATGGATCAGATGGATTTTACATATTTTCTAGGAAAAATGTGTCCTAAACAGCTGCTGATGTCTTGCACTGTAGTTCTGGACTTACAATAGTAGAGTTGTTGTTACAATTCAGCTTTAATTGTATATTAAAACTTTATAGAAAATGGCTCATGGTGCCCTATCTCCATGTGGCTCATGGTGCCCCATTTGTAAATTTCATTTATTAGTGCATATCACCATTTTCCAGTTTATCATAGTATCAATGTTATGACATCATCCTAGCACATGCCTTACCTTCTCTAAGAAGACTAAGTTATATGATGATGCCGGAAATAGTTGAAGTACCGGAAGTAAAAGTTCCACCGCCCAATATGTTTACTTTTTACTCAAATTCACTGGTCAAAAGTATTTTTTCAATTCTTGGTCCTACATTGAAAAGAAAGATTATGATTGCTACCCTAGCCAGTAGTACACTAATAAAGGAATATATGGTGTTCCTATCGAGCAGTTCTATTTCGCCGTTTTTTTGTAGGGGTCATGGTTCATGGTGCCCCGTGGCTCATGGTGCCCTGCTCTCCCCTACATGTAGCTGTGGATCGACCAGTGCATATGAAAATGGTTATGCAAGCAAACACATTTGTCTTTCACAGGCTTATGTGTTTGAGGCAGCAGAAAATTTTGAGGACACCTAAATGCCCATTCACTGCGTGCTTTGTAATGGAAGAATCAGATTCTGACGGAGAAAATGGTGCCAAGACGTCAATGCACAGATGAAGTGTATCTGATCTGTGTGTCAATGCTCAACAAAAACCTTAAAGTGATGCTGAAACTAACATGTATTTACAAAGAACTTGCAGGAATTGAAGACAGAAGCTGTAATAATCTGCAGCTCGGCTTCACATGTGACAAAACATCTGACTTGACAAGCTAAGTCATCAACAAATGATTTTCTGAATCCAAAACAAGATCTCTTCTCTGCAAGACCAGTGGATATCACCTGTGGGAAAGAATCATCTGACTTGAAGTGAGTCATTTGATGCATCTTATTTCTTTGCAAACTGGGAGTCAACTTGACTCTGTCAAGTAAGTAATTTGTCCTCAATTATGTAGAAGGTCTACATCTATTTGCGACTGTGAGGGAACAGGCTACAATATTTCATTGGACATTCTGTATTTCATGCCTATACAGCATGCATACATGTATTGTACATCTAGCCCAGTCTGTTGAGTTCTGCTCAGCATGGACCTGATAGACAGCTGTCCTAGTGGCCAAAATGCCATTTGATTCCAAAATTCAACTTGAATTTTGTCAGTCTGCAGTCTCATCACATTCACCTGCCTGTAGTGGACTGGTTTTCAGTTGGGCGATTGCATTTTTCTAGACCTCTAAGGACTGCTCTCTTTTACACAATTGCTGCATCCTTTAAAGTCACTCTCTACCCATAGTTACGTTAAAAAGGAAAAATCCAAATTCAGAACAATTGATGACACCTAGAAGACAAGACCTAGATGAGTTGGAACAATTCTGTTACAAGTTCAAGCACTATACATGTCTGTGACAGACTCAGCTGGTTCTGAATGGGGACTAAGATCTCAGAATAAAATGACATAAATATCCATATATAACAGTGACTAAATTCCTGGCCAGTTTATCTGGAAAAAAATTAGTATGTATGCAAGGTAAGTACATGCCAAGACTCTCATACAGATGATCTTCTCAAATAACCACTGAATTACAAGCTCCCATCTGATATGGTTATTCAGCACTTGTACATAATAAGAGCAGCCAACATCCGAGCAAAGATGCTGAATCAGATTCGTTTCGGCAAAAAGTAGTTTCGGACTTTCAGTACACCCCAAATGCTGATAGGGAGATTAACATAAGGGATATCCTGGAGGCTGGAGGTGATGAGAATGGCTCCACAGAGATCAAACTTTCTTCTGATACCCAACTGATCAACCCCACACATTCAATCATCCTGTCATCACCAGGGCTTCACCATTATTAAATGATCAACAAAGTGGTACCAGAAAACATTGAGTGAATTATCCTGATCATAGAGCAGTGTGGACTCCACATATATATTGAAGTTTTAATGATCTCCAGTAAGCTGAGCTAGGGTAACCTATGTTGAGAAGGAAACCGTCTCTCACACACCTCTAGGTAGTTGCCGGTTCGTACAGGAGACAATGGGCTGATAGTTCTCCATCCCTGCCGGGTATACGATACAAAAATCATAGGTGACATGCTCACGCCTTCAACAGCTAAAAACTCCTCCCCGAGCAATGCCACTCACCTAAACTGTCCACCTATCCTTATTGCTCTATCCTGTCCTTCTGATAACAGCAAATAACAGTGAAACAGCTCCCTTATTTACCTTTTCTGCCTCTGCTGTTGTTCCCCACCAGGGGCGCATGAATCTCCATCGTAGTTCACTGACTGCTCACGCCAGAGGCTGGCGCCACCCTCTCTCTTCCCGCCAAAACCATCCACACGCTCCAGTGTCAGCTGCTTCCCATGCCTGCACACTGGCTGACCCACTTCTACTCATATCTCCGTCATCTTACCCTCATTTTACAGCTCTTTCCAAGCCCTAAACGTATGTACATGTCTCAACTATTATCCAAGCTCCTACACGCTATCTCTCAAGTCTAATCTGCATAGCACAATCCAATCACCAATGCATTTTTCACTTTGGCCACGTTCATGTTCAAGCACAATCTTACGGCAGCGGACTCATTGCACACGACTGCTGTGTAGGATTTGGCTAGGTGCCAAAATATCACTAACTCTTTTTCATCACCAATACTTCCTGAAATCCATTCACATCTTTTCCCTGCTCACGTATATTCTCTACCTTTTCACTCAAATCACATGCTTTCAGATAAACTGCAGATTTTTATCATTTCCTCGTCAATATTTCCAGTGCCATCACTGGGAATCAACCTCTTCATTTTCACATATATATAGTGGGGGGTCAGGGGGGGAGGCTCCATTCCCCCTAAAAATGTCCCTCAATGGGTATATCTAGTTGTGGTATAATTCCAGCTCCTTCAGCTGGTGTATCACAGCAGCATCACAGTAGCGCGACTAATTCTAACCAATTTTGTGAAATACAGCAAAGTCATCAACAGCTGATAACAGTTCCCTAATTTCTCTGGAGCCTTTGGTTCTTTTACTCATTTGTAAAATATAGGTCTGCCAAAATTTATAGAGAAAGTTCAGTGAGATAATATTATTTAACTGGTTTTCAGTAGTGATCATGAGAATGATTTTAAAATGTTGAATGTTCATACATGAGTGTCTGCAAGGCACTCTTTGGTTTTTCTAAACAAATTGTACAAGGGTTTGCGGGTTTCAGTTCTTTCTCCTGCTTCATCAGTCCCATCGAGGACTACAAACCAAATTTATTATAAAGTATATGAAGCATTGTTGCTCTAAAACCATCTGGCCTGGTACAAAGCATAATCAAGCAATAAAAATGATTCTGAACCAACTAATTTGAATAAAGTCTATACCCCAGCATGACGGTAATGACTCAGTACTAGATTAATGAAGGTTGATGTCATTAAAGCTGAATATTACCATCATTGTTAGACAATATTCTGAAAGCCAAACATTATTGACATAGTCAACCAACCTGTGTAAAAACAGCATTATTAAGAAACAACCCTTGAAAGCAACGAAGTTGAACCAAATGAAAATCTTAGACAAGAAGCAAAACAGTGCAGTCGAACAAAAGACAAAAGGAGCTTTTTAAAAAAATCAACTTCAGCTTCTGTTATTGTGTTATCAACATTCATAGACTTAGAATCAATCAATTATCCATAACAACCTGATGACACAGTGATTTTATAAGTCTGACAAAACACAGTCATTCAAGTCCGAATAGTTTCGCATCCTTGAATCTGTAGCACGATGTTTAGTGCCGACTTGTCAGAAAAATTACAAATTATGAAATAATATTCACTTTTTTGCTTTTTTCTTCACTAATGAGTGAAATAAATGGTACCTTTGCATTTGTCAGCTCAAACTACACAATTTAGATCCCTCATTTGTATCTTTATGTCAAACAGATCTTGAGTTATGGCCAAAATAGTGTTTCAGTGGCGGCCATTTTGGATTTCAAGATGGCCGCCTTAGGAGCCATAGAAAAAAATGGAACCAACTCAGGTTTTGTTCTGTGGATGTCATAGATTAAAAAAAACATTGGTTCCAAAAATGTACCCTAAATTTAGGAAACATTACAAATGGCCCTATACTAACACTTGAATTTGCCCTTTAAAAAGACGTGTGATAGTCGTGTGATAGAGCATTTCTGACTAATTTTTTTGTTTTTAAGACTCGTGTGATAGAGGTCTTTTTTGATAACTGGACACACCTGAATTTTTGTTTTGGACTTTTTCAAAAAATATTCTTGACGTGTGATAGTCGTGTGATAGAGCATTTCTGACTAAATTTTTTAGTGTTTGAGATTCGTGTGATAGAGGCCTTTTTTGATAAATGGACACACCTGAATTTTTGTGAAGGACTTGTAAAATTGTTCAAAAAATATCCTTGACGTGTGATAGTCGTGTGATACAGCATTTCTGACTAAATTTTTTGTGTTTCAGACGTGTGTGATAGAGGCCTTTTTTGATAACTAGACACACTTAAATTTCTGTTTTGCACTTGCAACTTTTTTCAAAAAATGTCCTTGACGTGTGATAGACGTGTGATAGAGCATTTCTGTCTAAATATTTTGTGTCTGAGATTTGTGTGATAGAGGCCTTTTTTCTAAACTGGACACACCTGATTTTTTGTTTTGGACTTTGCATAAAATATTCTTGACGTGTGATAGTCGTGTGATACAGGGTTTTTGGCTTTTAAAAAGACGTGTGACAGTCGTGTGATAGTGAATTTCCGACTTAATTTTTTGTGTTTCAGATGTGTGTGATAGAGGCCTTTTTTGATAACTGGACACACCTGAATTTTTGTTTTGCACTTTTAACATTTTGCAGAAAATAATCCTGACGTGTGATACTCGTGTGATAGAGGGTTTTTGGCCGATAAAAAGACGTGTGATAGTCGTGTGATAGAGCAATTCTGTCATAAATCTTTTTTGTTCGAGATTCGTGTGATAGAGGCCTTTTTTCTAAACTGGACCCAGCTTATTTTTTGTTTTGTGATAGAGGCCTATTTTGATAACTGGACACACTTGAATTTGGATTTTAAAAAGACGTGTGATAGTCGTGTGATAGAGCATTTCCAGCAAAAATTTTTTGATTGAGACTCGTGTGATAGAGGCCTTTTTTCGTAACTGGACACACCTTATTTTTTGTTTTGGACTTGTAAAATTTTGCAAAAAATATTCTTGACGTGTGATAGACGTGTGAAAGAGGGTTTTTGGTCGATAAAAAAGACGTGTGATAGTCGTGTGATAGAGCATTTCCAGCAAAAATTTCTTGATTGAGACTCGTGTGATAGAGGCCTATTTTGATAACTGGACACACTTGAATTTGGATTTTAAAAAGACGTGTGATAGTCGTGTGATAGAGCATTTCCAGCAAAAAATTTTTGATTGAGACTCGTGTGATAGAGGCCTATTTTGATAACTGGACACACTTGAATTTGGATTTTAAAAAGACGTGTGATAGTCGTGTGATAGAGCATTTCTGACTACATTTTTAGTGTTTGAGATTCGTGTGATAGAGGCCTTTTTTCGTAACTGGACACACCTTATTTTTTGTTTTGTATTTTAGAAAATGCAGAAAATAATCCTGACGTGTGATAGTCGTGTGATAGAGGGTTTTTGGCCGATAAAAAGACGTGTGATAGTCGTGTGATAGAGCATTTCTGACATAATTTTTTTTGTTTTAGATTTGTGTGATAGAGGCCTTTTTTCTAAACTGGACACACCTTATTTTTTGTTTTGGACTTGTAAAATTTTGCAAAAAATATTCTTGACGTGTGATAGTCGTGTGAAAGAGGGTTTTTGCTCGATAAAAAAGACGTGTGATAGTCGTGTGATAGAGCATTTCCAGCAAAAATTTTTTGATTGAGACTCGTGTGATAGAGGCCTATTTTGATAACTGGACACACTTGAATTTGGCTTTTAAAAAGACGTGTGATAGTCGTGTGATAGAGCATTTCTGACTAAATTTTTAGTGTTTGAGATTTGTGTGATAGAGGCCTTTTTTCTTAACTGGACACACCTGATTTTTTGTTTTGTACTTTTAACATTTTGCAGAAAATAATCCTGACGTGTGATAGTCGTGTGATAGAGGGTTTTTGGCCGATAAAAAGACGTGTGATAGTCGTGTGATAGAGCATTTCTGACATAATTTTTTTTGTTTTAGATTCGTGTGATAGAGGCCTTTTTTTCGTAACTGGACACAGCTGATTTTTAGTTTTGGATTAGTAAAATTTTGCAAAAAATAATCCTGACGTGTGATAGTCGTGTGAAAGAGGGTTTATGGTCTATAAAAAAGACGTGTGATACTCGTGTGATAGAGCATTTCCAGCAAAAATTTCTTGATTGAGACTCGTGTGATACAGGCCTATTTTGATTACTGGACACACTTGAATTTTGCTTTTAAAAAGACGTGTGATAGTCGTGTGATAGAGCATTTCTGTCATAATTCTTTTTTGTTTGAGATTCGTGTGATAGAGGCCTTTTTTCTAAACTGGACCCAGCTTATTTTTTGTTTTGGATTAGTAAAATTTTGCAAAAAATATTCTTGACGTGTGATAGACGTGTGAAAGAGGGTTTTTGGTCGATAAAAAAGACGTGTGATAGTCGTGTGATAGAGCATTTCCAGGAAAATTTTTTTGATTGAGACTCGTATGATGGAGGCCTATTTTGATAACTGGACACACTTGAATTTGGATTTTAAAAAGAAGTGTGATAGTCGTGTGATAGAGGCCTTTTTTCTAAACTGGACACACCTTATTTTTTGTTTTGGACTTTTAAAATTTTGCAGAAAATAATCCTGACGTGTGATAGTCGTGTGATAGAGGGTTTTTGGCCGATAAAAAGACGTGTGATAGTCGTGTGATAGAGCATATCTGACATAATTTTTTTTCTTTTAGATTCGTGTGATAGAGGCCTTTTTTCGTAACTGGACACACCTGATTTTTAGTTTTGGATTAGTAAAATTTTGCAAAAAATAATCCTGACGTGTGATAGTCGTGTGAAAGAGGGTTTTTGGTCTATAAAAAAGACGTGTGATAGTCGTGCGGTAGAGCATTTCCAGCGAAATTTCTTGATCGAGACTCGTGTGATAGAGGCCTATTTTGATAACTGGACACACTTGAATTTGGCTTTTAAAAAGACGTGTGATAGATGTGTGATAGAGCATTTCTGACATACTTTTTTTTGTTTGAGATTCGTGTGATAGAGGCCTTTTTTCTAAACTGGACACACCTGATTTTTTGTTTTGGACTTGTAAAATTTTGCAAAAAATATTCTTGACGTGTGATAGACGTGTGAAAGAGGGTTTTTGGTCGATAAAAAAGACGTGTGATAGTCGTGTGATCGAGCATTTCCAGCAAAAATTTCTTGATTGAGACTCGTGTGATAGAGGCCTATTTTGATAACTGGACACACTTGAATTTGGATTTTAAAATGACGTGTGATAGTCGTGTGATAGAGCATTTCTGTCATAATTCTTTTTTGATTGAGATTCGTGTGATAGAGGCCTTTTTTCTTAACTGGACACACCTGATTTTTTGTTTTTTACTTTTAACATTTTGCAGAAAATAATCCTGACGTGTGATAGTCGTGTGATAGAGGGTTTTTGGCCGATAAAAAGACGTGTGATAGTCGTGTGATAGAGCATTTCTGACATAATTTTTTTTGTTTGAGATTCGTGTGATAGAGGCCTTTTTTCTAAACTGGACACAGCTTATTTTTTGTTTTGGACTTTTAACATTTTGCAGAAAATATTCTTGACGTGTGATAGACGTGTGAAAGAGGGTTTTTGGTCGATAAAAAAGACGTGTGATAGTCGTGTGATAGAGCATTTCCAGCAAAAAATTTTGTGATTGAGACTCGTGTGAGAGATGCCTTTCTTGATAACGGGACACACTTGAATTTGCCTTTTAATAAGACGTGTGATAGTCGTGTGATAGAGCATTTCTGACTAAATTTTTAGTGTTTGAGATTCGTGTGATAGAGGCCTTTTTTCTAAACTGGACACACCTTATTTTTTGTTTTGGACTTGTAAAATTTTGCAAAAAATATTCTTGACGTGTGATAGTCGTGTGAAAGAGGGTTTTTGGTCGATAAAAAAGACGTGTGATAGTCGTGTGATAGAGCATTTCCAGCAAAAATTTTTTGATTGAGACTCGTGTGATAGAGGCCTTTTTTCGTAACTGGACACACCTGATTTTTAGTTTTGGACTTGTAAAATTTTGCAAAAAATATTCTTGACGTGTGATAGACGTGTGAAAGAGGGTTTTTGGTCGATAAAAAAGACGTGTGATAGTCGTGTGATAGAGCATTTCCAGCAAAAATTTTTTGATTGAGACTCGTGTGATAGAGGCCTATTTTGATAACTGGACACAATTGAATTTGTCTTTTAAAAAGACGTGTGATAGTCGTGTGATAGAGCATTTCTGTCATAATTCTTTTTGTTTGAGATTCGTGTGATAAAGGCCTTTTTTATAAACTGGACACAGCTTATTTTTTGTTTTGGCTTCTAAAATTTTGCAAAAAATATTCTTGACGTGTGATAGACGTGTGAAAGAGGGTTTTTGGTCGATAAAAAAGTCGTGTGATAGTCGTGTGATAGAGCATTTCCAGCAAAAAGTTCTTGATTGAGATTCGTGTGATAGAGGCCTTTTTTATAAACTGGACACAGCTTATTTTTTGTTTTGGCTTCTAAGATTTTGCAAAAAATATTAGTGACGTGTGATAGTCATGTGAAAGAGGGTTTTTGGCCGATAAAAAGACGTGTGATAGTCGTGTGATAGAGCATTTCCAGCAAAAAATTTTTGATTGAGACTTGTGTGATAGAGGCCTATTTTGATAACTGGACACACTTGAATCTGTCTTTTAAAAAGACGTGTGATAGTCGTGTGATAGAGCATTTCTGTCATAATTCTTTTTTGTTTCAGATTCGTGTGATAAAGGCCTTTTTATAAACTGGACACAGCTTATTTTTTGTTTTGGACTTGTAAAATTTTGCAAAAAATATTCTTGACGTGTGATAGACGTGTGAAAGAGGGTTTTTCGTCGATAAAAAAGTTGTGTGATAGTCGTGTGATAGAGCATTTCCAGCAAAAAGTTCTTGATTGAGACTCGTGTGATACAGGCCTATTTTGATAACTGGACACACTTGAATTTGGCTTTTAAAAAAACGTGTGATAGTCGTGTGATAGAGCATTTCTGACATAATTTTTTTTGTTTGAGATTCGTGTGATAGAGGCCTTTTTTCTAAACTGGACACACCTTATTTTTTGTTTTGGACTTGTAAAATTTTGCAAAAAATATTCTTGACGTGTGATAGACGTGTGAAAGAGGGTTTTTGGTCGATAAAAAAGTCGTGTGATAGTCGTGTGATAGTGCATTTCCAGCAAAAAGTTCTTGATTGAGATTCGTGTGATAGAGGCCTTTTTTATAAACTGGACACACCTGATTTTTTGTTTTGGACTTGCAAAATTTTGCAAAAAATATTCTTGACGTGTGATAGACGTGTGAAAGAGGGTTTTTGGTCGATAAAAAAGACGTGTGATAGTCGTGTGATAGAGCATTTCTAGCAAAGAATTTTTGATTGAGACTCGTGTGATAGAGGCCTATTTTCTAAACTGGACACAGCTTATTTTTTGTTTTGGCTTCTAAGATTTTGCAAAAAATATTATTGACGTGTGATAGTCGTGTGAAAGAGGGTTTTTGGTCGATAAAAAAGACGTGTGATAGTCGTGTGATAGAGCATTTCCAGCAAAAAATTTTTGATTGAGACTTGTGTGATAGAGTCCTATTTTGATAACTGGACACACATGAATTTGGCTTTTAAAAAGACGTGTGATAGTCGTGTGATACAGCATTTCTGACTAAATTTTTAGTGTTTGAGATTCGTGTGATAGAGGCCTTTTTTCTTAACTGGACACACCTGATTTTTTGTTTTGTACCTTTAACATTTTGCAGAAAATAATCCTGACGTGTGATAGTCGTGTGATAGAGGGTTTTTGGCCGATAAAAAGACGTGTGATAGTCGTGTGATAGAGCATTTCTGACATAATTTTTTTTGTTTGAGATTCGTGTGATAGAGGCCTTTTTTCTAAACTGGACACAGCTTATTTTTTGTTTTGGACTTGTAAAATTTTTCAAAAAATATTCTTGACGTGTGATAGACGTGTGAAAGAGGGTTTTTGGTCGATAAAAAAGACGTGTGATAGTCGTGTGATAGAGCATTTCCAGCAAAAATTTTTTGATTGAGACTCGTGTGATAGAGGCCTATTTTGATAACTGGACACACTTGAATTTGTCTTTTAAAAAGACGTGTGATAGTCGTGTGATAGAGCATTTCTGTCATAATTCTTTTTGTTTGAGATTCGTGTGATAAAGGCCTTTTTTATAAACTGGACACAGCTTATTTTTTGTTTTGGCTTCTAAAATTTTGCAAAAAATATTCTTGACGTGTGATAGACGTGTGAAAGAGGGTTTTTGGTCGATAAAAAAGTCGTGTGATAGTCGTGTGATAGAGCATTTCTAGCAAAAAGTTCTTGATTGAGATTCGTGTGATAGAGGCCTTTTTTATAAACTGGACACAGCTTATTTTTTGTTTTGGCTTCTAAGATTTTGCAAAAAATATTAGTGACGTGTGATAGTCGTGTGAAAGAGGGTTTTTGGCCGATAAAAAGACGTGTGATAGTCGTGTGATAGAGCATTTCTGACATAATTTTTTTTGTTTGAGATTCGTGTGATAGAGGCCTTTTTTCTAAACTGGACACAGCTTATTTTTTGTTTTGGACTTGTAAAATTTTTCAAAAAACATTCTTGACGTGTGATAGACGTGTGAAAGAGGGTTTTTGGTCGATAAAAAAGACGTGTGATAGTCGTGTGATAGAGCATTTCCAGCAAAAAGTTCTTGATTGAGACTCGTGTGATACAGGCCTATTTTGATAACTGGACACACTTGAATTTGGCTTTTAAAAAAACGTGTGATAGTCGTGTGATAGAGCATTTCTGACATAATTTTTTTTGTTTGAGATTCGTGTGATAGAGGCCTTTTTTCTAAACTGGACACAGCTTATTTTTTGTTTTGGCTTCTAAAATTTTGCAAAAAATATTCTTGACGTGTGATAGTCGTGTGAAAGAGGGTTTTTGGTCGATAAAAAAGACGTGTGATAGTCGTGTGATAGAGCATTTCCAGCAAAAAGTTCTTGATTGAGACTCGTGTGATACAGGCCTATTTTGATAACTGGACACACTTGAATTTGTCTTTTAAAAAGACGTGTGATAGTCGTGTGATAGAGCATTTCTGTCATAATTCTTTTTTGTTTGAGATTCGTGTGATAGAGGCATTTTTTCTAAACTGGACACAGCTTATTTTTTGATTTGGACTTGTAAAATTTTGCAAAAAATATTCTTGACGTGTGATATACGTGTGAAAGAGGGTTTTTGGTCGATAAAAAAGACGTGTGATAGTCGTGTGATAGAGCATTTCCAGCAAAAATTTATTGATTGAGACTAGTGTGATAGAGGCCTATTTTGATAACTGGACACACTTGAATCTGTCTTTTAAAAAGACGTGTGATAGAGCATTTCTGTCATAATTCTTTTTTGTTTCAGATTCGTGTGATAGAGGCCTTTTTTCTAAACTGGACACTGCTTATTTTTTGTTTTGGACTTGTAAAATTTTGCAAAAAATATTCTTGACGTGTGATAGACGTGTGAAAGAGGGTTTTTGGTCGATAAAAAAGACGTGTGATAGTCGTGTGATAGAGCATTTCCAGCAAAAATTTTTTGATTGAGACTCATGTGATACAGGCCTATTTTGATAACTGGACACACTTTAATTTGACTTTTAAAAAGACGTGTGATAGTCGTGTGATAGAGCATTTCTGACTAAATTTTTAGTGTTAGAGATTTGTATGATAGAGGCCTTTTTCCTTAACTGGACACACATGATTTTTTGTTTTGGACTTTCAACATTTTGCAGAAAATAATCCTGACGTGTGATAGTCGTGTGATAGAGGGTTTTTGGCCGATAAAAAGACGTGTGATAGTCGTGTGATAGAGCATTTCTGAGATAATTTTTTTTGTTTTAGATTCGTGTGATAGAGGCCTTTTTTCGTAACTTGACACACCTGATTTTTAGTTTTGGATTAGTAAAATTTTGCAAAAAATAATCCTGACGTGTGATAGTCGTGTGAAAGAGGGTTTTTGGCCGATAAAAAAGATGTGTGATAGTCGTGTGATAGAGCCTTTCTGACTAATTTTTTTGTTCCTGAGATTCGTGTCATATAGGCCTTTTTTCCTAACTGGACACACCTCATTTTGTGTTTTGCAGAATACAGTC
Organism: Platynereis dumerilii; assembly: GCA_026936325.1. Lineage (NCBI taxonomy): Eukaryota > Metazoa > Annelida > Polychaeta > Phyllodocida > Nereididae > Platynereis > Platynereis dumerilii. Next base: position 33,865,051 of record JAPTHN010000005.1, read on the forward strand.
CTGACGTGTGATAGTCGTGTGATAAAGGGTTGTTGGCATTTCGAAAGACGTGTGATAGTCGTGTGATACAGCATTTATATGAGATTTTTATTTTCTTTGGGGAGTTAAGAGAAAAAAGATTTCTATGAATTTCTGTAGATGCTACGAGACTTGAGTCTAGAAATTGAATCAGCAATGCATGGTGATTGGAGCGTAATTATTCTTGTAGGAAAGATGAAACCGTGGATCGCCGGGGGGGGGGAACTTCCTGTACAATTTATGGTGGGTTAGGCAATGAACGTGTGATAGACGCCAGAATAGAAATATACACACATGCGAAATTTCCGGACTTAAATCCTGACATAAATGCGACAGTCCTACCAGGGTAATTCCGTGTCATTACATCAAATTTCAGAAAATGTTCCCACTTGACCAACTCAGAATGCCTCCAAAATTTACCAGGAAGAAAGTTTCTTGCCTAAAAGCACAAATCCCAAGTAATACAGTGATATCTTTAATAGTTTCTCTGAAAAAAATTCATGAAAAATTCGAGATTTTTACTGAAATTTTCTAAGTCCAGAAATTTGAAGGCATGTAACTCAATCAGTGTAAAACCTAGAGACTTGTAATTAGGCAAAATGTTTTTAATGTAGCTTAGGTGTAATAATGCATTATTTCAGCCACCTCAATGAATTTGCCTCTATTTCACAGGTTGTCGAAAAAATCTGAAAATTGCAGTTTATTCATATTTTTGTCCCAAAATTTCTCGGTTGTTATAACAAGTGGAGATTTAATATCATGGTTGAAGAATCTTTGCTATGACTTCTAAACATGTGTGCAGTATCAAGCTAACCACACAAATATTCTTGGAGATGTATGGTCTGAAAACTGAAAAAATTTGTAAAATTGGTCAACTTCTGACCAAATTTTACAAGGTATAGTAGCCTATATTTAAAAAATGAATCGACCGACCTAAAGAACAACATCACACGTGTTCACAGACAAAATTTCAACTTGGTATCTTTTGGCTTTATATCTACTTAGATTTTTTGAAATTTGTTGTTTACAAGTGTATTAAACGGGCATTATCCGAAGTTTAAAAAAAAAATTTACAAATAAATCTGCTTAGTGAGCAATTTTTTTAATGTATTCTGCTATAATTAAAAGTTGTCTTTGTGCATTGTTGTGGTTTGAATTCATCAACATTGTTCATATTTCAGCCTAATTGGCTTATTGTTGTCTAAGTCCATAATGCACTTTCATCCAAATTCTGCCATTGAGATTCTGGTTGGGCCCAGTATTATCATGGCATATTTGGCACCCAGCGCAAACCATTTTATTTTGCCTTTGCCAGACCATGTGGATTCAGCAATTGTACAAGAACATCATCTTCAGCGTTTGATGCCTTCTCATAATTAAGAAAACCCATAAGGATCACAAAATAATTGGAGATGTTTAATTGAGCTGTTAAATGACCTACTCTACACAAAGCAAGACTGTGGTTATTAATGCTGAAGATGATGTTCATTTGATAATGCCAAAAACAAATTAAGATGTTTTTGTAATGCATCTGTCTTTGACAATATAACAAAGTTTACTTCAGGTAGCTGCAAATTTGTTTTCAATGTAAGAATATCATATCAATATGTCATTGATAGTGTCTATAAAAAAGAGCACAAGAATATTTTTGCATTGCGAAAATGTATCAATATGACAAATTTGTAAACTTGAAACAAGAAATTTTTAAAATTTTGTGTAACAAAAGCGCCAAAAGATACCAACTAGAAATTTTTTCTGTGAACACATGTGATGTTGTTCTATAGGTCAGTTTATTCTTTTTTTAAATATAGGCTACTATACCTTGTAAAATTTGGTCAGAAGTTGATCAATTTTACACATTTTCAGATTTTCAGACCACATTTCTCCAAGAATATTTGTGTGGTTAGCTTGATACTGCACACATGTTTAGAAGTCATAGCAAAGATTCTTCGACCATGATATTAAATCTCCACTTGTTATATCGACCGAGAAATTTGGGGACAAAAATGTGAATAAACTGCAATTTTCAGATTTTTTCGACAACCTGTGAAATAGAGGCAAATTCATTGAGGTGGCTGAAACAATGCATTATTACACCTGGGCTACATTAAAAACATGTTGCATAATTGCAAGTCTCTAGGTTTTACACTGATTGAGTTACATGCCTTCAAATTTCTGAACTTAGAAAATTTCAGGAAAAATCTTGAATTTTTTCATGAATTTTTTTCAAAGAAACTATTTAAGATATCACTGTATTACTTGGGATTTGCGCTTTTAGGCAAGAAACCTTCATCCTGGTAAATTTTGGATGCATTCTGAGTCAGTCGAGTGGGAGCCATTTGTTGAATTGACACGGACTTACCCACCACTGTGTTTTGGACAATCCTAGTAACTGTAAACAGGATTTTCTTGTATTACATTTGTAAGCATTCAGAATCTGCATCAGTGCGGGCTACTAGAAGCAAGAGATCATTCAAAAAACATTCAGATATCATGAAAAGAAGCACACATTTTCAGAAAAGTATGCAAAATTAAAATCAGAATATTCTAAATTATAAGAATAATAACATCATTAGGGACTAGAAGTTAAATTTAAACTATTTTTCTCACCCTGTACCTATTCAGACTTGGTCGCAAGAGCCCTTTTCCGAATTCTCAAAGCATTTCTCAAAAGAGTTTGACCCTGACTTGGTCTTGAATTCTAATCCATCACCTTCATGACAAATCCTTCATATCTCTTCAAACTGCAAGGGATTACATGAGGATTTGAACTCTAAAGGAAGTCGATGAATGATTACTTGGGACACAAAGATGGTTTTGATAAATCACAGCTCTCCGTCTGTCTGGCTTTCAATTTAGTAAACCCCAAGCAGCATCTTCAATTTGGTAAAAAATTGTGGTTTTTAAGTGTCTCAGCTAACTTCTCCACATAATGTTCTCTGATGGTCCCTGTTGGTTGATCCTTACAAGCAACACTCTACACTGTAAAATTTCAAATTTTGAGTCAGCTAAAAATAATTATTGAATGAGACGGTTACACATTCTTTTGAGCTAACATAGCTTGTTGTTTTAAGTTTTAACTATATTTCCATTGTCATAACTTAAAACAACAAGCTGTGTTAGCTCAAAGGAATTGTTCATCCACCTCACTCAATCATTTTAGCTGACTCAAAATTCAAATTTTACGGTGTAATGGATGTGATGTGGAATCATAATATTGATAGCAATGAGAATCTGACACTAATTATCCGTATGAAAATGGATGACAAGGAAAATGTCCTCCACATCAATTGGGTAAATATATAAAATCAACGGATCTCTCGCACATGTCATCAATAATTTCTTTGAAGTAACACATTTGTATCACGCATTACTTGGTCCGGTGCTGTATTGTAATAAGACATCTGAATTTAACAAAACATCATGTCAATAAAAGTTTTTTTCGAGAGATAACTATATATCAAAATGATTACATTACACCTGGAATCATGTAAACATGTTTTTTCTGTCATATTTGCAGTATCCTGATCAAGAGAAACAAATTCAGCTTCAGCAAAGATGATCTCATGACATTGGGTGATTTTTTTCCACAAAAGGCTCGAGCCCTTATTCACACAGTGACCCAGCTCATGATTTGCTATTTTTTTGCCACAACTTCGGCAAAAATGGTGTCCATCTCTAAAATGACATTAATCCTGGATGTAATCCATCAAAGTAGATGGATAGGGCTGTTAAAACCACGCCACATCAGCCAACCTCTGGTCTTTCATGACCTTGTTGGCTTCTAATGGGTTTCTTTAACAGCAAGTGCCACAAACTATATGAACCCAAATTTGATGCCCAGTGGTTTCTGAGGATTTTTTTTAATGAATGCCGGGAGTGTAGGAGCCAGAAAAAAAGTAAAAGCATAAATAGCAGGGTCATGAAAGCATGGATTGACGAGACTTACAGGTGCCCATAACAATGTACACAGCAATTCCATTGTCCACATTCAAGGATTACATAAAGACAACCTACTCCTACTATTCCAACTGCTTGATAGATGGTCCTGGCTTCACAACCACTGATGCAGCATATTTCAGAAGAGGCAATGGTCCTGCTACAAGACCTAGTGTATTATCCCACATCCTCATAAATCTATGGACATTGTTTCTGCTGCTGTATATGCCCACTAAATGGATATTTAAGGCTATCTGTATCAGCATGCCTCGGCGGTCCAACGTCGGCCCGAAGCTGGTCCGATGCTGCTGACATCGCACTGACGTTGGGCCGACATTGGACCGCCGAAGCATGCTGATAGGGATAGTTGTTCTGATGAAGCAAGAATTTGAATTCAAGCACTTTCTGCTCAAATTCTTGTGATAAACAGTGACATGAAAACAGCTCAGTGACAGAACTTTGCATGGGTTACATAAATATGCAACGTCAATGGATTACATAACCACAAGTGGCTTAGTCTGATTAATATTTTTTAATTTGCTGTGCTCGGTTTTTTTTACTGTGACAGCAACAAACAATTTGGTAAATTACCATCATACATATCGACAATACGCCAATTCATAAATAGCTTTTTCCCGATGAATCATGAAGATGCATTATCATGAAATGCTACAGTAACTACACCTAACTACATTATCATTCATTCTTGTATTCTATTTACCTGGCTGTTAAATAAATCTTAACACAATATTACTTCTTCGGTTAACCAGTCACTTCCACTCAAATCTAGAACAAACTCATCTCGCATCTTCATCTTTTCTTTGGAAGAGATTCCATTCAGTCATTGATCAGCTCAAATTACCTCCTTTGAACCAGTTCTGACCCTCTGCATAATTCTATCAGTTAGGCAAACCCATGCCATGGGTACCAAGCTTTGTCTATGGAGTACCTCAGGGTTAAACTGGCCCCCTTACATTTTGAGATATTTCGTTAGAGGGATTTCCTTACAAAAGAAGAATAGCTCAAAGAAATAAACACCCACAATGTCCCACATAGGCCCAGACAAAAACTACAGAGCAAGCAGAAGGCTTCAAGTGATTGATTGAGTAATTTAGGCAATTTAGATATGGAAATTGGTGAATCTTGGCCAGTATAGTGTTAAATTTTCATATAGACATGCCTAAAATAGTTCCCTTTACCAATTAGGGATAGCAAAACTCAGAGGGCCACCCAATTGAATTGTAGATGATATTATATATTTATCATGTGACTCTTAATTCCTTTTGACTAAATGAGACTTAACAAAATAATTTTTAAGAATACTGATTATCTATTTTCATAGCAAATTTATAAGACTGTCCTTTGCTAGAGAAATTTTGATTTTGTTAATATATATTCATCATTCACTCTCGATCCGTTAGATCCAGCATATTTATTCTCTAAGATATGAAACTTCCAAAAGATGCCCAACTCCTTGAGCAAACACTCTACCCCACATATTCCCTTTCTGAGCCATAGATTCTCCATGAAACTTATAAGTCATTCTTCCCAACTTTTAATAAGAGAGATAACATGGCCGGGGACTTCTTATCAAGCTACAAATTTGCATCCAGGAGCCTCCTTCATATTAATTTCAAAGACAACTCCCAGATGTCTTTGGATAGCAGGACTCGAAGAATTCAGAGCAGAAACGGATGGTCTGGCAAAGCTGCGGGATCTACTCAGAGCTACACAAATCCTTTATGATATCGTTTTTGCGTTTGTGTTATTTGCTGTGCATATTATAAGTAATTTGAAGAGCTTTAAATATTCATTTTCTGGGTTTTTGTCTGCTATAAAAAAAAAATAATAATATGCTTCAACTATATTTTACTCTGAAATGTTTCTTTCATATAATTATTCTCACAACTAGCACACTTGTCACTCCAACAGAAACCTTCTCATACCAGCTTTCTCAATGAATTTTTTAGAAGAGTTTGACCCCGACCAGGTCTTGAATTCTAATCCATGAATTCTAATCCATCACCTTCATTACAATCCTCCATATTTCTTCAAACTACAAGGGATTACATGACGATTTTAAAGCAAAAGAAAGTGGATGAAGGACTGCTTGGGACACAAAGATTGTTAATTACTTTGTTGACTTGGCACAAGGGTAGCCACTGGCCAGATAGTAAGGGCACTTTCAGTGGCTTCATTAGTTCATGATATTATATTTCAAGGTGCATTGTCCATAGTCCATAATCATGAAGATCTCTTTTTCAAACCTGACATGGTTACAAGTTGAAATGAAATCATATCATCACATACTACAGAAAATTTTCGAAAAAAAATCAAAGGACAATCGGACATGGGGCAACAAGTAGAAGTGGAGAAACAATACTTTAAAGCAATGAAATCAAATTTCACTAAAAACCCCACTTGTTTTCTTTGGTGAATTCCCTGAGTTACTGAAGATATCACCTACAAAATGGGCTAGCATTGGATTTTTCATCCTGGGGGCTTGTCATTCTGTCAGTTTCCCACTATCCAGACCAGGCCCACTTTTTGAACTCTAAAAGCTCGAAAAAGGTTTACATTCATGAAACTGACCTAGCTTGCGACTCTGGCTTCTATTTCCCCCATCAGTTTGGTGAAAATGGTGTCCATCGCCAAAATGACGTTAATCCTGGATGTAATCCATCAAAGCAGATGGATAGGGCTGTTAGAATCATGCTACATCGGCCAACCTTTGGTCTTTCACGGTCCTGCTTGTTTCTAATGGGGTCCTTTGACATTGAGTGTCAGAAACTATATCAACTCAAACTTGATGCCCAGTAGTTTCTGAGACGCGTTTTTTAAAAGTGAATATGGGAAAAAGCCACAAATCACAACCTTTTGTACAGAAATAAGGAATATTCTTCAGGGAGCATAAGACAAGAAGTGTGACACAACACTCACACAAGTAAGATGACATTGATCCAGGAGCAATGCTTCTTTGTGGTGCAACGAAGGGTCCAAAATATGGAACGCCAAAAGAGATCTTACTCATAACATCATTCAACATTCCCATTGTCAGCATTCAATGACCACTTAAAGGCTGCCGACTATTACTGTTCCAATACTAGACAGATTGAGCTGGCTTCACAAACCACTGATGCAGCATATTTTAGATGCTGGTAAGGTTGAAGATAATTGGCAGGTGGTCACACACATTGTAAGGTTGGGTCTTGAATATTGGTGGTGATCATGAGTGCCCTGGGTTCAAATTCAAGTTATTGGTCTAATTATCACAGAATTTCGCATGCAGAGTTTCTGCCAGAGATCATTTCGAAAAGGTTATATCATTGTTGGCCTATTATGACATATGATTGGCAGTAATGTGCCTCAATCATTTAAGCTTGTTGTATAAACAATTTCTGGTCATCAAGAAAGTTCTAAAGCATGCCTACTAAACGAATATTAACACAATATTACTTCTCCAGTTAAAGCAACCATTTTCACTCCAAATTGTTTACAAATTCATCTCACAACTTTCATCTTTTCAAGGGAGGAGATTCCATTCAGTCATTGATCAGCTCAAATTACCTCCTTTGAACCAGTTCAGACCCTCTCCATAATTCAATCAGTTAAGCAAGCCCATGGGTGCCAAGCTTTGTCTATGGAGTACCTCAGGGTCAAAAATGGCCCCTTTACATTTCTAGGTATTTCCCTGGAGGGATTTCCTTACATGAAGAAGAATACCTCAAAGAAATAAACACCCACATAGGCCCAGACAAAACCTACAGAGTAAGCAGAAGGCTTCAATTGATTGATTGAGGTCATTCGGGGAATTTAGATATGGAAACTGGGAATTCTATATCAATGGGCTACCAGTGTGGGTAGGCGAAATGGTTTCAGACACAGAATGTTTGCAAGAAAGCATTTTTCTTGGACTTTATAGTGCTGCAGGCAACCTCATTTTTAGATTATTTCTCAGTGCTACTGGCTCTGAAGCAAATTCTTTTGATATGATGAGCTTCCAATAAAAGCAGACATAATAATGACACGGCTCTGAGTCTATGCCAATGATTTCCAATGCTCCGGCACGACTTCACGTGCGATTACTGCGTGGTAAGATTTTGGTGATTAAAGTGATTGCCAGTTTGACATCTTTACTGAGTACTATATGATTCCACATTAAAGTGCAACCTACTTTGACATTTATCTATCAATCATACATTGCAGACCGACTATAGAATGTTTTCAAACGACTATTTGACAATTTGATAGTAACTCCTTACTCAGGCTTTATTCACACAGTTCACGGAAAAATTTGCTGAGTGTTATCTAATCTGACTTGAGACACAATATTGTGAGGTCAAGAACCTACTTTGAGCACTCTTATATAATCAACCTTTCTTTCCACTGTCACCAGAGCCTCAGGATTTTAAAGTGGTCAGACAATCACCATAATTTAATGGTACTATATGACTAATAGGCTGTAGTAGCCAATTTGTAAGAGCTAACCTTTCCACCTGTGCTCTTTTCACACCTCTTGCAAGGTCAAATGCTGACAAATTGGTTCCAAAAGAGCAATACTTGCTGGATCAAGCACATGATAAGACGAGGTGACCTTTTAAGGACTGAATAGGGACCATGATCTTAAAGTGAGGCTGTGGTAAAGGTTAACAAAGAACTTTGTTAAAGACAGATGTTAGGTGAAGAGGGCAATTTGACAAGGTGGCTAAATTGCAATGGGATTAAGGACATTTCTTTTAACAATACGAATGTTATTGCCTTGAGACATAATATAATGCAATCTTAGAATAAAGTTTGCCACAATGTATGTCACAAATGTAAAGAATGGACAGAATAACAGCAAAAGGCTATACTGTGTTAAATATAACCACTGATTACATACATACTTAAATTTTGTCAATATATGCTAAAGAATAAAATGATAAAATGAAGTGGCGGTGTATGATGGGTCTACATTTAAGGTATATGGATTCATGAATGCATTTTAATACAGGCCTTTTATATACAATAAAAGAAGAGGTCAGGGAACCTTCCTGTATTATTAAGTAGTTCTACACACAAAGTATACCTTGAGACTACTTTCACTTAACCATCGCATCAGGAGTATCACACTTCTTAAGCCGATCAAAGAAGAAGTAATGTGTGAAGAAAAAAAGCAAGGATTGAAAAAGAAGAAGCAGCAGTAGAAAGATAGAGACAGCAAGCTTGAACAAACTTCGGGGTTAAAAAAATTGACCAAGAAAACGATTAGCGCAGTGATGTAGAGGAAGATCAGGCGAACATTTTGATGTATCAAACGAAAAAATCTGTTGGGAATTTTTTGAGATATTTGAGTTTTAAACTTTGTATTTATCACACCCTATTGTTAGCATGGAATCTCCATCTAAAAATTATCAAAACTGCCCATTTTTCCTGTTAGATAATATCTAAGATAAAAGTCATTATTCAGAAGTAGAAATAGGCAGTCATTGCCACAAGAGCAAGTACATACCACCTCATTCAGTCTGACAGAGTGTGATAAACATATAGAAGTAAACATTTCTCAGAAAATGTATAGAATATGTTTATTTGCCAGCTTGTCCTCAGTTTCATCATTCTGGTGAATAGTTGTAGTAGAATCTACCTCACTTTTGAACTCTATGGTGTATTATTGAGGTTTTTATGTGTTTTTTAAGAAATTTCACCACTGTGAAACAAGTTTGTTTGTTTGTTTGTTTGTTTGTGTTTTATGCCTCTGCAGCACCTTAGTGGGCTATATCGAGGCAGGCGACCGCCGTATGATGATGAGATGGGAAGACTGAGAGTCTGGCACATACCCTATTAATTCAGGGATGCCCAGGGTCTTTCAGTTGCCCCAGAATAGAATACTGGATACAACCCGCCTCCATTTAAAGTCCCATGGGCTCGGACTAAAGTGAGTTCCCGGGGTGAGATTTGAACCCACGCCCTCAAAGCCAGTTGACAAGCGCACTTATCAATTAGGCCACGGGGGAACTACTGTGAAACAAGTACTTTTGCAATCATGTAAAGTGTTGCCAATAATGAGTGAATCGTCAGAAAACGCATAGATAGAATGTTCAGAAGCATTTAGTTAAGTATGGAGTAAAATACTTTTACATTGCAGTTTTAATGTGCAATAGTTGTACATGTTTGTATTAACTACATTTTCACATAATTTACTGAATTTATGCTATTTTTGTTGTTCTATACAAATAAAGATTTGTCGATTTTGGATGCCAGATAACCTACATCTACATTAAACACCGAACATCCATTTTAAGCACTCAAAAAACATTAAGCATGAATATTACTGTTTATTTATAGCTTTTAATCTTATTTTTGTCTTTTTGTCCAATTGCAAAGACTTTTCATGTAATATCAGGGGATTCAACTTCATAGTGAAGCAGATACTTACAAACATTCTTTACATGCATTGTCTGATAATTTACTCAACTTTGTCTATCCTTTTACATTGTTATGAAATGCTTGTTTCATGGTGGCAAAAATTGTGATAAAATTCACAAAAAACTCAACAAAGCCTGTTACAATGAGATGATGAGACCAAATTTGCTAAAATTATTTACTAGAATTATATATCTAACATACCTGGTATTGCAAACATTTTCTCAGGCCTTTAGCCTGAAATGTTAGCTGTTATAGGTTTATCACACCCTGTTAGTCTGGATGTAGTGGTACATACTTTCTGTAGAGACAATGACTGCATATTTTTACTTTTGAATAATGACTTTTATCTTAGATATTACCTAACAGGAAAAATGGACAGTTCTGATCACCTTTTCGTGGAGATTACATGCTAAGAATAGGGTGTGATAAAAAAAAACCTAAAACTGAAATATCTCAAAAAATTCCCAACAGATTTTTTTGTTTGTTACATCAAAATGTTCGTCTGACCTTCCTCTACATCATTGCGCTAATCGTTTTCTTGGTCAATTTTTTTAACCCCAAAGTTTGTTCAAGCTCGCTGTGTAGAGAAAAAGGTTCTTATGATAAGAGAGGCAATTAAGGAAGGAGAAAAGGCAAGCCATGTCTTACTCTCTGTGGACTGCGGACCTTATGTTGGCTGTGGACATCTTAATTGATGAGGTAGCCTTACGCCTGAGCAGGCCTGGTTAACAAGACGTGGTCCAAAAGACGGGATGTAGTCACACCTGTTAGAAGAGAGGAAAAGAGAGGAGAGGAAAAAAGAGGAGAGGAAAAAAGAGAAGAGGAAAAGAGAGGAGAGGAAAAGAGAGGAGAGGAAAAGAGAGAAGAGGTCCAAGAGAAGAGGTCCAAGAGAAGAGGTCCAAGAGAAGAGGTCCAAGAGAAGAGGTCCAAGAGGAGAGACCAGGAGAGGAGAGACTACACGAGACAACACGAGACAACACGAGACAACACGAGACTACACTAGACTACATGAGACGAGGAGAGGTAAGGAGAAATGAGGAGAAATTAGAAGAAATGAGGAGAGATGAGGGTCAATGAGGAGAGATGAGGAGCAATAAGGAAAGAGGACAGGATAGGGCAGAATAGATCAGGATAGGCCAAATAATTATTCAGAAAGCATTCTGAATTGTCCAGAGAAAAGTCAAACCTGTGCTTCTTTAATTGAATCAAATCATTTCGAATAAGACCCTCCAAATTACTTACGATGTGCCTTGCACAGCAAATAACAGAAATGTCAAAACAAATCATATGGGATCAGTGAAACTTAGAGGAAATCCCACAGCTTTACTAGACCATCCTTTTCTGCACTGAATTAATAGAGTCGTGCTATCCAAAGACATCTGGGAGCTGTCTTCTAAATTAATATGAAGGAGGCTACAGGATACAAATGGCCAGTCAGATAAAAAGTCCCCAGTCATATTATCTCTCTTATTAAAAGTTGAGAAGAATGACTTATAACTTGGGTGGAGAATCTACGGCTCAGAAAGGGAATATGTGGGATGAAGAGTTTTTTCAAGGAACTACATGAGAGAGAAATATATTTCTTAAAAGTTTTACTACTTTCCAAACTCATTTGGCGATTATGGAATTGAATATAGATTTCCACAGCATCCCATCTCAGTTAAAAGTTACATATAGTTGAGTCAAGACATAGACAACTTCTCAACACAAATCTCACGAACAGTGGTTTGAAAGTTTGTGGTTATCAGAGTCAAGTTGGTTGAAGGGTATTGCTATTAAAAAACAACTTGTGTTGGACAGAGAATTCTTCCCATGCAAAAATTCTTCAACTAAACTTTCACGTCTCAAATACAAAAATATCTAGACTCAGACTCATTCATCTTTTGCTCACAAAATAACGTAACATAAATAAATTTCAACATCCATAATAAACCAAGAGCAAAAGGACACCTTGATGGCAAAAACATTGCCACTGCTGTGGAGCCGAATTATTGAGAAAGTAATATATCAAGGCACAGTACATGGAAGTGTACTTATCAAATTAATAATGTATGTAAGAATATTCAACCACAGACCACCAAACACCATACTAAGTTCAATGACCTGTATGCCCTTTTTGCCCTCTGAAATAAGAGTAATGCTTCCTAATGCCACCAACATGGCCCTCAATTGAATAAGGATGTCTGTCAATAAGTTAGCATTTATCCTGAAAACAACAGAATAGCCATTGGTGCATTAAGGGTTCAGGAACTTTGTGGAAAAACAATCGATTTGCCAGCACCTAACCAATATTGACATATGATTATGGGAGGATTTAGTTAGTCATGGGCCTACCTTTTGAAACGTTTGCAGCTTTCTGCTTGTGCTGGTCAAAAAGTTGTCATATAAGCGGGAACATTATACATGTAACTTCAGTTAGACATGTAACTTCAGTGCACTGCATTTGTGGATCACAATGTACCCCATTTGACAGTGATTATACATATTGTACTTTGCTCCTATATATATCCAATAATGCTAACATTATGCACTTTAGTACTTGCAGCATCAGAAATCTGCATGTATTTCCACAGGAATTAGTATGATTTAACATTGAAAAAGCACCTGCTATCGTATGGTAATATTAAACTCAAACATTATTGCTTGCTCTTCTGACAAAGAGCCAGGAATGGTGGGGAAACGTAAAATGCAAAGGAGTAGGATGTAAAACGTGGTCCATACAGACATAAAATGCGGAATCCGGTAAAAAACAAAATTTCCAGTTCTCCAAAACGGAACATAGTTAATTTGAAGCTGAAAACTAATGCCCCTACAAGATGATATTGTTCTTTTGGCCAACAAAGGGTCCACATATGGAACCCCCGAGAAGGCCTTACATCATTCAACATTACCATTGTCTGCATTCAATGATCAATTAAAGACTGCTTACTATTAGTTCCCAGAGCTGGACAGATACATTGTAGAGCTGCCTTCACAACCACTGATGCAGCATATTTAAGAAAATGTAATGGTCCTGCAGCAAGATACCGTGCATCATCCCACATTCTCATCAATCTACTGATGCTGTTGCCCAATGATCCTGCTGGTAAGGTTGAAGATAATTGGTGGTCATATGCAATGTACGGTTGGGTCTTCAATAGTTATTGGTCAAATTATTACAGAATTTCACATGCAGAGTTTCTGCCAGAGGTCATTCCGAGAAAGTTCTATCATTGTTGGCCTATTATATATAATTGGCATTTAGGGACTCCATCGTTTTGGTAAATGTCACAACCACCACTTTAGCTTGTTAGTATAAAAAAAAAATTCTGGTCATCAAGAAATTTCTAAAGCATGCCTGCCAAATAAATATTAACACAATATTACTTCTCCAGTTAAAGCAACCATTTTCACCCAAAATTGCTTCCAAATTCACCTCACATCTTCATCTTTTCTAGGGAGGAGATTCCATTCAGTCATTGATCAGCTCAAATTACCTCTTTGAACCAGTTCAGACCCTCTGCATAATTCAATCAGTTAAGCAAGCCCATGGGTACCAAGCTTTGTCTATGGAGTACCTCAGGGTCAAAAATGGCCCCCTTACATTTCTAGGTATTTCCTCAGAGGGATTTCCTAACATGAAGAAGAATACCTCAAAGAAATAAACACCTGTATAGCGTTACTATAGGCCCAGACAAAATCTACAGAGTAGGCAGAAGGCTTCAATTGATTGATTGAGGTCATTCGGGGAATTTAGATATGGAAACCCTGAATTCTATATCAATGGGCTGCCAGTGTTGGTAGGCGAAATGGTTTCAGACACAGAATGGTTAAATGTTTGCAAGAAAGCTCATTTTTAGATTATTTCTTGGTGCTACTGGCTCTGAATCAAATTATATTGATACCATGAGCTTCCAAGCTTCCAATAGAAGCAGACATAATAATGACATGGCTCTGAGTTTATGCCAATGTATTCCAATGCTCAGGCAGGACTTCACTTGCGATTACTGGGTGCTGAGATTTTCGGGATTAAAGTTATTGCCGGTTTATTAACCAATTGACATCTTTACTGATAGAGTAGTACATAATTCCAAATATAGTGCAGCCAACTTTGACATTTATCTATCATTCATACATTATAGACTGACTATAACATGTTTTTGAGAGACTATTTGACAATAAATATAATTTGATAGTAACTGCCAAATCAGGCTTAATTCATGCAGGCTTTATTCGTGCATGGAAAACTTTGGAGTGTGCTATCTAATCAGAATGAAGACAAAATATTTTGAGCCTACTTTGAGTACTCCCCAACCTTTCTTTCCACTGTAACCTGAGCCTCAGGATTTTTTAAAGTGGTCAGATAATCACCATAATTAAATGTGTCCCTAAATGATACCACACGATTATTCGGCTGCAGAAGCCAATTTGTAGGAGCTCACCTTTCCACCTGCACTCTTTTCACACTTCTTGCAAGGTCAAATGCTGACAAATTGGTTCTAAAAGAGCAACACTTGCTAAATGAAGCACATAATAAGATGAGGTAACCTTTTAAGGATGGAATTGGGACCATGATCTTTAAGTGAGGCTGTGATAAAGGTTAACAAAGAGTGGTTAAAGACAGTGGTTAGGTGTGAAGAGGGCAATTTGGCAAGGTGACTAAATTGCAATAGGATTAAGGACAAGCCTTGTCACAGGAGGCATGTTATTGCCTTGAGAAATAGTGTAATTTTTTAATAAAGTTTGCCACTCACAAATGTAAAGAAAGGACAGAATAACAGCAAAAGGCAGTACTGCATGTATAACAATAGCCACTGATTAAATACATACTTTTAAAAATTTTTGTCGATATGCTAAAGAATAAAAGGATGAAATGAAGTGGTGATGCATAATGAGCCAACATTTAAGGTATCCCACCATAAACGAGTTAGATAGATTTGATAATGCATTTTAATACAGGCCCTTCATCTTTTATATCCAATAAAAGAAAGAAGAGCTTGGGGAACCTTCTTGTATTATTAAGTAGTTTTACAGACAAATTACCTTGAGATTACTTTCACTTAACCACCGCATCAGGGGTATCACACTTCTAAAGCCGATCAAAGAAGAAGTAATGGTTGAAGAAAAAAAGCAAGGATTGAAAAAGTAGTAGTAGCAGCAGTAGAAAGAAAGAGAAACATAGGCTGCGCAGCAGCAAACCTTCAGCGAATAACACCTTTAGAAGATTACAATAATATCATAAAATTTGTGCGTTGACGAAATTGCTTATAGGTATGCAATAGCGGTCGAGTTGTGGTCTTCAATTATCTCTATTTGCCAGCTGCCCTACCATCTTCCCATCTGCTTGCCAGGATTTGTAAAATCAGGGAAAGGCCTTATTAGACTATTTTACGCATATTATGTTATAGTTTCATGGATGTACGAAGTACAGGTTATGAGGTGTCGGTTAAAAACCAAAAAATGTAATGCTGTTATAATTTTGTGATGTTTTTCCAATGAGCACTGCTACATTGCGTAGGTGATTTATTTAGACAAGAATCCGCGGATTCAAAGCCTGGCTCAAGTGGCAAAATATGTAGCAATGCTGGTGAAATAGTTAAGTCTACTTTATCAGTTTATGGTTTGGAAATGGCAGAGAAAGGTGGTTCTGAATTGTGGCAAGTGAAGTGTTGTTATTGTAGTTGTTCCATGTACAAAATAACATCCAATAACCACGAAAAGAATGCATACTATTTTATTGGCGAAATAGAAAAAAATTTGGACCAAAAAAAATAGTTTTTTTTTTATAATCTAGGAAAACAATTTTTTTTTTTTTTTTTATTTAGGAAAAAAAATTGTAAATCTTGGAACAAAAAATGTTTAAATTTGAAAACAGAAGTTGCCCGATTTCCTCTTTTTGAAAAAAAAAAAATTTTTTTTTTTTCAAATCTTGGAAAAAAAAAATTTGAGAAAAAAAAAATTTCTGAAATTGAAAAAAAAAAGTAATTTCCATACATCTAGCTACCCTAACAAACCAATAAAACACAAAAACAGATATACTGAACCTATAGTTATTGAACAGTAGAGTTGACAGACAATATTTTCAGACCATTACTCCTGAATTAGCCTGGCGAGCCAGGCTAAAAATTGCATTACTGTTTA
Organism: Platynereis dumerilii; assembly: GCA_026936325.1. Lineage (NCBI taxonomy): Eukaryota > Metazoa > Annelida > Polychaeta > Phyllodocida > Nereididae > Platynereis > Platynereis dumerilii. The sequence goes on from JAPTHN010000005.1 coordinate 33,881,533, forward strand.
TGCAGTAGTGGGCAAGTTTTGGCTCCGATATAAAAAATATTCTTTTAAATATTTTTTCTCAACATTACAAAAACTATAGAATAGCCATCTGTCCGACCATGAAAAGGCACAACTAGACCATATAAGCCATATGTGTACCAAACTTTATCCAAGTATATGGAATAGTGTTGGGATGTTGGCCATTGTTGGGCTAGAAACAAAAAATTAAGTTTTAACTTTTTTTCAATATTTCAAAAAGTATATAATATTTTCCATCAGACCTTTCAAAGGGCACAACTAGACCATATTGACCATATGCGTACCAAACTTTACCCATGTTTATGCAATAGTGACCAAGTCTTAGCCCAAAAAACCAAAAAAATATGCTTTTATACTTTTTCAATTTTTTTTCAGGAAGTATAGAATATCTGTCAAAAGGCACAACTAGACCATATACTCAGAATGTGTGTGTGAGGTATAACTCAAGTGTTTCAGAATGGTTTCAACCATGTAATGGAGTTAAACAAGGTGGAGTGCTAAGCCCTACATTATTCTCTGTATATATTAATGGTATGATTGAAGAACTTGTAAATGCGAAGGTTGGATGTCATGTTGGCAGCAAATATTATGGCGTTATTGGATACGCAGACGACATCATGTTAATTGCACCCACACAGTATAGTATGAATAGGATGATTAATATATGTGAGGAGTATGCCAGGAAATATAAAATATTATTCAATGGTAAGAAGAGTAAAGTCATTGTATTTGATAAGAATGACTTAAATGTCAAACCATTATTTAAGGTTAATGATCAAGGAGTGGAATGTGTTAAAGAGTTAAATTATCTAGGCCACATGATTAACAATGACAGGAGAGATCCACTTATTGGCTATGTTGTGAAGGATTTTACAAGGAAGTTTAATTCTTTTATCGGAGATTTAGATCAGATCAGTTCTGTTGTAAAAGGTAAATTATTCATGCAATATTGCACAAGTCTGTATGGAGTTGTTATATGTAACTCTGTTGATAAGAATATTGATAGGTTGTCAATTGCTTGGAGAAAAGCCATGAGGTGAATGTTTAAATTACCACCGCGTGCTCACAGTAAGCTTTTACCTCATATTGCAGAGATACTTCCTGCCGATTTAACTGTGTATTTGAGGACTTTAGGTCATATTTGTAAAGGTATGGATCATAAAAATTCAAGTGTAAATTATATATTTAATGTGAGCATATTTAACCCATCATCAATCATGGGAAATAATTTTAAACACATTTGCCATCGTTATAAAATCTCAAAATCTAGTAATTATTTGAATATGAAAAATTGTATAATGAAATGTTATAACAGCAGTATTGATGAAGAAAACATCAGAACGGGCAAGCAGATTAGGCAACTAATTGATATTAGAGACAGTGTGCTATATGAGGAATTCAATTTTTCACATAATGAGATCAAAGATCTCATTGAGTATTTATGTGTTAGCTAGGTCTGTGACCTATGTTTATGGAACTAAGGTAGTTCCCTTGTTACATCTGTTTTTTCTTGTTTTAAATATTGTTTTTAATTTTTATTGTTTTAAATTTATGTTAAACTGTACAATGTCTTTCTTGGACGAATAAAGTATGAATAATATAGGCCACATGTGTATCAAATTTCATCCTTGCACATGCAATAATGACCGAGCCTTGGCCCGGAAACGAAAAATTTTTTTTTTTATATTTTGTTAATTATTTAAAAGAGTATTTAAGATCTATTCATCATACCATCAAAAGGCACAACTAGACCATACAGGCTAGATGTGTACCAAATTTTATCCACGTACATTCAATAGAGGCCAAGTGCTGGGCCGGAAACGATCTATCCGCCCGCCGCCCGACCGCCCGCCCGCCCGGCGGACGGACAGCATTTTTACCCAAGTGATTACAATACCTTCTTCGAACTTCGTTCGCTGAAGGTAAAAAGGGTCTTATGATAAGAGAGGCAATTAAGGAAGGAGAAAAGGCAAGCCGTGTCTTACCCTCTATGGACTGCGGAGCTTTAGTTGGCCGTGGACATCTTAATTGATGAGGCAGCCTTACGCCTGAGCAGGCCTGGTTAACAAGGCATGGTCCAAAAGACCCGGTGAAGTCACACCTGTTAAAGGAGAGGAAAAGAGAGGAGAGGAAAAGGGAGAGGAGAGACGAGAAGAGGAGAGGTAAGGAGAGGAGAGACTACCCAACGACTATACGAGACTATACAAGACTATACGAGACTACACGAGACTACATGAGATGAGGAGAGGTGAGGAGAGGTGAGGAGAGTTGAGGAGAAATGAGGAGAGATGAGGAGAGATGAGAAGAGAGGACAGGATAAGGCAGAATAGAGGATAGGCTAAATAATTTTTCAGAAAGTATTCTGAATTGTCCAGAGGAAAAGTTAAACCTGTGCTCCTTTAATTGAATCAAATCATTTCGAATAAGACCCTCCAAATTACTTACAGTATTCCATGCACAGCAAATAACAGAAACGTGAAACAAATCATATGGGATCAGTGGAGCTTAGAGGAGATCCCATAGCTTTGCCAGACCATCCTTTTCTGCTCAGAATTCATAGAGTCCTGCTATCCAAAGACATCTGGGAGTTGTCTTTGAAATTAATATGAAGGAGGCTCCAGGATGCAAATGGGCAGCCAGATATTGAGATAAGAAGTCTCCAGCCATGTTATCTCTCTTATTAAAAGTTGGGAAGAATGACTTATAAGTTGCGTGGATAATCTATGGATCAGAAAGGGAATGCGTGGTATGAAGAGTTTTCACAAGGAACTACATAAGTCAACTCAAAAAATATTTCTTCAACTTCTGACAAAGAGCCAGGACAAAACTACAGAGTTACAAGGAAATTATAAGTTGAGTGAACCTCATGCTCAGCAATGCTGCCATGCTGCACTTATAGTGATCACTTAAAAAAGGAATGTTACAGAAGCACCAGGGCAACTCTTAGCAATTAAATTGTTCACTGATTCAGTGATAGGCCACTCGCTAGAGTCACATGTCTTTGGCATAAGACATACAGCTGGCACTGACAACTGACAACGAATGCGTTTTCAAGCAATTACTATGGTGTTCAAAATTGTTCATCTTTATGAACTTTTGATCAATTCATCCAAAATAATATTTTGATCGAAATGAAACAAAGTGTAAATTCCATATGAAGAGAAAGAAAGTATAGGATAGGCAAAAAAAGTTATGTAATTTTAATTGATGAGAAATATTATCTGTAACTGTGCGTTTGAGGGCATTGCCGAGCATCACAAAATTCTGTTACCGATAAGAGAAGATAAATGCCCCATGGAATTGACAACTCATTCCATTATTTACTTTTACAGAATGATTAATCTTTGGTAACAGCACAATGACATCACATTGTCAGAAGATAAAATGGTTTCTTCCACAATAAAAGTTTAACAGTTCCATTCAGAAATTAAAACACATTTGCATTCGGATTTTCACATAGAAAAATACTGAAATAAACTTCGGAACAATCTTAGTTGAGTACAGCGAATGATTATTAATTTACAGATCTGAGGGCAACAACGCTCCTGGTAACAGTATTCATACTGACTATAAAAAATTATAAATTGTGCTGGAATCATGCACATTAACTGAGTTGACATATATTCCTTTATTTATGTATATATGCATTAACATATCATTGTGTCTATCTATATATCTAAGTAATCAGTATCTATGTAAATATGTATCTATGTATCTGTGTATCAACATAGCTATGTACCTATGTATCTATTTGTGTCTATGTATCAGTGTACATTTGTACTATTCTACTTATAAGTCATTCTTCCCAACTTTTAATAAGAGAGATAACATGACTGGGGACTTCTTATCTGGTCGCCCATTTGCATCCTGGAGCCTCCTTCATATTAATTTCAAAGAAAATTCCCAGATGTCTTCGGATAGCAGGACTCTATGAATTCAGAGCAGAAAAGGATGGTGTAGCAAAGCTGTGGGATCTCCTCTGAGCTCCATCTATCCTTTATGATTTCTTTTTTGTGTTTGTTCGATTTGCTGTTGAAATCATAAGTAATTTGATGTGCTTAATTTTCTGGGTTCGTGTCGGCTATACATAAAATGATAAAAGGCTTCAACAATATTTTTATTTTGAAAAGTTTCTTCAATATGATTATTCTCACAATTACCAATGTTGCCACCCTGGACAACAGAAACCTTCCCATACCTGCTTTCTCAAGGAATTTCACAAAAGAGTTTGACCCTGACCAGGTTTTGAATTCTAATCCGTCACCGTCATGACAATCCTTCATATCTCTTTAAACTGCAAGGGATTACGTGAGGATTTGAACTCTAAAGGATAGTGGATGAATAGTTTCTTGGGAGACAACATTGGTTTTGATAAATCACAGCTCTTTCCACCTGTCTTAGATTCAATCTAGTTGTCTTTCTTGGTTGTCATTTTTTCAGTGTCTAGTATGAATGGTGATGGTAATTTTTTTGTTGATTTGGTACAAGGGTAGCAATTGGCTGGATAGTAAAAGTAATTTCAATGGCTTCATTTTTCAAACCTGCCAGGGTTACAAGTTTAAGTGAAATCCATACTTCATGTATAACTATAACAGATATTTTCAAAAAAATTATGGACAATAGGACATGGGGTAACAAGTAGAAATGGAGAAACAATACTTTAAAGCAATGAAAATTCAAATTTCAATAAAAGTCCATTTGTTTTCTTTGGTGAATTACTAAAGATATCACCTGCAAAATGGGCCTGCATTTTTTTTTGTAATCCTGTGAGCTTGTCACTCTGTCATTTTGCCATTATCCAGATCAGGTCCCCTTCAAAAGACAAAAAAAGGTTAACATTCAAGAAAGTGACCTGGCTTGTGACTCTCGCTTCTATTTCTTCACGACTTTGGCAAAAATGGTGTCCGTCCCACAATAGAGTTAATCCTGGATGTAATCCATCAAAGCAGACGGATAAGGCTATTAAAACCTAGAGCTACATCGACCTCTGGTCTTTCACGGTCCTGCTTGTTTCTAATGGGTTCCTTTGACATTGAGTGTCAGAAAATATATTAACTCAAATTTGGTGCTCAGTAGTTTCTGAGATGCCTTTCTTAAAAGTGAATATGAAAAAAAGTATGGGGTTCAAGAGGCTGGAAAATTCTTATAAAAGCAGAAACTGCTGGGCCCTGAGGGCCTTTGCCTTTCCAATGTCAGGTACTCAGTGTTCATATCAACGCCTCAGTCCCAACACCTCCCCATAACTTCTGCCTTCGGCTGTTGGTCATGTAATCTGACGAAGTATCGGAATCAAGAAGCACGTAGCCAACACATTCCAAATAAAAGAATATGACGGTTAACATACGTTGAAAAGTTGATTGGTTCCATTTCAGCATTGATACAATGAGATAAATTATTTAATGGTTATTGATGTTTTGTGTATTTCGCCTTTCAAATAAAAAATATTATTATTGGGCAAAACAGTGGCTGTTAAGTCACTACTCACAAACTTTTGACCAGCAACACGTTTTCTTATTAGTGGAGTATACACGACAATAGGTGTGACACAAATACACAAGTAAGATGACATTGCTCCTTTGCAGTCCAACAAAGGGTCCAAATATGGAACCCCCAAAAACTCTTACTCTCATTATTCAACATTACCATTGTCTGCATTAAATGATAAATTAAAGGCTGCCTACTATTATGGTTCCCACAGCAGGACAGATAAAGCTGCCTTCACAACCACTGATGCAGCATATTTTAGAAGATGGAATGGTCCTGCAGCAAGACACTGTGCATCATCCAACATCCTCATCAATCTACTGATGCTGTTGCCCAATGCCCCTGCTGGTAAGGTTGAAGATAATTGGCAGGTGGTCACATACATTGTAAGGTTGGGTCTTGAATATTGGTGGTGATCATGAGTGCCCTGGGTTCAAATTCAAGTTATTGGTCTAATTATCACAGAATTTCACATGCAGAGATCATTTTGAAAAGGTTATATCATTGTTGGCCTATTATAACATACATGTATGATTGGCAGTAATGTGCCTCAATCACTTTAGCTTGTTAGTATAAACAATTTCTGGTCATTAAGAAATTTCTAAAGCATGCCTGCCAAATAAATATTAACACAATATTACTTCTCCAGTTAAAGCAACCATTTTCACCCAAAATTGTTTCCAAGTTCACCTCACATCTTCATCTTTTCAAGGGAGGAGATTCCATTCAGTCATTGATCAGCTCAAATTACCTCTTTGAACCGGTTCTGACCCTCTGCATAATTCAATCAGTTAAGCAAGCCCATGGGTACCAAGCTTTGTCTATGGAGTACCTCAGGGCCAAAAATGGCCCCTTTACATTTCTAGGTATTTCCCTGGAGGGATTTGCATACATGAAGAAGAATAGCTCAAAGAAATAAACAACCACGTAGGCCTAGACAAAACCTACTGAGTAAGCAGAAGGCTTCAATTGATTGATTGGGGTCATTTAGGGAATTTTGATATGGATACCGTGAATTCTATACCAGTGGGCTACCAGTGTGGGCAGACGAAATGGTTTCAGACTAAAGGTTTGCAAGAACTGTGTAGCAGTTGCAAATCTTCATAGTGCTGTAGGGTAGCTCATTTTCAGATTATTTCTCAGTGCTACTGGCTCTGAAGCAAATTATATTGACACAATGAGCTTCCAATAGAAACAGATGTAGTAATGACATGATATGGCTGTGAGACTGGGAGTCTATGCCAATGTTTCCCGACACTCTGGCATGACTTCACATACAATTACTGGCAACTAAGATTCTGCTGAATAATGTTATGGCAAGTTAATTGATCACTGATTCACTAGGTAGGCCGCATATGATTCCACATTACAGTGCAGCCTATCTGGACATTTGCCTATCAATCTTGAATTTGTGATAGACTATTTTATGATTTGATACATAGTAAAATGATTTTAGTATGTCTCTTTTTTAGAAGAATTTGATGATTTGACAGTAACTGCCAATTCAGGATTCATTTATCTAACACTAGGGTGTAGTTCATTGAATAGTTAACCTTTCTTTCCACTGTTACCTGAGCCTCAGGACTTTGAAGTGGTAAGATAATCACCATAATTCAATCTGTCCCTAAATAGTACCATATGATTAATAAGCTGTAGTAGCCAATTTGTAAGTTCTCACCTTTCCACCTGTTCTCTTTCAACACTAGCAAGATCAAATGCTGACAAATTGGTTCTAAAAGAGCAGCACTTGCCGAATCAAGTATATAATAAGATGAGGTAACCTTTTAAGGACTGAATTGGGACCATGATCTTTAAGTGAGGCCGTGGTAAAGGTTAACAAAGAGTGGTTAAAGACAGTGGTTAGGTGTGAAGAGGGCTAATTGCAATAGGATTAAGGACAAGCCTTGTCACAGGGGGAATGTTATGGCCTAGAGAAAATGTAATTTTTTAATAAACTGTAGTCGACTCTGACAAATGTAAAGAAAGGACAGAATAATAGCAAAAGGCTGTACTGCATGTATTGCAACAACCACTGATTAAATACATACTTTAAATGTTTGTCGATACATTACAAATTTCTAAATGTGGCTGTCTATAGCGATTCATTACAAGTCTTATCCATTTCTATCCATAACTATCCATTTATATTCTTTTGTATACACTGGAATCTCTTTGCCCCTTGTTTAAGCAACAGTAATTGTGGATAGCTATGGATAGCTATGGATAGGCATAGCTGGGTTTAGCTTAAAATGGCTACGGATAGATAGCTAAGGCTAGATTTTTAATGACAAGCCACTTTTAGAAATTTGTACTGTATGCTAAAGAATAAAATGATGAAATGAAGTGGCCATGTATGATGGGCCCACATTCAAAGTATCCCAATATTAACGAGTTATACAGATTTGTGAATGCATCTTAGTACAGCCCTTTTATATCCAATAAAAGAAAGAAGAGGTCGGGGAACCTTCCTGTATTATTAAGTAGTTTTATACACAAAGTATACCTTGAGACTACTTTCACTTAACCGCCGCATCAGGGGTATCACACTTCTTAAGCCGATCAAAGAAGAAGTAATGTGTGAAGAAAAAAAGCGAGGATTGAAAAAGAAGAAGTAGAATGGCAAGTCAGAATGGCAAGTTATGGCAAGTTAATTGATCACTGATTCACTAGGTAGGCAGCATATGATTCCACATTACAGTGCAGCCTATCTGGACATTTGCCTATCAATCGTGAATTTGTTATAGACTATTTTATGATTTGATACATAGTAAAATGATTTTAGTATGTCTCTTTTTTAGAAGAATTTGATGATTTGACAGTAACTGCCAATTCAGGATTCATTTATCTAACACTAGGGTGTAGTTCATTGAATAGTTAACCTTTCTTTCCACTGTTACCTGAGCCTCAGGACTTTGAAGTGGTAAGATAATCACCATAATTCAATCTGTCCCTAAATAGTACCATATGATTAATAAGCTGTAGTAGCCAATTTGTAAGTTCTCACCTTTCCACCTGTTCTCTTTCAACACTAGCAAGATCAAATGCTGACAAATTGGTTCTAAAAGAGCAGCACTTGCCGAATCAAGTATATAATAAGATGAGGTAACCTTTTAAGGACTGAATTGGGACCATGATCTTTAAGTGAGGCCGTGGTAAAGGTTAACAAAGAGTGGTTAAAGACAGTGGTTAGGTGTGAAGAGGGCTAATTGCAATAGGATTAAGGACAAGCCTTGTCACAGGGGGAATGTTATGGCCTTGAGAAAAATGTAATTTTTTAATAAACTGTAGTCGACTCTGACAAATGTAAAGAAAGGACAGAATAATAGCAAAAGGCTGTACTGCATGTATTGCAACAACCACTGATTAAATACATACTTTAAATGTTTGTCGATACATTACAAATTTCTAAATGTGGCTGTCTATAGCGATTCATTACAAGTCTTATCCATTTCTATCCATAACTATCCATTTATATTCTTTTGTATACACTGGAATCTCTTTGCCCCTTGTTTAAGCAACAGTAATTGTGGATAGCTATGGATAGCTATGGAGTATGGATAGGCATAGCTGGGTTTAGCTTAAAATGGCTATGGATAGATAGCTAAGGCTAGATTTTTAATGACAAGCCACTTTTAGAAATTTGTACTGTATGCTAAAGAATAAAATGATGAAATGAAGTGGCCATGTATGATGGGCCCACATTCAAAGTATCCCAATATTAACGAGTTATACGGATTTGTGAATGCATCTTAGTACAGCCCTTTTCTATCCAATAAAAGAAAGAAGAGTTTGGGGAACCTTCCTGTATTATTAAGTAGTTTTACACACAAAGTATACCTTGAGACTACTTTCACTTAACCGCCGCATCAGGGGTATCACACTTCTTAAGCCGATCAAAGAAGAAGTAATGTGTGAAGAAAAAAAGCGAGGATTGAAAAAGAAGAAGTAGCAGTAGAAAGATAGAGAAAAAGGGTCTTATGATAAGAGAGGCAATTAAGGAAGGAGAAAAGGCAAGCCGTGTCTTACTCTCTATGGACTGCGGAGCTTAAGTTGGCTGTGGACATCTTAATTGATGAGGTAGCCTTACGCCTGAGCAGGCCTGGTTAACAAGGCATGGTCCAAGAGACTGGCTGTAGTCACACCTGTTAGAGGAGAGGAAAAGAGAGGAGAGGAAACAAGTGGAGAGGAAAAGAGAGACCAGGAGAGGAGAGACCAGGAGAGGAGAGACCAGGAGAGGAGAGACCAGGAGAGGAGAGACCAGGAGAGGAGAGACCAGGAGAGGAGAGACCAGGAGAGGAGAGACCAGGAGAGGAGACACCAGGAGAGGAGACACCAGGAGAGGAGACACCAGGAGAGGAGACACCAGGAGAGGAGACACCAGGAGAGGAGACACCAGGAGAGGAGAGAGACGACACGCGACTACATGAGACTACATGAGATGAGGAGAGGTGAGGAGAAATGAGGAGAATTAAGGAGAGGTGAGGAGAAACGAAGAGAAATGAGGAGAGTAGAGGAGAAATTAGGACAAATGAGGAGAGATGAGTAGATATGAGAAGAGAGGACAGGATGTAGCAGAAAAGATTAGGATAGGATAAATACTAATTCAGAAAGCACTCTGTATTGTTCAGATGAAAAGTTAAACCTAAGCTTCTTTAATTGAATCAAATAATTTCGAACAAGACCCTCAAAATTGCTTAAAGTACGTATTGGAAAGAACATAACACAAACACAAAAAACAATCATAAAGGATTGGCTGAGCTTAGAGGAGATCCCATAGCTTTGCCAGACCATCCTTTTCTGCTCTGAATTCATAGAGTCCTGCTATCCAAAGACATCTGGGTGTTATCTTCTAAATTAGTATGAAGGAGGCACCTGGATGCAAATGGGTGGCCAGATAAGAAGTCCCCAGCAATGTTATCTCTCTTATTAAAAGTTGGGAAGAATGACTTATAAGTTGCGTGGAGAATCTATGGCTCAGAAAGGGAATATGTGGGATGAATAGTTTTCTCAAGGAACTACATGAGAGAGAAATGTATTGCTTAAAAGTTTTACTACTTTCCAAACTCATTTGGCAGTAATGGAATTGAATATAGATTTCTGCAGCATCCCATCTCAGTAAAAAAGTTACATGTAGATGAGTTACGACATAGATTATGTTTCATGACCCAAATGTGATTTAAAACTTAAGTAATTTGAGACTGTCAATAACTTTCTCTTCAAACAAAATCTCAAGAACAGTGGTTTCAAAGTTTCATGTTAATCAGAGTCAAGTTGGTTGAAGGCCACGAATGGTATTGTAAGCAACCACATGGATTGGGCAGAACTATTCCTGTGTAAAAATTCTTCCACATAACTTTCATGTTTAATAGAACAAATATATCCAACCACTACCACCAAACACCATACGAAGGTCAATGATCGGTATGCCCTATGTGCCCTTTGAGATAAGAGTAATGCTTCCTAATGCCGCAAACATGGCCCTCAATTGAATAAGGACATCAGTCAATAAGCCAGCATTTATGATGAAAACAATAGAATAGCCATTGATGCATTAAGGGTTCAAGAACTTTATGGCAAAACAAAAAAATCGATATGCCAGCACCAAACCAATTGATATATGATTATAGCCTTATAGGGGTATATATTTAGTCATAGGCCTACATTTTGAAAGGTTTGCAGCATTGGGCATGTGTTGTTCAAAAGGTCCTCATATAAGCAAGAACATTATAATTTCTGTAAGACTTGTAAGTTCAGTGCACTGCATTTGTGAATCACGATGTACCCCATTTGAAAGTGATTATACATATAGAACGTTGCTCCTACATGTACCTATCTATCAAGCTTACATTGTGAAATTTAATACTTGTAGCACCGGAAATACACGTTTAGTTTCGCAGAAATAAGTATGATTTCAAATTGAAAAAGCACCTGCAGTGCTATGATAATATTCAACTCAAAAAATATTTCTTCAACTTCTGACAAAGAGCCAGGACAAAACTACAGAGTTACAAAGAAATTAATTACAAGTTGAGTGAATCTCATGCTCAGCCATGCTGCCATGCCGCATGTACTGAGACTACAGTGATCACCTGTCTACAAGGCGACTGCTGTTTCATTGCCACTGCTTTTTCCAGCATTGGCTCATCAGAAAATATGCTTTCATGTGTTGCCACCTAGTGGCAAGTGTGCAAGTCCGCGAGCTCTGTAAGCGGTCCCCAAGAACTGGTTGTTAGGAACTCAAAAAATTTGGTCTGGAAGAAACCAGGGCTGTTTCTGAGTATGCTGATGGCCTTGTCTACTCCCTTAGGGAATGTCATCGCTGACTGCTGAGTCATACTCTGGTTTACCTCAATGTTGAATAGAAACCTTGTGAAAGTGCCATGAAATTGGAACTATTTCTTTAAAGCTGTAATGCTACAGAGCATACAAAACTAACTTCTGTGCCAGATGGCAGCAGCGTGAAGTTTCACCAGATTGACTGATCAATCAAAGAAAGAGCGTTATAGAAGCAGTGGGGCAACTCTTAGCAACAAATACACTTTCAGGCAATTACAATGACGTTCAAAATTGTCCATCTTCATGAACTTTTGATAAATTCATCAAAAAGTAATATTTTGATTGAAATGAAACAAAGTGTAAATTCCACACCAAGAGAAAGAAAGAAAAGGAAAGGACGAAATAGTCATTTAATTTTAATTGATGAGAAAAATTATCTGTAACCGTGCGTTGGTGGGCAGTGCCGGGCATCACAAAATTCCTTCACCGATAAGGGAAGATAAATGCCACAGGGAATTGACAACTCATTCCATTATTTATTGTCACAGAATGATTTATCTTCGGTCAACAGCACAATGACATCACAGTGTCAGAAGATAAAATGGTTTTATCCCAGGATAAAAGTTTAACAGTTCCAATCAGAAATTAAAACACCAAGGGCAATTCATTCCCATCAGAGATCTCGCATTCGGATTTTCAAAAAGAAAAATACAGAAATAAACTTCGGAACAATTTTAGCTGAGTGCAGCGAATGATAATTATTTTACAGATCTGAGGGAAACAATACTCCTGGTAACAGTATTCATACTGATCATAAGGCAAAAAAATTATAAATTGTGCTGCAATCGTGCAAAATTAACTGATTTGACAAATATTTCTTTATCTATGAAATTATGTATTAAAGTATCAATTTGTCAATCTACATATCAAAGTAATCAGTATCTATGTATATATGTATCTAAGTAACTGTGTATCAATGTACCTATGAATCTATTTGTGTCGATGTATCTGCCTATCTTTGTACCTATGTATCTGTGTACCTTTGTACCATTCTACTTGCCTACCTATCAATTTTAACCAGGGAATCCATTCATCTGCACCTTCTTGGTGACATCATACAACTTATTTTCATCAATTACTCTTTTCACCTCATCAGCTTTATTGCTTCATCTGCTAATGAAAATGTTATTAACTATTCTCACCATCCAGCAGATCTGACAGAGAATTAAAGTAATTTACTCACAGACTTGTCACCAGCCCATCTTTCCTGAATTTTTTAATAACTGAATATCGTACCTGAAACAAAACAAATGTCAATTACAATCCAAAATCATTCAAAAACACAGTAAACAATTATTTTTAAGTCATCAAATTTAGCAATGCATACAATTGCTAAGATCGGACATAATACCTATAGTCCTATAATCAACACAGTGCATTCTTACAAGTTACGTATCGATAATCCACATTTTACAGGAAATCTAAAGCATAATTTAACCCGTACTATTCCAATTATTTGTATAATAATTGAAGCAACACAAACCATTCCAGTTACGGTTTTCTTATATAATTTAAACATCAAAGAATATTCTACATTCTTTCATAAATTCACCAAAGGACATATAAATTCACTGAAGCACATATCTGTCATTTCGGATATCCTCAACCAATAATTCACATTCAGCCAGACATCAAAGAAATAAACAGGAAATAAATCGTTTTTGAGTGAATCAATTGAAGCAACAACAATATATTACTCCTTTTTTCTCAAAACATCTTTACAGTAAATTCCTTATGAAGGTAAACACATCCATTTTCCGAAGTTGGTCATCAAAATTTCACAAGAAGTAAATCCTATACCATACGACAGGATTCTCTAATGAGTGATAAGATGAGTAATCCTATCAAGACACATAATGCAATATCATATGTGTATCTTATTCATACCAGTCTGGAAAATAAAACTTTGAGAAGATGCATTTTAATGTCTTTGGCAGTCGACTTATGAAATGGAATAAGTCCACACTTTTGGACACTTTGGTGGCAATATATATTTTATCTGTCTCAATCAGCTGCTTCACCTTCTCTCTATCTGTGTGATAATTTCATCACATAAAGTATCAATTATCCATTTATAATCTTTTTTAAAAACATTGTATCCTTGTAATTGTCAAAGTAAATAGCTATGGAAGCAATGACTGATTAGTCTCTCAGATATTCATAAGGAGAAAAAAACAGATTAAATTTATAAGGAACTTATCAGTACACAACTTTTGAAAAGTGATACTTTCGAGTCAATATATATACTGGCCCAAAACAAGGGAAGGAAAAATTTAAAAAAATAAAAATAAATCATGATCGTACAACTAGGTTTCATCTCAGTGAAACGAAATACAAGAAACTTTAGAATAACTTAAAATAACTATAATACAATTTTAGATTCGAAGACCAGCTTTTACAAAGGAGAGATAAACTTGAATGATCTATTGATCATGATTCTCAACCAATTTAGCTCTGACCTGTGAAGCAGAGTGAAATATTATACAAAGTGTCTACAGACTTCTGCATTCATTTGTTGTAGACAACCTGTCTGCTGAACGAAATGTGCAATAAATGTTAAGCATCCATCACAGATTAGATTTATCTTGTTGGACTCCTGCCCTTTTCATTGAGTTTTCAAACCTGAAATAACATTTCAGACATCCTACTTACATTAGCACTGCCAAACTAAACATCATACCTTGCGTTAATGAAACATATAGAAATTATAGAAGATATACGACAACCTATGAATCTTCCTAATAGTATAGATCAATCTTGCTTATTTGCTAGTAACATAGGTCAATCTTATCTATGCTCTGTAGAAGAGCAGTAAACAACAAATTGTGATAAATGTGGTTTGTCAGAATGAGTGAAAAACAAGAATCCTGCACAAAATGAAGAAGGAAAGGAAAGAAGGAAAGGAAAGAAGGTAAGTGATAACAACCGTCAACCCACAGACAAGTTAATAGTGCAGTCCTCCATTACTGATAGAGGTCGGCGCCGCGACCTATCCACCACAGGACCAATGGTGGAACCCAATTTTTCGATCCAGAATCAATTCAGAAATGGGTTGAAATGATGCAGATGATGGTGGAAATACCTAACAAAAGTCATATTGTGCCTTACCTGGGGCGTATAGGGTCAGACAGCCTGTGGAACCCTCCATTCCACCACAGGACCAATGGTGGAACCTTCTTTTTTTAAACCCAAAATCAATTCAGAAATGGGTTGAAATGATGCAGATGATGGTGGAAATACCTAACAAAAGTCATTTTGTGCCTTACCTGGGGCGTATAGGGTCACACAGCCTGTGGAACCCTCCATTCCACCACAGGACCAATGGTGGAACCTAATTTTTCGATCCAGAATCAATTCAGAAATTGGTTGAAATGATACAGATGATGTTGGAAATACCTAACAAAAGTCATATTGTGCCTTACCTGGGGCATACAGGGTCACACAGCCTGTGGAACCCTCCATTCCACCACAGGACCAATGGTGGAACCTAATTTTCGATCCAGGATCAATTCAGAAATGGGTTGAAATGATGCAGATGATGGTGGAAATACCTAACAAAAGTCATTTTGTGCCTTACCTGGGGCGTATAGGGTCACACAGCCTGTGGAACCCTCCATTCCACCACAGGACCAATGGTTGAACCTTCTTTTTTTCAACCCAGAACTAATTCAGAAATGGGTTAAAATGATGCAGATGATGGTTGAAATACTTACCAAAAGTCATTTTGTGCCTTACCTGGGGCGTATAGGGTCAGACAGCCTGTGGAACCCTCCAATCCACCAGAGGACCAATGGTGGAACCAAATTTTTCGAACCAAAATCAATTCAGAAATTGGTTGAAATGATACAGATGATGGTGGAAATACCTAACAAAAGTCATTTTGTGCCTTACCTGGGGCGTATAGGGTCAAACAGCCTGTGGAACCCTCCATTCCACCACAGGACCAATGGTGTAACCTTCTTTTTTTCAACCAAAACCAATTCAGAAATGGGTTGAAATGATGCAGATGATGGTGGAAATACCTAACAAAAGTCATATTGTGCCTTACCTGGGGTGTATAGGGTCGAACAGCCTATGGAACCCTCCATTCCACCACAGGACCAATGGTGGAACCTTCTTTTTTTAAACCCAAAATCAATTCAGAAATGGGTTGAAATGATGCAGATGATGGTGGAAATACCTAACAAAAGTCATTTTGTGCCTTACCTGGGGCGTATAGGGTCACACAGCCTGTGGAACCCTCCATTCCACCACAGGACCAATGGTGGAACCTAATTTTTCGATCCAGAATCAATTCAGAAATGGGTTGAATGATGCATATGATGGTGGAAATACCTAACAAAAGTCATTTTGTGCCTTACCTGGGGCGTATAGGGTCACACAGCCTGTGGAACACTCCATTCCACCATAGGACCAATGGTGGAACCTTATTTTTTTCAACCCAAAACCAATTCAGAAATGGGTTGAAATGATGCAGATGATGGTGGAAATACCTACCAAAAAATCATATTGTGCCTTACCTGGGGCATATAGGGTCGAACAGCCTGTGGAACCCTCCATTCCACCACAGGACCAATGGTGGAACATAATTTTTCGATTAAGAATCAATTCAGAAATTGGTTGAAATGATACAGATGATGGTGGAAATACCTAACAAAAGTCATTTTGTGCCTTACCTGGGGCATACAGGGTCACACAGCCTGTGGAACCCTCCATTCCACCACAGGACCAATGGTGGAACCTTCTTTTTTTCAACCCAAAACCAATTCAGAAATGGGTTGAAATGATGCAGATGATGGTGGAAATACCTAACAAAAGTCATTTTGTGCCTTACCTGGGGCGTATAGGGTCACACAGCCTGTGGAACCCTCCATTCCACCACAGGACCAATGGTGGAACCTTCTTTTTTTCAACCAAAACCAATTCAGAAATGGGTTGAAATGATGCAGATGATGGTGGAAATACCTAACAAAAGTCATATTGTGCCTTACCTGGGGTGTATAGGGTCAGACAGCCTCTGGAACCCTCCATTCCACCACAGGACCAATGGTGGAACCTTCTTTTTTTAAACCCAAAATCAATTCAGAAATGGGTTGAAATGATGCAGATGATGGTGGAAATACCTGACAAAAGTCATTTTGTGCCTTACCTGGGGCGTATAGGGTCACACAGCCTGTGGAACCCTCCATTCCACCACAGGACCAATGGTTGAACCTTCTTTTTTTTCAACCCAGAACTAATTCAGAAATGGGTTAAAATGATGCAGATGATGGTTGAAATACTTACCAAAAGTCATTTTGTGCCTTACCTGGGGCGTATAGGGTCAGACAGCCTGTGGAACTCTCCAATCCACCAGAGGACCAATGGTGGAACCAAATTTTTCGAACCAAAATCAATTCAGAAATTGGTTGAAATGATACAGATGATGGTGGAAATACCTAACAAAAGTCATTTTGTGCCTTACCTGGGGTGTATAGGGTCACACAGCCTGTGGAACCCTCCATTCCACCACAGGACCAATGGTGGAACCTTCTTTCTTTCAACCCAGAACTAATTCAGAAATGGGTTGAAATGATGCAGATGATGGTGGAAATACCTAACAAAAGTCATATTGTGCCTTACCTGGGGCGTATAGGGTCAGACAGTCTGTGGAACCCTCCATTCCACCACAGGACCAATGGTGGAACCTTCTTTTTTTCAACCCAAAATCAATTCAGAAATGGGTTGAAATGATGCAGATGATGGTGGAAATACCTAACAAAAGTCATTTTGTGCCTTACCTGGGGCGTATAGGGTCACACAGCCTGTGGAGTGTGGAACCCTCCATTCCACCACAGGACCAATGGTGGAACCTAATTTTTCGATCCAGAATCAATTCAGAAATGGGTTGAATAATGCATATGATGGTGGAAATACCTAACAAAAGTCATTTTGTGCCTTACCTGGGGCGTATAGGGTCGAACAGCCTGTGGAACCCTCCATTCCACCACAGGACCAATGGTGGAACATAATTTTTCGATCCAGAATCAATTCAGAAATTGGTTGAAATGATACAGATGAGGGTGGAAATACCTAACAAAATTCATTTTGTGCATTACCTGGGGCATACAGGGTCACACAGCCTCTGGAACCCTCCATTCCTACACAGGACCAATGGTTGAACCTTATTTTTTTCAACCCAGAACTAATTCAGAAATGGGTTGAAATGATGCAGATGATGGTGGAAATACCTACCAAAAGTCATTTAGTGCCTTACCTGGGGCGTATAGGGTCAGACAGCCTGTGGAACCCTCCATTCCATCAGAGGACCAATGGTGGAACATTATTTTTTTCAACCCAGAGCCAATTCAAAACTGGGTTGAAAGGATACAGATGATGGTGGAAATACATACCAAAAATCATTTTGTGCCTTACCTGGGGCATACAGGGTCATACAGCCTGTGGAACCCTCCATTCCACCACAGGACCAATGGTGGAACCTTCCTTTTTTCAACCCAGAGCCAATTCAGAAATGGGTTGAAATGATGCAGATGATGGTGGAAATACCTACCAAAAGTCATTTTGTGCCTTACCTGGGGCGTATAGGGTCGAACAGCCTGTGGAACCCTCCATTCCACCACAGGACCAATGGTGGAACCTTATTTTTTTCAACCTAGAGCCAATTCTGAAATGGGTTGAAATGATGCAGATGATGGTGGAAATACCTACCAAAAGTCATTTTGTGCCTTACCTGGGGTGTATAGGGTCACACAGCCTGTGGAACCCTCCATTCCACCACAGGACCAATGGTGGAACCTTCTTTTTCGATCCAGAATCAATTCAGAAATTGGTTGAAATGATGCAGATGATGGTGGAAATACCTAACAAAAGTCATTTTGTGCCTCACCTGGGGCGTATAGGGTCACACAGCCTGTGGAACCCTCCATTCCACCACAGGACCAATGAAGGAACCTTCTATCTTTCAACCCAGAACTAATTCAGATATGGGCTGAAATTATGCAGATGATGGTGGAAATACATACCAAAAATCATATTGTGCCTTACCTGGGGCGTATAGGGTCAGACAGCCTCTGGAACCCTCCATTCCACCACAGGACCAATGGTGGAACCTTCTTTTTTTCAACCCAAAACCAATTCAGAAATGGGTTGAAATGATGCAGATGATGGTGGAAATACCTAACAAAAGTCATATTGTGCCTTACCTGGGGCATACAGGGTCACACAGCCTGTGGAACCCTCCATTCCACCACAGGACCAATGGTGGAACCTTCTTTTTCGATCCAGAATCAATTCAGAAATTGGTTGAAATGATGCAGATGATGGTGGAAATACCTAACAAAAGTCATATTGTGCCTCACCTGGGGCGTATAGGGTCACACAGCCTGTGGAACCCTCCATTCCACCACAGGACCAATGGTGGAACCTTCTATCTTTCAACCCAGAACTAATTCAGATATGGGTTGAAATTATGCAGATGATGGTGGAAATACATACCAAAAATCATATTGTGCCTTACCTGGGGCGTATAGGGTCAGACAGCCTCTGGAACCCTCCATTCCACCACAGGACCAATGGTGGAACCTTCTTTTTTTCAACCCAAAACCAATTCAGAAATGGGTTGAAATGATGCAGATGATGGTGGAAATACCTAACAAAAGTCATTTTGTGCCTTACCTGGGGCATACAGGGTCACACAGCCTGTGGAACCCTCCATTCCACCACAGGACCAATGGTGGAACCTTATTTTTTTCAACCCCAACCAATTCAGAAATGGGTAGAAATGATGCAGATGATGGTGGAAATACCTAACAAAAGTCATTTTGTGCCTTACCTGGGGCGTATAGGGTCAGACAGCCTGTGGAACCCTCCATTCCACCAGAGGACCAATGGTGGAACCTTTTATCCATCACAGGACCTATTGAATAGTTAGAGTGAGCTTTAATAAAATGCCTGTAATATATCTCTTAAATGTCATTATGAGTAATTAGTTCAGTATGGGGATAAATGATTGATGGAACCTTGCAATCCATCTCAGGACCTGTGGTGGTTCCTGACCTCCTGTGCAGGACAACCCCAAATATTTCATTATTTCCAATAAACATCTCCCCATAAATGCCCAAAATGACCATTAACATCATCTTCCACCACAGGACCAATGGTGGCATCTTACCTCCTGTACAGGGCAACCCCCAGTATTTCATTATTTCCAATAAACATCTCCCCATAAATGCCCAAAATTACCAGGAACATCATCTTCCACCACAGGACCAATGGTGGCACCTGACCTGCTGTACAGGGCAACCCCCATTATTTTATTATTTCCAATAAACACCTCACCATAAATGCCCAAACAGACCAGGAACATCATCTTCCACAGTAGGACTACCCTCAACATTTCATTATTTCCAATAAACGCCTGATAATAAATACCCCAAACGACCATGAAACTCCTCTTTCACTACAGAACCAATGGTGGAACCTAACTTGCAAATTCAAATAATTTTATTTATACTTGTTAAAAAATATAATTACGCAGCACAAGACTACCCTTAATTTTTTTCATTTGCTGCAATAAGCATCTATTATTAAATTCCCAAGAGTAGGGGAGACCGGGGTAAGTTGTGCCATCTTTTGCGTCAGGCTGATTTTCCGAAAAACCAAAGCCTAATCAAGTAATCTGAAAGTCAGACATCAAAATACAATACGTTGGCCAGAATCGACCAACGTTTCAGAGCAATCTGACCATTGGGAAGGTCATGGTAGGCATTTTAAAAAAGGTAGGTGCCGGGGTAAGTTGTGCGGCATGACGGGGTAAATTGATCCGCTTAATTTATTCCAAAACAACCTTGTATTTCACCCGTTTCTTTAGATAGATCATTTGTATCATGTTTTTAACTTATGGCTGACATGTTACATGTCATTGAAACTTATCAAACATTTTATGCAAAAATGAAGACTAGTAAAGATGAATAAAAAATTCATTCCTATGTCATACCATCGGCACAACTCACCCCAATTATCAAAATGGCACAACTTACCCCAAATTGATTTTCTGGATGAAACTGGTTGTCAAAAATAAATAAACAATGTGAGAAGAAATCTAACAACACAAATGTCGAGATATACCTCCTAACTTCATCCTACCAGAGGGACATCATCTCATTATAAAACCAAATGACAGAGAAACAAGAATGTCAGTCCTCGGCACTTCAATTTTTAGCAACAAAATTGAATTTGTGAGTGTAGCTTTTCATACCATTATATTTGGTTTTTTTTTTTTGGTGCCAAATGATGTTGACCAAGTGGGTATATACGGTAGGCATTGCCTTCTTTGCCCAGTTCTTCATTTCACCTCAACAGCGGGCGGGACAACTTACCCCGCGGCACAACTTACCCCAGTCTCCCCTACAACATTTAAATAATGCTTGGTAAATTTTACATGAACTCCGCTGCATCCAATGGGCAGACGACATTAATACAAAATCAAAATTGTGTACTTACAATTTAATCATGAATATATATTGCCTTGAACCACATATGTCACAAGATTCATGAGTCGTACAAAGAACGCTCTTTTCTTGTACTGTTTAGGACAGGCATACTTCCGCTGGAGATTGAAAATTGATAGATGGTATTGCAAAAGTGTAGAGGAAAATTTGCGTAAATTATAAAAAGGTGATGTTGAACACGAAGTTCATTTTCTTTTACAATGTAAGTCTTTTGAGGAAGAACGAAATTAAAGTATTTTAAAAAGCTCAAAATGGACAAAACCACATGTATATTTTTTGAAAACTGGAGCATCTAGAAAAATTTTAATATTGATGTCAGAAATTAAAGTGACTGCTAAATCTATCCTTACTTGTAAAAGAAGTAAATTTCTCTTCAGCTAGAGCCATGTTGCTAAAGATGCAGTAATCCCTATTGTAGTAAGTTTTGTAATTACATTATTTTCCTGTTTGAAACTCAATATATTAATGCATAAAATCTTCTTGAAACATTTTAGTAATTGAATTTATCTTCTGCTGACCACCTGATGATGTGTAGCAGATAAAGTGATTTGAGTAACTATTATATATATATCAAATTATTCTTCTTAAAATATTTAGGGGAAGAGGTTCCAGCATTGGTGCTGTGGTGGACGAGGAGGTTACTTGAATGTATAGCCTCCATCATTCCATATTTAGTACCAAGTGGTAAATTTTAAAAGTGGTCCTCTTGAGGGGATAAGGTCCCAGCATTGGTCCTTTGGTGGAGCAAAAGTTCAATGATTTGTGTAATCTCCATAATTTTATATTTAGCTCTGTTAATAAATTTTAAAAATGTCCTCTTGAGCATTGGTCCGCTGTATGATGAAGTTACATACCTTGTGCAACCTTCATAATATTCTATTCCAAGCTATTTTAAAAGAATCAAACAAATAGATAGAAACGGGAAAAAAATACACCCTGCTGGCCTATTTAAGTGGTATTACTTCATAGTCATGTAACAATCCTTGATTTTGATCCCACTACTTAATTGGTAAGTTGATCTAGACTAGAATTAGAATTAGAATTAGAATTTATTGGTAAACAAAATACATCAATGGTCCAGTTGTGGAAGTTGAGGTTCCCTGTCATCTGGGGCATTGACTTTTAGATGTTTATTGGAAATTATAATTATAAAATATTAAGTGTAGTCAGGGGCAGGGAGTTAGGTTCCACCATTGGTCCTGTGGTGGATTGTAAGTTTCCTTTGTCAATGTAAGCCCATACTGGTCGAATTACTTATTATGATGTATTATAAGTGATATTACCCAGGAATTTTATCAATAGTCGAAACAAACAATAACATTTCTTCTGTAAAATAAAAAAGGTTGAACCACTGGTTATGCGCCTGGCATGGAACGGATGGTTCCCCAGGACATACGACCCTATATTTGCCTAGCTAATGACTCTGAGTAGATATTTCAACCATTATGTCAATCATTTCAACCAATTTCTGATTTAGTCCTGGGTTGAAAAAAGAAGGTTCCAGCATCTGTCCTGTGGTGGATTGCAGGGTTCCTTCATCCGTGTAACCCCACACTGACCTAATTACTCAAAATGACTTTTAAGAGACATATAACAAGCATTTAAGCAAAAGCTGACTCAAACTATCCGATTGGTCCTGTGGGGGATAAAAGGTTCCACCATTGGTCCTGTGGTGGAATGGAGGGTTCCCAATGCTGTGTGACCCTACACACCCCTGGTAAGGCACAAAATGACTTTTGGTCGGTATTTCCACCATCATCTCAATCATCTCAACCAGTACAGTTTCTGAATTGGTCCTGGGTTGAAAAAAGAAGGTTCCACCATTGGTCCTGTGGTGGAATGCAGGGTTCCTTCATCCGTGTAACCCCACACTGACCTAATTACTCAAAATGACTGTTAAGAGACATATAACAAGCATTTAAGCAAAAGCTGACTCAAACTATCTGATTGGTCCTGTGGTGGATAAAAGGTTCCACCATTGGTCCTGTGGTGGAATGGAGGGTTCCCAATGCTGTGCAACCCTATACAACCCGGGCAAGGCACTAAATGACTTTTGGTCGGTAATTCCACCATCATCTCAATCATCTCAACCAGTTTCTGAATTGGTCCTGGGTAGAAAAAAGAAGGTTCCACCATTGGTCCTGTGGTGGAATGCAGGGTTCCTTCATCCGTGTAACCCCACACTGACCTAATTACTCAAAATGACTTTTAAGAGACATATAACAAGCATTTAAGCAAAAGCTGACTCAAACTATCCGATTGGTCCTGTGGTGGATAAAAGGTTCCACCATTGGTCCTGTGGTGGAATGGAGGGTTCCCCTTGCTGTGTGACCCTATACAACCCGGGCAAGGCACTAAATGACTTTTGGTCGGTATTTCCACCATCATCTCAATCATCTCAACCAGTTTCTGAATTGGTCCTGGGTAGAAAAAAGAAGGTTCCACCATTGGTCCTGTGGTGGAATGGAGGGTTCCATCATCTGTGTGAACCCACACTGACATGATTACTCAAAATGACTTTTATGAGACATATAACAAGCATTACATCAAAAGCTGACACAAACTATTCGATTGGTCCTGTGGTAGATAAAAGGTTCCACCGTTGGTCCTGTGGTGGAATGGAGGGTTCCCAATGCTGTGTGACAATATACGGCCCAGGTAATGCATAAAATGACTTTTGGTCGGAATTTCCACCATCATCTCAATCATCTCAACCAGTTTCTGAATTGGTCCTGGGTTGAAAAAAGAAGGTTCCACCATTGGTCCTGTGGTGGAATGGAGGGTTCCTTTATCCTCGTAGCCCCACACTGACCTAATTACTCAAAATGACTTTTAAGAGACATATAACAAGCATTTAAGCAAAAGCTGACTCAAACTATGCGAATGGTCCTGTGGTAGATAAAAGGTTCCACCATTGGTCCTGTGGTGGAATGGAGGGTTCCCAATGCTGTGTGACCCTACAAACCCCGGGTAAGGCACAAAATGACTTTTGGTTGGTATTTCCACCATCATCTCAATCATCTCAACCAGTTTCTGAATTGGTCCTGGGTTGAAAAAAGAAGGTTCCACAATTGGTCCTCTGGTGGAATGGAGGGTTCCACAGGCTGTCTGACCCTATACACCCCAGGCAAGGCACAAAATGACTTTTGTTAGGTATTTCCACCATCATCTGCATCATTTCAACCAGGGCTGTTAACAAGTACTTGAGGACTTAAGTACTTCTGTACTTAAGTACAATTTCTTGAGTACTTGGAATGTACTGGGTACTGGAAGTACTGAACCCAAAAGTACTGTACTGGTACCCAGTACTTTGCAAAAAGTACTTGAAATTTTAAGTACTTTTTAAGTACATTTAAGTACTTTCAGTGAAAAAAGCCAACATGACAGCTTACAAGCCATGTTGAGCGAAGTGCCAATATTTTCCAAGTCAATTTGTGAATAAATGATGCTTCATAAAATCATAAATTTCATCTAGTCTGTAATAAATGTTACTTTATGTTACTTTATAAAAATAATACTTTTCAATAATTCAATTTATATAATTAATAATTAAATGATAATTATTTATTTTGGCTCTTAGAAGATATATACAGTATATGGAATACAGTTTCATTGGATGATGCAGAAATATAGCAATTGGATAGTGCAGAACTATAGCAATTAGTCAATTTCAATTTATGCTATTGAAGAACTCATAATTAAACCTGTCAAAGCTAATTAGAAATGTGATTGCAATTAGACAGGTCATAACAGAGTCACTATCTGAGTAGTCCAACTATGTTGCTGAACTAGCATCTCAGTTCTGCAGTAAATATATGAACAACCTTTATATCATTTTAATTTTAATATAAGTAATGTTACTTTGATTATCAAAACATAGGCTGCGCAGCAGCATACCCTCGGCTATTCAGCAGGCTATTCTGAAGCCGGTGAAATCAATTGACATATCGGCGATAGATTATGACCCTCAAGTACAGTTTTACCAAACCAGTCATATTTAGATGCCCAGTCTCCCTTTGTATGGCCCAAGTCTCCAACTTGATGGGGAGAGCTGGGCCAAAATTTTTACAATTTTCATATGGTTTTAGGTTCATGAACATATATATCAATGCCCCTATCATGTAGAGTTCTCTCACCAGGGGCTTGGTGAGCAAGTCTGCTATGCTGTGTCTATAAATAGCACATCCTACAACCCCAGCTCTGAAATCAGGCTGTGTGAAGCTACCCCAACACCTTGGCCCTTGGCCACTGGTATACCTTTGGCTGAACCGTCTAAGGTGGTGGGCATAAGCTGAACACACAATATGGTGGACGAATCCGGAGTTCGTGGGTTCGAGTCCCGCAAGGGGCAGCCCACACCCTAGAATCACTTACATATATTTCAGTCCTAAGTCTAACACATGGCTGCAAGTGAATCTAACTTAACAGGGAGCATATCATGTAGAGTTCTCTCACCAGGGGCTTGGTGAGCAAGTCTGCTATGCTGTGTCTATAAATAGCACATCCTACAACCCCAGCTCTGAAATCAGGCTGTGTGAAGCTACCCCAACACCTTGGCCCTTGGCCACTGGTATACCTTTGGCTGAACCGTCTAAGGTGGTGGGCATTAGCTGAACACACAATACCCCCCTACAGATATATTCTTAACTATTTCTAGATGTAATCAATGTATCAAGAATGTTTGTATAATCATGATGGTCTCTCAAGCTTCCTTACTCTTTCTGGCTGACGGAAAGTGTTTTTAGATGAATGAAATGTCAATTTCTCTATTTTATATGATGTTTTATTGTATTTAATTTTGACAAATTCCCAGCCCTAGCATTCAACAGATTCAAGGTACTGAAAAGAGATGTTGCAATGAAATAAAAGGGTCACCTCATTGCTATGTCCTCCTCCTGTCCTAATTAGCCTACCAAGTGCATAAATACAGGAGGTAAAGTCCCAATCATCCGTCCATCCGTGATTCTCTGGATGTATTAGATTACATAATTATAGATGATCAATCAATCAATCAATATCTAACTATCTATCTATCTATATATAAAATATCTATCTATGTATCTATGTATCTATGTATCTAACAACTAATCAATAGTGCAACATGAAAATCTATTTGCTGGGATAAATTCACAGTGGATCTTTCAGTCAAACAATTAATTAATCATTCAATTATTCAATCAGTCCAATCAGTCAAGCAATCTTCAGTCATTTAAACACCTTTAATCTAAAACACCTTATTCATCTATCTATCTATCTATCTATCTATCTATCTATCTATCTATCTATCTATCTATCTATCTATATATTGATCTATCTATATATTGATCTATTATCTATCTATCTATCTATCTATCTATCTATCTATCTATCTATCTATCTATCTATCTATCTATCTATCTATCTACCTATCCATCTTATAAATTATGAATAGAATAAAGGCCTGCCTAAAAACAGATAATTTTATAATAGTTAGGTTGTCTATCTATCCAATCTATTTATTTTAAATATTAAACTAAAACAATGTGTGGCCTACAGATACTTTTTAATAAGACTAATACATTTACTACTTATCACCAAAAAGGTTAAATGCAGTCCAAACTTGGCTGTATAAGTATAAAAATAGCTGAAAAGGCAAAAAAAACCTGCATGGGATATAAAAAGTCACATCTCAACTTCTACTTGGCCTATATTTCTGATCTAAATTGGAAATTTCATTATAATGTTTAAGATAAAAAAAACTAAGGCTATCAATGCAGTTTGAACATATTTCTAAGAAAAAAAGGGAATTTTGTTAGAAATATAGGGGTGCTATTCAACTGCTTCTGTACCCTCCCCTTTGTTCTTGGGTTTGGCCATTGGAGAGGATTAGTGACATCATGTTGCATAATGTCCATTCAACAGAAGCTGCACCCTGTTCCCAAACAAAGCAGTGACACTTATTGTCTTAAAGGTGCTAAATATGCTTTGGGTGAGATTTGTTATTAATTAAAATTCAAATTTATCCAACATTAAATATCTTTGGATATAAAATGAAACATTGAAATTCATAGAATTAAGGTTTTGTTGCATGCCAAGTAAATTTCTAAATAACCTTGTATTTAGTTAAATCATTTCTGCAATCATTATTTGATCACATTTAGTGTTTATGAAATGTTATAAATAAAAGCAGGCCTGACATTAATTTAATTTCTTTCCTTTAATCTACATCACTGAGGTTAATTTTAGCAAAATGGGGTTTTGAGAGTTCTTGTCAAAAGTTTAGAATGGTAAGGCCCCTTGAGTCAGAACTATGTGCATAAAGCATATTTGTATATATATATAATATATATATATATAATTTATCTTATTAAACCACATAAATTCTGAGGAAGAATTTGATGAAAAAAGTATACTTGGGGCACATTGAATGACACT
This sequence comes from Platynereis dumerilii, assembly GCA_026936325.1. Lineage (NCBI taxonomy): Eukaryota > Metazoa > Annelida > Polychaeta > Phyllodocida > Nereididae > Platynereis > Platynereis dumerilii. Next base: position 33,909,294 of record JAPTHN010000005.1, read on the forward strand.
TTGAGTAACCAAGATCCAAAATTGACTGAAATGTGACAATTCAAAGGTCTACAGTTTTTTGCCTATTTTTAGCAATTTTTGTCTTTTCATGTTCAAAAATCTAATGATATAACAGATATATGCATGAAAATCGTGTGTTTCTTTCATGTTTATTCATTTTGTTTACATTCAAGAGCATTGCATGACTTGATTAGAAATGAAATGGTCAGAAAGTTGATATTTTCACATTTTTGTGAATTTTAAACTTCTTCTGTCGGCCTAAAAATTGCATAAACTACATGCAAAAAATTATACTTGGGGCACATTGTATGGCACTTTGAGTAACCAAGATCCAAAATTGACTGAAATGTGACAAATCAAAGGTCTATAGTTTTGGCCTATTTTTAGCAATTTCTCTCTTTTTATGTTCAAATATATGATGATGTAACAGATATATGCATGAAAACCATGTATTTCATTCATGTTTATTCATTTTGTTCATATTCAAGAGCATGGCATGACTTTATTAGAAACGAAATGGCCAGAAAGTGGATATTTTCACATTTTTGTGAATTTTAAACTTGTTTTGTCGGCCTAAATTATTGCGTCAACTACATAATGGCAGTAAAAGTTCCTTCTTGATAGGTTTAACTATAATACCTTTTGGTTTTTAAAAATATAGTTATTACTGTTTTGGCGTGAGAGACCAAAATTCCAGAAAAATGTAAAAAATTACACATTTTTCTAGTATTTTGGTTTTTATGCAAAATTCGTTAGATGGACACTCTAAACGATTCAAGCAGTTAAGAGACCTATATTTTAGACAACTAAATTCTAAATATCAAATGTCTAACTCCCAAATTGAGGGAATTGCAGAGGGTTGAAAAAAAAAACATTTTTTTACATTTTCGGTTCATTCTTTGAAAACTATTTTAGTTAGAGCATTCAGACCCCCAAAAGGCACAACTAGGGTATTTAATACATGTTATGGTAGATTTTCATGCCCATAGGTATAACCGTTTCCGAGTTCTGGCCCGGAAACGAAAAAAATTAATTTTTCCGAATTTTCAATATTTTACAAAAACTGTGGTCATTACATAAATATGAACTCCAGAAGGCACATTAACACTATAAGACCCGTTCATGTGTCAAATTTCAAATATATAGGTGTAATAGTTTTGGCACAGAGGCCAATACACATTGTGTGACGCCGCCCGCCCGCCCGGCCGCACGCCCGGCCGCCCGCCCGGCCGCCCGCCGGACGGACAAAAATTTGCCATACTAACTACAATACCCGACGGCAATATACATTGCCGAGGGTAAAAACAATGTATCCATAATGTATTAATTCTGTTTAACCCACTGAATTTGTTTGGTTAACCTTTCAAGAATAAATATGGTTATGATAATTATTTGAGAAATAACTTTTTTTTCATGATGCATCATTTTGAAAGTATGCTGTATACATGCATAAATTCAGTAATTATTCAATCAATTTCAATGCCATCTTTGTGGGGTTTTCCAAGTTCATTGAGGCATATACGTGTGAATGCATTGGCCTATTGTCTTCAGCAAAGGAATTGGGTCACTGCATGTACCTGAACTTGTACAGTGTACACAGGTGTGAGAATTACCTCTTTACAATTGGACAGGGAACTTTCACAATAGAATGTCAATGTTCATCCATTGCTTGCTTAAACATAGACCTTATCTGTGTCAATTAAATATAAATTTTTCAAAACTAATTTGATTTTCATTAATACCCAATAATCTCAATAATTTTCTGGGTGTCTAAACCCAGTGATTAAAATCTGAATATCTTATTGTGACTAGTTCCTTAATATGACAAGCATTCAAAATATCAAAGTCTGGGGCAGATCCAATTTGCCCATTTTTTTGCAATATTATTAATGAAGTTCCTACTTCCTATCTATCTATCTATCTATCTATCTATCTATCTATCTATCTATCTATCTATCTATCTATCTATATCTTTCTATCTATATATCTATCTATTTATCTATCCAATCTATCGATCCAATCTACCTATCTATCTATCTATCCTTAGCCTCATTACCGTGTCCTCCTCCTGTCCTAATTAGCCTACCAAGTGCATAAATACAGGAGGTAAAGCCCCAATCATCTATCTGTCTATCTATCTATCTATCTATCTGTCTATCTATCTATCTATCTATCTATCTATCCACTTATCTATCTATCTATCTACCCACTTATCTATCTATCTATCTATCTATCTATCCACTTATCTATCTATCTATCTATCTATCTATCTATCTATCTATCTATCCACTTATCTATCTATCTATCTATCTATCTATCTATCTATCCACTTATCTATCTATCCATCTATCCATCAATCCATCCATCTATCTATCTGTCCAATAAAACTGTATTCCATGAATATCCCCATTTGCTTGAAAAAGAAACACTAAGTATTTGTCAGTTTATTTAATCTATAATTTATCTAGCAAGATTTTTTAAGCCGATGCATCAGCCTATGGCAGTATCTATCTTGTTACAATAATTTATCTTGCAATGAGGGTTTATTAGTTGACCACAGGAGGCCCACTGGGGGGAGCTAATATGATGCAAACCAAAAATTTGAGGCACTCCAGACAGATCTTAAACAGCATACCAGTTCCAATGGCTACATTATGCATTTTCTGTGTCATAAATAACACCAAGACAGTCACAGGCACTGCAAATTTGACATTTTCTTGCCATTTACGTTTCCAAGCTTTTCTAAGATTTGGTGATTTGCTCTGTGTTGAGAAGCACCCAGAAAGTGGTGATGTCAATGCTAGTTCAGGGAAACCTCGCTAGGCGGCGTACTAATCCTGTGACGTCACGTGTGACTTTCCTTTGGACTTTCCTGAGCTGAGGTTGCAAGAACCAGAGAGGAATACTGAAGTGTTTGGGACTGTCATACGAATGGAAACACGTTTACAAGAGGTATTTGATATTCTAAACTATTCTTCATTGTCTTGCAGCATCTACAGACTCTTCGTTTTTTAGTTCTAATGATGTTTTGTGTTCACCGGGTCTCTCCATGTGGATGCACGCAAAATATACACAGGGAAGCACCCTGAGCAAACATAGGACTATTCAATGGACAGTAGTACAACATACCAGCCTGCCCGCTCCTATTTTACCCCTCTACCCCCGCTACTTGCAATCAGCTTTAATTTTGCTTTTATGGCTAAGATAGGCCTAATTGCACCTCTTGAGTTATTCGCCTAATTGCTATCCACTTGTCATTAAGTTGTCAAGATTGTAGTGTAGGCCTACATGAACATAATATTTAGAAGGACTGTGACACTGCCATAATTGATGTTATATTTGAATATTATATTCCTAAAAGATATAAGATATATATAAGATGTTTTATTACCTCATTTATAAACATGAGAGTGCATAGTTATCATGAAACAAATAATAAAAGTTGCAAATAAACAAATGAACCAAAGTCGTTTCAAATTTTATGATTTAATCCTATTAAACTGACCTTCTATTCTTTAAATGCCATTTAAACTTGTCCTATGTTAATTTGCCATGTATATGTGGTATGATAATATATATAATTTTCTCAGACTAAAAAATGCCACAATTCATAATGTGCAAATTAAAAAAAAGGAAAGTAGGCCTAATTGATTTTGAACATACATGTAACAAGACTGGAATTTATTTTTACAATTTGCACTTATCAATATTAAGGGCTTTATGTATACCTTTAATTAGAATTTAGTCAATTACTGGTTACTATTAAAATTACACTGATTGCTATTGTGAAAAACTACAAATCGTTTTGTCATTTTCGTTAACTTTAAACTTTCCTTTAAATTTGTGAACTTGGGTTTGTATTTGTGAATCATTGATCTGAACTTTGATTCATTTGTAAATTCTTACTTTCTCCTACTTTTGATGTATTAATGTATTGCTGAATTATTATGTAGTTTAGATGACCTATAAGGTTATAATTTCTCTACAGGACGTTAACTGCTTATGATCTGTGCTACTCTGGTCACCTGTTGCTGGCGCAAGGACTTAAGAAGGCACAAATTGTAAGTTGCTGTAAAATATGGTGTTATATTTCCATGTATTTTTACTGTGATTATTTACCGAACTTACATGTGTTCCCTTTGGTGTTGTTTTCATTAATTTGAAGGGAAAAATGCAATTGAACCACAGGTTTTTCTTTGCACCTGTGATTATTGTGTAAATTTAAATATAATAAAAAAATATATGTTAATACTATGTAGTTATGTAACAAAAAGTTTTGGTGCAAAAACCCCTGTAAATTGAACCACTCATTTATGACTACTGATTCTTGGAACAGTAAATGATGGTTTGAGTATCTATTGTCGTCTCTTCTGAAACCTTGGGTTCCAGTGCAATGTGTGTGTTCTATGTTTTGTTGGTTTGAAAAACAGACATGCAATTGTTGTAAAATTTCTGTTTTCTTGATACATGTACAACTATTGTTATTGAAACATAATTATGATTTCAGAGAGAAGAAGTAAGATCTGAATGAAGACCACTGTACGAGGATAATGAGGTGCAACTTTAAGGTAAATGGCAAGTTTAAGGCATATACATGGAGTACTATGCTCCATACATCATCTCTAGAGGTAGTGTTGGGACTATCATGGCAGGTACAAGGGCTGCCATGGACAAACATGATACATCGTCTTATTGTGATATCAGCCTCACAAGATATTGTGATATAAAAAACCATTATCGTCCCATCACTACATCTGGGTACTTCATGCCACAAATTATAAACAGGTTTTTGCTAATTATCACTTTAGCTGATTCCATCATCAACTTTGAAGTCAAAATAGTATAGAAAACACAGGTCTGGCTGGGCTTTAGCTGGCCATTCGTCAGTTAGCAAAATGCTAATTGAGTCTCAGTCTGGCTAAAAGAACTTCTGAAAATACTTGGAGATAAAAGCAAAATGAACTCATGGCACAAAAATTCAAATTGTGCATTAAAGGAAAAAATTTAAAGATCTTTTATGCAGTTATTGGGAATTAGTAATTAAATTTCGCCTTCAAATTCATTAGTGTTGGAAGGTAGTCACTTTTGGTGACATTTTCACTGTGCAGCGCTCTGTCAAGGTCAATAAAAACCATTATTAATTTAATTTTTTGAAGCCTATGCATAACAATACATTAATTAGTCTCACCACAGCTTAATAAATTAATCTGAGAAACATTGTGCAACTTACATAATGGTTTGGCTTGTATGCGTATATTTAATATGCTAAATTTATATTTTCAGCGATACGGCGGATGAGGCATGAGTCACATGACAGCAAGCACATTTGGACAGATGGAAGATTATTAAATGATGTGGGCCAAATTATGCTGCTCCAAGTTATCCTCACTTTCCAGATACATGTATTGTGTAAATACCATCATTGAAATAAATCTGTAGTTTCCACTGAAATTTTTCTTCCTACAAAGCTAGAAAAATATTGCACATTTGAATGAATAATGTCTTTTGTCCTAAATGTGCAAATTACCTGAAAAATGACTTCAAAATTAAAGTGCTGAGGCATGCATGTGAATCTCATCAAAACTATTATTCTTGAGCTTAATAATTATTAAATTGTTTGAGCTTTATGAAATGCTTGGACATGTGATTTTCATCAAATCTTTGGGTGATGAATTGTTTTTATGTTTCTGACTTCAGCAATTAATATGATTCATTTTGGCCGACCAGGATACTTGTTATTTTCTACTGGATGTCTCCTTCAAAGCTACTGTCACTGCAGGAGTGCAGGTGGAAAATTTGCGAATATTTGGAAATTTTTCTGAAAGCATCCTCTTTGAGGTTCCTCGTCTTACTTTCAGGACCACTCTTGTGTGTCAAGGTTTTCTGTTAAATAGTACAGTTCACTTATAACTGGTATTTAGTAACTAATACTGGGCAGGTAACTATTGCTACTCAGTTGTTAAGAGTCAATACTGCAGTTACAGCTGTGGCATTTCAATCCAGTGTAGATGCATCTCGTGGCAGAGATTACTCAGTATCTAGTTGATCTCCATTCTGACTCTTGTTGGTGTATTTACGTTACGGTTTATTCAAGATTTTGGGATAAGACTTGGTGTTCATAGGAGTCAACGTCCTTTGATAATTTTTCCTGCCCACAACCAATCCATTTTACTTTTTATAAGTAAAGAGAATGTTCATAAAAGAAAAGATAATCTCTTAGGTTGTATTTGAATTAAAAGCGTCAAAGCTGTGAATTTCATTTGATGGTCGAAATCCAGATATATGTATCATTACGATGATGTTTCCCTTTTTTTAGCATGGAGATGTATCAGGGTGAACTCTTTTAATAATTAAGAGTTTGTGCAACATACAAACTCCCAAAATATCTGACATTTTTGGGTAATGTTTGTCGTAGTGCGAAATTTAGGAAAATTCTGCAAATTATAATTTGATAGATATATATATATATAGACCGGGATAACCTATAAATACAATTAAGGATAAATAGAATTGATATATAATCAGCTAAATAGTAACAAGAATCTAATGATTCAAAACCGACCTATTTGTAACAAGAGCAGGTATACTGCCTCCATATCCCCCATGCCCTACACATTTACCTATACCCACCAGAATTCCAATTTAGTTATGCCAAATATTTCCACCAGGGCCACAATTGTGCATACATGTAAGGATGTGGTGACACCTGGGGGTGGAGTTTGCTTTTAAAAATAACATGGCTGCAGACCAAAAGCACAGCCTGAGTATTTGGGATGTGGAAATGGTTATGATATTTATCAATTTATGGTAACATTTGACAAGTTTAGGGGGGTCTTTGAATGTTGGGAAAGGATGAGCATTGTGCATGGCATGGTGTTTGAGATATTTGATGGATGCCATGCATGGATACTAAAAGTACAATCGCCATGCATGGATACTAAAAGTACAATCCCCCATAGCATAGCATGGGGGATAATTACATTGAAGGTTGCATTACCCTAACCAGCTAGTGAGCAACTGATGCAACAGCACTGAGCATAGATTATTTCACACATGCGCCCTATAAATTGCATAAGTCAGCTGAAGTCTGTGGAACCTAAGTGAAATTAAGAGTTTCAATAGTCCGAGCTCTGCTTCTGATCCCAGAAATGCAAGGCACTGGAAGTTCTGGGTCAGAGACACTTTCCCCCTTGGCTTGTGAACTCGATCTGCCAATCTCTCCCCTATCACTTATATTCCCAGAACCAAACTTCACATGATGTATGCCCAGTGAATACACATTGTGCATGAAGTATTAAACTTGGATTAGATCATGTCATACCTCTCCTAATTCCTCCAGAACTAAATAACGTTTTATAAACAACAATGACGTCCTTTTCCTTGTCTGATCTCCTGTAGTTGATTATGACATCACAAGCAAGCTCAGCATGTCGCAACAACATGACGTCCTTGTTTTAGAAAGCAGCCACGACAATATGTTAATTGGTAATTCATTAATTTCTGGGTTATGAATAACTACAGGCTCTTCATATTTGGTAAACAAACATTTTTAATCAAACGACACCTAGTGTCAACAGAATGTTTAGTTACATTGTGGTTATTCAAGCAAGTCAGAGTTCTGACTCTGAATGACTTGACTTCGGGGTCTATTACAACAAGAACAAAGACAAGACCCCAAAAGTTAAAGAAATATTATGGAAATGTCAACATCTGCTGATGACCTTGCGGTATTTTGTGAATGAGTCCAGCAACTGTCATGTTCCTATGGTGACGATGGCCGAACAGAGATCTGACTTGCAACCACAACTGAGCATCCATTCTGCACCCCATAAACCTTCCCTCATTCAAAATCGGCTATTTTTTTTCCGAAAAAATTTTCTTGTTATACAGAATGAGTATAATTGCTGGTACACAATATTGATAAAGTATATGTTATTTTTCACTATATTTTGAAAAAGATTGCAATTTTGTTTTCGACAATTGTGATTCATTTTGTGAGACATCAGAAAGTACTGGGTACTGGACTTAAGTACTTTCAAAAGTACTGGGTACTGGAATTAAGTACAGTGATTAAAAAAGTACTGGGTACTGTACTGGGTACTGGGAACATTTGAAAAGTACTGTACTGGACTTAAGTACTTCGAAAAGTACTGATTAACAGCCCTGATTTCAACCCATTTCTGAATTGGTTTTGGGTTGAAAAAAATAAGGTTCCACCATTGGTCCTGTGGTGGAATGGAGGGTTCCCAATGCTGTGCGACCCTATACACCCCGGGCAAGGCACAAAATGACTTTTGGTCGGTATTTCCACCATCATCTCAATCATCTCAACCAGTTTCTGAATTGGTCCTGGGTTGAAAAAAGAAGGTTCCACCATTGGTCCTGTGGTGGAATGGAGGGTTGCTTCATCCGTGTAACCCCACACTGACCTAGTTACTCAAAATGACTTTTAAGAGACATATAACAAGCATTTAAGCAAAAGCTGACTCAAACTATCCGATTGGTCCTGTGGTGGATAAAAGGTTCCACCATTGGTCCTGTGGTGGAATGGAGGGTTACCAATGCTGTGCAACCCTATACAACCCGGGTAAGGCACAAAATGACTTTTGGTCGGTATTTCCATCATCATCTCAATCATCTCAACCAGTTTCTGAATTGGTCCTGGGTTGAAAAAAGAAGGTTCCACCATTGGTCCTGTGGTGGAATGCAGGGTTCCTTCATCTGTGTAACCCCACACTGACCTAATTACTCAAAATGACTTTTAAGAGACATATAACAAGCATTATATCAAAAGCTGACTCAAACTATTCGATTGGTCCTGTGGTAGATAAAAGGTTCCACCATTGGTCCTGTGGTGGAATGGAGGGTTCCCCATGCTGTGTGACAATATACGGCCCGGGTAATGCATAGAATGACTTTTGGTCGGTATTTCCACCATCATCTCAATCATCTCAACCAGTTTCTGAATTGGTCCTGGGTTGAAAAAGAAGGTTCCACCATTGGTCCTGTGGTGGAATGGAGGGTTCCATCATCTGTGTAACCCCACACTGACCTAATTACTCAAAATGACTTTTAAGAGACATATAACAAGCATTATATCAAAAGCTGACTCAAACTATTCGATTGGTCCTGTGGTAGATAAAAGGTTCCACCATTGGTCCTGTGGTGGAATGGAGGGTTCCGCTTGCTGTGTGACCCTATACGCCCCGGGTAAGGCACAAAATGACTTTTGGTCGGTATTTCCACCATCATCTCAATCATCTCAACCAGTTTCTGAATTGGTCCTGGGTTGAAAAAGAAGGTTCCACCATTGGTCCTGTGGTGGAATGGAGGGTTCCATCATCTGTGTAACCCCACACTGACCTAGTTACTTAAAATGACTTTTAAGAGACATATAACAAGCATTTAAGCAAAAGCTGACACAAACTATCCGATTGGTCCTGTGGTGGATAAAAGGTTCCACCATTGGTCCTGTGGTGGAATGGAGGGTTCCCAATGCTGTGCGACCCTATACTACCCGGGTAAGGCACTAAATGACTTTTGGTCGGTATTTCCACCATCATCTCAATCATCTCAACCAGTTTCTGAATTGGTCCTGGGTCAAAAATTTAAGTTCCACCATTGGTCCTGTGGTGGAATGGAGGGTTCCATCATCTGTGTAACCCCACACTGACCTAATTACTCAAAATGACTTTTAAGAGACATATAACAAGCATTATATCAAAAGCTGACTCAAACTATTCGATTGGTCCTGTGGTGGATAAAAGGTTCCGCCATTGGTCCTGTTGTGGAATGGAGGGTTCCCAATGCTGTGTGACCCTACACACCCCGGGCAAGGCACAAAATGACTTTTGGTCGGTATTTCCACCATCATCTCAATCATCTCAACCAGTTTCTGAATTGGTCCTGGGCTGAAAAAAGAAGGTTCCACCATTGGTCCTGTGGTGGAATGCAGGGTTCCTTCATCCGTGTAACCCCACACTGACCTAATTACTCAAAATGACTTTTAAGAGACATGTAACAAGCATTATATCAAAAGCTGACTCAAACTATTCGATTGGTCCTTTGGTGGATAAAAGGTTCCACCATTGGTCCTGTGGTGGAATGGAGGGTTCCCAATGCTGCGCGACCCTATACACCCCGGGTAAGGCACAAAATGACTTTTGGTCGGTATTTCCACCATCATCTCAATCATCTCAACCAGTTTCTGAATTGGTCCTGGGTTGAAAAAAGAAGGTTCCACCATTGGTCCTGTGGTGGAATGCAGGGTTCCTTCATCCTCGTAGCCCCACACTGACCTAATTACTCAAAATGACTTTTAAGAGACATATAACAAGCATTATATCAAAAGCTGACTCAAACTATTCGATTGGTCCTGTGGTAGATAAAAGGTTCCACCATTGGTCCTGTGGTGGAATGGAGGGTTCCCAATGCTGCGCGACCCTATACACCCCGGGCAAGGCACTAAATGACTTTTGGTCGGTATTTCCACCATCATCTCAATCATCTCAACCAGTTTCTGAATTGGTCCTGGGTTGAAAAAAGAAGGTTCCACCATTGGTCCTGTGGTGGAATGCAGGGTTCCTTCATCCTCGTAGCCCCACACTGACCTAATTACTCAAAATGACTTTTAAGAGACATATAACAAGCATTTAAGCAAAAGCTGACTCAAACTATGCGAATGGTCCTGTGGTAGATAAAAGGTTCCACCATTGGTCCTGTGGTGGAATGGAGGGTTCCCAATGCTGTGTGACAATATACGGCCCAGGTAATGCATAAAATGACTTTTGGTCGGTATTTCCACCATCATCTCAATCATCTCAACCAGTTTCTGAATTGGTCCTGGGTTGAAAAAAGAAGGTTCCACCATTGGTCCTGTGGTGGAATGGAGGGTTCCTTCATCCGTGTAACCCCACACTGACCTAATTACTCAAAATGACTTTTAAGAGACATATAACAAGCATTATATCAAAAGCTGACTCAAACTATTCGATTGGTCCTGTGGTAGATAAAAGGTTCCACCATTGGTCCTGTGGTGGAATGGAGGGTTCCCAATGCTGCGCGACCCTATAAACCCCGGGTAAGGCACAAAATGACTTTTGGTCGGTATTTCCACCATCATCTCAATCATCTCAACCAGTTTCTGAATTGGTCCTGTGTTGAAAAAAGAAGGTTCCACCATTGGTCCTGTGGTGGAATGCAGGGTTCCTTCATCCTCGTAGCCCCACACTGACCTAATTACTCAAAATGACTTTTAAGAGACATATAACAAGCATTTAAGCAAAAGCTGACTCAAACTATGCGAATGGTCCTGTGGTAGATAAAAGGTTCCACCATTGGTCCTGTGGTGGAATGGAGGGTTCCCAATGCTGTGCGACCCTATACACCCTGGGTAAGGCACAAAATGACTTTTGGTCGGTATTTCCACCATCATCTCAATCATCTCAACCAGTTTCTGAATTGGTCCTGGGTTGAAAAAAGAAGGTTCCACCATTGGTCCTGTGGTGGAATGCAGGGTTCCTTCATCCTCGTAGCCCCACACTGACCTAATTACTCAAAATGACTTTTAAGAGACATATAACAAGCATTTAAGCAAAAGCTGACTCAAACTATGCGAATGGTCCTGTGGTAGATAAAAGGTTCCACCATTGGTCCTGTGGTGGAATGGAGGGTTCCCAATGCTGTGCGACCCTATACACCCTGGGTAAGGCACAAAATGACTTTTGGTCGGTATTTCCACCATCATCTCAATCATCTCAACCAGTTTCTGAATTGGTCCTGGGTTGAAAAAAGACTGTTCCACCATTGGTCCTGTGGTGGAATGCAGGGTTCCTTCATCTGTGTAACCCCACACTGACCTAATTACTCAAAATGACTTTTAAGAGACATATAACAAGCATTATATCAAAAGCTGACTCAAACTATTCGATTGGTCCTGTGGTAGATAAAAGGTTCCACCATTGGTCCTGTGGTGGAATGGAGGGTTCCCCATGCTGTGTGACAATATACGGCCCGGGTAATGCATAAAATGACTTTTGGTCGGTATTTCCACCATCATCTCAATCATCTCAACCAGTTTCTGAATTGGTCCTGGGTTGAAAAAGAAGGTTCCACCATTGGTCCTGTGGTGGAATGGAGGGTTCCATCATCTGTGTAACCCCACACTGACCTAGTTACTTAAAATGACTTTTAAGAGACATATAAGGCCACACGCAAATAATTTTATGGATGACGGAATCGCCGCTTCTAAAATCGGGAAATTAAAATTAAAATTAATTTCAAAATTAATTTTGCGCCCGCATGGATCTTGGGAGCCTGGCAAAAAAAAAATTAAATTCCCCAGATTGAAAGAACTATTTGATGTACAGAATTGGCAGACCCCATTTTAGAAAGCTCAGACAATTCCCCGTTTCCTCATAGTGGATAAGTAGCTATATGAGTGGTTTTTCATGTAACTATAAACACTTAAAACAATACAATCCATTAAAAAAAGTAATTAAATAAGCCTGTATAAGGCCTACCTATCTCTTATTTCAATCTATTGTGCAGTAATTATCCATTATGCAATCTATCTATAATGCTATACTGTCTATTCATGTATCTTTGTATCTACCTTTACTCTTTTATCTATCTATCTATCTATCTATCTATCTATCTATCTATCTATCTATCTATCTATCTATCTATCTATCTATCTATCTATCTATTCAAAGTTTCTACTGTACTACATTTTTCATGAATAATTATTAAATGTTAATATGTAGTAGAGTCCAGAAGTTATTCCGACTTTTTCAGCTTCTGTTTGGCAACATTCATGCATTGATTTTGAGCTTATGTTTCACATTTTCTTCTGTTAATCTATCTAATTTCCGAATTTGAAGCATACTGAAGATTCATAGGCTTTGAATCTAATTTTACTAGGATGGCAATCAAATCATCTTGATTGTAATTTAGACTGTTCTGACTTACTTTTAACCATGCCAATCACGCTAATGGTAATTATCATCCAGTCAATTAAAAGTGCTATTGAGCCTTATTACCTAAATATGCAATGAAATCCAATTGAAACCCATCAATTCAAACACATGACATGTACTTCATGAGAATGGAAAAAGACACAAAAAATGTGTTAATTTCTCTGTCACTTTAAGTTATACATCTTCTGATCATTACGCTACTCCAGCCAAACTACTAATAGTTCAGTTATGTCTTTGTAATTAGAGTCACGGAAATTGAAGTGATGTTTTCTTAACATCTAACAAGATCTTTAAAATACTCCCCTTATTATTCTCCCCGCCTTTCAATATCTTCACGGTTGTTATGCTAGTAACTTTATAATTTGTTATATAAGAGCAATCATATTCTATTTCTTGAACAAATTAATGATAATTCAGAAAACATTTAAACATTTTAGAAGCATGTGTCATTTAATATTTGGACTAGCAAGAACATGTACGGACCAGTAAGTAGGTCCTTATAGCCACTGGTCAAGTTGGACCATGAGCAAATCCAACTAGGCCTAAGTGCAGACACTGTTTGCCTGCGTAAAAACATTCACATGCTTCAAGTCTTCAAGCCGGAAGGAGTCAAGCCATATGACAGTTGTTAAAAAATTTCGCTCGCCCAAAATTGATTGCTTTCTGCAAATAAAAAAAAAACTATTTTTTTTATTTCGCTCGCTTGCATTTGAAAATGTTTCAAAAATTAATTTGGAAAAAAAAAAAAAAAAAAAATTCGCTCGCTCGCTCCATTTTTTTCTCCAAAAAATCCGTCATCCATAAAGTTTATTTGGTGTGGCCTAACAAGCATTTAAGCAAAAGCTGACACATACTATCCGTTTGGTCCTGTGGTGGATAAAAGGTTCCACCATTGGTCCTGTGGTGGATTGGAGGGTTCCCAATGCTGTGCGACCCTATACTACCCGGGTAAGGCACTAAATGACTTTTGGTCGGTATTTCCACCATCATCTCAATCATCTCAACCAGTTTCTGAATTGGTCCTGGGTCAAAAATTTAAGTTCCACCATTGGTCCTGTGGTGGAATGGAGGGTTCCATCATCTGTGTAACCCCACACTGACCTAATTACTCAAAATGACTTTTAAGAGACATATAACAAGCATTATATCAAAAGCTGACTCAAACTATTCGATTGGTCCTGTGGTGGATAAAAGGTTCCGCCATTGGTCCTGTTGTGGAATGGAGGGTTCCCAATGCTGTGTGACCCTACACACCCCGGGCAAGGCACAAAATGACTTTTGGTCGGTATTTCCACCATCATCTCAATCATCTCAACCAGTTTCTGAATTGGTCCTGGGTTGAAAAAAGAAGGTTCCACCATTGGTCCTGTGGTGGAATGCAGGGTTCCTTCATCCGTGTAACCCCACACTGACCTAATTACTCAAAATGACTTTTAAGAGACATGTAACAAGCATTATATCAAAAGCTGACTCAAACTATTCGATTGGTCCTGTGGCGGATAAAAGGTTCCACCATTGGTCCTGTGGTGGAATGGAGGGTTCCCAATGCTGTGCGACCCTATACACCCTGGGTAAAGCACAAAATGACTTTTGGTCGGTATTTCCACCATCATCTCAATCATCTCAACCAGTTTCTGAATTGGTCCTGGGTTGAAAAAAGAAGGTTCCACCATTGGTCCTGTGGTTGAATGCAGGGTTCCTTCATCCTCGTAGCCCCACACTGACCTAATTACTCAAAATGACTTTTAAGAGACATATAACAAGCATTTAAGCAAAAGCTGACTCAAACTATGCGAATGGTCCTGTGGTAGATAAAAGGTTCCACCATTGGTCCTGTGGTGGAATGGAGGGTTCCCAATGCTGTGCGACCCTATACACCCCGGGTACAGCACAAAATGACTTTTGGTCGGTATTTCCACCATCATCTCAATCATCTCAACCAGTTTCTGAATTGGTCCTGGGTTGAAAAAAGAAGGTTCCACCATTGGTCCTGTGGTGGAATGCAGGGTTCCTTCATCTGTGTAACCCCACACTGACCTAATTACTCAAAATGACTTTTAAGAGACATATAACAAGCATTATATCAAAAGCTGACTCAAACTATTCGTTTGGTCCTGTGGTAGATAAAAGGTTCCACCATTGGTCCTGTGGTGGAATGGAGGGTTCCCAATGCTGTGTGACAATATACGGCCCGGGTAAGGCATAAAATGACTTTTGGTCAGTATTTCCACCATCATCTCAATCATCTCAACCAGTTTCTGAATTGGTCCTGGGTTGAAAAAGAAGGTTCCACCATTGGTCCTGTGGTGGAATGGAGGGTTCCATCATCTGTGTAACCCCACACTGACCTAATTACTCAAAATGACTTTTAAGAGACATGTAACAAGCATTATATCAAAAGCTGACTCAAACTATTCGATTGGTCCTGTGGTAGATAAAAGGTTCCACCATTGGTCCTGTGGTGGAATGGAGGGTTCCCCTTGCTGTGTGACCCTATACGCCCCGGGTAAGGCACAAAATGACTTTTGGTCGGTATTTCCACCATCATCTCAATCATCTCAACCAGTTTCTGAATTGGTCCTGGGTTGAAAAAAGAAGGTTCCACCATTGGTCCTGTGGTGGAATGCAGGGTTCCTTCATCCGTGTAACCCCACACTGACCTAATTACTCAAAATGACTTTTAAGAGACATGTAACAAGCATTATATCAAAAGCTGACTCAAACTATTCGATTGGTCCTGTGGTGGATAAAAGGTTCCACCATTGGTCCTGTGGTGGAATGCAGGGTTCCTTCATCCTCGTAGCCCCACACTGACCTAATTACTCAAAATGACTTTTAAGAGACATATAACAAGCATTTAAGCAAAAGCTGACTCAAACTATGCGAATGGTCCTGTGGTAGATAAAAGGTTCCACCATTGGTCCTGTGGTGGAATGGAGGGTTCCCAATGCTGTGCGACCCTATACACCCTGGGTAAGGCACAAAATGACTTTTGGTCGGTATTTCCACCATCATCTCAATCATCTCAACCAGTTTCTGAATTGGTCCTGGGTTGAAAAAAGACTGTTCCACCATTGGTCCTGTGGTGGAATGCAGGGTTCCTTCATCTGTGTAACCCCACACTGACCTAATTACTCAAAATGACTTTTAAGAGACATATAACAAGCATTATATCAAAAGCTGACTCAAACTATTCGATTGGTCCTGTGGTAGATAAAAGGTTCCACCATTGGTCCTGTGGTGGAATGGAGGGTTCCCAATGCTGTGCGACCCTATACTACCCGGGTAAGGCACTAAATGACTTTTGGTCGGTATTTCCACCATCATCTCAATCATCTCAACCAGTTTCTGAATTGGTCCTGGGTCAAAAATTTAAGTTCCACCATTGGTCCTGTGGTGGAATGGAGGGTTCCATCATCTGTGTAACCCCACACTGACCTAATTACTCAAAATGACTTTTAAGAGACATATAACAAGCATTATATCAAAAGCTGACTCAAACTATTCGATTGGTCCTGTGGTGGATAAAAGGTTCCGCCATTGGTCCTGTTGTGGAATGGAGGGTTCCCAATGCTGTGTGACCCTACACACCCCGGGCAAGGCACAAAATGACTTTTGGTCGGTATTTCCACCATCATCTCAATCATCTCAACCAGTTTCTGAATTGGTCCTGGGTTGAAAAAAGAAGGTTCCACCATTGGTCCTGTGGTGGAATGCAGGGTTCCTTCATCCGTGTAACCCCACACTGACCTAATTACTCAAAATGACTTTTAAGAGACATGTAACAAGCATTATATCAAAAGCTGACTCAAACTATTCGATTGGTCCTGTGGGGGATAAAAGGTTCCACCATTGGTCCTGTGGTGGAATGGAGGGTTCCCAAAGCTGTGCGACCCTATACACCCTGGGTAAAGCACAAAATGACTTTTGGTCGGTATTTCCACCATCATCTCAATCATCTCAACCAGTTTCTGAATTGGTCCTGGGTTGAAAAAAGAAGGTTCCACCATTGGTCCTGTGGTTGAATGCAGGGTTCCTTCATCCTCGTAGCCCCACACTGACCTAATTACTCAAAATGACTTTTAAGAGACATATAACAAGCATTTAAGCAAAAGCTGACTCAAACTATGCGAATGGTCCTGTGGTAGATAAAAGGTTCCACCATTGGTCCTGTGGTGGAATGGAGGGTTCCCAATGCTGTGCGACCCTATACACCCCGGGTACAGCACAAAATGACTTTTGGTCGGTATTTCCACCATCATCTCAATCATCTCAACCAGTTTCTGAATTGGTCCTGGGTTGAAAAAAGAAGGTTCCACCATTGGTCCTGTGGTGGAATGCAGGGTTCCTTCATCTGTGTAACCCCACACTGACCTAATTACTCAAAATGACTTTTAAGAGACATATAACAAGCATTATATCAAAAGCTGACTCAAACTATTCGTTTGGTCCTGTGGTAGATAAAAGGTTCCACCATTGGTCCTGTGGTGGAATGGAGGGTTCCCAATGCTGTGTGACAATATACGGCCCGGGTAAGGCATAAAATGACTTTTGGTCAGTATTTCCACCATCATCTCAATCATCTCAACCAGTTTCTGAATTGGTCCTGGGTTGAAAAAGAAGGTTCCACCATTGGTCCTGTGGTGGAATGGAGGGTTCCATCATCTGTGTAACCCCACACTGACCTAATTACTCAAAATGACTTTTAAGAGACATGTAACAAGCATTATATCAAAAGCTGACTCAAACTATTCGATTGGTCCTGTGGTAGATAAAAGGTTCCACCATTGGTCCTGTGGTGGAATGGAGGGTTCCCCTTGCTGTGTGACCCTATACGCCCCGGGTAAGGCACAAAATGACTTTTGGTCGGTATTTCCACCATCATCTCAATCATCTCAACCAGTTTCTGAATTGGTCCTGGGTTGAAAAAAGAAGGTTCCACCATTGGTCCTGTGGTGGAATGCAGGGTTCCTTCATCCGTGTAACCCCACACTGACCTAATTACTCAAAATGACTTTTAAGAGACATGTAACAAGCATTATATCAAAAGCTGACTCAAACTATTCGATTGGTCCTGTGGTGGATAAAAGGTTCCACCATTGGTCCTGTGGTGGATCGGAGGGTTCCCAATGCTGCGCGACCCTATACACCCCGGGTAAGGCACAAAATGACTTTTGGTCGGTATTTCCACCATCATCTCAATCATCTCAACCAGTTTCTGAATTGGTCCTGGGTTGAAAAAAGAAGGTTCCACCATTGGTCCTGTGGTGGAATTCAGGGTTCCTTCATCCTCGTAGCCCCACACTGACCTAATTACTCAAAATGACTTTTAAGAGACATATAACAAGCATTTAAGCAAAAGCTGACTCAAACTATGCGAATGGTCCTGTGGTAGATAAAAGGTTCCACCATTGGTCCTGTGGTGGAATGGAGGGTTCCCAATGCTGTGCGACCCTATACACCCCGGGTAAGGCACAAAATGACTTTTGGTCGGTATTTCCACCATCATCTCAATCATCTCAACCAGTTTCTGAATTGGTCCTGGGTCAAAAATTTAGGTTCCACCATTGGTCCTGTGGTGGAAGGGTCGCGGTGCCAACTTAGTTGCTATTACTAGCGCAGTCCTCTATTACTTATCACTTAAAAAGAGAAAGGTTATATCTAAAACCCCTTTGAGTTGGTTCTCAGACTTTCCTGGCAGCATAGACAGTATTTGACACTGATACAACGGGTCATCATTTTACCATCATGTCTGTCATCAGAGTAGGCCTTGACTTTAGAAATGTACTGTTATAGTGATATCTGGTATCAGAATTGGCGGCGTTGCCTATTCTATCTATCCACATGTGTCTGTTGCACCTAGTCTGTGTCGCTCATTTCTGAGTAGCGTATGCTGATAAAAAACATCTATTTTCTTTCAAAAGCGATCTGTTTGTTGAAGTGAATGAAAAAGATTGTCGACCAAACTAAATCTTCTGTACTCCACTGAAGCAAAGAGAATAGAGATTGCAAAGTGCAGTCGTTTTACTTTTTGTCAGAACTACTTGTGCATCAGTTGTTTTTTTTTTGCTTTTGTACAGTTTTGAGACAGTGGTTCAGCAAAAAAGAAAAAAAAACTTGGAAATTGTTTTCGTTTCAGCAACAAAACATATCACATTCATCATACTGCTTCTTTCTAGGCCACAGGAAAGAATATCAAAGGGCCACAATTTGGAAGAGGAAACATTTTTGTTCACCAAACTTCATAAATGATGGAATTGAAGATGGGTGGTTTGGTGGTAAGGTTAGTCATTTCCTTGTTGTTGTTTTTTTACCAGGAAACAAATAATTTGATTAATGGACAATTCCAACTGATCAAGTACAAGTTTTCAGTCCTCGTTCAGCAGAGTATGTGAATGGAATTGCCAAGTAATAATTTCTGCTCTTGACATTCAGTTCTATTGAGTGAAATCAATCAAAAGTTACAAACATAGTTAATTATAGAATGTCAACTTGTTCATATTACATCTGTAAAATATTTTACACGGCTGACAGAGCAATTAATTTGGTAACCAATGTTTATATTGTTGTCTGCTTGGATGGAATACCCAATTCAATTTATCAGCAGAAATAATTTCATTGTAAACGAAAGGTACTCAAACAAGTTTATCGCACATTCTATACATGTCTGCCTTTTTTCCTTCATATGAGAGATGAACCCATGTGAGCAGCAAAAACTTGTCATCATCTGCCTATCTGTCTATCCTCTATTCTGTATAGGAGTCACAATCATCTTGAACAGACCTAATTCTTCCGATCTAGCAACCTGACAGGAAATATTTCATCCCGGGCTCGGTTTGTAAGCTATCAATTGCCCGGCATGTTAAACAAAAGGAGCTTAAGTCTGCCACAAAACAAATTACAGGGGCCCACTATCAATGTTGCCCTAATCACAACCCAGTTCCAGAGAAGGATTACCAAGCATAGTAAAATTCATAATTGAGAAGCCAGTAAACAAGATGACCAGGTTGATGGGAAGGTTCATTCAACAGATATAAGTTCTGATTTTCTTGTCTGACAAAGTTTTCAATTCTCTCATGAAAATTGATTTACTTATTCTGTTACTTTGATTGCAATCATTGCCAAAAACATGGTCAATCATGAACGGGTTCGCAAAACGTATCATTAAGTATGTTATGGCCCTGTACTAAGTTTGGTTTCAACCTGTGTTGCCAAATTGCCACTGCCTTGCTTGTCAAGAGATACATTCCATATATACAAAATACCACTGGAGTTATACATACAATAGAGTCTCGTCCTGAAGGTTCTTTCTATATACAGTGATTGAGCTGGGTAAGAACATTTTTAAATACGATACAAATGTGGTTCTTGCCACTGTACAAAAGAAACTTGTAAATGTAATGTACCTAAAGTTTTGCGCCCTTCTCATCCATCATTGTTTTGAGAGAAGCAACAACTTTCATTTGGTATCTTTGTGACAGAATACATTTAGAGTAAAAATGCGTCAAAACTACTTCAAAGCATTTTTGTTGCCTTCATTAATTGTGGAAATGGGGTAGCTTCAGAATCTATCTGATACTGTGGAGATAGATTCGTCAACCTGTCAACATGTTAAATTGTATGCCTTATAAGAACATTTTTAAATACGATACAAATCGATGGTGAAAGTGCAAAACCTCGTAAGTCAAAAAATGCTGTTTTTCAGAAATTGAAAAAAACTGTCAAGTGTCTTTTTTTATGCTAATGTTTATTAGTAAGTGAGTTATGGCCAACTAGATACATAGAAAGTGACACCCTGTTGTAGCAAATTTTTTGTCAGAGGTCGTTTACCCCTTGCATTGATGTTACCATCAGATGTGATTGAAAATGTCGACTTACGAGGTTTTGCACTTTCACTTTCTACCCGTGCAAAACCTTGTAACTCGATCATTTATCACACTTTAAAGCAACTTGCAGCATTGAATATACTTTCAATTTATGTATATACAGTGAAAATTATAATTTGCCTAAGACAGATGGCAATAACAAATTTTATTGAGTGGCTACAATGAAAAGAATGAGGAAAATGACAATTTTTTCAAATTTTCGTGCACTCTCTTTTTCAATAGCCTACATCACCAAAACAAATATAGGGAGGTAAATTTTTTAAATCAGGAATGTTGCTGGGAATCACAGACTGTACCTGTCCCTCTGATTAAAAGCCTCCACATCGTGGAGGGACAGTCAGAAATGGGAGGTCAGCTGAAACAAAATTAAAATCAGTGTGCCTACCCAAGCCAAGTCAAGACTGATGGGAAGAGTCTGGGCTCTGAAGAAGAGAAGCTTGGCATGTATTATCAAAATCACACATCATACATTTTGACATAAAATGGCTCTCTTAAAATCGCTGTAAACAGGCTTTTAATATGTCAAAAAACTCAAAGTAATGATATGAAGTTGTGTATCTGGTATATATCCCCCATGTGGCATGACAAAATTTGATGTATTGATTATAATAGATGAAAGGTGGTGACTTTATTAAAACCTGTGTAGAGGTACAGGTATAGGTGGCGCCACATGTGGCACAAATTAAACAAATAACTGTCATTTGTCGTCTGCTAATATTCAAACTTAAAACTGCCTCATATAAGTAGCTACAGTCTGTTTGTCCAAATAGAATGAATAGTTGGATACTATGTATCATTATGAAGTGTTCCAGTGGACTCACTTTCTATCTCCCCCCCTAGGATTCTAATTCATGCTGAATTCTTCCAGACTGCAAGCGGTGCTTGCAACTCATCCTAGGGAGCATTCTGTGTTTCATTAGAGGGATCATCCAATTAATCTAATAATTTTTAATTGTTGTGAAATAAATAAGGGGATGGGGAAAGATCTTACCCTAGGGAGCATACTTTATTTCATAAAAGGGAGCATTCAGTTATTTAAATAATTTTAAATAAGGGGATTGGGAAAGAAGCAGTCTGGTTCCAGACTGTGGGAATCATACAAAAGTAACACAGTAATTGTTTTTCAAAAAAATTTGAAATATCCCACAATATGTGCTTCAAAGTTCTGATTTGAGTTACAAGGTTTTGCACTTTCACCTTTTGAAACATATCGACATACAAGGTTTGGTGAAATCATTCTGTTACAGGTGTGTTACAGCTTTCAAAAATAGCAAACTGGCAAGGTAATCAACTGACAACATGTATTGGATATTGAAATAGTCATTCCACCAAAAATCTAAAAATAGCAAAATTTTGACATACGAGGTTTTGCACTTTCACCATCGAAATGTGGTTCTTGCCACTGTACAAAAGAAACTTGCAAATGTAATGTACCTAAAGTTTTGCGCCCTTCTCATCCATCATTGTTTTGAGAGAAGCAACAACTTTCATTTTGTATCTTTGTGACAGAATACATTTAGAGTAAAAATGCGTCAAAACTACTTCAAAGCATTTTTGTTGCCTTCATTAATTGTGGAAATGGGGTAGCTTCAGAATCTATCTGATACTGTGGAGATAGATTCGTCAACCTGTCAACATGTTAAATTGTATGCCTTATTAGCCAGAATCTATTTGGAGGATTGTGTCCATGCTAATGATGAAAACTGCGATGCATTCATAGTAGGCTTCATCCCAATGAATTTGAAGTGAAACGAATGTCTGAACCTTGAGGAAATAGCTTGCACAGTGCACACAATCTATAGACAAATTTTGATAATTATATGATTGGTCATTGATACATAACTGAATTTATCATTACGCGACACACTGTATCAAACGGATATCTGCATCCACGACTTACCGAAGATACCAAGCCAATGCAAAGATTATAAAAGACAAGACGAAGTTGAGTGTGTTGCTGTTGTTGCATCGGCGATTCGGCATGCTGTTTAAAGCTGACCATCACCTTCAGACAACTATGAGGACATCACATGTAGGCAGGGAGTTGTGTCATCTTATACTTGGAAAAGCTTCCACCATTATTTGTTGGCAAAAAGAATTGAAGTTTTGAATTGAACGTTTGGACTCTTGTTGAGAATACTTCAAACAGTCAGCACTGCAATGCCACCACATCAAGCTCAGGTATTGACAAGGAATGTATTGTGCAGCTAGTTGCTGTTGTTTTCATAATGTCCATTGGTTGAAATGATATCTCAGAAAGATTCTACTAGAACGGCACTTCAGTGTGGAAACTTCACATTACTATCCCAAAGTCTCTGACTCTGACTATCTTTCCCATCAAACTTCTCTTGATGCTTTAAAGCACAAAAAGGGATCATCAATAAACTCTCAAAGGACCACCCCCTCTTGTCAGCCTATTAGCTTGGATGTCGTGCTTGTGGCATATGCTTGTCTGTAAATGGCGCATTCAAGTTCAATTCTGAATCCAATATTGGAAAGGGTCTGGTGTGCTTCAAAGATCTTCAATGCACTATTTGTTCATGCAGTTTTTGCACCAGACTTCTATTATGCTCCACCTTTGAAGGCTTTCAAAGTGTTACCCAGTCTCAATAGTTGTCAAAAGTTATTACATCCTTCAGTGCAAACTGTTTCAAGCCATCAGTTCAGGAGACTAGACGTCTTTGGGTTATGAAGGAGAAGACCGACGAAATGAACTAAAGCAACTTTGCACTAAATAGGCTTCCGCAATAGGTTATTGTTTGAGAAAGTGGAGGGCCAATGAAAACTGAGGAGAGGGAAAAAAACATAAAGAAAACAGCGTCAAACAGCAATGGTTCAGACAGCATCAAACAGGCACGACTTTCTCACAAAAGAATGACACTTTCGTGAATTTGTTGTCACAACAACTTCAGATGACTATAAAATAAACATGTTAGCAAAATTATATCCTTGGCTTGGGTCATAACCTTGCCCTCAGGACATGTTTGCATGTGAAGGCACACCAGAAATATAAATTTATATGAAAAGAAGAACTACAAGAACTGAATCTCCCAAAACTAGTCAGACCTTTCCTGTATGGTACCTGATATAGCAAATCCCAGGATTAAGTCAAGCCCAAGTACTTTCCCCATCACAAAATAACAGAATAGGTCAGGGTAACATGCCTGTGAGAAAATTACCGACAGATTAATTACATTTGAATTCCCATGTGTACAACACTCATTTTACAGCAGCTTAATAGAGCTTAGAAAAAATTCACACAGACTCAATTTCTCAGTGATTGATGGCATGATCATATCAGTTATTCATTTCAATTTGCCAATGAATATTTCCAAAGCTACCTTATCTATAACTCCGATATGAATTCATGAATAAAATTGTATTTTGCTAAAACTGAATGTGAACTGGAATTCTGTACCTTCCTATTCATGCATTTTATATTAGTTTATACTTTGACACATCCATCTTTGAACAAGAGGCAATTAACAATTGCTTCAAAATGAGAGACCAATGAGAAAAACACTTCTGAACATTTACATGTTTGCTGACCACAGAACAGCCTTCACTGTTGTAGCGATTTGGAACTACAGTGAAGTAAAGTCTTTTGTACCCCTAATGCATCTTTAATACAGAGGATATCCTTATGGATAATGCAAACACTCTGATGCTATACAATCATAGATATAGCTTTGATTGTATGAATGAAGAATTGCAGATGGTTCAAAGCAAGGTTATGCAGTGATCCAATGCATTTTGATGTTCAGAAGTGACTTCTCTGTGCATGTAGAATGTGTGACTGATTTGAAGTACCAAGGCCAGATTTTGACATAAGAGAATGTATTTTTTTAAAGTGCATACGATTCTGTATTCTGTATACGAGCAAGAGAGGTTTGAAATGAAGCATCGCAGAATGTTTCATAGTCTGTCAGACTTCCTTGGACAGCTTGTGATGATTATGAAGTAAATCAAATATTTGTTTACGAACATGACAAATGACATTGACCAGTTTTAAATTTTAGGTATTTCCACGAGACGGCTAGTGCTAGTGTTATTCAGTGTTCTGGTGTGCCATTTTTTCCACGTTGATTTTTCCAGAAATTTCAAAGTAAATTTTGGGAGACGTTCGATTTTCATGAAGCAACAATACCCGCTTCAAGGAAATAAAATCAAAATCCCTTTTTAATGATCCTTTTTGCTCATTAGAAAAAACACTGGTGCCTCATTTGCCTCGTGAGCAATTAGATGGCTATAAAGAGCATTTTCAAAAAGACTTGGTGTCCCTGATCAAACAACTTTCATGGACATATATGAAATGATTTTTCTTGTAATCTCCTAAGTCTTTGTTGTTTCTTTTAGTCACTCTCAATTGAGACTTTTCAGCTCTAACTATCTTCACAAAGATAATATCTCTTTAAAATAACAATGCATTATTAAACTGAATTGTTAAACCAATTATCAAGAATAACAAAATGTGATCCTCTTTTTAGTTATTTTCATTCATATGGTTTCAACTGTTTCTCAAAATCAACTTGTCCTTTTGATTTTTTTAAAATTAGGCATTGGACTGGGTGAGGGAGTTGAGTAACTAAAAGAAATTAAATGCAGTATCAAATTGTTAGGATTTAGCCTAAGCCAACATTACGTGACAACTTGACAAAAGTTGACCAGTCATAACCAAGGTGATCACAGGCAGCAGTGATGATGGGATATGATCTACATTTTATAAGTGTAACTCAGGATTAGGAAAACCCAGAAAATAGTATTCATGATTCTCTTTGGTGTTCATGTTACTGTGAAACTGTATCAAATGTCACTAAATTAAATGTCACTAAATCCATAGAGTACCCACACTCTTGAATATTTCATTGGTGGCAATTTTCCAAATATTGGATTATTGTCGAGTGACTTTTCTGGTTGATGAGATTAGTTGATGCATTAAGTTTCCATTAAGCCTTAAAAGCCCTTTATTTTCTTTGGGATTTAGAAAGTAACTTGAAGGTAATATTCACAGAATCGTCAAGCATTTATTAACAAAAACAAGTGCTATTTCATTTTTGGGACAGGAATGAATTGCAACCCTTTCCTTTTCGACAAAGTTCTCATTGATTCAAGCATTCTCAACGCGGGTAAATCAAATTCAGTAAGGCAATTCTACTCATTCAGTAGTTTATTACTGCAACTGGACAAATCACTTTCTTAGAAGAGATCCAAAACCAGACAAGATCAATAACAAGCTGGACATGACAGTCTCCTTGGCATAGTACGAGATGTGTCTTGAATAAGCAATTAATCAGACAAAAACCAAAGCCGTCGTACACTAATTGATTGCGTCTTTATTGTCTATTGGGTAACTGGATACTGATAACAAGGGACTGCTCCGGTTGTTAATGACAATGCATTGCTATAAAGTACTTTGAAGGTAAGTTCTGTGAAGTATGCTCAGGTAATCAGTAAGGAAATATGATTGTACATTTGGCTCCTTTCCGAATTTATAAGTTCTGCAAACTGCAATTTATTAACCTTTACCAGAGCCTCACTTAAAGATCATGGTCTCAATTTAGTACTTAAAAAGTTGCCTCATCTTATTATGTGCTTCAACCAGCAAGTGCTCCTCTTTTAGCACTATTTGGTTGGCGATTGACCTTGCGAGAAGTGTGAAATGAGTAAAGGTGAGATCTAAAAAATTGGCTACTACAGCAGTTAATCATATTGCACCCTTAATAGACACCTTAAATAAGAAGATTATCTGAGCACTCTCAAATTCTGCAGGGTCTGGTAACAATCAAAGGTTGATTATCTAAGAGTGCAAAGTAGGCTCTTGACCTCACAATATTGTGTCTTAATTCAGATTAGATAACACACAGCAAACTCTTCCATTAACTACAAACTCAAAGCCATAACATCTCATTATTACATCTGCTTCTATTGGACGCTAATCATACCAACAGAATTTGCTTCAGAGACAGTAGCACTGAGAAATAATCTAAGGATGAGCTTCCCTGCAGCACTATAAAGTTCTGAAACTGCTCCACAGTTCAAGAAAAATGCTTTCTTGCAAACCTTCAACCATTCTGTGTCTGAAACCATTTCACCTACCCACACTGACAGCCCATTGATATAGAATTCACGGTTTCCATATCTAAATTCCCCAAATGACCCCAATCAATCGATTGAAACCTTCTGCTTATTCTGTAGGTTTTGTCTGGGCCTATGTGGGTGTTTAGTTCTTTGAGCTATTCTTCTTCATGTAAGGAAATCCCTCCAGGGAAATACCTAGAAATGTAAGGGGGCCATTTTTGACCCTGAGGTACTCCATAGTCAAAGCTTGGTACCCCTGGGCTTGCTTAACAGATTGAATTATGCAGAGGGTCTGAACTGGTTCAAAGGAGGTAATTTGAGGTGATCGATGACTGAATGGCATCTCCCTCAAAGAAAAGATGAAGATGTTATATGAGTGTTTAAAAGATCATTAGTGGAAGTTGTTAGTTTAACCAAAGAAATAATATTGTGTTAAAATTTATTTGGCAGTTTGGCCATATGTAGCACATAAAAATGTGCATTGCAGAGCAGGTACAAAGAGGTGTGCATGACTTTTATCAAAATAGTTGAGGTCTGTTTCCGCAAAGAGTGCATATACTAGACTGCAGATATTGCCAAGTTAAAAACCCATTAAAAACCCCCAGCAGCAACTTCGCATATTAATTCTAGCAAATATAAGACACCAAATTGAACAAGCAGTTCAGCAACCAAAATTTGAATCTGTGATTTACTATTCTCTCTAAATTGAATAGCAATAAGCTATTTGACAATTAACTTTGATTTGAACCCAGGGCCTGTCTTTTTAGCTGTCTGTCTGTAAAGCTACCAACTGCCTGAGGTAAATTTTGTGGTGAGATGTAAAAATTGAGTCCTGGTCTGCGACTCTGCAATGTTTGCATACTGCCAGCCTGATATTGTGAAGTTAAAGACCGGCAGGGCCCTGCAATTTGTGCAGTTACAACACTGTTGCCCATCTTCCAAACTCTCTATTTTACCCATATTCACCTTTACAACAGGCCTCTCAGAAACCACTGGGCATCAAATTTGAGTTGATATAGTTTGTGACACTCAATGTCAAAGGAGCCCATTAGAAACAAGCAGGGCCCAGCAAGACCAGAGGTTGGCCAATGTAGCATGATTCCAACAGCCCCATTCATCTGCTTTGATGGATTACATCCAGGATTAACTTCATTTTGGGACGGACACCATTTTTGCCAAACTGATGGGGAAATAGCAGCGAGAGTCACAAGTTAGGTCACTTTCATGAATGTAAACCTTCTTTTTGAGCTTCTCGAGTTCAAAAGTGGACCTGGTCTGGATAGTGGATACCGGCAAACTGACAGGATGACAAGCTGACTGCACGACAAATCTAATGCAGGCCCATTTTGTAAGTGATATCTTCAGTAAAGACAACAAATATGGTGCTTTTACTGAAATTAAATTTCATGGCTTTAAAGTATTGTTTCTCCTTTATTACTTTTCTGAAAAATTTTTAACCCAATTTTCATGGATTTTGTGAATTTTTCTGTAAAATTTGACAATATGAATTTCACTTCAACTTCTACCATTTTAGGTTTGAAAAAAACATCCGCTTGTTTATGAACCATAGACAATCCACCTTTAAATGTAACATCATGAAATTTCGCAGCCATTGGAGGTGCCCTTACTATCTGGGTCGTGACCATCCTTGAGCTAAATCAACAAATAAGTGACCATCACCACTCATACAAGGCATAGAAATTATGACAACCAAGAAAGACTACTAGATTCATTAAATCCAAGACTGATGGAGAGAGTTGTGATTTATCAAAACCATCTATGTGTCCCAAGTAATCCTTCATTGGCATCCTTTTGAGTTAAAATCCTCATGTAATCCCCTGCTGTTTGAAGAAATATGAAAAATTTGTCATGAAACGGATCGATTAGAATTCAGGGACTCAGGGTAAAACTCTTTTCAGAAATTCGTAGGGAAAGCAGGTACAGGAACCTTTCCGTCGGAGTGACGAGGGTGATTTCTGTGAGAATAATTATGTAAAAGAATCTTTGAAGAGAAAAAATATAGTGGAAGCATATCATTGTTTAATGTATAACAGTCAGGAACCCAGAAATGAATAAAGCACTGCAAATTACCTATATATACACAGTAACACAAACATGAAAAAGAAATCAAAGGATCGTTGGAGCTCAGAGGAGATCCCATAGCTTTGCTGGACCATCCTTTTCTGCTCTGAATTCATAGAGTCCTGCTATCCAAAGACATCTGGGACATGTTTTTGAAATTAATACAAAGGAGGCTCCTGGATGCAAATGGGCAACCAGATAAGTAGTTAATTGACTAATTACCAGTTATAAGTAGATGTATTGTCATAAGCTTTACTCTTAAATAATATATTCATTTCTATAATAATAGTGTGATGAAAGAAGAATGACAGTCTGTTACGTAATTAATATGAAAAATACAGCACCAGAGCCTGGTATTAAATAATAAGTAGATCACATCAAAGTTTTACAATGTAAATTAACGGACGAGGAAGAGGATAGATTTATATACACAATAAGATGAAGACAGTAACATAATACTATTTACAGTGCCATAATGGAGCTGCCCAGGGTGACCTCACATTGCAGGGCTGCCAAATTACTTTACCACCCCTTAGGGTGGATGGGGAAATCTGACAAGACAGCCCAGCGAGGCCCCCCTGCGGCAGCTGTGTAGCATCTGTTCTTTGGTAGATTTTATCTATAATATTTGTATGTATACTCAACTCCTGCCTGTTACATGTAAACAATACAAAAACCGAGTACAACAGAGAAAACAAAAAAATATATATATATATATACATGTTATATTTAAGATAATATCTAGATTGAACCTCCACTCCTTCAGTACCAACCACTGACCACCAAACACCAAATGAAGGGCAATGACCTGTATGCCCTATTTGCCCTCAGAGAAAAGAGTAATGCCTCCTAATGCCACCAACATTGCCCTCAAGTCAGTTAGGACATTTGTCAATAAGTTTGCATTCATCATGGAGACCCACTCTTGCATTTAAGGTTCGGAGAGTTAGGAGGCAAAACAACAATCAATTGGTCCAGCCCTAACCAATTGATAAATGATGATGGGGATATAACAGGTTATTTTTTCAGGTCTACATTCATCTGCCAGTTCAAAAGGTCCACAATATTTCTGAATTAGACAACAGACTCTTTTTGCAATGATCATCACTTTGCTCTGAACCTGTCATATCAACACTTATGGCATCATAAACCAAAATTCATGAGAATAAAACATTCAAGATTAACATTAACTGTTACTATGGTCATGTTTTTAATTAACTTTATTACTTGGACTTTCATAAAGAGCCAGGACAGGATTACAAGGAACAAAGTGACAAGGGAACTAGACATACAAGTTTAGTAAACGGTATCCTCTGCAATTCAGCCATAATGCAGTACGATGAGACCAAAGTGATCTCTCTAAAAAGGAGTGCATTAGAAGCAGCAAGGCACTGATTGACCAAAATATAATGTCCTCGGTGTGAGGGCATAAAATTGGTTCCGTCATCAATGCACTTTTGAGCAATTACAATGATGTTCATCTTCATTAACTTTTGATAAATTCATCAAATAAAATTTCGATGGAAATGAAATAAAATGCAATTTGCACCAAAGAGAAAAACAAACAAAGGGAATGGGCAAAAAAGAGTCTTGTAATTTTAATTGATGACAAAAATTATCTGTAATCGTGCGTTGGTGGGCAGTGCCTGGCATCACAAAATTCTGTCACCGATAAGAGAAGATAAATGCCACGGGGAATTAACAACTCATTCCATTATTTATTTTCACTGAATGATTAATCTTTGGTCAACAGCACAATGACATTACATTGACAGATGATAAAATGGTTTTGTTCCCAAATGAAAGTTTAACAGTTCCATTCAGATATTAAAACACCACAGGTGATTTATTTCCATCTCAGATATTTGGTTCGGAATTTGCCAAAAGAAAAATACTGAAATAAACTTAGGGACAATTATAGGTACAGTCTTGACTGGTTTTTTTTTGTGTCCTGATGAAAGACAGAACAATAATTTTGTTGTTTGTGTCTATAAATGTCCCTGGTCTGTTTTAGATCAGGACAAAAAAAAAACAGTCAAGACTGTATTATCAGTATTCAGTAAGGCTGATACAACTCCACCAGAACTGGTGTAGTGCACTGTCAAATTTCCAGATTTTGGAGACAATTTCTTCAATGTATAATAAATCATTTCAGTTGAACTTTTTTTAACTTAAAAAAATTATACTACAATAGGAGGACCTGTTTTTATAAAGGAGAGGTAAAGTTGAATGATCGACTGATCATGATTCTCAACCAATTTAGCTCTGACCTGTGAAGCAGAGTGAATAATTATTCGTAGTATCTACAAACTTCTGTGTTCATACGCTGTAGACAACTTGTCTGCAGAGCAAAACGTTGTGCAATAAATGTTAAGCATCCATCATAGAATAAATTGATCTCCTTTTGAGTTAAAATCTTCATGCAATCCCATGCAGTATGAAGGATGTGCCAATAGTGTCATGAAGTTGATGGATAAGAATTTAAGACCGAGTCAAGGTCAAACGCCTTTTTGAGAAATTCCCTTAGAGAGCAGGTGCAGGAAGGTTTCTATTGTGATATTTAAGAGAATAATCATGTAATAGAATCTTTCAGAGTAAAAATACAGTGGAATCATATCACTGTTTAATGTAGGCTATAGCAGACAAGAACCCCGAAAACGAATAAGACATTGCAAATTACTTATCATATGCACAGCAAATAACACAAACAGGAAAAAGAAATCATAAGGGATAGGCGGAACTCAGAGGAGATTCCACACAATCCATAGCTTTGCCAGACCATCCTTTTCTGCTCTGAATTCAGAGAGTCCTGCTATCCAAAGACACTTGGGAGTTGTCTTTGAAATTAATATGAAGGACGCTCCTGGATGCAAATGTGTAGCCAGATAAGAAGTCTCAAGTCATGTTATCTCTCTTATTAAAAGTTGGGAAGAATGACTTATAAAGCTGCGTGGAGAATCTATGGCTCAGAATGGGAATATACGGGATGGAATATTTGCTCAAGAATGACTAGAGGAAAAAATTTAATTTGCAGAAGTTTTACTACTTTCCAACTTCATTCAGAGATTATGGCATTGAATATTGAATTTTGCTGCATCTCATGACCAAGTCATAAGTAGTTGAGCTACGATAAAGAGGATATTTAATGTTTTACTTGATTTAAAACTAGTAATATAATTACTTATATTTGATAATATCTAGCTTGAACCTCCTCTCCACCAGTACCAGCCACCAAACACCAACCTAAGTTCAATGGCCTGTATGCCCTATTTGCCCTCTGAGAACATAGTAATGCCTCCTAATGCCAGCAGCATGACCCTCAAGTGAGTTAGGACATTTGTCAATAAGCATTCATCATGGAAAACCCACTCTCGCATTTAGGGTCCTGGGAATTAGGAGGCAAAACAACAATATATTGGTCCAACCCTAACCAATTGATGAATGATGATGGGGATATAATAGGTTATTTTTCAGGTCTACTTACATCTGCCAGCTAAAAAGGGTACACAATATTTCTGAATTAGACAATAGACTCTTTTGGCAACGATCATCATTTTGCTCTGAACCTGTCATATCAACCCTTATGGCATCATAAACCTAGATTCATGAGAATAAATAACATTCAAGAGGCATATTAACTGTTACTACAGTACAACCCAAAATAGAGTATGAGTACCCCAGTAGGAAGGAAGAAGCAGCTGCTACTTTTTCTTTCACACTTTTTGACTCCCACAAAATCCCTTCCTACAATGTCATTATAAACTTCAAGCTACCTTTCAAAAATTACAATTAATTCACATTCAGCATAACACCAATTCAAACTCAATCACCTCCATTGTGCTCGCTTTCTTTAACATTGTGCAGTGCCCCTTTGCTAATTGCAATTTCATTGACAGCAGTTTTAATAGAGTTCTTAATATGGGATAAGGTTGTGGTGAGGAGTCAAAGGTAGTTGTAAGAAGATTTGGGATGGAGAGGAGAAAGGAGGGCAAGTAGGTGAACAGAGGACTTCTGACAGGAAATTTTCTTACTTTATTTTTGGTTGTATTGTATAGTAAAAAATTGGTCATGTTAGAAATGAACTTTATTACTCGGACTTTCATAAAGAGGCAGGACAGGCTTACATTGAACAAAGTGACAAGGGAACTATACAAACAAGTTTGGTAAACAGTATCCTCAATTCAGCCTTGATGCAGCACACTGAGACTGTAGTGCCCTCTCTAAAGAGGAGTGCAAGGCACCGATTGACCAAAATATAATGTCCTCGTTGTATAGACATAAAACTGGTGCCAACATCAATGCACTTTCGAGCAATTACAATGATGTTCATCTTCATTAACTTTTGATAAATTCATCAAATAAATTTTTGATTGGAATGAAATAAAATGCAACTTGCGTGAAAGAGAAAAAAAACAAATGGAATGGGCAAAAAAGTCTTGTAATTTTAATTGATGACAAAAATTATCTGTTATCGTGCATTGGTGGGCAGTGCCTGGCATCACAAAAATCTGTCACCGATAAGAGAAGATAAATGCCACGGGGAATTGACAACTCATTCCATTATTTATTTTCACAGAATGATTAATCTTTGGTCAACAGCACAATGACATCACATTTTCAGAAGATAAAATGGTTTTATAACCGAGTAAAAGTTTAATAGTTCCATTCACAAATTAAAACACCAAGGGCAATTCATTCCCGTCAGAGATTATTGTAATAAGAATTTCCCTAAAGAAAAAAACGGAATTAGATTCTAAACCAAAAAATGTAGAG
Organism: Platynereis dumerilii; assembly: GCA_026936325.1. NCBI lineage: Eukaryota > Metazoa > Annelida > Polychaeta > Phyllodocida > Nereididae > Platynereis > Platynereis dumerilii. The sequence continues at coordinate 33,943,090 of JAPTHN010000005.1, forward strand.
GAACAATCACACTGTCATAGATCTGGACAAAAATAATGCACAGCTCAGCGGAAAACAGCATTGATTCGGATGAACATTTTTAAAATTACACTGTAATCTGTGCTGTGCATTTAGTGAGTTGACATGTGCCTTTTTTTGGCCAGTTTTGCTTCAGACAGCTAGCTACGTGTTGCACCTCGCAAATCTCACGGTTTCAATCAAATACCCTGAAAAAAAAAATGCCCTTGCTTATTTGCATCACTGGCAGTCTATAGTATGCATTAATCAAGCTAATATTTTTGCCAATAACTCCAATAATCTCTTCAGATTTATTTATTTACTTTATCTGTGAATAAAAATTAACAATTCTTTGGAGTTCTTTCTTTCGTTTCAGCAACAAAATGTATCACATTCATCACACAGCTGCTTTCTAGGCCACAAGACAGAATATCAAAAGGTCACAATTTTGAAGAAGCAACATTTTTTTTCACCAAACTTCATAAGTGATCAAATCAAAGATGGGTGGTATGGCGACAAGAGTAGCCGTTTTCTTGTTTATGATTCTAAGTTTGATTCCTGATCAAGAAGTCATGATTGGATGACTTTCAAAAGAGAAATTCCAGTGGAGGGCAGATTTGATGACTCATGGACAAGACTTTAAAATGGCAGTCCTTCCATAACTGTCGATATTTTAGACATGACCGAGAATGAAAAAGATGCAACAGATGTTAATTTAAAAGTGACACAAAGTGACAAAGAGACCATTCTCTCTCTCATCTCATCACAGCTTCAAGAACTTGTCCACACAGAATAACTTACACAGGGAATACTATATGAAGCTACAATGGTCCATACTCGTTATTTCATAGTACCACTCCACTGTGACCCCAGTGACACCATCCCAACTTAATAAATCATATATACATAATATCAAGCCATCAGTAGTGGCTTGGAACATATCTGTTGTTCATCAAGTGATGAAACTTCTGACAATTTCTTTTTATTAAGGCAGAGACAGCCCTGTTAGAGTGTGGGTCTTTTATTTGTTAGAGCACTGATACACTGACAAAACCAGTATCAGTAACACTGCACAGTACATAGTGCATAAATTCCCTGCTCATAGAACAATTTGATTAATGGACAAAAAATTCCCACTGATCAAGTACCATCAACATAGACATATTTTGCCCTTCTAAACTATACACTACAGCTATATGAAACATTCTTTGGATTATTTTTTTCAAATAGAGTGATGTGAATAGAATCTCAAAGTATTGCGGACTGCAGACCAATAATTTATATTTTTGACAACATTTTTCATTGAATCATATAAAGCAAAATTTATTAACAGGGTAATTTTATGTTTACTTGTTTATACCTCATCTTAGCAATATTTCACTAAGCTGACACATTAATTAAGTTGGTGCCTCACAGGTACCTGAATGTTTATATTGTTGTCTGCTTGGATGAAAGACCTCATTCCAATACATCAACAGAAAGCATTTCATTGTAAACCAATGGTAATGAAACAAGTTTCTCTTACAATTGATCATTTCTCTCAATGTCTGCCCTATTTCTCTCTTCGCGGTGAAAAACCAGTGTGAGCTGAAAAAACTTGTCTTCATCGGTCCATCTCTTTACCCTCTTACCCATGTTTTACTCAGAATTATCTTGCGATTGATTTAAATCTTTTCAGGGTTTTGATCTCAATTAAATTGCTAATGAACAAAACATCTCCAAAGTAAAGATTTCATACCCGTCTCCTATTTGCGCACAATCAATTGACCTGGCACGTTTTAAAACAAAAGGAGCTTAAGTCTGTCTCGAAACAAATTAGAAGAACCCACTCTCCCTGTTACCCTAAATACAACCAAAAAAAAGAAGAAAAAAACACATTCCTTATGGATCTGCCAGTAAATTGGGTCATCAGGTTGATGGGAACATTCCTTCAATGTTAGGATTGCATTCTGCGTTGCTTTTCTTGCCAACGATAATTTTTTCTCACAACAGCTGAAATAGGCAGCATGTTATTTTCAACTAAACTACAGTTCTACTGTTCAGCCAAAAAACACGGAATTCCATGAAAGGTTTCCCAAAACATATCATTAAGCACCTTCAAAAATGTTATATCTTCATAAGTGACAAATATCTCCTATTATTGTGCAGTTATACTCCACATAATAAGAATAATACTTCCTGAATTACCATATGTGTAATTTACATAACATGCAATTGATCTGTCCCTTCAGTATTGAGATGTGTAAGAACAAAGATACAAAGTACTGTTTCTGTTATTTGCTAGGAAAACTTACTTAAAGTTTTGTACTCATCTCATCCATCAATGTTTTGTAAGTAGCAACAACTTTCATTCTGTATCTTTGTGACAGAATACATCTAACGGAAAACTGTGTTGAAATTACTTCAAAGCATTTTTGTTGCCTTCATTAATTGGCACTGTGCTGTGAACAACTTTGCAGAATCACAAAAGTGTCAGAAGCTTCAGAATTTCTCTCTGATATTATGAAGGTAGATGCATCAAGCTGTCAACATGTGAGATTGTATGCTTTATAAGCCACGATCTGATTGGAGCAATGTGTGAATACTAATGATAAAATTGCAACAAATTTGAAAGGAATCCAAGAGAATTTAGTGAAAGAAATGTCTGGATGAGCAGACAAATGATGCACAACTTTTGATAATTTCACGATTGTTTGTTTATACATGGCTGCAATTCATCATTCTGTGCCGCACACTAACAAATGTCTGCTACTAACCAAAGCCATCAAGACAATGGAAAGATTTCAAAACACAAAAAGAAAGTCACTGATGAACGTATTCTATTAATGTTGAGGCTGAAGATATCCGAAGTGGAAAGGGTTGTGTGTCATCTTATACAGCAAAAGATTGCGGCTAATAAGCTCAACTATTATCTGGCATTAAGATTTGAGTGTTACGTCAAATATTTTGACTTCAAAAGTGTCAGGGCTGAGATTGCCAAATTTCCATTTTCAAATCAGCTTTTGCGCATTGCAGGTGTCAAGACAAGATACATCGAACTGTATAGTATAATTTTTAGTGCAGTTAAAACCATGGGGTTCAAGATTTGAATAATTGACAAAGAGTGTGTTTTGTGGCTTGTGGCTGCCACTTTAATGATGTATATCTACTGACTTAAGATTTTATTTAACCACTTATAGAAACCGACATCTGGTGGAAATAATATTAACTTGAAGCTCTCCACTCTCCATTGGCTGTGAAGTGCAGCACTGACAAAATTCATTCACATCACACTCTCCACATCTTTGACTCCGGCTATCTTTCCAATCAAACTTCTCTTGATGCTTTAAAGCACAAAGAGACACCATCAATTGTCAGCCTACTAGCTTGGATGCCATGCTTGTGGCATATGCTTGTCTGTAAAAGGTGAATTCAAGTTCCATTCTAAATCCAATATTGGATAAAGTCTGGTGTGCAAAGATCTTCAATGCACTATTTGTTCATGCAGTTTTCACACCAGACTTCTATTATGCTCCTCCTTTGAAGGCTTTCAAGGTGTTACCCAGTCTCAATAGTTGTCAAAAGTTATTACATCCTTCAGTGCAAACTGTTTCAACTCATCAGTTCAGGAGACTACATGTCTTTGTGTTATGAAGGAGTAGACCCGACAAAATAAACTAAAGCAACTCTGCACTAAATGGGCTTCCACAACGGGTTATAGCTTGGGAAAAGTAGATGAACAATGAACACAGGAAAGAGGAGAAAAGGAAAGGGCCTCGTTGCTTCAGACAGCATCCAACAGACATGACTTTCATATTTAAAATGAAAGTGAGTGAGTTTGTGTTTTACGCCCAATCAGCACCAGTTTGGGCCATTTAGAGGCAACATATTAATGAAAGACTTTGAGAATTTTTTATTGAAACAACTCAAGCTACTTAAGGATATCACTGAAGTAATACAACCTTGGCTAGGATCAGCTAAAATATTCGCTTTCATAACATTTCCAGTACACATTGGCACATTTGACATTGTCAGTTTAGATACAAAAGAAGTACAAGAAGTGAATCATAGTACCTGCAAAAGCACATCCCAGCATTTAGTATAGCTCAAGCATTTATTCTATCATAAAATAATAGGAAAAGCAAAATGATAACAATCATAACAAGCTTTAAAAAGTGACTGACAGATTAATTCCATTAAATTCCAATGCATATAGTGTGCATTTTATGACAGCCTGAGAGAGTCTAGTAAAAATCTCAACAGACCTAATTTGTCAGTGATTGATGGTAAAGTTCTTATCAGCTATTCACTTCAATTTTCAAAAGAATATATTTTCAAAGCTTATCTCTAACTCAGATTTGAATTCAATGAATAAAATCTTACTGTGCTACAACTGACAGTGAAGTAGAGGTTTGTACTTATATCTGTGTTTTGAATGTGTCACTGCAACACATCAACGTTCAAGAAACAATTAACAATTCTTACATAATGATGGCCCAATGAAAAAAAAAATCATTAGTTAAGCTAGAGCTTTTGGGCTGACAGCTGAATAGCCTTCAATGGTGTAGCTCTTTGGAACTTACAGTGAAGTAATGTGCTTTACCCTTATGATTATTTTATGCTGAGGATATCCCTAGGATTATGCAAACACTCTGGCGCTATACAATCATGCACAGCTTTGATTGTATGAATGGGGAATTACAGATGGTCCAATGCAAGGTTATGCAGTGATCCAACACATTTTGATGATCAGAAGTGACATTACTGTGTATATAGAATTGCATGCCATGTATGACTAATTTGAAGTATCAAGGTTAAACTTGACATTCTGTATATAAGCAAGAAAGGTCTAAATGGAGGCTTAGTTGGGTGTTTTGTGGCAGGTTAATAGACTGTTGGTCCATGAAACTTTTTTGGAAAGCTTGTTGATGATTGTGAAGTAAAATATTTGTTCACCAACAAAACTTGCCAAATCAGCAAATGAACAATTTCAAATTTTACATATTTACACAAACTCTTACTGTTGCCATGTCTAATTTTTGTGATTTTTCTCCCAGAACCTACATGCAAAATTTTGTGAGATGTTCAATTTCCATGAAGCAACAATACCTGCTTGTAGGAAATTAAATCAAAATCCCTTTTTAATGATCCTTTTTGCTCATTAGAAAAACACTGGTGCCTCATTTGCCTCAGGAGGAATTAGCGGCCTATAAAGAGCCTTTTCAAAAAGACTTGGTGTCCCTGATGGACCAACTTTCATGGACATATTTGAATGGATTTTTCTAGTCATTTCTTAAGTCTTTCTTGTTTCTTTTAGTGGCTCTTAATTGAGACTTTTCAGCTTCAACTTCTCATTGATTTTCATGAAACGATCTTCATAAAGGTACTATCTCTTAAAAAGAACTATGCTTTTTCACAGCGAATTGTTCAATCAAATATCAGGAATAACAAAATGTTATTCTCTTTTTAGTTATTTTCATTTTACACGGTTCCAACAGTTTCTCAAAATATATTTTTCAGACTTTCGTTTTGATTTTGTTGTTTGGGATAGCATCAGTCTACATTGGAGAAACAGAAAGTGATATTGCAAAAGAATATACTGAAAATATGGAAAGTTACAATGAAGCTATCTTGTTATAAAAGGACGATAATACATCCAAAATACAAAAACTTGTCTGTTCAGGGCATTAATCTGCAGATCTTAATTTATCTAACTACAAGCATTAGTCACTACAAGAAAAGAAACACGTGAAAAGCTATTATTGATTCCCTTTGGCGTTCATGTTACTTGCGTAACTGAATCAAATGTCACTAAATCCATAGAGTACCCAAACTACTTGAATATTTTATCAGAGACAATTTTCCAAATATTGGATTATTGTCAAGTAACTTTTATGGCTATTAGATGCATTTAGCCTTAAAAGCCCTTTATTTTCCATGGGATTTAGAGAGTAATTTGAAGGTAATATTCACAGAATGTTAAACAATTCATTGACAAAGACAAGTGCTATTTCATTTTGGGGACAGGAATAAATTGTAGCCCTTTCCACTTCACCACAATTGCAACTGAGTCAAGCATTCTCAATGTTGGTTAATCAAATTCAGTCAAGCAATACTTTCTTGAATATGCAGTTAGGTTTATTTAGAGAATTTCATCAGAAAATCCCTGCTTATAATTTTATGTTGTCCGACGCGTCACATGATTTTCTTCATTTTGGCCCGCTGGCACCCCGCTCAAATTATAAAAATGGAAAGATAACTGACAAGCTGGGCATGACAGTCTTTTTGATTTTGTATAAGGCTGCGACTGGAATATGCAATAAATCGGACAAAAACAGAGCCATCATGCACTATCTGATTGCATCTTTGTCGTCTTTAGCGCAATTCTAGTAACCGGATTCTGATGAAGAGGAACTGTTACAGGTGTTAGTGACAATGCAATGCTATGTAATACTTTGAAGTAAGCTCCGTAAAGTATGCTCAGGTAATAAAGGCACAGATACGACTCATTTTGAATGCATAAGTATCAATTATTTTTGAATGCTAGCCCCCTTTATGACACCAAGATAATTTAGCCATCGTGTCAAATTGGCCTCTTCACACAAACCCTGTCTTTAACCGCTCTTTGTTAACCTTTACCACAGCCTCACTTAAAGATCATGCTCCCAATTCAGTCCTTAAAAGGTTACCTCATCTTATGTGCTTCATTCAGCAAGTTTTGCTCTTTTAGAATCAATTTGTCAGCATTTGACCTTGCGAGAAGTGTGAAAAGAGCGACTCTTCCAGGAGCACCAACTGGTGTTGCATTGATGAAGTTTGAATTGTCAGTTATTAGTCAGCGTATAATATGTAAAGCTAGTGAATGATCCAAAATATTCTGAATACGATATTGTCAAATTGTATGGTAGTCCCTCATGATTGGTAGGATTTTAACAATGTCTTGAAAGACTGGGCTCTTATGTGGATGTATACATACTCTTCAATCAACCAAATCTTAGCTGCTAGTTCATCTGATGAAAAATCAAGCCAGAGCATTGGAGTACCATGGTGCGGACTCCCAAACTAATTATCTCCTTCAAATGCTCATCATATCAACAGAATTCGCTTCAGAGCCCGTAGCTCAGAGAAATAATCCAGAAATTAGCTGTTCTGTAGCGCTATAAAATTCTACAACTGATCCCCCATCCACGAAAAATTCTTTCCTTGAAGTATTTTAACCATTCTGTGTCGGAAACCATTTCGCCTACCCAGCACTGCTGCCAACTGGTATAGAATTCACAGTTTCCATATCTAAAATGTCTAAATGACCCCAATCAATCAATTGAAGCCTTCTGCTTATTCTGTATAAGCTGGTACAAAGAGGTGTGCATGACATTTGTCAAAATAGTTGAGGTCTGTTTCAGCTTGGATGAATAAGCTACATGTATTGGAAACAAATGCTGTGCTTTTCGGTATAGTCCTAATGACTATTTAATTGCCTTGAAATAAGAGCAGTAATTACCTAGATTTCCATCTCAAGATTCAAAGGAACAATAGACTGGATATCAAAATTACTAATTTTTAAAAATTCAAAAGAAAACAGAATATTTTGAGTGATTTCTAAAATGGGGTCTGCCATTTCTGTGGCCTCACTGGTTCTGAAGTTGTGATTTATTTACCTCTGATCAGTTTCATCAGAATGCTCAAATTGACCATATTTAAATGCTTATAACTCAATGCAAGGCAATTCGAAGATTAAGCCAGTACATCCACCACAAAGATCTCATTTTCAGCTTTCTAATGAATGTGGTCTCATCTACGGCTTTTGAGGGATTTGATGGTTATTAAGGTTTAAAAAATATGTCGTATTCTTCATTTATACCCATTTTGTAGATGAATATAGCTTCAGAAGATCTATTAGATTTTGTAGCCATAATTTTCGGCGATGTCTTGTCGTCTTCATCAGTGGCATTGTTGTGGGGCTGAGGTGTCACATGACTCACGAGAGTCATGTGACAGGAGAGAGTGGTAGGCCGGGGATAGCTCGAGTCCCTTGTCACGATTGAGGGTTGGGCGGTGTCAATGGATCTGGAGGGTTTCCTTTACTTTCCTCTTGTACCAGTCCTCTTCTCTGGTAAGGATTTTCATGTCATCTAGGGTGCAGGTTTGGTAAGTGGCTTCTAGATGCTCCTTAATAGCTGAGTTGGTTCCTTTTCTAGAGACATGCTCCTCGAACCTTGTGCTCAGGTTGCGGCCAGTCTCCCCAATGTAGGTGTTCTTAGAGTTCTTGCATCTGATGTGGTAGACTAAGCCACATCGTTGTTCTTTAACACACAAGGTTCAACACTGAGTGCTGGTCTGCAACTCTGCATACAACCAGCCTGACATAAGGAAGTCAAAGACCGTCAAGGCCCTGCAATCTGTGCAGTTACTAGACTGTTGCCCAACTTCCAAACTCCCTACATTACCCAATACCCATACTCACTTTTTAAAAAAGCCTCTCAAAAACCACTGGGCATCAAATTTGACTTGATATAGTTAGTGACACTCAATGTCAAAGGAACCCATTAAAAAACAAGCAGGACCATGCAAGACCAGAGGCTGGTCAATGTAGCACGATTCTAACAGCTCCATCTACCTTCTGTGATGGATTACATCCAGAATTAACGTCATTTTGGGACGGACACCATTTTTCCCAAACTGATACGATAATAGCAGTGAGAGTCACAAACCAGGTCACTTTCAAGAGTGTACACCTTTTTTTGCGCTTTTCAAATTCAGAAAGTAGACATGGTCTGGATAATGGCAAACTGACAGAATGACAGGTCAACACGCTGACAAATCTAATGCAGGCCCATTTTGCAGGTGGTATCTTCAGTAACTCAGTGTATTTGCCAGAGACAACAAATGGTGCTTTTATTGAAACTAAATTTCATGGCTTTAAAGTATTGTTTCTCCTTTATTACTTTTCTGAAAAATTTTTAACCCAATTTTCATTTTGTGAATTTTTTCTGTAAAATTTGACAATATGAATTTCACTTCAACTTCTACCATTTTAGGTTTGAAAAAAACATCCGCTTGTTTATGAACCATAGACAATCCACCTTTAAATGTAACATCATGAAATTTCGCAGCCATTGGAGGTGCCCTTACTATCTGGGTCGTGACCATCCTTGAGCTAAATCAACAAATAAGTGACCATCACCACTCATACAAGGCATAGAAATTATGACAACCAAGAAAGACTACTAGATTCATTAAATCCAAGACTGATGGAGTTGTGATTTATAAAAACCATCTCTGTGTCCGAAGTAATCCTTCATCGACATCCTTTTGAGTTAAAATCCTGATGTAATCCCCTGCTGTTTGAAGAAATATGAAAAATTTGTCATGAAACGGATCGATTAGAATTCAGGGACTCAGGGTAAAACTCTTTTCAGCAGGTACAGGAACCTTTCCGTCGGAGTGACGAGGGTGATTTCTGTGAGAATAATTATGTAAAAGAATCTTTGAAGAGAAAAAATATAGTGGAAGCATATCATTGTTTAATGTATAACAGTCAGGAACCCAGAAATGAATAAAGCACTGCAAATTACCTATATATACACAGTAACACAAACATGAAAAAGAAATCAAAGGATCGGTGGAGCTCAGCGGAGATCCCATAGCTTTGCCGGATCATCCTTTTCTGCTCTGAATTCATAGAGTCCTGATATCCAAAGACATCTGGGAGTTGTCTTTGAAATTAATATGAAGGAGGCTCCAGGATGCAAATGGGCAACCAGATAAGAAGTCTCCAGTCATGTTACCTCTCTTATTAAAAATTGGGAAGAATGACTTACAAGTTGCGTGGATAATCTATGGTCCTAAAAGAGAATATGTGGGATACAATGTCTGCTCAAGGAATTACTTGAGGAAAAAAAAAGATTTTTTGAAAGCTTAGCTACTTTCCAAATTCATTTAGCGATTATGGAATTGAATATAGACTATTGCAGCATCTTGTGACTCACTAATAAAGTTACATTGTATATGTGTAGTTGAGTTGCAATATAGATGCTGTTTCATGTTCTACATGTTATATTTATGATAATATCTAGATTGAACCTCCACTCCTTCAGTACCAACCACTGACCACCAAACACCAAATGAAGGGCAATGACCTGTATGCCCTATTTGCCCTCAGAGAAAAGAGTAATGCCTCCTAATGCCAGCAACATGGCCCTCAAGTGAGTTAGGACATTTGTCAATAAGTTAGCATTCATCATGGAGACCCACTCTTGCATTTAAGGTTCGGAGAGTTAGGAGGCAAAACAACAATCAATTGGTCCAGCCCTAACCAATTGATAAATGATGATGGGGATATAACAGGTTATTTTTTCAGGTCTACATTCATATGCCAGTTCAAAACGTCCACAATATTTCTGAATTAGACAACAGACTCTTTTTGCAATGATCATCACTTTGCTCTGAACCTGTCATATCAACACTTATGGCATCATAAACCAAAATTCATGAGAATGAAACATTCAAGATTAACATTAACTGTTACTATGGTCATGTTTTTAATGAACTTTATTACTCCGACTTTCATAAAGAGCCAGGACAGGATTACAAGGAACAAAGTGACAAGGGAACTAGACATACAAGTTTAGTAAACACTAAACAGTATCCTCTGCAATTCAGCCATAATGCAGTACGATGAGACCAAAGTGATCTCTCTAAAAAGGAGTGCATTAGAAGCAGCAAGGCACTGATTGACCAAAATATAATGTCCTCGGTGTATAGGCATAAAATTGGTTCCGTCATCAATGCACTTTTGAGCAATTACAATGATGTTCATCTTCATTAACTTTTGATAAATTCATCAAATAAAATTTCGATGGAAATGAAATAAAATGCAATTTGCACCAAAGAGAAAAACAAACAAAGGGAACGGGCGAAAAAGAGTCTTGTAATTTTAATTGATGACAAAAATTATCTGTAATCGTGCGTTTGATGACCAGTGCCTGGCATCACAAAATTCTGTCACCGATAAGAGAAGATAAATGCCACGGGGATTTAACAACTCATTCCATTATTTATTTTCACTGAATGATTAATCTTTGGTCAACAGCACAATGACATTACATTGACAGATGATAAAATGGTTTTGTTCCCAAATGAAAGTTTAACAGTTCCATTCAGATATTAAAACACCACAGGTGATTTATTTCCATCTCAGATATTTGGTTCGGAATTTGCCAAAAGAAAAATACCGAATAAACTTAGGGACAATTATAGGTACAGTCTTGACTGGTTTTTTTTTGTGTCCTGATGAAAGACAGAACAATAATTTTGTTGTTTGTGTCTATAAATGTCCCTGGTCTGTTTTAGATCAGGACAAAAAAAAAAAAAAAGACTGTATCAGTATTCTGTAAGGCTGATACAACTCCACCACAACCGGTGTAGTGCACTGTCAAATTCCCAGATTTTGGAGACAATTTCTTCAATGTATAATAAATCATTTCAGTTGAACTTTTTTTAACTTAAAAAAATTATACTACAATAGGAGGACCTGTTTTTATAAAGGAGAGGTAAAGTTGAATGATCGACTGATCATGATTCTCAACCAATTTAGCTCTGACCTGTGAAGCAGAGTGAATAATTATTCGTAGTATCTACAAACTTCTGTGTTCATACGCTGTAGACAACTTGTCTGCAGAGCAAAACGTTGTGCAATAAATGTTTAGCATCCATCACAGAATAAATTTATCTTTTTAGACCTTCCCCTTGAGTTAAACCTCAAATAACACTTCAGATGTCTTCTTTACATTAGTAGTACTAGACTAAACATCATACATTGTGTTTACAAAACATATAGATAATATATGACAACCTACGAATCTTCTTAAAAGCACAGATCAATCTGGCTTGAATGCTTGTTACATAGGTCAATGTTACGTTTACTTTTCAGAAGAGCTGTAAACAACAAATTGTGATAAATGTGGTTTGTCAGAAGAGTTAAAAATATGAGAAATTGGTTGTTGCAAAACTCAGCAGAAAATGAATAATGGAGGGAAGTAAGGTGGTAATACGACAACAGGAAAGTTTAGACAGACAGATCAATAGTGCAGCCCTCTTAGGCAATTACTTATCACTCAAAAAGAGAATGGGGAATATTCAAAACCTCCAAGAATTGGTTCTTACTTACAGACACTGATACCAGGGTCCAGGGGCCATCATTTTACCATCATATCCATGAAAATCTAGCTGGGGATCAAAACGGTACAATGGTTGGGCGTTCATTTGAGCAGGCATTGGCGGTGTTTGTTACTCTATCTATCTTCACTTGTCCACAGCACCTGGTCTAAGTGGCTTGATTCTGACTAATATATATGCAGCAATGAAAAAAATGTTTTCTGACTGTTGCACCTTGTATGTACAGTGCCGCCTGTAAGTAAGTGAAACGCATGACATTGTGCCATTGCATCAATGCTAAACATCCTCAGCCAAACTGCTTGTGGAGGCATGAATTCTCATCGGATGAAAGGGAAACAAAGTGGGTCATAAAGGCCGATGTGTGAGGCAAGTGGGATAAAAGTAGCAGCCCATTTTCTTCGCTGTAGTCGGAGTTAGGTATGGGTCAAAGTCTTTGATAAGTAAGTGAACCACCCTTCCCTATGTTTTAACATTGCGCATGTGTTTCACTTACTTATCAAAGACTTTGACCCATACCTAACTCCAACTACAGCAAAGAAATTTGGCTGCTATTTTTATCCCACTTGCCTCACACATCGGCCTTTATGACCCAAAAGGTTTTCCTGTCATCGGATGATAATTTGTCCTTCCAGAAGCATTTTGGTTCAGGATGTTTAACATTGATGCAATGGCACAATATCATGCGTTTCACTTACTTACAGGCAGCACTGTATAGCTCATTTCTATGTGACGTATGTAGTTTCAGAAAAAATATATTTTCTTTCAAAAGCAATCTGTTTGTTGAAGTGAATACCAAAAGGTGGTCAACCGAACTAAATCTCCTGTACTCCACTGAAGTAAAGAGAATAGAGATTGCAAAGCGAAGTTGTTTTACTTTTTGTCAGAACTAGGAAACTACTCGTGTGTAAGATGCCTTTTTCGTTCTTGTGAGGTTTCAAAAAGAAATTTCTGCAAAAAAAAAACACAAAAAAACACAATTCTTTGGAGTTCTTTCTTTTATTTCAACAACACAATGTTTCACATTCATCACACAGCTTCATTCTAGGCCACAAGACAGGACATGAAAAGGTCACAATTTTGAAGAAGCAACATTCGGTTTGCAGGACTATGTAAGAAACAGAATCGATGATGAGTGGTCTGGTGGCAAGAACAGCCATTTTCTTGTTTTATGATTCTAAGTTCGATTCCTAATCAAGTATTTTTTATTGGATGACTTTCATGAGAGAAATTTCAGTGGAGACCAGGGCAGTTTGGATGGATACGACTTTAAAATGGCAGTCCTTTAATCAGTGTTGATATTTCAGACGTGACCTAGGATGGAAAAGATGCAACAGATGTGTTACAGATGTTATTTTATTATTGCGACCATTCTCTCTCTTGTCTCATCAATTCACAGCTTCAAGAACTTTTCCAAGAAGGTTGCATCTTTCATACACAGAATAACTTACACAGGGAATACCATGAAGCAACAATGGTCCATACTGATGACTTCATAGCACCACATCCACTGATATACTGACAAACCAGTATCAGCAACACTGCATAGTGCATAAATTCCTCTGCTCATACAACTTTTTTCCCCAGGAAACAAATAATTTGATTAATGGACAAAAAACACAGACTGATCAATTACAATCAACATAGACACATTTCTGCCCTTCTAAACTGTACACAGCTATATGAAACCATCTTTGAATTTTTTTCAACGATTTTATTGAATTATGTCAAGTAATATTTATTAACAGGGCATTTGAATGTCTATTTGTTTATACCGCATCTCAGCAATATTTCACTAAACTGACAGATTCATTAATCTGGCACCTCACAGGTACCTGAACGTTTATATTGCTGTCTGCTTGGGTGGAAGACTTCATTCTAATACATCAACAGAAAGCATTTCAGTGTAAACCAATGGTAATGAAACAAGTTTCTGGTACATTTCATAATTTCTGTCAATGTCTGCCTGTTTCTCTCTTCGCAGTGAAAAACCAGTGTGAACTCCAATAACTTGTCTTCATCAGTCTGTCTCTTTACCCTCTTACCCATATTTGACTCAGAACTACCTTGGCATCGATTTAAATCTTTTTTCAGGTTTTTGATCTCAATTAAATTGCAGGGAACAAAACATCTCCAAAGTATAGATTTCATACCTGTCGATTTGTGCAAAATCAATTGCCCTGGCATGTTTAGAACAAAAGGAGCTTAAGTCTGTCTCAAAACAAATTTGAGGAACCCACTCTCCCTATTACCCTAAACACAACAAACAAACAAAAAACAAACAAAATGGATTTGCAAGTAAATTGGGTCATCAGGACGATGGGACCATTCCTTCAATGTTAGGATTGCCTTCTGTCTAACTTGTCTTGCCAAGGATTAATTTTTCCCACAACAATTGATGTAGCAAGAATGTTATGTTCAATCAAACTACAGTCCTACTGTTCAGCCAAAAAAAAACATGGAATTCCATGAAAGGTTTCCCTAAACATATCATGAAGCACCTTTAAAAATTTTAAATCTTCATCAGTGACGAAGATCTCCTACTATTGTGCAGTTATATTCCACATAATAAGTGTAATTTACACAACATGCAATTGATGTGTCCCTTTAGTATCGAGATGTGAAACAATAAAGATACAAAATAATGTAGGTGTTTTTTTGCTGGGAAAACTTGCAAACATAAGTTTTGTACTCATCTCACCCATCAATGTTTTGAAAGTGGCAACAACTTTCATTTTGTATCTGTATGACAGAAGACTTATGAACGAACACTGTGTTGAAATTACTTCAAAGCATTTTTGCTGCCTTCACTAATTGGCGCTGTGCTGTAAACAACTTGGCAGAATCGCGAAAGTGTCAGAAGCTTCAGAATTTCTCTCTGATACTATGAAGGTAGATGCATCAAGCTGTCAACATGAGAAATTGTATGCTTTATCAGCCAGAATCTGATTGGAGGAATGTGTGCATGCTAATTATGAAATTGCGACAAATTTTAAATGAATCCAAGAGAATTCAGAGAAAGAAATGTCTGGTGGAGGCGACAACAAATTGATGCACAACTTGTGATAATGATCGTTTATGAATACATTGCTCCTATTCATCATTCTGTGTCACACACTAACAAACATCTACCACTTACCAAAGCCATCAAGACAATGAAAAGATCGCAAAAGACAAAAAGAAAATCACTGTATTGTATTCTATTTGTGTTTTGAGGCTGAGAAAACATCTTTGAACAACTGTGAAGATATCAGCAGTAGAAAGGGTTGTGTGTCATCTTATAAAGATTATGACTAAAAAGCCTCTTCTATTTTCCCGATTTTAAGTCTAATGTGAAGTATTTTGACTTCAAAAGTTTCAGGGCTGAGATTGCTTCCAACTTTCCATTTTCAAATCAGCTTTCAGGCATTGCAGGTGTCAAGACAAGATACATCGCACTGTATATAATAATTTTGAGTGCAATTATTACCATGGAGCTCAAGAATTGACAAGGAGTGTGTTTTGCAGCTAGTTGCTGTCACTTTCATGATGTATATCTATTGACATAACATTTTACTGAGCCACTTATAGAAACAGACATCTGGTGGAAATTAATATTATTAACTTGAAGCTCTCCACTCTGGCTGTGAAGTGAAGCACTGACAGTGACATGATTCATTCACATCAATCTCTCCAAATCATTGACTCCAGTTATCTTTCCAATCAAACTTCTCTTGATGCTTTAAAGCACAAAGAGACACCATCAATAAACTTTGAAAGGACCACCCTCTCTTGTGAGCCTATTAGCTTGGATGCCATGCTTGTGGCATATGCTTGTCTGTAAAGGGTGAATTCAAGTTCCGTTGAAATTCAATATTGGATGAAGTCTGGTGTGCTTCAAATATCTTCAATGCACTATTCGCTCACGCAGCCTTCCCACCAGTCTTCCATTTATGCTTCTCCTTTGAAGGCTTTCTAGGTGTTACCCAGTCTCAATAGTTGTCAAAAGTTATCACATCCTTCAGTGCAAACTGTTTCAACCCATCAGTTCAGGAGACTAGATGTCTTTGTGTTATGAAGGAGTAGAAATATGAACTGAAGCAACTCCGCACTAAATGGGCTTCCACAGCAGGTTATTGCTTGGGAAGAATGGAGGGCCAAAGGACAGTGAGGAGAGAAAAAAAAAAAAAAAAGCATCAAATAGGTATGGTTCAGACAGCATCGAGCAGGCATGACTTTCCTATAAGAGAATGACACTCCTGAGAATTGTTATCACAGCAACTTCAGATGACTATAAGATAAACCTTAACTTATAGACATTTCGGCATAAATATAACCTAGGCTTGGGTCAGCTCATAACTTTGCCCTCAGGACATGTTTGCACATTAAGTCACACTAGAAATGTAAATTTTTATCAAAAAAAGAACTACAAGAACTTAATCTCCCTAAATTAATCAGACCTAGCCTGTATGGTACCTGACATGACAGATCCCAGGATTAAGTCAAGCCCAAGTACTTTCCCCATCACAAAATAACAGAATAGGTCAGGGTAACATGCCTGTGAGAAAATTACCGACAGATTAATTACATTTGAATTCCCATGTGTACAACATTCACTTGCGAAAGAAAAAATTCACACAGACTCAATTTATCAGTGATTGATGGCATGATCATATCAGGTATTCATTTCAAATATGCAAATTAATATTTCCAAAGCTACCTTATCTATAACTCCGATATGAATTCATGAATATAATTTTATTGTGCTAAAACTGACTGTGAAATTGAAGTCTGTACCTTCCTATTCATGTATTTCAAATTAGTTAATACTTTGACATATCGATTTATAACAAGAGGCAATAGACAATTGCTTCAAAATGAGAGACCAATGAGAAAAATACTTCTGATCATTTACATGTTGGTTGACAACAGAACAGCCTTCAATGATGTAGCTGTTCAGAAGTTCAATGAAGTAATGTCATTTACGCTGATGCATACAGAGGATATCCTTATGGATAATTCAAACACTCTGGTGCTATAGATGTAGCTTTGATTGGATGAATGAAGAATTGCAGATGATTCAAAGCAAGGTTGAGCAGTGATCCAATGCATTTCGATGTTCAGAAGTGACTTCTCTGCGCATGTAGAATGTGTGACTGATTTGAAGTACCTAGGCCAGATTTTGACATAAGAGAATGCATTTTTTAAAGTGCATACGATTCTGTATTCTTTATATGAGCCACAAATGTTTGAAAGGAAGCCTAATTTCTTGTATTGTAGAATGTTTCATAATCTGTCAGACTTCCTTGGAAACCTTGTTGATGATTGTGAAGTAAATCAAATATTTGCTTATGAACATGCCCTATGACACTGACCAATTTGACATTTTAGGTATTCCCACAAAACTTTTAGTGTTATTCGGTGTTCTGTTGTGCTATGTTTTATTGCTTTGATATTTCCAGAACTTCTGTTGTTGATTCATGAAAATTGAACATCTCCCAAAGTATACAACAACCACTTCAAGGAAATTAAGTCAAAATCCCTTTTTAATGATCCTTTTTGCTCATTAGAAAAAACACTGGTGCCTCATTTGCCTCATGAGCAATTAGAAGACTATAAAGAGCATTTTCAAAAAGACTTGGTGTCCCTGATCAAACAACTTTCATGGACATATTTGAAATGATTTTTCTTGTCTTTGTTGTTTCTTTTAGTCACTCTCAATTGAGACTTTTCAGCTCTAACTATCTTCACAAAGATAATATCTCTTTAAAATAACAATGCATTATTACACTGACTGTTAAACTAATTATAAGGAATAAAAAAATGTGATTCTCGTTTTAGTCATTTTCATTCACATGGTTTCAACAGTTTCTCAAAATCTACATTTCCTTTTAATTTAGTACTTAGGCACTGGATTTATACCTAAACGAAATGAGATAGAGTATTCAATTGTTAGGAGGTAAGCTCAGCCAACATATGTGAAAACTTGATATCCATTGACCAGTCATAACCAATGTGATCACAGGCAGCAGTGATGATGGGATATGACCCATCTAAAGTTTATAGCCTTAACTCAGGATTAGAAAACCCAGAAAATACTATTTGCGATTCTCTTTGGTGTTCATGTTACTGTGAAACTGTTTCAAATGTCACTAAATTAAATGCCACTGAATCCATATAGTACCCACACTCTTGAATATTTCATCAGTGGCAATTTTCCAAATATTAGGTTATTGTCAAGCAACTTTTCTTGCTGATGAGATTAGTTGGATGCATTAAGTAACAATTAAGCCTTAAAAGCCCATTATTTTCCTTGGGATTTAGAAAGTAACTTGAAGGTAATATCACAGAATCAGCAAGCATTTATTCACAAAAATAAGTGCTATTTCATTTTAGGGACAGGAATGAATTGCAACCCTTTCCTTTTCGACAAAGTTCTCATTGATTCAAGCATTCTCAACCAAATTGTACTGTATATTACTTTACTTGAATAAATTCTATACTATTCTATTCATGTGGGAAAATCAAATTCAGTAAGGTAATTCTACTCATTCAGTAGTTAATTACTGCAACTGGACAAATCACTCTCTTAGAAGAGATCCAAAACCAGACAAGATCAAAAACAAGCTGGACATGACAGTCTCCTTGGCATAGTACGAGACGTGTCTTGAATAAGCAATTAATCAGACAGAAAACAAAGCCGTCGCAAACTAATTGACTGCGTCTTTATTGTCTATTGGGTAATTCTGGTAACTGGATACTAATAAGAAGGGACTGTTCCGGTTGTTAGGACAATGCATTGCTATAAAGTACTTTGAATTGAGTTCTGTAAAGTATGCTCAGGTAATCAGTACAGAAATATGATTGTGAAATTCACTCCTTCATGAATTTATACGTTCTGAAAATTGTGGAAAGAAACTTCATTGAATAGTACCCATTTTAATATTTTCCACAAATAAAATTAAGCCACCTTGACAAATTTCCCTCTTCGTTTCATCACTGTCTTTTTTAAAACTGCCATTTATTAACCTTTACCACAGCCTCACTTAGAGATCATGGTCCTAATTCAGTCCTTAAAAGGTTACCTCATCTTATTATGTGCTTGATTCAGGAATTGTTGCTCTTTGAGAACCAATTTGTCAACATCTGACCTTGCAAGAAGTGTGAAAAGAGCACAGGTGAAAACGTGATCTCCTACAAGTTGGCAACTATAAACTGTTAATCATATTGGAACCTTTACGGACACCTTAAATAAGGAAATTATAACCTGGAAACACTGAGAATAAAGGTTGATTATCTAAGAGTGTGCAAATCAGGCTCTTAACCTCATAATATTACGTCTTAATTCAGATTAGATAACACACCGCAAACTCTTCCATGAACTACACCCTGACTGTGGTATGAATGAAGCCTGAATTGGCAGTTATAATCAGAAAATAGGTGCATCAAAAACATTCTAAAATCATTCTACAATGTATCAAATCATCAAATAGACATTTTTCTGTCAATCATGGAGGACTAAGTAGAATGCACTATAATTTGGAATCATGTACTACCTAGTCAAGTCGTGAACCTGTTGATTAGCTGGCAATTACTGTAATCAGAAAAATTTAACAGCCAGTTAATGCATGTGACATCTAACCAGAGCATCGGAATACATTGGCATGGACTCAAAGCCATATCATCTCATTAACACATCTGCCCCTTTTGGCCGCTATTCATATCAACAGAATTTTGCTTCAGAGCCTGTAGCACTGAGAAATAATCTTAAAATGAGCTTCCCTGCAGCACTATAAAGTTCTGAAACTGCTTCACAGTCCAAGAAAAATGCTTTCTTGCAAGCCTTTAACCATTCTGTGTCGGAAACCATTTCGCCCACCCAGCACTACTGCCCACTGGTATAGAATTCACAGTTTCCATATCTAAATTCCCCAAATGACCCCAATCAATCAATTGAAGCCTTCTGCTTATTCTGTAGATTTTGTCTGGGCCTATGTGGGTGTTTATTTCTTTGAGCTATTCTTCTTCATGTAAGGAAATCCCTCCAGGGAAATACCTAGAAATGTAAGGGGGCCACTTTTGATCCTGAGGTACTCCATAGACAAAGCTTGGTACCCATGGGCTTGCTTACCTGGTTGAATTATGCAGAGGGTCTGAACTGGTTCAAAGGAGGTAATTTGAGCTGATCAATGACTGAATGGAATCTCTTCCAAAGAAAAGATGAAGATGCGAGATGAGTTTGTTTAAATCATTATTAGAGGAAGCGGTTGGTTTAAGCAAAGAAATAATATAGTCATAAGATTTATTTGACAGCCTGGCTATATGTAGGACATAAAAATGTGAATTGTAAAGCAGGTACAAAGAGGCATGCATGACATTTATCAAAATAGGTTAGGTCTGTTTGCTCAAAGAGTGAATATACTAGACCCGTAGACCATAAACATTGCCAAGTTAAAAACTCACCGAAGAAAAAACCAGCAACACATTTGCATGCTAATTCCCTGGTAAATATAAGACACCAAATTAAACAAACAGTTCACAAACCAAAATTTGAATCTGTAATTTACACTTCTATCAAACTTCAGTGCGGGTAAGCTGTTTGACCAACAACTTTGATTTGAATTCAGGGCCTTCATTAACCGTAAGATTTAAGACTCAACCTTACATCACCATAAGGCCATTATCTTCAGCATTAGTACATTACAACCAGCAGCCTAAGCATCAGTAGATTGATGAGGATGTGGGATGATGCAAAAGTTCTTGCAGCAGGACCATTGCATCTTCCAAAATATGCTGCATCAGTGGCTGTGAAGCCAGGTCCATCTATCAAACAGCTGGAATAGTAATAGCGGGTAGTCTAAGACATTTTTGGGGTTCTATATTTAGATCCTTTTTCGACCACAAGAAAGTATCTGACTTGAGTCAGCATTTGTGCAAGAAAACTTTGACAGGGTTTTAATTCATCACTTTCCTTCTAATTGTCCACTATATATTGGAAAATAATATTTCAGAATTTGTCTCTCTGTATAGCTGACTATCTGTAAAGCGATCAACTGTCAGAGGTGAATGTTGTGGTGAGATGTTAAGAGTAAGTCCTGGTCAGCGACTCTGCATACTGCCAGCCACATATTGGGAAGTCAAAGACCGTCAAGGCCCTGCAATCTGTGCAGTTACTAGACTGTTGCCCAACTTCCAAACTCCCTACATTAACCATATTCACTTTTTTAAAAGGCCTCTCTGAAAACACTGGGCATCATATTTGAGTTAATATAGTTTGTGACACTCAATGTCAAAGGAACCCATTAGAAACAAGCAGGACCATGCAAGACCAGAGGTTGGCCGATGTAGTACGATTCTAACAGCCCTATCCATCTGTCTTGATGGATTACATCCAGGATTAACGTCATTTTGGGGAGAGACACCATTTTTGCCAAACAGATGGGGAAAGAGAAGCCAGAGTCACAAGGCAGGTCATTTTATTGAATGCAGTCCTTTTTCGAGCTTTTTGAGTTCAAAAAGTAGACCTGGTCTGGATAATGACAAACTGACATAATGACAAGCTGACAGATTGACAAATCTAATGCTGGCCCATTTTGCAGGAAATATCTGCGGTAATTTAATGAATTCGCCAGAGACAACAAATGGGGCTTCAATGGAAACTAAATTTCATTGCTTGAAAGTTTTGTTTCTCCATCATTGTCTTTCAAAAATTTTTACTTTCTACCCAATGTTTATAGATTTTTGTGCACTTTTTCTGTAATATGTGACAATATGAATTTCACTTCAACTTGTACCATGTTAATTGAAAAAACAAAAGACCGGCATGCCCTTGAACACTAGACTATTAGACAATACAACTTTAAACATAATATCATGAACTGACAAAGCCATTGAAAGTGCCCTTGTTTTCTGGCCCATGACCACCCTTGAGCCAAATCAACAAATTAATAATTATTACCATCAGACAAGACACTCAAAATATGTCAACCAAGAAAGACAACTGGATTGAATCCACAACAGATGAAGAGAGCTGTGATTTATCAAAATCATCTTTGTGTCCCGAATAATCCTTCATCGATCTCTTTTTACGTTAAAATCTTCATGCAATCCCATGCAGTATGAAGTATGTGTCAGTTGTGCCATGAAGTTGATGAATAAGAATTTAAGAAAGAGCCAGAGTCAAACTCTTTTTTAGAAATTCCTTAGCAGGTGCAGAAAGGTTTCTATTGCGATAGTTATGAGAATAATGATGCGAAAGAAACTTTAAGAGTAAAAATACAGTGAAATCAAATTATTGTTTAATGTATAGCAGACAAGAACCCCGAAAACGAATAACTTATCATATGCACAGCAAATAACACAAACATGAAAAAGAAATCATAAGTATTAATGGAGCTCAGAGTAGATCCCATAGCTTTGCCAGACCATCCTTTTCTGCTCAGAATTCATAGAGTCCTGCTATCCAAAGACATCTGGGAGTTGTCTTTGAAATTAATATGAAGGAGGCTCTAGGATGCAAATGGGCAGCCAGATAAGAAGTCCCCAGTCATGTTATCTCTCTTATTAAAAGTTGGGAAGAATGACTTACAAGTTATAGCTCTGTAAGCTTTATTTGTTTGAAGAATCTTTGGTTCAGAAAGTGAAAACGTGGGATGGAATGTTTGCTCAGGGAATGACTAGAGGAAAAAAATATAATTTTTAGAAGTTTAACTACTTTCCAACTTCATTCAGAGATTATGGAATTGAATATTGAATTTTGCTGCATCTCGTGACCAAGTCATATGTAGTTGAGTTACGATAAAGAGGATGTTTAATGCTCCACTTGCTTTAAAACTTTACCAGTTAATATAATTAATACTAGCAATAAGTGCCCGTGTAAATAGTTTGAAGAGGGGGAGTTGTTTCCTTTTAGGCCCATATATAGGATTATCTTCTGTGAGAATGAAGTGTTAATTATTTTATTTAACCCAGTGGTGCTCAAAGGAAGGTGGTAGAGATCTTGCTGGTGGTGCCCTCTTTGGTATTGTATACGAAACAGCTAAAAACTAATTATCATTAATTAGGACCTTTAGAGGAAGCCAATTTGGATGAAAATGTGGCAGTGGCACCCTATGAGTATGAGGAAGATGTGGGGAAATTGAGAAAGCCAAGCATTAAGTAGGAACTGAGATAAATGCTGGACACTGTTATTTTAATATTAGTAAGATATATATGAAAATATCTAGCTTGAACCTCCTCTCCTCCAGTACCAGCCACCAAACACCACACTAAGGTCAATGGCCTGTGTGCCCTATGACCTATGTGCCCTCTGAGAAAAGAGTAATGCCTCCTAATGCCAACAACATGGCCCTCAAGTGAGTCAGGACATTTGTCAATAAGTTAGCATTCATCATGGAAAACCCACTCTTGCATTTTGGGTTCTGGGAATTAGGAGGCAAAACAACAATCAATTGGAACAACCCTAACCAATTGATGAATGATGATGGGGATATAACAGGTTATTTTTTCAGGTCGGATGCCGACAAGAATACACTTTCGAGCAATTACAATGATGTTCATCTTCATTAACTTTTGATAAATTCATCAAATAAAATTTTGATTGAAATGAAATAAAATGCAATTTGCGCCAAAGAGAAAAACAAACAAAGGGAATTGGCAAAAAAGGGTCTTGCAATTTTAATTGATGACAAAAATTATCTGTAATCGTACGTTGGTGGGCAGTGCCTGGCATCACAAAATTCTATCACCGGTAAGAGAAGATAAATGCCACGGGGAATTGACAACTCATCCCATTATTTATTTTCACAGAATGATTTATCTTTGGTCAACAGTGCAATGACATCGCATTGTCAGAAGATGAAATGGTTTTATCCCAGAATAAAAGTTTAACAGTTCCATTCAGAAATTAAAACACCAAGGGCAATTCATTCCCATCACAGATTATTGTTATCAGAATTTCCCAAAAGAAAAATACTGAATTAAACTAAACAAGAAAATTTGTTTGAAAAAATATATAGACGCGACTTTTAAGGCAAATTCAGCTTGTTCCACATATTTGAACCCTTCTGCATTTTATTACTACATACGACACTAGCACCTGTTCAGCTGACGTATTTCAACAGCCTGTTCTTACAGATTTGGACAAAAGTAATGCTCAGCAGAAAACAACATCCATTTTGACAAAAATTATTAGCATTACACTGTAATCTATGCTGTGCATTAGGTGAGTTGATATGTGCCCTTTTTTGGCCGGTTTTGCATATAGCGCAAACCTCAAGGTTTCACTAAACTTGCCCTGAAAAAACTCTCCCTTGCTTATTTGCATCACTGGCAGTCTATAGTATATATATTTATCAAGCTAAAAATTTTCGTCAATAACCTTTATGACCTCTTTAAATTTATTTATTCTGTCAAAAAAAGTCACAAACGACTCCTCGAATCCAGAAGATGTGACAGAGAAGTAAAGTACTATACTCACCCAAATTATCACCAGCCTATCTTCACATAGCATTTCCAGCAATTACTAATCATCTTACGTGCAAAAAAAAGCAGAAATGTCAAACACAGTGCAAAATGAATTAATTACACAAAATGAAATACAACAATACTTTTTACATCTTCAAATTCTATCACTCTGCAACAGTGGTATGATAAATTTTATCGTTACAGTAAATTGACACACTATTCATATCATTCATAGGTCCCCAAATTCAGGACAAACAATATTTTACAGGAACTACGCTCTGCGAAAGAAATACTTTCACCCAAGATCTCAATGAAGGATCGAAATAGTGACAATCTATTGCATGGTTCAACATTTAGATGATATTTTATGTGAAATATCCCAGCAATAAAACTACTTCTTTAATGTAATTGAAACTGCATGTCTTAAAACCAGTTTATAAAATATATCAGACAGCCATCACTTGGTTGATATTTACCAAACCAGCAAAGTGAACTGTCAAATTCCCTGAATCTTAAGATAATTTCTTACACATATAATAAATCATTTTGCAGAGTTTGTCTATAAAAACATCAAAGAATATGCTATATTCCTTCGTAAATTCACTGAAGCACATTTCAGATATCACTAAAAAAAAATTAAGATTCTGCCAGACATCAAAGAAATAAACAGGAAATTAACTAATTGATTTCTTAGGCAAATCAATTAAAAGCAATAACTATCATTCTTTATTCCCAAAAACATATTCACAATATGCGCACAGTTAATTCCATATGAAGGTAAAAACATTCATTTTCCAAAGTTAGTAATCAAAATTTCACAAGATGTAAATCCTATATCACATAAAATCTAACTGGATTTTATAACAATATAACATGCATAAGTGATAAGATATGAGATCCTTTCAAGAAATAGACTACAATATTTCATAAATATCTTATTCATACCAGTCTGGAATATAAACCTTTGAGAAGATGCATTTTGATGTCAATGGATTTAAGGAATAGAGTTAAAAAGAGCCCACACATATACATTTTATCATTCTCAATCACTACCTTTCTCCTAATTCTCTCTATCTATGTGTTAATTTCATCATCAATTATCAATTGATCCACTGGTAATCTTTTTTACAAATATTGTATCCTTGTAACATTAATTGTCATAAAGTAATAGCTATGGAAGCAATGATTGATTAGTCAATCTTAGTAATTCATAAGGAGAAAAAAACAGTTTACAGTTATTAAAAACTATTCAGTACACAACTTTTGAAATGAAATAGCAGAAATTTTAGAAAAACTTGAATATATAATACAATAAGATGACCTGTTTTTACAAAGGGGAAGTGACGCCAAGTAAATTATGTTTCGCAGTATCTACAAACTGCTGTATTTATATGTTGTAGACAACCTGTCTGCCGGCAAAATGTGCAATAAATGTTAAGCATCCATCACAGAATAAATTTGTCTTTTTAGACTGCTGCCCTTTTCATTGAGTTTTCAAACCTCAAATAACATTTCAGACATCCTACTAACCTTAGCACTACTAGACTAAACATCATACCTTGTGTTTACAAAACATATAGATAGTTTATGACAACCTATGAATCTTCCTAAGAGCATAGATCAATCTCGCTCACTTGCTTGTTACATAGGTCAATCTTACATATGCTTTTCGAAAGAGCTGTAAACCACAAAATTTGATATATGTGGTTTGTAAGAATGAGTGAAAAATGAGAAACCGGTTGTTGCAAGACCCTGCAGAAAATGGAGAATGGAAGAAAGGAAGGTGATAATAAGATGGATGATACGGGCTTTACATCCTGTATTTATGTACTTGGTAGGCTAATATAATAAGGACAGAAGGAGGACGCAACTATGAGGAGAAGGATGGTTGAAACAGCCATCTAGCATAGGCATAGGTGACCTGGCAGGAGTTGGATTCGAACCCTGAACCCAGTGACAGGCATCCCAGCACGCTACCACTTGACCAAACCTCCCCCAAAGCCAAAGGTGGTTAAAACAAAGCAAATTAAGACAGATAGATCAAGAGTGCAGCCCTCTAAGGCAATTACTTATCACTCAAAAAGAGCATAGACACTGATACAAGGGGCCATCATTATACCATCATAACCGTCATCAGAGCAGGCCTTGACTTCAGGAATGCACCGTTATATCTGGTATCTGATTAAGCAATATTGGCATTTCCGTTTACACACATCTGTCTGTTGCACCTTGTCTGTATAGCTTATTTCTATGTGATGTATGCAGTTGCAAAAAAAAAATTTTCTTTCAAAAGCAATCTGTTTGTTGAAGTGAATACCAAAAGCTGGTCAACCAAACTAAATCTCTTGTACTCCACTGGAGCAAAGAGAATAGAGATTGCAAAGTGAAGTTGTTTTACTTTTTGTAAAAACTAGAAAACTACTCGTGTGTAAGATTCCTTTTTTGTTCTTGTGAGGTTTCAAAAAGTATTTCAGCAAACAAACAAAAAAGATTCTTTGGAGTTCTTTCTGTCGTTTCAGCAACACAAAGTTTCACATTCATCATACAGCTTCTTTCTAGGCCACAAGACAGAACATCAAAAGGTCACAATTTTGAAGAAGCAACATTTGGTTTGCAGGACTTTGTGATGGAATCGAACATGGTTGGTAGGGTGGCAAGAGAGGCCATTTTCTTGTTTATGATTCTAAGTTTGATTCCTGATCAAGAATTTATTATTTGTTCATTAGAGACATTTCAGTGGAGGGCAGTTTGGATGACTCATGGATAAGACCTTTAAATGGCAGTCCTTTAATCAGTATTGATATTTCAGATATGACCTAGGATGAAAAAGATGCAACAGATGTTAATTTCTGGAAAAAGTGAAAAAAAATGACAAAAAGTGACAAAAAGTGACAAAAGGTTACAAAAATTAACAAAGAGACCATTCTCTCTCTCATCTCATCAATTCACATCTTCAAGAACTTGTCCAAGAAGGTTGCATCATTCATATACAGAATAACTTACACAGGGAATACTATATGAAGCTACAATGGTCCATACTGATTATTTCAGAGTAGCACCCCACTGTGACCCCAGTGACACCACCCCCACTTAATATATCATGCATGGTATATACATGCATGATTTTAACTTATCAAGCCATCAGTAGTGGCTTGGAACACTTAATAGCTACAATTATATTGTCCATCAAGTGATGCAACTTCTACAAAAATTTGTTTAAGGAAGAGACAGTGTTGTTAGAGTGTGGGTCTTTTCTTTGTTAGAGCACTGATGCACTGACAAAACCAGTATAACAAACACTGCATAGTGCATAAATTCCTCTGCTCATACAACTTTTTTTCCCAGGAAACAAGTTGATTAATGGACAAAAAATTCCAACTGATCAAGTACCATCAACATAGACATATTTTGCCCTTCTACACTGTACACTTTAGCTGCTATATGAAACATTCTTTGGATTTTTTTTCAACCAGAGTAATGTGAATGGAATCCTAAAGTATTGACAAGCAATAATTTCTATTTTTGACATTCGGTTTTATTGAATCACACCAAGTAAAATTCATTAGCAGGGTAATTGTATGTCTACATGTTTATACCTCATCTCAGCAATATTTTACTGAGCTGACACATTAATTAAGTTGGTGCCTCACAGGTACCTGAATGTTTATATTGCTGTCTACTTGGTTGGAAGCCTCATTCCAATACATCAACAGAAAGAATCTCATTATAAACCAATGGTAATGAAACAAGTTTCTCTTACAATTCATCATTCCTCTCAATGTCTGCCCTGTTTCTATCTTGGTGGTGAAAAACCAGTGTGATCTGAAAAAACTTGTCTTCATCGATCTGTCTCTTTACCCTCTTGCCCATGTTTAAATCAGAACTATCTGGGATTGATTTAAATATTTTCATGGTTTAGATCTCAATTAAATTGCTAATGAACAAAACATCTCCAAAGTAAAGATTTCATACCCGTCTAAGATTTGTGCACAATCAATTGACCTGGCACGTTTTAAAACAAAAGGAGCCTAAGTCTGTCTCGAAACAAATTAGAAGAACCCACTCTCCCTGTTACCCTAAACATAACAAAGAACATAGGCTGCGTAGCAGCAAACCTTCAGCGAAAAAACAACATTTTAAAAGGACACCATTACACCATGAAAGTGATGTGAACAGCATTGCATGTAGTATTTGCAACAGTGGCCCGATCTTGGTCTGAAATGATCTATATGGTCCGCCATATATGCCCGCCTGCATGCCAGGGTATGTTGAGCGATGGAAAGACCTTACTAGACCAGTATACACATAATATGGACCAGTTTTATACATAAACAAGGAATAAGTTGTGAGGTATGGGTCAGAATATTTCAAAAAACATTAAGAGTAACTATCAAGCAGACCAACAAAAGACACTAAAATATTATATAGATAATGTATATAAACTTTCCTCTATGGACACTCAATGATGGCCAAGTTTTGGTCTGGGAACAAATATAATAATTTTAATATTTTTTTGTCAATATTTCAAGATGTATAGAATATCCATGAATTCACCCACACAAATTTATCATATAGGTGACAATTGTAACAAATTTCATCCATCTACATGCAATTGTGGCCAAGTTTTTGCCCAAAATGAAAAAAATTATTTTAATAAATTTTTCTCAATATTTCAAAAAGTTTAGAATATCAATCAATCAGACCATAAAAAGGCACAACTAGACGATATAGGCTATACGTGTAAAAAAATTCATCCATGTACATTTAACAGGGGCTGAGTCCTTGCCCGGAAATGAAAATAATATATTTTTTTTATTTTTGTCAATATTTCAAAAGGTACAAAATATATATCCATGAAACCATCAAAAGGCACAACTAGACCATACAGGCTACATGTGTACCAAATTTCATCCGTGTGCATGCAATAGGGGCTGAGTCCTAGCCCGGAAACAAAAATAATAATTTTTTTATATTTTTCTCAATATTTCAAAAATGAAAAAAGTTCCATCAATCAGACCATCAAAAGGCACAACTAGACCACACAGGCTACATGTGTACCAAATTTCATTCATGTACATTCAATAGGGACTGAGAACTGGCCCGGAAACTATCTATCCGCCCGCCGCCCGGACGCCCGACCGCCCGGACGCCCGCCCGGCGGACGGACAACTTTTGACCAAAGTGATAACAATACCTTCTTCGAACTTCGTTCGCTGAAGGTAAAAAACCAAAAAAAATCCCTGATGGATCTGCCAGTAAATCGGGTCATCAGGTTGATGCCAGCATGTCAGTTCAACTGAACTACAGTGCTACTGTTCAGCTAAAACTTCATAAGTGACAGAGATCTCAAATCATTGTGCAATTATATTCCACATAAAAAGTGTGATAATACTTCTCTAATTAGCATATGTGTAATTTACATTGATGGTCCCTTCGGCATTGAGAACATAGATACAAAAATAATGTTGTTGTTTTTCGCTGGGAAAACTTGCAAACATAAAGTACTTAAAAAGTTTTGTACCCCATCTCATCCATCACTGTTTTGAGAACAGCAACAACTTTTATTTTGTATCTTTGTGACAGAATACCTTTGAAGGAAAACTGTTGAAATTACTTCAAAGCATTTTTGTTGCCTTCGTTAATTGGCACTGTGCTGTGAACAACTTTGCAGAATCGCAAAAGTGTCAGAAGCTTCAGAATTTCCCTCTGATACTATGAAGGCAGATGGATCAAGCTGTCAACATGTGGAATCGTATGCTTTATAAGCAAGGATCTGATTGGAGGAATGTGTGCATGCTAATGATGAAATTGCGACAAATTTGAAATGAATCCCAGAGAATTTAGTGAAAGAAATGTAGGGGGAGCAGACAACAAATTGATGCACAACTTGTGATAATTTTATGATCGTTTATTAATATTTTGCTGCAATTCATCATTCTGTACCACAGACATCTGGTGGAAATATATATTTACTTAAAGCTGCTGACTCTGGCTGTGAAGTGAAGCACTGACATAATTCATTCACATTACTCTCACCAAATCTTTGACTCAGACTATCTTTCCAATCAAACTTCTCTTGATGCTTTAAAGCACATAGAGACACCATCAATAAACTTTCAAAGGACCACCCTCTCTTGTCAGCCTAATAGCTTGGATGCTGTGCTTTTGGCATATGCTTGTCTGCAAAACTGACTTCAAGTTCAATTCTAAGTCCAATATTGGATAAAGTCTGGTATGCTTCAAAGACCTTCAATGCACTATTTGTTCATGCAATTTTCGCACCAGACTTCTATTATGCTCCTTTGAAGGCTTTCAAGGTGTTACCGAGTCTCAATGGTTGTCAAAAGTTATTACATCCTTCAGTGCAAACTGTTTCAACCCATCTGTTCAGGAGACTAGATGTCTTTGTGTTATGAAGGGGAAGACCAACAGAATGAACTAAAGCATCTCTGCACTAAATAGGGCTTCCAAAACAGGTTATTGCTTGGGATTAGAGGACGGACAATGAACATAGAAGAGAGAAGAAAAGGAAAGAACTTGGTTGGTTCAGACAGCATCCAATAGACATGACTTTCATATTAATGAAACACTGTTTTGAGAATTTGTTATTGAAACAACTTAAGCTACTTAAAAGATATCACTGAATTAATACAACCTTGGCTAGGATCAGCTAAAATGTTCGCTTTCATAACATTTCCAGTACACATTGGCACATCTGACATTGCAAATTTAGATGCAAAAGAAGTACAAGAACTGAATCTCAGTACCAGCAAAAGCACATCCCAGGATTTAGTCCAGCTCAAGCATTTTTCTATCACAAAATAATAGGAAAAGTGAAAAGATAACAATCAGAACAAGCTAGAAAAAATGACTGACAGATTAATTCCATTAAATTCCAATGCATATAACATGCATTTTATGACAGCTTGATAGAGCCTAGCAAAAATTTGAACAGACCCAATTTCTCAGTGATTGATGGCAAGATTTTCAGGCTATTCACTTCAATTTTCAAAAGAATATATTTTCAAAGCTTATCTCTAACTCAGATTTGAATTCAATGAATAAAATCTTACTGTGCTACCACTGACTGAACTAGAGGTTTGTACTTTTTTCGGTGTTTTGAATGTGTCACTTCAACACATCAATGTTCAAGAAACAATTAACAATTCTTACATAATGATGGCCCAATGAAAAAAAAAATCATTAGTTAAGCTAGAGCTTTTGGGCTGACAGCTGAATAGCCTTCAATGGTGTAGCTCTTTGGAACTTACAGTGAAGTAATGTGCTTTACCCTTATGATTATTTTATGCTGAGGATATCCCTAGGATTATGCAAACACTCTGGCGCTATACAATCATGCACAGCTTTGATTGTATGAATGGGGAATTACAGATGGTCCAATGCAAGGTTATGCAGTGATCCAACACATTTTGATGATCAGAAGTGACATTACTGTGTATATAGAATTGCATGCCATGTATGACTAATTTGAAGTATAAAACGCTAAACTTGACATTCTGTATGTTAGCAAGATAGGGTATGTTAGCAAGATAGGGCTAAATGGAGGCTTAGTTGGGCATGTTGTGGCAGGTTCATAGACTGTCGGTTTGTCAAACTTTTTTGGAAAGCTTGTTGATGATTGTGAGGTAAAATATTTGTTTACCAACAAAACTTGTCAAATGAACAATTTCAAATTTTACATGTTTACACAAACTACTACTGCTGCCATGTCTAATTTTTGTGATTCTTCTCCCAGAACCTTGATGAAAAATTTTGTGAGATGATCAATTTTCATGAAGCAACAATAACGTTTGTAGGAAATTGGATCAAAATCCCTTTTTAATGATCCTTTTTGCTCATTAGAAAAACACTGGTGCCTCATTTGCCTCAGGAGGAATTAGTGGCCTATAAAGAGCCTTTTCAAAAAGACTTGGTGTCCCTGATCGACCAAGTTTCATGGACATATTTGAAAGGATTTTTCTTGTCATTTCTTAAGTCTTTGTTGTTTATTTTAGTGGCTCTCAATTGAGACTTTTCAGCTTCAACTTCTCATTGATTTTCATGAAACGATCTTCATAAAGGTACTATCTCTTAAAAAGAACTATGCTTTTTCACAGCGAATTGTTCAATCAAATATCAGGAATAACAAAATGTTATTCTCTTTTTAGTTATTTTCATTTTACACGGTTCCAACAGTTTCTCAAAATATATTTTTCAGACTTCGTGATATCAAAAGAACATAGTGAAAATTTCGAAAGTTACAATGAAGGTATCCTGTTAGTGACTTAGTTGTTGCCTCCTTGACCACAATCTAATTATTATGTTGTATACAATGAACTTTTATTTTGACTAAAACATTTTTTAGTCAAAATAAAACATCTCACTCCCTATCTCTCACTCTCACTCTCGCTCTAAATATATACCATACATATCATCAGAACATTAGTCTGCAAATCTCAATTTATCTAACAACAAGCATTAGTCAGGACAAGAAAAGAAACCCATGAAAATCTATTATTGATTCCCTTTGACGTTCATGTTACTTGTGAAACTGCATTTAAAGTCACTAAATCCATAGAGTACCCAAACTACTTGAATATTTTATCAGAGACAATTTTCCAAATATTGGATTATTGTCAAGTAACTTTTATGGCTATTAGATGCATTTAGCCTTAAAAGCCCTTTATTTTCCATGGGATTTAGAGAGTAATTTGAAGGTAATATTCACAGAATGTTAAACAATTCATTGACAAAGACAAGTGCTATTTCATTTTGGGGACAGGAATAAATTGTAGCCCTTTCCACTTCACCACAATTGCAACTGAGTCAAGCATTCTCAATGTTGGTTAATCAAATTCAGTCAAGCAATTTCACTCATTCAGTAATTAATTACCCTAACTGGGACAAATTGCTTTCTTAAGTAAGCAGTTAAAAATTTAGTTTATTCACAGGATTTCATCACAAAATTCCTGCTTAACTGGTTCTTCTGCAATTTGTGATATCACCTACACCAAGATAATTTAGCCACCATGTCAAACTAGCCTCTTCACCCAACAAAATACTGTCTTCAACCACTCTTTGTTAACCTTTACCACAGCCTCACTTAGAGATCATGGTCCTAATTCAGTCCTTAAAAGGTTACCTCATCTTATTATGTGCTTGATTCAGGAATTGTTGCTCTTTGAGAACCAATTTGTCAACATCTGACCTTGCAAGAAGTGTGAAAACAGCACAGATGGAAAGGTGGCCTCCGACAAATTGGCCTATTATTCATATTGTACCATTTAGGGACAAATTAAATAATGGTTATTATCTGACCACTTTAAAATGCTGAGGCTCAGGTAACAGTGGAAAGAAAGGTTGATTATCTAAGAGAGCTCAAAGCAGGCTCTTGATCTCTCATTACTCTTCTTAATCTTTACAGGATAACTGTTCAAACTCTTCCAGGAGCAACCATTGGTGTTGCATTGATGAAATAAAATAGCCCAAACTGGTACTTATGGGACGTATAACACCAAATCATTCACTGAATCACTATTACTAAAGTTGGAAATTGTGTTGCATACGTTGATTCATACGAGACTCCTCCAGTCTTCCATACATTTTTCAAACCATAGGCATTCATATAAGAGATTGCTGAAAAGGAAACATTGGCGTAGGCTATATAAACATATTGCACTCAATTAATATTCATCAACTTAACTCTATTGTGCTTTGATGTCCAGACAGAATTAAGTATGACCTGCATATTGGCAGCCTGACTAATTTACAGAACATTGGGAAGGTAAAGGCACTCAGAACCCTGTAAATTATAATTTTCATTGTTGCAAAGTTTTCTGCAGACTTCAGATTTATTTAAAAAGGCCTCTCAGAAAACACCAGGCATCAAATTTGAGTTGATATACAGTACCAATTTCTAAAAGTGGCTCGTCATTTAAAATCTAGCCTTAGCTATCCATCCATAGCCATTCCAAGCTAAACTAAGCTACCCTTATCCATAGCTAGCCATAGCTATCCACAATTACTATTGTTTAAACAAGGGGTAAAGAGATTCCAGTGTATACAAAAGAATAGAAATGGATAGCTATGGATAGATATGGATAAGACTAGTAATGAATAGCTATAGACAGCTAAGTTGAGCCACATTTAGAAATGTGTACTGTAGTTTGTGACACTCAATGTCAAAAGAACCCATTAGAAACAAGCAGGACCATGCAAGACCAGAGGCTGGCTGACGTAGCACAGTTCCAACAGTCACATTCATCTGCTTTGATGGATTACATCCAGGATTATTGTCATTTTGGGGATGGACACCATTTCTGCCAAACTGAGTGAAAATAGCTGTGAGAGTCACAAGCTAGGTCAGTTTCATGAATGTAAACCTTTTTCGAGCTTTTAGAGTTCAAAAAGTGGGCCTGGTCTGGATAGTGGCAAACTTACAATGTGACAAGCCGACAGGATAACAAATCTAATGCAGACCCATTTTGTAGGTGATATCTTCAGTAAGTGAATTCGCCAGAGACAACAAATGGGGCTTCAATGGAAACTAAATTTCATTGCTTGAAAGTTTTGTTTCTCCATTATTACCTTTCCAAAAAAATTTACTTTTTACCCAATGTTCATGGATTTTTGTGCACTTTTTCTGTAGTATGAGACAACATGAATTTCATTTCAACTTGTACCATGCTAGGTTTAAAAAAAAGACCTGCATGCCTGCGCGACATAGACTATTAGACAATATCAATTTAAATGTAATACCATTAACTTACAAAGCCATTGAAAGTGCCCTTGCTATCTGGCCATTGACCACCCCAGAGCCAAATCAACAAATTATTAATTATTACCATTCAGACAAGACACTGAAAATATGTCAACCAAGAAAGACAACTGGATTGAATCCACGACAGATGGAAAGAGCTGTGATTTATAAAAAATCAACTTTGTGTCCCAAATATTCCTTCATCGATCTTCTTTTGAGTTAAAATCTTCATGCAATCCAATGCAGAATGAAGGATGTGTCCATTTTGTTATGGAGTTGATGGATGAGAATCAGTTAATATGAAGACCGAGTCAAGGTCAAACGCCTTTTTGAGAAATTCCCTTAGAGAGCAGGTGCAGGAAGGTTTCTATTGTGATATTTAAGAGAATAATCATGTAATAGAATCTTTCAGAGTAAAAATACAGTGGAATCATATCACTGTTTAATGTAGGCTATAGCAGACAAGAACCCCGAAAACGAATAAGACATTGCAAATTACTTATCATATGCACATTGCACAGCAAATAACGCAAAAGCGAAAAAGAAACCATAAAGGATAGGCGGAGCTCAGAGGAGATTCCACACAATCCATAGCTTTACCAGACCATCCTTTTCTGCTCTGAATTCAGAGAGTCCTGCTATCCACATCATCCCAAGTCATACCATGACAAAATGGCCCATAACCTTTGCTAATTCATGAATACTTAATTAACTGACTCAGTTTTGGCTCAGCCCATCAGGGACTGCTACATCACAGTTTGAAATTGTTGCTTCTGTTTCACAATTACAAATGGAGAAATTGTGTATAGTTGACAGGAGCTATCACAGTTCCGAAAATTCCATTGAATTATGTTTTTTCACAGCTCTGAAATGAAACTGTTTGAAAGTTTGCTTGTTTTACACTGTTTTCCTTAGTTGCCAGTAATCCTCTAAGTGTCCATAATCGGACTAAATCTGCATGCAAAATGCTTATGACCTAAATAAGCAGCTAATCACAGAAGAGGTTGGAAACAGCAGAAAGCCCTGTCCATTTTAGCAGGGCTTGCATGGGGAGGATGGCTATCCAAAGACATCTGGGAGTTGTCTTTGAAATTAATATGAAGGAGGCTCCTGGATGCAAATAGGTAGCCAGATAAGAAGTCCCCAGTCATGTTATCTCTCTTATTAAAAGTTGGGAAGAATGACTTATAAGTTGCATGAAGAATCTATGGCTGAGAAAGTAAATATGTGGGATGGAATGTTTGCTCAAGGAATGACTAGAGGAAAAAATATAATTTTAGAAGTTTTACTGCTTTTCAACTTCATTCAGAGATTATGGAATTGAATATTGACTTTTGCTGCATCTCGTGACCAAGTCATATGTAGTTGAGTTACGATAAAGAGGATGTTTAATGCTCCACTTGCTTTAAAACTTTACCAGTTAATATAATTAATATATATATGAAAATATCTAGCTTGAACCTCCTCTCCTCCAGTGCCAGCCACCAAACACCACACTAAGGTCAATGGCCTGTGTGCCCTATGACCTATGTGCCCTCTGAGAAAAGAGTAATGCCTCCTAATGCCAACAACATGGCCCTCAAGTGAGTCAGGACATTTGTCAATAAGTTAGCATTCATCATGGAAAACCCACTCTTGCATTTTGGGTTCTGGGAATTAGGAGGCAAAACAACAATCAATTGGTCCAACCCTAACCAATTGATGAATGATGATGGGGATATAACAGGTTATTTTTTCAGGTCGGATGCCGACAAGAATACACTTTCGAGCAATTACAATGATGTTCATCTTCATTAACTTTTGATAAATTCATCAAATAAAATTTTGATTGAAATGAAATAAAATGCAATTTGCACCAAAGAGAAAAACAAACAAAGGGAATTGGCAAAAAAGGGTCTTGCAATTTTAATTGATGACAAAAATTATCTGTAATCGTACGTTGGTGGGCAGTGCCTGGCATCACAAAATTCTATTACCGACAAGAGAAGATAAATGCCCGTGGAATTGACAACTCATTCGCTTATTTATTTTCACAGAATGATTTATCT
Organism: Platynereis dumerilii; assembly: GCA_026936325.1. Classification (NCBI taxonomy): domain Eukaryota; kingdom Metazoa; phylum Annelida; class Polychaeta; order Phyllodocida; family Nereididae; genus Platynereis; species Platynereis dumerilii. The sequence continues at coordinate 33,980,491 of JAPTHN010000005.1, forward strand.
TTGGTCAACAGTGCAATGACATCGCATTGTCAGAAGATGAAATGGTTTTATCCCAGAATAAAAGTTTAACAGTTCCATTCAGAAATTAAAACACCAAGGGCAATTCATTCCCGTCAGAGATTATTGTGATCAGAATTTCCCAAAAGAAAAATTCTGAATTAAACTAAACAAGAAAATTTGTTTTGAAAAAATATAGAAGCGACCTTTAAGGCAAATTCAGCTTGTTCCACATATTTGAACACTTCTGCATTTTATTACTACATACGACACTAGCACCTGTTCAGCTGACGTATTTCAACAGCCTGTTCTTACAGATTTGGACAAAAGTAATGCTCAGCGGAAAACAACATCCATTTGGAAAAAATTATTAGCATTACACTGTAATCTATGCTGTGCATTAAGTGAGTTGATATGTGCCTTTTTTGGCCGGTTTTGCATGTAGCGCCTTTGCGCAAACCTCAAGGTTTCAATAAAATGCCCTGAAAAAACTCTCCTTTGCTTATTTGCATCACTGGCAGTCTATAGTATGCATTTTCAAGCTAATATTTTCGTCAATAACTCCGACGACCTCTTCATATTTATTTATTTCATGTGTCAATAAAACTGTCACAAACTATCCACCCCAATCCAGAAGATGTGACAGAGAATTAAAGTACTCTACTCACCCAACTTATCACCAGCCTATCTTCACATAGAATTTCAGCAATAACTGATCATCTTACCTGCAACAAAAGAAGCAGAAATGTCAATCACAATTCAAAATGAACTAATTACACGGATGAAATACAACAACATTTTTTAACATCTTCAAATTCTATCACTCTGCAACAGTGGTATGACAAATTTTATTGTACAGTAAATTGAAACACCATTCATATCATTCATAGCCTGTCTCTGTTCGGGACTGTCAAGTGGCAGCAGAATGCTGACAGTCCCTGGAAAATCGAATTGGGTCAACAATAATTTGATCTGTTTGGGACAGATCACCAGATCAGGTCGCACAACAGCTGTCCATATTACTATGCCAAACAACTTTCACAAAGCATGGTTGCTGGCTAATATCCAGTCCACTGCTTTGAATGAAAATGTTTGGAAATCATGAGACAAAAATAAAGTTTTGAAACTTTAGCATACACTTTGCCTGTGAAAGGGACGATTTTACTCATCAGAAGTTTGATGGTATTCAATCTACTTATGCTATTTAGTGCATGTTAAATTGTGGTCAGAAAAGGGCCAAAAGAATGCATTCTCACTTATTTACTTGTCCATACAAAGCCAATGTTTTTGCTTTGTGATATCAAAAATGCTCAATTGTATTTATTTTATTACTTTATGGAGATTTATTAACTAGGACAACAATATAATTCACAATTTCATAAAAGCTGTGTTACACTCAGCAAAATGTCTTGTCCATGCCACAAGTGGCCCCCTCTATACTGGCAATGTATGTGAGCTATAATGTATACATCCTCCATGATAAAAAATAGTTCCAACTTATTTTAGTATTAATAAGCTGTCTGCTTAAAATTGAAGCCAACCAAAGTCAGATTAGACACTTGCAGAGTTTTTGGAAATAATCTAGACCATCACTAAATGATGGAACTGTCCTGGTTTCTTCCACACTGTCCTGGTGTCTTCCACTGATCCAAATTCTGTTGACCGCTCACAGGAGCTCGCGAATTTTGCACCCTAGGTGGCAGCAAATAGCGGTCAACTTGTAGACAGATTCATACCTAAATTCAGCACAAACAACATTTTACAGGAAATCTGCTTCACGAAAGAAATACTTTCACCCAAGATCTCAATGAGAGGTCAGAATAGCGACAATCTTTTGCATTGTTCAACATCTAGTTGATATTTTATGCGAAATGTCCCAGCAATAAAACTACTTCTTTACTAAACTGAAACTGCATGTCTTAAAACCTGTTAAAAACCTATCAGACAGTCATTATTTGGTTGATAATGACCAAACCAGCATAGTTAACTGTTAAATTCCCTGAATCTTAAGATAATTTTGTGCACATATAATAAATCATATTGCAGAATTTCTTCTATATAAACATCAAAGAATGATATATTCTTTCATAAATTCACTGAAGCGCATTTCAGATATCAAAGAAATAAACAGGAAATTAACTAATCGATTTCTTAGGCAAATCAATTAGAGCAATAACTATCATTCTTTATTTCTCAAAAACATATTCAAAAAATGTGCAAATCAAATTCCATATGTAGGTAAACACATCCATTTTCCAAAGCTAGTCATCAAAATTTCACAAGATGTAAATCCTATATCACATAAGTTATAACTGGATTTTATAACAATAGGCCTATAACATGCATAAGTGATAAGATATGAGATTCTCTCAAGAAATAGACTACAATATTTTATAAATATCTTATTCATACCAGTCTGGAACACAAACTTTTGAGAAGATGCATTTTAATGTCTATGGATTCAAGGAATTGAGTTAAAAAGAGCCCACACTTATGTATTTTATCAATTTCAATTGTTGCTTCATCTTAATCGGTTGATCTATGTGGTAATTTAGTAATTCATAAGGAGAAAAAACAGTTTACAGTTATTAAAAACTATTCAGTACACAACTTTTGAAATGAAATAGCAGAAATGTTCGAAAAACTTAAGATGAATATAATACAATGGGATGACCCGTTTTAACAAAGGAGGAGTAAACTTGAATGATCATGGTTCTCAAAAAATATAGCTCTGACCTGTGAAGCAGAGTGATTTATGTTATGAAATATCTACAAACTGCTGTATTTATATGTTGTAGACAACCTGTCTGCCGGCAAAATGTGCAATAAATGTTAAGCATCCATCACAGAATAAATTTATCTTTTTAGACTGCTGCTCTTTTCATTGAGTTTTCAAACCTCAAATAACATTTCAGACATCCTACTGACATTAGCACTACTAGACTAAACATCATACCTTATGTTTACAAAACATATAGATAGTTTATGACAACCTATGAATCTTCCTAAGAGCATAGATCAATCTCGCTCACTTGCTTGTAAGTTGTAACAAAGGTCAATCTTACATACACTACGCTCCAAAAGTTTGAATACACCTGGATAAGTGAGGTTTCTTTTAAAAATACTTGATTTTGAATGGAATTTTTGTTTAATATTTACATCAAATAATATAACAAGTCACATTGAAATCAGAAGTTGTTTATATTTTGTCATTTTAGGTCATTTTGGTTGAAATTTATGGCCTCTGTCGATATCCCAAATTTTGGTATTTTATAGAAAATTGTCACAGCCGAGTTATATTCTAGGTTTATGAAATTTAATCATATTTAAGCATTTCCAGAGTTGTAACATTATCATAACAGTTATTTTTGACCCCGAAAAGACAGTTTAAAAATTGGACATTGACCACCCAAAAATACAAAATTTAGATAATTTCTGGTCACCATGAAGTATAATCATAGAATGTATCTTCTCTTGTGAAAAGTATTTCATTTGAGCTGTTTCAGCATTGTTTCGACCCAAAAATAGCCAAAATCAGTATTTTTGCCCAATTTTTAAATGCCATTTTCTGGGCTGAAACTACTGGTAAAATCATCATAAACCAGTGGAAATGTGTAAATAATGATTAAATGTCATAAATATGGAAGACAACAGTGCTTTTATAGCTTTTTATGAAAAATGAAAAAAATCGGATATCTAGAAATTTATATAAATTTGTACCAAAATGATCTAAAACCATGAAATATGGACACTTTATGGCCTGAATGTGAATTTCCATATTGTTTGATGTATGTATAAAACAAAAGTTGTGTTGAAGATGAGGTATTTTTGAAAGAAATCTAACATTTTCTGGTGTATTCAAACTTTTGGAGCGTAGTGTAGGCTTTTCGGAAGAGCTGTAAACAACAAAATTTGATATATGTGGTTTGTAAGAATGAGTGAGAAATGAGAAACCAGTTGTTGCAAGACCCCGCAGAAAATGAAGAATGGATGAAAAGAAGGTGGTAATAAGATGGATGATTGGGTTATCATATTATTATATATATTATAGATCTGGTATCTGATTCTGCAGCGTCGGCTACTCTGTTTACACACATTCTGTCTGCACCTTGTCTGTATAGCTTATTTATAAGTGATGTAGCCTATGCAGTTGCACAAAAAAGATATTTTCTTTCTTGAGCAATCTGCTTGTTGAAGTGAATACCAAAAGCTGGTCAACCAAACTAAATCTTCTGTACTCCACTGAAGCAAAGAGAATAGAGATTGCAAAGTGAAGTTGTTTTACTTTTTGTCAAAACTAGAAAACTACTCGAGTGTAAGATGCCTTTTTTGTTCTTGTGAGGTTTCACAAAGAATTCTGCAAACAAACAAAAACAATTCTTTGGAGTTCTTTCCTTCCTTGAGCAACACAATGTTTCTTTCTAGGCCACAAGACAGAACATCAAAAGGTCACAATTTTGAAGAAGCAACATTTGGTTTGCAGGACTTCTTAAGAGATGGAATCCAACATAGGTGGTCTGGCGACAAGAGCAGCCATTTTCTTGTTTTCTGATTCTAAGTTTAATTACTGATCAAGAATTCGTTATTGGAGGACTTTAATTAGAGAAATTACAGTGTAGGGCAGTTTGGATGACTTATGGATTAGACTGTAAAATGGCAGTCCTTTAATCAGTGTCAATACAGTAGACATGACCCAGGACGAAAAAGATGCAACAGATGTTCATTTCCAGTAAAAGTGACACAAAGTGACAAAGAGACCATTCTCTCTCTTTCATCTCATCAATTCACAGCTTCAAGAACTTGTCCAAGAAGGTTGTATCTTTCATACACAGAAGAACTTACATAGGGAATACCATGAAGCTACAATGGTCCATACAGGTTATTTCATAGTACCCCACTGTGAACCCAGTGACAGTACCACTATTTGTTAAATCACTGATACACTGACAAACCAGTATCAGTAACAGTGCAGAGGACATAGTGCATAAATTCCTCTGCTCATACAGCTTTTTTTCCCAGGAAACAAATAATTTGATTAATGGACAAAAAATTCCACCTGATCAAGTACCATCAACATAGACATATTTTGCCCTTCTGAGCTGTACACTACAGCTATATGAAACATTCTTTGGATTTTTTTTCAACCAGAGTAATGTGAATGGAATCCTAAAGTATTGACAAGCAATAATTTCTATTTTTGACATTCGGTTTTACCGAATCACATCAAGTAAATTTTATTTATAGGGTAATTGTATGTCTACATGTTTATACCTCATCTCAGCAATATTTTACTGAGCTGACACATTAATTAAGTTGGTGCCTCACAGGTACCTGAATGTTTATATTGTTGTCTGCTTGGGTGGAAGACCTCATTCCAATACATCAACAGAAAGCATTTCATTGTAAATGGTAATGAAACATATTTCAAAGTTTCTCTCAATGTCTGCCCTGTTTCTCTCTTCGCAGTGAAAAACCAGTCTGAGCTGCAAAAACTTGTCTTCATCAGTTGGTCTCTTTACCCTCTTACCCATGTTTTACTCAGAATTATCTTGCGATTGATTTAAATCTTTTCAGGGTTTTGATCTCAATTAAATTGCTAGAGAAGGAAACATCTCCAAAGGAAATATGTCATACCTCTCTCCGATTTGTGCACAATCAATTGCCCTGGCATGTTTAAAAACAAAAGGAGCTTAAGCCTGTCTGAAAACAAATTAGAAGAACCCATCTTCCTGTTACCCTAAATACAACAACAACAAAAACCCAAAAAACACATTCCTTATGGATATGCCAGTAAATTGGGTCATCAGGTTGATGGGAACATTCCTTCAATGTTAGGATTGCATTCTGCGTTGCTTTTCTTGCCAACGATAATTTTTTCTCACAACATGGAATTCCATGAAAGGTTTCCCTAAACATATCATTAAGCACTTTCAAAAATGTTATATCTTCATAAGTGACAAATATCTCCTATTATTGTGCAGTTATACTCCACATAATAAGAATAATACTTCTCGAATTAGCATATGTGTAATTTACATAACATGCAATTGATCTGTCCCTTCAGTATTGAGATGTGTAAGAACAAAGATACAAAATAATGTTGTTGTTTTTTGCTGGGAAAACTTACTTAAAGTTTTGTACTCATCTCATCCATCAATGTTTTGTAGCAACAACTTTCATTCTGTATCGTTGTGACAGAATACATCTAACTGAAAACTGTGTTGAAATTACTTCAAAGCATTTTTGTTGCCTTCATTAATTGGCACTGTGCTGTGAACAACTTTGCAGAATCGCAAAAGTGTCAGAAGCTTCAGAATTTCTCTCTGATACTATGAAGGTAGATGCATCAAGCTGTCAACATGTGAGATTGTATGCTTTATAAGCGAGGGTGTGATTGGAGCAATGTGTGAATGCTAATGATAAAATTGCATCAAATTTGAAAGGAATCCAAGAGAATTTAGTGAAAGAAATGTCTGGATGAGCAGACAAATGATGCACAACTTTTGATAATTTTACGATTAATTCATCATTCTGTGCCGCACACTAACAAATGTCTGCTACTAACCAAAGCCATCAAGACAATGGAAAGATTTCAAAACACAAAAAGAAAGTCACTGATGAATGTATTCTATTAGTGTTGAGGCTGAGAAAACATCTTTAGACATGTGTGAACTTGTGAAGATATCAGAAGTGGAAAGGGTTGTGCGTCATCTTACATTGCAAAAGATTGCGGCTAAAAAGCTAAACTATTATCTGGCATTAAGATTTGAGTGTTACGTCAAATATTTTGACTTCAAAAGTGTCAGGGCTGAGATTGCAAAATTTCCATTTTTAAATCAGCTTTTGCGTATTGCAAGTGTCAAGACAAGATGCATCGCGCTGTATAGTATAATTTTTAGCGCAGTTATTGCCATGGAGCTAAAGAATTGAAGAATTGACAAAGAGTGTGTTTTGTAGCTAGTTGCTGCCACTTTAATGATGTATATCTACTGACTTAAGATTTTATTTAACCACTTATAGAAACCGACATCTGGTGGAAATAATATTAACTTGAAGCTCTCCACTCTCCATTGGCTGTGAAGTGCAGCACTGACAAAATTCATTCACATCACACTCTCCACATCTTTGACTCCGGCTATCTTTCCAATCAAACTTCTCTTGATGCTTTAAAGCACAAAGAGACACCATCAATAAACTTTCAAAGGACCAGCCCCTCTTGTCAGCCTACTAGCTTGGATGCCATGCTTGTGGCATATGCTTGTCTGTAAAATGTGAATTCAAGTTCCATTCTAAATCCAATATTGGATAAACTCTGGTGTGCAAAGATCTTCAATGCACTATTTGTTCATGCAGTTTTCACACCAGACTTCTATTATGGCTCTCCTTTGAAGGCTCTCAAGGTGTTACCCAGTCTCAATAGTTGTCAAAAGTTATTACATCCTTCAGTGCAAACTGTTTCAACCCGTCAGTTCAGGAGACTAGCTGTCTTTGTGTAATGAAGGAGGAGACCGACAAAATGAACTAAAGCAACTCTGCACTAAATGGGCCTCCACAACAGGTTATTGCTTGAGATGAGAGGAAGGACAATGAACACAGAGGAGAGGAGAAAAAGGGGGAGAGAGCATTGGTTGGTCAGACAGAATTGGATAGGCATTATCATGAGGGTATTTCATACTTGTCTGCAGAACCTGCCAAAACAGATCATAAGATTAAATTTAGCTCAAGTGACTTTTCTATCTTTGATGTCGTAAAGTAATAGGAAAAGTCAAAGGATAACATGCCTGCTAGAAAATGACTGACAAGACTAATTCCATTCAGCTCCCACGGGTACAACATGCATTTTGTGATGGCTTAATAGAGCCTAGTAAAAATATGAATGGACCTAATTTCTCAGTGATTGATGGCATGATCTTATCAGTGGCTCAGTTCAATTTTCAAATGAATAGTTTCCAATATTTTCCTTATCTATAATTCAATGAATAAAATTGTATTGCATTGCTATTGAGTGTGAATCAGAAGTCTGTACTCTCCTATTTCTGTGCATGAAATATGTTACTACTTTGACACAACTTTGAGTGTGGGAAGCAATTGACAATTGCCTCATGATAACAGACCAATGAGAAAACTCCTCTGCGAATTTTGGTCATCTGTGCTGACATCAGAACAGTCTTCGATGTTGTAGACTTCAACAATATCATGTGCATTATATGCCAATGGATAATGCTGACATTCTGGTGCATACAATCACAGACAGCTTTGATTGTATAAATGAAGAATTGCAAATGGTCCTAAGCAAGGTTGTCCCAATGCATTTTTATCATCAGAAGTGACTTTTCTGTGCATGAAGAATCATGGTATGTTGACAGTTTGAAGTAACAAAGTCAAATCTTGACATAGCTTTTACATAGTGGTAGTGCACACAATGTTGTGCGCAAGAAATGTTTTTAAAAATGGAGGCTTGTCTTGAGTTGTTGATTGTTTCATGGTCTCTCCGGCTTTGTTTGATAGCTTGTAGTTGATTTTGAAGTAAAAACATGTGTTTTACTAACATGCCGAATGACCAGTTTTAAATAATTACACGTATTCGCACAAGACTGCTAGTGTTGTCTGGCATTGCATGTTTTATTTTGGTGATATTCCTCCCAGAACCTTCATCTAAAATCTTTTGAGATGTTCAATTTCCATAAAACAATGAAACCCTCTCTAAAGAAATGAAATTAAAATCCCTTTTTAATGATACTTTTTGCTCATTAGAAAATCACTGGTGCCTCTTTTGCCTCAAGAAGAATTAGCCGGCTATAAAAAGACTCAGTGTCCCTGATCATAGTGATCAAAGAACATTGATGACAATAATTTCAAGGACATACTTAGAAAGCTTCTGTTGTAATTTTTGAAGCCATTGAAGTTTCTTCTTTTAAGTCACTTTAAGATGAGATTTTACTGCTTCAGCCTTTTATTGTATACCATAAAGCGATCTTCACAAAGAGAAAAAACAATGCATTGTGATATTTGTGACATTGTGATTATCAACTAAACAACTTAGGAATAACAAAATGCAACTCTCCTTTTGGTCAGAGCGTTCAGTTGCAACCTGTAAATATATGCCTATTCTTATCGTGTTATACTGTTACTATAATGGTTTCCAATAATTGTAATAATATGATATAGAACTTGTCTATGTCTTGCAGTGAATAAAAATAATTATATACACCTTGTGTAGCTTCTTTCAATCTTTCTATATGTACATGTATCTTGTGTCAACTTAAAGTGTCCCAAAATATAAAAAAACATTTTCGCCAGTTGTCAGATCTATCTACGAGCTTTATTCAGGATTATAAAGAAAGCCGCAAAAACCTACTATTGATTCCCTTTTGTGTTCAGATTACTGTGAAATTGTATCAAATGTCACTAAATCCATGGAGTACCCAAACTCCTTGAATATTTTATCAGTGGCAATTTCCCAAATATTGGATTATTGTCAAGTAACTTTTCTGGCTGATGAGATTAGCTGATGCATTAAGTTGCCATTAAGCCTTAAAAGCCCTTTATTTTCCTTGGGATTTAGAAAGTAATTTGATGGTAATTTTCACAGAATCTTCAACCATTTGTAACAGAAGACAAGTGCTATTTCATTTAGGGACAAGAGTGAATTGCAGCTCTTTCCTATTCAACAAAATTCTCACAGATTCAAGCATTCTCAATGTGGGTTAATCAAATTCAGCCAAATAATTACACTCATTCAGCAATTTAATACCCTTCTGGGACAAACCACTTTCTTGAGTATAAATTAATTTGGGAAATGGCTGAATATAGTCAGCAGTTAAGAATATAGTTTATTCAGAGGATTTAGCCGCAAAAAATATGTGATATGACCGAATTTGACATTCAGATTATTGCATCACAAAATAAATATATTAAACAACTGTTGATAGCATCAAGTAAACATTTCATTCAACGATAAGATACACGATAATGTCACAATGTACTCATCCAAATATGATCAAACATCGGAGTTAGTCAAACTGCATTGTACCCAAGAGTAAGTCGCAAGAGAGATTTCAGATTGATCAGTGGTGTCACATAAACATTTTTTATTATCTCATTTTATGATAAAGTATACAAAAATGCATTGAATTCTTCTTACTAAAATATCAATAGCATTATTCTCATAGCTGCTTTTGCTGACATTTCCCAATCATCTGCCCACCTTTTTCTATCCTGTTATTGGCTTTCCCATGAAATTTGTCTTCATATCTACCACAATTGTCATGATAGATTTTATTATTACCATTCACCACTGACACTGTGCTGACCCCTGGGGTATCTCACACAAAGCTGTTCATCAGAAACATGGCATCAATGCTACCTATCATCATGCTTGGGCATTGCAAAGAAGCTGGCATGGAGGTTCTTATTCTCAGTTCTGGTAAGAAAAAAATTCAGAATCTGGGTCATTGTATTCTCACACCATGTGATATTTGTAATAGAATAAGCTGTATAAAATAAATTTACATTTGTTCATGCAGTTTTCACACCAGACTTCTATTATGGCTCTCCTTTGAAGGCTCTCAAGGTGTTACCCAGTCTCAATAGTTGTCAAAAGTTATTACATCCTTCAGTGCAAACTGTTTCAACCCATCAGTTCAGGAGACTAGCTGTCTTTGTGTAATGAAGGAGGAGACCGACAAAATGAACTAAAGCAACTCTGCACTAAATGGGCCTCCACAACAGGTTATTGCTTGAGATGAGAGGAAGGACAATGAACACAGAGAAGAGGAGAAAAGGGGGAGAGAGCATTGGTTGGTCAGACAGAATTGGATAGGCATTATCATGAGGGTATTTCATACTTGTCTGCAGAACCTGCCAAAACAGATCATAAGATTAAATTTAGCTCAAGTGACTTTTCTATCTTTGATGTCGTAAAGTAATAGGAAAAGTCAAAGGATAACATGCCTGCTAGAAAATGACTGACAGACTAATTCCATTCAGTTCCCAGGGGCAAAACATGCAATTTATGATGGCTTAATAGAGCCTAGTAAAAATATGAATGGACCTAATTTCTCAGTGATTGATGGCATGATCTTATCAGTGGCTCAGTTCAATTTTCAAATGAATAGTTTCCAATATTTTCCTTATCTATAATTCAATGAATAAAATTGTATTGCACAGCAATTGAATGTGGCTGAAAAGTCTCTACTCTCTTATTTCCGTGTATGAAATCTGTTACTACTTTGACATAACTTTGTGTGCTGGAAGCAATTGACTATTGCTTCACGATAATAGACCAATGAGAAAACTGACCTTAGAATAGCCTTCGATGTTGTAGAATTCAACAAAATTATGTGCTTTATATGCCAATGGATAATGCTGACATTCTGGTGCATACAATCACAGACAGCTTTGATTGTATAAATGAAGAATTGCAAATGGTCCTAAGCAAGGTTGTCCCAATGCATTTTTATCATCAGAAGTGACTTTTCTGTGCATGAAGAATCATGGTATGTTGACAGACTTGAAGTAACACGGCCAAATTTTGACATAGCTTTTACATAATGTAAGTGCACAAAATGTTTTGTGCAAGAAATGTTTGAATGGAGACTTGCCTTAAGTTGTTGAATGTTTCATAGTCTCTATGGCTTCATTTGATAGCTTGTAGTTGATTGTGAAGTAAAAATATATATGTCTTTTACTAAAATATCGAATTACCAGTTTCAAATAATAGGTAATTCCACAAGACTGCTAGTGTCGTCTGGTGTTGTCATGTTTTATTTTGGTGATGTTCCTCTGAGCACCTTCAATGTCTTCATCTAAAATCTTGTGAGATGTCCAATTTCCAAAAAACAACAAAACCTGCTTTAAGGAAATGAAATGAAAATTCCTTTTTAAAGAACATTTGTTGCTCATTAGAAAATCACTGGTGCCTGTTTCACCTCAAGAAGAATTAGCCGGCTATAAAAGACTCGGTGTCCCTGATCAAAGAACATAGATGACAATAATTTCAAGGACATTCTTGAAAAGCTTCTATTGTAATTTCTGAAGCCATTGCTGTTTCTTTTATGTCACTTTTAGATGAGATTTTTCTGCTTCAGCCTTTTATTGTATACCATAAAGCTATATTCACAAAGAAAAAAAAACACGCATTGTGAGCCAAATTTGTGACATTGTGATCATCAACTAAATATCTTAGGAATAACAAAATGCAACTCTCCTTTTGGTCATATGTTTAGTTGCAACTCGCCTGTAAATATATGCGACTTATTATTATGCGTATAATTATTTTGTAAGTATAATGGTTTCACAATAATTGTAATAATATTATATCGAACTAGTCTATGTTTTACAGTGAATACAAATAATATATACCTTGTGAAGCTTCTTTCTATATGTAAATGTATCTTGTGTCAACTTACAGTGTCCCAAAATATAAAAAAACAAATTTTCGCCAGTCTTCAGACCTTCATTTATCTATCAATGACCTTTATTCAGGATCAGAAAAAAAGCCACAAAAAACCTACTATTGATTCCCTTTTGTGTTCAGATTACTGTGAAATTGTATCAAATGTCACTAAATCCATGGAGTACCCAAACTCCTTGAATATTTTATCAGTGGCAATTTCCCAAATATTGGATTATTGTCAAGTAACTTTTCTGGCTGATGAGATTAGTTGATGCATTAAGTTGCCATTAAGCCTTAAAAGCCCTTTATTTTCTTGGGAATTTAGAAAGTAATTTGATGGTAATTTTCACAGAATCTTCAACCATTTGTAACAGAAGACAAGTGCTATTTCATTTAGGGACAAGAGTGAATTGCAGCTCTTTCCTATTCAACAAAATTCTCACAGATTCAAGCATTCTCAATGTGGGTTAATCAAATTCAGCCAAATAATTACACTCATTCAGCAATTTAATACCCTTCTGGGACAAACCACTTTCTTGAGTATAAATTAATTTGGGAAATGGCTGAATATAGTCAGCATTTATGAATATAGTTTGTTCAGAGGATTTAGCCGCAAAAAATATGTGATATTACCGAATTTGACATTCAGATTATTTTTGCATCACAAAATAAATATATTAAGAAACTGTTGCTAGCATCAAGTAAACATTTTCTTTCAACGATAAGATACACTGTAATGTCACAATGTACTCATCCAAATATGATCAAACAACGGAGTCAGTTAAACTGCATTGTACCCAAGAGTAAGTGAGTCGCAAGAGAGATTTCAGATTGATCAGCGGTGTCACGTTAACATTTTTCATTATCTCATTTTATGATAAATTATACAAAATTGCATTGAGTGCTTCTTACAAAAATATCAATAGCGTTATTCTCATTGCTGCTTTTGTTGACATTTCTCGATCATCTGCCCACCTTTTTCTATCCTGTTATTGGCTTTCCCATGAAATTTGTCTTCATATCTACCACAATTGTCATGATAGATTTTATTATTACCATTCACCACTGACACTGTGCTGACCCCTGGGGTATCTCACACAAAGCTGTTCATCAGAAACATGGCATCAATGCTACCTATCATCATGCTTGGGCATTGCAAAGAAGCTGGCATGGAGGTTCTTATTCTCAGTTCTGGTAAGAAAAAAATTCAGAATCTGGGTCATTGTATTCTCACACCATGTGATATTTGTAATAGAATTAGTTGCATAAGAAAACATTTACTATCTGTGTTTGTGGTAGTAAAATGACATCAATTACATCATGTGCAGATTTGCGCAATAAATTTCATTTATAAAACAACTGAAGATTTTTATAATTTATGAATATTTTTCATTTTATGGATAAAGATCACCTCCTCGCCGAAATTATAGGACCCATATGCATGAAGCGAAGGTTGCAAATTGTGCCAAACGTCCATAAAGCTTTATACATATTTCACATACAGAAGCATGTGTGCCAACCTCATGTCGAAAATGTCCAGTCATCTGATAGCTACCACCCCAACTCTACAGCCTACACATTGAACTCAATAGACTATTTTTCAAATAATTTTATGTTTATTCAACAGTTCCGCATGGTATTTTCTTCTTGTGAATTTCTCCCTCGTCCAAATATAAATTTACCCACATCACGGTTGGTATCGATAGATCTGTCCCAAACAAAAACTACTATAACGAGAAATCCAAAAATGGACAAGATCACAAATAAGCAGGACATGACTGTCTCTTTAGTTTCGTACGAGATGTGTCTTGAATAAGTGATTAATCGGAAGAAAAAGCCGATGGTCCACTAATTGATTGCATCTTATTAGTCTATTGAGCAATTCTGGTAACAAGATACTGATTAGAAGAAATTGTTACAGTCGTTAGTGACAATGCATTACTAACAAGTACTTTGAAGTAAGTTCTGCAGAGTATGAGCACTTCAGTATTAAGTACTCAAGCATGATCTTGAAATTGGCTACCTTACTAAGCACACTGTAAGACCAGCTCCGGTTACTTTTACGACAGTTAACATAAAAACAGCGATAAATGCCTATAAACAACAGTTTGCTGTTGTAAAATAGCTTTTTTTTTATTCATTACAGTAAATGCCATTATCCCAAAGATGTAGAAGTTACGTACACAAACATAGCCAAAATGTTTTTCGTAGACAAAAATCCTATTTAAGCTCCACAACCAGCCACAATTAAAGTTCCGACGTAACTACAGATTAGTATAATTATATCATCCATTAAGTTTGAAGAAAAAAACATAAGTTTTTCGTTTCATTTGCGAAAACAGATTTAAATAAATGAGGAAAAAGCCATCCTTGGGATAAAGACTTATCTCTGCCCTTGAAAAAAAGGGAAAAGACAAAGAAAAGATCATTATAAACGGATATTGACTTCGTTTATCTCAAGCCAGTCAGATCTTTCAATGCAATAACTAGTCACAAGAACAATTCCTTACAGGGTTGAGTGTATCATGCAATGCCATAATGTCTTTTAAGTTTCGAAAACAAGTATGTTGAAAACATCATGATGTCCTTGGAACTTCAATAGACAATATATATATAGTCATTGGTTAAGGGCTTTGATAGAAGATATACAAACTCATTGGAACATTAGGTAACCTTGCTTAAAACCATCCATATGAAGCAAGGCTGTGTTGGCAATTCAAGAAAAATTGTCTTTCTGAACATCATTATAATGCTAATTTCATGCATTCACTGCATTAAAATGGTCGAAGTAAATTTTTATTTTGGACTGTCCGGAGTGTTCTCCTTAATTTACAATTAAAGTAAGCTGGAAACAGCTTACTTTACACTTGACAAAGACTCTAGCATTTTGACAGCATAAATTCATTTATGTAGGAGGGAATGAAAATAACGTCTTGTGTATCTGACTTTTTATAATAAAACACCATTTTTACTATTCGAGCCAGTTGAAATGTTATGTCCTTAACTTTTGAGGGCTGATATTGGGAGCTGTAATTCAGACACTTCTTTAATGGACACCAGACATAAAAAGTAGACTGTGAATGTATTAAGGAGTTGAGAGAAGATATCAAAAGCTTTGAAGAGTTGCAGTTGAAGTGTTTTCCAGGGACCTCCCTCGCAGCGAATGGCCGCTGTTCTGGGATCTCTTGAGGGGAGAGTTTAATCCTCAGTAAATAACTCAAGGTGCAGACAAACTCCCAGGAATCCCCTCCCTCAGCCATTTCTTTGTGCGAAACTAAAGTGTCTTCTAAAGGACTTCCAGATAAGTAAGCTCACTTCCCTTATTTTGTATAGCTTCGATAACTGAATTTAAAACTGCGACAGACCTACAAGAGACTTTAAAAAGTAGAACATAAATAGATAAATTCATGTATGTCAAAATATGCTTCATCTTGTTGTATGACTTAGTTATGACTTAGTTATGACTTGAACCTAGGATTTAGCTCGGAGGAGAACTTGGTATAGAAAATACATACATCAACATGAACTTCATTTTTTATGTGAAACTTTAAGCCCTGTTTGAATTTTCAGAATTCTCATTTTCTATAATAGGCCTATACCCTGCAACTGTTGCAACTGAACAATCAATTTAAAATTGGATAATTTAAGTGAAACAGTAAAGAAAGGTAAAAAAAACGCTATATCCAATGTTAATGTAATGACTTACCGTAAAACGGGGTAAAGTTGGCAATCCGGGGTAAAGTTGGCACGCTATTTTGACTCACTTAATGGCAGAAATGCCAACTTTCCTCACTGACACAGGCATCTTAGGCAAAGTTGCCATACATGTCAGAGAGAAAAAGTTGGCATTTCTGCCATTAAGTGGGTCAAAATAGCATGCCAACTTTACCATGGATTGCCAACTTTACCCCATTCTACGGTAATTTACTGAAGTTAAAACAAAAGGTGTGAACGAACCAACTTGTAAGTATTAGATTATAATTGCTTGGGCAATGTGGATATTCTTGCATTGAAGCTTTGTGCATAGCGTTTGAAGCCTTTTAAAATCATAGTTCTTAACCTCCCATTATAGAAGTAGGAATGAAAATATTCATTGAAATCTAGCCGAATACCAGATTCCATGCACCATCCATCACCCAGAAATTAACCAAGTGAATAAATGTACTAGGCTGTGTGGAGCTGCATTCTAAATTGCAACATATTATCCACATGGGAAATTAATGCAATTAAGCTGTCAGTCATTTTCTATGGGCAGTGTTTTGATTGCTTTCCGGTGAATTTTCTCTTTGTCACACCAACAGGTTTTGTGCCGGAGGAATAGGACATGCTTGATTTTGCAAGTGTTACTGATCAGACATGCAGACTAAATAGAGAATTTGCGAGCTAGACCACAACTGGAAACATCCCTAAAAGTGAGACCAAGTAATATAAAATAATTTTTTGGAATTTTTGAAGACTCTCCTTAACATCAGGAAACAACAAAGATTAATTGACATGAAACAAACAATACAATACTAAAAGTTGATATAGGCCTATAACTTATGCAATTGTGATGTTGTCAAGTTGAAATTTAAATTTTTAATATGATACTTTTCTTTACTTATTATCTGCTTGTTAAATTTCAATCCTGTTGGTGGCAGCCAATGAATTCTCCAAGAAGTTGATAAAAAGGTATAAAGAGCTACCAGGCATAAAACGTAGACTGTGAATGAATTAAGGAGTTGCAGAAAGATACAAAAAGCTTTGAAGAGTTGCATTAGAAGAGCTTTTCCCAGGGACCTCCCTCACAGACAAATGGCCGCTGTTCTGGGATCTCAGAGGGGAAGAGTTTAATCCTCAGTAAATAACTCAAGGCTCAAGAAAACTCCCAGGAAATACCTCCCACAGCCATTTCTTTGCGCAAAACTAAAGTGTCTTCTAAAGAACTTCTGGATAAGTAAACTAACTTCACTTATTTTGCATAGCTTCGATAACTAAATTCAAAACTTCGATCAAAGACTTCCAAGTATAACATAAATATATAACTTCCACATATATCAAAATGTGCTTCATCATGTTGTATGAGTGTATGACTAAGTTATGACTTGACCCTTGGATCCAGCTGGGAAGAGAACTTGGCAAAGCAAATATATGTTAGCCTGCATGATTTTCAAGGTAATACTTTCATGGAGTACTTTGAAAGCATATCAATTGAAAATGGGATAATTTTAGTGAAGGAGTAAAGAAAGGTATATTTTCAATGTCAGCATAATCACCTAATTTATTACGGTAAAAATATATTGAGAAAAAGGTTTCGACCAACCAGCAGGGAACTTGTTACTAGGAAACAGTTATTTTTGGGCAATGTATTAAATTGATGACAGTGGTGCTTACCAGATATTTTCGCATTGGAATTTTAAGTTAGCTTCATCCACAACATTTGGAGCATAAATCATAATGGTTTCTGTTAAAGATAAGGTAGCAATGAAAATATTCATTGAAATCTAGCACCATCCATCATTAACCAAATGAATAAATGTACTAGGCTGTATGGAGCTGAATTCTAAATTGCAACATGTTATTCACATGGGAAATTAATGCAATTAAGCTGTCAGTCATTTTCTAACGGCAGTGTTTGAAATCTTTCCAGTGAATTTTCTCTTTGCTACACCAACAGGTCTGGTGTTCAAATGAACAGCACTTGCTTGATTTTGTAAGTCTCCCAGAGTGAGTGAGTGAGTGAGTTAGTGTTTTACGCCCCATCAGCACCGGTGTGGGCTATTTGGAGGCAACATAAGTGTCACAGATCAGTCAAGCCGAATAAATAGAGAATTTGCAGGTTAAACCACAGCTCATAAAATTCCTAAAAGTGAGACCATATAGATCTAATATCTAGCTATTGCCTGGCATGTTTTGAAGACTTGTGTCTTCTTAACATCAGGAAACATCGGGGATTAATTGACATGAAACAAACAATTCATGTCAAACAATTAAGTTGCGTTTGTAAAAAAAATAAAAAGGAAATAGTAAATGTAAAACGTGAAAAAGGACAAGAATACATCATTACAAAAGGATACTGACTTCATTAACTTTAAGCCAGTCAGTTTTTTTGGAAGAAAGAAAAACACAAATGACAATAATCCTTGCCAGCTGAAGCGTACATCATGCAATGTCGATATAGTCCCCTATTAGTCCTCAAGAAAAGAAAGACCATACTACCATGATCTGTCCTTCAAACTTCAATATGGGCTACATGTAAAAGAGCCATTGGAACTGCAACCTTGCTTAAAATGATATTCGTACAGTGTATATACATAAATGTTAATTCAGACATTGATGATAATCTGCCTTCTGTACACATCTTGAAAGGTAAATTGCAACAAATGAGCCCTGTGTGATAAATTGTCATGAAATCAACAAATAAGAGTGATTGCAGTAGTTCAACATTTTTGGATTGCTTTTCAAGATAAACCTTTTTCAAATTATAAAAATATTATAGACATAGCTACATGTCATACATGACATTGTATTGAAAAATTAATATGACACGAAACATTAATTTTGCTCACTGACACCTGATAGAGGTCAATGCTGTTGTATACTTGTCTTCTGTGCATTAAGGTTTGTGTAAAATGCTGCCGTTGGTATCCAGCAATTAACTTCAAAAGACGTTAAGAAAAAACACAAAAAGCTTTGCAGGGTTTCCCAGGGACCTCCCTCAAAGACAAATTGCCGCTGTTCTGGGATCTCAGAAGGGGAGAGTTTAATCCTCAGTAAATAACTCAAGGTGCGGACAAACTCCCAGGAATCCCCTCCCTTGGCCATTTCTTTATGCAAGTGTCTTCTAAAGTACTTTCAGATAACTAAACTGACCTTGTTCATTTTCAATATCAAAATGAATTTCAATGCTCTCTCTAAAACTAAAAATTTTTGTGAATTCTCAAATTAATCATTTTCTGAAGTATCTCGTAACTGCACACATGTTTACTGGATAATCTCACATTGAAAATCTACGTTAACTTTGCAGATTGCATTTGAACCACAAATCAAAATGGCTTCCATTCTCTCTAAGTTATAGATAAGAGAGCAATGAAAATATTCATTGAAACCAAGCAAAATAGTAGATATGATCACATCATCCATCACCAAGAAATTAACTAAGTGAATAAATGTACTGGATTGTATTTAACCGAAGTCTGCATCGCCAAGTGTTATTCACATGGGAAATTAATGCAATTAATCTGTCAGTCTCTTTCCTACTTTCTAAGGGCTGTGTTGTCACTGATTTGCAGCGATTTCTCTATCATATTCAGAAGTTCCGGGAAACAGCATATGCGACAAGCTACAGTACAACCCAAATACAGTATGACTACCCCAGTAGGCAGGAAGATACAGCCAGTGCTTTACCCTTTCACACCTTTACAGTACAAACCAAAAATAAAGTATGACTACCCAAGTAGGAAGAATCAACCACTGCTTTACCCTTTCACACCTTTTGGCTCCCCCCGCCTAAATGCCTTTCTATATTTTCCTACTATAAACTACTTTTTAAGATTACATTGATTCAAATTCAGCCGACACTAATTTAAACTCCATCGCCCTCATTGTGTTATTTCTTCGATATTGTGCCCCATCTGGGAAGTTTTGAAGACTCAAATCTTCTTAACATCAGGAAACATCGGGGATTAATTGACATGAAACAAACAACTTGATACTTGCAGTTAGTACAGGCCTAAAATTTATGCTATGGTGATATTGTTAAGTTGAATTTAAAATTTTTGATAAGAAACTTTTCTTTACCTTTCATTAAAATTTTTGATAAGACTCTTTTCCTTACCTATCATCTGCCTGCTAAATCACTGTCTTAATCCTGTTAGTGGCAGCCATTGAATTCACTGTGAGGTTGAGAAAAAAGGTATAAAGAGCCACCAGACATAAAAAGTAGACTGTGAATGAATTAAGGAGTTACAAAAAGATATAAAAAAATTTTGAGAGTTGCATTACAAGAGCGTTTCCCAGGGACCTCCCTCACAGACAAATGGCCGCTGTGCTGCGATCTCAGAAGGGGAGAGTTTAATCCTCAGTAAATAACTCAAGGCTCAAGAAAGCTCCCAGGAATCACCTCTCGCAGCTATTTCTTTGCGAAAAACTAAAGTGTCTTCTAAAGAACTTCTGGATAAGTAAACCTAGAGTAAACCAAAATCACTTATTTTGTATAGCTTCAATAACTAAATTGTAAACTTTGACAAAAGACTTCAAAGTTGAACATAAATAAATAACTTCATGTATATCAAAATGTGCTTCATCATGTTGCATGACTAAGGTATGACTAGACCCTAGGATTCAGCTGGAAAAAGAACCAAGTGGCAAAGCAAATACATCAATATCAAATGATCTTTATTGTTCCTTGTGAAACGTTACCCTGCATGATTATCAAGGTAATAATTTCATGGAGTACTTTGAAACTGAACATGTCAATTGAAAATGGGATTATTTTTGTGGAAGAGTATAGAAAAGCAAACAACTATATTTTCAATGTCAGCATGATCGCCAAACAACAGGGAGCTTGTTACTGGGAAATAGTTGATTTCGGCCAATGTATTAAATTGATGACAGTGGTGCTTACCAGATATTTTCGCATTGGAATGTTGAGTTAGGTTTGTGCAGAGCATTTGGAGCATAAATCAAAATGGTTTCTGTTACAGATAAGGTAGCAATGAAAATATTCATTGAAATCTAGCCAAATACCAGATTCGATGCACCATCCATCACCCAGAAATTAACCAAGTGAATAAATGTACTAGGCTGTGTGGAGCTGCATTCTGATTGCAACATGTTATTCACATGGGAAATTGATGCAATTAAGCTGTCAGTCATTTTCTATGGGCAGTGTTTTGATTGTTTTCTGGTGAATTTTCTCTTTGCTACACCAACAGGTCTGGTGTTCAAATGAACAGCACTTGCTTGATTTTGTAAGTCTCATAGAGTGAGTGAGTGATTGAGTTTTGTGTTTTACGCCCAATCAGCACCGGTGTGGGCTACTTAGAGGCAACATTAGTGTCACAGATCACTTAATCTGATTACTAACAGGGAATTTGCTAGTTAAGCCACAGATCAAAAAGTTCCTAAAAGGAGGCCATATATATCCCATAGATCTAATATCTATCAGCAGTCTGGCATTTGAAGACTCAAATCTTCTTAACATCAGGAAACATCGGGGATTAATTGACATGAAACAAACAACTAAATTGCGCTTGCAAAAAAACTAACAAGGAAATAGTTCATAAAAAGTGAAAAAGACGAAGAATACATCATTACAAAAGGATATCGACTTCATTAACTTTAAGCTAGTCAGATTTTTGAAAGAAAGAAAAACACAAAAGACAATAATCCTTGCAGGCTGGAGTGCACATCATGCAATGTCGATATAGTCCTCAAGAAAAGAAAGACCATACTACCATGATCTGTCCTTCAAACTTCAATATGGGCTACATGTAAAAGAGCCATTGGAACTGCAACCTTGCTTAAAATGATATTCATACTCATACAGCATATATAGGTATATATGCATATATAAATGTTATTTCAGACATTGATGATTATCTGCCTGCCGTATACATTTGAAAGGTAAATTGTAACGAATGAGCCCTGCATGGTAAAGTTGCCATGAAATCAAAAAATAAAAGAGTGGTTGCAGTAGTTCAAAATTTTTGATTGCTTTTGCAAGATAAACCTGCTTCAAATCATAAAATATTCTTGACATACATGACATTGTATTGAAGAAATGCAATTAATATGAACAAAGAAACATTTATTTTTGCTCACTGACACCTGATACAGACTGTTGGTATTGTACACTTGTCTTCTGTACATTAAAGTAAGTGTAAAATGCTGCTGTTGGTATCCGGCAATACATTTCAAAAGATGTTGAGAAAAGATATAAAAGCTTTGAAGGGTTTCCCAGGGACCTCCCTCACAGACAAATGGCCGCTGTTCTGGGATCTCAGGAGGGGAGAGTTTTATCCTCAGTAAATAACTCAAGGTGCGGACAAACTCCCAGGAATCCCCTCCCTTGGCCATTTCTTTATGCAAGTGTCTTCTAAAGTACTTTCAGATAACTAAACTGACCTTGTTCATTTTCTCTCTAAAAGTTTTTTTTTGTTTTGTTTGTTTGTTTGTGTTTTATGCCTCAGCAGCACCTTAGTGGGCTATATTGAGGCCGGCGATCACCGTATGAGATGAGAAGACTGTGAGTCTGGTACATACCCTATTAATTCAGGGATGCCCAGGGTCTTTCAGTTGCCCCAGCATAGAACACTGGATACAACCCGCCTCCATTTAATGTCCCATGGGCTCGGACTAAATTGAGTTCCGGGGTGGGATTCGAACCCACGCCTTCAGAGCCAGTGGTTGTGCAAACAAGCACTCTTAACCATTAGGCCACGGAGGAACTCTCTCTCTCTAAAAGTAAAAATTTTTGTGAATTCTCAAATTAATCATTTGCTGAAGTATCTCGTAACTGCACACATGTTTACTGGATAATCTCACAATGAAAATCGACGTCAACTTTGCTAATTGCATTTGAACTACAAATCAAAATGGCTTCAATTCTCTCTAAGTTATAGATAAGAGAGCAATGAAAATATTCATTGAAACCAAGCAAAATAGTCGATGCGATCAGATCATCCATCACCAAGAAATTAACTAAGTGGATAAATGTACTGGATTGCATTTAGCCGAAGTCGCATCACCGAGTGTTATTCACATGGCAAATTAATGCAATTAACTTGTCAGTCTCCCTTCCTACTTTCTAAGGCCTGTGTTGTTTTCGATTCGCAGCGATTTCTCCATCACATTCAGAAGTCTGGGGAACAGCACATGCGACAAGCTAGCATAACTTGGAACTGATCAGTATTGTGGTATTGAATGCTGTTGTTTCATATAATTTATTTATTATAAAGGTGGTTTTGCAATGTCAACCATTACTTGGAAATCTATAGAGTCTGACAAAAAGAAGGATTCATAAATTTTGAAATCACCCTGATTACCACCTAAACGTATAAATTCAGGTTAACGGATGGATGGATGATTGGGGCTTTACGTCCTGTATTTATGCACTTGGTTGGCTAATTAGGACAAGGAATATAAATTCAGGTAGATATGAACTTCATTTTCAAACCTACTGAGGGTATGTGATAAAAAAATTCACAGTTTTGGATTATGATTTGACTTGAAGGATATCATTTCAAGTTCTCACGTTCCATAAAAGTGCAAAGAACTGACCTAATTTCAGCTTGCTTATTCTTCGCAAGAATATGGTCTAATAGGCCATGGTGCTTCATGGCATTTCGGGAGTCTTTTTTACTCAGTACCCTGACATAACAATAGGTGGCATTACTTGATGAATTGCTTTGTTGACAATGCCCCAGAGGTCAGCACTGTGTCACCGCTGAATGGCAATAATAAGAATGTCATGCCAATTGGGTTGATAGGGATATTACGTAAATGGAAAGCCAATAAGAGGATGGGGAAAAAGTTGGCACAAGACAGAAAAGTGGGTCATATCAGCCGGTGTAATAATACCAATGACATTTTGGTAATGCACTCTCATAATTCTATGCCATTTTGCAGGCTTCAATATAATTCTATATGATTAAATGTCACACAATTGATCGATTCTAATTGTAAAGCCCTACAAACAGATTTTATTGCATGCAGTTACGTTAGTTGCTCAATGAGTTTCAACTGAATTACTATTAGCTATGGGTTGCAAGCTGCAATTTATACTACTCAAGAAAGTGTTTAATTCAGGTAATTTAATTAGGTAATACTAATAATGGCTAATGAGAATGTCTGAAAACTGAATTTGATAAACCTACATTGAGTAAGCTGGGATTTATTTCAAAGGGGAGTGTTATAATTATCTCTTTCTCTAAAATTAGATAGCACTCCAAAATGACATAGCACTTGTCTTTTATTAAAAATGGGGTTTAATGTATTAACTGATCATAGGCCCATACCAGTAAGAACATTTCTGCTTCTGTAATATCAAATGTCCAGAGTCCTTTTTCTGCAAGTCTCCTTAAACCTGAGAGAAAGATCGAAACACTTTGTCTAAACAACAATTCATTTTTGGACAGATATAAAAGACGAAGAGTATTGTCTGAAACATACAATTATGTTGCTAATTTCAATGTCATATTCTTTGTTTGGGGCATTTTAAGGACATTTTCTTTGTCAAATGTCATCCATGAGAGATAATAAACAAACTGAGGCAGGGAAAGTCAAATTGACCTGTCACAATGTCAGCAACGAAAGAAAAAGGAAGTCTTGTAACAAGTAGAAGATCATATATTACGCTAGATATAATATTATTTCCATTTAAATTTCATGATTAAGACTTCAAGGACATTTTACTTTGAAAAAAGTCTCATTTGAAAAAATAATCTAATTTGTAGAAAGCAAAATTTCATCATTATTGTTGTTCAGGGACATTAAGATTGTCAAAAAGGCTCTTTGAGAGCCACCTAATTCTTCTCGAGACAAATGAGGCATTGGTGTTTCTCTAATAAGCAAAAAGGACCATTAAAAAGAGATTTTGACTTCATTGCTTTTAAGAGGGTTTTGTTACTTCATGAAAATTTCAAGAACGTCTCAAAACAATATCTCAAAAACAATTCCAAGTGGGGAATTCACTGGAATACAAGAGCGATTCACTGCTGCAGGCACTTTTGACAATTTATTAAACAAACAATACTTTTTGAAGTACCCAGCATCAAATTTTCCTACATTTTGTGATTTCTGTCATTGATTTAATTTTCAGTAGATATTGCTAAATCATTTTCACACTCTAAAAATGTTTTATGTATAGCAATGAAAACATTTTGCCACATTTTATTGGTGTTCTTCTGTTGGTTTGCATGTAAAAGTCGAAAAATCTGGCAAATATATTCAATATTGTGTCACAACTGGATTTTACATGCTTGTGAGCCATATTTATGTGAGTAACAAAAAATAAATTTTAGTTTGAACAATGTTTTCAAATGACGAAAAAGAATTTGTCTATTATTTCACAAAAAGTGTTTTCGAGCGCATGTAAAATAACCTTTCACTCGCATATAGTGGTATCTGCATGGAAACTCCACTTGGAAATTCCAGCCACAAGTACAGAATGCCAGTGTACTGTTGTAAAAAAAGGTAAATGTAAGTGGCCTTGATAAATCGCATTACTACCCATTAGTCATACAGACCATACAATTCGACATAATGTTTTTCAAGATGTGCACTTGCAGGGAGAAAAAATGTACCTTAAGTGCACATAAAATGTATTGGGGCAGTGTGTAACCCTGCTTCAAGGTATCTGGAGTGGAAGTGACATGCACTGCAAAAAATTCCCGTTAAATTTTACAGTTAAATTAACTGGCAACTTTGTTCCAGGTCTAAGATCTGTAAAAGTACTAATAAACCTGAACAGGACAATGAACCGTAAAATGCAGATTGGTACATTGAACTGTAATTTTGCAGATTCAACAAAGTGATATTACGATATAATGTACATATATAAAACAGTTTATTTAAAGTATATTTTACAGTTATACCAACTGTCAATCATAGAATGTAAAGAATGCAAGGAGCTGTATAATTTACTGTAAAAATACGGGTAGTATGTGTTTTTCTTACTTATTGCACAAGTGTGAAACAACAGACTAAGCATGTGATTTAACTGTCGCATAGCTGTAGGGATGTACAGAAGCTGGAATCAGCTGAGAGAGTGAGAGAGCCACTGACTCCAGGCTCGGCCTTGCTCATCTCTTGCTTGACAGCAGGGAAGTAAGTCCATCAATTATACCCAGCAATTAAATCGCACAAACCATAAAATTGATGGATTTTTTCCAAGCGAACTTGGTGTCAAGTTTATTGAAGTATGTTGTATTGATGCAGACTGCGCCTGGGTTATTTTGGTTTTAATAGTGTCATTCTTTAGATCACATCATAAGACTCACAAAAATGTCAATGCCATATATAAATATAACAACTTTTGCATAATGACAGCATCTTTAAGATCATATGAATGAGGATGTTCCCTTACCTTCAGATAAGTTATAAATTAAGTTTGATTAACAGCTGTGTAAAGCATATGTTATAGATGGCACCACATGTTCTGTGGTTGAAGTCCATGCAATCTCTTGTTTATAGTTCCTAATCTGACCAGGTGTATTAATTGTTTGGCCAATTCAAATGTTTTGTCTGCGTATTACAAGTTGCCAGTAAATTAACGGTTGAAGTAATTGTTCATTAACGTGAACTGAATGTTAAATGACATGTTGCAGTAAATTTATCTTGGAGCCATTTTGTAACTGACAAAGAACTGTAAATTCACAGACAAAGTCTGTTTTAAAAAAATACTGATAAAATAACAATAAATTTACGGTTCTTTTAGCCAGAAAAACACGGTCATTTCTTACAGTGTGCTTTTGCAACAGAGATAGAAGAATTTCCATCATAAATCCTTGCAAAAGATATAACAAAATGACTATCTCCAAGTCCGTAATCCGTATATTGGCAGTTTCTTATATTCAACGCCTTCTCAGAGGCATGTTAAAGACCCTACTTTCTCAGTATAGAAAACCTACATTGTGGTGGACTAGAAACCATTTCATTGTCATGTCATAATCATTTGCTCCAGAGCTTTAGCATTGAGAGGGCTGCATTATAGTAATTTCAAATAAATGTACCTACATTTCATAAGACAATAGTCAATACTATCAGTTACAATTCATCACAAATACTGTTCTGATGGCTTAAAAGAGAAATTGAACATCATGTTCATAATAAATCATACATTAATCTGAAAGATGCTTCATGAAACTCCTGCGCATAAATCAAAATATTCATTGTATTGGAAATTGACTAGGTTCCCCTGGAATTGGAAATATTCATTGAAATAGGAGCAAATTTTCTGATAATATCAACCATCAATCACTTTGAAATCAAACCAATGTGAATAATAGTGCCATTTGCATTAAGCTTTATTCCGCACAGTATTCACTTGGGAAATGCACAGAATTAATTTGTCAGCCAAAAAAAGGCCAATCAACCTGCTCTGATTTTTCCACTTATACTTGTAATTTACAGTAAAGAATCATCCGAGCACCAATAAATGTGTTTTCTGCTGTTTCTGGCAAAATGTGCTCATTTTCAAACACAAACCCTTTCACCAAAATTCAAAACAGCAAAAAAATTGAAACTTCCACAACTCTCAACCATGGAACAACAGACCAAGGAACTTATTCATTATTCACTTAGTGCAAGTGTAGGTGACAAAACCCCTTTTCCACAAAGACATAATCTCTTTGCAAATCATCAAAAGATGATTGGTTAGCCACAGAACGCAGATAGAAAAAATCAACAAGAAACTTTTCGTCTTCCAGACTTGCTCCTGTGTCTCGTTATCTTTTTGATGGTAAGTGGCAGACGGCTACTAAACGCAACTCCCATTTGTTCATATGACACAGGATGATGAATTGCAGCTATTCATCAAGAAGCAATCATAAATTTATCACAGGTGCCATGTCGATTCCGCACCAACTGAGTGAAGATACGGGACCTTTGTTTCAGTGCCAATTCATTGTGATTGCATCACAAATTCATCATTAGCACTGACACATTTCTTCTATCAGATCCCGCTCATAAAGTTAGACAATGCCACCTCGGCAAGTTGACATGTTTACTGGTGAGTCTTTGCATAGAATCAGGCAAAAGAAATCTGAGCCTTTGCATGGAATCAGGCAAAAGAAATCTGAGCCCATCAACACAGAGGTGAAAAAAATACCTTAACAAGAATTGTCAAAGATGATTGCTTGCCTGAAACCCAAATGAAATTCATTTATGACAACTTTTACTGCATTTGAGAATCTTCCTCATGTTTCCTTACCTTTTAAAATTGGTAAGTGGTAGACACAGATTCGGGAGTTTTGTAGTGACAGATGCAGAATGATGAATCGCAGCTATTCATCAATAAATTATCATAATGTTATCACAAGTGCCATATTTACTTTGAACAAATGCCACACCAAGACGAGACTTGTTGCCATCAATTCATAGCATATTTATTGCAAAATCATTATAATGAGCAGAAACACATTCCTCCAATCAGTTGTAATGAAGTACGCAGCATAACACATTGGGATGTGCAACATTTTCTGCATTCTATACTAATAAATTCAGAGACATTGACAATTATACATTTTGGAAAATGTTTGCAGCACAGTGCCAATTACTGAAGGATGCCAAAATGCTTTTGATGTTATTCTTGATTCATTCCTTCAAATGTATTCTGTCAGCAGACTCGTCAGGAAACCAAATGAAAGTTGTTGCTGCTCACAACGTTGATTGATGAGATTGGAAAAACAGTACAAAACTTCAAGTATGATATGTTTTTGTTTCAATTTCAAAAGTTGTTATTTTGCTTTTTACCAGGGAAGTCACAAAAGGGAATACTAATTGTTTATTTTTTTTACAATAATACTACACAAAATGCATATGGATGATACGGGTTTTACTCTTTACATCCTGTATTTATGCACTCGGCAACTTAATGAGGAATGAGGACAGAGCACTTAGGGTTACTAGTTACCGACTTACTACACATAGAATTAGTATAAGAAACAGCCCTGTCAATATCTATGACTGGTGCATTTACCTCCTGGCGATTCTGCTTTCCTGTCGAGAATTCTCTCAGATGTCACATCACCTTCATAGGTTATGACATTGCCAACAATATAGAAAATCTACACTTATACATATGTGTGTGTACATTTTATTTCAAACAATCTTATTTTATCCTTCAAAGCAATTTAATAAATACTGCTGAACCAACAACAGGTTGTTCTATGCGTCATTCAGTCAGTACTTACTAGATGAGAAAGTTTTTGCAAATGTTGGCGATCAAAACTTTTTCTCTTACAGGACCCTATCATTGCAGTTGTCAAAAGATGATTGCTTAGCTTCACGGCACAGATCGAATACATTAATGAGCCACTTCATGTCCTTCAGACTTTCTCCAATGTTTCGCTATCTTTGGCTGGTAATTGGTAGACGGCTACTAAATGCAACTCCCCTTTGTTCACGTGACCCAAAATGATGAATTGTGGCGATTCATCAAGAAACAATCATAAATTTATTGCAGGTGCCATGTCGATTTGCACCAACTGAGTGTAGATATGGGACTTTTGTTCCACTGCCAATCCATTGTGATTTCATTGCAAATTCATCATTAGCAAAGACACATTTCTTCTATCAGATAGGCCTACTGCATATAAAGAATACATAAAAACATCTTGGTGCATAGACATGTGTGCCTTACAGAATCCTGATAGAGAAACTCTGAGCAGTTGACATTTCCCCATTTTTGGAAAAGCGGATCTTGATTGTACAAATTAATGCAGGAAACAAAAAAACAGAAAATTTGGAGTTCTACTACTTCTGCAGTGTGTTCTGTCACAGAGACACCAAATGAAAATTGTTGCTGCCTGCAAAACATTGATGGATGAGGTAGGAGAAAAAAAGGGTCTTATAACACCGAAACTACGTAAATTTTTTAAAATAAATTTGTTGGCATCAGACCACAAAAGTTTTCTCTCACTCATAGTAAGAGAAATTGACCATATCAGCTCATATTCAATAGTCCCTCAACCATGGTGACTGATATAATTATAATAGCTGAGCAGGTGGAGTATGCTTCATGGCATAAAAGCCCAACATTACTACCCCGAACTATGCAAAGTCATTGGCAGTGTCAATTTTTCAGGCAGCATGCCGTAGCTATTAGAGTGGCATTGCTAGTTTCAGTGCATTCCACAAGGTGCCAAAATCTAGCTCGATACCAGGTGCTAAGGCTGAGAGCTGCTCACCATGTAATGAAGCATTTAGTAAAAAAAAAAGTGGTTCTATTCTCACCCCAGGATGGATATACATGTATTATCATATTCACACCTTTGCTCAAGTAATTGTGACACGCAGTCAAATCTCAAATAAGCATGCTTTTGCTCTCAATGGCTGTCATAATGGGTCAATATATGTCTCTCAGTTTGTGCTACAAACTGGAGCAGGATTCCATCTGAACATCAATAAGGTAAGAGATGGATGGACGGATGATTGCGGCTTTACATTCTGTATTTATGCACCTGGTAGGCTAATTAGGACAAGAAGAGGAAACAGCAATGTGGTGAAGGACGATTGAAACAGCTGTCCAGCTCTGTTCAATACCAGGAATTAACAATTCCAAATCTCAATAAATATAAAGTACCCATAAAAGGTTTGTACAGTTCTTTCCAGATCATCCATCAATACGTTCATTTGGAACCTCAGTCACAGTCTGACAGAGTGCATTTTATGGAAAACTGCAACTACAAGACTTCAAAGTACTTTTGTTGTCTTCATTAATTGGCACTCTGTTGGGAACAACTTTTCCAAAATGTAGATGTGTCAACTCCTGAGTTTTTCAATCAGAATTCTTCAAAGGTGTCACTTGGCGAGGTGTCCCTATGTATGCTACATGGGTGGGATCTGATAAAAGAAATGTGTCTGTGCTAATGATGAATTTGTGATGATATCACGATGAGTTGGCAGTGAAACAAAAGTCCCATATCTACACTCAGTTGGTGCAGAATCTGCAAGGCACCTGCAACACATTTATGATCGTTCCTTGATGAATAGCTATAATTCATCATCCTGTGTCACCAGCTAACAATTTATGGGAGTTGCACTTAGTAGCCACCTACCATTTAGAGTAGGTCGGGGCAAGAAGCCCGGGTTAGGTGAGAGGCCCCCCCAGGGTTATATCCAAACTTACATTTTTGGTGCATTTATATATTGATAGGATTGAAGCCAGAGGCATTTTAGGTAACGTCAAAAATTTTCAGGGCACACAGAACCAAACCATAGTAGAAATTAAAGAAACAAAAAAATGTGCATGTTTTTTGGAACTTTGAATAATTCTTTGAAAAGGGTTGTCAGAAATAGCTTTGCAAATATTTAAAAGTATAATGGATATCTGCATTGCTTCACTTTATGACCATCACATACATATGATTTGGATCATATTTTTTGCAGTTTAGTTCGAAATAAAAAAAAAAGTTTCTTGTTAATGTACTCTATCCGTGTATATATAATGTACTACTTACGCAGGAAGTGACAAAAGGTTGTGAACTCCATTTTCCTGGCGGTAGGCCTATGTGCTCTACAGATTGCTACTGGGTTGTATTTCACATAGATTAATACGAACAAACAACATTTATTTAGCACATCTGATTGTACATATCAAATGCATAAGGAGGGCTACATGAGAATGGGATGGATGAATGATTGGGGCTTTATGTGCTGCATTTACATGTATGCTTTTGGTAGGCTAACTAGGACAGGAAGAGGACACAGCAATGAGGCGAAGGATGATTGAAACTGCCATCAACCTAAGCCCAGATGACCCGGCAAGAGCTGGATTCGAACTCTGGACCCAGCGATTGGCAGTCCAGCACGCTACCACTAGACCAACCCTCCCCCCAACATGGGAATGGGTAGAGTGGTCTTATACTGCAGGGCCACTCTACTTACAGATGTAAGACTTCGTATTCATAGTACGACTGTTCCCACGACTTTGAAACACATGCAAAAATATGATTACATTTTCCTGGAGTAAGTACCACTAGTGGTAAATGTTTTATGCCAAGGGAAATGTTAGGCTGATAGCAGCGAGTGCAAGTTTACAAACTTCCCTAATTGAATCATTTTTTGCGAACAAATCTCACTTGCATCAGCAAAACATGAGAAGCCAAGTTTCGTAAAAACTTTCACTCGACTCCAGGTGTGGTAGCCTCGGGTAACGCAATAAAAAACAAACATGGAGTAACAAGAAGTACTTAAAACTACTATAAAAACAAACTAAGCTGACATGAGGAAGAAATCATGCTGGTTCTCACAGTAAAAAAGCTATCAAAATAGTTTCAAAGATAAACAGGATTTAATGGAAACCCCAGCCCATCTTGTCTGCAGTATAATTTACTATAAATGAAACCAGGTGCTTCAATTTGGTGGAAGGAAACCCAGTGGCAACCCACAGCTATGTCAAAGGAATCTAATCCCAGAAACACTTTATGGGTTCAGTTTTATAGAGTAGAGTTGATATAGTAGATTAATCTGGCAGGATGATATACCAGTGTTTTGATGTGAACCAAAAAAAACAAGATGAACCCAGTTCAAAGACACTAATAAAACAGGTCTGTATTTTTTAAAATAATGAAATGCATTAACCATGTGCAGGATCTCTTAGGGGGCCATCATTTGATCTTAAGGGGGGGGGGGCCTTGGAGTTTTTTTAAATAAATAATGTCTTGCTCACTTTTGATGAAATAAATAAATTCTTTTTGGGCAGAAGGTGATGCTTGATTTGGGCACGAATTTTCCGGGAATTCACGCGCTTGAAATAAATAATTACGGCTGCCATTACAGTGAAATAAATAATTTCTGGCTGAGGAAATGGTCACCCCCTTACAGAGACTTTTGAACACGCAATACAGGAGGAGAAGAGACCTCTAACCGCTAAGCCACACAACGTATTATTAAGACAACGGCTCTACATTTACAGATTACAACTGAATGAAGAGATTTCTTTTCTCCTCTCCAAGTATTTGCTCAAAGACACATTTGGTGCACCAACATGCAACCGTAAGGGTGTAGTAAAAATAAAGATCTACCATCATTAGTACTCACTCAGCTTAATCTGATGAACAGGCAATCCTTCTATCATAAAACTAATTTTTCCCTCCCACCATAACCGACCTTTTGACAAGGTACCTCAATATATCAAACGACTTTATGGCACTGTATCTAAATGTGGCCATAAAAACATAATAATTCATAATTATATAAAGTACCTTAGACTAATTACTTGGTGCAGGAAAAAATAGATTAATATTAATTTCCAAATTCTCTTCTCTTTATGCTACCTATTTCACATACACCGCCTACAAAGGTAATGTATTATCCCAAAAAATTGCATTAATGTTTTATGTTTATAATGGCCTATCAGCTTGGCTAAGTAAAGAAAGGAAAAAAAGCCTTGAAGTAATCAGACAAGATAGTGATTAGTTATTAAATAATTAATGATAACTGAAAAAAATTTGATAATTAAGTGCACTGAAAGTAACAACATATTTAAAATGATAGATACATAGTTACAACAGGAGCACAATTGTTCCAGTAGGACTCCCCACTAGATCCCGTTATCCAAGGTTCCATATTCAATTTCCAACAAAGCACACAGAAAAACAGGGATAGTAATGAAGAGATTATGGTATCTATCAGTCTGGTGAAAATGAGATATGCATGCTGCTACCATCTGGCACATATAAGTTAGTTTCGTATTCTGTAGCATTGCAGCATCAAAGAAATAGTTCCAATTTTATGGCACATTCACAAAGTTTCTATTCAACATTGAGGTAAACCAGAGTAAGACTCAGCAATCACATTCCCTAAGGAAGTAGACAAGGCCATCAGCATACTCAGAAACAGCCCTGGTTTCTTCCAGACAAAATTTTGTGAGTTCCTGACTCTCAGTTTATGTGGACTGCTCACAAAGCTCACAGAATTGCACCCATGCCACTAGGTGGCAACACATGACAGCATATGTTCCGATCAGCCAAGGAAGGAGAAAGCTGTGACAATGTCACATCGGTCCACTTGTAGACAGGGTATCTTTTGGGCCACACCATCGACCAAGAACTTGCTTCACTGTGGAGTGTGATTAATTTATTTCTCAAAAGACCGAGACCTAATCTGGCATAATTATGGTCAAATTTGTCATACCAAATGAGGAAGAATATGTTGGATAACAACACAAATTAACCTGAGACTCCTGAATCATTCATCGATTGAATTACTGATAATGTAAAAAATGACTTCCAGACAGGAAAGTGATTCCGAAGACAATCACTTGTGCAACTTAATAAGACACTTTGTTATCAGCAACAGATAACATAATAAGATAACCCTTTTTTACTTATTGTAGAAAAAAGTCATTAGGACAAGACAGATGGCTTTCTGAATTGACTGCAAATTATGTCTGTCTGGTCTCATTAGTATAATCAGAAAATGCAGAAAAGACATAATCTAAAGAAGCAACATTGGATTTGAGAGATTTTACAAACAAAAATATGTCAGACTGAAGGATCTCAACCGTCAGATACTTGTAGTGACATACTAGACAATTGGTGAAATTAGCTTGCAGCCTGCAGTTTCTTGTATATTTCAAACTGACTATAAGTAAAAGTAATTATACTGTATTGTTGTAATGCAGTGAAATGAATTTAACTTGAAGCACTTTTAGGATTCCGTGTTACACGTGTTATAAAAACGGTTATAATAATTCATTAAAAAAACACACACATTTTCCGATGAAGGTAGGACTGGTGTATGTTTATTTGCCAATGCCAATTCAAACTCAATCACCCCCATTGTGATTGATTTCTTTTGATATCGTGTCCCTTAATAATTGCAATTACTTTGCTATCAGTCAAAATAGAGTTCTTAATATGAGATAAAGTTGAGGAGCCAAAGGTAGTTGTAAGGAAATCTAGGGTGGATAGGAGAAAGCTGGGCAAAATAGGTAAAAGGACTTCCGACAGAAAATTTTCTTACTTTATTTTGAGTTGTACTGTACTTGCCCACAATAGAATGGAATTATAAAGTCTCCACAAGATGTCTTCTGTTTCCGTTAATTATTGCAAAGCAAGAAAACTCGTTTCAAAGCTTTTTCATCTTGGTTTCAAATGCGCATTACATGACTTGAATGCAGATGAATCCTGAATGGCTTCTTTTGTGTAAAACAAGGATGTTCTTTTCCCCTGTAGTTTTAAGTATGAGAAAGTGAACACCATTCCGCAGACGTTTTATGTGCAGCATGACATTTATGTTCAACGTAGATCACTGAGGGGTAATTATTCCATGCGCAAGAGGGGTAAACAATTTACAAGTGATGACATCTGGGAACGATGGAAACGTCATTACTTTTTATGTTGAGCACTTAAAGAGGTGTTTGCTTTTAAAAAATTCATGATTTTGGAATTGAGCTTGCAAAATTGCACAGCTTTTTTGTTGAGAAGGACATTTTGTAAAGCTTTATAAGACAAAAGAATGTGGCAGTTTGCGGTCAGAATTGGTATACTGTTTTAAAAAAGTGCTGATATCTATATATCATGGAATCTCGGAAATATGTCTGGAGACGCACCGTGACATTTGGATGTACAAGTCCATGGGGAATTCTGGCATCTGAGAACCACAGTTGATTCCTCAAGTTTCACAACCAAAAATCCCCAGATATCTATACGACCCAATTCAGTTCAAATTCCTCGAACCCTGCTCATGTCACCACTCCAGTCACATCTGCTGTCACGTGTCATATGATTTGTCACATCTTAAGTGTCATGACGGAAGGGTCATGACCCCATAGCCCCATGTGTCAACAGAGATAGACCTCAGGTGTTGGGTACTAACTTGACACCTCTGGAACTGTCAGCAGGAACATAAAAGAACAACCAGGTCAAGACATGGTTTTAGCATGGTTAAAGGTTGACATCTGACATGAACGGATTTGGAACGTGGTCAGGTGGACGACCCAAGCGTAATCCCCCACAAGACCACGAAAAATCGAAGACATGTTACAATTCATGACTTTGTAAATATAACTTAGGATAATTTTGAATGAAACTGAGAAATAACCGATCTAACAAAACCAGGAAACGCACGAAAACACAACCTTGTATTTTCAATTCTTTCTTGTTACCAGAATGCATTTTACAAACTTGATAACAGAGAATTACATCACTTTCTATATTCTTCTGCATTTTTCACTTCAAAGTTAATGGGGCAATTTGGAATTTTTACATCCCATCAAAACCTCAAGCATCTGAAAATCATGAATTTTTGAAAAGAAAACCCCATTTTAAGTACGCTACATAAAAAGTAATAACGTTTTCGTCACTTCCAGAATCCAGATGTCAGAACTGTAAATTGTTTATCCCTCTTGCAAATGGAATAATTACCCCTCAGTGATCTACGTTGAACATAAATGTCATTTTGGTCATAAAATGTCAAGGGGAGTAGCAAACTTTCCCATTGTAAAATGGGGGAGGAACAGCAAATCTTTGTATGCAAAAGATGGCAATTTAAACTGAGGGTGCCAACTTACTTTTTCCAGTAGGCCTTCACATATTGAAAAAGCCTATTCTGGCATATAAATGTAACATGGAGAAATAAATGCTTTGGCTTTTGATCACATAATGTTATCTGATTGTTTGCAGGAAGAAAGGCAACATAAAACGAAATAATATATACACGCAAGTACAACACTTGTTTCTGGCAATTACTAAAGGACTGTTTTGTGAATGGTCCATGACATTTCAATTTGCCTTGACCTATGCAACACCAGAAGTACTGCCACTTAGGCAAAAATGATTTATGGTGGATTTATTACCAATGACAAGGGGCAGATGTTGTTCTGGCGATACAAATACCATATTTCATGGGTTGGCAGGAGCAATAAAACACTGGTCCACATTGTCGTAATGAATGTCATTAGGCATATAATATAAGACTGGATTTACATTATAAAAGACTGGATTCACATAACAAAAGACTGGATTTACTGTAGGCCCTTGTGATATGAGGTAACCAAAACAAAATACAGCTTTATTACACATTGGGTCCATTAAATTGGGCAAAGTTCCAAATCATGTTCTCGCAATTTATAAGGATGGCACTTATGACCCCATCAATGGCCTATCATTATTCTCGTATTGCCTTTCATCCCAGTTTCAAGGTTCATACAGAGACAAGAAAGACCAGGGCTATTTTATCACCCTTGCAACAAAAACATCATAGTAGGTCACAGCTGCCGAAAAATGTTGGTTCAGGAAAATTGACGTGCATTGTGCAACGTATCTGAACACATCTGGTGTCACAACTTGACACAAGGAATTGGAACAATACATCGACAGGCTTCCAAATTATGAATTGATACAGCTTCTTTTGATATGTCATTGCAGTTAATACTGATGGATATTTACATTCCCAAAAGGTTTAAGCGTTCACTCTTTTTGCAGTTTTTCTGCAAATTCAGTGACTCGGTTTTGTTAAAAAAATCTGCTGCAAATCTCTCAGATTAGTCATTCAGAACAGCAGTACGATCATGCTAATGAACAAATAAATTGATGAATATGATTGCCTGAATAGCCGTGACATGACCTAATTTTATTAGTGGCCTGAGCCAACCTAATTCTTTCTGACATGACCTTATCTGACCCAGAACTTAGTACAAATGAATTAATGTACATTAATTCATTTCAGTACTGTACTGAGGAGTGGTTCTTTTCTGGTGTTATGTTTTTTTCTCACTGAGCACTCTGTACACAATACATTGTAAGTAAATAATTCAATGAAACATATTTTGAGATTTAATCACCATTTTTTGTTCATTTTGATAAATGTAGACGGAAATGAAGTTATTGTGACTGTCTGGATAATGAGCGATGATTGTCCTTGAATCTTGCACCAACTGTTTTGAAACCTCCTTTCTTCAAAACAAATTATTTCAGAAGAAAACACACATGGTGCAAAACCCGTACCAGAAGTAGACCAAAAACCCTTGATATGACAGACAGTTACACTGTATAAAAATACATCCATGCCAAACAAGAATGAGAACAGACAACCCTAACACTTTAAAAAGAAGCCTTCCAATCAACCTGGTGACCCAATTCATAGGCATTTTCATTGTGAATTTTTTGTGGTTGGCAGTGATCCTTCTTTAAAACTGGGTTGTGATTAGGGTAGCAGGGAGAGTCGGTCTCTCTAATTTGTTTTGAGGCAGACTTAAGCTCCTTTTGTTTAACATGCCAGGGCAATTGATTGCGCACAAATCGCAGCCACGGATGAAATATTTACTTTGGAATTGTTTGTTCACTAGCATTTTAATTTGGATCGAAAGAGTTCAGCTGGATCAAAGATAGGTCTAAGTCAAGGTTAGACACAGATATATAGGCAACTATATCTGTCTATCTATCTATCTATCTATCTATCTATCTATCTATCTATCTCTATCTATCTATCTATCTATCTATCTATCTATCTATCTATGTAATGTTCAGCCTGATCTATCTAACGCTCAGCCAGGCAAGGTGGATAGATGACTGTTACACTCCTATTGTGCATTGTGCAGTCCTTTAAACACATTATATCAGGAGGATACCACCTAATACTTTGCTATGATATCATTCTGTCCTGCCACATTATCTTCCAGCCCAATATTACGAGTAAGATTACAACAGAGTTTTATGGAGACAAGAAAGACCCTATCTCGCCCTTGCAAAAAAACATCATTGTAGGTCACAGCTGTCCCAGAATGCCGACTCAGCAAAATTGACATGTGTGACGTTGCTGAGCACATCTGATGCACAACTTGACACAAGAAATTGGAACAATATATTGACAGGCTTCCAAATGATACATATACGGCTTCTTGTGACATGTCCTTGTAATTAATACCTATCTTTTTGAAGACAGATATATCCATTCTGGAGGGTTTCTCGGGCTCACTCCTTTACTGCAATATAATCTTCCCACACGCTAAGGTAATCATATACTGACAAGGAAAATTACCCAGCAAGACCAGAAGGCAACAAAAAATAGCTGTCAAAAGCATCTGAGCATAAATATTCTTCTGAAGGTCTAGAGTTTAATTCATATGTAGATCTTCATGATTCCGTGGCCTATTGTAGCATCGTCTAAGCTGGGCAAGTTGAAGAACCTCCTACGGTGTATATGGTTGACAGGTTCTTGTCTCTTTCTTTCTCTCCCACTAATCTCTTGTGAGGTAAGCATCCATGTCTAGTAGTCTACCTACATCTAACATTGATTGTTGTTATAAATTAATAGTTGAACCTCAAATGAAAATATCTTGAACATGTGAAATATTTGGAACAAAGAAGCCAACAGAAAAAGGCAATTCGAAAGAGAAAAGAAAGATGGCTTAACGACACATAATTAGTCCTTTCTTTCATTGCATTCTTAATCAAATCTTGTCACAAAAGTGCTTGTTCTCAAAAGCTTTTCTTTGTTGTAATTGCAGTAAATTCCCTAAAGTGTTACATTTGCTTGACAATAAAAACATTTAAAGGCAATTGGTACTTCGATGACTGGCAAAGGAGATAACAAGATCTACAAAGACAAAAAGGTCCTGACAATGGTTTTTCAGTTGTTTCGTAAATTTTGAAACTGTAAAAGAACAGGGCAAAGAAATCTTTACCTCATTGTAGGTCACAGCTGTCTCAGAATGTTGACTCAGCAAAATTGACACATGTGATGTCACTAAGTTTTCAAAATTATATCTAAGAAACTAACCGAATTATAGAACCTTGAAGTTACATTAAAATGCACTGAAAATACTCAAACAAGGAACACAATGCCTGGACCAATCAGAGGCAAGGGCGAGAAGCTTCTCCTTTAATAAGAATGCCTCTGCATCGTAGTGGATTTTTCAGGCAGCTTCCAAGAAAATACATTAATGGACCTCCAACCACTTAACCACACAATGTATTATTTAAGACAATGGCACTACATTTACAGACTACTACTGAATGAAGAGATTTTTTTTTCTCAAAGTATTTAATCAAAGACACATTTGGTGCAACCGCAAGGGTGTAGTAAAAATAAAGATCTACGATCGTTAGTACTCACTCAGCTTAATCTGATGAACAGGCAATCCTTCTATCATAAAACTAATTTTTCCCTCCTACCATACCCGACCTTTTGACAAGGTACCTCAATATATCAAACGACTTTATAGCACTGTATCTAAATGTGGCCATAAAAACATAATAATTCATAATTATATAAAGTACCTTAGACTAATTACTTGGTGTAGGAAAGAATAGATTAATATTAATTGCCAAATTATCTCCTTTTTATGCTACGCATTGCACATACACCGCCTACAAAGGTAATGTATTATCCCAAAAAATTGCATTAATGTTTTATGTTTATAATGGCCTATCAGCTTGGCTAAGTAAAGAAAGGAAAAAAAGCCTTGAAGTAATCAGACAAGATAGTGATTAGTTATTAAATAATTAATGATCTCTGACAGAGATTTGATTTTTAAGTGTCCTGAAAGTAACAGCATATTTAAAATGATAGAAACATGTATATGGTACAATGTTAGCAAAATTGTTCAAGTTGAACTCCCAAATAGTTTCGTTGATCGAAGGTTCCATAATCCATATTCAACTCGCAACAGAGCGCATACGTAAGACAGAAAAACGGGGATAATAATTAAAAGATTATTGAATCAATTGGGATGACTGGCCACACCATCGACCAAGAACTTGCTTCACTGTGGAGTGTGATTAATTTATTTCTCAAAAGACCGAGACCTAATCTGGCATAATTATGGTCAAATTTGTCATACCAAATGAGGAAGAATATGTTGGATAACAACACTAATTAACCTGAGACTCCTGAGTCGTTCATCGATTCAATTACTGATAATGTAAAAGATGACTTCCAGACAGGAAAGTGATTCCGAAGACAATTACTTGTGCAACTTAATAAGACACTTTGTTAAACAACAACAGATAACATAATAAGATAACCCATTTTTACTTATTGTAGAAAAAAGTCATTAGGAAAAGACAGATGGCTTTCTGAATTGCCTGTAAATTATGTCGGTCTGGCCTCATAAGTATAATCAGAAAATACAGAAAAGACAGAATCTAAAGGAGCAACATTGGATTCGAGAGATTTTACAAACAAAAATATATCAGACTGAAGGATCTCAACCGTCAGATACTTGTAGTGACATACTAGATAGTTGGTTTTGCAGTGACATACTAGACAATTGGTGAAATTAGCTTGCAGCCTGCAGTTTCTTGTATATTTCAAACTGACTATAAGTAAAAGTAATTATATTGTATTGTTGTAATGCAGTGAAATGAATTTAACTTGAAGCACTTTTGGGATTCCGTGTTACACGTGTTATAAAAACGGTTATAATAATTCATTAAAAAAACACACTTATTTTCCGATGAAGGTAGGACTGGTGTATGTTTATTTGCCAATGCCAATTCAAACTCAATCACCCCCATTGTGATTGATTTCTTTTGATATCGTGTCCCTTAATAATTGCAATTACTTTGCTATCAGTCAAAATAGAGTTCTTAATATGAGATAAAGTTGAGGAGCCAAAGGCAGTTGTAAGGAAATCTAGGGTGGATAGGAGAAAGCTGGACAAAATAGGTAAAAGGACTTCCGACAGAAAATTTTCTTACTTTATTTTGAGTTGTACTGTACTTGCCCACAATAGAATGGAATTATAAAGTCTCCACAAGATGTCTTCTGTTTCCCTTAATTATAACCTTGGAAGCAAGAAAACTCATTTCTAAGCAGTTTCATCTTGATATCAAATGGGCATCACATGACTTGAATACAAATGCATCCTTAATGGCTTCTTTTGTGTAAAATAAGGATGTTCTTTTTTCCCCGTAGTTTAAGTATGAGAAAGTGAACACCATTCCGCAGGCATTTTATTTGCAGCACGACATTTATGTTCAATGTAGATCACAGAGGGGTAATTATTCCACGCGCAAGAGGGGTAAACAATTTACAAGTGATGACATATGGGAATGATGGAAACGTCATTACTTTTTATGTTGAGCACTTACAGAGGTTTTTGCTTTTCAAAAATTCATGATTTTGGAATCTAGCTTGCGAAATTGCACAATTATGTTGTTGAGAAGGATTTTGTAAAGCTTTATAAGAGAAAAGAACGAGGCAGTTTGCGGTCAGCATTGGTTTTTCCTGTTGAAAAAAAGTGCTGATATCTATATATCATGGAATCTCGGAAATATGTCTGGAGACGCACCGTGACATTTGGATGTACAAGTCCATGGGGAATTCTGGCATCTGAGAACCACAGTTGATTCCTCAAGTTTCACAACCAAAAATCCCCAGATATCTATACGACCCAATTCAGTTCACATTCCTCATGCCCTGCTCATGTCACCACTCCAGTCACATCTGCTGTCACGTGTCATATGATTTGTCACATCTTAAGTGTCATGACGGAAGGGTCATGACCCCATAGCCCCATGTGTCAACAGAGATAGACCTCAGGTGTTGGGTACTAACTTGACACCTCTGGAACTGTCAGCAGGAACATAAAAGAACAACCAGGTCAAGACATGGTTTTAGCATGGTTAAAGGTTGACATCTGACATGAACGGATTTGGAAGCGTAATCCCCCACAAGACCACGAAAAATCGAAGACATGTTACAATTCATGACTTTGTAAATATAACTTAGGATAATTTTGAATGAAACTGAGAAATAACCGATCTAACAAAACCAGGAAACGCACGAAAACACAACCTTGTATTTTCAATTCTTTCTTGTTACCAGAATGCATTTTACAAACTTGATAACAGAGAATTACATCACTTTCTATATTCTTCTGCATTTTTCACTTCAAAGTTAATGGGGCAATTTGGAATTTTTACATCCCATC
Source organism: Platynereis dumerilii (assembly GCA_026936325.1). Taxonomy (NCBI): domain Eukaryota; kingdom Metazoa; phylum Annelida; class Polychaeta; order Phyllodocida; family Nereididae; genus Platynereis; species Platynereis dumerilii. The sequence continues at coordinate 34,023,471 of JAPTHN010000005.1, forward strand.
AAAACCTCAAGCATCTGAAAATCATGAATTTTTGAAAAGAAAACCCCATTTTAAGTACGCTACATAAAAAGTAATGATGTTTTCGTCACTTCCAGATGTCAGAACTTGTAAATTGTTTATCCCTCTTGCAAATGGAATAATTACCCCTCAGTGATCTATGTTGAACATAAATGTCATTGAGGTCATAAAATGCCTAGAGGAGAAGCATAAACTTTCTTATTGTAAAATGGAGGAGGAAACAGCACATCTTTGTATGCAAAAGATGGCAATTTAAACTGAGGGTGCCAACTTCTTTTTTCCAGTAAGCCTTCACATATTGGAAAAGCCTATTCTGGCATATAAATGTAACATGGAGAAATACATGCTTTAGCCTTTGGTCATATAATGTAATCTGATTGTTTGCAGGAAGAAAGGCAACATAAAACGAAATAATATATACACGCAAGTACAACACTTGTTTCTGGCAATTACTTCACACTGTTTTGTGAATGGTCCATGACATTTCAATTTGCCTTGACCTATGCAACACCAGAAGTACTGCCACTTAGGCAAAAATGATTTATGGTGGATTTATTACAAATGACAAGGGGCAGATGTTGTTCTGGCGATACAAATACCATATTTCATGGGTTGGCAGGAGCAATAAAACACTGGTCCACATTGTCGTAATGAATGTCATTAGGCATATAATATAAGACTGGATTTACATTATAAAAGACTGGATTCACATAACAAAAGACTGGATTTACTGTAGGCCCTTGTGATATGAGGTAACCAAAACAAAATACAGCTTTATTACACATTGGGTCCATTACATTGGGCAAAGTTCCAAATCATGTTCTCGCAATTTATAAGGATGGCACTTATGACCCCATCAATGGCCTATCATTATTCTCGTATTGCCTTTCATCCCAGTTTCAAGGTTCATACAGAGACAAGAAAGACCAGGGCTATTTTATCACCCTTGCAACAAAAACATCATAGTAGGTCACAGCTGCCGAAAAATGTTGACTCAGCAAAATTGGCATGTGCAACGTATCTGAACACATCTGACGTCACAACTTGACACAAGGAATCGGAACAATACATCCGAAAGGCTTCCAAATCATGTACAGATTTAACTACTTTTGATATGTCATCGCACTTAATACTGATGGATATTAATCTTCCAAAAAGGTTTGAGGGTTCACTCTTTTTGCAATTTTTCTGCAAATTCAGTGACTCGGTTTTGGTAAAAAAATGTGCTGGAAATCTCGTCTCAGATTAGTCATTCAGAACAGCAGTACATTCATGCAAATGAACAAGTAAATGGATGAATATGATTGCCTGATTATTCGTGACATGATCTAATTTTATTAGTGGCCTGAGCAAAAATAATTCTTTCTGACATGACCTTATCTGACCCAGTTGTACAAATGAATAGATGCATTGAATAGTGGTTCTTTTCTGGTGCTGTTTCCTTTATATGCCGAGCACTGTGTACATAAGAATCACATTGTTAGTAAATAATCTAAAGACACATTTTGAGATTGAATCGCCATTCTTTGAACTTTTTGTTATGTAGATGAAAATGAAGTTATTGAAAACACATTTCTTAAAAAAATTTTTTACACACATACATGGTGTAAAACCCATATCAGAAGTAGGCCAAAAGTCCTGGATATACCAGTTATAACAATACATATATGCCAGACAAGAATGAGAATAGACAACCCTAACACCTAAGCAGCCTTCCAAATCGACACGATGACCCAATTAGGCATTTTCATTGTGAATGTTTTTGTGGTTGGCAGTGATCCTTCTTTAAAACAGGGTTATAATTAGGGTAGCAGGGAGAGTGGGTCTCTCTAATTTGTTTTGAGGCAGACTTAAGCCTTTTGCTTAACATGCCAGGGCAATTGATTGCACAAAAATCGCAGCCACGGATGAAATATTTACTTTGGAATTGTTTGTTCACTAGCATTTTAATTTGGATCGAAAGAGTTCAGCTGGATCAAAGATAGGTCTAAGTCAAGGTTAGACAGTGAGATATCATATAGGTATCTATATTGATCTATTTATCTATCTATCTATCTGGATAGACAGACAGACAGATAGATAGATTTTAGTCCAGGGGACCCACCTTGAGCTACAATCTAACCTGGGACCCAGCAATTTCAACTAACTTCTCTCCAACGTCTAAAGCTCAGCCAGGCATGGTGGATAGATGACTGTTACACTCCTATAATTGGGCATTGTGCAGCCCTTTAACGAAATTCTTTGATGAGGATACCACCTAATACTTCGCTATGATATCATTCTTACCTACCATTTCAGCCCCTGCCACATTATCTTCCAGCCCAATATTACGAGTAAGATTACAACAGAGTTTTATGGAGACAAGAAAGACCCTATCTCGCCCTTGCAAAAAAACATCATTGTAGGTCACAGCTGTCCCAGAATGCCGACTCAGCAAAATTGACATGTGTAGCGTCACTGAACACATCTGACGTCACAACTTGACACAAGAAATTGGAACAATATATTGACAGGCTTCCAAATGATACATATACGGCTTCTTGTGACATGTCCTTGTAATTAATACCTATCTTTTTGAAGACAGATATATCCATTCCAGAGGGGTTTCAAGGGCTCCCTCCTTTATATGGGCTTACGGACAACTTGGTTTAAGTCCAGAGGATAGATGATAGGTCTTTATATCCTGTATTTATAATGCACTCAGCTTTCTAAATAGGAAAGCTGGATATTAAATCAGCAATGAGGCAAAGGATGATTGGAACAGCTGACCAACATAAGACCAGGTGATGCGGATTTTCCTGAACAATATTTTAAGTGATGTCATTTGTGAATTGGTGGTCCCTTGTATAAAACACCGTCACAATGGTGTATTAACGTATTGGCGCAAATGCTTAGCATGTTCTTGTCTCTCTCTCACTTCTTCATGTCTCTTGTCAATGGCAAAAACTAGCTTTGGAGGAAAGAATCCATATCTATTGACCTGTATCAAACATTTATTACATGTATAGCTATCCATTTTTGTAAAATCTCATATGAAGAAGTAACATTATTTTGCACATCAGAAAAACAGTCAGGACAAAGAAACAAAACAGAAAAAAGGCCATTCAAAAGAGAAAAGAAAGATGGCTTAACGACACTTAATTAGACTTTTCTTTCATGGCAATCTTAATCAAATCTTGTCACAAAAGTGTTTGTTTCCAAAAGCTTGTCTTTGTTTTAATTGCAGTAAATTCCCTAAAGTGTTACATTGGCTTGACAATAAAAACATTTAAAGGCAATTAGGTACTTTAATGACAAGCAAAAGAGATAACAACATTTACAAAGACAAAAAGCTCTTTATAAATCTTTTGAGTTACTTGGAGCTAAGATAAAGTCCAACAATCGCCATGTCATTGCTTTGACCCTGTACAGGCCACCGCCATCTCAGAAAAATAAACTGACATTTACCCAATTTAAGACAGACTTTACAAGTCTTATGGAGCTGCTCCGCGCTGAGAAAACTCCTTTTATCATCTATGGAGACTTCAATATTCATGTAGAAAATGCTGACTGTAACAGAAATGCAAATACCTTTATGGATATACTCAATAGTTTCGGCGTTAAACAGCATGTGACCTCTCCAACACACAGTGCAGGACACACACTGGATCTTATACTCACAGATGCCACAGACCATCTTGTGGATAATATTAATGCGTATGATTGCGGATTTCCTGGTCATTTCCCTGTCTTTAATTGCCTTTCAATCACACGACAGCCATCCAAAACACGTACTGTGACTTACAGAAAATTAAGTGACATTCGTTCAACTTTTCCAGCGAGTGGAAAGACCACCCCGGATGGAAATATTGATGAACTTGTTGCAAATTACGATCAGAGGTTATCTTCCATCTTAAACAGACATGCTCCTTTGAAAACATGCGATGTTCCCGAGCGTAAAGAGGCTGAATGGTACACTGACGACATCAGACATGCTAAGCAAAAACGAAGACAGCTGGAACGACTCTGGAGAAGGACTAGACTGGTTGGGCATCATCAGATGTACCAAGCCCAATGTATTAAAGTCAACAAACTGATTGAACAAGCAAAAAGAGATCATTACACCACACTCATCCAAGGACACAAAGAGGACACAAAAGCACTCTTCAGAGTAGTAGATGCACTACTTGGTAGATCGCACAATTTAGCTTTACCATCTGGCCCATCACTTGAAGACACAGCAGAAAAGCTTGGTGCATTTTTTCAGGATAAAGTAAAGAAAATTGCAATGGACCTTCAGCAGTCAAATTACATCGACCCATCAGCTGATCAACATAGTGACACTCCCATGGCATCAAGCTGGTCATCTTTCACTCTGACATCTCCTGAAGAAGTGATCAAAATCATAAGGAATGGTCCTAACAAGTCGTGTTCCCTCGATCCAATTCCTACGAGTCTTCTCAAGTCGTGCGTAACTGATCTGGCACCTGCCATTTCAGACATCATCAATGCTTCTCTCCAGACGGGAATATTCCCAACAGCTTTCAAGCATGCCCTAGTAACACCCCTACTGAAAAAAGCAAACCTTGACACTGAGCTTATGTCCAACTACCGTCCTGTGTCAAATCTTGCATTCTTATCCAAAGTACTCGAAAAAGTGGTTGCTGCAAGATTGAAACTCTATTTACATCAGAACAATCTCACAGAGACATTTCAGTCTGCTTATAGAGAACATCATAGCACAGAGTCAGCTTTGCTCAGAATTAAGGAAGACATTGCAATGGCCATTGGGAATAGAAAAGCTGTATTCTTAATTTTACTCGATTTGTCTGCGGCTTTTGATACCATCAACCACTCCAAGCTGCTTAACATCCTCAGCAGAATGGGTATCGATGGAGCTGTGCTTAACTGGTTTTCATCATATTTGACAGACCGCCAACAATCGATCATCTGTGCCGACGCAAGATCATCTTCCTTTAAATTGGAAACAGGTGTGCCACAAGGGTCTGTTTTAGGCCCTATACTTTTCACCATCTATACTACATCTCTTGGGCAAGTGCTTTCCGGTTTGGGTGTCAGCTATCATTTCTAAGCCGACGACACACAAATATACTTGTCATTTGATCCATTGAGTGAAGCAACAGCCACTGAGACCATGAAACGATGCATCAGCGTAGTTCGTCAATGGATGGGGAGCTATCATCTCAAAATGAACGACAGCAAAACAGAGGCAATGGTTTTTGGAAATACAAACATCATCTCAAAATTACAGAATTGTGTCATCTCTGTTGGAGAACAAGACATTATTCCCCAATGCAGTGTGAAAAGTCTTGGTTTCATTTTTGATGACAAAATGACCATGCAGAAGCAAGTAACAAACCAATGTAGGAATGCTTATATCCACATCAGAAGTTTATCCAGAATTAAGCAGTTCCTTTCTCAAGAATGTCTAGAAACCCTAGTTCATGCCTTCATCTCCTCAAAGCTGGATTATTGCAACTCTTTGTTTCTTGGAGCACCCAAGTATGTACTTGAGCGACTACAAAGTGTTCAAAATTCAGCAGCTAGACTTGTCTCAGGTAGTAGGAAATATGATCACATCACACCAGTGCTTCACCATCTTCACTGGCTGCCTGTACATCAAAGGATTAAATACAAAGTCCTTTTGACAATATACAAGGCACAGCATGGCTATGCTCCGGTGTATATAGCCGAATTATTCAAGAATTATGTTCCATCTCGTGACTTGAGATCATCTGACAGCGGAACGCTGCAGGTGCCATTTACACGCAGTTCTTTCATCATGAATTCTACACTGAGCCATGCAGGGCCAAGACTATGGAACATGCTGCCAGCCAATCTCCGTGGACGTCCTACAGTAGACTCTTTTAAATCTGCCTTAAAGACCTTTCTTTTTAAAGAACATTTCAATTAGACTTTTACACTACATTTTTATCATTTATTTATATCTATTTATATACTTTTATTTTTACATATGACTATTATTTCTGTGATATTGTAAACCGTTTTAGAGCAAATTGTTGGATTTTACGGTATACAAAATAAATTATTATTATTATTATTATAACAGTTTTTCAGTTGTTTTGTTAATTCAGAAACTGTAAAAGAACAGGGTAAAGAAATTTTTACATCATTGTAAGTCACAGCTGTCTCGGAATGTTGACTGAGCAAAATTGACAAGTGTGACTTCTCTGAGCTTTCAAAATTATATCTAAGAAACTAACCAAATTATAGAACCTTGAAGTTACATTAAAATGCACTGAAAATACTCAAACAAGGAACACAATGCCTGGACCAATCAGAGGCAAGGGCGAGAAGCTTCTCCTTTAATAAGAATGCCTCTGCATCGTAGTGGATTTTTCAGGCAGCTTCCAAGAAAATACATTAATAGACCTCTAACCGCTAAGCCACACAACGTATTATTAAGACAACGGCTCTACATTTACAGATTACAACTGAATGAAGAGATTTCTTTTCTCCTCTCCAAGTATTTGCTCAAAGACACATTTGGTGCAACCGCAAGGGTGTAGTAAAAATAAAGATCTACGATCGTTAGTACTCACTCAGCTTAATCTGATGAACAGGCAATCCTTCTATCATAAAACTAATTTTTCCCTCCCACCATAACCGACCTTTTGACAAGGTACCTCAATATATCAAACGACTTTATAGCACTGTATCTAAATGTGGCCATAAAAACATAATAATTCATAATTATATAAAGTACCTTAGACTAATTACTTGGTGCAGGAAAGAATAGATTAATATTAATTGCCAAATTATCTCCTTTTTATGCTACCTATTGCACATACACCGCCTACAAAGGTAATGTATTATCCCAAAAAATTGCATTAATGTTTTATATTTATCACAGCCTATCAGCATAGCTAAGTAACCAAAGTAAAAAACAGCCAAGAAGTAATCAGACAAGATAGTGATTAGTTACTGAATAATTAATGACCTCTGAAAAATATTTGATAATTAAGTGCAGTTAGTGCACTGAAAGAAACAACATATTTAAAAGGATAGATACATGATTACAACATGAGCGCAATTGTTCCAGTAGGACGCCCGACTAGTTCCACTTATCGAAGGTTCCATATTCAATTCCAAACAGAGAACACATGTAACACAGAAAAACAGGGATAGTAATGAAAAAATTATCGATTCTATTTGCATGACTGGCCGAAACATCGACCAAGAACTTAGGTTCTCAGCGGTGATCAATTTATTTCTCAAGAGACCTGAGGGACCGTTCAGAATTTGGAGGAAGGGAGTGGGAGTTTTGCCTAAGGGGGTACTAACTTTTCACATCTGTGTCAAAGGGGGAGACTAATTTTTCAAAACATGTCCAAGGGGGAGGAGAATATTTAACAAAACAAAAATGTCATAAAACTTGCGTACACTCTGTTCATACGCGCTTTTTTACCCATAAAAATCTGCGAATCTGGTACGCATTACCATACATATATGAAACAATTTAAGTTTTCTTGGAGCACCTGCACACCCTGACATGCAAAACTTTGTAACTATTTTTTTAATCTGAAAATAGAGGCCAACAGCCTGGTTCGGCAGATTACCTAACATTACCTAACAAGGGCATATGTATAACAGTATATATGTGCATATTGCTGTTGCTTTGTATGTCGAGGTTGGAGGTATTAAAAATATGCATGAAACATAATGATGGGGTACTAAAAAAATCCGCATGAAACTCAAGGGGGTATTCATTTTTGACGTGAAGTTCCAAGTTCCCCAAGTCATAAATTCTGAACAGTCTGTATTCTGGCAGAATTATGGTCAAATTTGTCATACCAAAGAGGAAGAATATGTTGGATAACAACACAAATTAACCTGAGACTCCTCAGTCATTAATCGATTCAATTACTGATAATGTAAAAAATGACTTCCAGACAAGAAAATGATTCCGAAGACAATTATTTGTGGAACTTAATAAGACACTTCGTTATCAACAACAGATAACATAATAAGATAACCCATTTTTACTTATTGTAGAAAAAAGTCATTAGGACAAGACAGATGGCTTTCTGAATTGCCTGTAAATTATGTCTGTCTGGCCTCATTAGTATAATCAAAAAATGCAGAAAAGACATAATCTAAAGAAGCAACACTGGATTCGAGAGATTTTACAATTCTGTGTTACATGTTTTAAACACACAAAAGATCATAAGAACTCATTAAAAAACATACACATTTTCTAATGCAGGTTGGACTGGTGTATGTTTATTTTTAACCTTTATCCCTATAGCAGGGCAAACGAGCTGTCAATAGTACATGCTAATCAAATGACTTCTTGTTAATAATGTGATTTTATGGTTTGAAGTGCATAACTAGACTATTGTTAGAAATTACTGAGGTGCAAGATCACTTCTGACCACACCTGCGATTACAGAACCAAAAATAAAGTTTGACTACCCAAGCAGGAAGTCAGCCGCCATATACTTTACCCTTTCACACCTTTTGACTCCCTCCAAATCAATTCCTACATCTTTTTCTACTTTAAACTACCTTTGAAACTTGCATTAAATTGACATTAAGCCAATATCAATTCAAACTCAATCACCCCCATTGTGATTGTTTTCTTTGTTTTCTTTAATATTGAGTCCCTGACTAATTGCAATTACTTTGCCATCCGTCAAAATAGAGTTCTTGATATGAGATAAAGTTGAGGAGTCAAACGTAGTTGAAAGGAAATCTAGGGTGGAGAGGAGAAAGGAGGGCAAAATAGGTATATAAGGACTTCTGACAGAAAATTTTCTTACTTTATTTTGGGTTGTACTGTACTTGCCCACAATAAAATGGAATTATAAAGTCTCCACAAGATGACTGCTGCTTCCCTTAATTATAACCCAGCAAGAAAACTCATTTCTAAGCATTTTCATCTTGACATCAAATGCTCATTACATGACTTGAATGCAGATGAATCCTGAATGGCTTCTTTTGTGTAAAACAAGGATGTTCTTTTCCCCTGTAGTTTTAAGTATGAGAAAGTGAACACCATTCCGCAGACGTTTTATGTGCAGCATGACATTTATGTTCAACGTAGATCACAGAGGGGTAATTATTCCATGCGCAAGAGGGGTAAACAATTTACAAGTGATGACATCTGGGAACGATGGAAACGTCATTACTTTTTATGTTGAGCACTTAAAGAGGTGTTTGCTTTTCAAAAATTCATGATTTTAGCATTTGGCTTGCTAAATTGCACAATTATTTTGTGGAGAAGGACACTTTGTAAAGTTTTATTAAAAAAAAGAAAGCGGCAGTTTGTGGTCAACATTGGTTTACAGTTTTAAAACAGTGCTGACATCTATTTGTCATAGAATCTTGGAAATCTGTCTGGAGAAGGATCATATCATTTGTATGTACAAGTCTATGGAGAATCCTGGCATCTGAGAACCACAGTTGATTCCTCAAGTTTCGGGACCACAAATCTTCAGATATCTATATGACCTAATTCAGTTCACATTCCTCGTGCCCTGCTCATGTCACCACTCCCGTCACATCCGCTGTCACGCGTCATATGATTTGTCACAAGTTAAGTGTCATGACGGACAGGTCATAACCCCATAGCCCCATGTGTCAACAGAGATAGACCTCAGGTGTTGGGTACTAACTTGACACCTCTGGAACTGTCAGCAGGGACATAAAAGAACAACCAGGTCAAGACATGGTTTTAGCATGGTTAAAGGTTGACATCTGACATGAACGGATTTGGAACGTGGTCAGGTGGACGACCCAAGCCTAATCCCCCACAAGACCACGAAAAATTGAAGACATGTTACAATTCATGACTTTCCTAATATAACTTCAGATAATTTTGAAAGAAACTTAAAAAGCAACAGATCTAACAAAACCAGGAAATGCATGAAGAAATAACTTTGTATTTTCAATTCAATCTTATTACCAGATAGCATTTTACTAACTCAATGACAGAGAATTACATCACTTTCTAAATTGAAATTCTTCTGGGCTGTTCACTTCAGCTTAATGGGGCAATTAGAAATTTTTAACATCCCTTCAAAACTTCAAGCATCTGAAAATCATGAATTTTTGAAAAGGAAACCCTATTTTAAGTATGCTACATAAAAAGTAATGACGTTTTCGTCACTTCCAGATGTCAGAACTTGTAAATTGTTTATCCCTCTTCCAAATGGAATAATTATCCCTCAGTGATCTATGTTGAACATAAATGTCATTGTGGTCATAAAATGTCTAGAGGAGCAGCATAAACTTTCTCATCTCATAGTAAAAAGGAGGAGGAAACAGCACATCTTTGTTTAATGCAAAAGACGGCAATTAAAACTGAGAGTGCCAACTACTGTTTTCCAGTGAGCCATCAGACAAAGGAAAAAGCTGGTGAAATAAATTCTTTGGCTTTTGGTCATATAATGTAATCCGATTGTTTGCAGGAAGACAGGCAACATAGAACGAAATAACATATGCATGCAAGTGCAACACTTGTAGATGTTGTACTCAAGAAATTAGCAACACGCTCCTGGCAATTACTTAAGGACTGTTTTGTGAATGGTCCATGACATTTCAATTTTAAACCATGACCTATGCAACACCAGAAGTACTGCCATTTAGGCAAAAATAGGTATAACAGAAACATTTCTCAGTACAAGTATCAGAAAACATAGGAAAGATGTTGATTTGCAAGCTATTGCTAAATTTCATCATTCTTGTGAATAATTTTAGCAGAATCTGTCTCATTGTCCCATTGAAACTGATTTTGGTGATATTTTTATACATTTTGTGACAAATTTTGCCACTGTGAATTAAGCATTTCATTACCATGTAAAAGGATAAACAAGGTAAAGCACATTTTCAGACAACAATTGGACAGGATGTTTGCAACTGTCTTCTAAACTATTGATTGGAATCCCTCGATATTACATGAAAATTCTATGCAACTTGACAATATATATAAATTATTTCAAAAATGATTAATAAATTGTTATATTCATGTAAAATGCATTTTTGGCACTAAAAAAACCGTGTAAAGATATTAAGCAATGTTGTAGGTTAGCTGACATCCAAAATTGATCAAGCCCGTGTATCATAGAATAACAAAAATGCCATAAATTCAGTTTAGTAGTTGAAAATAAATACTTCCAAACACTCTATCCATGTGATTTATGATTATTCTATAAACATTGGCTACACTAAACATGGTTGACAAGTGCTTGTTTCACATTGGTGAAATTTCTCATAAAACATAAAAAACGTCAACAATACCCCCATAAAACACACAAGTGAGGCAGATTTACTACAATTATTCACCAGAATCATTAAACTCAGCACAGGCTGGCAAATGAACATATCTATACATTTTCTCAGAATTTTTTATTTTTCGTAGGTTTATCACACCCTGCCAGTTGGGTTGAACTGGTAGGCCTACATACTTTCTGCTGTGACAATGACTGCATATTTTTACTACTGATGAATTTCTTTCATGTTTGATATTGCCCAAAAGGAAAAATCGACAATTCTGAACACTTTTTGATGGATATCCATGCTTACAACAGGGTGTGATAAATAAGAAATTTAAAACTGCAAGAACTCAAAAAATTCCACACAGATTTTTTTGTTTGATACATCAAAATGTTCGTCTGACCTTCCTCTACATCACTGCACTAAGCGTTTTCTTGGTCAATTTTTTTAACCCCAAAGTTTGTTCAGGCTCGCTGTGCACACCTATATTACACATTAGGTCCACATACATTGGGCAATGTTCCAAATCATGTTCTTGCCATTTATAAGGATAAAACTTATGATCCTATCAATGGCCTATTATTCTGATGTTCCAACTTTTATGCCTCTGCATTATTCTCGTATTGCCTTTCATCAATATAACATTGTTTTGAGGTTCTTACAGAGACAAAACAGACCCTGTTTCCTCAGCCTTGCAACAAGAACACCACAGTAGGTCACAGCTGCCGCAAAATGTTGACTCAGCAAAATTGACATGTGCAACGTATCTGAACACATCTGACGTTACAACTTGAAACAAGGAATTGGAACAATACATTGGCAGGCTTCCAAATCATGTATTTATATAGACATAGCTTCTTTTGATATGTCATCGCTGTTAATACTCACAGATACTTCTATTCCAAAAAGGTTTGAGGGTTCACACTTTTCGCTATTTTTCCATAAATTTAATTGACTCGGTTTTGGTAAACAAACCTACTTAAATAAATCATTATTGTTAGAAATCTGCTGCAAATCTCCCAGATTAGTCATTCAGAACAGCATTACCTTCATGCTAATGAACAAATAAATGGATGAATATGATTGCCTGATTATTCGTGACATGACCTAATTTTATTAGTGGCCTGAGCTAACCTAATTCTTTCTGACATGACCTTATCTGACCCAGTTGTAAAAATAATTTGATGTACTGTACTGAGAAGTGGTTCTTTTCTGGTGTCATGTGTTTTTTTTCACTGAGCGCCGTGGAAACACTACATTCTAAGTAACTATTCTAATGACACACATTTTGAGGCTGAATTACCATACTTCCCACATTTCAATAATTTGATGTCAATCAGGTCCATGTTAATCTATACTAAATGAGAGATTTAGATGATGGTCCCTGCATCTTTAAACCAACTGTTTTGAAAACATATCCTTCAAAACAATATATTTTAGAAGAAAATACGCATGGTGTAAAAACCCACATCGAAAGGCCCTGGATATACCAGAAAATTATAGCAATGCATCTATACCAAGCAAGGAAGAGAACAGACAACCATAACACTGAAGAAGCCAACCAATCGACCCGATGACCCAATTTATAGGCATTTTCATTGTGAATGTTTTTTGTGGTTGGCAGTGATCCTTCTTAAAACTAGGTTGTGACTGGGGTAACAGGGAAAGTGGGTCTCTCTAATTTGTTTTGAGGCACACTTAAGCTCCTTTTGTTTAACAAGCCAGGCCAATTGATTGCGTACAAATCGCAGCCATGGATGAAATATTAATTGTTTGCTCTCTAGCATTTTAATTGGGATCGAAAGAGTTCAGCTGGGTCAAAAATAGTTCTGAGTCAAGGTAAGACAGAGAGATATAGGTATCTTTATTGATATAGGTATCTATATTGATCTATCGATCTATCTATCTATCTGGATAACTAAATATCAGGATATCTAGATTGATCATAGATAGATAGATAGATAGATAGATAGATAGATAGATAGATAGATAGATAGATAGATAGATAGATAGACAGACAGATAGACAGATATATAGATGCCGAGCAATTGGAAGCCCAGAGCACTAAGTCCAACTAACCTCTCTGCAACCATTACGCTCAGCCAGGCAAGGTGGATAGATGACTATAAAACTCCTATTGTGCAACGAGCAGTCCTTTAAACAAATTCCTGTATGAGGATACCACCTAATATTTTGCTGTGATATCATTCTGTCCTACCTTCTGTCCTACCATTTCAGCCCACTGCCACATTTTCTTCCAGCCCGATATTAGTGAGATTATAATGGGAGCTTTATGGACACAAGAAAGAACCTATCTCACCCTAGCAAAAAAAACATCATTGTAGGTCACAGCTGTCCTCAGAATGTTGACTCAGCAAAATTGACATGAGTGACGTCACTGAGCACATCTGACATCACAACTTGACACAAGGGATTGGAACAATATATTGACAGACTTCCCAATGATATATCTACGGCTTCTTGTGACAAGTCGATGTAATTAATACCTAGCTTTGTGACGACAGATATATCCATTCAAAAAGGGTTTCTGTGGCTCACTCTTTTTATATGGCAATACAATTTTCCTACACGCTAAAGTGATCAGATACTGAACAAGAAAATTACCCAACGAGACCAGAAGGTAACAAAAAATGGCTGTTAAAAGGATCTTTGCATGTTCTTGACTGAAGGTCTAGAGTTTAATTTATAGGTAAATCTCTAAAATCAGTGGCCCCTTGCAACATTGTCAAAGCTGGGCTAGTTAAAGAACCTCCTACGGGGTATACGGCTAACATGCATTTATTTATTTATTTCTCTCCCACTCATCTCTTGTGAGGGAAGCATCCATGTCTACATATAGCCTATCTAACATTGATTATTGCTATAAATTAATTGTTGAACCTCAATGAAATTATCTTGTAGGCCTTCATGTGAAAAAACAGCAAGAAAAAAGTAACAAAACAGAAACAAGGCAATTCCAAAGAGAAAAGAAAGATGGCTTAACGACACGTAATTAGACTTTCCTTTCATTGCATTCTTAATCAAATCTTGTCACAAAAGTGTTTGTTCCCAAAAAGCTTTTCTTTGTTGTAATTGCAGTAAATTCCCTAAAGTGTTACATTGGCTTGACAATAAAAACATTTAAAGGCAATTTGGTACTTTAATGACTGGCAAAGGAGATAACGAGATTCAAAAAGACAAAAAGCTCCAGATAACAGTTTTTCAGTTGTTTTGTTAATTTGGAAACTGTAAAAGCAAAGGTCAAATAAATCTTTACCATTAGATATTTATTTCCATGATTTTTAAAATTCTATGTAGGTTTTGTTTGTTTGTTTGTTTTTTACGCCTCTGTAGCACCTTAGTGGGCTATATCGAGGCAGGCGACCGCCGTATGATGATGAGATGAGAAGACTGAGAGTCTGGCACATACCCTATTAATTCAGTTGCCCCAGCATAGAATACTGGATACAACCCGCCTCCATTTAAAGTCCCATGGGCTCGGACTAAAGTGGGTTCCCGGGGTTGAGATTAGAACCCACGCCCTCAAAGCCAGTTGACAAGCGCACTTACCAATTAGGCCACAGGGGAACTCTTTCACATATGGTATGAGCAGAAATGACTCAACCAATCTTTTTTCAGACAGACTGACATATCTTTTATTCGGTCATTGAACATTGTTGTTTAGTTATTGGCAATGGGATGAAAGAGCATGATACTGATAAACAGAGATGACTGAGGAGATCCAGCACTTATTCACATAACCAGCAGAATCCACTTCAGACCACTACAGCTCGATAACAACAAGACGATCAGTCAGAATTAATCGTGGTCTATTCAGGACTAGAGCGCTAAAACATAATGATTGGTGACCGTTCTTGTTTTTCGTCTACGCGGCCTGTCACTTGCACCCTGTAACAGAGAAAGAGGAGAGAAAAAGCCTACATCAGCAGATCTCGTCAACAAGACCACATGTAGAAGTCACCATCGAAAGCAATGGATGGCGTTGAAGTGTACGGCAAGGGTCTGGGCCTTCTGGACCTCGCCATGAAAATCTGTGTTGATAAATATATCTTCATATAAGTTGCCACGGTGAAATTTTTATGTAATTCGTACCGGATGTTGTGGCACGAGAAGAACAGGTAGATTTTGCATATTCAGGTAGATTTTGCATATAATATAATAATAATACAGTGAATACTTGAATCCTAGACTAAGAATATTCTCAGATTTGACTAATACATCCCGGAGTCTCAGGTCTCAGACTTCAAAAATGTTTAATAGAATACAACCGAAAATTTGATATCGTAAACATTTCTTTCACATCATCAACGTAAACTACCGAATGTATTGCAGCATTGTGGTTGGTACTGCAGAACTGTTTTAACAGATCAATGACTGGCCCGTTACATCCTGAATATACACTGTATGTACTTCACATCAGCAAAGTAGGACAGTAGGAGGACACTGCAACTAGGTGAAGGATGATTGGAATTGCTGCCCATCATAGGTCCAATTTACCTGACAAGAGCTGAAATCGAACCTAGGGCCCAGGCTCAAAAGATTAGAAGCCCAGAGTGCTACAAACTGAGCTTACTAACATCCTGCAAAAACGGTTGTAAAACAATAGCAAGTGGTATTTTTCTTGCTGACACTAAATACATTCACTTGATATAAGCATAGAGACAGGACATAAAATTTAAAGAATTCATCAACAGAATATTCTGAATTGTTGTGACATGTTATGTTATCTATCTGCCATCTTACAGGACATGAACACTGAACAGTGGCCTGAAGTTGGTAGCTTTTGCAGCACCATTTTCCAGCCACTACAGTGCAGGTTGATAAATCTGTCTTGATAAATCTACGTTGATAAATTTATTACGATAAATCGCCAAGTGTCAGAAGCCCGACAACATATCAAAGGGGTTCCATAACGGCCTGTCCAATATCAGGATATCAGCGATATCAATGACCACTATCAATGACATCCCACAACCAATATCGCAAACGAGTTAACCACTTAGGATTCTAAAGGTTACACAATCTGTGGTGACCAAAGCAGACAGCTGGACTCAAATAACATCCAATATATTATACAGCCACTTTTTCCTTCTCTTGGTTGTTTCTTAAAATGAATGTGATATCACCAATTTTGGAACTATAGCACTCTCCAATGCTTCAGAGACAAACTTGTATGGAATCCATCCATAAATAAAACAGTACACAGAAAAGAAACATCTCAATTGAATAATTCAGATGAAAAGCAAGTATCTCTAATACATTCCCAGGAGAAATCTATAAAGGATACTTTTGACACTTGTAATTCCAGTCCTTTCGAGACTGTCAAAAACGTTGCAAAAGAGATTTATTAGATTTTCGGTTGATTAAGTTTACAATTCCAATTTCCTCTTCTCTTGTTTATGTCTGGCAGCCAATTGAGCGGAAAAATAAATAGACACAGAATAAAGAAAGAATAAAAGAAATAAAAGATAAAAAATATATACAATCAAAGAAGATGTGAAGAAATAACGCATTAACGCAAGGCTACAGATATGAGAACATTTATTATGAGGTAATCGTGGGAGATGTAAGATATGAATTTGAAGTAGCTCCGCCATTTTGATATTTGTCTTCTGCAGGATCATGTTTTATGAGAAAATTTCTATTTCGCAGAGCAGATTTTCAGTAAAATGACAGTTTATCGACGGTACTTCCGAATCCATGCTTATGACCTTTGGTTCAAGAGTACTAAAACGAGTAAAGCAATCTCAGTGACTCGCACAAATAAACATGATTCGGGTAATTCTCAGATTACATGAATGAAGGGCTTTAACACAAATGTTTTGAAAAAAAAAACCCCAAACAGGCCTGACGACCTAACCACAAGTCGCTTGTATAATGCAAAATATTACAAGGTAACACCAAGTCAACCTTTGCTTTTTTCAAAGTGATTCCTATTCTGTTCACCAATCTACTATCTTATCTGTTGACGACAAGCCCATGAAACCTGGCAACATACTGCTGAAGACCAATACGAATGCAAGGCACACGAAGTTTAGAGGAACTCATCATGTTTAGTTTGTTACTGCTGATCTATTGAAGCTTATAGGATCAACCATCAAGGCTACATCTTTTTTTTCCATTGTTTTTTTGTTGTATTTTCTTATGTTCTTTTTTAGTGTTGTCACTAATGTTCACGAGGTTAACTGCAAGTGATTGTTGCAAAAAAAGAGAAAAAGGTTGCAAATCCAGTCGTTTAACGACATCCCAGTGTCATATCATGTCATTTTTGACTTGTAAGAGACTCTAATTCAGTCCACTGTGTTCGTGCAGGGCAAGTAAATAAAGTCAAACTGATGATAGTGCAGATCAGAAGATCATGAAAATGTAGAACTGCACATACTCGGTGTCTTTGTTACAAATCAGAAATCAGGGTTTCATAAGCAAGTCAAGCCAATAGTGATATAGAAATCTACCGAAAACAACATTGATGTTGTACATCATGAGTATCCTGCCCTTCGGATACACATATAACATCTGTCAACACAAATTAGAGGGCATGGATCAAGAAAAATGAATCACCAATATCTTGCCAGATTTAATAGTGATGCACAGGGACACAGCTTTTGTATCTCATCTGGAAGAGTTTACAGACATCAATTTATCCAAATATCAATTTATCCAAATACATAAGGCCATGAGTCAGACTCACCACCCCTGTGTGACCAAACTCTTACAGCAGAATGATAGGACTGTTAATTATTGAACTTACTATGCAATTTGTCCACCAAATCATTAAAATAACGTTCCACCAACCCAAACACTCATCTACCAAACGAGCAATCAATCTGATCTAACATCTACCAAAACATCCGTCCAACCTTCGCATCCATCCACCCTTCTCATCCATCCATCCATCCATCAAAGCCTCCCTCCTCCTACATCTTACACTACCTTTTTGAGCAGTAAATAGGAGGCTTTTCTTCCCTGCTATTTGGTAAATGTGTAGCTCTAAGAGGTCTGTGGAAATCCCATTTACTTTCTTGCCCTGGCAGCTGGTCATATGGCCCACTAAGACCCTGGCATTATACAAACTCCAACCATATTGAAACAAAAATCCTGTGTAATAATTCAACTCTCTTTGCTGGCTAGAATATAAGGCAATTCTAAGAGTTGTTGTTTATAGGTAGACCTACCTCTATGCCACTTACCATACACTGTCAGTTAAATCTGGGCGGCGCAAAAATGTAACCAAAGATATACACATTTTACTTTTTACCAACATTTGCTGAATCAAAGTAATTTACCTCTAAAGATGCAAAAAAAATAACTGCAACATCAATATCACCAAAATGCGAGTAAGAAATGAAGAAGTACAAATTTATAGCAATTGGGGAAATAACTAGGACTGCATAAAACTTTAAAAATATGAGGGTCAGGAGGCCAACTCTAATGTATGGTCACTCTGTATGGACCGGTCAATATAGTGACCGCTCTACGGTCTACCTTTTATTTGGACTCACTCGGACCTACCAGATGCTCTATATTATGAGATTGGACGTCCAACCCCTCTGAAAGGGAAGACCAGTTTGTATGAACACTTTATGTAGAGACTACAGAGTATGTGGTAAGGTAGCAACAAACTAAACAGTGTTTTTTCTATGCGTTAGTGAGGGAATACATGTATTTATTTGATGCTCAATAACATTTGCCAAAGAGGGATTCAAACCCAGCATTCTGTGATTGGAACCAAGAGAACAACTGACAGAGCTAACTTCCCCCCCTCTCCTTGACTGCTCTTCAATGTCATAAAATGATTGATTGTGATAGGTTGTAAATAGGCATGAGAGAAATTGCAAACACTGGACTAGATAAAGTTTATTAGCAAAAATATTAGCAGCAACACATGCAGTAAATGTGAAATTATTTTATGCTCTGTAATATCATCAAACAGCCCATGTAAGGGGAAAGAACTGCCTTACAGAGCAGCACTATATTTCCCCACCTAGTGCCCACCAATTGTAATATCACACTGTTTGTTGATTTTGCAGTATAACATTTTACGTTAAGCAATGTATCATACATTAATGTGCATCACTAGAAATACAGCACTATGTATTTCATGCTGACCAATTATGTACGGCATGCCGACCACGTTTGATCTTCTGAAGTGTTGTGTGTACAATAGATGTGACATGCTTTACATGTCATTCTACCAAAGCAAACATGCTCTACATGTCAAGGAGAAATGAGTGGCACTTACCCTATGCTCTTGCCCTATGCTGAAGTACCTAATTTCTACCAGATAATAGTTCACAAGCTTGTAGAGAAGGCAATTGTAGATGGGCTGCTTTTTAAATAACAACACAATTTGGAATACTCAGTCAAAATATTCAGGTTGGAAATTTTGTTTTTGGTTAAGCATCATCACATTTTCGCTACTTCTCCAATCTCCATCTAAAATATATCCATAACTGAACAAACAACTTCTTCAAAACCATGTAAAAGAGAAAGACCAAAGATTGTCGGGACACAAAAAAAGGAAAACATGAGTCATTTACTCACAAAGAAAAAATACAATTATATAAGGCCAGAAAGAAGTACCATCAAGGTATCCACAGATTTTGACAAAGCATCGGAGAAGTAAGCTGGCAACTAATCTAGTGCAGTAAATTTTACTAAAAATTATATTAAAATGAAAGTCCTTCACATCATGCCATGTTTGGGAAAGTTACAAAAGATCCAAAACGTGAGGTAAACGAGAATCATGTTTTGGATTCCTGTCCAGACTCCAGAGTGGTGCCAATATCAGAACCTTTCATAGGCCAGGAACTGTAGCCATAGTGATACAACCAATACCAAGCAAAACCACTGATTAGAAGTGGCATTCCAAAAAGAATATATATTACCATGGGCCATGGCCTATTCAGCCGCTACGACAAATTTCAAAACCTCAGACATGTGACCCAAATCAACATGTGGGCTATAGCCCCGCTATAAATAGAAAACTGAGATCCATGTTTTGAATATATTCATTCATCATTTCAAGGCAGTATGACCCAATTTCACTGACATGCAACTAGGTGAACCTGAATGTTAAGCTGACATTCTTCAAACCCTGAATTCTGCTAATTAATGAAAAATCATGTTTAGAATACAACATTCATAATTGCATAATATTATCTTGCGAGACTCATGTTGAGGCCTACCCTTTAAAAATATAAATTTTGTATTTCTTCCGAGCAACTTTGTTGCATTAAGAACATTATGTGAGACACTCTTCTGTGCAAGGGCACATACATGTATAATATACTCCTAACACAGAAATAACAGATACTTTAATATTCCACCAAACCGGTCTGAAACTGCCCGCATTTTGACAGAACAGCTCAATACCATTGCAGACGGCCAACAGTATAGACAATGTCATACTATTCACAATATTTAAAGCATGTAGATCCGATTCAACAAATACAAAACTAAGTCAACACAAATGTCAGCCAAAAGTTCTGCAGTCAATAATTGATTCCTGGGCAGACACATGACCTAATCAACCCAACAGGTCTGCAGATTGCCTGAATAATCGAATTTCTTCTTGACCAACCTATGTTGAAGATTATCTATTGGGCTAAAAATAGCCTCATTAGCATAATGGATTTCTCTTGTGCAGGGTAAATATCTGCTGACTTGGAAATCGACTGAACAAACTTTGTTTCCACAGAAACCTGACCTACTTGTGCAATCGAAAATCATCCTCAAATGCACAGAAAACACTAATTGTTTCCATCACAAAAGTGAATCTGTGAAAAGAGGAGGTTTAATATGAAAAATTATTCTAAAATTCCTTTGAAAAATGTCTATGGAATCTGTAATCATTTCTTCAGAATTTCTAATCATTCACAACTTCAGACAAGTGTTGAAGGGTTCAAATTATTCATTCAATTCAGCAACAGTTTCTTAATGACACAAACTTAATCAGTAGCACACAATTCCCTTTTGAGGAAAATGTTTGAAAATAATCCATTGTAGCCCAGTCAGCCAGAGCTTCCATTCATATAACATAACCTGACTGTAAGTAATTTTACTTGGGCTGATATAACGATGAGATGCTCAAGAGACAATCACCTAAAAAAAAGGTAAACAAACAAATTCAGTGAATGTTGTCAACAATTAGTAATTTAAAATCTGAGACAAAAATCAATTCAATTTTCAAGTAATGCATCCAAAATTTTATTACAAAGTTATATATATATAAATATTTCAGCTAAATAAATACCTTCCAAAATGTTCTATCAATGTTTGATCACACATTGTTTATTTCTGTATCATATAGGCCCCAAAGTATTTGGAATTTCTCTCAGTTTTTGTTTCTTTAGAAAACCCTTCTCCATCAATTATAATTTTTGCATATATATATATATAGATGCTTCGCAACAAACTGGAACTAAATCCTTTTTCTTAAAATATTTTTCATTTCTTCCAACATTCACAGATCATGAGGGGTGCTAATCACCTTTAATGTCTGAAAATATTCTGATTCATAAATGTGTTGTCTACCATCCTCAGCTTGCACAAGACATGTTTTACGGCACTTGCATGTGCCCAGAATGTTTCAATTTTCCCACAAACATGGAAGAGTTCCCACATTTCACACAGGCGTCATAAATAAGCCACATTGTACGATGAGTTGTATGAGCAGGGATTAGGGCGTAATAAGATACAAATGTTTGTTATTTGCAGGAAGAAAATAAAAACAAGCTAACAAACTGGATGGTAAGATGTGTGGAACAACTCATATGCAACTGACACTGTCTTGGGGGATCAATGATGCAGAAAACCACATTATTTCATAATCTTTTATACTTCAAACTTCCAACACATTTACACATAGACATTCAATCAGCCTTTGAACACATGCAGCTGAATGCAGTGTTAGTATGTGGCATGAATCACCATACAAAACTTCAAGCAACCAATAGAAATCAGTGTAAACACTATGGCAGTTCTGAAACCTGAAATCCTCAGAGGGACAAATATTTGTTGAATGATGAGCCTTTAAGCAATGGTACAGCTGCCCAATCTCCTTAAGATTTGTTCAATGCCCTTGAGAAGATGGATAAATCTCCTTTGTGGATTTTCTGATGGGCGATAACAAGATAAAAGATCTTGAGACCTGATTTGTATCACCAACTAATTTTCAAAGATTACTGTTCTGGTTTGCAGGGTTAAGTAGGCGTGTATGGTACACAGCTACAAGAATGCAATAAACTACAAATTGGACAAATGTTCGATGAGATAAGAGAGACAAAGAAGACACAAGATAGATGGGTGTAGATAGTGGTGACTTCTAAGTGTGCCATTTAAATAGTTCTTTGGTATCATCAGGGTCACTGGAAGAGCAAAGGATTATGTAATTTAAGATACCCATCTCAAAGCCATGAAAATTGTTGGCATTTGTCTTCTCAATACCTCAAAATATATCTGTGAATCAGCAAAGTTTGTAAAAATAAAAAAAGACCTGCATCTGTCTTTGATTTCACAATCATCAAAAACGATTAAAGGTTTTACATCATTACAAGGAAAAAATTACCACACAAGAAAATGGCTTAATACAAAATGCATACCCCTGCTTCTTATATTTGTCTCAATGAAGAAACCCCTCATTAAATCAGGACATTTGAAACTAGTGGGCAACAAAAAAGAGTCCTGTAATTTGTAAGGGTTCTTCATTAAAAGTGACACAATACACAGAACAGATGAGCAATTCACACAGTTAACTGAAAATGGTTTGAATTGAATGTCATCTCCATGTTCATGGCTTTCGTGTTCCTGTTGTATGAGGGTTTTTGGTTTAAAACCCAGAGCTTTGTGGGTGACATTCCAAGACATGATAGAGATAATCAGGATGATAAGCAGTTCCCCTTTTAAGAACGCAATTTACACAATGCCTGCATCATAAAATTAACATGATTAAGATATCCCACTAAATCTAATTGCATGGACATCAAATTTGAATTATTCAAATATTGACTGATTTTCAGGACATTAGTCAACTCTATTTCCCTCGAGTGTGTGTAAGTGAAAACTTTTTCGCCAGGCTGAAGGATTTTTCGTTTCTTTAACTATTGCAGGGCATTATACTAAAATAATGTCTTGACATGTGATTGTGATCAGCTCTCAGCCAATGACAGCTCTGCTTTCATGATGAAGGTATAATAAACGGAAATAATAAACTAGTAGCGGGGCAGGTATGTAAAAAAATTCATGCATTAATACATAGAAGCGTGAAATCTGGCACAAACTTAAATAACATCTTAACAAAGATCTTCAGATAGAGAGCAAAAAAATCTGAAGTGGCTCCTTATCTTAATATATTCCTCATCAGTATATCTTTAAACTGTATGCCAAGTTTCATTCATCTATGTATAAATGCATAATTACTTCCGTATTCAAGACAAATTTGCCCCGCTACAGAGACAGGCCCAAATCTTGTAATAAGTATGATATGAACACTTGCCCTTCCATTGGAATAGCATCTGGTTGGGATTTCAAGAAATGTAATAAATTTTATTTTAAAAATATTTTGATGGTTATGACCTATACTTAGCTAGGGTCAAATCAACTTACATAAAAGTCTGACGGATTTGCTCAAATCACTACTGCTGTTTGTTTGATCCTATAAGAAAGGTGAATACCCAAAAGACTGGTTTCTTTTGTGCTATCTATTCTAAGATACTAAGAGAGTTTACACATTGATTCTACTCACGTCTGTGGCTAAACTTGTTTGATGCCAGTTTGCATTAGGGCAACTTGTAAAATTAGATGTTTGTGAATGTTTACAGATGCAAATCTAGTTTGTTCATAAAATCAGCTTGAATTCAGTATTTTCAAAGTGGCATTCAACCAAGGTCTGGGACCCATGGGTCAATCCATGCAAAATCTTGAGATTTTGACAAGGCATCAGGAGAAGTAAGCTGGCAACTAAACTAGTGCAGTAAATTTCACAAAACTTGGTTTCCACACACATTACATACCATTCTACTGACAGTACTATTTTGTCGGATGAGAGTAAATCACTCAGAAATGATCTCCTTTTTTCCCACAATCTCCGAGATGGTAAAACCATGTTGATGTCTAGTAAAAAAGGCTAAGCACAATGGAACCATGATTGACGAATGATCAGTGATTGATCACATAATATTAATTGTGCAATTTTGGAAACGTTATTTTGTGAAAAATTAAGCCAACATTGTGCCTCTCGCAAGGGTTGATTGATTGACGACATTTGAACTTCCAAATTGAATTAATGATATCTTGTGAACATACCATCCTATATTCTTCAAACGCTGCCAAAATAGTCGAACTAGACCAAATGCAGTAGCTGAGACGTTTCCTTCATGTCCAAACATACTTGATGCACGTGTGAACCACCAGAATCAGTAATTATGATATGTCACTGTTGGTGTGACAAGATCAGTCGACACAAGTGGTAACCTCTGAGTCAACCTTCAGTCAATCGCTGTCTACTTTGGTCAAGTTCGGTCACTACGGTCATACAAGATTCATAGTCCTATGTAAGCCAGAGCTGTGATGTCAGGAAGATGACCACTTGGTGTGACTCAGTTGGAATCCCATCGGAACACATTGGATTGCAGCATTTTGATATATACGCCACTTCTCCTCCCACCGGCTTCCATTCCACAAACTACACAAATGCTTGGTTATGAGAAATCAGACAGAAAAACACGGACAGAATCAGACATCTTTTGAAAATATGAGCCTTTCATGTGCGTCTTGGATATGAGAAGGATAACTCATGGTAGCTTGTTGTAAAACTCAGCTAACCTCGGCTCTGAATCTGCAAAATTTCACTTCAGTCATTGTCATTTGCTTTTTCAAATGTCTTGACTGAAACACGTGGATAATGGTTAATTTCATAAGAGCTGTTTTAGAAATTACATAGCAGTTCTTTACTGTTCTCTTTTTGGACTAACAAAAGCTGCCATGGCCACCAACCTTATATGTTTATTAACACGGTTAAAAGACTCTCAAGAGATTTGCTACCAGATCAAAAAATACAAAACCTGTCAAGGTAACAATCCTTAGTGACCATCCTATGCTGTTACACACATTTGTACTTGTAATTGCAGTCCTTCGAGACTGTCAAAAATGTTGCGAAAGAGACTTATTCCATTTTCGGTTGATTAAGTTTACAATTCCTATTTCCTAAACTCTTTGTTTATGTCTGGCGGCTAATAATCTGGAAAAAGAAATAGAAAAGGAATAAAGAAGGAATAAAGGAAATAAAAGATATTGATAAAAAAAACATACAAGGAAAGAAGATATGAAGGAATAACTCAAGGCTACAAATATGAGGGCATTTATTATGAGGAAATTGTGGGTGATGTTAAGATATGAATTTTAAGTTGCTCAACCAGTTTGAATTTATATCTTCTGCATGACCATGTTAATGGCAAAAATATGGATTTCACAGAGCAGATTTTCAGTAAAATGTAATTTGTTTATGATGTATCAAATTCAGAAAAAGGTATCGACGCTAATGCCAAATCCATGCTTATATATATGACCATTTGCTTTAAGACTGTTAAACCATGACAATCTCAGTGACTCATAGAAAGTAGCGTGGTTTGGTCTCACAAAGTCTCACATAAAATGCGAGAGAGCTATGAGGTACACAGATGCCCAAAGAACGCATGATATTACATGGTAACACCAAGTAAACTTCGTTTATTGTCAAGTAATTCGTATTCCGTTCACCAATCTACTATCTCATCAGTTGTCGACAAGCCCATGAAACTTGGCAAGAGAATGCTGAAGATCAATACGAATGCAAGACACATCAAGTTTAGGGGATCACTTTATGTTTAGTTTGCTATGGTAGATTATTGTGGCTTATAGGATCAACCATCAAGGCTGCACCATGTAAGTTACTTTTTTTGTGGTATTTAATTTTTGTTCCTTTTTAACTGCTCACGAGCCTCACTTGAATGCTGATGAGTGTAATGGGATATGATTGTTGCAAAAATTAGAAAAAGTCAAAAATTCTAGAGGAAATTAAAGTAAAAGGTAGTATTATTAATAGTGTCTTAATTATAAACGGTAAAGATAGACGCAGGAGCTAAGTAGAAACAACAGTTGGTTTATTGTACATGAGGTTCTGGGTTTAATTCATAGTCGGGAATCAATTATTGGTAAACAACATGGCAGCCTCATGTCATTTTGGACATTCAAAGGGAATAGATCAATAAACAAGAATACATGATAACTGAATGAATATTATGAAAATGTCAAACCGCATACAATCAGTGATCTCGTCACAAATCAGATCAGAAAACAGAGGAGCAATGCGAGCCAAATGTCATACAGAAGTCTGCAGAAAAGAACAATGATGTCATATATATCATGAGTATTTCGCCCTCGAGATACGCATATCACAGCTGTCAACACAAATTAGTGGACACGGATCAAGAAAAATGAATCGCCAATATCTTGTCATATGTTATAGTGATGTATAGTGACTGCAGCATTTAAATCTCTTCTGGGAAGAGTCTTCCTACACATCAATTTATCCATACACATGCAGCCATGAATCAGATCCAATCAATCAATACACCTCCTCTCCACCCCCTGTATTACCTATTACAGCAAAAGGATGGGACTGTTGAACTCAGCATATAATTTGACCATCCATACACCCTCCATCCGACATCATTCTAGAGCGAGAGATGCTCACAATCCATTCATCCTTCAATTAATCTTCGACACCATCAATCAATAATTTTCCATCAATCCTGCAAACCCTTAAACTAATCATCCATCAACCCGCAATCCATCTACAATGTAATCTATATTTTCCAAACCATCCATCCTGCAAGTGGCTGCAAATCTTCCTATAAATCCATCCATCTATAGTCCATCATGCTACATGTATACTGGATTATTCTATTATCAGTAAGACACTGTTTGACAGGGTGTCATTTCATACATTACCATTAATAAAACATGTAATTCAAACCATTCATCCATCAAACTAACCATCCAAACACTCCACTATACCAAACGAGCAATCCATCCAATCAACCATCTTCCCTACCATCAATCCACCCTTCCCAAGTTCCCATCCACCCTTCTCATCAATGCATCCATCAACCCTCTCTCCACCCACCACATCGTACACTACCTTTTTGAGCAGTAAATAGGAGGTTTTTCTTCCCTGCTATTTAGTAAATGTGTAGCTCTAAGAGGTCTGTGGAAATCCTATTTATTTTCTTGCCCTGGCAGCTGGTCATATGGCCCACTTAGACCCCAGCATTATACAGACTCCAACCACATTGAAACAGAAATCCTGCGTAATAATTCAACTCTTTTTGCTGGCTAGAATATAAGGCAATTCTAAGAGTTCTTGTTTAAAGGTAGACCAACCGCTAAGCCAGTTACCTCTGTCGGTTAAATCTGGGAGGCATAAAATGTAACCAAAGAAATATAAATATTAGTTATTCTTGCCTACATTTGCTGAATCAAAGCTGATTACCTCCCAAGATGCAAACCATTACTGCAACAAGCACATTTTCTTATTCAGGAGTGGGATAAATGAGGCGCAATGTAAATGTTGACAATGTTACCAAAATGGGAGAAAAAATTTAAGGAACACAAATTAATAGCAATTGGTAAAATAACCAGAATTGCCTAAAATGTTTTAATTATTCTATAATATATGCAAATAATTAGTTCTTTAATAATAAACGACGTACGACAAAGTGACATACTTGACTAGAAGCATTTTAAATTCTGCATAGATGGAACCTACAACCTCTCATTCACAGCATCCCATCTAAACACACTCGGGCTGCATTCAAGATTGTCCGGTACTTTCTGCCATGTCGTTACATCTGTGTGTAAGCCGCAGAATGACCCCAATATACATATTGATCCATTTATCTCCAGCAATATGTTCTTAATGGCCACAAAAAAGATCATAAATGGACTGAGGGTCAGGAGGCCAACTCTAATGTATGGTCATTCTGTATGGACCGGTCAATATAGTGACCGCTCTACGGTCAACCTTTTATTTTGACTCACTCGGACCTACCCGATGCACTATATTGTGAGATTGGACCAATAAGTTTTCACCCCCTAACTGAGGTTGGAGGTCAGATGTCCAACACCTCTGAAAGGGAAGATTTTGCTGTTTGTATGAACTCTATATGTACAGACTACAGAGTATGTGGTAACTAAACGTAGCATCAAACTGGAACAGTGGTTTTTCTATTCCTTAGCATCAACCTACAGTTAGGGAATAAATATTTGACACTCCAAAACATTTTTACATTCTGAATAACAGCCAAAGAGGGATTCAAACCCAGGACCCTGAGATTGGAAGCCCAGAGCACAACCGACTGAATTATCCCCCCCTCCCTGACTGCTTGTCGTAAAATCATTGATTGTGATAAGTTGTAAATAGACAGCCTTTTGTATGAGAGAAATTGTACACATTACAGGGCTAGTTAAGGATTATTAGCAAAAATAGTAGCAGCAATACAACAAGGTGTAAATGTGAAAATATTTGGTACTCTGTAAAATAATAACAAAGCCAATGTAAGTGAAAAGAACTGTCTTTAGTTTCCTACCTAGTGCCCATCAGATCTATCATTATAGCACACTGTAGATTTTGAGTATAAAATTTTATGGTAAGCAATTTATTCCATATTTATGTGCTTCGCTAGAAATACAGCACTATGTATTTCATGCTGACCAACTATGTGTAGCATGCCAACCTCGTTTGATCTTCTGAAGTGTTGTGTGTACACTGTACAATAGAATTAAGTGACATGCTTTACATGCCAGCATGTCATTCCACCAAAGCAAACATGCTCTCCATGTCAAGGAGAAAAGAGTGGCACTTACCCTGTGCTCTTACCCTATGCTGAAGTACCTACTTTCTACCAGATAATAGCTAACAAGCTTGTAGAGAAGGCAATTGTAGATGGGCTGCTTTTTTAATAACAATACAATAACGAATACTTACCCGGTACCCAAATTATTTATTCAGGTTGGAACTATGGATATTGGTTAAGCCTCATGTATAGGAATTTCGAATTTCGCTACTGCTCCATCTATCGTCTTATATCCAATTAACTTAATATAACTATAACTGACTGAACAACTTCTTCAAAACCATGCAAAAAGAGAAAGACCAAAGATTTTGGCACAAAAAGAAAGAAAACCTCAGTCTCTTAAAGTTCCTACAAAGAATCTATACTGTTAGACCAGAAGGAAGTATCATCAAGGTATTGACAGAACAATGTAATGTTGTAGTGTTGCGAACAGCTACAAACTTGGTGAACTTTCTTCCTGGGAACCCCCAGCTGGTGTGTAAATGTACCTAAGTTTCTAACCTTCTACAATTTACTATTACACTTCGAACCTTGAGGGCGGTTTTGTGGATTGACATTTTGCTTTCAGGTGGCTAAGCAGCTAGTACTACTACTAGTGGTCCAAGGTTGACTCCCAGCATTTTGAGGTGGACCGTCCTTCATTCACAGCTTTCCGAATTCTCCAGATTCTGTTACGTGAACTGACTAGTGAATCGCCATTTACAGCTACTTAGCCACATGTACATTGCAGTACAAGAAGAGAAGTTCCACTAAATAAAGATGCCCACCTCAAACTGGACATGATTTCTTTGACATGCAAGGACCAGTTATGACCACACTTCATTGCGAAAATACAGGACTTAGGTCCGTTACATCAATGCCAATTTTGGAAAAGTGACAGCAGATTCCAAGCTTGCGATATATGTTTCGGATTCCTTTGAAGAATTATGCCCATATCAGAAGTTTGAATGGGCTAGGCACAGCAGCCATAGTGATATAACCAATACCAAGCAAGAAGAGGCATTTCCCAAAGAATATATATTCCCATGGCATATTCAGCCGAAATGACAAATTTCAAAATCGGAGACATGTGACCCAAATCAAGCCCTGCTATAGATCCGTGTTTGAATATACGCGTAAATGAGATGCATTAATTTCAAGGCAGTGTGACCCAATTTCTCTGACACAAAACTTAGTGAACTACAATGTCAAGTTGACATCTTTCAAACCCTGGAGTCTGCAGATTAATGTAAAAACCATGTTTAGAATACAACATGCATAATTTCATAATATTACCTTGCGCGACTTGTGCTTTAGGTTACCATTCAATGATATGATATATAATTTCACATTTCTGTTCCAGAAGCAACTGTTTAATGAAGATTATTGTCTGAGACATTTTTCGGTGCAAGGGCACTTACATATACTCATTTAACTGGAATATCAGCAATGACAGGCACTTTAACACACTGATAAACTGGGCTGACATTGCCTGCATTTAGAGAGAAAAGTTAAATACCATTGAAGACAACCCACAGTGTGAACAACATTCACCATATTCAAAGCATGCAGATCCGATTCAACAAATACAAGTCTAAGTCAACACAAATGCCAACCAAAAGTTCTGCAGATTAATGATTGATTCCCAAGCAGACACATGACCTAATCAACCCAACAGGTCAGTAGATTGCCTGAATAATTGGGTTCTTCTCGACCAACCCATGTTTCAGATTATCTATTGAGCTAAAAATGGCCTCATTAGCATAATGGATTTCTCTTGTGCAGGGCAAATATCTGCTGACTTGGAAATTGACTGAACAAACTTCATTTCCACAGAAACCTGACCTACTTGCAAAATCGAAAATCATCCTCAAATGCACAGAAAACACTAATTGTTTCCATCACAAAAGTAAATTAGTGAAAGGAGGGGATTTAATATGAAGAATTATTCTAAAATTCCTTTGAAAAATGTTTATGGAATCCACATTCATTTCCTCAAAATTTCTAATATTTCACGACTTCAGACAAGTGTTGAAAGGCTCAAATTACTTCATTCAATTTCAATTCAGCTACAGTTTCTTAATGACACAAACTTGACAATCGTTTATTTTTGGTCAAAAATTTGGATTTCAAAATTGATAATGATATGCTTGTTTCTGGCCAGAAATCCTTTTCAATCACTAGCACACAATTCCCTTTTGACGAAAATGTTTGAAAATAATCCATAGCCCGGTCAGTCGAAGTTTCCATTCATATAACATAACTTACCTGATTGTAAGTCATTTTACTTGGGCAGATATAACGATGAGATGAACAAGAGACACTCACCTAAAAAAAGGAAAATGAACAAATTCAGAAAATGTTATCAACAATTCGTAATTTAAAATTTGAGACAAAAACCAACGCAACATTACTTATATTTTCAAGAAACGCATCCAAAATTTTATCAGAAAGTTATATTTCTTCTTAATAAGTATCTTAAAACAATTTGCCATCAATTTTGATCACACATTTTTTATTTCTGTATTATACAGTCCCTACAGTATTTGAAATTTCTCTCAGTAATTTTGTTTCTTTAAAAAAACCTTTCCGTCAATTAAAATTTTTTCATATAGAAGTCTTGCAATATACTGGAACTAAATCCTTTTTCTTAAAATATTTCTCCACTTTCTTCCAACATTCACAGACTTTGAATGCAGCTAATCATGTTTAATTTCTGAAAATATTTTAATTCAAAGGCATAAATGTGTTGTGTACCACACCCAGCTTGCACACAACATGTTTTATGGCACCTGCACGAGCCCAGGATATTTCAATTTGCCCTCAAACATGGAAGTGTTCCCACAGTCCACACAGGTGTCATAAATCAGCCCCATTGCACTATGAGTTGCATGAGCAGGGATGAGGGAGTAATAAGATACAAATGTTTGTTATTTGCAGGCAGAACACAAAAACAAATTAACAAACTGGATGGTAGAATGTGTGGAACAACCCATATATTATGCAACTGACACTGTCTTGGGGGATCAATGATGCAGAAAACCACATTATTTCATAATCTTTTATACTTCAAACTTCCAACACATTTACACATAGACATTCAATCAGCCTTTGAACACATGCAGCTGAATGCAGTGTTAGTATGTGGCATGAATCACCATACAAAACTTCAAGCAACCAATAGAAATCAGTGTAAACACTATGGCAGTTCTGAAACCTGAAATCCTCAGATGGACAAATATTTGTTGAATGATGAGCCTTTAAGCAATGGTACAGCTGCCCAATCTCCTTAAGATTTGTTCAATGCACTCGAGAAGATGGATAAATCTCCTTTGTGGATTTTCTGATGGGCGATAACAAGATAAAACAGACGCCTCCTCACCATAAAAACACATGAAAGACCTTGAGACCTGATTTGTATCACCAACTAATTTTCAAAGATTACTGTTCTGTATGGTACACAGCTACAAGCCTGCAATAAACTACAAATTGGACAAATGTTCGATGAGATAAGAGAGACAAAGAAGACACAAGATAGATGGGTGTAGATAGTGGTGACTTCTAAGTGTGCCATTTAAATAGTTCTTTGGTATCATCAGGGTCACTGGAAGAGCAAAGGATTATGTAATTTAAGATACCCAATCTCAAAACCATGAAAATTGTTGGCATTTGTCTTCTCAATACCTCAAAATATATCTGTGAATCAGCAAAGTTTGTAAATATAAAAAAAGAACTGCAATTGACTTTGATTTCACAATCATCACAAATGATTAAAGGTTTTACATCATTACAAGGAACAAATTACCACACAAGAAAATGGCTTAATTAATACAAAATGCATACCACTGCTTCTTATATTTGTCTCTTTGAAAAACAATGAAGAAACCCTTCATTAAATCAGGACATTTGAAACTAATGGGCAACAAAAAAAGTCCTGTAATTTGTAAGGGTTCTTCATTAACATTGACACAATACCAAGAATAGATGAGCAATTCACACAGTTAACTGAAAATGGTTTGAATTGAATGTCATCTCCATGTTCATGGCTTTCATGTTCCCGTTCAATGAGGGTTTTTGGTTCAATATCCTGAGCTTTGTGGGTGACATTCCAAGACATGATAGAGATAATCAGGATGATAAGCAGTTCCCCTTTTAAGAACGCAATTTACACAATGCCTGCATCATAAAATTAACATGATTAAGATATCCCACTAAATCTAATTGCATGGAAATCAAATTTGAATTATTCAAATATTGTCTGATTTTCAGGACATTAGTCAACTCTATTTCCCTCGAGTGTGTGTAAGTGAAAACTTTTTCACGAGGCTGAAGGATTTTTCGTTCCTTTAACTATTGCAGGGCCATATACTAAAATAATGACTAGACATGTGATTGTGATCAGCTCTCAGCCAATGACAGCTCTGCTTTCATGATGGAGGTATAATGAATGGAAATAATAAAACTAGTAGCGGGGCAAGTATGTAAAAAAATCATGCATTAACACATAGAAGCGTGAAATCTGGCACAAACTTAAATAACATCTTAACAAAGATCTTCAGATAGAGCGCAAAAATCTGAAGTGGCTCCTTATCTTAATATATTCCTCATCAATATATCTTTAAACTGTACGCCAAGTTTCGTTCATCTATGTATAAATGCATAATTACTTCCCTATCCAAGACAAATTTGCCCCGCTACAGAGAGAGGTACAATCTTGTAATAAGTATGAACACTTCCCTTTCCATTGGAATAGCATCTGGTTGGGATTTCAAGAAAATATAATAAATTTTATTTTAAAAAGACTTGTGGGTTATGACCCTTTCCTACCTAGGTTCAAATGAACTACCATAAAAGCTAGAGCGATTTGCTCAAATCACTACTGCTATTTGTTTGACCCTATAGGAAAAGTCAATACCATAAAGACTGGTTTTCTTTTGTGCTAAGTGTGGTATATAATTTTAACACATATATGCAACAGTGTAACTTAGATCACATCTAATCTTTCTAGTCTAAACCACTACATAGGAGAGTCTTCACATTGATTCTACTCACGTCTGTAGCTAGGTGCAACTGGTAAAAATTAGATGTTTGTGTATGTTTCAAAATGCAAATCTAGTTTGTTCATAAAATACAGCTTGATATCAGTTATTTTAAAAGTGGCGTTCAACGTAGCTCTAGGACCCATGGGTCATTCCATGTTTAACCTTGAGATTTTGACAAAGCATTGGAGAAGTAAGCTGGCAACTAATCTAGTGCAGTAAATTTGACAAAACTTGTTTCCATACACCTTACATACCATTCTAGTGACGGCACTAGTTTGTCGGATGAGAGTAAATCAAATGATCTCCTTTTTTCCCACAATCTCCGAAATGGTAAAGCCGTGTTGATGTCCAGCAAAAAAGACTAAACAGAATGGAACCACGATTGACGAATGATCAGTGATTGATCACGTAATATTAATTGAGCAATTTTGGAAAAGCCATTTTTTCCACGACTTTCCCTGACTTTCCATGACTGTGGGAACCCTGATATGAGCCTTTCATGTGCGTCTGGCATATGAGGAGGATAACTAGTAGCTTGTTGTAAAATCTCACTACAACTTCCAATAACCTGGTGTGAGTCTGCAACATTTCATTTCAGTCATTGTCATTTGTTTTTCAAATGTCTTGACTGACATTTCACTAAATATCCCTTGTGTTATTACTGTAATAACTAAAAGACTATTGTCATCATCTTCCGATATCAGTAGACAAAGATGTCCACATGCACAAAATATGATCTTTGGCTATGAGTTAAGATTCCAATTGTCTCACGATAATTTTAAATTTATTTGAGCAAAATAATTGTTCAATTTTTCTATCATATCTTTCATACAGAGTAATATCTGTTGCTTATTCAAAACATTTTTCTTTTCTTTTTTTTCTCAGCATTGTCAATCAGTTTCTTGCCATCAATTAGTGAAGTCTTTAGCAATAAGGAAGGCATTATATGATGTTTGCCAAATTATTTGCTTACCTTGTCTTAGTGATGAACACCATTAATGTGAACAACTGCAATAACGACTCTGCTAGGTTAACAAGGAAGGGCAAAAGATTGCCTGCTAAGCAGAGTTTTATTGCGGTTGGCGTTGGTGTTTCTATTTGTTTGGCAGTTGTATCATGCTTCTATTGGCTTTTTACACCGTCAGTGCTAATTGAGGTGAGATGCATCAAACAAGCCAGCACCACTACTACTTCTGGTGCTATCACTGACCTTAGTGATCATAGCTGAACCATTTTGAATTTGTCTCTTCTGCAAGATCATGTTTAATGGACAAAATATTGTTTTCACAGAGCAGATTTTCAGCAAAATGTGATTTTTCATGATGTATCAAATAAGAAAAAGCTATCAACGATACTTACGAATCCATGCTTATGACTGTTTGCTTTAAACCAATACAATCTCAGTGACCCGCAGAAATCAGCGTGGTTTGGCAAAGTCTCACATTACATGCATGAGACCTTTGAGGATAAAACAGATGCCTATATAACGAATGACATTACAAGGTAATGACAAGTGAACTTTCTTTTTCGCAAAGTACTTCGTATTCCGTTCACCGATCTACTATCTTATCAGTTGTCGACAAGCCCATGATACTTGGCAACAGACCGCTGAAGACCAATACAAATGCAAGACACATCAAATTTAGGGGAACACTTCATGTTCAGTTTGCTACCGCGGATCGATTGAGGCTTATAGGATCAACCATCAAGGCTACACCATGTTTTTGCTTGTTGATTTCTTGGTGGTTTTTTCTTTGGTTCTTTTGTAATGTTGTTGCGAATGTTGATAAGGTTTACTGCATGCGGTTGTTGCAAAAAGCAGCAACATCAGTTCGGGAAAGTGCAGAATTCGGGAGCACTCCCGAATTCGGAACAAAAGAGTTCCCGAATTAGGGAACTGTTCCCAAATTCAGGAACAAAAGTGTTCCCAAATTCGGGAGTTTCATTTCTAAATGACCCTCGGACGTTGGGTATTGAGATCGGATGGATTTTTATTGGCCAGGCTGGTCCTTTGCAAGGTAATTAAGGATTCTACCCTGTGAAAAAAAATTCCATGCTGTGGTTTTCTTTACAGAGCAAATCAAACTTTGCAAGTTGACTAATTCTGTCCTAAAATCAAGTTTCCATTGGCTTATTATGAATATCCGAATGTTGTCAGTGTGTGAATTTAAATTAATTTATATGACATAATTCACTGAAAGTAGAGCAGGGATGCCAAACAGTGCTGCAATTGTTAACTTCGAGTTGCTCAGATCATACTCTAAAGATTAGTCTTTAAAATCATTTTATACTCCCTACAAAATAACAAATTTATCAAATAAACTACAACTCAACTCAAAGTCTCACACAGTGCATGCGCAGATAGAGTGCTTCTATAAAAAGTATGCTATCTATCTATCTATCTATCTATCTATCTATCTATCTATCTATTTATTTATCTATCCATCTTTCTATCCATCTCTCTATCTGTCCTCTATCTATCTATCTATCTATCTATCTATCTATCTATCTATCTATCTATCTATCTATCTATCTATCCATCTTTCTATCCATCTATCTATCTGTCCATCTATCTACCTATCTATCCATCTATCTACAATGTATCTGTCTATCTATCTGTCTCTTTCTTTCTTTTTATCTGTCTGCCTATCTACTCATCTATCTATTTATCTATCTATCTAGATATCACTCCCTTCAGGGTACGTCTAGCTTCATAGTGGGCCCGTGGGCCAGATCATTTTTGACTATGCTTGTCAAGATCTAATTGATGATTGTTTGATATTTTTATTTGGCATGAAATTAGATTTTGAATTCCTCTACACCATTTCTGATTTTTCAGGTTGCTGGTGGGCCCCCTCAGGTGGCGGGCCCTTGAGCATTGCCCTCCTTGAGGCCAGTCCAGCCCTGACTCCCTTGTCATGACAGATGATTTAATTGCCCAACTTGTCTTATGCTACAATCTCACGGCACGTTACGGAGCACTTTAGACGTCGGCGGGATGGTATTTCCTGGTAATTTGGATGAATTTGGGTGATCCGCCGTCGACTTTTCACATCCCCCCAGGGTAGTTTTTGTTCCCCTCAGGGGTTCCTAGAAATGGAAAAACTGCGCCGTGGATGTCAAAAAAGATTCAACAGGTTCAAACTTTTTTTTCATGACGGCGGAACAGAGCCCAAAATTTTCTTGATTTTTGGATATCTGGCGGGGATTTTTTCAGTGAGAACGTCTCAAAAACATCTCCGGCGGGATATTAGGACATCCCCTGCCCCTGAGGGGACCTCTCCTGCCCCTGCGGAGACCTCTTCTGCCCCTGGGGGTACATTTGCAGCCTCGCCGGCAGTTTTTGACATCCCGCCGACGGTCTTTTGACATCCCGCCGACGATCTTTGACATCCCCCAGGCATTTAGATCTTGCCCCCCAGGCATTCAGATCTTTCCCCCCAGGCATTTAGATCTTTCCCGCAGGGATATGATGTTATCCCGCCGATTTACGATCTTATCCCGCCGTGATATGCTTTTAATTAATTATGTAATGGTTTTATAAACATTGTATGTCGCTGGGATGGTCATTTTTTTCCTAGAATTCAACTCAAGCTACCCCTCAGTGGTAAAAAAAGTTCTCCGTAACGATCCGTGAGAACTGGGCATTATCCTACCCTGTCCTCTCCTCTACATCGTCACCTCCTCTCCCTCGTCACACAACACTCAGTGGAGGATCCGGGAGGGGGGTAGGGGAGGCGGTAATCACTCTGAAAGTGTGTATATAGATACACCACTGGATGGTAGCCTACAGCTTTTTTTTGGCCTTTTTGGATTAAACTGGTTTTGGTTTTTTGACAATTCTGATTAATTTGGCTTTGTTTATTGCTACCCCGCACGTTTGGTATCGCTTGAGTCCCCCCCCCTCCCCACCCCCGGGGCTAGAGAACCTGTCCCTGGTCTGTTCCAAAGCATGTACTCCGCACAGTGTATGTACGCAAACTGGTAAACCACTGAGATGGTTAAATATGATTTTGATGCGAAGTTCACCGACTCCACCCCCTTATACAACTTTGGCGATCCGCCATTGTCACTGGCAGCTAAACAGACAGACAAGAAATTTATAAACAATTATGAGACACACATCATAAGCAATTTATAAGACATGTGTTTTTTTAACATAAGAAACCAATTTGGCCAATTAATTCTCTCTTTATTACGGGGAGTCCTCCCAGAGAGCTACAATTTTTGCAGGTTTTATGTGCTTCCTTTGCCCAAGTATTAGCCTTCAACATAATTGACCCTCACCGCACACTTAATGAAAGAACTTTTAGTGTAAACTTGGCGAAAGAACCATTACTTTTAATAGCCCCTGGCTCAAATCCTCCCAGTTGCAGAGATCGAAAATCACAAAATACCCTACAAAAAATAAATGGATTGAAAACATCTGACATAGAAGCGGACCTGATAGAGAAAACAAAACAAACTGTATGAACTGAAGCAACCTGTGTGAAAAATGTGAATTTTTTTATTTCAGCTTCTATTCAATTTAACTAATGATCTTCACGAAATGAAGCAAGCCAATGATTTGAGAGACAGGCACTTCCAAATTCTAAATGTGTTTTCATCAAATCAGATCACTTATTTGTAGCAATGACTCCTCAGTCTCAGTGTTATAACTTATCATGTTGATGGTGACATATAAGTATTGTATTAGCCTACTTCTGATGTCACAACTACTTTGGAGAGCATGCATATCCAGTCTTAAAAAGCTGAAGAGATTCAATAACTAGTTATAGAAGATACGATGTAGACATGTCAGTAGCCAGGTCAATAGCCATGTATAGCTGTAGGTCAATAATCCGGTCAACAGATAGATGGATAAATATATCTATTATAGGCCTATACTTGAAAAGCCAGATTGATACTATAAGATAGTATTCCTGTACAGTAAATACCTCTGCTGAAGCAAAATGAACAGTTTTCACTGTTCAGAGTGATGTGTGCTCCTGAATTCGGGAACAGTTCCCGAATTCGGGAGCACTGTTCCCGAATTCGGGAGCGCTCCTGAATTCTGCACTTTCCCGAACTGACATAGGTAGGAGCTTCTGTGTTTTTTAAAACTCCCAGTCGAAGTTCGAGGTTTAATTCCCAGTTGGGAGCACTTTATCAGTAAACAACATGGCAAAGTCCTGTCCTTCTGGATTAGAGACTCAAATTGATGCCCTTGTGTTTGCGCAGGGCAAGTTAATAAAGTCAAACTGATGAAACGGAATAGATCGATATACTGGAATACATAACAACTGACTGACTTAATATTATTAAAATACTGAACCGCATACACTCAATGACCCTGTCACAAATCAGATCAGAAAACAGAGAAGCAATACAAACCAATTGTGATACAGAAGTCCGTTGAATAGAACATTGATGTCGTATATCATGAGTATTTTGCCCTTGAGATACACATATAGCATCTGTCAACACAAATTAGTGGGCATGGATCAAGAAAAATGAATCAACAATATCTAGCCAGATGTAATAGTGATGTATAGTGACTGCAGCATTTAAATCTCTTCAGGGAATAGTCTTCCTACACATCAATTTATCCATACACATGCAGCCATGAATCAGATCCAATCAATCAATACACCTACTCTCCACCCCCTGTATTACCTATAACAGCACAAGGATGGGACTGTTGAACTCAGCATATAATTTGACCATCCATACACCC
Organism: Platynereis dumerilii; assembly: GCA_026936325.1. NCBI lineage: Eukaryota > Metazoa > Annelida > Polychaeta > Phyllodocida > Nereididae > Platynereis > Platynereis dumerilii. Next base: position 34,063,379 of record JAPTHN010000005.1, read on the forward strand.
TCCATCTGACATCATTCTAGAGCGAGAGATGATCCATAATCTATTCATCCTTCAATGCATCCCATCTTCGTCACCATCAATCCATCATTTTCCATCAATCAAGTCACCAATCCTTCAAACCCTTAAACTAACCATCCATCAACCCGCAATCCATCTGTAATGTTATCTACATTTCACAAACTTCCACCCTTCCATAAATCCATCCATCTACATGTATTGTCAATCATGCTAAATGTATACCAGATTATTCTAAAATTAAAAGGAGACTGTTTTACAGGGTGTCACTTAACCAACCCATCTAATCAACCATCCTCCCAACCATCAATCCAGCCTTACCATCCACCTTTCTCAACAATCCATCCATCAACCCCCCCTCCTCCCACCACATCATAGTCATCATATACTACCTTTTTGAGCAGTAATTAGGAGGCTTTTCTTCCCTGCTATTTGGTAAATGTGTAGCTCTAAGAGGTCTGTGGAAATCCCATTTACTTTCTTGCCCTGGCAGCTGGTCATATGGCCCACTAAGACCCTGGCATTATACAAACTCCAACCATATTGAAACAAAAATCCTGTGTAATAATTCAACTCTCTTTGCTGGCTAGAATATAAGGCAATTCTAAGAGTTGTTGTTTATAGGTAGACCTACCTCTATGCCACTTACCATACACTGTCATTTAAATCTGGGCGGCGCAAAAATGTAACCAAAGATATACCCATTTTACTTTTTACCAACATTTGCTGAATCAAAGTCATTTACCTCTAAAGATGCAAAAAATAACTGCAACATCAATATCACCAAAATGCGAGTAAGAAATGAAGAAGTACAAATTTATAGCAATTGGTGAAATAACTAGGACTGCATAAAACGTTAAAAATATTCTATCTAATTTATACAAGTAAGGGAAATAGTCAAGGCTTAAGACCATTCAACACGCATTCACCATCTTGAGTTCTGATGGAATCTACAACCTCTCCATTTGCGGCATTGCATCTCAACACACTTGGCTTGCATTTGAGTTTGTTCGGTACTTCCTGCGGTGTAGTTATAGTCCAGTCTATTTGTGAAAAATAACCCCTCAACCCCCAAAAAATTGCTACAAAAGGTTTTTCAACTGATTCTGTTAGGTATAGGTGTACTTTTTAACATACTAAAAGTTTACCAAAATCGGACCGTCGGAAATATGTTTTTTTCAAGATGGCGTCCAAGATGGCCGACGAAACCTTCACATGGCAATAACTCAGGAACTATCCACTCAAATTTGATGATCTTTGCATCTAAACCTAGGTTTTCGAGGTCAAGGAACACATTGAGAGCATCAAAAATAACATTGGCCCATTATTTAACATGTTCAATGCTAATATGGTGTAAAATATGGTTGCCGACACCTCGATAAAGTCAACCATTCACTTAGATTTGACAATCGTATCAATTGCCAATTAAAAGAATGCAACTGCTTTAGTTGTCATTGAGTGAAAACAGAGAAATGATTCATTGTATCATTATTCAATTTAGTTAACAGCAATTGGCCATAAATGACCATTAACTTTGAGAACGCCTTTGTTTACAAAGTCAATTTACACTGTTCTAAAGTCATCAATTATCCACCATATTTAAGTGTTGTTGGCATCATCAAAGTTTTTCAGTTTGGCATTGATTATATACAGCAGTGGGCAAACAAGAAAGTCAAATTCAATGATCTTTGCATTCAAACGAAGGTTTTTGGGGGCAAGAACACATTGAGACATTGGACAATTATGGAGCTTTTAAACTCCAATAGTCCAATATGTCCACAGACATTTTTATTTAGACAATTTTTCCACTGAAATTTGAACCATTCTCTTCCCTGTAAGGACATCTTGGAAATAGCGTCAGAAAACATGACAAAATCCCCTATCTTAGAATGCAGGTTTGCAGAGTATCCTTGAAACAGGGTATTCTTTAAGAATTTCCGATTTTTCAGACAGGTAACACCAAATTTGCATCATTTATCAGGACAGATGCATGTAGCATCCTTAAATAGATAGATGTTTTAGGTCAAGAGGGTTGATTGATGCGATCTGAATCTGGATGAGATGCCAACAGTCCTTGATAACTCTGTATGACTTTAAATGTTTGCGGGAGAGGTGTGGTGCTATTAGTATTATTGATCAGATTGGAGACTGCTCAACATCTTACACGTTTACCCAATGTAAGTGATGTGATCCTTTACTTGCCCAGCATAGATAATGACACAAGGGGGCCACTATTTGATGTCCCATCTGAATCACATCTATGCAGGATTTTGCTTATGATTGACCACTGCAGATTTTGGGTTCTCCCACCAAGGTTCAAACCCATGCAGGCAAATACCTACAGCAGAGCAGGTGGGAACCATTTTAAAACAACTCAGACATCCAGCTGCTCAAATCCTGGACAATCCTCAGTTGTATTCTTCTCGTCCATGATAAATAATTTAATATGTACTCAGGATACAAGGGTTGCTTTTTGTCCATATTAGACTTCGGAACCTCTTGATGAAGCAAAAGCTTCCTACTATCGTAAATTTTGACCAGCCCTTGACTTGGAAAGCACCTGAAATTATTATTGATGCACCACAAAATAAGAATTGTTATCTTGTCAGTGGGTTTCCATAATAGTATGTACTTTCTGAGTACTATTGGGACACCGACAGAGGGAACAGGAATGAATAAAATGTGTGAAACCAGCTGATAATCAAGGCAATTGTATTGGGTTGGTTCCTGCATTTGCAGGGATTTCAGATTGCTTACTTGCATGTACATTTGCCACAGCAGGTCATTTCAACTATTTGAGGTGTGCTCATTACTGTCTGCAAGGAATGAGCAACCTCGAGAATATACATCTTGATGTTAACCTGTTACAGGGGAGTTTCTAACTGTTCCTTGTCTTCATGGTTGTTGACAAAGCAAACAATGCTGGGGACTGTGGGTAGGACTAAATAGCAAACTTGTAACAGAAGAAATTTTAATGAGGTTTTTAATGAGCACTGGTTGTCCAACTGGAAGCAGTGGGATGGCTGTCATGACCTGCAGAACCTTTGGATATAATCATGCTAATCTACACCTTCTGAATTGAGCAACAGTGTAATACAAGATTCCACAAACCAGGCCTATTATATATGTTTTAAGTCCAAAACACGAAGATACATTGGAAGCATGCATTAAAAGTCTTACTTTAGGTACCACCCTGAGAAATATTGTCAAAAGACTATTAGCTTGACAGATGTGACTGTGCATGACCACAAAGGGATTGGGAAAGAGATCATAGAAGATACTGTCGGAAGTTAACAAAAAATCGGAAACACGAGGCAAAAACTTTTTAGAATATCTCTGCCTTGTAGACTGCTCCTGACTGTGCCATTGATCCTGCACTCGCCTTTCTAAAGTTCCTTGGAGTGTCAAGATAAGGAAATCTTTCCCCAGATGATATTTTGAGTTATGAACTGACACCCTATCATAAACTTCGCAACTGAAACAGAGTTTTCAGACAAAAGGAAAGACCTCTTGTCTCTTGACAAGAACAAGGCACACATGATTGCTCTAATCAGCACTACACCAACAGAGGATATATATCACATCATCAATTCACCTGGCGATGCAGATGTTGATATTGTTAAGGCACCTTTGAGCATGTCTGTCTTTGCACCAAAACTTTGGCAAAGATACCGATTTGCTGAACTTGTTCCTACTCAGTACTGCAAAATTTATAATTAGGCCGTCTATTTCTGTTCTGACACCAATTAACATTCAAAAGAACGCAGAGCTTGTTACATTAATTTTACTTGTTGAAACAAATATCAGGAGATGATGCACACAGTGAGTTTCCCTTCATCAATGCTTACTTGCGCTGTGATTCATGCTCCAGAGTAATTGGCATCAGAAAAATTGCCTTTCCATAAATTAGTGAAATCTGATCTTGTCATGAAGTGCTGTGCAGGTACATTCATATGTTCAAATAAATCTGAAGAGATTATGACGGCAGAATTGGGCAAAGGTATGATGATTGCTGTCTTGGTGGCAAGTCCAAGAATAAACTTTCATTACTGCGTCACAACATTTTCACAAAGAAGGTGGCGTCTGCTAAGGCATCTGTCACCCTTAAAGGACTTCCTTCCAACTTCCCCTACACATTATTCTGTAGCCTGGCATGTTCTACCAAATTAGGGTGTGGTTGGACATGGCATGCAAATAACATGAACTCTACAGATTATGGATAGAAGGACGGATCCATATTAGTTAATTTCATGAAAAGGAGAAGAAATCGGCTCCGGACAAACATATGAAAGTTATTTGTTATAACTGTTCATCAGGATGCAAATCCTCCCAATGAAGCTGTAGACATAGTGGACTTGCTAGTAGCCTACTGCAGCATGTGGTCAATACCAAACTGAAAACTATGACAGTTCAACCAAAACTCAAGAGATCGATATGGATGACAACTTCCGACAGTCAGCAAGATGACGCCAGACAATTGAACAATGTAAAAAGACTCCTTGGACAGAGGTATTAGTGGTGATTTATATATAGTTGATTGTTAGAAACTAAATTGAAAAATTATGAAATAAACCATTTTTCAACAATTCAATGACATTTAAAAATGTTTGTTCCTAATTGGCAATGGACCTAAAGATGGCCAAATCTGAGTGAACAGTCGGCTTAATTGAGGCGTCGGCAGCCATGTTGTGCTACATATTAGGGTTGTATATATTAAATATTGGTCCAATGTCATTTTTGATGCTCTCAATGTGTTCCTTGACCCCAAAAACCTAGGTTTAGATGCAAAAATCATCAAATTTGAGTGGATAGTTCCTGAGTTATTGCCATTTGAAGGTTTCGTCGGCCATCTTGGACGCCATCTTGAAAAAAACACATTTCCGAAGGTCCGATTTTGGTAAACTTTTAGTATGTTAAAAAGTACACCTATACCTAACAGAATCAGTTGAAAAACCTTTTGTAGCAATTTTTTGGGGGTTAAACTGTATATAGACTGGACTAATACATCTGTGTGTAAGCTGCAGAATGACCCCAATATACATATTGATCCATTTATCCCCAGCAATATGTTCTTAATGACCACAAAAAAAGATCATAAATGGACTGAGGGTCAGGAGGCCAACTCTAATGTATGGTCACTCTGTATGGACCGGTCATTATAGTGACCGCTCTACGGTCTACCTTTTATTTGGACTTACTCGGACCTACCCGATGCACTATATTATGAGATTGGACGTCCAACCCCTCTGAAAGGGAAGACCAGTTTGTATGAACTCTTTATGTAGAGACTACAGAGTTTGTGGTAAGGTAGCAACAAACTAAACAGTGTTTTTTCTATGCGTTAGTGAGGGAATACATGTATTTATTTGATGCTCAATAACATTTGCCAAAGAGGGATTCAAACCCAGCATTCTGTGATTGGAACCAAGAGAACAACTGACAGAGCTAACTTCCCCCCCTCTCCTTGACTGCTCTTCAATGTCATAAAATGATTGATTGTGATAGGTTGTAAATAGGCATGAGAGAAATTGCAAACACTGGACTAGTTAAAGTTTATTAGCAAAAATATTAGCAGCAACACATGCAGTAAATGTGAAATTATTTTATGCTCTGTAATATCATCAAACAGCCCATGTAAGGGGAAAGAACTGCCTTACAGAGCAGCACTATATTTCCCCACCTAGTGCCCACCAATTGTAATATCACACTGTTTGTTGATTTTGCAGTATAACATTTTACGTAAAGCAATGTATCATACATTTATGTGCATCACTAGAAATACAGCACTATGTATTTCATGCTGACCAATTATGTACGGCATGCCGACCACGTTTGATCTTCTTAAGTGTTGTGTGGACAATAGAAGTGACATGCTTTACATGTCATTCTACCAAAGCAAACATGCTCTACATGTCAAGGAGAAATGAGTGGCACTTACCCTATGCTCTTGCCCTATGCTGAAGTACCTAATTTCTACCAGATAATAGTTCACAAGCTTGTAGAGAAGGCAATTGTAGATGGGCTGCTTTTTAAATAACAACACAATTTGGAATACTCAGTCAAAATATTCAGGTTCGAAATTTTGTTTTTGGTTAAGCATCATCACATTTTCGCTACTTCTCCAATCTCCATCTAAAATATATCCATAACTGACCAAACAACTTCTTCAAAACCATGTAAAAAGGGAAAGACCAAAGATTGTCGGGACACAAAAAAAGGAAAACATGAGTCATTTACTCACAAAGAAAAAATACAATTATATAAGGCCAGAAAGAAGTACCATCAAGGTATCCACAGAACAATGCAATGTTGTAGTGTTGCGAACTCCTAGAGACTTGGTGAACTTTCTTCCTGGGAACACCCAGCTGGTGTGTTATAGTATCTGAGCTTGTAGCTTTCTATAATGTACTATTACACTTTGAACATCAAGGGCAGTTTTGCGGATTGACATTTTTCTTGCTGTTGGTTAAGCAGCTTGTTCCATGTCCTTGATTGACTTCCACAAATTTTTTAGTAGACCTTCATTTGCAGCCTTCTGCATTTCACAGATTCTCTTTCATTAATTCGCAAGCCATTGAACTGGGTATTCACTATACAGCACATGGCATAAGAAGAGGAGAATATGTTCCATAAACAAAGATGTCCACCTCCAAAGGAGTCCAAACTTGATTAATTTAATAATACATATTCTTTTCCGTGCAGGGACCAGTTAGGACCACACTAATGGAGCATGTAACTGCAAAAATACAGGACATAAGGCCCAATAATCTATTCGCCTTTCAAGTGATATATTAAATTGAAAGTCCTTCACATCATGCCATGTTTGGGAAAGTTACAAAAGATCCAAAACGTGAGGTAAACGAGAATCATGTTTTGGATTCCTGTCCAGAGTGGTGCCAATATCAGAACCTTTCATAGGCCAGGAACTGTAGCCATAGTGATACAACCAATACCAAGCAAAACCACTGATTAGAAGTGGCATTCCAAAAAGAATATATATTCCCATGGGCCATGGCCTATTCAGCCGCTACGACAAATTTCAAAACCTCAGACATGTGACCCAAATCAACATGTGGGCTATAGCCCCGCTATAAATAGAAAACTGAGATCCATGTTTTGAATATATTCATTCATCATTTCAAGGCAGTATGACCCAATTTCACTGACATGCAACTAGGTGAACCTGAATGTTAAGCTGACATTCTTCAAACCCTGAATTCTGCTAATTAATGAAAAATCATGTTTAGAATACAACATTCATAATTGCATAATATTATCTTGCGAGACTCATGTTGAGGCCTACCCTTTAAAAATATAAATTTTGTATTTCTTCCGAGCAACTTTGTTGCATTAAGAACATTATGTGAGACACTCTTCTGTGCAAGGGCACATACATGTATATACTCCTAACACAGAAATAACAGATACTTTAATATTCCACCAAACCGGTCTGAAACTGCCCGCATTTTGACAGAACAGCTCAATACCATTGCAGACGGCCAACAGTATAGACAATGTCATACTATTCACAATATTTAAAGCATGTAGATCCGATTCAACAAATACAAAACTAAGTCAACACAAATGTCAACCGAAAGTTCTGCAGATTAATGATTGATTCCTGGGCAGACACATGACCTAATCAATACAACAGGTCTGCAGATTGCCTGAATAATCGAATTTCTTCTCTACCAACCCATGTTGAAGATTATCTATTGGGCTAAAAATAGCCTTATTAGCATAATGGATTTCTCTTGTGCTTTGTAAATATCTGCTGACTTGGAAATCGACTGAACAAACTTTGTTTCCACAGAAACCTGACCTACTTGTGCAATCGAAAATCATCCTCAAATGCACAGAAAACACTAATTGTTTCCATCACAAAAGTGAATCTGTGAAAAGAGGAGGTTTAATATGAAAAATTATTCTAAAATTCCTTTGAAAAATGTCTATGGAATCTGTAATCATTTCTTCAGAATTTCTAATCATTCACAACTTCAGACAAGTGTTGAAGGGTTCAAATTATTCATTCAATTCAGCAACAGTTTCTTAATGACACAAACTTGACAATCGTTTATTTTTGGTTAAAAATTTGGATTTCAAAATTAATAATGTTATGCTTGTTTCTTGCCAGAAATCCTTTTTAATCAGTAGCACACAATTCCCTTTTGAGGAAAATGTTTGAAAATAATCCATTGTAGCCCAGTCAGCCAGAGCTTCCATTCATATAACATAACCTGACTGTAAGTAATTTTACTTGGGCTGATATAACGATGAGATGCTCAAGAGACACTCACCTAAAAAAAAGGTAAACAAACAAATTCAGTGAATGTTGTCAACAATTAGTAATTTAAAATCTGAGACAAAAATCAATTCAATTTTCAAGTAATGCATCCAAAATTTTATTACAAAGTTATATATATATAAATATTTCAGCTAAATAAATACCTTCCAAAATGGTCTATCAATGTTTGATTACACATTGTTTATTTCTGTATCATATAGGCCCCAAAGTATTTGGAATTTCTCTCAGTTTTTGTTTCTTTAGAAAACCCTTCTCCATCAATTATACTTTTTGCATATAGATGCCTCGCAACAAACTGGAACTAAATCCTTTTTCTTAAAATATTTTTCCAATTTCTTCCAACATTCACAGATTATGAGGGGTGCTAATCACCTTTAATGTCTGAAAATATTCTGATTCATAAATGTGTTGTCTACCATCCTCAGCTTGCACAAGACATGTTTTACAGCACTTGCATGTGCCCAGAATGTTTCAATTTTCCCACAAACATGGAAGAGTTCCCACATTTCACACAGGTGTCATAAATAAGCCACATTGTACGATGAGTTGTATGAGCAGGGATTAGGGCGTAACAAGATACAAATGTTTGTTATTTGCAGGAAGAAAATAAAAACAAGCTAACAAACTGGATGGTAAGATGTGTGGAACAACTCATATGCAACTGACACTGTCTTGGGGGATCAATGATGCAGAAAACCACATTATTTCATAATCTTTTATACTTCAAACTTCCAACACATTTACACATAGACATTCAATCAGCCTTTGAACACATGCAGCTGAATGCAGTGTTAGTATGTGGCATGAATCACCATACAAAACTTCAAGCAACCAATAGAAATCAGTGTAAACACTATGGCAGTTCTGAAACCTGAAATCCTCAGCGGGACAAATATTTGTTGAATGATGAGCCTTTAAGCAATGGTACAGCTGCCCAATCTCCTTAAGATTTGTTCAATGCCCTTGAGAAGATGGATAAATCTCCTTTGTGGATTTTCTGATGGGCGATAACAAGATGAAAGATCTTGAGACCTGATTTGTATCACCAACTAATTTTCAAAGATTACTGTTCTGGTTTGCAGGGTTAAGTAGGCGTGTATGGTACACAGCTACAAGAATGCAATAAACTACAAATTGGACAAATGTTCAATGAGATAAGAGAGACAAAGAAGACACAAAGATAGATGGGTGTAGATAGTGGTGACTTCTAAGTGTGCCATTTAAATAGTTCTTTGGTATCATCAGGGTCACTGGAAGAGCAAAGGATTATGTAATTTAAGATACCCAATCTCAAAACCATGAAAATTGTTGGCATCTGTCTTCTCAATACCTCAAAATATATCTGTGAATCAGCAAAGTTTGTAAAAAAAAACAAAACCTGCAATTGTCTTTGATTTCACAATCATCAAAAACGATTAAAGGTTTTACATCATTACAAGGAAAAAATTACCACACAAGAAAATGGCTTAATACAAAATGCATACCCCTGCTTCTTATATTTGTCTCTTTGAAAAACAATGAAGAAACCCCTCATTAAATCAGGACATTTGAAACTAGTGGGCAACAAAAAAGAGTCCTGTAATTTGTAAGGGTTCTTCATTAAAAGTGACACAATACACAGAACAGATGAGCAATTCACACAGTTAACTGAAAATGGTTTGAATTGAATGTCATCTCCATGTTCATGGCTTTCGTGTTCCTGTTGTATGAGGGTTTTTGGTTTAAAACCCAGAGCTTTGTGGGTGACATTCCAAGACATGATAGAGATAATCAGGATGATAAGCAGTTCCCCTTTTAAGAACGCAATTTACACAATGCCTGCATCATAAAATTAACATGATTAAGATATCCCACTAAATCTAATTGCATGGAAATCAAATTTGAATTATTCAAATATTGTCTGATTTTCAGGACATTAGTCAACTCTATTTCCCTCGAGTGTGTGTAAGTGAAGACTTTTTCGCCAGGCTGAAGGATTTTTCGTTTCTTTAGCTATTGCAGGGCATTATACTAAAATAATGTCTTGACATGTGATTGTGATCAGCTCTCAGCCAATGACAGCTCTGCTTTTATGATGGAGGTATAATAAACGGAAATAATAAACTAGTAGCGGGGCAGGTATGTAAAAAAATTCATGCATTAATACATAGAAGCGTGAAATCTGGCACAAACTTAAATAACATCTTAACAAAGATCTTCAGATAGAGAGCAAAAAAATCTGAAGTGGCTCCTTATCTTAATATATTCCTCATCAGTATATCTTTAAACTGTATGCCAAGTTTCATTCATCTATGTATAAATGCATAATTACTTCCGTATTCAAGACAAATTTGCCCCGCTACAGAGACAGGCCCAAATCTTGTAATAAGTATGAACACTTGCCTTTCCATTGGAATAGCATCTGGTTCGGATTTCAAGAAATGTAATAAATTTTATTTTAAAAATATTTTGTGGGTTATGACCTATACTTAGCTAGGGTCAAATCAACTTACATAAAAGTCTGACGGATTTGCTCAAATCACTACTGCTGTTTGTTTGATCCTATAAGAAAGGTGAATACCCACAAGACTGGTTTCTTTTGTGCTATCTATTCTAAGATACTAAGAGAGTTTACACATTGATTCTACTCACGTCTGTGGCTAAACTTGTTTGATGCCAGTTTGCATTGATGCGACTTGTAAAATTAGATGTTTTTGAATGTTTGCAAATGCAAATCTAGTTTGTTCACAAAATCAGCTTGATATCAGTGATTTTAAAAGGGGCATTCAACCTAGCTCAGGGACCCATTGGTCATTCCATGCATCATCTTGAAATTTTTACAAAGCATCAGGAGAAGTAAGCCGGCAACTAAACTAATGTAGTAAATTCACAAAACTTTGTTTCCACGCACCTTATATACCATTCTACTGACGCCACTAGTTTCTCGGATGAAAGTAAAATCATTCAGAAATGTTTTCCTTTTTTCCCCACAATCTCCGAGGGTAAAACCACATTGATGTCCAGTAAAAAAGACTCAACAGAGCAGAATGGAAACATTATTGACAAATGATCAGTGATTGACCACATAATATTAATTGTGCAATTTTGGAAATGCTATTTTGTGAAAAATAAAGTCAACATTATGCATCTCGCAAAGGTCGATTGATTGACAACATTTGAACTTCCAAATTGAATTCAAGATATCTTGTGAACATACCATACTTTTCTTTAAAGACTATGCCAAACTAGTTGAACTAGTCCAAATGGCAATAGCTGAGACTTTTCTTCATGTTCAAACGAACTTTGACCAACGTGGATGCCACCAGAATCATTAAACATGATATGTCACTGTTGGTGTGACTAGATCAGTCGACACAACTGGGGACCTCTGAGTCAACCTTCAGTCAATCGCTGTCAACTGTGGTCAAGTTCGGTCAATACGGTCATGCAAGATTCAAAGTCCTAAGTAAGCCAGAGCAGTGATGCGAGGAAAATGACCACTAGGTGTGACTCAGTTGGAATCCATTTGAACACATTGGTTTGCAGCAATTTGATATACAAGCCACTTCTCCTCCCATGGGCTTCCATCATTCCACAAACTACATAGATGCTCGGGGGTTATGAGAACTCAGACAGAAAAACACGGACAGAATCAGACATCTTTTGAAAAATATGAGCCTTTCATGTGCGTCTGGCATATGAGGAGGATAACTCAAGGTAGCTTGTTGTAAAATCTCACTACAACTGCCAATAACCTGGTATGAGTCTGCAACATTTCATTTCAGTCATTTTCATTTGTTTTTCAAATGTCTTGACTGATATTTCACTAAGTATCCCTTGTGGTATTACTGCAATAACTCAAAGACTATTGTCATCATCTTGTGATATCAATGGACAAAGATGTCAACATGCGCAAAATATAATCTTTGGCTATGAGTTAAGATTCCAATTGTCTCACGATACTTTTAAATTTATTTGAGCAAAATAATTGTTCAATTTTTCTATCGTATCTTTCATACAGAGTAATAATAACTGTTGCTTATTCAAAACATTTTTGTTTTCTTTTTTTTCTCAGCATTGTCAATCAGTATCTTGCCATCAATTAATGAAGTCTGTTTCTGTAATGAGATTAGATGAAGGCAAAGATTTGATCTTTGGCAATAAGGAAGGCATTATACGATGTTTGCCAAATTATTTGCTTACCTTGTCTTAGTGATGAACACCATAAATGTGAACAACTGCAATAACGACTCTGCTAGGTTAACAAGGAAGGGCAAAAGATTGCCGGCTAAGCAGAGTTTTATTGCGGTTGGCGTTGGTGTTTCTATTTGTTTGGCAGTTGTCTCATGCTTCTATTTGCTTTTTACACCTTCAGTGCTAATTCTTGAGGTGAGATGCATCAAACAAGCCAGCACCACTACTACTTCTGGTGGTATCACTGACCTTAGTGATCATAGCTCAACCATTTTGAATTTGTCTCTTCCGCAAGATCATGTTTAATGGACAAAATATGGATTTCGCAGAGCAGATTTTCAGCAAAATGTGATTTTTTCATGATGTATCAAAGAAGAAAAAGCTATCAACGATACTTACGAATCCGTGCTTATGACCGTTTGTTTTTTAAAATACTGAGTGACCCATAGAAATCAGCATGGTTTGGCAAAGTCTCACATTACATGCATGAGAGCTTTGAGGGTAACACAGATGCTTATATAACGCATTACAAGGTAATGCCAAGCCAACTTTGTTTTTTGGTAAGTAATTCGTATTCCGTTCACTGATTTTCTACTATCTTATCGGTTGTCGACAAGCCCACAAAACTTGGAAACGCTCAGACTGCTGAAGACCAATACGAATGCCAGACACATCAAGTTTAGGGGAACACTTCATGTTTAGTTTGCTACGGCGAATCTATTGAGGCTTATAGGATCAACCATCAAGGCTACACCATGTTTTTGCTTGTTGGTTTTTTGGTGGTTTTTTCTTTTGGTTCTTTTGTAATGTTGTTGCGAATGTTGATGAGGTTTACTGCATGCGGTTGTTGCAAAAAGCAGCAACATAGGTAGGAGCTTTCGTGTTTTTTAAAACTCCCAGTCAAAGTCCGGGGTTTAATTCCCAGTTGGGAGCACATTATCAGTAAACAACATGGCAATGTCATGTCCCTTTGGATAAGAGATTCAAATTGATGCCCTTGTGTTTGTGCAGGGCAAGTTAATAAAGTCAAACTGATGAAATGGAATAGATCGATATACTGGAATACATAATAAGTATAACTGAATGAATATTATTAAAATTTCAAACCGCATACATTCAATGACCTTGTCAGGAATCAGATCAGAAAACAGAGAAGCAATACAAGCCAATTGTGATACAGAAGTCAGTAGGAAAGAACATTGATGTCATATATATCATGGGTATTTTGCCCTTCAGACACACATATAACAGCTGTCAACACAAATAAGTGGGCATGGATCAACAAAAATTAATCACCAATATCTTGCCAAAAGTAATAGTGATGTATAGTGACTTCAGCCCTTACATCTCTTCTGGGAAGAGTCTTCTTACACATCAATTTATCCATACAAATGCAGCCATGAATCAGATCCAATCAATCAATCCACCTGCTCTCAACCCCCTTTATTACATAACTATTACAATACAAGGATCCATCCTTCCAGTGGCTGCAACTCTTCCGATAAATCAATCCATCTATTGTCCATCATGCTACAATTGCTACATGTATACCAGATTATTCAATCATTAGTAAGAAACTGTTATGCAGAGTGTCATTTCATTTATTATCATTAACCAAACAAGTAATTCAAACCATTCATCCATCAAACCAACCACCCGAACACTCAACTATACCAAACGAGCAATCCAAGTAATCATTGAACCAACCATCTTCCCTACCGTCAATCCAACCTTCCCATCCACCCGTCTCATAAACGCATCCATCAACCCTCCCACCCACCACATCATACACTACCTTTTTGGGCAGTAAATAGTCTTTTCTTCCCTGCTATTTGGTAAATGTGTAGCTCTAAGAAGTCTGTGGAAATCCCATTTACTTTCTTGCCCTGGCAGCTGGTCATATGGCCCACTAAGACCCTGGCATTATACGGACTCCAGCCATATTGAAACAAAAATCCTGTGTAATAATTCAACTCTCTTTGCTGGCTCGAATATAAGGCAATTCTAAGAGTTGTTGTTTATAGGTAGACCTGCCGCCATGCCAGTTACCATACACTGTTGGTTAAAGTTGGGCGGCGCAAAATGTAACCAAAGATATATAATACTATATACTATTATATATATATATATATATATATTTATACTCACCTACATTTGCTGAATCAAATGTGATTATCTCCCAAGAAGCAGATCATTGCTACAACAAGCAATTCGGCCTTATTTAGGAGTGGGATAAATAAGCCACCATGTTAATTTTAAAAAATGTTACCAAAATGGTGGTAAAAATTTAAGAAATACAAATTTGGTGAAATATCCAGGACTGTTGAAAATGTTAAAAATATTTTATCTAATATACAAGTCAGGGAAATAGTTTGAGGGTAAGACTATTACAAGATCTCACCATGTTAAGTTCTGATGGAATCAGCAACCTCTTCTTTCGCAGCATCGCATCTCAACACACTCGGCTTGCACTTGAGCTTGTCCGGTACTTTCTGCGGTGTAGTTACATCTGTGTGTAAGCCGCAGAATGACCCCAATATACATATTGATCCATTTATCTCCAGCAATATGTTCTTAATGACGACACAAAAGATCATAAATGGACTGAGGGCCAGGAGGGCAACTGGAATGTATGGTCACTCTGTATGGACTGGTCAATATAGTGACCGCTCTGCCATCAACCTCTTATTTGGACTCACTCGGACGTACCCGATGCACTATATTGTGAGATTGGACCAATAAGTTTTCACTTGCTAACTGGGGTTGGAGGTCAGATGTCCAACACCTCTGAAAGGGAAGATTTTGCTGTTTGTATGAACTCTATATGTACAGACTACAGAGTATGTGGTAACTAAACGTAGCATCAAACTGGAACAGTGGTTTTTCTATTCCTTAGCATCAACCTACAGTTAGGGAATAAATATTTGATACTCCATAACATTTTTACATTCTGAATAACAGCCAAAGAGGGATTCAAACCCAGGACCCTGAGATTGGAAGCCCAGAGCACAACTGACTGAATTATATCCCCCCCTCCCTGACTGCTTGTCGTAAAATCATTGATTGTGATAAGTTGTAAATAGACAGCCTTTTGTATGAGAGAAATTGTACACATTACTGGGCTAGTTAAGGATTATTAGCAAAATAATATTAGCAGCAATACAAAGAGCATTTATGTAAAATTATTTAATGCTCTGTAGTATAACAAAACAGCCCATGTAAGTGGAATGAACTGCCTTAGAGAGTATTGCTATATGTTATGCTATGTATCTCCCAAGCTATCATAATAGCACACTGTTTGTTGATCAGGCGTTGTAACATTTTACGTAAGCAATTTACCCACATTTATGCAAATCGCTAGAAAAACAGCACTTTGTATTGCATGCTGACCAATTATGTGCAGCACGCCGACCAAGTTTGATCTTCTGAAGTGTTGTGCGTACAATAGAAGTGACATGCTTTACATGTCAGCATGCCATTCCACCAAAGCAAACATGCTCTCCATGTCAAGGAGAAAAGAGTGGCACTTACCCTATGCTCTTGCCCTATGCTGAAGTACCTACTTTCTACCAGATAATAGGTAACAAGCTTGTAGTGAAGGCAATTGTAGATTGGCTAGATTGGCTGCTTTTGTAATAACATCAAGACTTGCTATACTGAGCCAAATCATTTATTCAGGTTGGAAATTATGTTATTGGTTAAGCCTCATGTAACAGAATTTCACCTTTTTGCTACTTCTCTGGACATCTATCACTTCTCTATCCAATTAACTTAATATATCCGTAACTAACTGAACAACTTCTTCAAAACCATGAAAAAAGAGAAAGACCAAAGATCGTCGGGACACAAAGAAAGAAAACCTAATTTTTTAAAAATTCCTACAAAGAATAAATACTGTTAGACCAGAAGGAAGTATCATCCAGATAAGTACAGAACAATGTAATGTTGTAGTGTTGCGAAGAGCTAGAGACTTGCTGAATTGTTCCTGGGAACACCCAGCTGGTGTGTAATAGTATCTGAGCTTGTAACGTTCTACAATTTACTATTACACCCTGACATTGTGGGCAGTATCTGGCAGTACATTGTGAATCGACTTTTTTGGGGTGGCTAAGCAGCTTGTGGTAATAATTATCCTGGATGACTCCCATAATTTGGTGGTAGATCTTCATTTGCAGCCTTCTGCATTTCGCAGATTCTGTTCCATTCGCAAGCCATTGAACCGGGTATTCACCATACAGCACATGGCATAAGAAGAGGAGAAGAAGCTCCACTAAATGTAGATGTCCACCTCCAAAGGATTCCAAACTGGATAATTTGATTATATATTTTCTTTCCCGTGCAGGGATCAGTTAGGACCACACTAATGAGACATGTCACAAAAATACAGGACATAAGGGCAAATAATCTATCCACTTTTCAAGTGAAATATTAAATGGAAAGTCCTTCGCATCAATGCAATGTTTGAGAAAGTTACAAAAGATCCCAAAAATGAGCTAAAGGACAATCATGTTTTGGATTTCTGTCCAGAGTGGTGGCAACACTGTCAATATCAGAATCTTTCATAGGCCAGGAACTGCAGCCATGGTGATATAACCAATATCAAGCAGGAACACTGATTAGAAGGGACTTCCCCTTATGAATATATATTCCATTGGCATATTGAGCCACCGTGACAAACTTCAAAACCTGAGACATGTGACCCAAATCAACATTTGGGCTATAGCCCCGCTATAAATAGACAACTGAGATCCGTGTTTTGAATATATTCATTCATTCATTTCAAGGCTGTATGACCCAATTTCACAGACATGCAACTAGGTGAACCTGAATGTCAAGCTGACATTCTTCAAACCCGGAATTCTGGAAATTAATGAAAAATCATGTTTGGAATACAACATCCATAATTGCATAATATCATCTTGTGAGACTCATGCTTAAGCCTACACTACAGATATATAAATTTTATGTTTCTTCAAAGCAACTTTGTTGCATGAAGTTTACATCTGAAACATGCTTCCATGCAAGGGCACATACATGTATATACTCCTAACACAGAAATAACATATACTTCAATATTCCACCAAGCAGGTCTGACACTGCATAAATTTTAACAGAAAAGTTCAACACCATTGTAGATGGCTCATAGTATAAAAAATGTCATGCCATTCACCATATTCAAAGCAGGTAGATCCGAATCAACAAATAAGAAACTAAG
Source organism: Platynereis dumerilii (assembly GCA_026936325.1). Classification (NCBI taxonomy): domain Eukaryota; kingdom Metazoa; phylum Annelida; class Polychaeta; order Phyllodocida; family Nereididae; genus Platynereis; species Platynereis dumerilii. The sequence continues at coordinate 34,081,087 of JAPTHN010000005.1, forward strand.
TCAACACAAATGTCAACCGAAATTCTGCAGATTAATGATTGATTCCTGGGCAGTCACATGACCTAATCAACCCAACAGGTCTGCAGATTGCCTGAATAATTGGGTTTCCTTTCGACCAACCCATGTTGCAGATTATCTATTGGGCTAAAAATAGCCACATTAGCATAATGGATTTCTCTTGTGCAGGGCAAATATCTGCTGAGTTGTAAATCGACTGAACAAACTTTGTTTCCACAGAAACCTGACCTACTTCCACAATCGAAAATCATCCTCAAATGCACAGAAAACACTAATTGTTTCCATCACAAAAGTGAATCTGTGAAAGCAGGGAATTTATTATGAAAAAGTATTCAAAAATTCCATTGAAAATGTCTATGGAAGCCGCATTCATTTCCTCAGAATTTCTAATGTTTCACAACTTCAGAAAAGTGTTGAAAGGTTCAAATTACTTCGTTAAATTCAGCTACAGTTTCTTAATGACAGACTTTTGACAAACATCTATTTTTGGTTCAAAATTTGGATTTCAAAATTAATAATGGTATGCTTGTTTCTGGCCAGGCATCCTTTTCAATCATTAGCACACAATTCCCCGTTGACGAAAATATTTGAAAATAATCCATAGCCCAGTCAGTCAAAGCTTCCACTAAAATAACATTGAACTACTTACCTGATTATCAGTAAAGTTTGTAAGGATGAGACAAACAAGAGAGACTCACCTGAAAAAAAAGAGCAAATGAACAAATTCAGTAAATGTTACCAACAATTAGTAATTTAAAATCGCAGACAACAACCAACCAAACACTACTTCAATTTTCAAGGAACTCATTCAATATTTTAGTACAAGGGTAGATATCCAAATAAATGTCACCTTTTTTCCATCAATTTTGATCTCACATTGTTTATTTCTGTACTATATAGGCCCCACAGTATTTGGAATTTCTCTCAGTTATTTTTTCTTTCTTTAAAAAACCCTTCATCAATCATCATCTATTATACTTTTTACATATAGAAGCCTTGCAATATCCTGGAACTAAATCCTTTTCCTAAAATATTTCTCCAATTTCTTCCAATATTCACAGATTTTGAGGTGTGCCAATCACGTTTAATTTCTGAAAATATTCTCATTGAAAGGGACACATGTGTTGTGTACCACGCCCAGCTCGCACACGACATGTTTTATGGCACCTGCATAAGCCCAGGATGTTTCAATTTGCCCTCAAACACGGAAGACTTCCCACACTTCACACTGGTGTCATAAATAAGCCACATTGTACTATGAGTTGTATGAGCCTGGAATGAGGGAGTAACAAGATACAAATGTTTGTTATTTGTAGGAAGAAAATAAAAACAAGCTAACAAACTGGAAGGTAGAATGTGTGGAACAACTCATATGCAGAGCATAATTGACATTGTCTGGAGGGATCAATGATGCAGAAAACCACATTATTTCATTACCTTTTATATTTTAAACTTCCAAAACATGTACACACAAACGCTCAATCAGCCTTTGAACAGATGCAGCCGAATGCAGTATTTCTATGTGACACAAATCACCAAATAAAACTTTCAGCAACCAACACATATCGATGAAAAAACTATGGCAGTTCTGAAACCTGAAATCCACAAATATTTGTTGAATGATGAGCTGTTTTTTAAAGCAATGGTACAGCTGCCCAATCTCCTTAAAGATTAGTTCAATGCCCTTGAGAAGATGGATAAATCTCCTTTGTGGATTCTCGGATGGGCGATAAGGAGATGAAGCAGACGCCTCCTCACAATAAAAAGACATGAAAGATCTTGAGACCTGATTTGTATCACAAACTAATTTTCAAAGATTACTGCCCTGGTTTGCAGGATTTAGTAGGCATATATGGAACACAGCTACATGCAATAAAATATAAATTGGACACATGTTTGATGAGAGAAGAGAGACAAAAAGACAAAAAGATAGATGGGTGTAGATAGCGCTGCCTTCCATGTATGCTATTTAAATAGTTCTCGCGACTAATCAGGGTTACTGGAAGAGCGTATGATTTTGTAATTGCAGCAAAAATTTTGAAAATTAAAAAAAAAGATCGGCAATTGTCTTTGATTTCACAATTATCGAAATCGATTAAAAGTTTAACATCATTACAAGGCTCAAATCACCACCCAACTAAATGGCTTAATACAAAATGCATACCCCTGTTCCTTACATTTTTGTCTTAGAAAAACAATGAAGAAACCCTTCATTAAATCAGGACATTTGAAACTAATGGGCAACAAAAAAGTCCTGTAATTTCTAAGGGTTCTTCATTAACAGTGACACAATACCCAGAACAGATGAGCAATTCACACAATTAACTGATAATGGTTCGAATTGAATTTCATCTCAGTTGCTTCGCTTTTCCTGTTCAATGAGGGTTTTTGGTTCAATATCCAGAGCTTTGTGGGTGACATCCAAGACAGCGTACAGATAATCAGAATGACACACAGTTACCTTTTTAAGAACACCATTTACACTTTACAATGCCTTCATTATAAAATTATAACATGATCAAGATATCCCACTAAATCTACTTGCACGAACATTACATTTGTATAAGCCAATAATAAATGACAGATCCAAATCTTGTGATAAGTTTGAACACTTCCCTTTCCATTGTAATAGCATGTGTTTGGGATTTCAAGGAAATATATAATAAATTTTATTTTTACAAACATTCTTGTGGGGGGAGAGGTCAAAAGCCACAAGACTGGTTTTCTTTCACGTGGGATTTGAATTTAATACATATCATAACAGTGTAACTGAGATTACATCCAGTCTGTCTAGTCCAAGATTCTACATAGGAGAGTTTTTGCATTGATTCTACTCCTACTGCGGCTAAACTTGTTTGATGCCAGTTTGCATTGATGCGACTTGTAAAATTAGATGTTTGTGAATGTTTGCAAATGCAAATCCAGTTTGTTCACAAAATCAGCTTGATATCAGTGATTTTTTTTTAAAGCGGCATAATCTAGCTCTGAGACCCATGGGTCATTCCATGCAACATCTTGAAATTTTGACAAAGCATCAGGAGAAGTAAGCCGGCAACTAAACTAATAGAGTAAATTTCACAAAACTTTGTTTCCACACACCTTACATACCATTCTATTGACGGCACTAGTTTTTCGGATGAGAGTAAATCACCCAGAAATGATCTCCTTTTTTCCCACAATCAGCAGGATGGTAAAACCATGTTGATGTCCAGCAAAAAAGCCTAAACAGAACGGAACCATGATTGACGAATGATCAGTGATTGATCACATAATATTAATTGTGCAATTTTGGAAACGTTATTTTGTGAAAAATTAAGCCAACATTGTGCCTCTCGCAAGGGTTGATTGATTGACGACATTTGAACTTCCAAATTGAATTAATGCTATCTTGTGAACATACCATACTATATTCTTCAAACGCTGCCAAAATAGTCGAACTAGACCAAATGCAGTAGCTGAGACGTTTCCTTCATGTCCAAACATACTTGATGCACGTGTGAACCACCAGAATCAGTAATTATGATATGTCACTGTTGGTGTGACAAGATCAGTCGACACAAGTGGTAACCTCTGAGTCAACCTTCAGTCAATCGCTGTCTACTTTGGTCAAGTTCGGTCACTACGGTCATACAAGATTCATAGTCCTATGTAAGCCAGAGCTGTGATGTCAGGAAGATGACCACTTGGTGTGACTCAGTTGGAATCCCATCGGAACACATTGGATTGCAGCATTTTGATATATACGCCACTTCTCCTCCCACCGGCTTCCATTCCACAAACTACACAAATGCTTGGTTATGAGAAATCAGACAGAAAAACACGGACAGAATCAGACATCTTTTGAAAATATGAGCCTTTCATGTGCGTCTTGGATATGAGAAGGATAACTCATTGTAGCTTGTTGTAAAATTCAGCTAACCTCGGCTCTGAATCTGCAAAATTTCACTTCAGTCATTGTCATTTGCTTTTTCAAATGTCTTGACTGAAATACGTGGATAATGGTTAATTTCATAAGAGCTGTTTTAGAAATTACATAGCAGTTCTTTACTGTTCTCTTTTTGGACTAACAAAAGCTGCCATGGCCACCAACCTTATATGTTTATTAACACGGTTAAAAGACTCTCAAGAGATTTGCTACCAGATCAAAAAATACAAAACCTGTCAAGGTAACAATCCTTAGTGACCATCCTATGCTGTTACACACATTTGTACTTGTAATTGCAGTCCTTCGAGACTGTCAAAAATGTTGCGAAAGAGACTTATTCCATTTTCGGTTGATTAAGTTTACAATTCCTATTTCCTTTCTCTTTGTTTATGTCTGGCGGCTAATAATCTGGAAAAAGAAATAGAAAAGGAGTAAAGAAGGAATAAAGGAAATAAAAGATAGAGATAAAAAAAAACATACAAGGAAAGAAGATATGAAGGAATAACTCAAGGCTACAAATATGAGGGCATTTATTATGAGGAAATTGTGGGTGATGTTAAGATATGAATTTTAAGTTGCTCAACCAGTTTGAATTTATATCTTCTGCATGACCATGTTAATGGCAAAAATATGGATTTCACAGAGCAGATTTTCAGTAAAATGTGATTTGTTTATGATGTATCAAATGCAGAAAAAGGTATTGATGCTAATTCCGAATCCATGCTTATATATATGACCATTTGCTTTAAGACTGTCAAACCATGACAATCTCAGTGACTCATAGAAAGTAGCGTGGTTTGGTCTCACAAAGTCTCACATAAAATGCGAGAGAGCTATGAGGTACACAGATGCCCAAAGAACGCATGATATTACACGGTAACACCAAGTAAACTTTGTTTATTGTCAAGTAATTCGTATTCCGTTCACCAATCTACTATCTCATCAGTTGTCGACAAGCCCATGAAACTTGGCAAGAGAATGCTGAAGATCAATACGAATGCAAGACACATCAAGTTTAGGGGATCACTTTATGTTTAGTTTGCTATGGTAGATTATTGTGGCTTATAGGATCAACCATCAAGGCTGCACCATGTAAGTTACTTTTTTTGTGGTATTTCATTTTTGTTCCTTTTTAACTGCTCACGAGCCTCACTTGAATGCTGATGAGTGTAATGGGATATGATTGTTGCAAAAATTAGAAAAGTCAAAAATTCTAGAGGAAATTAAAGTAAAAGGTAGTATTATTAATAGTGTCTTAATTATAAACGGTAAAGATAGACGCAGGAGCTAAGTAGTAACAACAGTTGGTTTATTGTACATGAGGTTCTGGGTTTAATTCATAGTCGGGAATCAATTATTGGTAAACAACATGGCAGCCTCATGTCATTTTGGACATTCAAAGGGAATAGATCAATAAACAAGAATACATAATAACTGAATGAATATTATGAAAATGTCAAACCGCATACACTCAGTGATCTCGTCACAAATCAGATCAGAAAACAGAGAAGCAATGCGAGCCAATTGTCGTACAGAAGTCTGCAGAAAAGAACAATGATGTCATATATACCATGAGTATTTCGCCCTCGATATACGCATATCACAGCTGTCAACACAAATTAGTGGACATGGATCAAGAAAAATGAATCACCAATATCTTGTCATATGTTATAGTGATGTATAGTGACTGCAGCATTTAAATCTCTTCTGGGAAGAGTCTTCCTACACATCAATTTATCCATACACATGCAGCCATGAATCAGATCCAATCAATCAATACACCTCCTCTCCACCCCCTGTATTACCTATTACAGCACAAGGATGGGACTGTTGAACTCAGCATATAATTTGACCATCCATACACCCTCCATCTGACATCATTCTAGAGCGAGAGATGCTCACAATCCATTCATCCTTCAATTAATCTTCGACATCATCAATCAATAATTTTCCATCAATCCTGCAAACCCTTAAACTAATCATCCATCAACCCGCAATCCATCTACAATGTAATCTATATTTTCCAAACCATCCATCCTGCAAGTGGCTGCAAATCTTCCTATAAATCCATCCATCTATAGTCCATCATGCTACATGTATACTGGATTATTCTATTATCAGTAAGACACTGTTTGACAGGGTGTCATTTCATACATTACCATTAATCAAACATGTAATTCAAACCATTCATCCATCAAACTAACCATCCAAACACTCCACTATACCAAACGAGCAATCCATCCAATCAACCATCTTCCCTACCATCAATCCAGCCTTCCCAAGTTCCCATCCACCCTTCTCATCAATGCATCCATCAACCCTCTCTCCACCCACCACATCGTACACTACCTTTTTGAGCAGTAAATAGGAGGTTTTTCTTCCCTGCTATTTAGTAAATGTGTAGCTCTAAGAGGTCTGTGGAAATCCTATTTATTTTCTTGCCCTGGCAGCTGGTCATATGGCCCACTTAGACCCCAGCATTATACAGACTCCAACCATATTGAAACAGAAATCCTGCGTAATAATTCAACTCTTTTTGCTGGCTAGAATATAAGGCAATTCTAAGAGTTCTTGTTTAAAGGTAGACCAACCGCTAAGCCAGTTACCTCTGTCGGTTAAATCTGGGAGGCATAAAATGTAACCAAAGAAATATAAATATTAGTTATTCTTGCCTACATTTGCTGAATCAAAGCTGATTACCTCCCAAGATGCAAACCATTACTGCAACAAGCACTTTTTCTTATTCAGGAGTGGGATAAATGAGGCGCAATGTAAATGTTGACAATGTTACCAAAATGGGAGAAAAAATTTAAGGAACACAAATTAATAGCAATTGGTAAAATAACCAGAATTGCCTAAAATGTTTTAATTATTCTATAATATATGCAAATAATTAGTTCTTTAATAATAAACGACGTACGACAAAGTGACATACTTGACTAGAAGCATTTTAAATTCTGCATAGATGGAACCTACAACCTCTCATTCACAGCATCCCATCTAAACACACTCGGGCTGCATTCAAGATTGTCTGGTACTTTCTGCCATGTCGTTACATCTGTGTGTAAGCCGCAGAATGACCCCAATATACATATTGATCCATTTATCTCCAGCAATATGTTCTTAATGGCCACAAAAAAGATCATAAATGGACTGAGGGTCAGGAGGCCAACTCTAATGTATGGTCATTCTGTATGGACCGGTCAATATAGTGACCACTCTACGGTCAACCTTTTATTTTGACTCACTCGGACCTACCCGATGCACTATATTGTGAGATTGGACCAATAAGTTTTCACCCCCTAACTGAGGTTGGAGGTCACATGTCCAACACCTCTGAAAGGGAAGATTTTGCTGTTTGTATGAACTCTATATGTACAGACTACAGAGTATGTGGTAACGTAGCATCAAACTGGAACAGTGGTTTTTACCTTCAGCGAACGAAGTTCGAAGAAGGTATTTTAATCACTTGGGTAAAAATGTTGTCCGTCCGCCGGGCGGGCGGGCGGGCGGGCGGTCGGGCGGCGGGCGGATAGATCGTTTCCGGGCCAGCACTCGGCCTCTATTGAGTGTACATGGATGAAATTTGGTACACATATAGCCTGTATGGTCTAGTTGTGCCTTTTGGTGGTCTAATTGATAGATATTCAATACCTTTTGAAATAATTGAGAAAATATAAAAATTATTTTTGTTCGTTTCCGGGCCAAGTCTCAGTCACTATTGCATGTGCACTTATGAAATTAGGTACAGATGTGGCCTATATGGTCTAGTTGTGCCTTTTGATGGTCTCATTGATGGATGTTCTATACTTGTTGCAAAAATTTGGAAAATAGAAAAATATGTATTTTTTTAGTTTTTTGGGCTGAGACTCGGTCACTATTGCATGTAAATGGATAAGGTTTGGTACACACATGGCCTATAAGGTCTAGTTGTGCCCTTTGAAAGGTCTGGTGGAAAATATTAAATGTTATTTGATATTGGAAAAAAAGACAAAAAATATATTTTTTGTTTCTGGCCGAAGACTTGGTCATTATTGCATGTACATGGATAAAGTTTGGTACAATTATAAGGCTTGAGTGGTCTAGTTGTGCCTTTTCATGTTCTGACTGACACACATTCTATACTTTTTGTAATATTGAGAAAAAATATTAAGAATACTTATTTCCTTATAGGAGCCAAAACGTGCCCACTATTGCATATACGGCAATGCCATTTCCTACATGTATCACCCATAAAATGTAGCAGTGCTTTTTGACTTGTATTTAACACTTTTTGAACGATCGGAAAAAAATTGGTGCATGCATAAAACCGTACCATAATATAAGTAAATTAGTATAATAAGGCCTTTCCCTGCTTTTACAAACCCTGGCAAGCACACAGGTAGATCGCAGGGCAGCAGGCAAATAACAGATAATAGAATGCCATTACTCGAACACTGTTGCATACCTATAATATACGGAATTTGGTAAACACACCAATTTTATGATGTAATTGTAATCTTCTAAATGTGTTATTCGCTGAAGGTTTGCTGCATCTATCCACCCTTCTCATCCATCCATCCATCAAAGCCTCCCTCCTTCTACATCTTACACTACCTTTTTGAGCAGTAAATAGGGAGGCTTTTCTTCCCTGCTATTTGGTAAATGTGTAGCTCTAAGAGGTCTGTGGAAATCCCATTTACTTTCTTGCCCTGGCAGCTGGTCATATGGCCCACTAAGACCCTGGCATTATACAAACTCCAACCATATTGAAACAAAAATCCTGTGTAATAATTCAACTCTCTTTGCTGGCTTGAATATAAAGCAATTCTAAGAGTTGTTGTTTATAGGTAGACCTACCGCTATGCCAGTTACCATACAATGTTGGTTAAAGCTGGGCGGCACAAAATGTAACCAAAGATAAACAAATTTACTTTTACCAACATTTGCTGAATCAAAGTCATTTACCTCTTAAGACGCAAAAAATAACTGAATAACTAGGACTGCATAAAATGTTTAAAATATTCTATCTAATTTATACAAATAAGGGAAATAGTCAAGGCTTAAGACCATTCAACACGCATTCACCATCTTGAGTTCTGATGGAATCTACAACCTCTCCATTTGCAGCATTGCATCTCAACACACCCGGCTTGCACTTGAGCTTGTCCAGTACTTTCTGCGGTTTAGTTACATCTGTGGGTAAGCCACAGAATGACCCCAATATACATATTGATCCATTTATCTCCAGCAATATGTTCTTAATGACCACAAAAAAATCATAAATGGACTGAGGGTCGGGAGGCCAACTCTAATGTATGGTCACTCTGTATGGACTGGTCAATATAGTGACCACTCTACGGTCAACCTTTTATTTGGACTCACTTGGACCTACACCATGCACTATATTATGAGATTGGACCAATAAGTTTTCACCCCCTTACGTCATACAGAGTATGTAACATCATACTTGAACGAAGTTTCTCCCCATCTGTCAGTGTTAACATACAGTTTCATTTTACAATGGGAAATAATTATTTGATGCCTTATAAAAGTTGTACATTCTGATTACAGGCCAAACAGAGATTCAAACCCCGGACCCTACGATTTGAAACCTAGAGCACCACAAACCAAGCTCCCCCCTCCTTGACTGCTCATCAAAAACATTTGATTGTGACAAGGTCACAAGAAGGCATTACAGGGCTTGTAAAAGATTACCAGTGAAAATAGTATAATTTAATGTATAAAAGTTAAATGCTCTTTAATATCAGAAACAGTCCTTGTAAATGCAAAGGATTGCCTTGGAGAGCTTTACTTTACTACATCTTCCTAACTAGTGCCAAAATGAGGTTTATGTCACAAATTTTGTTCCACATTTGTGTCTTTTGCAAGAAATACTTCAATGTGCAATTGGGCATCTCAATTATGTACAGCAAGCCTACCCCGTTTGATCTTCTGAAGTGTTGTGCAATGTGCATACATTGCCGTATAGTAGAAAAGACATGCTTTACACAGCGACAAGTCATTCCACCACAGCAAACATGCTCTACATGTCAAGGGGGAATAAGTGCTTTTTGCCCTATGCTGAAGTACCTACTTAATAGTTAACAAGAGAAGATAATTGCAGTTGGGCTGCTTTTCTACAACGGAATTATAATACAGAGACAAAATACTTGGGTTAGAAATTATTACTAAGCCCCTTTGACTAGAATTTAACATTGTCAATAATTCTCGATCCATCATCTTTTTATCCAATTAACTAAATATATCCATAACTGACTGAGCAATTCTTTTTCAAAACCATGCAGAATGAGAAAGGTTAAAGATCCTCAGGACTCAAAAAAAACACCTCAGTATGTTTCTAACAAAGAAAAAGTACTGTAAGGCCAGGAGGAAGTACCATCAAGGTATCGACGGAACAATGTAATGTTGTGGCATTGCGAACAGCTAGAAACTTGGTGAACTTTCTTCCTGGGAACACCCAGCTGGTGAGTAATAGTATCTGAGTTTGTAACCTTCTACAATTTACTATTACACTTCGAACCTTGAGGGCGTATTGTGGATTGACATTTTTATTTCTGGTGGCTAAGCAGCTTGTACTAGTGGTCTAGGGCTGACTCCCACAATTTTGAGGTGGACTGTCCTTCATTCACAGCTTTCCGCATTCTACAGATTCAGTTACATGAACTGACGGTGAACCATCATTTACAGCTACTTAGAGACATATACATTGTGGTACAAGAAGAGGAGAAGTTCAACTAAATACAGATGCCCGCCTAAAACTGGATATGATTTCTTTGACATCCAAGGACCAGTTAGGACCTCACTTACGAGACATGTCCTGTTGAGCCTTGGCAGTGCAAAAATACAGGACATAAGTCCTTTACATCAATGCCGATTTTGGAAAAGTGACGAAAGATTCCAATCTTGAGGAGAATGAGAATTATGGTTTGGATTCCTGTGAAGTAAAGTGCCAATATCAGAATCCTGCAAGGGTTAGGCACTGCAACCATGGTAATATAACCAATATCAAGCAAGAAAACCAGTTAGAAGTGGCATTCCCCAAAGAATATATATTCCCATGGCATATTCAGCCGAGATGACAAATTTCAAAACCTGAGACATGTGACCCAAATCAACATGTGGGCTATAGCCCTGCTATAGATCCGTGTTTGAATATACGCGTAAATGAGATGCATTAATTTCAAGGCAGTGTGACCCAATTTCTCTGACACAAAACTTAGTGAACTACAATGTCAAGTTGACATCTTTCAAACCCTGGAGTCTGCAGACTAATGCAAAAACCATGTTTAGAATACAACATGCATGATTGTATAATATCACCTTGCAAGACTTGTGCTTTAGGTCTACTATACAAAGATATGATATATAATTTCTCATTTCTGTTCCAGAAGCAATTTGTTTAATGAAGATTATTGTCGGAGACATTTTTCTGTGCAAGCACTTACATATATTCATTACACTGGAATATCAGAATTGAAAGGCACTTTAACACACTAATACACTTGTCTGACACTGCTAGCATTTGGACTTTGGACAGAACAGCTCAATACCATTGCAGACGGCCAACAGTATAGACAATGTCATACTATTCACAATATTTAAAGCATGTAGATCCGATTCAACAAATACAAAACTAAGTCAACACAAATGTCAGCCAAAAGTTCTGCAGTCAATAATTGATTCCTGGGCAGACACATGACCTAATCAACCCAACAGGTCTGCAGATTGCCTGAATAATTGGGTTTCTTCTCTACCAACCCATGTTGAAGATTATCTATTGGTCGAAAAATAGCCTCATTAGCATAATGGATTTCTCTTGTGCTGGGTAAATATCTGCTGACTTGTAAATCGACTGAACAAACTTTGTTTCCACAGAAACCTGACCTACTCAGACAATTGAAAATCATCCTCAAATGCGCAGAAAACACTAATTGTTTCCATCACAAAAGTGAATCTGTGAAAAGAGGAGGTTTAATATGAAAAATTATTCTAAAATTCCTTTGAAAAATCTCAATGGAATCTGCAATAATTTCCTCAGAATTTCTAATATTTCACAACTTCAGACAAGTGTTGAAGGGTTCATATTACTTCATTTAATTCAGCAAGTTTATTTTTGGTTGAAAATGTGGATTTCAAAAAAGACAATGCTACACTTGTTCTGGGCCAGGAATCCGAATCACTCACCAAAAATTCTCTTTCTGACCAAAATATTTAAAGTAACAATTTTAAAACATTGAATCACTTACCTGATTATTAAGTCATTTTCTGAAGGCAGATGAGACACTCACCAAAGAAAAAGCAAATAAAAGTTTACTTCAATTATCAAATGAAGCATTTTTAAATTCGATTGGAATGGTAATTTTTTTCGAAATTTTCCATAATACAGCATTTGGAACATTTTCAAAATATTTGTTGTTTCTTTACAAAATCTCCTCTCCATCAACTATACTATTTTAATCTGCTTTGTTTTTTTTAAAATATTACAATATACAAGGACTAAATCCGTTATCTTAAAATATTTCTCTAATCAATTTCTCAGGTTTTATGGATACCAGTAACTTTTCATTTCAGGATATATCCTGATCCAAAGCCATAAATGTGTCGTCATTAGCCCCAAAAGTGCACGCCAGGCGTTTTGCACACCAGACGTTTTATAGCACCTGCATGTGCCCACACTGCCCAGGATGTGTCAATTAGCCCCTCCACCATGGAAGAGTTCTCGCACTTGACATGAGTGTCATAACTTACCACATGGTACTTGTTTTATGAGCAGGGAAGAGGAAGTCATGAGATACAGATGTTTGTAAAATACAAGTACAAAATAAAAACACAATCTGTTAAAATAAAGAAATCCCTGCTTCCATGCCTTAAAATCATATAAAAATTTTTAAAAATGCAATATCCTTATGTGAAAACATCTCACATATGGAATGGAGTTTACATCATCTAGGTAACCATGCCTCAATTTCAAAGAAAACTTGTATCATACATGTAACAAGACATCTGAAAGAACACTGAAAGAAGATTTGAACCAGATATAAAATCTACGGAACATCTTCAAACTCAGACAATTATGTTTCTGCATTTTCTTTAATACTTAACACATTCAACATATTTACCCTGTACGTAAAATAATAAAGTACAGATCCAATTATAATTTTGCAAGAAAGAATGACAGCCTTTGAAAAGGCACAGTTGCATGATGTAGGGGAGACCGGGGTTAGTTGAATCACGGGGTTAGTTGAATCTTGGCCTAAAATCAGCTTTATTTTAAATTTTTGGCCAAACTGGTACTTTTGGTAGATACCCTGTTTATTGGCACATGTTATCATACCTTTATTCATTCAAAATTTCAAAAGGCTAATTCTGTAGGCAAGAAAGTTTGTTTTTGGGGTGCTCTAGTAACTTGTTTGCTCAGTCTTCGAGGGGGGTTATTGTTTAGCTATGATTTTAATCAAGGTGAACTAACCTTATTTCTAAATAAGCAAATACATGCCTAATCCACACCCAGGAGCTTTTTGTTGCGTGACTTTGATAAGACTGAAAAATAAGACAATATTGTGTTCCAGGTGTGATGGGGTTAGTTGAATCATGCATGGTGGAGTTGGCCGTAACATAGATTTCAAGTGTTCAAATTGCCTTGCAAGTCATTGCTAGTTGGAGTTACTGCAGTTTAGAACTACTACAGTGCATGTTTGCATTCCTGAAAGGGAAATACGGAAAAACCAGCTTTTTTGCCAAAAATAGACAAAAAATTTAGTAAATTACAGTATACAATTTCTTTTCAAATGAGTGTTGAACTGAAGCTGGTGGTCATCATAGGGATATCAGTTATGCAAAGGAAACCCCTTTTATAAGAAGTTGTCTCCAATTTTTTATGGCGCTTCAACTAACCCCGGGGTCGGGGTTAGTTGAATCAAAATTTTTTCTGGAAGTTTGTGTCTGTGACACAAATTTCAATAATAATTTACAATATCTCTTGGGCTGATCATTGAGTTAAACACGCTCACTATCACATGCTAAAATTTGGTGTGAATATCTTGTACCGTTTGCTCTCCAGAGCAAAAATAAAAATGAGTGTGCCAACTAACCCCGGTCTCCCCTACTTGTACGTGGCAGAACACCATAAAAACTTGGAATAAACCAATGGAAATCAATTATGTAAAAAGAATGGTAGTTCTGAAACCTGAAATCCTCAGGGGGACAAATATTTGTTGAATGATGAGCCTTTAAGCAATGGTACAGCTGCCCAATCTCCTTGAGATTGGTTCAGTGCCCTTGAGAAGATGGATAAATCTCCTTTGTGGATTTTCTGATGGGCGATAACAAGATAAAACAGACGCCTCCTCACAATAAAAACACATGAAAGATCTTGAGACCTGATCTGTATCACCAACTAATTTTCAACAATTTTGATCACACATTGTTTATTTCTGTATTATATAGGCAATAAGGAATTTCCCTCAGTTATTCTTTTGTTTCTTTTAAAAACCCTTGTCCGTCAGTTATACTTTTTACATGCAGAAGCCTTGCAATATACTGGACGTAAATTCTATTTCTTAAAATATTTCTCCAATTTCTTCTAATATTCACAGATTTTGAGTGCTGCTAATCACGTTTAATTTCTGAAACTATTCTGATACAAAGGCATAAATGTGTTGAGTACCTAGCTCAGCTTGCACACAACATGTTTTATGGCACCTCCATGTGCCGTGGATGCTTCAATCTGCCCCCAAATATGCAAGAGTTCCAAAACTTCACACAGTGTCATAAATCGGCCACCTTTTACTATGAGTTGTGTGAGGGAGTAATAAGATACAAATGTTTGTTATTTGCAGGAAGAAAATAAAAACAAGCTAACAAACTGGATGGTAGAATGTGTGGAACAACTCATATGCAGCATAATTGACATTGTCTGAGGGGACCAATGGTGCAGAAAACCACATTATTTCATTATCTTTTATATTTAAAACTTCACATTAGGCACAAACGTTCAATCAGCCTTTGAACACATGCAGCCGTATGTAGCATTTGTATGTGGCACGAATCATCATATAAACTCAGCAAACAATACAAATCAGTAAAGAAACTACGGCAATTCCGAAACCTGATATCCTCAGGGGGACAAATATTTGTTGAATGATGAGCCTTTAAGCAATGGTACCGCTGCCGAATCTCCTCAAGATTTGTTCAATGCCCTTGAGAAGATGGATAAATCTCCTTTGTGGATTTTCTGATGGGCGATAACAAGATAAAACAGACGCTTCCTCACAATAAAAACACATGAACGATCTTGAGACCTGATTTTCACAAACTAACTTTCAAAGATTACTGTTCTGGTTTTCAGGGTTAAGTAGGCATGCACGGTACACAGCTACAAGCCTGCAATTGACTACAAATTGGACAAATGTTCGATGAGATAAGATAGACAAAAAAGACACAAAGATAGATGGGTGTAGATAGTGTGCCATTAAAATAGTTCTTTGGTCTCATTAGGGTCACTGGAAGAGCAAAGGATTTTGTAATTTAAGCCACCCAATCTCAAAATCATGAAAATTGTTGGCATCTGTCTTCTCAATACCTCAAAATATATCTGTGAATCAGCAAAGTTTGTAAAAAAAAACAAAACCTGCAATTGTCTTTGATTTCACAATCATCAAAAACGATTAAAGGTTTTACATCATTACAAGGAACAAATTACCACACAAGTAAATGGCTTAATACAAAATGCATACCACTGCTTCTTATATTTGTCTCTTTGAAAAACAATGAAGAAACCCTTCATTAAATCAGGACATTTGAAACTAATGGGCAACAAAAAAAGTCCTGTAATTTGTAAGGGTTCTTCATTAACATTGACACAATACCCAGAACAGATGAGCAATTCACACAATTAACTGAAAATGGTTTGAATTGAATGTCATCTCCATTGTTCATGGCTTTCATGTTCCCGTTCAATGAGGGTTTTTGGTTCAATATCCTGAGCTTTGTGGGTGACATTCCAAGACATGATAGAGATAATCAGGATGATATGCAGTTCCCCTTTTAAGAACGCCATTTACACAATGCCTGCATCATAAAATTAACATGATTAAGATATCCCACTAAATCTTCTTGCACGGACATCAAATATGTATTATACAGATATTTACTGATTTCCAGGACATTAGTCAACTCTATTTCCCTCGAGTGTGTGTAAGTGAAAACTTTTTCACGAGGCTGAAGGATTTTTCGTTTCTTTAACTACTACAGGGCAATATACCAAAATCCAAAATGATGACTTGACATGTGATCAGCTCTCAGCCAATGACAGCTCTGCTTTCATGATGGAGGTATGATAAATGGAAATTGTAAACTAGTAGCGGGGCAGGTATGTAAAAAATCGTGCATTAATACATAGAAGCGTGAAATTTGGCACAAACTCAAATAACATCTTAACAAAGATCTTCAGATAGAGAGTTTACTGGTATCGGTTCAAAAGACGACGAAATCTTGGACTAGTTGAAACCATTCTTTATTTAGATGTACAGTGAGACATGGTTCCCTGCATAAAAATAGACAGAAATTAAGTATAAGATTTAGATCCAAATATGTGTTAAAGGACAATAATTATGATAAAACATATGTGTTAAAGGACACAAAAAAAAAGATAAAACAAAGTGTCTCAGTCACATCAACCTTGAAGAAGTAAGTGAGTGAGTTGGTGTTTTACGCCTTATCAGCACCAGTTTGGGCTATTTAAGCAATTAATCTTGAAGAAATAATCATTCGTATCAAGTAAGAATTATAAACAGTAATATCACACAAGGTCATTATTTACAGGCTAATTATGACAACAATCTTTTTTAAACACAACTGACTAGCTGTTTGTCAAATTAATTTTTTAATATTTTTAGCGACAAATGTCAAATAAATCATTTTTATTAAAAGCAATTACCAAATTAAAATAATAAGGCATCTCTAAGATGTAATTACTTACAATCACTAAGCCTCATGAAGTCAGGAGAACCAACACCAATAATTTTCAATTTCAAATCAGGTCAGGTGTTCAGACTTCACAGTACAGCATGGCAGATAACCTATTACAAATAACAAATGTTTTTTATGCTAAAAAGAGTCATATTCACAGCAACATTAAAGCATTGCATTGTGAATAAGTTTAAAATGGTTTGAAAATATAATTAAGGAATTAAAAGTTGTAAGAAGACTTACAATTTTAGACAAAAGTCCAAAGTGAAAACTTTCACCTGCTTCTCTTCAGGCAGTTCAGGTGTGAGTGAGTGACCTGTCAAATTGTTAGCTCCACCACCTCTGTACAGATGGAGCCACAGTCCCCCTAATTTAGCCCCCTCTGGCTGACAACTTGTAAGGTTCCAACTCAGTTGATCAGTTAAACTGCTAACCATCACAGAGAGCCAACTTAGATTTAGCTCAGGTTAATAATATACCACGTAAAATCTGAAGTGGCTCCATATCTTAATATATTCCTCAGTGTATCTTTAAACTGTGTGCCAAGTTTCATTCATCTATGTATAAATGCATAATTACTTCCTTATCCAAGACAAACTTGCCCCGCTACAGAGAGAGGTCCAAATCTTGTAATAAGTATGAACACTTCCCTTTCCATTGGAATAGCATCTGGTTGAGATTTCAAGAAAACATAATAAATTTTATTTTAAAAAGACTTGTGGGTTATGACCTTTTCCTACCTAGGGTCAAATGAACTCCCATAAAAGCTGGAGTGATTTGCTCAAATCACTACTGCTATTTGTTTGACCCTATAGGAAAAGTCAATACCCAAAAGTCTGGTTTCTTTTGTGCTAAGTGTGGTATTTAATTTTAACACATATACGCAACAGTGTAACTTAGATCACATCTAATCTTTCTAGTCTAAGACACTACATAGGAGAGTCTTCAAATTGATTCTACTCACGTCTTTAGCTAAACTTGTTTGATGCCAGTTTGCATAGGTGCAACTGGTAAAAATTAGATGTTTGTGAATGTTTTCAAATGCAAATCTAGTTTGTTCACAAAATACAGCTTTATATCAGTTATTTTAAAAGTGGCGTTCAACGTAGCTCTAGCACCCATGGGTCATTCCATGCTAAACCTTGAGATTTTGACAAAGCATCGGAGAAGTAAGCTGGCAACTAATCTAGTGCAGTAAATTTTACAAAACTTGTTTCCATACACCTTACATACCATTCTAGTGACGGCACTACTACTTTGTCGGATGAGAGTAAATCAAATGATCTCCATTTTTCCCACAATCTCCGAAATGGTAAAGCCGTGTTTATGTCCGGCAAAAAAGACTAAACAGAATGGAACAATGATTGACGAATGATCAGTGATTGATCACGTAATATTAATTGAGCAATTTTGGAAAAGCCATTTTGTGAAAAATAAAGCTATCATTGTGCCTCTCGCAAAGGTCAATTGCTTGACGACATTTGAACTTCCAAATTGAATTCATGATATCTTGTGAACATACCATACTTTGCTTTAAACGCTATGCCAAACTAGTCAACTAGATCAAATGGAGTAGCTGAGACTTCTCCTTCATGTCCAAACAAACTTTGACCCACATGGAACCACCAGAATCAGTAATTGTGATATGTCACTGTTGGTGTGATGAGACCAGTCGACACAAGTGGTGAGCTACGAGTCAACCTTCAGTCAATCGCTGTCAACTGTGGTCAAGTTCGGTCTCTACGGTCATGCAAGATTCATAGTCCTTAGTAAGCCAGAGCTGTGATGCCAGGAAAATGACCACTAGGTGTGACTCAGTTGGTATCCCATTAAAACACATTGGATTGCAGCATTGTGATATACAAGCCACTTCTCCTCCCACCGGCTTCCACCATTCCACAAACTACATAGGACAGGCTTCAAGATCTTAGTCAGGAGTTACTGCCACAAGTGTGAAAAAATTCTCGAGGCCACAAAAACTTATCATAGATTTTAAAATATATTCTATCTTGTGTAAAAAATTGTGCTCTTTCAGATGGTTACCTTTTTAATTGTCTTAATAATGATCTCAAGTTGCTATCCTATCATTTAAGTGAAAAAACGTGCGAAAAATGCTAATTTTTGGTGACACATTTTTCAGACATCAAAGTTTGACTGTCTCTCTCTTGATAGACATCAAAGTTTCATGATTATTGAAAGTACCATGACGTTCCCTATTGTCCAAAGTTTAAAATGGCATTCAGTTTTAGTAATTTGCGCCAATATATGTGGGTCTCTGAACAGAATATTGAAACAAAGTCAAGTGACAAAAGTAAAAACAATTTATTAAAATGGGGTGAAGCTCCTATTTGATTATTATTTTTACAATGTCAGGGAGATGTTTATGGACATGAATTATATACCAATGTGTCCAGAAGGACCAGATGAAGGCAACAGACTACATAAAAAAGTCCTTTCTTTGCGTATTTAGGTTCACACATACAAAACATGAAGCCACTGCTTTTCACTTCTGGATGTGTGAAAAAAATATGTCATTTTTCTAAATAACTTGCATTTCGTCAATTTTTGTCATACAGGTCTGAAAGTCAAACTCGTTATGCGCAGATATTTACATTAAAACGAGTTTGTGTTATTTTTTCGATATCTGCCTCCATAAAAAAATGCAAGTTATTTAGAATTTTATTTCTGAAAAAGGTAATTCCTTGGTTTGGGCTAAACTTCTCGGAAATATAGGTTGTTGGTACTCAAAATGAAGCTTATTTTCTGCTGAGATTGATGGTGTAAAAATTATTCCTGTGAAATGAACACTAAGCGAAATATAAGAAACCGCGACTTAGCACCACAAAATGTTTGTCATTTAAACAAAAAATTCATACCCATGTAGTCATCTTATTTTTTGATGGATCATCATAGAATTCAAGTATATTTATTAGTGGTATTAGTGCAGCTTTATTAATGAAGCCACAGACCTACAGAAAATTTTATAATATTTTGGGGGTATCTAGCGCGCCCCATTGAGGGGGGCTTTACAAATAGGGATGTAACTTCCAAAATAAAAGAGTGGGTGCATTTTTTTCTTCAAAATTGAATTCCTGAGAAAATTTTACATAAGATAGGCTAAAATTGGAATAAATTTTGTGTATGCTAGAAAGTGGTGAGTTTGGCAGTAATTCCTGACCAAGATCTTGAAGCCTGTCATAGATGCTCAGGGGTTATGAGAACTCAGACAGAAAAACACGGACAGAATCAGACATCTTTTGAAAAATATGAGCCTTTCATGTGCGTCTGGCATATGAGGAGGATAACTCATAGTAGCCTGTTGTAAAATCTCACTACAACTTCCAATAACCTGGTGTGAGTCTGCAACATTTAATTTCAGCCATTGTCATTTGTTTTTCAAATGTCTTGACTGACATTTCACTAAATATCCCTTGTGTTATTACTGTAATAACTCAAAGACTATTGTCATCATCTTCCGATATAAGTAGACAAAGATGTCCACATGCACAAAATATGATCTTTGGCTATGAGTTAAGATTCCAATTGTCTCACGATAATTTTTAATTTATTTGAGCAAAATAATTGTTCAATTTTTCTATCGTATCTTTCATACAGAGTAATATCTGTTGCATATTCAAAACATTTTTGTTTTCTTTTTTTTCTCATTATTGTCAGTCAGTATCTTGCCATCAATTAGTGAAGTCTTTAGCAATAAGGAAGGCATTATATGATGTTTGCCAAACTATATGCTTACCTTGTCTTAGTGATGAACACCATTAATGTGAACAACTGAAATAACGACTCTGCTAGGTTAACAAGGAAGGGCGAAAGATTGCCTGCTAAGCAGAGTTTTATTGCGGTTGGCGTTGGTGTTTCTATTTGTTTGGCAGTTGTATCGTGCTTCTATTGGCTTTTTACACCGTCAGTGCTAATTGAGGTGAGATGCATCAAACAAGCCAGCACCAGTGCTACTTCTGGTGCTATCAATGACCTTATTGATCATAACTCAACCATTTTGAATTTGTCTCTTCTGCAAGATCATGTTTAATGGCCAAAATGTGGATTTCGCAGAGCAGATTTTCAGCAAAATGTGATTTTTTCATGATGTATCAAATAAGAAAAAGCTATCAACGAATCCGTGCTTATGACCGTTTGTTTTAAGGCTAGTAAACCAATACAATCTCAGTGACCAGCAGAAATCAGCGTGGTTTGGCAAAGTCTCACATTACATGCATGAGACCTTTGAGGGTAAACCAGATGCCTATATAACGAATGACATTACAAGGTAATGACAAGTGAACTTTCTTTTTCGCAAAGTAATTCGTATTCCGTTCACCAATCTACTATCTTATCAGTAGTCGACAAGCCTATGAAACTTGGCAACAGACCGCTGAAGACCAATACAAATGCAAGACACATCAAATTTAGGGGAACACTTCATGTTCAGTTTGCTACCGCGAATCTATTGAGGCTTATAGGATCAACCATCAAGGCTACACCATGTTTTTGCTTGTTGGTTTTTTGGTGGTTTTTTCTTTTGGTTCTTTTGTAATGTTGTTGCGAATGTTGATGAGGTTTACTGCATGCGGTTGTTGCAAAAAGCAGCAACATAGGTAGGAGCTTCTGTGTTTTTTAAAACTCCCAGTCGAAGTTCAGGGTTTAATTCCAAGTTGGGAGCACTTTATCAGTAATCAACATAGCAATGTCATGTCCTTTTGGACAAGAGACTCAAATTGATGCCCTTGTGTTTGTGCAGGGCAAGTTAATAAAGTCAAACTGATGAACAAAATAGATCGATATACTGGAATACATAATAACTGAATGAATTAATATTATTAAAATACTGAACCACACACACTCAATGACCCTGTCACAAATCAGATCAGAAAACAGAGAAGCAATACAAGCCAATTGTGATACAGAAGTCTGTTGAAAAGAACAATGATGTCATATATATCATGAGTATTTCGCCCTCGAGATGCACATATAACAGCTGTCAACACAAATTAATGGGCATGGATCAAGAAAAATGAATCACCAATATCTTGCCAGATGTAAAAGTGATGTATAGTGACTGCAGCATTTAAATCTCTTCAGGGAAGAGTCTTCCCACACATCAATTTATCCATACACATGCAGCCATGAATCAGATCCAATCAATCAATCCACCTACTCTCCACCCCCTGTATTACCTATTACAGCACAAGGATGGGACTGTTGAACTCAGCATATAATTTGACCATCCATACACCCTCCATCTGACATCATTCTAGAGCGAGAGATGCTCCACAATCTATTCATCCTTCAATGCATCCCATCTTCGTCACCATCAATCCATCATTTTCCATCAATCAAGCCACCAATCCTTCAAACCCTTAAATTAACCATCCATCAACCCGCAATCCATCTGCATTATTATCTACATTTTCACAAACATCCATCCTTCCACCCTTCCCATAAATCCATCCATCTACATGTATTGTCAATTCCATGTTTTGAATATATTCATTCATCATTTCAAGGCAGTATGACCCAATTTCACTGACATGCAACTAGGTGAACCTGAATGTTAAGCTGACATTCTTCAAACCCTGAATTCTGCTAATTAATGAAAAATCATGTTTAGAATACAACATTCATAATTGCATAATATTATCTTGCGAGACTCATGTTGAGGCCTACCCTTTAAAAATATAAATTTTGTATTTCTTCCGAGCAACTTTGTTGCATTAAGAACATTATGTGAGACACTCTTCTGTGCAAGGGCACATACATGTATGGGTCAAAATTTGAAAACCTTGAAATTTCAGCTGAAAAAATTTTTCGTTCCAGAAATGCCTTTTAAAGTTTGCGTTGGGAGGGTCAAACAATCAGCTATCACTGCACTTTCATGTCCAAGGGTCCCAATGCCCCGCTGATCTGTACTGAGGTGATAAACATAGCTGTAATGTTTTTTGACTGCCATTAAAATCACACTTCTAACTAAAAAATCCTGATCACTTAGGGCTAAACAATCTATTGCCAATGATAAGGCAAGTTGCTTGCACATTTTGGGCCAAGTTCCAGGTCTCTAGTGTCAATAATTTTTGAGAAACTGCATTTAATCAATTAAAATACCAAATATTGTGTGTCATTAGCATCATGCCTATAACTTGAAATCCGTACCACTTAGAGCTGATGAATGTATTACCAACAAATAGGAAAGTGGGTTTTCTGCACACATTGAGCTATATTTCAGGTCTCTATGTCCAATAGTTATTGAGATAGAACATATCCTTGAACCAGAAATTTACAAAAACGAACAAAAATACTCTTTTTATCAATAGTTTGGATTCTGAATAATAAAGATGATCTCCACTACTTCCTCCAGTGCCCAATGTCTTTGCTAAACCATATTTCAGATGCTAGACAATAGTAAAATGTTACTGGGATGCCATATTTGGTTAGAAGTTTTAGAGAACCATCAAACTTCATACTATGCATGTCAGATGCAAGGAAAATACAAAAATGTTATGTAATAGTCTGATGAAACATTTATTGATAATATTTATTCAACTAATTTCAACTCCAGTCACCTGCAACAAAATTTTAGTGAGGTAAAGGCAATAAGCCATGTTTGACATGATGCTAATGACAGCGTGATGCTAATGATAATTAAGGTAAAAATCTTTGCAGGGACCAGTGCAAAACAGGCAGTCTGGCAATATGTGCATGCAATGACCTTATGAACACCAGACACATGTTCACAGTGATTTTGGTCCAGAAATATGCAGCCAAAATAGAGTAGCAAGGCGTTTGCTAATGACAAATTTAGATAGGACAACTGACATGCCAACAGAAATACTTTAATATGTTGGTTTACATAAATGATACAGAGCTACAGATAGTTCAGTTATTTTCTTGGATTCTCAGACAACATCAGCCACAATGTTTTCTCACAGAATGTTTGTCTCTTCAATTTTTATTAAGAAACAAATCCGGCGTGATGCTAATGACGCAATATTGGAGACATCGACACAACAACCTCCTGCTCTTATACAGAATATTATTTCAGCTATTGGTGACCAGATTTTAGAAGACTGACAGTCAAGTCTCCATGTATGGAGGAGTTTAATTGAATTAGGATCCTGTACTAGTTTTTTTGATACGATCTTTCAAAGAAAATGTTGTTGGAGACAGGCCATTTTCAGGGGGGTAGGCCACTTCAATGCTATTTTTTGATGGGATAAAAATATTCTGCCACATATTTTTTGTGTTAAAAGTTTTCTGAATATCCTTGTCTATGACAAATGACAACAAGAGGTGTTCTATTGGTCTTCCTGCCATCATGAATTATTGTTAAACACCGGAGACAAGAATTTCAGACTTATCAAATTTTGACCCGTATATACTCCTAACACAGAAATAACTTTAATATTCCACCAAAACGGTCTGAAACTGCCCGCATTTTGACAGAAAAGTTCAATACCATTGCAGACAGCTCACAGTATAAACAATGTTAGGCTATTCAGCATATTCGAAGCATGTAGATCCGATTCAACAAATACAAAACTAAGTCAACACAAATGTCAGCCAAAAGTTCTGCAGTCAATAATTGATTCCTGGGCAGACACATGACCTAATCAACCCAACAGGTCTGCAGATTGCCTGAATAATTGGGTTTCTTCTCTACCAACCCATGTTGAAGATTATCTATTGGGCTAAAAATAGCCTTATTAGCATAATGGATTTCTCTTGTGCAGGGTAAATATCAGCTGACTTGTAAATCGACTGAACAAACTTTGTTTCCACAGAAACCTGACCTACTTGTGCAATCGAAAATCATCCTCAAATGCACAGAAAACACTAATTGTTTCCATCACAAAAGTGAATCTGTGAAAAGAGGAGGTTTAATATGAAAAATTATTCTAAAATTCCTTTGAAAAATGTCTATGGAATCCGTAATCATTTCTTCAGAATTTCTAATCATTCACAACTTCAGACAAGTGTTGAAGGGTTCAAATTATTCATTCAATTCAGCAACAGTTTCTTAATGACACAAACTTGACAATCGTTTATTTTTGGTTAAAAATTTGGATTTCAAAATTAATAATGATATGCTTGTTTCTGGCCAGAAATCCTTTTTAATCAGTAGCACACAATTCCCTTTTGAGGAAAATGTTTGAAAATAATCCATTGTAGCCCAGTCAGCCAGAGCTTCCATTCATATAACATAACCTGACTGTAAGTAATTTTACTTGGGCTGATATAACGATGAGATGCTCAAGAGACACTCACCTAAAAAAAAGGTAAACAAACAAATTCAGTGAATGTTGTCAACAATTAGTAATTTAAAATCTGAGACAAAAATCAATTCAATTTTCAAGTAATGCATCCAAAATTTTATTACAAAGTTATATATATATAAATATTTCAGCTAAATAAATACCTTCCAAAATGTTCTATCAATGTTTGATCACACATTTTTTATTTCTGTATCATATAGGCCCCAAAGTATTTGGAATTTCTCTC
Organism: Platynereis dumerilii; assembly: GCA_026936325.1. Classification (NCBI taxonomy): domain Eukaryota; kingdom Metazoa; phylum Annelida; class Polychaeta; order Phyllodocida; family Nereididae; genus Platynereis; species Platynereis dumerilii. The sequence goes on from JAPTHN010000005.1 coordinate 34,106,513, forward strand.
AGTTTTTGTTTCTTTAGAAAACCCTTCTCCATCAATTATACTTTTTGCATATAGATGCCTCGCAACAAACTGGAACTAAATACTTTTTCTTAAAATATTTTTCCAATTTCTTCCAACATTCACAGATTATGAGGGGTGTTAATCACCTTTAATGTCTGAAAATATTCTGATTCATAAATGTGTCGTCTACCATCCTCAGCTTGCACAAGACATGTTTTACGGCACTTGCATGTGCCCAGAATGTTTCAATTTTCCCACAAACATGGAGTTCCCACATTTCACACAGGCGTCATAAATAAGCCACATTGTACGATGAGTTGTATGAGCAGGGATCAGGGCGTAATAAGATACAAATGTTTGTTATTTGCAGGAAGAAAATAAAAACAAGCTAACAAACTGGATGGTAAGATGTGTGGAACAACTCATATGCAACTGACACTGTCTTGGGGGATCAATGATGCAGAAAACCACATTATTTCATAATCTTTTATACTTCAAACTTCCAACACATTTACACATAGACATTCAATCAGCCTTTGAACACATGCAGCTGAATGCAGTGTTAGTATGTGGCATGAATCACCATACAAAACTTCAAGCAACCAATAGAAATCAGTGTAAACACTATGGCAGTTCTGAAACCTGAAATCCTCAGCGGGACAAATATTTGTTGAATGATGAGCCTTTAAGCAATGGTACAGCTGCCCAATCTCCTTAAGATTTGTTCAATGCCCTTGAGAAGATGGATAAATCTCCTTTGTGGATTTTCTGATGGGCGATAACAAGATAAAACAGACGCCTCCTCACAATAAAAAGACATGAAAGATCTTGAGACCTGATTTGTATCACCAACTTATTTTCAAAGATTACTGCCCTGGTTTGCAGGATAAAGTTGGCATTTATGGCACACAGTTACATACAATAAAATATAAATTGGACAAATGTTTGATGAGAGAAGAGAGACAAAAAGACAAAAAGATAGATGGGGGCAGATATTGCTGCCTTCTAAGTGTGCTATTTAAATAGTTCTCGCAGCTCATCAGGGTTACTGGAAGAGCGTATGATTATGTAATTGCAGCAAAAATTTTAAAAATAAAAATAAAAGATCTGCAATTGTCTTTGATTTCACAATCATCGAAATCGATTAAATGTTTTACATCATTACAAGGCTCAAATCACCACACAACTAAATGGCTTAATACAAAATGCATACCCCTGTTTCTTATATTTGTCTCTTTGAAAAACAATGAAGAAACCCTTCATTAAATCAGGACATTTGAAACTAATGGGCAACAAAAAAAGTCCTGTAATTTGTAAGGGTTCTTCATTAACATTGACACAATACCCAGAACAGATGAGCAATTCACACAATTAACTGAAAATGGTTTGAATTGAATGTCATCTCCATTGTTCATGGCTTCGCTTTTCCTGTTCAATGAGGGTTTTTGGTTCAATATCTCGAGCTTTGTGGGTGACATTCCAAGACATGATAGAGATAATCAGGATGATATGCAGTTCCCCTTTTAAGAACGCAATTTACACAATGCCTGCATCATAAAATTAACATGATTAAGATATCCCACTAAATCCACTTGCATGGAAATTAAATTTATACAAGGAAATAACAACCAAGAGAAGTGTCCAAATCTTGTTATAAGTCGGAATAGCATCTGATTGGTATTTCATGAAAATATATTAAATTTTATTTTTAAAAACAGTTTTGTGGGTTATGACCTAGGGTCAAATCAATTGCCACTTATAAAAGTTAGAGGGATTTGCTTAAATCACTACCGCTGTTTGTTTGACCCCTTAGGAAAAGTCAAAACCCACAAGACCAGTTTTGTTTCATGCTAACTTGCTAAGTGTGGAATTTAATTTTAACACATATATGTAATGGAGTAACTTAGACTACATCTAGTCTCTCTGGTCTAAGATACTACATAGGAGAGTCTTCACATGGATTCTACTCACGTCTGTGGCTAAATTTGTTTGATGCCAGTTTGCATTTGTGCAACTTGTAAAATTAGATGTTTGTGAATGTTTACAGATGCAAATCTAGTTTGTTCACAAAATCAGCTTGATTTCAGGGTTCTTGAAAGTGGCGTTCGACCAACATATACCCAAAAAAAATAGTATCGGTGATGATCCTGCGGCTATTCTCGCCTTGACAACATTATACTGAACATAGGATAACAGTGATCAAATGATTGTCCATTCACAGAAAAACAATAGAATTTAATGCAATACAAGCTGTTTGCTTATTAAAATGTATCATTTCATCAACCATATGTAAGGAAATCATAAACTTTTAATAAACAACGACACCTTTGTATTGCCCTTTCTCTTTCCTTTCTGTTAGATTCATTTTATTCTAACACTTCAAACCTCAAAAGTTAGCGACAAAATTTGGTTTGTGGCTGATATATGACAATGCAATTGAGAAACAGATTAATCATCATGAACTGCAACAAGCCAGTGACTCCCCATTCTTAGATCATCTTTTTTTCCCACAATTTCTTAAATGGTAAAACCATATTGATGTCCAACAAAAAAAGAACGGAATGGAGCCATGATTAGAGATTGGCCACATAATATTAGTGTCAACATACAGTGCCATTGACAACGAGAAATAAGTATTTGATACCCAATATTAGTGAAAAATAAAGTCAACATTGTCCCTCTCGCAAAGGTCGATTGATTGATGACATTTGAACTTCCAAACTGAATTCATGATATCCTGTGAACATACCATATGAAAAATTGTTATAAAATTCCATTGAAAAATCTCTGAGGAATCTGCATTCATTTTCTCAGAGTTTCTAATATTTCACAACTTCAGACAAGTGTTGAAGGGTTCATATTACTTCATTTAATTCAGCTAGTTTATTTTTGGTTGAAAATGTGGATTTCAAAAAAGACAAGGCTACACTTGCTTGGGCCAGGAATCCCAATCACTCACCAAAAATTCTCTTTCTGACCAAAATATTTAAAGTAACAATTTTATAACATTGAATAACTTACCTGATTATTAAGTCATTTTCTCAAGGCAGATGAGGCACTCACCAAAGAAAAAGCAAATAAAAGTTTACTTCAATTATCAAATGAAGCATTTTTAAATTCGATTGGAATGGTAATTTTTTTCGAAATTTTCCATAATACAGCATTTGGAACATTTTCAAAATATTTGTTGTTTCTTTACAAAATCTCCTCTCCATCAACTATACTATTTTAATCTGCTTTGTTTTTTTTAAAATATTACAATATACAAGGACTAAATCCGTTATCTTAAAATATTTCTCTAATCAATTTCTCAGGTTTTATGGATACCAGTAACTTTTCATTTCAGGAAATATCCTGATTCAAAGCCATACATGTGTCGTCATTAGCCCCAAAAGTGCACGCCAGGCGTTTTGCACACCAGACGTATACTATTATAGCACCTGCATGTGCCCAGGATGTTTCAATTTGCCCCCCCCCCACCATGGAAGAGTTCCCACACATGACATGAGTGTCATAAATTAGCCACATGGTACTTGTTTTATGAGCAGGGAAGAGGAAGTAAGATACTAAGATACAGATGTGTGAACAAAATAAAAACATAATCTGTTAATAAAAAAATCCGTGCTTCAATGCCTTATAATCATAGAGAAATTTGCATGAGACTCCTTCTGTGAAAACATCTCACATGTGGAATGGAGTTTACATCATCTAGGTAACCATGCCTCAATTTCAAAGAAAACTTGTATCATGTAACAAGACATCTGAAAGACGAACTGAAAGAAGATTTGAATCAGATACAAAATCTACGGAACATCTTCAAACTCAGACAATTATGTTTCTGCATTTTCTTTAATACTTAACACATTCAACATATTTATCTCGTATATAACATAATAATCCTGCAGATCCATATATAATATTGCATGAAAGAATGACAGCCTTTGAAAACACACAGTTATTCTTTTGTTTCTTTTAAAAACCCTTGTCCGTCAGTTATACTTTTTACATGCAGAAGCCTTGCAATATACTGAAAGTAAATCCTATTTCTTAAAATATTTCTCCAATTTCTTCTAATATTCACAGATTTTGAGTGCTGCTAATCACGTTTAATTTCTGAAACTATTCTGATACAAAGGCATAAATGTGTTGTGTACCTAGCTCAGCTTGCACACAACATGTTTTATGGCATTGGCACCTCCATGTGCCGTGGATGCTTCAATTTGCCCCGAAACATGCAAGAGTTCAAACACTTCACACAGTGTCATAAATCAGCCACCTTTTACTATGAGTTGTGTGAGGGAGTAATAAGATACAAATGTTTGTTATTTGCAGGAAGAAAATATAAAGCTAACAAACTGGATGGTAGAATGTGTGGAACAACTCGAATGCAGAGCATAATCGACATTGTCTGGGGGGATCAATGATGCAGAAAACCATATTATTTCATTATCTTTTATATTTCAAACTTACAACACATTTACACACAAACATTCAATCAGCCTTTGAATATATGCAGCTGAAAGCAGTATTCGTATGCGGCACAGATCTCATAAAAAACTCTCAGCAACCAATACAAATCCTGTGTAAAAACTATGGCAGTTCTGAAACCTTAAATCCTTAAGTCTTTAAGGAATGGTACAGCTGCAAAATCTCCTTAAGGTTTGTTCAATGCCCTTGAGAAGATGGATAAATCTCCTTTTTGGATTTTCTGATGGGCGATAACAAGATAAAACAGACGCCTCCTCACAATAAAACTCATGAAAGATCTTGAGACCTGATTTGTATCACCAACTAGTTTTTAAAGATTACTGCTCTGTTTAGCAACGTATGGTACAAGCCTGCAATAAACTACAAATTGGACAAATGTTTGATGAGAGAAGAGAGACAAAAAGACAAAAAGATAGATGGGTGTAGATAGTGCTGCCTTCCAAGTGTGTTATTAAAACAGTTCTCGCAGCGAATCAGGGTTACTGGAAGAGCGTATGATTATGTAATTGCAGTAAAAATTTTGAAAAAAAAAAAAAAAAAGATCTGCAATTGTCTTTGATTTCACAATTATCGAAATCGATTAAAAGTTTTACCATATAACAAGGCTCAAATCACCACACAACTAAATGGCTTAACAAAAAATGCATACCCCTGTTTCTTATGTTTTTGTCTTTGAAAAACAATGAAAAAACCCTTCATTGAATCAGGACATTTGAAACTAATGGACAACAAAAAAGTCGTGTAATTTGTAAGAGTTCTTCATTAACTGTGAAGCAATACCCAGAACAGATGAGCAATTCACACAATTAACTGATAATGGTTTGAATTTGGTTTTGGTTCAATATCCAGAGCTTTGTGGGTGACATTCCAAGACAGCGTACAGATAATCAGAATGACAAACAGTTACTGGCACCCTTTTAAGAACACCATTTACACAATACAATGCCTTCATTATAAAATTAACATTATCAAGATATCCCAATAAATCTACTTGCATGAACATTACATTTGAATAAGCCAATAATAAATGACAGATCCAAATCTTGTGACAAGTTTGAACACTTCCCTTTCCATTGTAATAGCATGTGGTTGGGATTTCAAGGAAATATAATAAATTCTATTTTTACAAACAGTCTTGTGGGGGAGAGGTCAAAACCCACAAGACTGGTTTTCTATCGTGTGGGATTTAAATTTAATAAATAACATAACACTGTAACTTTGATTACTTCTAGTCTATCTAGTCTAGATACAGTTTTCACTTTGATTCTACTCACGTCTGTGGCTAAACTTGTTTGACGCCAGTTTGCATTGGTGCGACTTGTAAAATTAGATGTTTGTGAATGTTTGCAAATGCAAATCTAGTTTGTTCACAAAACCAGCTTGATATCAGTGATTTTAAAAGTGGTGTTCAACCTAGCTCTGGGACCCATGGGTCATTCTATGCAAAATCTTGAGATTTTGACAAAGCATCGGGAGAAGTAAGCTGGCAGCTAAACTAGTGCAGTGAAATTCCAAACACCTTACATACCATTCTATTGACGGCACTAGTTTGTCGGATGACAGTAAATCACTCAGAAATGATCTCCTTTTTTCCCACAATCTCCGGGATGGTAAAACCATGTTGATGTCCAGCAAAAAAGACTAAACAGAACGGAACCATGATTGACGAATGTGCAATTTTGGAAACGTTATTTTGTGAAAAATAAAGCCAACATTGTGCCTCTCACAAGGGTGGATTGATTGACGACATTTAAACTTCCAAATTGAATTAATGATATCTTGTGAACATACCATACTATATTCTTTAAACGCTGCCAAAATAGTCGAACTAGACCAAATGCAGTAGCTGAGACGTTTCCTTCATGTGCAAACATACTTGACGCACGTGTGAACCGCCAGAATCAGTAATTATGATATGTCACTGTTGGTGTGACGAGATCACAAGTGGTGACCTCTGAGTCAACCTTCAGTCAATCGCTGTCAACTTTGGTCAAGTTCGGTCACTACGGTCATACAAGATTCATAGTCCTATGTTAGCCAGAGCTGTGATGTCAGGAAGATGTCCACTTGGTGTGACTCAGTTGGAATCCCATCGGAACACATTGAATTGCAGCATTTTGATATATACGCTACTTCACCTCCCACCGGCTTCCATTCCACAAACTACACAAATGCTGGGTTATGAGAAATCAGACAGAAAAACACGGACAGAATCAGACATCTTTCGAAAATATGAGCCTTTCATGTGCGTCTGGGATATGAGAAGGATAACTCATGGTAGCTTGTTGTAAGATCTTAGCTAACCTTGGCTCTGAGTCGGCAACATTTCATTTCAGTCATTGTCATTTGCTTTTTCAAATGTCTTGACTGATACACGTGGCTGAAGGTTAATTTCATAAGATCTGTTTTAGAAATTACATAGCAGTTCTTTACTTTTTGAACTAACAAAAGCTGCCGTGGCCACCAACCTTATATGTTTATTAACACGATTAAAAGACTATAAAGAGATTTGCTACCAGATCAAAAATATAAAACCTGTCAAGGAAACAATCTGATCACCCAGTTTATTCCAGTCGGATTGGCTACAACTTGGGATTGAAGCTTCTAATGACAGTTATTTCCGAAGAATACCAGCAGAATGAGCTTCAATCAGTGATTGTCAGAGAATGGGATCTTCACATGCAATGAAATACTCTTCCACAGATTTTCAATAGGTCACATGCCGAAAGAAATCTGAACCAGACAGATGTGTTTTCAATAAATTCCTTGAGCCAGTACACCAGGTAAAGACAGCACAGTGTAGTATTCAGAAGTCTCTAGTCTGCACCAATCAAAGAATTACAGGACTGAGATTGGGAAAAACTTTCCAAACAACAAAAAAATTTCCAAGAGGCTGCACAGGTAAGAGAAATAGTGCTAGACACCATGGAAGCATGGATAGCCCACAGCACTTTTGAGTTGTCACTTTACGAGTTTTTATTTAATACGAAGCTGCTCCACAAGTTATCCCATTGTGCACTATGCTTCAATTCCATGCACTGGAAGTGTTAATCCTCTTCTGCAGACCAGAAATGAAACGACTAACGTTTTTGGTAGAAAAACTAACCCAACTGAAGGTGTCATCTCAATATTTCTGTCTACTTTTTGCATGTAGAGATATGGCTATCTGTTCTGATTTGTTTTGTAACCCAACACACTTATGCCAGTCTATCTTAAAATATATCTCTGTCCACACGACATGTCTATAAACTCCAGATGGAATTTCCTATATACATCAATTTTTCATCAATTTATCCATTTATCTATCTTCTCTTTCATACAGAGTAATATCTGTTGCTTATTCAAAACATTTTTTTTTCTCAGCATTGTCAATCTGTGTCTTTTCATCAATTAGTGATGTACGTTTCTGTAATGAGACTGTGCAGATCAGATGAAGGCTCAGATTTGATCTTTGGCAATAAAGAAGCTGCTATAATATGATGTATGCCAAATTGTTTGTTTACCTTGTCTAAGTGATGAACACCATTAGTGTGACTCTGTTAGAACGACAGCTCTGTTAGCTTAACAAGGAAAGGCAATAGATTGCCTGCTAAGCAGTGTTTTATTGCGGTTGGTGTTGGTGTTCCTACTTGTTTGGCAGTTGTATTGTGCTTCTATTTGCTTTTTACACCGTCAAGTACAACTATCTTGCCTCATTAGCTTCATTCTTATTGGGTCCAGGGCAGGTCTACAGGGATATCACGCTAAACAGTGCTAATTAAGGCGAGATGCATCAAACAAGCAAGCACCACTGCCACTGTTGGTGCCATCACTGAGTCCTTAGTGACCATCCTATGCTGTCGCACACATTGGGTGGACATGTATCGTGGAGACATTTACCACATTATCACAAGGAGGCTAATAGTTCAAAACTGCTTGTGGAATCTGTTATATACATATAGAATCCTGTTAAAACATTCCCAGGAGAAACCTAAACTTTTGATACTTGTTGTTATTCCAGTTCTTTCAAGACTTGTCCAAAATGTTGTGAAAGAGACTTATCACATTTTCGGTGGATTAAGTTTACAATTCCAATTTCCTTCTCTCTTTGTTTATGTCTGGCGGCCAATTTAGTGGAAAAAGAAATAGGCACGAATAAAGAAAGAATAAAAGAAATAAAAGATAAGAGATAAAAAAAATACACAATCAAAGAAGATATAGAGGAATAACTCAAGGCTACAAATATGAGGGCGTTTATCATAAGGAAACACTCCGAAACAGTGAGTGGTGTTAAAATATAAATTTGAAGTTTTTCTGCCCTTTCGAATTTGTGTCTTCTGTAAAAACATGTATTATGGGGAAAATACGGATTTCACAGAGCAGACTTTCAGTAAAATGTGATTTTTCTATCGACGATACCTCCAAATCCATGCTTATGACCTTTGGTGTAAGACTACTAAGATTAGTAAAGCAATCTCAGTGACTCATAGAAATCAGAGTGGTTTGGCATTCTCACATCACATGCATGAAGGGCTTTGAAGGTCACGCAGATGTTAAAAAAAAACATACAGGTCTGATGATCCAATCACAAGTTGCTCATATAACGCACAACATTATAAGGTAACAACAAGTCAACCTTTGCTTTTTTCAAAGTAATTCCTATTCTGTTCACCAAACTGCTATATCTGCTATCTAATCGGTTGTCGATAAGCCCATGAAACTTGGCAACAGACTGCTGAAGACCGATACAAATGCAAGACACACAAAGTTTAGGGGGACGCTTCAGGTTTAGTTTGCAGGAGATGATCTATTAAAGCTTATAGGATCAACCATCAAGGCTACACCATGTTTTTGTATGTCGGTTTTTTTCTGTGTTGTTTTATGCTCTTCTTCGGTGTTTTCACTAATGTCTACAAGGTTAACTGCAAGTGGTTGTTGCAAAAATGAGAAAAAGATTGCAAATCCAGTCAGTAAACAAAATCCCACCGTCACATCATGTCATTTTTGCAAGAGACTCAAATTCAGTCCATTGTGTTTGTGCAGGGCACGCAAATAAAGTCAAACTGATGTTAGTGCAGATCACATGCAATAATTTCAGATCTATAGATTAATAGGAAAAACATAATAACTGATTGAACATTGGGAAAATGTAGAACGGCACATACTCGTTGTCTTAGTTATAAATTGGAAATCAGAGTTTCGTATAAGGAAACAACAAACCAAGTCAAGCCATTAGTGATACAGAAATCTACCGAAAACAACATTGATGTTGTACATCATGAGTATCCTGCCCTTCGGATACCCAAATAACATCTGTCAACACAAATTAGAGGGCATGGATCAAGAAAAATGAATCACCAATACCTTGCCAGATTTAATAGTGATGCACAGTGACACAGCTTTTATATCTCATCTGGAAGATTTTATAGACCAACATATCAGTTTATCCAAAGACATAAGGCCATGAGTCAGATTCTCTGACCCTGTGTGACCAAACTCTTACAGCAGAAGGATAGGACTGTTAATTCTTGAACTTACTATGTAATTTGACCACCAAACCTCTAAAATAACAATCCACCAACCAAAACACTCATCTACAAAACGAGCAATCAATCTGATCTAACATCTACCAAAACATCCGTCCAACCTTCGCATCCATCCACCCTTCTCATCCATCCATCCATCAAAGCCTCCCTCCTCCTACATCTTACACTACCTTTTTGAGCAGTAAATAGGAGGCTTTTCTTCCCTGCTATTTGGTAAATGTGTAGCTCTAAGAGGTCTGTGGAAATCCCATTTACTTTCTTGCCCTGGCAGCTGGTCACATGGCCCACTAAGACCCTGGCATTATACAAACTCCAACCATATTGAAACAAAAATCCTGTGTAATAATTCAACTCTCTTTGCTGGCTTGAATATAAGGCAATTCTAAGAGTTGTTGTTTATAGGTAGACCTGCCGCCATGCCAGTTACCATACACTGTTGGTTAAAGTTGGGCGGCGCAAAATGTAACCAAAGATATATAATACTATATACTATTATATATATATATATATTTATACTCACCTACATTTGCTGAATCAAATGTGATTATCTCCCAAGAAGCAGATCATTGCTACAACAAGCAATTCGGCCTTATTTAGGAGTGGGATAAATAAGCCACCATGTTAATTTACAAAAATGTTACCAAAATGGGCATAAAAATTTAAGAAATACAAATTTGGTGAAATATCCAGGACTGTTGAAAATGTTAAAAATATTTTATCTAATACAGTGGTCCCTGCATTATAAGACCGCCCCTTCTGCAGTCATGAAGTGGTCTCTCGTGGGGGTGCGGTCTCTCGTGGGGGTGCAAAATGCACTAAAAATACTACTTAGTGCAGGAGGAAGGCGGTCACATAAGGCAAGGCGGTCTTACAACAGGGGGTCTTATAACGCAGGGACCACCGTATACAAGTCAACACACTCGGCTTGCACTTGAGCTTGTCCGGTACTTCCTGCGGTGCAGTTACATCTGTGTGTAAGCCACAGAATGACCCCAATATACATATTGATCCATTTATCTCCAGCAGTATGTTCTTAATGACCACAAAAAAGATCATAAATGGACTGAGGGTCGGGAGGCCAACTCTAATGTATGGTCACTCTGTATGGACCGGTCAATATAGTGACCGCTCTACGGGCAACTTTTTATTTGGACTCACTCGGACCTACCCGATGCACTATATTGTCAGATTGGACCAATAAGTTTTCACCCCCTAACTGGGGTTGGAGGTCAGATGTCCAACACCTCTGAAAGGGAAGATTTTGCTGTTTGTATGAACTCTATATGTACAGACTACAGAGTATGTGGTAACTAAACGTAGCATCAAACTGGAACAGTGGTTTTTCTATTCCTTAGCATCAACCTACAGTTAGGGAATAAATATTTGACACTCCAAAACATTTTTACATTCTGAATAACAGCCAAAGAGGGATTCAAACCCAGGACCCTGAGATTGGAAGCCCAGAGCACAACCGACTGAATTATCCCCCCCCCCTCCCTGACTGCTTGTCGTAAAATCATTGATTGTGATAAGTTGTAAATAGACAGCCTTTTGTATGAGAGAAATTGTACACATTACTGGGCTAGTTAAGGATTATTAGCAAAAATAATATTAGCAGCAATACAAAGAGCATTTATGTAAAATTATTTAATGCTCTGTAGTATAACAAAACAGCCCATGTAAGTGGAATGAACTGCCTTAGAGAGTATTGCTATATGTTATGCTATGTATCTCCCAAGCTATCATAATAGCACACTGTTTGTTGATCAGGCGTTGTAACATTTTACGTAAAGCAATTTATCCTACATTTATCTGCATCGCTAGAAATACAGTGCTATGTATTTCATGCTGACCAACTATGTGTAGCATGCCAACCGCGTTTGATCTTCTGAAGTGTTGTGCGTACAATAGAAGTGACATGCTTTACATGCCAGTATGCCATTCCACCAAAGCAAACATGCTCTCCATGTCAAGGAGAAAAGAGTGGCACTTACCCTATGCTCGTGCCCTATGCTGAAGTACCTACTTTCTACCAAGATAATATTTAACAAGCTTGTAGAGAAGGCAATTGTAGATGGGCTGCTTTTCTAATAACATCAAAACTTGCTATACTGAGCCAAATCATTTATTCATGTTGGAAATTCTGTTGTTGGTTAAGCATGATTAGAATTTCACACTTCCGCTATTTCTCCACCTATCATCTTCTTATCCAATTAACTTAATATATCCGTAACTAACAGAACAACTTCTTCAAAACCATGTTAAACGAGACAGACTGAAGATCGTCGGGACACAAAGAAAGAAAACCTCAGTCTTTTAAAATTTCTACAAAGAATAAATACTGTTAGACCAGAAGGAAGTACCATCAAGGTATGTACAGAACAATGTAATGTTGTAATGTTGCGAACAGCTAGAGACTTGGTGAACTTTCTTCCTGGGAACACCCAGCTGGAGTGTAATAGTATCTGAGATTGTAACCTTCTACATAATCTATAATTTACTATTACACCATTGTGGGCAGTATCTGGCAGTATATAGTGGATAAACTTTTTTCAGGTGGCTAAGCAGCTTGTGCCAATGGTCCTGGATTGACTCCAACAATTTTGTGGTAGACCTTCATTTGCAGCCTTCTGCATTTCAGATTCTGTTCCATTAATTTGCAAGCCACTGAACCAGGTATTCACTATAAATCACATGGCATAAGAAGAGGAAAAGAATTTCCACTTCCAAAGAAGTCAAAACTGGATATAATTTGATTATAAATTTTCCTTCCCATGCAGGGACCAGTTGGGACCACACTAGTGAGGCATGTCATTGCAAAAATACAGGACATAATTTAAGGTCCAACAATTTATCTACTTTTCAAGTAATTAAATTGAAAGTCCTTAGCATCAATGCAAAGTTTGGGAAAGTTACTTTACTATATCTTTTGTGTTTCTATCCAATTCTTGCTTATTAATCACCAGTAATCTTTTAAGTCAAATGTATGTATGCGCGTGCCTTGTATAGTTCTCTTAGTCTATTTCCCTTAACAACAAAAAGAGAAGATGAGTCACGCCATGTGGCGTTGCAATGTTCGTTTAGTATTGTTGTACACATACTTTTACTGCTAGTTCCTGTTTCGTCTCTTCTGGTTGTCAGCATGTGTTTTGGTTGTTCGATGTGCATTGGAATAAACCTTGAAACTCATCTCTGACTCTATTAATTACTGACGATGAGGTAAACGAGATTCATGTTTTGGATTCCTGTCCAGAGTGGTGTCAGTATCAGAACCTTTCATAGGCCAGAAACGGTAGCCATGGTGATATAACCAATACCAAGCAGGAACACTGATTCGAAGTGGCATTCCAAAAAGAATATATATTCCCATGGCCTATTCAGCTGCTACGACAAATTTCAAAACCTCAGACATGTGACCCAAATCAACATGTGGGCTATAGCCCCGCTATAAATAGAAAACTGAGATCCATGTTTTGAATATATTCATTCATCATTTCAAGGCAGTATGACCCAATTTCACAGACATGCAACTAGGTGAACCTGAATGTCAAGCTGACATTCTTCAAACCCTGAATTCTGCAAATTAATGAAAAATCATGTTTAGAATACAACATTCATAATTGCATAATATTATCTTGCGAGACTCATGTTGAGGCCTACCCTTTAGATATACAAATTTTGTATTTCTTCTGAGCAACTTTGTTGCATTAAGAACATTATCTGAGACACTCTTCTGTGCAAGGACACATACATGTATATACTCCTAAAACAGAAATAACAGATACTTTAATATTCCACCAAACCGGTCTGAAACTGTCTGTACTTTGACAGAACAGCTCAATACCATTGCAGACGGCCAACAGTATAGACAATGTCATACTATTCACAATATTTAAAGCATGTAGATCCGATTCAACAAATACAAAACTAAGTCAACACAAATGTCAGCCAAAAGTTCTGCAGTCAATAATTGATTCCTGGGCAGACACATGACCTAATCAACCCAACAGGTCTGCAGATTGCCTGAATAATTGGGTTTCTTCTCTACCAACCCATGTTGAAGATTATCTATTGGGCTAAAAATAGCCTTATTAGCATAATGGATTTCTCTTGTGCAGGGCAAATATCTGCTGACTTGTAAATCGACTGAACAAACTTTGTTTCCACAGAAACCGGACCTACTTGTGCAATCGAAAATCATCCTCAAATGCACAGAAAACACTAATTGTTTCCATCACAAAAGTGAATCTGTGAAAAGAGGAGGTTTAATATGAAAAATTATTCTAAAATTCCTTTGAAAAATCTCAATGGAATCTGCAATAATTTCCTCAGAATTTCTAATATTTCACAACTTCTGTCAATTGTTAAAGGGTTCAAATTACTTCATTAAATTCAGCTACACTTTCTTTTAAAATGACACAAACTTGACAACTGTTTATTTTTGGTACAAACTTTGGATTACAAAACTGATGATGTTCTAATTTTTTCTGGTCAGGTATCCCTTTTACCTCACAACAACTCCTTGCCAGACCAAAATATTTGTAATAATCCATGACCCTGTCAGTCAGAGCTCCCGCTAAAATAACATTGAATTACTTACCTGATTATAAGTAAAGTTTGTGAGGAAGATATAATGATGAGACGAACAAGAGAGACTCACCTGAAAAAAAAGGCAGATGAACAAATTCATTGAATGCTATCAACAATTAGTAGGTCAAAATACAATGAACAAATTGAATGTTATCAACAATGTCAAAATCTGAAACAAAAAACCAATACAACATTACTTCAATTTTCAAGTAACGCATTCAAAATTTTGAAAGAAAGGTAGATTTCTTCCTTTCAAATGAATATCTTCAACATTTCTCCATCAATTTTGATCACGCATTGTTTTTTTCTGTATCATATAGGTCTCACAGTGTTTGGAATTTCTCTCAGTTTTTGTTTCTTAAAAGGTATATGGTACCTTTAATTTCTGAAAATATTCTGATTCAAAGGCATAAATGTGTTGTCTACCACCCCCTGCTTGCACACCACATGTTTTACGGCACCTGCAATCCTGCATGTGCCAAGAATGTTGCAATTTGCCTTCAAACATGCAAGAGTTCCACACTTCACACAGGTGTCATAAATCAGCAACATTGTACTATGAGTTGTATGAGCAGGGATAAGGGAGTTATAAGAAACAGATGTCTGTTATATGCCGGCAGAAAATCAAAGCAAGACTCAGACTCAGACAGATATTATTTAGCCCATATATACACAAAGATGAGATTACATACTATTATATATATTTGATTATTACTGTTAAAGTTAAATGTGGAATAGGGAGACCTCTCTAAGATAAAATTTTTATCGCTATCGAGAGGCAACCAAGCTAACAAACTAGATGGTAGAATGTGTGGAACAGCTTATATGCAGAGCATAATTGACATTGTCTTGGAGGATCAATGATGCAGAAAACCACATTATTTCATTATCTTTTATATTTCAAACTTCCAACACATTTACGCACAAACATTCAATCAGCCTTTGAACATATGCAGCTGAATGCAGTATTTGTATGTAGCACGAATCATCATATAAAACTTTCAGCAACCGAAAAAAATCAGTGAAAAAACTATGGCAGTTCTGAAACCTGAAATCCTCAGAGGGACAAATATTTGTTGAATCATGAGCCTTTAAGCAATGGTACAGCTGCCCAATCTCCTTAAGATTTGTTCAATGCCCTTGAGAAGATGGATAAATCTCCTTTGTGGATTTTCTGATGGGCGATAACAAGATAAAACAGACGCTTCCTCACAATAAAACACATGAACGATCTTGAGACCCTATTTTCACCAATCAAGTTTCAAAGATTACTGCTCTGGTTTGCAGGTTTAAGTATATACTAGAACGCCCGTAGGAGAGAAGGTGCCCTGAAGTTTGTGAGGCTGTGAATGGATATTTGTCAATTTGTATGTGTCATAATTATGTCCCTGTGGGCCGGACCATTTTACATTAGAATCGGCTGTCCCTTTACAATTTGTGACATTTAATGTAGAATTCCTTGTCGCTCAGTTGTGGGTGGGGTTTTACGTCCCAGGGGCCAGGACCCATGTTCTTTCGCCATTTGACTTGTGAATTCCCTGAGCCCGTTGGCCATAAAACGCGATCCAGATAAGAGTTTTGTCAGTGGTTGATGATTGGTTAGGATCGGGAAAGGCCAATGAGCCTGAGGTAGCTTTGGGAAATCAATTTTTTCAGGGGTCTCATCGATGAAATGAAATGTGGGGAAAAAGAGTTTGTTATTTGTAATGCTGCACACCTTGTAATAAGCATATTAAAGATGGCAATGGAGCAGATGATTTAAAATTGAGAGATATTGAGATTGTTATTTTGACATGTGCAAGGTTGAAGCGTTAAATGTAAATGTAGGTGTGCTTGTAGGGCTGATACCATGTACCTATTTTTCAGGCATTATCCTCCCAATGAACAGCAATAAGGTCGAGAGAAAGGTGGAATCAAGTAGTAAAAATGAATAAAATGAAAATGCATTGGCCATCCATGCGTTCTAGCTTTGGCAGGTAAAAACTGCAGAGTGGAAAAAGAAAGGAGCATGTTTCAGGAAGCATTTTGTGAGCCTATGTCACTGTGAGCACAAATATTAGCAATATCATGATAACAATATTTTAATTAGGTTTTATATGACTATTTGGGAATTGTGGGACTTTTCCCTGAAACGTTTAATTGTTTAGTTCTCTCAAAGCATTTATTTATATCTGGTCAACCCAGAAAACAGGCCTGATTTAGTGAAGTTAATTAATGATAAATACAGACAGTCAAATGTGCTTTGCACATACTACAATAGGGCTATATGAGAATTTGCCCCTCCCCTGGAAGACTGAAAATATATGTTTACTATTTTTAGGGTACACAGTAGGCCTACTGGATCTGTTGGAAAGTAGTTTCCTTGTGTTACTTTACTTAGATATTTGTGAAGTGGCTATGTGGGGAAGTGTGACTTTTGTGAGTGAAGAAAAGTAATGTGTATTGACAGATCTGCGTAGTTGAAGTGCTGTCATGTGTGTGACAGTCTTTCAAAGAGATATAGGCCTAGATGTATAGGAAAGTGAAGCTCGATAAGATATATTTATGAATCTATAAAGACATTTAGGAAGCCACATACTGAAGCCTTTGAAGGCCCTTATGATGATTAGCAGTATGCTTGAAGAATCCTGAAAATGTGCAGTAGCCACAGGTGGGGCAAGTGTATGCTATGGACAGAAGCCACCTGGTGTAACTCATAGGAAGCACAGGAAAATACATGTCTTTTTTGTTCTGATGAGATCGATAAGCCTTGAATAAAGATGGATTTTAGAGGATATTTGCATCTTAGAAGGATATCAGGCCTTATTTCAAGGTAGAATTACCACACAAATGGCTTAATACAAAATGCATACCCCTGTTCCTTACATGTTTGTCTTAGAAAAACAATGAAGAAACCCTTCATTAAACCAGGACATTTGAAACTAATGGGCAACAAAAAAGTCCTGTAATTTGTAAGGGTTCTTCATTAACAGTGACACAATACCCAGAACAGATGAGCAATTCACACAATTAACTGATAATGGTTTGAATTGAATTTCATCTCCGTTGTTCATGTTCAATGAGGGTTTTTGGTTCAATATCCAGAGCTTTGTGGGTGACATTCCAAGACAGCGTTCAGATAATCAGGATGACACACAGTTACCTTTTTAAGAACACCATTAACACAAACCCTTCATTATAAAATTTACATGATAAAGATAACCCACTAAATCGACTTGCATAGACATCAAAATTGTATTATCCAAATATTGACCGATTTCCAGGACATAGTCAATTCTATTTCCCTCGAGTGTGTGTAAGTGAAAACTTTTTCGCAAGACTGAAGGGTTTTTCATTTCTTTAACTATTGCAGGGCAATATACTAAAATAATGACTTGACATGTGATCAGCTCTTAGCCAATGAAAGCTTTGCTTTCATGATGGACGTATAATAAATGGAAATAATAAACTAGTAGCGGGGCAGGTATGTAAAAAATTGTGCATTAATACATAGAAGCGTGAAATTTGGCACAAACTCAAATAACATCTTAACAAAGATCTTCTGATAGAGAGCCAAGTTAGATTTAGCTCAGGTTAATAATATACCACGTAAAATCTGAAGTGGCTCCATATCTTAATATATTCCTCAGTGTATCTTTAAACTGTGTGCAAAGTTTCATTCACCTATGTATAAATGCATAATTACTTCCGTATTCAAGACAAATTTGCCCCGCTACAGAGACAGGTCCAAATCTTGTAAAAAGTATCAACAGTTGCCTTTCCATTCGAATGGCATCTGGTTGGGATTTCAAGAAATGTAATAAATGGTATTTTTAAAAACATTTTTGTGGGTTATGACCTATACTTAGCTAGGGTCAAATCAACTTACATAAAAGTCTGACGGATTTGCTCAAATCACTACTGATGTTTGTTTGACCCTATAGGAAAGGTGAAAACCCACAAGACTGGTTTATTTTGTGCTATCTATTCTAAGATACTAAGAGAGTCTACACATTGATTCCACTCACGTCTGTGGCTAAACTTGTTGATGCCAGTTTGCATTTGGGCAACTTGTAAAATTAGATGTTTGTGAATGTTTACAGATGCAAATCTAGTTTGTTCCCAAAATCAGCTTGATTTCAGTTATTTTCAAAGTGGCGTTCAACCAAGCTCTGGGACTCATGGGTCCATCCATGCAAAATCTTGAGATTTTGACAAGGCATCAGGAGAAGTAAGCTGGCAGCTAAACTAGTGCAGTAAATTTCACAAAACTTGGTTTCCACACACCTTACAGACAGACAGACAGACAAATTCTTTATTGACCTGTGTAAAAAATGTACACCCAGCCCTATATGGGCTTACAAGTCATCAAAATAATTCAAAAGTAACTTTAACAACAAATTTTCTGGAAACTACAATATTAAAACATTTACAATCACATATTTACAATATTAAAACATTTACAATCACATATTTACATTATTTAAACAACAAACTTCTTCTTCTATGGAAAGCTTTAAACAAATATTCTGCAGTAAATTTAACTAAATCCTTGGACATCAACAACTTAAATTTTTCTTGCAATGATAAAAAGTAAAAATCTACACAATAATCTAAAACACGAGTTAAAAGTAAATTACGTAAATCGTTATAAGTATTACAATGGAACAAAAAATGATTTTCATCTTCTAGAACATGATGGGAACAAAATTCACAAACTCTATATTCTAATGGTATATCATTGTAACGTCCTGTCTCTATTGCTAATGGTAAAACACCGAACCTAAATTGTGAAAGAACAGACAAATGACCTCTATCATAAATTTTATATACATAATCCTCAGTACCAAATGTAGTTTTAAATTCTCTGTAAGTTCTTAATTTTGGCATGTTAGTTACTTGATTTTTCCAGTTGGTTTTATAAATTTCCATCAGTTGACGTTGTGCATTTTCTAGGTTAATAGGTAAATTTTCTACAAAATTTTGAGTAAGATTCAATTTAGTGAATATTTGTAATATACATACCATTCTATTGACGGCACTAGTTTGTCGGATGACAGTAAATCACTCAGAAATGATCTCCTTTTTTCCCACAATCTCCGGGATGGTAAAACCATGTTGATGTCCAGCAAAAAAGAACAGAATAGAACCGTGAATGACCAATTGATATTAATTGTGCACTTGTGGAGTCGCCATCTTTTGAAAAATAAAGTCATATTGTGCCTCTCACAAAGGTCAATTGATTGATGACTTTTGAACCTCCAAATTGAATTCATGATTTCTTGTGAAGATACCCTACTTTTCTTTAAATGCCATGCCAAACTAGTTGAAGTAGTCCAAATGGCAGTAGCTGAGACTTTTCTTCATGTTCAAACAAACTTTGACCCACGTGGACAGTGGACATCCCCAGAATCAGTAATTATGATACGTCACTGTTGGTGTGATGAGATCATTTGACACATGTGGTGACCTCCAAGTCAACCTTCAGTCAATCGCTGTCAACTGTGGTCAAGTTCGGTCATTCTGGTCATACAAGATTCATAGTCCTAAGTAAGCCAGACCGTGATGCCAGGAAGATGACCACTTGGTATGACTCAGTTGGAAACCCATCGGATCACATTGGATTGTGGCACTTTGATATATTGTCACTACTCCTCTAATTGGCTTCCACCATTCCACAAACTACACAAATGCTAAGGGGTTATGAGAACTCAAGACAGAAAAACATGGACAGAATCAGACATCTTTCGAAAATATGAGCCTTTCATGTGCGTCTGGGATATGAGAAGGATAACTCATGGTAGCTTGTTGTAAAACTCAGCTAACCTTGGCTCTGAATCTGCAACATTTCATTTCAGTCATTGTCATTTGCTTTTTTAAATGTCTTGACTGATACACGTGGCTGAAGGTTAATTTCATAAGATCTGTTTTAGAAATTACAATCATAGCAGTTCTTTGCTGTTCTCTTTTTGAACTATCAAAAGCTGCCATGGCCACCAACCTTATACGTTTATTAACACAATTAAAAGACTATCAAGAGATTTGCTACCAGATCAAAAATATAAAACCTGTCAAGGAAACAATCTGATCACCCAGTTTATACCAGTCGGATTGGCTACAACTTGGGACTGAAGCTTCTGATGACCGTCATTTCCAAAGAATACCAGCGGAATGAGCTTCGGTCAGTGATTGTCATATAATGGGATCTTCACATGCAATGAAATACTCTTCCACAGATTTTCAATAGGTCACATGCCGAAAGAAATCTGAACCAGACAGATGTGTTTTCAATAAATTCCTTGAGCCAGTACACCAGGTAAAGACAGCACAGTGTAGTATTCAGAAGTCTCTAGTCTGCACCAATCAAAGAATTACAGGACTGAGATTGGGAAAAACTTTCCAAACAACAAAAAAATTTGCAAGAGGCAGCACAAGTAAAGAAATAGTGCAAGACACCATGGAAGCATGGATAGCCCACAGCACTTTTGAGTTGTCACTTTACGAGTTTTTATTTAATACGAAGCTGCTCCACAAGTTATCCCTTAGTGCACTATGCTTCAATTCCATGCGCTGGAAGTGTTAATCCTCTTCTGCAGACCAGAAATGAAACGACTAACGTTTTTGGTAGAAAAACTAACCCAACTGAAGGTGTCATCTCAATATTTCTGTCTACTTTTTGCATGTAGAGATATGGCCATCTGTTCTTATTTGTTTTGTAACCAAACACACTTATGCCAGTCTATCTTAAAATATATCTCTGTCCTGACGACATATCTGTAAACTCCAGATGGCATTTCCTATATACATCAATTTTTCATTAATTTATCCATTTATCTATCTTCTCTTTCATACAGAGTAATATCTGTTGCTTATTCAAAACATTTTTTTTTCTCAGCATTGTCAATCTGTGTCTTTTCATCAATTTTTTTTGGTTAACATCTGTGTTGACTGAGTTTTGTATTTGTTGAATCGGCGCACCAAGCGAAAAATGTCCAAAAACTTGAAATTTCAAATGGATTTCCTCAAAAAAGTATTAGAGTTAGAGACCTGAAATGTTGGATTTGGCCTTTTGACATGAAAATGTCACCATCCCAATTTGTCCAAAATTGAAATTCAAAAATTTTTGCAAAATCAACCTACCCTAATGTATGGTACACAGCTACAAGCCTGCAATAAACTACAAATTGGACAAATGTTCGATGAGATAAGAGAGACAAAAAGACACAAAGACGGGTGTAGATAGTGGTGACTTCTAAGTGTGCCATTTAAATAGTTCTTTGGTCTCATCAGGGTCAATGGAAGAGCAAAGGATTATGTAATTTAAGCTACCCAATCTCAAAACCATGAAAATTGTCATCTCAATACCTCAAAATATATCTGCAATTGTCTTTGATTTCACAATCATCGAAATCGATTAAAGGTTTTACATCATTACAAGGAACAAATTACCACACAAGTAAATGGCTTAATACAAAATGCATACCACTGCTTCTTATATTTGTCTCTTTGAAAAACAATGAAGAAACCCTTCATTAAATCAGGACATTTGAAACTAATGGGCAACAAAAAAAGTCCTGTAATTTGTAAGGGTTCTTCATTAACATTGACACAATACCCAGAACAGATGAGCAATTCACACAATTAACTGAAAATGGTTTGAACTGAATTTCATCTATGTTGTTCATGGCTTAGCTTTTCCTGTTAAATGAGGGTTTTTGGTTCAATATCCAGAGCTTTGTGGGTGACATTCCAAGACAGCGTACAGATAATCAGAATGACAAACAGTTACCGGTACCTTTAAAGAACACCATTTACACAATACAATGCCTTCATTATAAATTAACTTGATCAAGATATCCCAATAAATCTACTTGCATGAACATTACATTTGTATAAGCCAATAATAAATGACAGATCCAAATAAGTTTGAACACTTCCCTTTCCATTGTAATAGCATGTGGTTGGGACTTCAAGCAAATATAATACATTTTATTTTTACAAACAGTCTTGTGAGGGAAAGGTCAAAACCCACAAGACTGGTTTTCTTTCGTGTGGGATATAAATTTAATACATAACATAACAGTGTAACTTAGATTACATCTAGTCTATCTAGTCTAGATACAGTTTTCACTTTGATTCTACTCACGTCTGTGGCTAAACTTGTTTGACGCCAGTTTGCATTGGTGCGACTTGTAAAATTAGATGTTTGTGAATGTTAACAGATGCAAATCTAGTTTGTTTACAAAATCAGCTTGATTTCAGTGATCTTAAAAGTGGCGTTCAACCAAGTTCTGGGACTCATGGGTCCATCCATGCAAAATCTTGAGATTTTGACAAAGCATCAGGAGAAGTAAGCTGGCAGCTAAACTAGTGCAGTAAATTTCACAAAACTTGGTTTCCACACACCTTACATACCATTCTATTGACGGCACTAGTTTGTCGGATGACAGTAAATCACTCAGAAATGATCTCCTTTTTCCCACAATCTCCGAGATGGTAAAACCATGTTGATGTCCAACAAAAAAGACTATACAGAATGGAACAATGATTGACAAATGATTGTGCAATTTTGGAAACGTTATTTTGTGAAAAATAAAGTCAACATTGTGCCTCTCGCAAGGGTCGATTGATTGACGACATTTGAACTTCCAAATTGAATTCATGATATCTTGTGAACATACCATACTTCTCTTTAAACGCTATGCCAAACTAGTCCAAATGATAGTAGCTTAGACTTCTTCTTTATGTTCAAACAAACTTTGACCCACGTCGAAACCACCAGAATCAGTAATTATGATATGTCACTGGTTGAATGACGAGATCAGTTGACACAAGTGGTGACCTCCGAGTCGACCTTCAGTCAATCGCCGTCAACTGAGGTCAAGTTCGGTCACTAGGGTCGCACAAGATTCATGGTCCTAAGACCTAAGTAAGCCAGAGCTGTGATGCCAGGAAGATGACCACTTGGGGTGACTCACTTGGAATCGAATTGAAACGCATTGGATTGCAGCATTTTGATATATATGCCACTTCTCCTCCCACTAGCCCCAACCATTCCACAAACTACACAAATGCTCAGGGGTTATGAGAACTCAGACAGAAAAACACGGACAGAATCAGACATCTTCTGAAAACTATGAGCCTTTCATGTGCATCTGGGATATGAGAAGGATAACTCATGGTAGCTTGTTTTGTGACCCAACACACTTTTGTCAGTCTATCTGAAAATATATATCTGTCCACATGAGTACATGTATCTATCAGCTCCCGATGACATTTCCTATACACATACATTTTTCATCAATTCATTTTTTCTTATCTTTCATACAGAGCAATATCTGTTGCTTATTCAAACCAGTATCTCGGCATCAATTAGTTAAGTCTGTTTCTATAATGAGACCGAGAAGATACGTTGAAGGCACAGATTTTGATCTTTAGTAACAAGGAAGCTGTTTATGATGTATGCCAAATCGTTTGTTTACCTTGTCTTAGTGATGAACACCATTAGTGTGAACAACTGCAATAAGGACTATGCAAGGTTAACAAGAAAAGGCAAAAGATTACCCGCTAAGCACTAATTTATTCGGTTGGCGTTGATGTTTCTATTTGTTTGGCAGTTGTATCATGCTTTTATTTGCTTTTTACCCCATCAGTACAATTAGCTTGCCATTGCTCCATTCTTGTTGAGTCCAGGGCAGCTCTACAGGAATATTACGCTAAACAGTGCTAATTGAGGTGAGATGCATCAAACTAGCAAGCACCACCACTACTGCTTGTGCTATCACAGACCTTAGTGACCATCCCATGCTGTTGGCATGTATGGTGAAGACATTTACCACATTATCACAAGGAGGCCAATAGTTCAAAGCAAAAGTAAAAACTCAAAATCAAACTGCATAGCAAGCCCTCTTATATATCATTTTTGCTTCTTGTGGTATCCGTTGTGTACAGAAAACTGTTAAAAACATTCCCAGGAGCAATCTAAACTTTTGGTACTTGTTATTCCAGTCCTTTTGAGACTGTCAAAAATGTTGTGAGAGAGACTTATTAGCTTTTCAGTTGATTAAGTTTACAATTCCAATTTCCTGCTATCTTTGTTTATGTCTGGTGGCCAATTAAACGAAAAAAAGATAGACAAAGAATAAAGAATAAAAGAAATAAAAGATAAGAGATCAAAAAAAGATCTACTATCTTATCAGTTGTCCAAAAGCCAATGAAACTTGGCAACAGACCGCTGAAGACCAATACGAATGCAAGACACATCGAATTTAGGGGAACACTTCATGTTTAGTTTGCTACGGCTGATCTATTCAGGCTTATAGGATCAACCATCAAGGCTACACCATGTTTTTGCATGTTGGTTTTTTCTTTTGGTTCTTTTGTAATGTTGTTGCGAATGTTGAGGTTTACTGCATGCGGTTGTTGCAAAAAGCAGCAACAAAGGTTGGAGCTTCTGTGCTTTTTAAAACTCCCAGTCGAAGTTCGGGGTTTAATTCCCACTTGGGAGCACTTTATCAGTAAACAACATGGCAATGTCATGTCCTTTTGGAGAAGAGACTCAAATTGAAGCCCTTGTGTTTGTGCAGGGCAAGTTAATAAAGTCAAACTGATGAAACGGAATAGATCGATATACTGGAATACTAAATAACTGACTGAATTAATATTATCAAAATACTGAACCACATACACTCAATGACCCTGTCACAAATCAGATCAGAAAACAGAGAAGCAATACAAACCAATTGTGATACAGAAGACTGTTGAAAAGAACATTGATGTCGTATATCAGGAGTATTTTGCCCTTGAGATACACATATAGCATCTGTCAACACAAATTAGTGGGCATGGATCAAGAAAAATGAATCACCAATATCTTGCCAGATGTAATAGTGATGTATAGTGACTGCAGCATTTAAATCTCTTCAGGGAAGAGTCTTCCTACACATCAATTTATCCATGCACATGCAGCCATGAATCAGATCCAATCAATCAATCCACCTACTCTCCACCCCCTGTATTATATTACCTATAACAGCACAAGGACGGGACTGTTGAACTCAGCATATAATTTGACCATCCATACACCCTCCATAAGACATCATTCTAGAGCGAGAGATGCTCCACAATCTATTAATCCTTCAATGCATCCCATCTTCGTCACCATCAATCCATCATTTTCCATCAATCAAGCCACCAAAACTTCAAACCCTTAAACTAACCATCCATCAACCCGCAATCCATCTGTAATGTTATCTACATTTCACAAACATCCATCCTTCCATCCTTCCCATAAATCCATCCATCTACATGTATTGTCAATCATGCTAAATGTATACCAGATTATTCTAAAATTAAAAGGAGACTGTTTAACAGGGTGTCACTTAACCAAACCATCTAATCAACCATCCTCCTAACCATCAATCCAGCCTTCCCATCCACCCTTCTCAACAATCCATTCATCAACCCCCCTCCTCCCACCACATCATATACTACCTTTTTGAGCAGTAAATAGGAGGCTTTTCTTCCCTGCTATTTGGTAAATGTGTAGCTCTAAGAGGTCTGTGGAAATCCCATTTACTTTCTTGCCCTGGCAGCTGGTCATATGGCCCACTAAGACCCTGGCATTATACAAACTCCAACCATATTGAAACAAAAATCCTGTGTAATAATTCAACTCTCTTTGCTGGCTCGAATATAAAGCAATTCTAAGAGTTGTTGTTTATAGGTAGACTTGCCGCTATGCCAGTTACCATACACTGTTGGTTAAAGCTGGGCGGCATAAAATGTAACCTAAGATATATAATACTATATACTATTATATATATATATATATATTTATACTCACCTACATTTGCTGAATCAAACGTGATTATCTCCAAAGAAGCAGATCATTGCTACAACAAGCAATTCGGCCTTATTTAGGAGTGGGATAAATAAGCCACCATTTTAATTTTTAAAAATGTTACCAAAATGGGCATAAAAATTTAAGAAATACAAATTTGGTGAAATATCCAGGACTGTTGAAAATGTTAAAAATATTTTATCTAATATACAAGTCAGGGAAATAGTTTGAGGGTAAGACTATTACAAGATCTCACCATGTTAAGTTCTAATGGAATCTGCAACCTCTTCTTTCGCAGCATCGCATCTCAACACACTCGGCTTGCACTTGAGCTTGTCCGGTACTTTCTGCGGTGTAGTTACATCTGTGTGTAAGCCGCAGAATGACCCCAATATACATATTGATCCATTTATCTCCAGCAATATGTTCTTAATGACCACAAAAAAGATCATAAATGGACTGAGGGCCAGGAGGGCAACTGGAATGTATGGTCACTCTGTATGGACTGGTCAATATAGTGACCGCTCTGCCATCAACCTCTTATTTGGACTCACTCGGACGTACCCGATGCACTATATTGTGAGATTGGACCAATAAGTTTTCACTTGCTAACTGGGGTTGGAGGTCAGATGTCCAACACCTCTGAAAGGGAAGATTTTGCTGTTTGTATGAACTCTATATGTACAGACTACAGAGTATGTGGTAACTAAACGTAGCATCAAACTGGAACAGTGGTTTTTCTATTCCTTAGCATCAACCTACAGTTAGGGAATAAATATTTGACACTCCAAAACATTTTTACATTCTGAATAACAGCCAAAGAGGGATTCAAACCCAGGACCCTGAGATTGGAAGCCCAGAGCACAACTGACTGAATTATCCCCCCCTCCCTGACTGCTTGTCGTAAAATCATTGATTGTGATAAGTTGTAAATAGACAGCCTTTTGTATGAGAGAAATTGTACACATTACTGGGCTAGTTAAGGATTATTAGCAAAATAATATTAGCAGCAATACAAAGAGCATTTATGTAAAATTATTTAATGCTCTGTAGTATAACAAAACAGCCCATGTAAGTGGAATGAACTGCCTTAGAGAGTATTGCTATATGTTATGCTATGTATCTCCCAAGCTATCATAATAGCACACTGTTTGTTGATCAGGCGTTGTAACATTTTACGTAAGCAATTTACCCACATTTATGCAAATCGCTAGAAAAACAGCACTTTGTATTGCATGCTGACCAATTATGTGCAGCACGCCGACCAAGTTTGATCTTCTGAAGTGTTGTGCGTACAACAGAAGTGACATGCTTTACATGTCAGCATGCCATTCCACCAAAGCAAACATGCTCTCCATGTCAAGGAGAAAAGAGTGGCACTTACCCTATGCTCTTGCCCTATGCTGAAGTACCTACTTTCTACCAGATAATAGGTAACAAGCTTGTAGTGAAGGCA
This sequence comes from Platynereis dumerilii, assembly GCA_026936325.1. NCBI lineage: Eukaryota > Metazoa > Annelida > Polychaeta > Phyllodocida > Nereididae > Platynereis > Platynereis dumerilii. The sequence goes on from JAPTHN010000005.1 coordinate 34,134,393, forward strand.
ATTGTAGATTGGCTAGATTGGCTGCTTTTGTAATAACATCAAGACTTGCTATACTGAGCCAAATCATTTATTCAGGTTGGAAATTATGTTATTGGTTAAGCCTCATGTAACAGAATTTCACCTTTTTGCTACTTCTCTGGACATCTATCACTTCTCTATCCAATTAACTTAATATATCCGTAACTAACTGAACAACTTCTTCAAAACCATGAAAAAAGAGAAAGACCAAAGATCGTCGGGACACAAAGAAAGAAAACCTAATTTTTTAAAAATTCCTACAAAGAATAAATACTGTTAGACCAGAAGGAAGTATCATCCAGATAAGTACAGAACAATGTAATGTTGTAGTGTTGCGAAGAGCTAGAGACTTGCTGAATTGTTCCTGGGAACACCCAGCTGGTGTGTAATAGTATCTGAGCTTGTAACGTTCTACAATTTACTATTACACCCTGACATTGTGGGCAGTATCTGGCAGTACATTGTGAATCGACTTTTTTGGGGTGGCTAAGCAGCTTGTGGTAATAATTATCCTGGATGACTCCCATAATTTGGTGGTAGATCTTCATTTGCAGCCTTCTGCATTTCGCAGATTCTGTTCCATTCGCAAGCCATTGAACCGGGTATTCACCATACAGCACATGGCATAAGAAGAGGAGAAGAAGCTCCACTAAATGTAGATGTCCACCTCCAAAGGATTCCAAACTGGATAATTTGATTATATATTTTCTTTCCCATGCAGGGACCAGTTAGGACCACACTAATGAGACATGTCACAAAAATACAGGACATAAGGGCAAATAATCTATCCACTTTTCAAGTGAAATATTAAATGGAAAGTCCTTCGCATCAATGCAATGTTTGAGAAAGTTACAAAAGATCCCAAAAATGAGCAAAACGACAATCATGTTTTGGATTCCTGTCCAGAGTGGTGGCAACACTGTCAATATCAGAACCTTTCATAGGCCAGGAACTGCAGCCATGGTGATATAACCAATATCAAGCAGGAACACTGATTAGAAGGGACTTCCCCTTATGAATATATATTCCATTGGCATATTGAGCCACCGTGACAAACTTCAAAACCTGAGACATGTGACCCAAATCAACATTTGGGCTATAGCCCCGCTATAAATAGACAACTGAGATCCGTGTTTTGAATATATTCATTCATTCATTTCAAGACAGACATGAATATCCTCCTAACACAGCAATAACATATCAGGGTTGGGTACAAATGCAAATGCATTTGCATTTGCATTTGCAAATGTCACATTTGAATCAGCATTTAAATGCTTTTAGAAAAATGCAAATGTATTTGCGTTTGCATTTGCATTTGAATGCTAAACATTTGCATTTGCATTTGCATTTGCGTTTTTAGAAATGAAAACATTTGCATTTGCATTTGCATTTGAGTAAAAAGCATTTGCATTTGACAAATGTTTTGTCAAATGCATAGGTTATTTAACAAATTAGCATGAAATATTGTACTGTGAGATATCTTAGAAATAGAAACACTATACTTTCATATGAACATGTACCAATAACCAATTAATGGGACTGGCAAACAATAATAAAAGAAAGACTATGACTGGGTGTATTATTAATTTATAATACATTGAAATATACTAACTGTAAATTAATTTGGCTTTTTAAGGACTTTTGAAGAGTATAGTAGTATGATCATTCTGTTACAAAATACACAACTTCATATGAAATGAGGAGTAATTGACCCTTTTAAAAATCAATATGCAATAGTTTGATTATGTAGTTGCTGAATAAATTCACTGCCAATTGCAGGATTATTATTTAGGGGTTTTCCTAATCATTGAGCCATGAAGCTGTGAATGCAATGTCATGGGTAAGTGGTTATTGAATACTGAAGCAGATAGTTATTTAGGGAAAATACTCTTTGATATTAATATTCTATTAAGTAGCTATCTAATCTTTTGTTTGCCAATATATGCAATATTGCAATAGTTAGAAAATAAAATGTCTGTGTAATTGCACTCTCTGTCAATTGAGCCATGAAGTTGTGAATGCAATGTCATGGGTGAGTGGTTATTGACTACTGAAGCAAAAAATTATTAGGGGAAAATAGCTTCAAAATACTACATCTCATTTATATAAATATTTTTCAAGTAACTATCTCATCCTTTTTTACTTGTCAGTATTCTCTACTTAAATGCACTGACTTCCAATTGCATTACTATTATTAACTTTTGGGGTTTTCCTAATCATTGAGCCGTGAAGCTGTGAATGCAATGTCATGGGTGAGCAGTTATGGAACACTGAAGCAAATCAAATCAGGGGAAAATCCTACATCAGTTATATCCAATAACAAGGAATAAAGAATAAAAATTTATTTTACATTGACACAAAATAAAACAACAATATTAGCCATGTGTGATCAGGCTCTAAGATAGGCCTATGTCAAAGTGGTGAATTCTGTAGAAGTCAAATATTTTAAGTTTTAATTTCCAAAGACATTATTATAGACAGGTAGACAGATTGACAGATATTTGTTTTATTCTATTGAATTATACAAGAATTACGCTTTTGACAAGGTGATTGACTCATTGTTTGATTCATTGATTCTTTACTGATTGATTCCTATGCTGTCTGATTGTTATTCGTTTGAACCTAATAACTTTATGGACCATATTTACTGCTGTTTGAATAACATCAACTACTGCTTGTCACTTTTTCCGAAAATATGTCTTGTTTTGTTGGGTAATAAAAGGAATCTGAATATATAGCATAATAGGCCAGATTATAACTAGTAAGAAACATCACTACAACACATAATCAATTGATTATCTGCTGCCAATTGGCCCTTGAATGAAGGATGAAGAGAAGTGCTTCCCGAAAGTACAATGTGTAAACCTGGTCAAACCAATTAAATTAAAAAGGTTTATATAATTTAAAAGTTACTTTCATGTTATCTACATTGGTGCAGCACTTTCTGTTTTGGTATTTTGATACATTGTAAATCTTTCTTATCATGAATAAAATAATTCTTTTTTGAAATTACACAGGCAAAACATTTGATAAATATCAAATGCATTTGCAAATGTATTTGCATTTGCATTTAAATGCTTTTGAAAATAGCACATTTGCATTTGCATTTGCATTTGAATCATTTTGAAACATTTGCATTTGCATTTAAATGCTTTCTGCTGGGAAGGCATTTACATTTGCATTTGCATTTGGTCATGTCCGAAACATTTGCATTTGCATTTAAATGTTTTTTATCGCATTTGTACCCAACCCTGTAACATATACTTCAATATTCCACCAAGCAGGTCTGACACTGCATAAATTTTAACAGAAAAGTTCAACACCATTGTAGATGGCTCATAGTATAAAAAATGTCATGCCATTCACCATATTCAAAGCAGGTAGATCCGAATCAACAAATAAGAAACTAAGTCAACACAAATGTCAACCGAAATTCTGCAGATTAATGATTGATTCCTGGGCAGTCACATGACCTAATCAACCCAACAGGTCTGCAGATTGCCTGAATGATTTGGTTTCCTCTCGACCAACCCATATTGCAGATTATCTATTGGGATAATAATAGCCACATTAGCATAATGGATTTCTCTTGTGCAGGGCAAATATCTGCTGAGTTGTAAATCGACTGAACAAACTTTGTTTCCACAGAAACCTGACTTACTTCCACAATCGAAAATCATCCTCAAATGCACAGAAAACACTAATTGTTTCCATTACAAAAGTGAATCTGTGAAAGCAGGGAATTTATTATGAAAAAGTATTCAAAAATTCCATTGAAAATGTCTATGGAAGCCGCATTCATTTCCTCAGAATTTCTAATGTTTCACAACTTCAGAAAAGTGTTGAAAGGTTCAAATTACTTCGTTAAATTCAGCTACAGTTTCTTAATGACAGACTTTTGACAAACACTTATTTTGGGTTCAAAATTTGGATTTCAAAATTAGTAATGGTATGCTTGTTTCTGGCCAGAAATCCTTTTCAATCACTAGCACACAATTCCCCGTTGACGAAAATATTTGAAAATAATCCATAGCCCAGTCAGTCAAAGCTTCCACTAAAATAACATTGAACTACTTACCTGATTATCAGTAAAGTTTGTAAGGATGAGACAAACAAGAGAGACTCACCTGAAAAAAAAGAGCAAATGAACAAATTCAGTAAATGTTATCAACAATTAGTAATTTAAAATGTCAGACAAAAACCAACACAGCACTACTTCAATTTTCAAGGAACTCATTCAATATTTTAGTACAAGGGTAGATATCCAAATAAATGTCACCTTTTTTCCATCAATTTTGATCTCACATTGTTTATTTCTGTACTATATAGGCCCCACAGTATTTGGAATTTCTCTCAGTTATTTTTTCTTTCTTTAAAAAACCCTTCATCAATCATCATCTATTATACTTTTTACATATAGAAGCCTTGCAATATCCTTTTCCTAAAATATTTCTCCAATTTCTTCCAATATTCACAGATTTTGAGGTGTGCCAATCACGTTTAATTTCTGAAAATATTCTCATTGAAAGGGACACATGTGTTGTGTATTTCGCCCAGCTTGCACACGACATGTTTTATGGCACCTGCATGTGCCCAGAATGTTTCAATTTGCCTTCAAACACGGAAGAGTTCCCACACTTCACACAGGTGTCATAAATAAGCCACATTGTACTATGAGTTGTATGAGTCTGGAATGAGGGATTAACAAGATACAAATGTTTGTTATTTGCAGGAAGAAAATAAAAACAAGCTAACAAACTGGATGGTTTGTTTGTTAGTTTGTTTGTGTTTTACGCCTCTGCAGCACCTTAGTGGGCTAAAACTGGATGGTAAGATGTGTGGAACAACTCATATGCAACTGACACTGTCTTGGGGGATCAATGATGCAGAAAACCACATTATTTCATAATCTTTTATACTTCAAACTTCCAACACATTTACACATAGACATTCAATCAGCCTTTGAACAAATGTAGCTGAATGCAGTGTTAGTATGTGGCATGAATCACTGTACAAAACTTCAAGCAACCAATAGAAATCAGTGTAAACACTATGGCAGTTCTGAAACCTGAAATCCTCAGAGGGACAAATATTTGTCGAATGATGAGCCTTTAAGCAACGGTACAGCTGCCCAATCTCCTTAAGATTTGTTCAATGCCCTTGAGAAGATGGATAAATCTCCTTTGTGGATTTTCTGATGGGCGATAACAAGATAAAACAGACGCCTCCTCACAATAAAAACACATGAAAGATCTTGAGACCTGATTTGTATCACCAACTAATTTTCAAAGATTACTGTTCTGGTTTACAGGGTAAGTAGGCATGAATGGTACACAGCTACAAGCCTGCAATAAACTACAAATTGGACAAATGTTCTATGAGATAAGAGAGACAAAAAAGACACAAAGATAGATGGGTGTAGAAAGTGGTGACTTCTAAGTGTTCCATTTAAATAGTTCTTTGGTCTCATCAGGGTCAATGGAAGAGCAAAGGATTATGTAATTTAAGCTACCCAATCTCAAAACCATGAAAATTGTTGGCATTTGTCTTGTCAATACCTCAAAATATATCTGTGAATCAGCAAAGTTTGTAAAAATAAACATAGGCTGCGCAGCAGCAAACCTTCAGCGAATAACACCTTTAGAAGATTACAATTACACCATAAAATTGTTGCAATGACCAAATTGCATATATTATAGGTATGCAGTAGTGGTCGAGTCATGGCCTATTATCTCTATTTGGCTGCTGCCCTGACATCTGCTCGTTTGCTTGCCAGGGTTTGTAAAAGCAGGGAAAGGCCTTATTAAACTAATTTACTGATATTATAGTACGGTTTTATGCAAGTACAAATTTTTCTCAAACTTTTCCAATCATTCAAAAAGTGTTAAATACACATCAAAAAGCACTGCTACATTGTATAGGTGATATGTGTTGGAAATTTCATTGCTGTATTTGCAACAGTGGGCAAGTTTTGGGTCCAATAAGAAAAAAAGTGTTTTGAATATTTTTTTTCAATATTACAAAAAGTATTTCTATGTATCAGTCAGACCATGAAAAGCCACAACTAGACCACATAAGTCATATGTGTACCAAAGTTTATCCATGTACATGCAATAGTGATAGAGTCTTGCGCCAGAAACAAAAAACATTTTTTTCTGTTTTTTTTTTTTCAATCTTTCAAAAAGCATTTATTTTCCACAGACCTTTCAAAGGGCCGACTAGACTATATGGGCCATATGTGCACCAAACTTTATCCATTAACATGCAATATTGACAGAGTCTCAACACTGAAACCAAAAAAATACATATCTTTCTATTTTTCCAAATTTTTACAAAAAGTATAGAATATCTATCAATGAGACCACCAAAAGGCACAACTAGACCATATAGGCCACATCTGTACCAAATTTCATCCTTGCACATGCAATAGTGACTTAGTTTTGGCCCGGAAAGAAACAAAAATAACTTGTATATTTTTTTAATTATTTCAAAAAGTATAGGATATCTATCAAGCAGACCATCAAAAGGCACAACTAGACCATACAGGCTATATGTGTACCAAACTTTATCCATTTACATGCAAAATTGACCGAGTCTTAGCCCGAAAACCAAAAAATACATGTTTTTCTATTTTTCCTCATTTTTAGAAAAAGTATAGACTATCTATCAATGAGGCCATCAAAAGGCACAACTAGACCATATAGGCCAGATCTGTACCAAATTGTATCCTTGCACATGCAATGGTTACTGAGTTTCGGCCCGGAAACGAACAAAAATATTTTTTATATTTTTCTCAATATTTCACAAAGTACTAAATATCCATCAATCGAACCATCAAAAGCCCGGACGCCCGACCGCCCGCCCGGCGGACGGACAACTTTTGACCAAAGTGATAACAATACCTTCTTCGAACTTCGTTCGCTGAAGGTAAAAAAAGACCTGCAATTGTCTTTGATTTCACAATCATCAAAAACGATTAAAGGTTTTACATCATTACAAGGAACAAATTACCACACAAGTAAATGGCTTAATACAAAATGCATACCACTGCTTCTTATATTTGTCTCTTTGAAAAACAATGAAGAAACCCTTCATTAAATCAGGACATTTGAAACTAATGGGCAACAAAAAAAGTTCTGTAATTTGTAAGGGTTCTTCATTAACATTGACACAATACCGAGAACAGATGAGCAATTCACACAATTAACTGATAATGGTTTGAATTTAATGTCATCTCCATTGTTCATGGCTTTCATGTTCCCGTTCAATGAGGGTTTTTGGTTCAATATCCTGAGCTTTGTGGGTGACATTCCAAGACATGATAGAGATAATCAGGATGATATGCAGTTCCCCTTTTAAGAACGCCATTTACACAATGCCTGCATCATAAAATTAACATGATTAAGATATCCCACTAAATCTTCTTGCACGGACATCAAATTTGTATTATACAGAATTTTACAGATATTTACTGATTTCCAGGACATTAGTCAACTCTATTTCCCTCGAGTGTGTGTAAGTGAAAACTTTTTCACGAGGCTGAAGGATTTTTCGTTCCTTTAACTATTGCAGGGCCATATACTAAAATAATGACTAGACATGTGATTGTGATCAGCTCTCAGCCAATGACAGCTCTGCTTTCATGATGAAGGTATAATAAATGGAAATAATAAAACTAGTAGCGGGGCAAGTATGTAAAAAAATCATGCATTAACACATAGAAGCGTGAAATCTGGCACAAACTTAAATAACATCTTAACAAAGATCTTCAGATAGAGAGCAAAAATTTGAAGTGGCTCCTTATCTTAATATATTCCTCATCAGTATATCTTTAAACTGTACGCCAAGTTTCGTTCATCTATGTATAAATGCATAATTACTTCCCTATCCAAGACAAATTTGCCCCGCTACAGAGAGAGGTACAATCTTGTAATAAGTATGAACAATTCCCTTTCCATTGGAATAGCATCTGGTTGGGATTTCAAGAAAATATAATAAATTTTATTTTAAAAAGACTTGTGGGTTATGACCCTTTCCTACCTAGGGTCAAATGAACTACCATAAAAGCTAGAGCGATTTGCTCAAATCACTACTGCTATGTGTTTGACCCTATAGGAAAAGTCAATACCATAAAGACTGGTTTTCTTTTGTGCTAAGTTTGGTATATAATTTTAACACATATATGCAACAGCGTAACTTAGATCACATCTTATCTTTCTAGTCTAAGACACTACATAGGAGAGTCTTCACATTGATTCTACTCACGTCTGTAGCTAAACTTGTTTGATGCCAGTTTCCATAGGTGCAACTGGTAAAAATTAGATGTTTGTGTATGTTTCAAAATGCAAATCTAGTTTGTTCACAAAATACAGCTTGATATCAGTTATTTTAAAAGTGGCGTTCAACGTAGCTCTAGGACCCATGGGTTATTCCATGCTTAACCTTGAGATTTTGACAAAGCATTGGAGAAGTAAGCTGGCAACTAATCTAGTGCAGTAAATTTGACAAAACTTGTTTCCATACACCTTACATACCATTCTAGTGACGGCACTAGTTTGTCGGAGGAGATTAAATCAAATGATCTCCTTTTTTCCCACAATCTCCGAAATGGTAAAGCCGTGTTGATGTCCAGCAAAAAAGACTAAACAGAATGGAACCACGATTGACGAATGATCAGTGATTGATCACGTAATATTAATTGAGCAATTTTGGAAAAGCCATTTTTTCCATGACTTTCCCTGACTTTCCATGACTGTGGGAACCCTGATATGAGCCTTTCATGTGCGTCTGGCATATGAGGAGGATAACTAGTAGCTTGTTGTAAAATCTCACTACAACTTCCAATAACCTGGTGTGAGTCTGCAACATTTCATTTCAGTCATTGTCATTTGTTTTTCAAATGTCTTGACTGACATTTCACTAAATATCCCTTGTGTTATTACTGTAATAACTAAAAGACTATTGTCATCATCTTCCGATATCAGTAGACAAAGATGTCCACATGCACAAAATATGATCTTTGGCTATGAGTTAAGATTCCAATTGTCTCACGATAATTTTAAATTTATTTGAGCAAAATAATAGTTCAATTTTTCTATCATATCTTTCATACAGAGTAATATCTGTTGCTTATTCAAAACATTTTTCTTTTCTTTTTTTTCTCAGCATTGTCAATCAGTATCTTGCCATCAATTAGTGAAGTCTTTAGCAATAAGGAAGGCATTATATGATGTTTGCCAAATTATTTGCTTACCTTGTCTTAGTGATGAACACCATTAATGTGAACAACTGCAATAACGACTCTGCTAGGTTAACAAGGAAGGGCAAAAGATTGCCTGCTAAGCAGAGTTTTATTGCGGTTGGCGTTGGTGTTTCTTTTTGTTTGGCAGTTGTATCATGCTTCTATTGGCTTTTTACACCGTCAGTGCTAATTGAGGTGAGATGCATCAAACAAGCCGGCACCACTACTACTTCTGGTGCTATCACTGACCTTAGTGATCATAGCTGAACCATTTTGAATTTGTCTCTTCTGCAAGATCATGTTTAATGGACAAAATATTGTTTTCACAGAGCAGATTTTCAGCAAAATGTGATTTTTCATGATGTATCAAATAAGAAAAAGCTATCAACGATACTTACGAATCCGTGCTTATGACTGTTTGCTTTAAACCAATACAATCTCAGTGACCCGCAGAAATCAGCGTGGTTTGGCAAAGTCTCACACTACATGCATGAGACCTTTGAGGATAAAACAGATGCCTATATAACGAATGACATTACAAGGTAATGACAAGTGAACTTTCTTTTTCGCAAAGTAATTCGTATTCCGTTCACCGATCTACTATCTTATCAGTTGTCGAGAAGCCCATGATACTTGGCAACAGACCGCTGAAGACCAATACAAATGCAAGACACATCAAATTTAGGGGAACACTTCATGTTCAGTTTGCTACCGCGGATCGATTGAGGCTTATAGGATCAACCATCAAGGCTACACCATGTTTTTGCTTGTTGATTTCTTGGTGGTTTTTTCTTTGGTTCTTTTGTAATGTTGTTGCGAATGTTGATAAGGTTTACTGCATGCGGTTGTTGCAAAAAGCAGCAACATAGGTAGGAGCTTCTGTGTTTTTTAAAACTCCCAGTCGAAGTCCGGGGTTTAATTCCCAGTTGGGAGCACTTTATCAGTAAACAACATGGCAAAGTCCTGTCCTTCTGGATTAGAGACTCAAATTGATGCCCTTGTGTTTGCGCAGGGCAAGTTAATAAAGTCAAACTGATGAAACGGAATAGATCGATATACTGGAATACATAACAACTGACTGACTTAATATTATTAAAATACTGAACCGCATACACTCAATGACCCTGTCACAAATCAGATCAGAAAACAGAGAAGCAATACAAACCAATTGTGATACAGAAGTCCGTTGAATAGAACATTGATGTCGTATATCATGAGTATTTTGCCCTTGAGATACACATATAGCATCTGTCAACACAAATTAGTGGGCATGGATCAAGAAAAATGAATCACCAATATCTAGCCAGATGTAATAGTGATGTATAGTGACTGCAGCATTTAAATCTCTTCAGGGAATAGTCTTCCTACACATTAATTTATCCATACACATGCAGCCATGAATCAGATCCAATCAATCAATACACCCACTCTCCACCCCCTGTATTACCTATAACAGCACAAGGATGGGACTGTTGAACTCAGCATATAATTTGACCATCCATACACCCTCCATCTGACATCATTCTAGAGCGAGAGATGATCCATAATCTATTCATCCTTCAATGCATCCCATCTTCGTCACCATCAATCCATCATTTTCCATCAATCAAGTCACCAATCCTTCAAACCCTTAAACTAACCATCCATCAACCCGCAATCCATCTGTAATGTTATCTACATTTCACAAACATCCATCCTTCCACCCTTCCATAAATCCATCCATCTACATGTATTGTCAATCATGCTAAATGTATACCAGATTATTCTAAAATTAAAAGGAGACTGTTTTACAGGGTGTCACTTAACCAACCCATCTAATCAACCATCCTCCCAACCATCAATCCAGCCTTACCATCCACCTTTCTCAACAATCCATCCATCAACCCCTCCCTCCTCCCACCACATCTTACACTACCTTTTTGAGCAGTAAATAGGAGGCTTTTCTTTCCTGCTATTTGGTAAATGTGTAGCTTAAGAGGTCTGTGGAAATCCCATTTACTTTCTTGCCCTGGCAGCTGGTCATATGGTCCACTAAGACCCTGGCATTATACAGACTCCAACCATATTGTAACAAAAATTCTGTGTAATAATTCAACTCTCTTTGCTGGCTCGAATATAAAGCAATTCTAAGAGTTGTTGTTTATAGGTAGACCTGCCGCTATGCCAGTTACCATACAGTGTTGGTTAAAGCTGGGCGGCGCAAAATGTAACGAAAGATATATAATACTATTATATATATATTTATACTCGCCTACATTTGCTGAATCATATCTGATTATCTCCCAAGATGCAGAAAACAAAAAATTCGACCGTATTTAGGAGTGGGATAAATAAGCCACCATGTTAATTTACAAAAATGTTACCAAAATGGGCATAAAAATTTAAGAAATACAAATTTGGTGAAATATCCAGGACTGTTGAAAATGTTAAAAATATTTTATCTAATATACAAGTCAGGGAAATAGTTTGAGGGTAAGACTATTACAAGATCTCACCATGTTAAGTTCTGATGGAATCTGCAACCTCTTCCTTCGCAGCATCGCATCACAACACACTCGGCTTGCACTTGAGCTTGTCCGGTACTTGCTGCGGTGTAGTTACATCTGTGTGTAAGCCGCAGAATGACCCCTATATACATATTGATCCATTTATCCCCAGCAATATGTTCTTAATGACCACAAAAAAGATCATAAATGGACTGAGGGTCAGGAGGCCAACTCTAATGTATGGTCACTCTGTATGGACCGGTCAATATAGTGACCGCTCTGCGGTCAACCTCTTATTTGGACTCACTCGGACCTACCCGATGCACTATATTGTGAGATTGGACCAATAAGTTTTCACCCCCTAACTGAGATTGGAGGTCAGATGTCCAACACCTCTGAAAGGGAAGATTTTGCTGTTTGTATGAACTCTATATGTGCAGACTACAGAGTTGTTCACATTACTGGGCTAGTTAAGGATTATTAGCAAAAATATTAGCAGCGATACAAGGAGTAAATGTGAAATTATTTTATGCTCTACTATATAATGAAATAGCCCATATAAATGTAAATAACTGCCTAAGACCGCAGCACTGTATCTCCCTACCCAGTGCCCACCTCTCATAATATCACACTGTTTGTTGATTTTGCAGTGCAACATGTTACGTAAGCTATTTATACGTATTGCTAGAAATACACCACTGTATTTCATGCTGACCAACTATGACCTTCTGAAGTGTTGTGCGCTTTTGATCTTCTGAAGTGGTGCACATACAAAAGAAGTGACATGCTTTACATGCCAGCATGTCATTCTACCAAAGCAAACATGCTCTCCATGTCAAGGAGAAAAGAGTGGCACTTACCCTATGTTCTTGCCCTATGCTGAAGTACCTACTTTCTACCCAGATTATATTTAACAAGCTTATAGAGAAGGCAATTGTAGAAGGGCCGCTTTTTTATTCCAGTGGGAAATTCTGATATTGGTCAGGCCCCAAGTATTAGAATTTCACATTTTCGCTTCTTCTCCATCTGTCATCTTTCTATCCAATTAACTAAATATATCAGTAACTGACTGAGCGGCGTGAGCGCTGCAGTTTTTTTTTTCAAAACCATGCAGAAAAGAAAGACTAAAGATCATCAGGACACAAACAAAGAAAATCTTGAGCCTTTTGTTACAAGGAAAAGGTACTACACTGTATAAGGCTAGAAGGAAGTACCATAAAGGTATCGATAGAACAATGTAATGTTGTAGTGTTGCGAACAGCTAGAAACTTGGTGAACTTTCTTCCTGGGAACCCACAGCTGGTGTGTAATAGTATCTGAGCTTTTAGCCTTCTACAATTTACTATTAAACTTTGAACCTCAAGGGCAGTTTTGCGGATTGACATTTTTATTGCTGTTGGTTGAGCAGCTTGTTCCATGGTCCTGAATTGACTTCCACAATTTTTTTAGTAGACCTTCATTTGCAACCTTCTGCATTTCACAGATTCTCTTTCATTAATTCGCAAGCCACTGAACCGGGTATTCACTATACAGCACATGGCATAAGAAGAGGAGAAGAAGTTCCATAAATAAAGATGTCCACCTCCAAAGGAGTCCAAACTTGATTAATTTAATCATACATATTCTTTTCCGTGCAGGGACCAGTTAGGACCACACTAATGGAGCATGTAACTGCAAAAATACAGGACATAAGGGCCAATAATCTATCCACCTTTCAAGTGATATATTAAATTGAAAGTCCTTCGCATCATGCCACGTTTGGTAAAGTTACAAAAGATCCCAAACGTGAGGTAAAGGAGAATCATGTATTGGATTCCTATCCAGAGCGGTGTCAATATCAGAACCTTTCACAGGCCAGGAACTGTAGCCATGGTAATATAACCAATACCAAACAGGAACACTGATTAGAAGTGGCATTCCCAAAAGAATATAGATTCCCATGGCCTATTCAGCCGCTACGACAAACTTCAAAACCTGAGACATGTGACCCAAATCAACATTTGGGCTATAGCCCCGCTATAAATAGACAACTGAGATCCGTGTTTTGAATATATTCATTCATTCATTTCAAGGCTGTATGACCCAATTTCACAGACATGCAACTAGGTGAACCTGAATGTCAAGCTGACATTCTTCAAACCCGGAATTCTGCAAATTAATGAACAATCATGCTTGGAATACAACATCCATAATTGCATAATATTATCTTGCCAGACTCGTGCTTAAGGCCTACACTACAGATATGTAAATTTTATGTTTCTTCTGAGAAACTTTGTTGCATGAAGTTTACATCTGAAACAAGCTTCCATGCAAGAGCACATACATGAATATACTCCTAACACAGCAATAACATATACTTCAATATTCCACCAAGCAGGTCTGACACAGCATACATTTTAACATAAAAGTTCAACACCATTGCAGATTGCAGTCACATGACCTAATCAACCCAACAGGTCTGCACATTGCCTGAATGATTTGGTTTCCTCTCGACCAACCCATATTGAAGATTATCTATTGGGCTAAAAATAGCCTCATTAGCATAATGGATTTCTCTTGTGCAAGGCAAATATCTGCTGACTTGTAAATCGACTGAACAAACTTTGTTTCCACAGAAACCTGACCTACTTCCACAATCGAAAATCATCCTCAAATGCACAGAAAACACTAATTGTTTCCATTACAAACGTGAATCTGTGAAAGCAGGGAATTTCTTATGAAAAAGTATTCAAAAATTCCATTGAAAATGTCTATGGAAGCCGCATTCATTTCCTCAGAATTTCTAATGTTTCACAACTTCAGAAAAGTGTTGAAAGGTTCAAATTACTTCATTCAATTCAGCTGCAGTTGCTTAATTACAGATTTTTGACAATTATTTTTGTTCAAAATTTGGATTTCAAAATTAGTAATGGTATGCTTGTTTCTGGCCAGAAATCCTTTTCAATCACTAGCACACAATTCCCCGTTGACGAAAATATTTGAAAATAATCCATAGCCCAGTCAGTCAAAGCTTCCACTAAAATAACATTGAACTACTTACCTGATTATCAGTAAAGTTTGTAAGGATGAGACAAACAAGAGAGACTCACCTGAAAAAAAAGAGCAAATGAACAAATTCAGTAAATGTTATCAACAATTAGTAATTTAAAATCTTAGACAAAAACTAACCAAACATTACTTCAATTTTCAAGGAACTCATTCAATATTTTAGTACAAGGGTAGATATCTTTCAAATAAAAGTCAGATTTTTCCATCAATTTTGATCTCACATTGTTTATTTCTGTACTATATAGGCCCCACAGTATTTGGAATTTCTCTCAGTTATTTTTTCTTTCTTTAAAAAACCCTTCATCAATCATCATCTATTATACTTTTTACATATAGAAGCCTTGCAATATCCTGGAACTAAATCCTTTTCCTAAAATATTTCTCCAATTTCTTCCAATATTCACAGATTTTGAGGTGTGCCAATCACGTTTAATTTCTGAAAATATTCTCATTGAAAGGGACACATGTGTTGTGTATTTCGCCCAGCTTGCACACGACATGTTTTATGGCACCTGCTTGTGCCCAGGATGTTTCAATTTGCCTTCAAACATGGAAGAGTTCCAACACTTCACACAGGCGTCATAAATAAGCCACATTGTACGATGAGTTGTATGAGCAGGGATGAGGGCGTAATAAGATACAAATGTTTGCTATTTGCTGGCAGAAAATAAAAACAAGCTAACAAACTGGAAGGTAGAATGTGTGGAACAACTCATATGCAGAGCATAATTGACATTGTCTGGGGGGATCAATGGTGCAGAAAACCACATTATTTCATTACCTTTTATATTTCATACTTCCAACACATTTACACACAAACATTCAATCAGCCTTTGAACACATGCAGCTGAATGCAGTATTTGTATGTGGCAATATGGCATGAATCATCATATAAAACTTTCAGCAACCGATACAAATCGAGAAAAAAAAAAGGGATAAATATTTGTTGAATGATGAGCCTTTAAGCAATGGTACAGCTTCCAATCTCCTTAAGATTTGTTCAACGCCCTTGAGAAGATGGATAAATCTCCTTTGTGGATTTTTCTGATGGGCGATAACAAGATAAAGCAGACGCCTCCTCACCATAAAAAGACATAAAAGACCCTGAGACCTGATTTGTATCACCAACTAATTTTCTAAGATTACTGCCCTGGTTTGCAGGATTTAGTAGGCATATATGGAACACAGCTACATGCAATAAAACATAAATTGGACAAATGTTTGATGAGAGAAGAGAGAAAAAAAGACAAAAAGATAGATGGGTGACATTGGGTGTAGATAGTGCTGCCCTCCATGTCTGCTATTTAAATAGTTCTCGAGACTCATCAGGGTTATTGGAAGAGCGTATGATTATGTAATTGCAGCAAAAATTTTGAAAATTAAAAAAAAAGATCGGCAATTGTCTTTGATTTCACAATTATCGAAATCAATTAAAAGTTTTACATCTTTACAAGGCTCAAATCACCACACAACCAAATGGCTTAATACAAAATGCATACCCCTGTTTCTTATGTTTTTGACTTTGAAGAACAATGAAAAAACCCTTCATTAAATCAGGACATTTGAAACTAATGGGCAACAAAAAAAGTCCTGTAATTTGTAAGGGTTCTTCATTAACATTGACACAATACCCAGAACAGATGAGCAATTCACACAATTAACTGAAAATGGTTTGAATTGAATGTCATCTCCATTGTTCATGGCTTCGCTTTTCCTGTTCAATGAGGGTTTTTGGTTCAATATCTCGAGCTTTGTGGGTGACATTCCAAGACAGCGTGCAGATAATCAGAATGACACACAGTTACCTTTTTTGAACAACATTTACACAATAAAAAGCCTTCATCATAAAATTAACATGATCAAGATATCCCAATAAATCTACTTGCATGAACATTACATTTGTATAAGCCAATAATAAATGACATATCCGAATCTTGTGATAAGTTTGAACACTTCCCTTTCCATTGTAATAGAATGTGGTTGGGATTTCAAGCAAATATAATACATTTTATTTTTACAAACAGTCTTGTGAGGGAAAGGTCAAAACCCACAAGACTGGTTTTCTTTCGTGTGGGATATAAATTTAATACATAACATAACAGTGTAACTTAGATTACATCTAGTCTATCTAGTCTAGATACAGTTTTCACTTTGATTCTACTCACGTCTGTGGCTAAACTTGTTTGACGCCAGTTTGCATTGGTGCGACTTGTAAAATTAGATGTTTGTGAATGTTTGCAAATGCAAATCTAGTTTGTTCACAAAACAAGCTTGATATCAGTGATTTTAAAAGTGGTGTTCAACCTAGCTCTGGGACCCATGGGTTATTCCATGCAAAATCTTGAGATTTTGACAAAGCATCGGGAGAAGTAAGCTGGCAGCTAAACTAGTGCAGTAAATTTCCAAACACCTTACACACCATTCTATTGACGGCACTAGTTTGTCGGATGAGAGTAAATCACTCAGAAATGATCTCCTTTTTTTCCACAATCTCCGAGATGGTAAAACCATGTTGATGTCCAGCAAAAAATACAAAACAGAACGGAACCATGATTGACGAATGATCAGTGATTGCCCACATAATATTAATTGTGCAATTTTTGAAACGTTATTTTGTGAAAAATAAAGCCAACATTGTGCCTCTCGCAAGGGTCGATTGATTGACGACATTTGAACTTCCAAATCGAATTAATGATATCTTGTGAACATACCATACTATATTCTTTAAACGCTGCCAAAATAGTCCAACTAGACCAAATGCAGTAGTTGAGACGTTTCCTTCATGTCCAAACATACTTGATGCATGTGTGAACCACCAGAATCAGTAATTATGATATGTCACTGTGGGTGTGACGAGATCAGTCGACACAAGTGGTGACCTCTGTGTCAACCTTCAGTCAATCGCTGTCAACTTTGGTCAAGTTCGGTCACTATGGTCATACAAGATTCATAGTCCTATGTAAGCCAGAGCTGTGATGTCAGGAAGATGACCACTTGGTGTGACTCAGTTGGAATCCCATCGGAACACATTGGATTGCAGCATTTTGATATATACGCCCTTCTCCTCCCACCGGCTTCCATTCCACAAACTACACAAATGCTGGGTTATGAGAAATCAGACAGAAAAACACGGACAGAATCAGACATCTTTCGAAAATATGAGCCTTTCATGTGCGTCTGGGATATGAGAAGGATAACTCATGGTAGCTTGTTGTAAAACTCAGCTAACCTTGGCTCTGAATCTGCAACATTTCATTTCAGTCATTGTCATTTGCTTTTTTAAATGTCTTGACTGATACACGTGGCTAATGGTTAATTTCATAGGAGCTGTTTTAGAAATTACATAGCAGTTCTTTTTTGTTCTCTTTTTGAACTATCAAAAGCTGCCATGGCCACCAACCTTATACGTTTATTAACACAATTAAAAGACTATCAAGAGATTTGCTACCAGATCAAAAATATAAAACCTGTCAAGGAAACAATCTGATCACCCAGTTTATTCCAGTCGGATTGGCTACAACTTGGGATTGAAGCTTCTAATGACAGTTATTTCCGAAGAATACCAGCAGAATGAGCTTCAATCAGTGATTGTCAGAGAATGAGATCTTCATATGCAATGAAGTACTCTTCCAAAGATTTTCAATAGATCACATGCCGAAGGAAATCTGAACCAGACAGATGTGTTTTAAATAAATTCCTTGAGCCAGTACACCAGGTAAAGACAGCACAGTGTAGTATTCAGAAGTCTCTAGTCTGCACCAATCAAAGAATTACAGGACTGAGATTGGGAAAAACTTTCCAAACAACAAAAAAATTTCCAAGAGGCTGCACAGGTAAGAGAAATAGTGCTAGACACCATGGAAGCATGGATAGCCCACAGCACTTTTGAGATGTCACTTTACGAGTTTTTATTTAATATGAAGCTGCTCCACAAGTTGTCCCATTGTGCACTATGCTTCAATTCCATGCACTGGAAGTGTTAATCCTCTTCTGCAGACCAGAAATGAAACGACTAACGTTTTTGGTAGAAAAACTAACCCAACTGAAGGTGTCATCTCAATATTTCTGTCTACTTTTTGCATGTAGAGATATGGCTATCTGTTCTGATTTGTTTTGTAACCCAACACACTTATGCCAGTCTATCTTAAAATATATCTCTGTCCACACGACATGTCTATAAACTCCAGATGGAATTTCCTATATTATACATCAATTTTTCATCAATTTATCCATTTATCTTTCATACAGAGTAATATCTGTTGCTTATTCAAAATTTTTTTTTTTCTCAGCATTGTCAATCTGTATCTTTTCATCAATTAGTATGTATGTTTCTGTAATGAGACCGTGCAGATTAGATGAAGGCTCAGATTTGATCTTTGGCAATAAAGAAGCTGTTATATGATGTATGCCAAATTGCTTGTTTACCTTGTCTTAGTGATGAACACCATTAGTGTGAACGACTGTATAACGACTCTGTTAGAACAACAGCTCTGTTAGCTTAACAAGGAAACGCAATAGATTGCCTGCTGAGCAGTGTTTTATTGCGGTGGTGTTGGTGTTTCTATTTGTTTGACAGTTGTATCGTGCTTCTATTTGCTTTTTACACCGTCAAGTACAACTATCTTGCCTCGTTAGCTCCATTCTTACTGGGTCCAGGGCAGGTCTACAGGGATATTACGCTAAACAGTGCTAATTGAGGTTAGATGCTTGAACAAGCCAGCACCGCTACTACTGTTGGTGGAATCATCGACCTTAGTGACCATCCTATGCTGTTACACACATTGGGTGGGCATGTATGGTGGATACATTTACCACATAGTCCGTGAGCCTGGAGGGTTTTACTTGTGTTTTATTTTCCAAAAGGTCTGATAGTTGGGTCTGTAGTAGAAAATTCTGCCGATTTCAGAAATGCAATTCTTACAAAAATCTAACATTATTCCAAGGAGGCCAATAGTTCAAATCAAAAGTAAAAATAACGTGCTAGCACTTTAACAGCTGCTACCTATCTGGCCATCTATGTATCTATCTACCTATATATCTATCTACCTACCTATCTATCTATCTATCTAACTATCTATATTTGTCTATATATCTCCCTTTTCCTCCATTCCTTCCTTCTTTCCTTCCTTCCTCACTTCATTCCTTCCTTCCTTCTTTCCTTCCTTCCTTCCTTCTTTCATTCCTTTCTCCTTCTCTTCTTTTATTGGTTTAAGCTTTTTAAGTAATATGTAAACAATCCCCCTGGCTGGCACTTGGCTGCTGCCATCACTGCAGCAGAACATTTAAAATTCCCGGGAAAAATGTACATTTTAGTTTAGAAAATAAAAATTTATTGTCACAGAAGTTTACCAAAAGTTGATGGAAGCAAGATAATATTCTATTCAGACTGCATGCCAAGTTTTAATGACATAGGAGAAACAGCACGACCAGGGGAGTTGTCATATTTTTTCCTGAAACTCCTCTCGCAATACAGGCTGCAAGCAGCTGTAAAAACTCAAAATCAAACTGCATTGCAATGCACACCCTCTTACTAATTTTGCTTCTTGTGGTATCTGTTGTGTATAGAAAACTGTTAAAACATTCCCAGTAGAAAACTTTTGAGACTTATTCCATTTTCGGTTGATTAAGTTTACAATTCCTATTTCCTAAACTCTTTGTTTATGTCTGGTGGCTAATTAAGTGGAAAAAGAAATAGGCATGGAATAAAGAAAGAATCAAAGAAATAAAAGATAAGAGATTAAAAAATACACAATCAAAGAAGATGTGAAGGAATAACTCAAGGCTACAAATATGAGGGCATTTATTATGAGGAAATTGTGGGTGATGTTAAGATATGAATTTGAAGTACCTCCCACGTTTTGAATGTGTGTCTTCGGCAAGATCATATCTTATAAGAATAATATCGATCTCGCAGAGAAAATTTCCGTAAAATGTGATTTGTTCATGATGTATCAAATATAGAAAAGGGAATCGACGATACTTCCGAATCCATACTTACGACCGTTTGCTTTAAGACTGTTAAACCAATACAATCTCAGTGACTCGTAGAAATCAGTGTGGTTTGGCCAAGTCTCACATTAGATGCATGAAAGCTTTGAGGGTAACACAGATGCCTATATAACGCATGATATTACTAGTTCACTCAAGTAAACTTAGTTTTTTTGCCAAGTAATTCGTATTATGTTCACTGATCTACTATCTTATCAGTTGACGACAAGCCCATGAAACTTGGAAACACACTGCTGAAGACCAATACGAATGCCAGACACATCAAGTTTAGGGGAACACTTCATGTTTAGTTTGCTACGGCGAATCTATTGAGGCTTATAGGATCAACCATCAAGGCTACACCATGTTTTTGCTTGTTGGTTTTTTCTTTTGGTTCTTTTGTAATGTTGTTGCGAATGTTGATGAGGTTTACTGCATGCGGTTGTTGCAAAAAGCAGCAACATAGGTAGGAGCTTTCGTGTTTTTTAAAACTCCCAGTCAAAGTCCGGGGTTTAATTCCCAGTTGGGAGCACTTTATCAGTAAACAACATGGCAAAGTCCTGTCCTTCTGGATTAGAGACTCAAATTGATGCCCTTGTGTTTGCGCAGGGCAAGTTAATAAAGTCAAACTGATGAAACGGAATAGATAGATATACTGGAATACATAATAATAACCGAATGAATATTATTAAAATTCTAAACCGCATACATTCAATGACCTTGTCAGAAATCAGATCAGAAAACAGAGAAGCAATACAAGCCAATTGTGATACAGAAGTCAGTAGGAAAGAACATTGATGTCATATATATCATGAGTATTTTGCCCTTCAGACACACATATAACAGCTGTCAACACAAATTAGTGGGCATGGATCAAGAAAAATGAATCACCACTATCTTGCATATGTAATAGCGATGTATAGTGACTGAAGCTTTTATATCTCTTCTGGGAAGAGTCTTCTTACACATCAATTTATCCATACACATGCAGCCATGAATCAGATCAAATCAATCAATCACCTCCTCTCCACCCCCTTTATTTCCCACCTACTACAATACAAGGAGTTGAACTGACCATATAATTGACTATCCATACGCCCTCCTTCTCACATATTGTAGAGAGAGAGAGATGTTCCACAATCTATTCATCCTTCAATTCATCCCATCTTCTTCGCCATCAATCCATCATTTTCCATCAATCAAGCCATCAGTCCTTCAAACCCTTAAACTAACCATCCATCAACCCGCAATCCATCTACAATGTCATCTACATTTTCCCAACCATCCATCCTTCCAGTGGCTGCAATTCTTCCCATAAATCCATCCATCATGCTACATGAATACCGGATTTTTCCATAATTAGTAAGACACTGTTTTACAGGGAGTCATTTCATCTATTACCATTAATCAAACTTGTAATTCAAACCACTCATTCATCAAACTAACCACCCAAACACTCATCTATACAAATCCAGCAAATCCATCTAATCATTGAATCAACCATCTTCCCTACCATCAATCCAGCCTTCCCATCCGCCCTTCTCAACAATCCATCCATCAACGCCCCCCCCCTCTCCTCCCACATCTTACACTACCTTTTTCAGCAGTAAATAGGAGGCTTTTCTTCCCTGCTATTTGGTAAATGTGTAGCTTAAGAGGTCTGTGGAAATCCCATTTACTTTCTTGCCCTGGCAGCTGGTCATATGGCCCACTAAGACCCTGGCATTATACAAACTCCAACCATATTGAAACAAAAATCCTGTGTAATAATTCAACTCTCTTTGCTGGCTAGAATATAAGGCAATTCTAAGAGTTGTTGTTTATAGGTAGACCTACCTCTATGCCACTTACCATACACTGTCAGTTAAATCTGGGCGGCGCAAAAATGTAACCAAAGATATACACATTTTACATTTACCAACATTTGCTGAATCAAAGTAATTTACCTCTAAAGATGCAAAAAAATAACTGCAACAGTGCAACATCAAAATTACCAAAATGGGAGTAAGAAATTAAGAAATACAAATTTATAGCAATTGGTGAAATAAATAGGACTGCATAAAATGTTAAAAATATTCTGTCTAATTTATGCAAGTAAGGGAATAGTCAAGGCTTAAGACCATTCGACACACATTCACCATCTTGAGTTCTTATGGAATCTGCAACCTCTACATTTGCAGCATTGCATCTCAACACACTCTGTTTGCACTTGAGCTTGTCCGGTACTTTCTGCGGTGTGGTTACATCTGTGTGTAAGCCGCAGAATGACCCCACTATACATATTGATCCATTTATCTCCAGCAATATGTTCTTAATGACCACAAAAAAGATCATAAATGGACTGAGGGTCAGGAGGCCAACTCTAATGTATGGTCACTCTGTATGGACTGGTCAATACAGTGACCACTCTATGGTCAACCTTTTATTTGGACTCACTTGGACCTACCCAATGCACTATATTGTGAGATTGGAGCAATAAGTTTTCACCCCCTAACTGGGGTTGGAGGTCAGATGTCCAACCCCTCTGAAAGGGAAGATTTTTGGTTTGTGTTTACACTTTATATACAGCCACTACTACAGAGTGTGTAACATCACATTGGAAGAGTGTTTCTCGCCATTGGTTAGTGTCAACATACAGTGCCATTTTGCAATGGGGAAATAAGTATTTGACACATCATAAAAGTCCTACATTTTTAATATAGGCCAAAGAGAGATTCAAGCCCAGGACCCTGCGATTGGAGTGCATGTCAAAAACATTCGATTTTCACAAGTTCACAAGAAGGTATGCATTACAGGGCTTGTAAAGGACTACTAGTGAAAATAGTAGTACAATTCAATGTGTAAACGTGAAATGGTCTGTAATATCAGAAGTCAGCCCTTGAAAATGGAAAGGATTGCCTTAGAGAGCTGTACTATATCTTCCTAACTAGCGCCCACCTACGGAAATATTACTATGTGAATTTAGCATGGTAACATACATGGGTTTTATGTCACACATTTTATCCAACACTTGTGTCTTTTGCTAGAAATACTTCAATGCGCAATTGGGCATCTCAGTTATGATCAGCATGCGACCGCTTTTGATCTTCTGAAGTGTTGTATGCATTGGCCTACAATAGAAGTGACATGGTTTATACACAGGCATGTCATTCCATCAAAGCAAACATGCTCTCCATATCAAGGGGTGAAAGAGTGCTTTTGCGCTATACTGAAGTACCTACTTAATAGTTAACAAGCTTGTAGAGAAGATAATTTTACATGGGCTGCTTTTCTATAACAAAATTTGTTATATAGAGACAAAATACTCGGGTTGCAAATTTTTATATTGGCTAAGCCTTATTTACTAGAATTTCACATTGTCGATACTTCTCCATCTATCATCTTCTTATCCAATCTACTCAATATTTCTCTAACCGTCTGAGCAATTCTTTATCAAAACCATGCAGAGTGAGAAAGGTTAAAGATCCTCAGGACCCAAAAGAGAAAACCTCATTATGTTTCTTACAAAGAAAAAGTACTGTAAGGCCAGGAGGAAGTACCATCAAGGTATCGACAGAACAATGTAATGTTGTAGTGCTACGAACGGCTAGAAACTTGGTGAACTTTCTTCCTGGGAACCCCCAGCTGGTGTGTAATAGTATCTGAGTTTGTAACCTTCTACAATTTACTATTACACTTCGAACCTTGAGGGCGTTTTGTGGATTGACATTCGTCTTTCTGGTGGCCTAGCAGCTTGTACTACTACTAGTTGTCCGGAGTTGACTCCCACAATTTTGAGGTTGACCATTTTTAATTCACAGCTTTTGGAATTCTACAGATTCTGTTACATCAACTGACCAGTGAACCATCATAATTTACAGCTGCTTAGCCACCTATACATTGTAGAACAAAGAGAGGAGAAGTTCCACTAAGTACAGATGCCAAACTGAAACTGGATATATTTTTGGACATGCAAGGACCTGTTAGGACCACATTTATGAGGCATGTCCTATTGAGCCTTGTCAGTGCAAAATTACAGGAAATAACTCCTTCATATCAATGCCAATTTTGGAAAAGTGATGTGATGAAAGATTCCAAAATTAAGGAGAAAGAGAATTATGTTTCGGATTCCTGTGAAGTAAAGTGCCAATATCAGAATTCTGCAAGGGTTAGGAACTGCAACCATGGTCATATAACCAATATCAAGCAGGAACACTCATTAGAAGTGGCATTCCCCAAAGAGCATATATTCCCACGGCATATTCAGCCGAGATGACAAATTTCAAAACCTGAGACATGTGACCCAAATCAACATGTGGGCTATAGCCCTGCTATAGATCCGTGTTTGAATATACGCGTAAATGAGATGCATTAATTTCAAGGCAGTGTGACCCAATTTCACTGACACAAAACTTAGTGAACCTGAATGTTAAGTTAACATTCTTCAAACCCTGAAGACTGCCGACTAATGCAAAAACCATGTTTAGAATACAACACTCATGATTGCATAATATCACCTTGCAAGACTTGTGCTTTAGGTCTACCATACAATGATATGATATATAATTTCACATTTCTGTTCCAGAAGCAATTTGTTTAATGAAAATTATTGTCGGAGACATTTTTCTGTGTAAGGGCACTTACATACATTCATTACACTGGAATATCAGAATTGACAGGGACTTTAACACACTGATACACTAGGCTGACACAGCCTGCGTTTGGACAGAAAAGTTCAATACCATTGCAGACGACCCACAGTGTGTACACTATTCACCATATTCAAAGCATGCAGATCCGATTCAACAAATACAAAACTAAGTCAACACAGATGTTAACCAAAAGTTCAGAAGATTAATGATTGATTCCTGGGTAGTCACATGACGTAATCAACCCAACAGGTCTGCAGATTACCTGAATGATTCGGTTTCCTCTCAACCAACCCATATTGCAGATTATCTATTGGCCTAATAATAGTCTTATTAGCATAATGGATTTCTCTTGTGCTTTGTAAATATCTGCTGACTTGGAAATCGACTGAACAAACTTTGTTTCCACAGAAACCTGACCTACTTGTGCAATCGAAAATCATCCTCAAATGCACAGAAAACACTAATTGTTTCCATCACAAAAGTGAATCTGTGAAAAGAGGAGGTTTAATATGAAAAATTATTCTAAAATTCCTTTGAAAAATCTCAATGGAATCTGCAATAATTTCCTCAGAATTTCTAATATTTCACAACTTCAGACAAGTGTTGAAGGGTTCATATTACTTCATTTAATTCAGCTAGTTTATTTTTGGTTGAAAATGTGGATTTCAAAAAAGACAATGCTACACTTGTTTCGGGCCAGGAATCCTAATCACTCACCAATAGTTCTCTTTCTGACCAAAATATTTAAAAGTAACAACTTTATAAATTGATTAACTTACCTGATTATTAAGTCATTTTCTCAAGGCAGATGAGACACTCACCAAAGAAAAAGCAAATAAAAGTTTACTTCAATTATCAAATGAAGCATTTTTAAATTCGATTGGAATGGTAATTTTTTTTTCGAAATTTTCCATAATACAGCATTTGGAACATTTTCAAAATATTTGTTGTTTCTTTACAAAATCTCCTCTCCATCAATTATACCATTTTACTTGGCTTTGTTTTTAAATATTATAATATACAACAACTAAATCCTCCTTTATCCTTACATATTTCTCCAATCAATTTCTTCCAATATTCTCGGGTTTTTGGGGGTATCAATAACTTTTGATTTCAGAAAATACCCTGAATCAAAGCCATAAATGTGTCGTCTGCTGCCCCAAACACCAGGTGTTTTATAGGATGTTTCAATTTGCCCCCCCCCCACCATGGAAGAGTTCCCACACATGACATGAGTGTCATAAATTAGCCACATGGTACTTGTTTTATGAGCAGGGAAGAGGAAGTCATGAGATACAGATGTTTGTAAAATACAAGTACAAAATAAAAACACAATCTGTTAAAATAAAGAAACCTATAAAATCATACAGACATTTTCATGTGATATCCTTATGTGAAAACATCTCACATATGGAATGGAGTTTACATTGTCCAGATAATAAAGCCTCAATTTCAAAGACAACTTGAAAACTTGTATCATGTAACAAGACATCTGAAAGACGAACTGAAAGAAGATTTGAATCAGATACAAAATCTACGGAACATCTTCAAACTCAGACAATTATGTTTCTGCATTTTCTTTAATACTTAACACATTCAACATATTTACCCTGTACGTAAAATAATATTCATACAGATCCAATTATAATTTTGCAAGAAAGAATGACAGCCTTTGAAAACAAATTGTAGCATGCTGTACTTGTACATGGCATAACACCATAAAAACTTGGCATAAACCAATGGAAATCAATTATGTAAAAAGTATGGCAGTTCTGAAACCTTAAATCCTCGGAGGGACAAATATTGTTGAATGATGAGCCTTTAAGCAATGGTACAGCTGCCCAATCTCCTTAAGATTTGTTCAATGCACTCGAGAAGATGGATAAATCTCCTTTGTGGATTTTCTGATGGGCGATAACAAGATAAAACAGACGCTTCCTCACAATAAAACACATGAACGATCTTGAGACCTGATTTTCACAAACTAACTTTCAAAGATTTGGCCTTCTGGTCTGGTTTACAGGGTAAGTAGGCATGAATGGTACAAAGGTACATTGTACAATGTATATGTTGTAAAGGCGTGTAATAAAATAGAAATTGGTTTAATTGCTTGATGAGATCTGAGAGACAACAACACATTTTTACAATATGGATGGGTATAGCTAGTGCTATCTTTTAAGTGTGCATTCGAACAGTTCTCGCGTCTCATCAGGGTTGACTGGAAGCGCACAGGATTATCTAATCCAGTCTCTAAACAATAAAAATGTTTGGCATCCATCATCTCAATGCCTCCAAACTTACATAAATAGCTAAAATAAAAAGTGACAAGCTATGGTCATTGATTTGACACTTACTAAAAAAGAAATTGATTTAAAGTTTTATGTCATTACATGGGAAAATTTACCGCACACATAAAATGATTTTATCAAAAACGCATACCCTTGTTTCTTACATTTCTGTCTTGGAAAAACAATGAAGGAACCCCTCATTAAATCGGGACACTTGAAACCAGGAGGCAAAGAAAAGTTCCTCAATTTGTAGGGGCTCTTCATTATAAGTGACACAATACCCAGAACAGATGAGCAATTCACAGACAATTGCTTGAATAAAATTAATAATTATCCATTGTCTATGGCTTTGTCGTGCAACCGGGTGGTCGAGTGCCACCCTGCGCCAGTTCTTTGATGGTCTTCGGTTCAATTTCTGGAGCTTCAGGGCAGAGTAAGTTGAGGGAAGTACTTTTCTCAGTGATAGATACATGTAGATATATATAAATATAAATACAATGATAGATAAATAGACAGATAGATAGTTAATAGATAGATGAATAGATAGATAAATAGATAGATAGATAGATAGATAGATAGATAGATAGTAGGGTGGGCTGAAATGCTCAAATAAAATTTGATTCAGAGGACCAGCGCAGTCAGTAAGTATATTATGTCACTGTTGGAATAACTAGATCAGTCGACACAAGTGGTGACCTCCGAGTCAACCTCCAGTCAATCGCTGTCAACTGTGGTCAAGTTCGGTCACTACGGTCATACAAGATTCATAGTCCTAAGTAAGCCAGAGGAAGATGATCACTTGGTGTGATTCAGTTGGAATCCCATTGGAACACATTGGACTGTGGCATTTTTTGATATATGCCAGTCATACTCCCATCGGCTTCCACCTACTACGAATGCTCAGGGGTTATGTAAACTCAGACAGAAAAACACAGGGGAATCACACATCTTTTGAAAACTATGAGCCTTCCATGTGTGTCTGAGATATGAGAGGGATAACTCATGGTGGCTTGGTGTAAAATCTCGAAGTGGTTTGTTGTAAAATCGCACCTACAACTTCCAATAACCTTGGTTGTGAGTCGGGAACTTCTATATTTCAGCCTATTGTCATTTGCTATTTCAAAATGTCTTGACTAATATTTCACACAAGTATCTTGTTATGTGTCAAAAACTATTGTCTTAATCTTCTTGTGTCATGAATTATAAATAAGTATAAATCTCTTAAATTAAGCCACACATACTCCATTGAACTGTTCATCCCATAATTGCTTTAGAGGAGAAGGGATCACATGAAATTTTTGACATGGACATGTAAGCATGATCGTCATATCTGACTAAAAGGTGAAAATGCTATGCTACAAAGTAAGGGTGAATATGCCTGCATTATTAAGTTAGATATTCCAGAAACCCACAATGAACAAAATGTACTGCCATGGTTGTAAGACATTCATACCCCCCTGGATTAACTTGACAACCCCTAAAAGAAAAAAACATTATCCTTTTCTACACTTAATTCATGATGCATAAAGTCTCATCTGATTCAACAATGATAACAACAAAAAGAAGGAAAGATACGCAGAAAATAAGGAGCCACTAGCCAAAACTTTCTTGAGGCAATATAATGACTAAATGTCCATGGTGTAAGTAAAGGTTATTCACCACGGGAGAGGGAATATGTTATTTATCACCCGAGGCCTTTAGGCCGAGGTGTGATAAACACATATTCCTGATCCCATGGTGAATAACCGGCTTATACCATGAGACAAACACTCAAACAGTCAAACATGAGAGGATAACTGGACTATAAAGAATATGGGAATAATTCCCCTGAAATACTGGAATGTGATTGGCTGACAGAGGTGTCGAATGGTATAACTGGGGAAACGGTATTTGTCGTATCACGTAATATGCCAGCTACGGAAGTAACTTTAAGGCACATTGCTAATGGTTTCATAAGATCTAATTCGGCAAAAACACAACAGTACCACACAGTTTTCATGTGATTAAAGAACTTACTAACTTCTAGATTATGAAATTGATTAAAGAACTTACTAACTTCTAGATTATGAAATTGAATAATTGAATTACAATACATTCTTGGCCACTATTTAATATATAACAACAGTACGGATCACTGTCACAGACCTCAATGACCTCATTCAAAGGCACAAATGTGGAACATGTGGCCATTCCTTTTATTGACAAACTTCAGAAAAAATTGACTATTTCAATCAGATTGGCTACAACTTGGGACTGAGGTTTCTGATGACCATTATTTCTGAAGAATACCAGTGGAATGAGCTTCGGCCAGTAATTTTCATATAGAATGGGACCTTCATATGCAATGAAATACTCTTCCATAGATTTTCTATAGATTACATGCCGTAGCAAATCTGAACCAGATAAAATTTGTTCCCAATGAATTCCTATAGTCGGTACACTGAGTAAAGAGAACACACAGTGAAGTATTCAGAGCTCTCCAGTCTGCACCAATGAAAGAATGACAGGACTGAGATTGGGAAAAAACTTTCCAATCACTCAATGAAGCAATAGAACAAATTTCCAAGAGAGTGCACAGGTGAGAGAAGCAGTGCAAGGCATAGCTACCAGGGATTTCTCGTGAAATACACTATGGATAGCCTACAGCATTTTTGAGTTGTCTCTTTCAACACTTAAACTAAACTTTTCCAAATGAGTAGGCCCACAAAGCACCATGCATCGATTCTGGACACTTGAGTTAGGAATCCTCTTCTGCAGACTACAAGCGTAACTACAATTTTTTGGTAGGTCCTACATGAACTGAATCTGCTGAAGCTATCCTTAAAACATTTCAGCACACATCTTGTTTGTTTGTATCGATGTCTTAACCTGTAAAAAAACTTACATGTAAGTATACTTAACAGTTCATCGATTCATCAAGGTTAGGAAATGTCATTGGCGAAACTTTTTGCGTGTGAAACGTCACCAAAGAT
Organism: Platynereis dumerilii; assembly: GCA_026936325.1. Taxonomy (NCBI): domain Eukaryota; kingdom Metazoa; phylum Annelida; class Polychaeta; order Phyllodocida; family Nereididae; genus Platynereis; species Platynereis dumerilii. The sequence continues at coordinate 34,165,065 of JAPTHN010000005.1, forward strand.
TGTGTACATCACTGTTGGAATGACTAGATCAGTCGACACAAGTGGTGACCTGCCAGTCAACCTCCAGTCAATCGCTGTCGAATAAGAAAGGCATTAAAGACGAATGCCAAATTGTTTGCTTACCTTGTCTCAGGGATAAACACCATTAGTGTGAACAACTGCAATAACGACTGTATTAGAACAGGTTAACAAGGAATGACACAGATTGTCTTGCTAAACGGTGTTTTATTGCTGTTAGTGTAGATGTTCGTATTTGTTTGGCAGTTGTTCTTTGCTGTTCATTGCTGCTATTTGCCTTTTACACCATCAGGACAACTGGCTTCCTCATCAGCTCCAACCTCATTGAGTCCTGGGCAGGTCTACAGGGATATTACACTAAACAGTGCTAAACGAGGTTAGATGTGTCGAACAAGCCAGCACCACCACTACTGCAGGTGCACTGACCTAAGTGACCGTCCCATGCTGTCAGACACACTGGGTGGGCATGTATGGTGGAGGAATTCACTGCAATATCACAAATAGGTGATCGAGTAGTTCAAAGCAAAAGTTAAAACTTAAATCTCAACTGCATTCATTCCATGCTGTCTTACTTCATCTTCACTTCATGTGGTATCTGTAGTGCATTGAAAGTTAACAGAGACTAAATGATTAGGAAAACTAAAGCTATCAGCTATCAATAGCTAAAGCTATCAACATGGAAAATCAGTGGAAAAACTATCATAATGGATAACTAACAGGCTTAAGAGATAATGTATTTTATGAAACTTCGCATCTTCACCAATATAAGAGCAAATATTAGAAGGTTGCGAACCAATCTGAAGGAGAAATACTTGAATAAGCACGGAAAATATATTCCCTTGCCACATTCAGCCGAAATGACAAATTTGTAAACCCGAAATATGTGACCCAAATCAAGACATGGGCCATATCCTGGATATAAATAGAATGCTGAGGTAGATTAGGAGGATCTATGTTTTGAACATAAGGAATGCATTAATTTCAAGGCAGTGTGACCTAAATTTACAGAAACCGGCCAAGTGAACCTGAATGCCAAGTTGAGATTTTCAAAATCCAGGATTCTGCCAATTAATGGAAGAAGAGTTTATAGACTATGCAGTATGCAATGCATGCCTAGCCCACTGATTTTACTGTGCTTTACCCAAAAGTTTTTGTGAAAGCTCAATGATTTGATGTCACCAAGTTATCGTGTGACTGGGTCAAACAGATTTCAACTGAAACGTTCCCAAAATATAAGAAAATAGCAAAAGCAATAATTCTATACAGTGTACATTATAACCATATATGGGTACATTATCACAATTGAAAGCATGTTGCCCATTTAAGTCAAAGCAAGTTCATCTGAATTAGATTTTTTGAATTCTTCAGCCAGACCTCGATTTTCTGGAGCAACAAAAGCAATATCATTCCACACACACCAAATTCAATGCATGTCGAGCTGAATCAGCAAATTTGAAACTAAGTCAACAGAAATGTCAACAGCAAATTCTGCAGATTAATGATTGATTCCTTGGCAGTCACATCACCTAATCAACCCAACAGGTCTGCAGATTGCCTGAATAATTGGGTTTCCTCTCGACCTACCCATGTTGCAGATTATCTATTGGGCTAAAAATAGCCTCATTAGCATAATGGATTTCTCTTGTGCAGGGTAAATATCTGCTGACTTGGAAATCGACTGAACAAATTTTGTTTCCACAGAAACCTGACCTACTTTCACATTGGAACACCATCCTAAAATTCACGGAAAGAAGGATAATTATTTCCATTGTCAAAAGTGAACTTGTGAAATTCTGGGATTTAATTTTTAAAAAATTTCTGAAATTGCTAAGAAAATCATTAGTGAAATTTGCAATAATGTCCTCAAATTTCCTAATGTTTTGAGACAAGTGTTGTTGAAACATTAAATTTATTTCCTTTAATTCATCTGCAGTTGCTTAATGACATGAAAATGTTCTTATTTAGTTTTAAAATTTTTAATTGGAAATCTTATTTTGTCCTACTTTTCCCTCTAGAAATGCTCTATTTTTTATCAACAATAATTCCTCTTTTTGATCAAAATATTTTGTAACATTAGCTACACAGGAACACAACAATAGCTCAGAAAATAATCTGGCTATATGATCTCTGTAAGCAATAAACCGATAACTTACCTGAGTATAGTTTATTTTGTTGGACTAATAAAATCTGGAGATGAACGAGCGATACTAACCTGAAAAATAAATAAAACAAATATCAGTGAATGTGACACTATCATTTTGACATTTTTTTCAATTTTCAAAGATAGCGTTCTTAAGAATACTAAGAGCATCAGGATCTGTTAATATGCCCTGATTGAACAGTTTTACATCATTGTTTGTATAATTAGATCTTTTTGCATGGCAGTTAAACATTTAACACTTTCAGCTGACAGATAACCTCCTATTTCTCAAGCGCACTGATTCTTGTTGGTGTTTTTTTTAATAACCCTAAATAAAATTATAAGTCTCTGACCATGTTTTAGCTTATTTTATTAGTTCCCCGAGATTTTCGTCTTTTTTAAATTTTCAGACAATTAGCAGCCAATAGTTGTTTACTACCCCAACATGTACATAAAATACCTGAATGTTTTACGAATGTGCTCATGCTCAGAATGTTTTCAATTTGCCCCTCCGCAATGGGAGAGTTCCCATACTTGACATGAGTGTTGTAAATCAGTCACAAAATAGCTGGAGCAGTATGAATATAATACAACATACAGATACCCACAGCGTGAGTCCTTGACAATATTCCAACACCCTTTATCAAAAGCTCTAACAGACAGAAAAGGTGTATGTATTGACAGGTGCTACTGAAACACAACAACAAAGAATCCCAGGATAAAAGCAATGGAAAATGTTTGGCTTTAAAAAAATCAAATCCTCATAGGGATACAAATATTTGTTAAACGATGAGCCCTTAAGCAATGCCAAATCACAGGTACCTGTGACCAAATCCTTAAATAACTAACGTCGGGATTTGTAAAATCGTCATTGTGGTTTATTTCACAATTATTGAAATAAGTTTTACATCAGTATGATGCACAAATCTATCACTTATTTTAGTGATTCAATATTGCGTATTCATGTTCATAATTTCTGCAATTTGAAAAACATTGCAAAGAAACCTCAACAAAAGGGTCACATAATACCAAACTGGCCAAAAGTGCCATTTAATTTGTAAGGGTTATTCATTAAGGATGACACAATACCGGAATGAATGAGCAATTCTCACAATAAATTGATAATGGGTTGAATTAAATTTCATCCGGATGTCGTTGTCTAGGGCTTCGCTTTCAGTCTTTGTCCGAGCGATAAGAGATCTTGCCTGTTAAGTGAAATGATGGTTGTAGGTTCAATGTCTGGAGGAATTGCTTACAGAGGAGGCATTAAATAGCCTATCTGTTACTGAGCATATCAGTGTTTATGTCATGCAGGTGAATTATGACAAATGGCATAATTGCGTTACAAGTCATGCCTGTCGGTGACTCCAAGGTGACTCCCTTCTCTTTCTTATCTTGTCAACCAACCCTTATATCAGAGATAGGAGCAATTACAGGAAATTCTTTCTGAAATTTACAGATCTTATAATTTGCTGTCGAAATTCCATACATCATGCGCATTCAGCAAGGTTCAATAAAATTTATCCGAAGCAGCATATAATATGGATACTGACAAAGCAAGGAATAAATGTCACTTTGGGTAAAACAAGGTAAGTCAACACTAGTGATCCGGGGTCCATTGCAGTCAACTTCAGACTGTCTTCAGTCACACATGGTCAACCAGGGTCATAACAGTCATAATTATATGAGAAAGAGTCATATAGCCGAGGGTCAGTGCTAGCTGCAATGTCAGAGTGAAGGCAACTTGGTGTGACTCAGTCGGACTCTCATTGGATTTCAGGTTTTGATGAATGCCATTCCCTATACCACTGGCTTCCACCAGCCTCTAGTGCCCAGGGGTCATGAGAACTTCGGAAGCACAACGAAAGCAGAATCACACATCCTTTTGAAAACTATGACTTCCAAATTCCAAGTGTGTCAAGCATAATATGATAGGGAAAAATCAGGATAGCTTCTTGCAGAATCTCATAATTTCCAATTACCAGGTTGCAAGAGTTTAACATTTATTCTTTTCTTCTTTGACTGATATTTTATCAACTGTTTCCTTGCAATGATATTTAGAAGAAGACTATAGACATAATCTTCTTTAATTGTCATATGAACTTCTCACACATAATATTATTTTACCAAATGTTGTCCGTTTTTCAGGCAACCGATTCCTTCCCTCAAGAGCCCACATATTCTATGCATATCTTGACTTGTTTTCCACCATGGCAAGAAAAGAGATACAAAGCTGGGAAATCGGTTGTTAAAGGAGCAGTTTGCATGCAAAGGGGATACTTCCAGGACGATATTTCTTATAGCAATGGCAGAACTGTCCAAACTTACATCTCAGCCAATGGAGAAACAATTGTGGTTCAGATATGGGCAGACACGATCGTCATCTCTCACATGAAGGACGAATACGTCTGTATTAAGTGATTAAGTAAGCAATCTTGTAAAGGAGAAAAGGAACCATATATCAATTGAACACCACTATGACAATGGGCAGGATTTCATGGATTAGCCAGAAGACATCTTTACCCTGTGTCAGCCTGAGAACCACTGGAGGCCACAGAAAGAAGGCAGCATGCAGTTATCCACTTAATCTAAGATTGCGTAAGGTCCATCTGCCTGAAAGTTGCTTTGGAAGCAGGCGTGTTACGTGATACAACCAATACCACTTCTCCAGTAGCATTGTGACTAGCGAGGTTGTCTAGCCGCCATTTGTCATAACATTGCCTCAAGAAAAGTTTCGGCTAATGGTCGCCTATTTTCTGTGAGACTCAGTTTCTTTCTGTGGTTATGATTTATGAATGATATGGTCTGATTCAGTCAATGACAGTTTCCTTGTTTTAAAATAATTGTATATGCCGCTATTATTCCCTATTACATGTGCACTATTTGATAAATAAATTCCCTATGGTATTACATTGCCCCCTCATTCTGGATTTGAAATAAGTCTAAATACCAATTTAATGGCTACCTAAACCTATCATTTGTAGGCAAAAGAAAAGTTTTAAATATGAACAATTCTTAAAATAGCGCATTTCACATAATCGATGGCTCTCACAAGCTTGCATCAGACCTGTGACCAGGGTATAAATTAGTATGATGATGTTCACAAATTAATTTTCTTTTTCGAAGTCCAAGAAATAAATATGATAGGTCTACACACTGTATACCATGAGAGCATCAAAGTAAGTTTTACTCAGTAAGCATTCAGATATTTTGGTGTGACAATGTCAGTTATAATACTCCTCCTTGGTGGACTCCCTATCAACAATCTCATGATAATGATGATAGGACCCAAAAGATGAGATGGCCAATAACAATAGTCTGCATCAGATACCAGGATGAATCAGGATAGTGGCCATTGTAAACAACCCAACTTCTTATATTCTCATCACCATTAGTAGCAGTCTAGTTTCCCCTCAGCATTTCTTAGTTGCTTCTGCATCAAATCAATGTGACCTTTTGCAGTCATCATAATAATAGGGACATATATGGACAGATAGCTAAATGGTGAGATAACAGAATGGATGGTATATTTGAAGGGATGCTTCATTTGAACACTTAGAACACATGGAAAATATAGTTGCCTTGGTTTGTTATGCCTGTTTGCAACAGGATTTTGCAACAATCAAAAAACTGCTTGTCCACAGAAATATCAATGAGTGGCAAAGATCAGATCATTGGCTATTATTGTTAGACGACATTTTTTCAATCATTGGCATGTTCCATTTCAAAATACATAGAAGAGTAATTCTTGCCTAAAAGTTCAATAAATGTTAATCGGTTGAACAAGTTGGAAAAATAACGCCCACTGCACATTCTATGGTTCACATTTTGTGTGCATGGTGTTCGGATAGTCATATATTTCTGTAAACAGTGGTCTGTATTGGCCAAAGGCTCATTTATAAGCCTTGGCCCAATAATGGAGTTTGTAGGAATGCATTATTAATCTGGTATATGATTTCATACATCACATCGATGCAATTTGGATTCGTTGCAGTCCATTCTGTAATATTGGATGCCATTGGATGGCATAGCACTGCCAATGTCATATCAAGGACTGTATTCCATGTTATATATGTACATTATTATAGGCCTACTTATTTCAGGTATGTTATTAATATCTTTCTATGGTAGGTTTTTTAGCTGAAAGTATTGCAATATGGCTTTGCCCTCAGATAGGCAAGTTTTTAGGGTGAAATATATCAACACAATGCAAAGCATGCATCGTTGAAACGAATTTATCAAACAAAGATGCAGATTTATTGCAGCTTTGCGATGACTGCATTTGTCTTGTTATATCACAGAGTACAGAGTACGGATTCAGAAATGGAATTTCACCTGATTCTCTGACACACTTATGTATTGTGCCTTTACAGGATTATAAAATATTATGGATATATTTAATATAAGCTTCAGAAAAAATATTATATGTATGCACTTGGTAGGCAATTAGGACAGAGGGAGGACACGACAGTGAGGCAAAGGATGAATGAAAACGCCATACAACATGGGCCCAGGTGACCAAATAGAGCTGGGTTCTAACCCGAGACCCAGTGATAGGCAGCCAAGCGAACTACCACTGAGCTAACCCTCTTCCAAGGGTTCAAACACAACTCTCTCCTTTCGCTAAAAGGTCCCTCTCACCCTTCCCTCAAAAAATACAAGCAAGATTAATGGTTTGATGGCCTGCGGTCCATGCAGCAAAAGATACTTCTAAGCACTGAAAGCTGTCACAAGATCATGAGGATCCAGAGAGAAGAGGGTAATATACATAGCGAGCTGTTCCCATACATGATGTACACTGTAACATAAAAAAAGGTTATCAAGATGTTTACTCTTTTATAATATATATATATATATATATATAGGAGGAGGTAATCCGAGGAATTGTAATTTTCAGTAAAGTTCATTTTTGTGATATATGTAAATATGGTTCCCAGTTTTACCATTTACTTAGAAGTTCAACCCTCAGATATCTTTGGCGCAACATACATTGTAGTTATAACATGGTTTATTCTTGTGTGATAGCCTACAACTTTGGACTGAGGCTTCTGTTAATTTTATTTCTGAAGAACACACATAAAATTAGTTTTCATCAGTGATTGTTATAGAATGTATGTAATGCATGTATGTATGTAAGATTATTTAAGCATATTGCTCAAGAATGCGACCTTCATATGCAATGACTGAGTACTCCTCAACACATTTTCTACATATAGATTTATGCAAAAGGAATTCTTTTAGTCCATACAGTGAAAATAAAGTGCCCCAAGACCGAGTTCCCCAGTTTGAACCAACAAATGAACGATTATTTGTTGAACTGAGATTGGGAAGAACTTTCCCATTCGTTTAATGAAGCAATAGAGAGAAATTTCCAAGAGACTGCGTCAGACTGCGAAAGTAAGAAAAAGTAAGAAAAACAGAACAAGACATAGCCACTAGGGTTTTCGGAAGTGAGAGAAAACCTATGGATAGCCCACGGGGCTTTGAGTCGTCACTTCCAGGATTTAAACTGAAGTATTTCAAACAAGTTTGCAAACAAAGCAAAATGCTTCGATTTAGTGTGCTTGAAGTAGCAAATCTCTTCTGCACACTACACACTACTACACAGCAAGCACCAAAAACTTATACTGATTTATCCTCCTGGGAATATGCATTTTTTACCTTCAGCGAACTTGTTCGCGGAAGGTATTGTTATCACTAGGGCAAAATGTTGTCCGTCAGCCGCGCGGGCGGGCGGCGGGCGGATAGACTTTTTGAAAATTTTTTGTTTCTGGCCCAGGATTCAGTCACAATTGCACATACAAGTGTACATGGATTGAGTTTGGTACACATATGGCTTATATGGTCTAGGCGTGCCTTTTTATGGTCTGACTGATAGATAGTCTATACTTTTTGTGTAATATTGAGAAAAAATATTTAAAATACTTTTTTTTCGCATCGGAGCCAAAACTTGCCCACTATTGCATATACAGCAACGGAATGTTCCACACATATCACCTATACTATGTAGCAGAGCCTTTTGATGTGTATTTAACACTCTTTGAATCATTGGAAAAAATTGAGGAAACTATAACAGCATTAAATTTTTTGGTTTCCAACTGACAGCTCATAACCCATACTTTGTATATGCATGAAACTGTACCATATGCATAAATTAGCCTAATAAGGCCTTTTCCTCGTTTTACAAACTCTGGCAAGCAGATAGGCAGATGGCAGGGTAGCGGGCAAAGAGACATTATTGAAGGCCATGACTTGACCACTATTGCTTACCAATATGCAATTTGGTAAACACATCAATTTTATGGTGTAATTGTAATCTTCTGAATGTGTTATTCGCTGAAGGTTTGCTGCTGCGCAGCCTATGTTTTTATTGTACCAACATGAATCAATCTTTCCTTTTATCTATTCCCCAATCTGTATTATGTAGGCCTGTCTATTAACAACAAACTTAATTGATATAATTTTAAAAGTTTCAATCTGTCCATATAGCTCTCTAACAAAGGGGAGATCAGGGCTACTTGAAGTGCAGATTTATTTGAAACATGGCCTAAAATCAATTTTTTAAAAATTTCTTTCGCCAAATTGTTATTTTTGTAAGGTACGCTGTTTATTGACACATGTTGTGCTAATTATGAAGGCAAAAAAGTTTGTTGTTTGGGTGTCCAAGTAACTTGTTTGCTAATATAAGATTTTGATTGGAGTTACAGAATAGACTTAAAGATTTGAATCCAGGTGAACCAACCGTGATTCCAAATGAGCAAATCCATTCCTAATTCACACCCAAAACCTTTTTGTGCCTTTAAAACATAGGACTGAAAAATAAGACAACATGGTTGCTTTGACACTAAGGTTTGTGTTCGTTGAACAGTTGTATTTATCCATCGTAACTCAGCTATTTGCTTTTTACACCATCAGCACAACTGGCTCAGCTCATTAGCTCTGTTCGTATGGAGTCTGGAGCAGGTCCATAGGGATATTACACTAGATGAGGTTAGATGTGTCCGACAAGGCAGCACCACAACCAGAACTACTGGCACAAACATCGCACACCGACCACACACAGAAGTCTAGCTGGGGAAGGGTGGTCACTGTATGGTGTCTACAGTGATATATGATATGGCTAAATACAAAAAATCTTTTAGAATACTGTGCAAGAGAAAGTAAGTGAAACAGTACCTCAACTTGCTAAAATCTCAGGGTAAACCGAAATCCAAACAAAGGTTCTTGCCATCAAAATAACAGCATTGCAGGATCTGGGTCCGGACCCACATCATCATGTGCAAAAGGCGGCCATGCTAACCACTGTACCGCGAGCCACACGTATTGCCTTGTGAGAAGTGCGAACTACTCTACATTGAGAGATTCTACATGTACATGTACCAAAAAGTCTAATCTTCCGCGTCAATCCACGATTAATTGATAAAAATACACCCTTGAAATTGTAACTCATCAGACATATGAAATATTTCACCTTCACAAGACTGTAATTAATTTCCCTTTTACTCTGACAGAAGTCCTCCACAAAATGTAAGGGTGACAATATAGGTGAATTAGCTCTTACAAATATCCCTGGTCTTAATTTGAAACTACAGAGTTAATTTCCTCCCAAGGTTTAAACAAGGTTTATTCAAGGCTCTTGTCAATTTAGCATAAAATCTCACACTTTTAAAGGCCTTAAACCCATTGAATAAATTTTCTAATTCACAAGCTCTCAAGGCCAGGCTTAAATGAGGGACAACACCTGAATTGATGGCCACAGAAACAAATATGGAAATGGATGCAACTAGTAGAATTTCAAGTTACTCTTATATAGCGCTCAGAAACAGTTACTTGATATGAACTTGTAGTCTTTTATGAGCCACTGAATATTTTTCAGCGATACATTCTTGTCATTCATTAAATTGATTATTTTTGTGTGTATGAGTGTCTCTGCTGGGCACATACAATATCCCACAAATGGGGATGTGTAATGTGTTTCTGTCCCATTCTCTACTATTTCTCTGCCTCTGTTTCTCTGGTCTCCCCTGCTTTCTCTTCCCATCCCTCCTCTTCTCTGCCCAATACCCCAATTGACCTTTGTTAATAGTGCTAAAATGATTTCTGAACCCTCCTCAAACATTCCTACAAATGCGTGTCTTACAAATAGAGGGCACCACTATCCAACACCTATTTCTGCCTAACAACAATGACAAAGTACCTCCAAGACAGTTTTACTTAATTCTACTTGTCTATCCATCTCCATTTGTTCTCGTACCTTTTAGCGTCTCTGCCCGAAGCCCAATACAAATCACACAAGACCACAAAGACTCCCAGAAGCTGTAATGACACCCTTTTACGATAGACTCTTGTTCTTTGCTTGTATGCTGAATAGCTTTTAGGTTGCGACAAGATTTGTGTATTAGCCGCAAGTTTCGCCTATGGGTACATACGACAACAGCACGCAATTGTGGCAGTGTGGCACATTATGTTTAGTGTGTAAATGGGATATGTCACATTTTTGCAAGCAACAAATACAATGAATGTTGCAGAGCAAATTTATTGTATACTGTGTCGTGGACAGATTCGTGGTGTGTGGAATAACCTGCAGGTGAGGTGGTAAGGTAGTAAATCAGTCTCTCTTTTTTTAGGCCAATCAGGTCGTATGGGCAACATGTAACTTTGGTCATGATACATGCTATTTTATCAATACAAGTTAGTGATGGAGCTATATCGCACGCCTGTGGGGTCCCATGTCTCAAATTGACAAACTAACCCACATTTAAATGAAATGTTAAATATATTACTTTTAGTGAAATCATTGATATCGTCATAGAAGTGAATTTAATCACTCGTCCTTCCCAGGCTGTAATAAAATGTCAAGTTCATCACTGGACATTCCACAGTATAATCCACACCCCAAAGACAGCCTGTCACAGTCTGCAGATGATTTTACTTGTTGCAGAGAATACACAATGTTACACATGCATTGATTGCAAGCAAACGGAACATTAATCTGTGCAGAAAGAGAACTAGCAGTCCTTTCTGAAAAGACTTGGTTGACTCTTTGAGGAACCCAAGTCAAGTCACATATTGCACGAGACAGAAACATAATGTATTTTTTACAAGTATCAGGGTTATACTTTGAGAACAAAGGGGATATTCTCTTCAGTCTCTCTTGATATGGAATGGCTGTCAGTCAAAATGTCTTCTCGTTTTCTTTCACATTTCTTTCAGGCTGTCAGACTGTCAAACTTTCTGTTATGAGTACCAAAACCCCATTTTCCATTGCTGACTTAAAAGGCTCTTTGTTCTAAAAGTTACGGCAACACGTTGGCGAAGTTACGTATTCTTTCCATGGTACTTCACGGATAGACTCTACTCTGGGATACTTACCACTTATTTGGATTCTGGTTGGGGTCTACATTTTCAATTTAGTCATACTTTACATGATTGCTATGTCCATGGCCTTGTCTGCTTAATAAAATCAGAAATATTAAAATGGGTTTTGAATGTGGAGTGACGTCAATTTGATGATGAAAAATAGTCACTCCCTCTCTTCTGCTATCTCTGCCAGTCAGAATTTCTGTGCGAATATCAAGCTATTGACCTGATTTGCTCTGTGTCCTAAGTCTGTCTCTAAACTCATCTGTCCACCATTGTATGTCTTCATTCTTAGCAAAGGTTGACCTTTCTTTTTCTCTTTTGTTCCTTTGTACCTTGCAAATGTGTGGTAGGACAGTTGTTTGGTCTAAGCTTCTTGTCACTTATTCCACCTTTCCTAGCCCTCCAAGTTTATTGTGCATAAATACAGGAGGTAAAACCCCAATTATTCTTCCATCCATTGATCATTTGGCGATTTTACTTTCAATCACTGCTCACTTCTCATAATCAGTATGTTGCCAAGCAAATGAGCGACATGGGTTCCCGCATTCTCATCATCTCCACCTCCAAAATATATCATACTGCATGTAACTACTCAGTTGCAACTATGAAACAAATGAACAGGCTTGACACATAATCACACCTCTTTATCCACCTTTCTACTGGTGAACCAAACCTACCATTGATCCTTAATCGTTTTGGTGCCCTTCTCTTTCCTGGCAATACTCCTGGATCATTTTGTGCGTCATTGGAGACATCATTACGGGCATCATTACGGGTGTCATTAATCTGGGGTGACCGGTATTTCCAGGTGGGCGAAGTGTCAGGCTTCCCTTTGCATCCGGACTTGTCACCCACAAGAGGAACAAACGATGCGGTGACATTTCTGATGAAATTTTCCAGCCATAAAGAGCATTTCACTGATTGCAGCATTACAGAAAGGTTGATCTATATGAACCATTGGGTCCTGTTCAGTGTCACAAGATTATACGATATCTCTCTGATTAAAAAGAAGTGTCACCGCTGAATATTTTACTTTCACGGAGAGAATATTACTGAATTGTGTATATGTGTTCTCATTTTCTGTAAATTCTAGAGGTAAACTGCACATCAAGTCAAAAAAGAAATCAATTGTAGTGCTGCCAAATTTACCAGTGTTGCTTTAGCCAGAGTAAGAATGATTTTCTGTCTCTTGCTGGACATCAACATGGTTTCACCTTCTCTCAATTAAAAAAGAGTTGTCATAAAATTGTGAGGAAAAATTTGAGGATTGTGACCTGCATGGAATTGGATGCATCAAAGAATGTGGCCATTGCAATTGTGCAATGTTAAATCCTTCCCTCAATGCCATGGCACACATCTCATACAAACAATATTTTTCTTTGATGCTCTTCAATGTTTGAAATGTGTGCCGAGGAAAATAAATAGGACAAAAAGGTGGAGACAAAGGTTGAATAAGGTGTCTTTGTGTGAGTTTATGATTTCGAAAATTGGCAGGCACCATCAGGGGAATTGCTTTGAAGATTACTGGTTCTGTAACATGCAACAATTATTCTGTTCTACTTAAGTTATCAGTCACTGGATGGAACTTCAGACTCTGTTTAGCAGATTTGGAAGTTGCTGTACATTACATAAATTTGCTAATTTTGTCAAACAGGGATTGTAACTATTACTGTTGGTTTTGCATGTATTGAGGAAATAAACATAGAAATCGCACATAGCAATTAAGTTCCATTAGCACATATATAAAGTATCTAATTTCGAAAGTTTAACTAATGTTGTACCAAACAAGTTTAGCTTCATACATGAGTAGAATGCATATGAAGAAGACTGGAGACAGTGGGGAGTTGACAGTACACTGGACACTGTGGAAAGTGTTTGATCTTGGTTTATTTTTAGTATGTTTCCCATGTCAGATGTAGAGAAGATGACACTTCATCAGCTATCATGAGTCAAGAAGTGCCATTGTCACCGTGCAACTGTCCATTCTTTTTACATATCAAATTTTCCTGACTGAAAGAGATTTTTGACCATAAAAAAATCAATATAGAACCTGTGGTGGTAACATCATGATCATCTGGTTTATTCTAGCCTGATAATACTCTGATTGGCTACAACTTGGGACTGAGGCTTCTGATGACCATTATTTCCGAAGAATACAGGATGAATGAGCTTCGGTCAGTGATTATCATAGAATGGGACCTTCACATGCAATGAAATACTCCACCATAGATTTCTATAGATTACATGCCGAAGCAAATCTGTACCAGATAAAATTTGTTCCCAATGAATTCCTATAGCTAGTACACTGAGCAAAGAGAACCCATAGTGAAGTATTCAGAGCTCTCCAGTCCGCACCAATGAAAGAATGACAGGACTCTGATTAGGGAAGATGGACGCTAAAAAAATTTTGGAATTTCTACTCGGGACAAACACTGATTTTGTCATTCTCTCATGGCTAGTGCTCAAAGTATACAACACCACGCTGTTTGATTCATGCAAAAGAGCTAAACAGCCAATACTCTAATGTATATATCTGGTCACCAGTCCTAGCCTACTTGTGACCCAAAACCAACAGCTTAATTGACATCTACAGCTGACCAAACATGTGTCAATGAGAATTGAATGAAGATTCATCCCCCATTTACAGCAATTACCAAATGCCAAGCGCTGAGTGAGCGTAACTCGGAAGTCGTTCTCCCAATTTTGCTGAATCGCTTCTTGCAGTGTAAAGGGGAGCTGTAGTGAGAAAATTGAATGTGTAGCATTTCTCTAATGGTACCATGTGATCTACAGAAAATCTAATGAAGATTTGGAGAAGTCGCAGCTGAATCATGTCTGATGCAAGAAGGATGTTTTGTGTACTCAGGCTGCTACATCTGACATATATAGGAAATCTCGAATTGAATCTAGTGCTAAAAATAATGTTGTAGAGAGTTATTATGTACATGTGAGTCTCGAACATTTATTTAACCAGACCGCTGGAACATTGTAAAATTCTATAGTAAAATTTTAATATTAAGTATAATATCCATACAAACTATAATGATTGCTTCAGAAAAATAATAATAAAAGGGGAAAAAAGGTTTCAAAATGGAACACATGTAGAATTAAATATTCTGGTGGTGACTCATTAGCCAGAGTAAGAATGATTTTCTGTCTCTTGCTGGACATCAACATGGTTTCACCATCTCTCAAACAAAAATTTGCCATCAAATTGAGGGGGAAAATGTGAGGATTGTGACCTGCATGGAAATGGATGCATCAAAGAATGTGGACATTGCAATTGTGCAATGTTAAATCCTTCCCTCAATGCCATGGCACACATCTCATACAAACAATATTTTTCTTTGATGCTCTTCAATGTTTGAAATGTGTGCCGAAGAAAATAAATATGACAAAAAGGCGGAGACAAAGGTTGAAAAAGGTGTCTTTGTGTGAGTTTATGATTTCCAAAATTGGTCGGCGCCATCAAGGAAATTGCTTGGAAGATTACTGGTAAAAAAATTGTATTAGTCAAGAATGTTTGGAACATGAATTAAGATGTACAATGTCTTATTGGTTCTGTAAAATGCAACAATTATTATTTCATTCTACTTAAGTTATCAGTCACTGGATGGAACTTCAGACTCTGTTTTGCAGATTTGGAAGTTGCTGTACATAATATAAATTTGCCGATTTTGTCAAACAGGGATTTTCACTATTACCGTTGGTTTCGCATGTATTGAGGAGATCAACATAGAAATCACACATACCAATTAAGCTCCATTAGCCCATATATAAAGTATCTAATTTCGAAAGTTTAACTAATGCTGTACCAAACAAGTTTAGCTTCATACATGAGTAGAACGGATATGAAGAAGACTGGAGACAGTGGGGAGTTGACAGTACACTGGACACTGTGGAAAGTGTATGATCTTGGTTATATTACTATGTTTCCCATGTTAGATGACACTTCATCAGGTATCATGAGTCAAGAAGTGCCATAGTCACAGCGCAACTGTCCAATCTTTTTACATATCAAATTTTCCTAACTGAAAGAGATTTTTGACCATTAAAAAAATCAATAAAGAACCTGTGGTGGTAACATCATTATCACCCGGTTTATTCTAGTCTGATAATACTTTGATTGGCTACAACTTGGGACTGAGTCTACTGATGACTATTATTTCTGAAGAATACAGGCGGAATGAGCTTCGGTCATTGATTATCATAGAATGGGACCTTCACATGCAATGAAATACTCTTCCATAGATTTCTATAGATTACATTCCGAAGCAAATCTGTACCAGATAAAATTTGTTCCCAATGAATTCCTATAGCTAGTACACTGAGTAAAGAGAACACACAGTGAAGTATTCAGAGCTCTCCAGTCCACACCAATGAAAGAATTACAGGACTGAGATTGGGAAAAACTTTCCAATCACTCAATGAAGCAATAGAACAAATTTCAAGAGACTGCACACTGCACAGGTAACAGAAGCAGTGCAAGACATAGCCAGTTTAGCCACCAGGGATTTCTGGTGAAATAAACTTTGGATAGCCTACAGCACTTTTGAGTTGTCTCTTTCAACATTTAAACTAAACTTTTCCAAATGAGTAGGCCCACAAAGCACCATGCATCGATTCTGGACACTTGAGTTAGGAATCCTCTTCTGCAGACTAAAAGCGTAACTACAATTTTTTGGTAGGTCCTACATGAACTGAATCTGCTGAAGCTATCATTTCAATATTTCTGTGCACATCTTGTTTTTTTTCTGTATGTAGTGACCTCCCTATCTATTTTGATCAGTTTTTAGTGCATCTATCTGAAAAAAAAAATCTGTCTATATACATCACTAATCCACTAATCTGCCTATCTAGCCATCAATCTTGTCTTTCATTCAATGTTTACACCAGTTGCTTAAACATAAAGTGTTTGTAGTCATACTTTTTGGTAATGTCATAATGAGACATACATGTTTGGGGAAAGCAATATTTGTCTTTTTTTGGTAAGGAATAAGTCTGAATAACAATGGCATTATAAGATGCATGCCAAATTGTTTGCTTACCTTGTCTCAGGGATAAACACCATTAGTGAACAACTGCAATAACGATTCTGTTAGAATACGGTAACAAGCAGGGTTGCATGATTTAAATCATTTGATTTAAATCACTTGATTTAAATCAGTGATTTTAATCAATGATTTTTATTGAAAATCACTATATGTTAGAAAACTGCAAATAGTTAGCATATAAATGCTATAATGGATCAGTTGACACCTTCACACTTGAATTGGTGACGAATCAAAGCTACAGTTCAGAGGCCAGGGTGGTTTTCGGCTTACTTTAATCCAGTTTAAGATGCAATTCAATATATCTCCTCTGTCATGCACCAAATTCCTAATCTCATGCCAAAAGTAGCACTCACTAAACAAGAAAACAACAATAACAAACAATAGTAATTATAAAATACTGATTCTGTGGTCATTGTTAGTAATTTCAATCATTCCTTTGCTCCAAAGTATGATATTCTATGGAAAATTGTGACTTTGAGTCGGATCAAACCCTGTTAAGCCTCTTTTGGAAGCCAGTTAAAACCTTTCCTATGTCACTGGTCATTCCTATCAATATGTGGCAGTGAGATTTTTGCCATTTCTCATTGCTGATCATTGCTGACCAAATTAATAATTACAACAGGTGACAGCACCTGCAAGTTCTAATTTACCCACAATCCAATCAAAGTTCAGCTGTCAGGTGAAGCCTTCAGTTTGAGTCATTCTCATGTTGGCTGCTGGACAAGCAACACTGCTGAGCTCTTAAGCTCTTTAGCATGAGTTTCAACTCTCATCATTCATTTAATAGGTATGTAACATTATTATTTTGATAAGCACATTGACTTTGTATTAA
Source organism: Platynereis dumerilii (assembly GCA_026936325.1). Classification (NCBI taxonomy): domain Eukaryota; kingdom Metazoa; phylum Annelida; class Polychaeta; order Phyllodocida; family Nereididae; genus Platynereis; species Platynereis dumerilii. Next base: position 34,182,472 of record JAPTHN010000005.1, read on the forward strand.
ATAGACTAGAATAATTAGACTAGAATAATTAAATATCACTTGATGTTAAATTATATTTCTATAAATAATATTTATGAATTACAAATAGACTTTAGTCATAATTTATATTGACTTAAATAATTGTATTACTTTAGCTATAAATTTATGCCAACTTTTGTTTGGTTAACAGGTGACTTTCAATGGCCACCATTTACATGCCACATGTTGGCTATAGAAGGATAAAACCCCAACTAGGGTAAGCTTCATTATGGTTTAGCATTTTGTCTATACAATTATAACATCAATTTACATTTCTACTATTGTCAAATTCAATTGTTCTGCAAATATAATTTACGCACATTTGTGACTTTATACCTTTGGTAAAACATGTTTGCATTATTTGCAGGGTTTTAATGATACCTTCATTTCATCAATAAATCATTCATCAATATCAACCATGGAGTTATCGTTCAACTTTAATTCCTACAACAATGGAGCCCCCAGAGGATCATGGACCACCATAACAGCCCTGGATCAGCCTACAGCAATCCCCACTGTTTGCGCTTTGGCAACATCAGGATTAGTTAGGTACATGCACCCTTCATTAGGGTGGTCCTTATTTATAAACTTTTGAAATCTCATCGTCTGACCCCCCTAAAATCCTCCAATTGGCTAAAAAAATGAGGTCTGTAAAGTTTCATTAAAATACATTAATATTAAGAGGTAGCTCAACGGCCTTGAAAATTGCTTATTTGAAGCTATTTAGACTTTAATAGCCAGAATATGTCAGTTTCTCCTTACATCTCTATCCACCATACATGGCCTTAGTCAAGGCACTTTAGTCAAATATTATTGTCTTCCTGTGTTAGAGTATCTACAATTAAAACTAATATTGACTGCGATGAAATAAATTTCTAAAAAGTTGATGGTGGTGCAGTGATTTGACATAGTCGTACCATCGGTGAGCTCGCGCTTGGTGAATCGAAATTGTCAGGCGACTTCTCTCTTTAACAAACCTCACACAGATGGCTGTTATTCACTGTTTCTGTGCCCAAAAGGACCTTAAAAACAAGAAAATGTTTTTGCTGTCAACACAATATGATATTTGTGGTGCAAAGTTACTTGAAATTTAGCAAGTTTTGGTTGCTTTCTCTACCGTCACCTTAAATGCAAGGAACTTGTCAGGTATAAGAAGCAACTCCTACTGCAAAGAAAATTGAAGCAGTTTGGAACAGAGCAAGAATATCTACAAGATACAGTCTAGGTTGAGATGTTATCAACAAGGCTGAACACCTTAAATATGAAGAGTGGCAAACCTGAAGAAAAATGCCAAACCAAGATCGCAAAAGCAAATGTCAAAAGAGGACAATTTCATGTAGTGTTTCCATAGTTCAAACAGGGATGCAGTGACTCTTCATTGAAATTTCTGACTTCTGGCAACAGAGAATTCCTGCTTGGTCAAAGAGAACAACTGCAATGAGGTTCAATGGTTGGTATTAATTGATAAGCTCTTTGACAGAAGAGAAGGGGGGGGAAAGTACAACAAGGTGAAGTACGTACATTGGAAATGCAACATCAGAAAGTCAGAATTAAGCCAGTGTTCATTGAAAAAGTCACTGAAGAAGTAGCTGTAGATCCTCTTAATCTGAATCTGAAGATTCTGACTGTGATGAACCTGTTCCTGGATGCATATGCTTCAAAACCAAAAAGAGGTCATACAGAATTAATCAGAGCAGAACTGACGTCATGGTGTGTCTGATAGTGCTTCTAGATGTTTGTTAGTGCAACTGCTAGAGTACAACCTCACCAATTTTGCAATCAAGAATTTGTTGGAGTCCAGTTCCCCTAGTAATACACTTGGATGGAAAGCTGCTGGCTGACCTTATTGGTTCCCAGAGAGTTGATGGTCTTCCAGCTTTAGACTCGGGGTAAAGCCTTTATCAAATGCTCACAGTTCCAAAGCTTTGCACAGGAACAGGCGTTGCTCAAGCTAATGCTGTGTCTGATACACTGTAGCACCGGTGAATAGAAAACAAGTTTGTGGTATGTGTTCTGAAACAACAAGCTCAAATACAATGTACAGTTGTCTGGTTTGTCTGACAAGAGTCTGCCTTGTCTTATAGCAGATGCTTGGTCGTGAACTTCTGTAAGCTGGTTCTGCCTTGCAAAATGCATGGGACCTTCATCAGGCCTTCAGATTCCGCTCTTCAAGAGATTCAATCCCTATGGAACAACCTTGACCCAAATGAATTCCATCAAGGAAAATGTCACCGATTTCCAAAGCTGCCCATTGAAGGTTTCGGGCAAGATTTAATCATGTTTGTGAATGAATAGCTTGCCAAAAACCCGCCATCACATAACTATCATCAGTCCTGGACCTGGGTGAATGTAGGAGTTCTTCATCACTGCATCAGGACTGGTAAAAGTTCAATGCTCTCGGGGTGATGCATCAGACTCATTGGATGAGTTTGGTAATTTATTGTTTCAAAGTGTGGATATTACGGAGACAATTCCATTTCTCCGCATGTGAGAGAAATAGTCTGCGAGATCTTTGTCTCTTCAAAGATCTATATTAAGACCTGCTTCTTGTATCCTCTTGCTGTGTGTGCATCACAAGTTAATCTTTGTCTTCTCCAAGATTTTCATAACTAAGCTGTAACAAAATAAGCAATTTGTAAGTGACAAAGCCAGAATATGGGAAACCACCTCTGATAACTGCCTGAAATGCCATGTCCTGACGCTCTTCGTTAAAGATGAATCATGGGACACCAAGTCCCAAATATAATGGTTGAATATATAAAAGAAACTTCAAATGAGAAAGAGCCTCTGAAAAAAGATCTCATTAACATTCATACAGTGAATGTGCAGGTCATAGTAATAAGTGCCACTATATCTGTCTTTGTCACAAAAGTCGTTCTGAATGTTAGATTCTCATTGCATTTAATTGATGTCCTTGATATAATGTACATGATCATTGTTAGCCTTAAAATGTGTTTTTTTCTTCTGTCAAATAGAACAGTTACATATCTAAAGACTAATTCCAGAAAAAATTCATGTGACTGGTGCTGCAGCTGTCACTGTTTAAATGCAGTATTTTTGGCATCTGGTGCTGATTTGGTGACTGAAAGCCAAAATAAGACAAACTTCAAGGCTTTGAGCTACCTATAAATATGCATTGATTTTTGTGAAACTTTGCAAATCTCATTTTTTTACCAAAAGGAAGATATCTGGGGGGTCAGAGCTAGACATTTTTAAGTTTTATTTTTTTCCATTGTATAAGGACCACCCTACCCTTTATTCAGCACAACAAGTGCATTACAGACTTTAAGTCTTCAAGTCTTCATGAACTTATTATTAAGTTCTTCTACAGTTCAGCGATTCTTCAATGAACTTTAGTCAACTTTGTTGTTCTATCAACTTAGGTTGCTTCATGCTAGCTTTTGGGATATTTAATCCTATTTATAATATTATGGATCCAATGATTTTACATTTATTCTTGTGTCACTTATACGTATAGTGTCAATAATTATTGTCATATTAGATATACATTTGCTGTTTAATGCAATATTCTATAATGTGTATGTATGTATTAAAGTTATTAGATTTTAGCACTTCGTGCATTCATTCATCCTTTCATAGATTTTAATCTTGGTTGTATTCATGAAATGTCTAATAATTATACATTCTAGTCTTTACTTTTATTGTGCTTTTTCCATGTTTAATAACATTTTGATGTATTAATAATTATATAAGATTAGGTCAATAACTTAAGATAGACATTTTTAAATGTTTATTTGGTTTAATTTAATAAGAATTTCAACTGATCATCTGGAGATCAACTTGCGCTTTTCTGTGTGCTACAAGTATCCTCTCAGGAATTGACACTCGACATGCTCGTTTTTCTCACAACTGGACTGGACTGCTTGTTGAGAATTTACAGATTTGCTTGTGAGTAGTGGCAGTTTTGGCTATTGCCAGGCCATGTTATTTTGCTACTGTTCTCGTATATGAAGTCTTGTTGCCCAGTCAGGCAACATTCGCAGAGAAGGACCAAAAAAACATGTTTGCATTATTTGCAGGTATTTTGGTAAATATCTGCCAAATATTTCAGAAAGTCCCAGTCAGATTAGAAATTTAGACCTGCTTACTCATTTTGATGTCATGTAATCATTTGATTGAATTTTGGAGTTTTGCTTTATCGAAATTCACCAGGACATTTTAAAACTTATTTCTCTTTTGAATTAAATTTTTACAGCCTTATTTAAAAATATTCATTTTCATTTTCGAAAATTTCAATTTCAAAATTTGAGTTTTTTTTTTCCAATTTCAATAATTTATAACCTCAACTGAGGACAGTTGTTTTCATCAACCAGGGGCTGTGTGGCAGTGAGATTTTTGCCATTTCTCATTGCTGATCATTGCTGACCAAATTAATAATTACAACAGGTGACAGCACCTGCAAGTTCTAATTTACCCACAATCCAATCAAAGTTCAGCTGTCAGGTGAAGCCTTCAGTTTGAGTCATTCTCATGTTGGCTGCTGGACAAGCAACACTCAAGCTCTTTAGCATGAGTTTCAACTCTCATCATTCATTTAATAGGTATGTAACATTATTATTGATTAGCACATTGACTTTGTATTAAATAGACTAGAATAATTAGACTAAAATAATTAAATATCACTTGATGTTAAATTATATTTCTATAAATAATATTTATGAATTACAAATAGACTTTAGTCATAATTTATATTGACTTAAATAATTGTATTACTTTAGCTATAAATTTATGCCAACTTTTGTTTGGTTAACAGGTGACTTTCAATGGCCACCATTTACATGCCACATGTTGGCTATAGAAGGATAAAACCCCAACTAGGGTAAGCTTCATTATGGTTTAGCATTTTGTCTATACAATTATAACATCAATTTACATTTCTACTATTGTCAAATTCAATTGTTCTGCAAATATAATTTACGCACATTTGTGACTTTATACCTTTGGTAAAACATGTTTGCATTATTTGCAGGGTTTTAATGATACCTTCATTTCATCAATAAATCATTCATCAATATCAACAATGGAGTTATCGTCCAACTTTAATTCCTACAACAAATAGTAGCTCCAAAACATTGACAAAATTCCACACTTGAATTGACTTAAAATGCTTATTCTGAGGGCATTTGTTGCAGCTGAAAAAAGTAAAAAATATGAGCGATCTACAACTTCGAATTTCAACTTGATTACATGACTTTTGGGCATTGAAATAAATTTTTCCCATTCCAGAAGACCTACTTAAGATCAGTTTATCATTTATTATGACTTCAAGTTCCTTGAAAACGATTATATTTGAAAAAATACGACAGCTTGATTTAAATCTGATTTAAATCAAAAAAATCCGATTTAAATCAAATAAATCCGATTTTTTTGATTTAAATCAGATTTTTTTGCAACCCTGGTAACAAGGAAAGACAACAGATTGTCTTGCTAAACGGTGTTTTATTTGCTGTTAGTGTAGGTGTTTATATTTGTTTGGCAGTTGTTCTTTGTTGCTCTTTGCTGCTATTTGCCTTTACACCATCAGGACAACTGGCTTCCTCATTAGCTCCAACCTTATTGAGTCCAGGGCAGGTCTACAGGTATATTACGCTAAACAGAGCTAAATGAGGTTAGATGTGTCAAAGAAGCCAGCACCACTACTACTGCACCAGTACTGCAGGTACACTGACCTTAGTGACCATCCCATGCTTTCAGATACACTGGGTTGGCATGTGTGGTGGAGAAATTCAGTGCAATATCACAAATAGGTGAATAGTTAAAAGCAAAAGTTTAAACTCAAAACTCAACAACATTCACATTCATTCCAGGCTGTCTTTTTTTAATTTTTGCCTGTGGTGTATATTGGAACTTTTCTAAGTCTAAAAAAGGAAAACTAATATTAGATCAGATCCGCAAATAAGCATGGAAAATCTGTGAAAAAAACTATGGAACAATGTATTTCATGACACATTGCATCTTCGTCAATATATGCACCTGATAAGAGCAATACCAGAAAATTAGAACTAACCTGAAGGAAGAGCAGACATAGAAAATATATTCCCATGGCATATTCACCCAAAATGACAAATTTCAAAACCTGAGACATGTGACCCGAATCAAGATATGGGTCATGGTCTGGAAATAAATAGAGAGCTCAGGCAGATTCAGGGAACCTGTGTTTTGAAACCCTGGATTCTGGAAATTAATGGAATAGACTAAGCATGGCATGCTTTTCGAAAGCTAAATGATTTGATGGTGCCAGGCCATTATGTGACTACCGTTACACAGTGCACATTGTAATATTATACCACAATGACATCACTCGTGAAATTTGATATACATAATCTCAAATATTATTTAAAGTCACTAAACATATTGGTAGATTTCAATTTAACATAAATTACCAACTAAGTAGACAGTTAAGTAAACCTTGACAAAACTTAACTAGACGAAGACAAATTAAAATTTGCAAGACTAGCGGGCTGTGGCATATTTAGGGAGGTGCTTTTTGGCTATTGCCTCCCTATGTGAAGGCAAAGTAACATGGGAAAGATAGCAAAAGGGCCTCAACAGGTTAGCAGCATTGAGTGGCCTAAATGTCATGAGTGATAGCCGGCATTGATTGAAAATGTGTTATACTTTTCAAGAAAATTCAGAGAGAAATAGTCATATTATGTGTAATTAATGAAAAAATTATCACCTATTGAGAAGTGTAATTAAAAGGCAAGAAATGGAAGAGGAGGAACAAAGGCAATCAGCAGGTAGCTTACACTTGATTGCCAGAATAGACTGCCATCATTGATGGTAATCATTGATGGTCATCATTGATTGGAAATATATGTTTGTCAATAGATCATTAACATAGAAACAGTCACATTATCACCCATTAAGAAATGGGAATGGAATTTATGAAAAACAAATGAGTTGCTTTGTTAAAAACTTACCAGAAGTGTAGATTTTTCCCTAAACAAAACTTTAATAGCATTGCAATGTACTTTTGTGTCTTTCCAGTGTCTTTAATGACAATAAATAGCTTGATTGAAAAAGTTCTGTTCAACAGCATGATGAGAGCAGCCATATTGGCCCCAAGATGCCACCTAGTGTAATTGAAACGCAGCACTGTCAATCTCCATCTGGTGGATACACAATGAACTATTCTGTAAGTGCATGGAGATTTGTGCATTTGCAAGTGAAATACAGCAATTTAATAAGGATCTAAGTAAAATAATTGTTTAAGAATGTGGCATGTCACATTATCAAGGTTTAGTTCACTTGACTGACAGGTAGGCAATGTGGAAATACGACGATTGCAGCTGCTACTTGAGCTCATGTGATGATGAGTTAGCAGACAACAAGTGTGTACGTACAAACATTGAGTGTGGCAACAGGATCCTGACAACTTCTAGTGTCTCTAAAGACTAGCCTCCTGCTAGTCTCCTGCTAGTCTAAATATAAAATACCAACAAAATCGATTTTGCTGCAAAACTAGGTCAAACTAATTACACCTGAAACATTTCCAAAACATGGGAAAATAGCAAATCAAAAGAAATCCTTCTATACAGCATACAATTATTAAAATATCAGAGTAGATCATCACAATTCAAAGCATTTAAGACAAAGCAAAAAATCTGAATCTGATTTTTTGAATTCTTCAGCCAAACCTCAATTTTCTGAAGTAACAAAAAGAAATATCATTCCACACACACCAAATTCAATGCATGTCGCCCTGAATCAGCAAAATTGAAACTAAGTCAACAGAAATTTCAACAGCAAATTCTACAGATTAATGTTTGATTCCTTGGCAGACACATCACCTAATCAACCCAACAGGTCTGCAGATTGCCTGAATAATTGGGTTTACTCTTGACCTACCCATGTTGCAGATTATCTATTGGGCTAAAAATAGCCACATTAACATAATGTTTTTCTCTTGTGCTGGGTAAACATCTGCTGACTTGGAAATCAACTGAACAAATTTCGTTTCCACAGAAACCTGACCTACTTTCACAATCGAACACCATCCTACAATCCACAGAAAGAGCGCTAATGATTTCCATTTTCAAAAGTGAACTTGTGAAATTGTGGGATTTAATAAGAAAAATACCGTGCAAGCACGTAAACCCCGCTGGCTCTATGTAAAGCCATTGAGACCATTCGGATACTGTTACATGCATACAAAAGTAATAAATTCCAGTATTGTTTGCAAAGAAAAATGAGCATTAATAAACACTTGAAAAGGGCATTGGTTTCACATTGGTAAATGGCATCATATTTTGGCGTTTTAGCTTGATAATCTGTGAAATAGCATTTTTTCCCAAATTTGATGAACTTTGTTACCAGAACTATTAATTCATATGACCAGTCCTTACCATACTACGTTTACTGCTACAGTATATTAAAAAGTCAAGATAAAAAGTTTGTAGATAATGCAGTTCTAGAGTTGTAGCTAATTGAAAAAGTTGCATCAATAATTTACGCCAAATGGAAGAGCCTTTTGGAATGCCTGCAGAGACAAATCAAGATGAGAGATACCCCTTAAAGGTATTCAAAGCCACTTCATGGACCCCAGTATGTCTGGAAACAATCAAGGTCGTATCTGTCATGAAATCCCAAATATTAACTTTTGAAAAGCGACTTTCATATGACAAAAAAGCCATAAAAACAGTCTGTTTTGAAAATATTTCTAAACTAAACTGTTCAAGATATTGAGCTGAAACTATTCATACATCTATTACACTATTAAAGGCTAGTTTGAGAAATGTTTGAGACGAATCTAAGGGGGTCAAGCGGAAAAATTTCCTGAAATTTATTGAACTAACATGGAATTATGCACATCTAATTGCTAGAAATGCCTGGAAACTTGTCATTCCCATCTGCATGACAAAATAAGATAACAGGCAAAATTTGAATGAAATATGAGCAACACAAAGTGAGTTATGCTTGACGAAATCCCCAGCAACCCGTCACGTTGAGGACTGCAGTACCCCGTCGGCTATTACATAGCCAGCGGGGGAAAAAGTATTCTAATTTGCTAATAAAATTATCAGTGACATTTGCAATAATGTCCTCAAATTTCGTAACTGTTTGAGTTTGAGACAAGGGTTGTTGAAATGTTAAATTTATTTCCTTTAATTCATCTACAGTTGCTTAATGACATGAAAACTTTCTTATTTAATTTAAAAATTCTGATTTGAAAATCTTATAATGTCCTACTTCTACTTCCAGAAATCCTTTTTTTTTTTGCCAATAATAATTCAACTTTCTGATCAAAATACTTGGTAACATTAGCTATACAAAAACACAACCATAGGTCCGAAAAACAATCTGGCTACTAGATCTTAGTCACTTTGTAAGCAATAATCCAATCACTTACCTCAGTATAAGTCATTTTGTTGAACCAATAAAGTAAGGAGATGAACAAAAGACACTGACCTGAAAAGTAAAATAAACAAATATCAATGAATGTCACAAACCTATTTTGACCACATTTTTTCAATTTTCAAAGACGGCATTCCTAAGAATACTAAAAGCATCAGTATCTGTAAATGTGCACCAATTTAACAGTTTTAATCATTGTTTGTATACTCAGATCTCTTTGCATGGCAGTTAAACATTCAACACTTTCAGCTGACAGATAACCATCTGTAGGTTATATCACTGTTTCTTTTTGCTGCGTTTTCAGATAACCCAAAATTGAATTATAAGACCCTTCAGATGCCGCAGCTTCTTTATTAGTTCTCAGAGATTTTGGTTTCTTTTTTTTTTTTTTAATTTTTAGACAATTAGCAGCCATCAATCAGATTTTTACTGCCCCAACATGCTCACCACATGTTTGTTTTACGCCTCCGCCAATGCTGAGTGTTTTCAATTTGCCCCTCCGCAATTGGAGAGTTCCCAGGCTTGACATGAGCGTCATAGATCAGTCACAAGATAGCTGGAGCAGTATGAACAGTATACAACATACAGATGCCAACAGCCCGAGTCCCTGACAATATTCCAAAACCCTTTATCAAAAGCTCAAACACACAAAAAAATGATGTAAGTATTACCAGGTGCTACTGAAACACAACAGCATAAAATTTCGCAATAAAAGCAATGAAAAATGTTTGGTGTTAAAAAAAATAAAATCCTCAGAGGGATACAAATATTTGTTAAATCATGAGCCCTTAAGCAATGGCAAATCACAGGTACTTGTGTCCTAATCCTTAAAATTTCTTCAGTGCCCTTGTGAAAACAGAAATCTCATTGGTAGAGGCAACGAGAATGAATCTGATACACATGTAGGAACATTGCCTATAAATTTCCTTTGACTTATTTATTGAAACACTTCTGCGTGAACATAAAAGAACAACAAATAAAGCAATCTATCAATCAATTCTGATTTAAAATACTTGCAGATAACTCTCAATTATTGAAATAAGTTTTTTAAATCAGTATGATGCACAAATCTATCACTTATTCGAGTGATTAAATATTGCATTACCCTGTTCTTAAATTTCAGTAATTTGAAAAAACATTACAGAGAAACCCTCAACAAAAGGGTCACTTGAAACCAAACTGGCCAAAAATGTCATTTAATTTGTAAGGGTTCCTCATTAAGGATGACAAAATACCCGGAACAAATGAGCATTTCTCACAATAAATTGATAATGGTTTGCATTAAATTTCATCTGGATGTCGTTGTCTATGGCTTCTCCTTCAGAAAGTGTTGGCTGAGAGGTAAGAGATCTTGCCTGTCAAATAAAATGGGCGGTCTTAGGTTCACTGTTTGCATAATATGCCAAGCAACTAAATTATAACAAATGGGGTAACTGGGTAACATGTTGTGGAGTCAACTACTACAAGTTGAATCATTTCCCTTTCTTATCCCAGACAATATGGGTGATATGAGCAGTTACATGTACTTCTTTTTGAATTGATCCGCAATTAAGGTGACTCAAGCATGGTAGTTTGATCATACAGATTTTTCTAAAATTTTGCACAGGTACTCTATAGGACCCATACAGTACAAATTTCTAAATGTGGCTCAACTTAGCTGCCTATAGCTATTCAATACTAGTCTTATCCATATCTAGCCATAACTATCCATTTCTATCCTTTTGTATACACTGGAATCTCTTTACCCCTTATTTAAACAATAGTAATTGTGGATTGCTATGGCTAGCTATGGATAAGTGTAGCTTAGTTTAGCTTGGAATGGCTATGGATAGATAGCTAAGGCTAGATTTTAAATGACAAGCCACTTTTAGAAATTTGTACTGTACATTCCAAAAATGAAAAACAAAAAAATTTCACCGACTCGTTTGGTTGCCATGGTAACGGCATGTTTGGCCTGATGACTGCTTAAAAGTCATAAATTGAGTTTTTGGTTATGTACCACAGAATAAAGCATTACATGCATTTGTCACACAAAAATGACAGAAATATCTTCATATGGATGTACACCAATACATTTGCCACAAATGTGAAGAAAAAGGTTAAAATACTTTTTTTGTAAGAACTCAAAGGGCACCAACACACTTATTAATTGCACATTTTGCATGCATCAATTTTGGCAGTTATCAAATTTTAGAAAAACGGTCATACAGATTTTTAAAAAAATTTGCATATATCATAAACAAGTTATTGTCAAACAAATGGCAAAAAATAAAAAAAATTCACCGAGTCATTTTTTTGCTGCAGTACCATTACTGTGCCAATGTCAATTTCTGGAAATAAAGACAATTTTAGACACAGTTGACTGAAATTAACAGAGAAAATTCTTTGGACTTTTAAGTAGCATAGAGTAGGTGTTACTGCATCCAATAAAAAAATAATTATGCTTCTAGCTGCATTAGATCTCATTTAAATAGCAAATTACTGGCTGCCATGCTGTTGAAAAAAGAGAGCAGAAAATGGTAACCTCACAACTTTTTCAGGGCCTGCAGCAGTTGTGACGCTATGTTGCTAGGCAACCAGGCTGCTCAGAAGTATGTGCAGTGTACCACGCTTGAGTCACCTTAAGTTGTATAAAGTGTACCAACCAATGAAAAAACAGTAAACATCATTATATGTAAAACAAACTTATTCTTCCATGTTTTACAGCAAAATGGAAGTGACTGAGGATGTCATATTTTAAATGAATTTGATTGGATCCTATATGTAACATCCAAAGCAGCGTATAATACGGATACTGAGTTAGGAATTAATGTCACTTTCAATAAAATGAGGTCAGTCAACACAAGTGATCTGGGGTCAATTGGAGTCTATTGCAGTCAACTTCAGACTGTCTTCAGTCACATATGGTCAACCAGGGTCAATGGGTCAGCCATACTCATACGATAAGAGAAAGAGTCGTATAGCTGAGGGTCAGTGCTTGCTGCGATGTCAGTGTAAAGGCAACTTGATGTGACTCTGTCGGACTGTCATTGGACTTCAGATTTCGATGTTTGCCGTTCCCTATCGCACTGGCTTCCACCAACTCCCAGTGCCCAGGGGTCATGAGAACTCTGGCAGCACAACACAAGCAGAATCAGAAATCCTCTCGAAAACTATGCTGGTCAAGCACAATATCAGCTGAATATGATGGGGGTAAATCAGGATGGATGGATGGATGATTGGGCTCAATGTCCTGTAATTATGCACTTGGTAGGCTAATTAGGACAGGAAGGGTTAAATCAGGATAGCTTCTTGTAGAATCTCAGCTTCAATTTCCAATTACCAGGTTTCAGGTCCTTTATCATTTATTCTTTTCATCTGTGTATGATACTTCATCAACTCTTGTTCTTGCAATGGTATTTAGATGACTACTGACATAATCTTCTTTAGTTGTTATGTGAACTTCTCACACATATTTATTTTACCATTGTCTGTTTTTCAGGCAAATGCTCCCTTCTCTCCGGGCCCACATATTCTATGCATATCTTAACTTTTTTCCACAATGGTAAGAAAAGAGATACAATGCTGGGGCATTGGTTGTTAAAGGAGTAGTTTGCATGCAAAGGAGATACTTACACGCAGATATTTCTTATTGCAATGGCAGAACTGTCCGAAGTTACATCTCAGCCAATGGAAAAACAATTGTGGTTGAGATATGTTCAGACACGATCATCATCTCTCACATAAAGGACAAATACGTCTGTGTTATGTGATTAAGCAACCAATCTTGTAAAGGAGAAAAGGAACCATATATCAATAGAACATCACTACGACAATGGGAAGAATTTCATGGAATAGCCAGAAGACATCTTTACCCTGTGTTAGCCTGACAACCACTGGAGGCCACAGAAAGAAAGCAGCATGCAGTTATCCACTTAATCTAAGATTGCGTAAGGTCCATCTGCTTGAAAGTTACTTCAGAGGCAGGCATGTTACGTGATACAACCAATACCACTTCTCTAGTTGCATTGTGACTGGTGAGGTTGTCTAGCAGACATTTGTCATTACATTGCCTCAAGAAAAGTTTTGGCTAATGGTTGCCTATTTTCTATGAGACTCAGTTTCTTTCTGTGGCTATGATTTATGTATCACGCAGCTAATGGTTTAATAAGACCTGATTCAGCTAATAACAATTTCCTAGTTTTAAAATAATTGTATATGCAGCAATTTTTCCCTATTACATGTACTATTTGATATGTTCATTCCCTAGGGTTTTACATTGTCCAATCCTTGATGGATTTGAAAAAGTCTAAATTCCAATTTAATGATCACCTAAACCTATAGTCCTATATAATAATTTTAAAGCAAAAGACAATTGCCTAAAACATGAACAATTTTTGAAATGGCACATTTCACATAATCATTGGATCTCACAAGTTTGCATCAGACTTGTGTCTGGGGAATAAGTTAGTATAATGATGTTCACTTATTAATTTTCTTTTTCAAAGTCCAAGGAATAAGTATGATAGGTCTACGGACTCTGCACCATGAGAACCTCGGGCATTCAGAAATGTTGGTATAATAGTGTCAGTAATAATAGTACTCCTTGGCGGACTCCCTATCAACGATCTCATGATAATGATGATAGGACCCAAGATGAGATGGCCAATAACAATAGTCTGCATCAGATACCAGGATGAGTCAGGATGGCGCCCATTGTAAATAACCCTACTTCTTATCTTCTCATCACCATTAGTAGCAGTCTAGTTTCTGTCGCAACACCCTGCAAACGCCCCTCAGCATTTCTTAGTTGCGTCTGCATCACATCAATATGACCTTTTGCAGTCATCATAATAATAGGGACATATGCAGTACAACCAAAAAGAAAGTAAGAAATATCTGTGTCAGATGTCCTCTGTTTACTACCTATTTTGCCATCCTTTCTCCTCTCCATCTCAAATCTCCTTGCAACTACCTTTGACCCATTACAACAACCTTATTCCATATCAAGAACTACAGACAGCTACCAATGTAATTGCAATTAGCAAAGGGGCATAATGTCAAATAAATTTAGCATAATAAGGGTGATTGAGTTGCTGCTCTTTAAATGTATTTTTAATGTAGTTTTAAAAGGGAGTTCCAAGTATGTAAATGTAGGAAGTGATTCAGGGGTAGCCAAAAGCTGTGGAAGGGTAGAGTAGTGGCTGATCTTCCTTCCTGCTGGGGAAGTCATACTTTATTTTGGGTTGTATTGTATGGACAGATGGTTCATTTGAATGCCTGGAATTCACTGTTTCATGGCCATATATCCATACATAACTGTATACGGGACTTAGCATCATCCGCACAACACCAAATCCATAGAAACATCACTGCTTATAATTCGTAAAAATGATTGAATCATTGTTGTAAGACAAAATGTTTTTTTGATCTTTACCGTGTTCCATTTCAAAATACAACGAAAAATTAGAAAGGTACCTCGTGCTTAGAAGTTCAATAGGGGCCTAAATGTTAATCGGTTGAAAAAAAGTTAAACACCGGAAAAATTAATGCCAACTCCATGTTTTATGTTCTAATTTGGAAACACCACAGCAAGTATGACTTTAAAGTGTTGGGATAGATTTCTGTAAACAGTGGACTGTATTTGGCAGAGGTTCATGAGGCTTGGCCAAATAAAAGATTTTGCAGGGATGCATTATTAATCTGGTATATGATTTCATACATCACATTGATGCAATTTGAATTCGTTGCAGTCCATTTTGTAATACCGGACGTCAGTGGACGCCTGGACGACATAGCTCAGCCAATGCCATAGCAAGGAGTATGTTGCAATTGTTCCATGTTAAACACTCTTTACACATATTTCAGATTTTTTATTAACATCTTTCTATGGTAAGTTTTTTTCGCTAAAAGTATTGGAATATAGCTTTTTCTTCAGACAAGCAAGTTTTTAGGGCGAAATATATCAACACAATGCAAAGCATGCATTGTTGAAATTTATTAATCAGACAAAGATGCAGATTTGTTGCATCTACCCGATAAATTTTTTAGGATTTGAAGACCAGGTTTGCCAATATGAATATCATTGTCGATTAATGGATGTTTTAGGGTTCAACCGCATGGACGGATGAATGACTTGGGCTTTACATCTTGTATTTATGCACTTGGTAGGACAAAAGGAAGACACGGCAGTGAGGCAAAGGATGATCTAAAAAGTTATCCAACATAGACCCGGGTGATCCAGCAAGAACTGGATTCTAACCTGAAACCCAGCGATAGGCAGCCCACTGAGCTAACCCTCTCCCCAGGGTCCAGCCACAACTCTCTCCTTCTATTGAAAGGTCCCTTTCACCCTTTCCTCAAAAATACAAACAAGATTAATGGTTTTATGCAATGTCCAGAAGGCCCCTTGGCACCCTCTGTGGGTCCATCAGAAGATTGTGATAATGGCTAGTCTTTATTGTGGCCAGTATTACCCACAGGGCATTTGCTGGACCATTATTAAGTCAAGCCCAGTTTTGGCACCTAAAAAGGACACATTGTCTATCTCAAGGAAGACTCAGTCAGATCAATTTGACTGAATTTTGAAATATATCTGAAAAATAATCTCGTGGATCTCTGGCACCAAATGGCAATAGAAATAAGCCCAATGGGTCTGTTTATTACCATTCACTACTCCTTCAAACTCTCGGTATTTTGGGACATTTTCCCTCTGTTTTATGGCAATTTTCCATGAAAAACTGACATCTTTCATGGCTTATCTGACTCAGCCCAACTGATTTGACCTAGTCTTCCGTGATACAATGAAAGAGGACAATCAGTCATGTCAACATACAAACTGATTTAACCTTTTATGCTTATGCATCATTCAAAAAAATAGAAAGGTTAGTCTTAAGTAAAACTGGGTTTCAGTGGTTTGACTGAGTCTTCCACAACAGAATCTGAGTTTTGAGGTAAAAAACAGTTAAACCTGCTTTGACTGAGTCTTCCATTGATTTTTTCCCTCCAAAAAGTTGTTTGTTGTGCAAGCTAAAAAGGTCAAAGTGGTTTGACTGAAGCCGACTCTATGAATCTGCACAAGTCTAGTGGAAGACTCAGTCAAAGCTATGTTTTTTTCTGGGTCATCCTCCATTTTCTAGTGGAAGACTCAGTCAAAGCTATGTTATGAGTCTTCCTCTAGATTAGTGACAGATTCACAGAGTCGGCTTCAGTCAAACCACTTTGACCTAGTATGGAAATTAAAATAATGAAGCCACTGCCTCGCAGCTTCCTGGAATAATCAGTCAAAATTACTTTATTAAATAAATTCTACAATTTTTAAACATTATTTATGTTTCTGCACGATCACAACACCAAGCTGAACACAATGATATAACTCTCAATAAAATCAGCAACGGGAAACAGAAGTTATCTACTGATTTGTTTAGTTTTCAGAATTTCATGTCTGCTGAAAATTGCAAAATTTGCTATATCTGAGTCTTCCATGAGATAGACAACATGGCCTGCGGTCCATGCAGCAAAAGATACTTCTAAGCACTAAATGTGTCACAAGATCATGAGAAAAGATGGTAATATACATTGTGAGCTGTTCCAATACCTGAGTGTAACATTAAGAAAAAGTACCAAATTTCTGGCACATCAGAACTATTCACTCTAACATTAAAGTTATTATATAATACATGTAGGAAGCTGGCATGCTTGCCCCTATATCCTGACCGAGGATGTAATCCCAGGAATTGTAATTTGTTTTTAGTCAAGTCCATTGTGATATATGTATAATGTGGTTCCGAGTTCAACAAATTTACTTAAGTTCAGCCCCTCAGATATCTCTGGAGTAACATAGGTATAACCTGGTTAAAAAGTAAAACTATATTCTCGTCTGATCGACTATAACTTTGGACTGAGGCTTCAGATAATTATATTTACGAAGAACACACAAGCCACAACTTTGGTCAGTTATTTTTATAGAAAGGGACTATCACATACAATGAAAAACTCCTCAACACAGTTTATAGATATTGATCATATAATTATATGCTGCAATTCTTTTAGTCGATACAGTGAAAATAAAGTGCTCCAAGACCGAGTTCCGCAGCTGGAACCAAAAAATGAATAATTGTTTGTTGGACTGAGATTGGGAAGAACTTTCCCAGTCGTTTAATGATGCAACAGAGAAAATTTCCAAGAGACTGCGTCAGACCGCAAAAGTAAGAAAAAGTAAGAAAAACAGAACAAGACATAGCCACTAGGGTTTTCCGGAGTGAGAGAAAACCTATGGATAGCCCACGGGGCTTTGAGTCGTCACTTCGAGGATTTAAACTGAAGTATTTCAAACAAGTTTGCTAACAAAGCAAAATGCTTCGATTTAGTGTGCTTGAAGTAGCAAATCTCTTCTGCAGACTACACAGCAAGCACCAAAAACTTAAGCTGATGATTTATCCTCCTGGGAAAATCTGTGTTTTTTTAGTACACCAGTTGACATGAATCAATCTTTTCCTATATCTTTTCCTCTATCTGTATCATGTAGACCTGTCTATGTATTGCAAAAAGAAACCTCTGTAAACTAATACAATCTGTCCATCTATTTCTCTACCATACATAATTAACAGGTCCTGCAAATGTAACAATAACATAAGTTACAGTCTGTCACTTTGATATAGAATAAATGAGGACCAGTTCACTGTGAAAATCCACTGAGTGACTCATGATAGCTGATGAAAGTGTCATCTTCTCTACTTTCAACATGGGAAACATAGAGGCTGTTTGATTAGTCATGATCAAGAGAAGGCCATTTGACTTGTCATAACTGATTTTAGAGTGAAACTCAAATACATAATCCTTTTGTTTGGCTGTCACAAAGAAGTCGGAATAGTCTCCTTAAATCAAATTAACATTGAAAGTATTGGGTATGATCATCAGCATGATGACAAAAAGTGCCATAGTCACAGTGCAAGAGTCCACTCTTTTTCTATATCAAAGTGACAGACTGTAAACAAGTAAATTAAAACTTACTTTCATTACAAATACTATTGCTTTTGTATTTATGCTTTTCTCTCAATTTAGCTATCAATAAGTGATGGCCGCTGACGGGGGCTTCTTTGATGAAACAAAAGATTTAAGGAAAGCCTTTTCTTGACATTTGGTTGGATAATGAGAAAGGCTTGGCATGCTAACCATATTTCTGTGATGTACACAATTAGTGGGAATGACAGGCATAACCACTATGTTACAAGAAACAAAGAAGAAAAGATAACATCTTACTACCTAGTGTTTCATTGTCATCATTGCATTGATAGTAATGTTTGTGTTTGTTGAGCAGTTGAATTTAGCCACAGTAACTCAGCTATTTGCTTTTTACACCATCAGCACAACTGGCT
This sequence comes from Platynereis dumerilii, assembly GCA_026936325.1. Taxonomy (NCBI): domain Eukaryota; kingdom Metazoa; phylum Annelida; class Polychaeta; order Phyllodocida; family Nereididae; genus Platynereis; species Platynereis dumerilii. The sequence goes on from JAPTHN010000005.1 coordinate 34,201,224, forward strand.
CGCCTCATTAGCTCTGTTTGTATGGAGTCTGGAGCAGGTCCACAGGGACATTACGCTAAATGAGGTTAGATGTGTCCGACAAGGAACACCACTACCAGTACTACTGGCACAAACACTGCACGCTGACCACACACAGTTGTCTAACTGGGGGAGTTGAACACTGATGTCTAAAGTGATAGATATTGATATGGCTAAATACAAAAAATATTTTAGAATACTGGCCAAGAGAAAGTAAGTGAAACAGTACCTCAACTTGCTCAAACCTCAGGAGATTAATAAAGTATATTTCTTATCTTATCTTATCTTATAATCCTAAATTCAAACAAAGGTTCTTGCAATCAAAATACCAGCAACACTGGTAAATTTGGCAGTATTACATTTATTGCATTTTTGACTAGATGTGCACTATTAACCTCTAGAATTTAAAGAATACTTCATATGAGGACACATATAAACAATTCAGTAATATTCTTGACCTGAAAATAAAATATTCAGCGGGCTTACTTCTTTTTAGAAATATTCATTTTCACTTACCTGTCTGCCAGACCAACACATAATGGTCCATTTTACTGTATCTTCTCTGAACTAAACTTGTAAATAAAATATGAGCATGAATTGAACAAAGACATGTCTCAGACAGATATCGTTTAATCTTGTGACACTGAACAGGACCCAACGGTTCACATAGATCACCCTTTTTGTAATGCTGCAATCAGTGAAATGCTCTTTATGGCAGGAAAATTCATCAGAAATGTCACCGCATCGTTTGTTCCTCTTGTGGGTGACAAGTCCGGATGCAAAGGGAAGCCTGACACTTCACCCACCTGCAAATACCGGTCACCCGAGATTAATGACACCCGTAATGATGCCCGTAATGATGTCACTAATGACGCACAAAATGACGCAGGAGTAATGCCAGGAAAGAGAAGGGCACCAAACGATTAAGGGTCAATGGTAGGTTTGGCTCACAAGTAGCCAGGTGGATATAGAGGTGTGATTATTACTCTAGTAGCTCATGGTAGTGGTGTACGCAATCATATGTCCAGAGCTAAACTCTTCAGAATTCAGTTATTTATAGGTCTAGGTATGTAATTAGGTTGGTGTCACATTTCTCATAGGGGCCGAACTTTCCAAAATGGCCGCCACCATTTTTACGTTGTTTTAACAATTTTTCTCTAGATAAACGGCCATAATTCGATAACCGTGGGAGATAGGAGGTTGTGTGACCACTCAAAATTTGCAGCATGGCAATATTATAGGGATTAGTTAATACATCTTTATATCAAAATATCAATAGTTTTTAAGAAAAATTTCTGTGAAGGCTGATAAATTGACTGTTTTCATAACAAACATTGATTCAGCACCAGTAAAATACAAAAGGTAAGTCATAGTAAATTCTATAAACATACATTGAACATCTCTGATTTATTATTAGGCCTTAAAGGTAAGGTAAAATTAGAATCAGACATCTTTTCAATGAATATATCTAACATTCGAAGCTCGCAGAGAAATCTAGTTACACTGTCTTTTACACTAATCTTTGTTGCAGTATAGAATTCAACAAATTTAATGTTTCTCTTGCCTGCATGTGCAGGATTTGGCTCTGCACCATGTTGTGGGGCATCTGCATGGTGGGGGCAGGTCATCGGTTCTGTATAATATTGGCAGTGTCAATGTCACACCAAACATTGTTTCTTCATAAACCATATTGCAGTGGATCGGGGTTAATGGTGGGAGGAGTGGTAGCTTACTGCCATATCTTCAGATATGACCTCTTTATTGTTGGGACGCTAAAAGAGTAATTCAATCTGCATGCATATCATTCTATCACAGTTTGGTACATTTCTATCCTGGAATTATGCTTCTAATTGAATAGTTTCCCAGTAAATTATGTCACTATAATCCCTCAACCATAGGATTCCCCAACAAGGAAACCCCTAATGTAAATTACTAAATATAGACACACAAGTGATATGTTGGCTTCGATTAGATTGGATCGCATTGCTTAGATTAAACTGGACTTGATTGCATAGATTAAATTGGATTAGTTTGGGTTACATTGGACAAGCTTGGATTGGATTCAATTGGGTTGGAAGAGATTGAATCAGATTGGATTGTGCAGGACTGGGTAGGATTGGATTAGATTGAATTGGCTTAGATTAGATTGGCTTAGATTAGCTTAAATTGGACTAAACTGAATTAGATTCGATTGGAGTGGATTAGCTTGGATTGGGTTAACTTGAATGAGATTAGATTGGATAAGATAAAATTTTATTGATTGGATTACTTTGGATTCAAGTGGACTTGATAAGATTGGATTCACTTGGATTGGAATTGCACTAGATTCGAATGGATGAAATTGGATGTGATTGGATTAAATTTAATTGGATGGGATTAGATCAGATAGGATTTGATTAAATGGAATTGGCTGGGATAAGATTGGATTGGCAGGAATTGGCTTGGATGGGATTGGATTTGGCTAGTTTGGACTATGTTAGGTTGGACTAGGTTAGATTGGATTAGGTTAGATGAGATTAAATTAGGTTCGATTAGATAACAATAACATGAGATAGATAGATGGATGCATGGATGATTGTTTTAATGTATTTATGTTCTTGGTAGGTGAATTAGGACAGGAGGAGGACACGGCAATGAAGGGAAGGATGATGGAAACAGCCGTCCATTATAGGCCCAGGTGATCCTGCAACAGCTGGATTACAGCAGTCTGGCACGCTACCACTAGACCAATCCTTCCCCCAGATAGATAGATAGATAGATAAATAGTGACGTTGACAAACACATACATGGACAGAGAAACTAGGGGAGTCCTGCTTCTTGAGCATGTAATGTCCCACCTGTACTCATCAAGTGTGATGCAGGCTGTTTTCTTTATAGCCAACAAAAGAAACATTTCTTATTCAGTGACCGTTGCATGTCCCAAAGCCCTGGGATAAGGAAAGTTCTGAAGTAGCATTCAAGCCTGATAGCTTAGGAACCACTTTGCTGGTCATGTCACAGCTGCTCGCCATAACTTGCTGTGAGGTACAAGTAAGAAACCAAGTCACTATCCAATTGGTCAACCAGCATGTGAACTGAACATTGTTCTTTCTTTTTTTGAACCTCCAGCTTCAAATAAAACTTCTGCAGTTTACAGGATTTGTTCAAGTGATAAATGAGTTTGATCAAGACATCGGGATCAGGTGAAACCACTAAAATGCATGATTGAAGCCCATGTTTCACAACACTATTGTCTATCAGCATTGTACTGGATGAGTACCAGTGGGAGTAGTATAAAAAATCGAAGGTTGAGCTTGATTTTAAACTGTTTATATGCTGTTCAACATCAATAGAAGAGCATTTAAATAGGGCACATCCACAGTGCAAGATATGGCACCAACAGTGACCAACCTGCCAGTCCTCCAGCCACTAATACATATCCACACCAAAATGGTTAATTAGGAAACACTGTTTGGTCTAAGACCAGTGATACTGCCGGTATCATGCAGGCCGAATGACCTGCCCCCCACCATGCAGACATAAGGAACATCAAATTTGTTGCATTCTGCTGATGTAGCAAGGATAAATGTACAAATCCATATATGTAACCACAATGGTCTGCGAGGTTCGAATGTTAGATATATTCATGTCGAAGACGTCTTATTCTAATTTTACATTACCTTTAAGGTTATTTTGAGGCCTGACAATGAATCAGAGATGGCCAATGTATGACATTGTATGTTTATAGAATTTACAATGACTTACCTTTTGTATTTTACTGGTGATGAATCAATGTTTGTTATGAAAACAGTCAATTTATCAGCCTTTACGGAAATTTTTAATTATGAAAAATTAATAAAATCAGTTTTTTGCAATTTTCTTAAAAACTATTGATATTTTGATATAAAGATGTATTAATTACTCCCTATAATATTGCCATGCTGCAAATTTTGAGTGGTCACACAACCTCCTATCTCCCACGGTTCTCGAGTTATGGCCCGTTTATCTAGAGAAAAATTGTTAAAACAACGTAAAAATGGTGGCGGCCATTTTGGAAAGTTCGGCCCCTATGAGAAATGTGACACCAACCTAATTTCATGCCTAGACCTATAAATAACTGAATTCTGAAGAGTTTAGCTCTGGACATATGATTGCATACACCACTACCATGAGCTACTCTAGTATATGTGTAAAGCCTGTTCATTTGTTTCACATTTGCAACTGAGTAGTTACAAGCAGTATGATATATTTTGGAGTTGGAGATTAGGAGAATGCGGGAACCCATGTCGCTCATTTGCTTGGCAACATATTGATTATGTGCAGTGCGCAGTGATTGAAAGTAATGGATGAATGGAAACTTGGGGCTTTACGTCCTGTATTTATGCACAATGAACTTGGAAGGCTAGGAAAGGTGGAATAGGTGACAAGAAGCTCAGCCCAAACAACTGTCCTAACACACATTTGCAAGGAACAAAGGGACAAAAGAGAAAAAGAAAGGTCAACCTGGGCTAAGACGGAAGACGTACAATGGTGGACCGATGGGTTTAAAGATAGGTTTAGGACACAGAGCGAATCAGGTCAATAGCTGGATATTCGCAACCAAATTCTGACTGGCAGAGATAGCAGAAGAGAGGGAGTGATTATTTTTCATCATCAAATTGACATCATCCGACACTCAAAACTCGTTTTAATATTCCTAATATTATTAAGAAGACAAGGCCATGGACACAGCGATCATATAAAGTAAGACAAAATTTAAAATGGAGACCTCAGCCGGAATCTAAATTAGCCGTAAGTATCCCACAGTAGAGTCTATCCCTATCAGTGAAGTACAATGGAAAGAATACGTAACTTCACCGACATATTGCCACAACTTTCAGAAAAAAGAGTCTTTTAAGTCAGCAACGGAAAATGGGGTTTTGGTCCTCATAAAGGCAAGTTAGACAGTCTGACAGTTAGAAAGAAATGTGAAAGAAAATAAGAAGACATTTTGACTGACAGCCATTCCATATGAAGAGAGACAGAAGAGAATATCCCCTTTGTTCTCAAAGTATAACCCTGATACTTGCAAAAAATACATTACGTTTCCGTCTCGGCAATATGTGACTTGACTCCGGTTCCTCACACCTTATAAAATAAGACCTTATCACATTTGTTGAGAATAGCCATGTCCTAGACCATTCAGTTTTTTAATTGAGAGACATGGGACCTTGCAGACGTGTGACATAGCTCCCTCATCACTGAATTATAGTGATAAAATGGCAAGTACCATGACCTCAGTTACATGCTTGTAGGCCATATGACCTGATTGACCTCAAAATGAGAGACTGATTTACTACCTCATCACCTCAACTGCAGATTATTCTACACAGCACAAATCTGTCCACGACAGAGTATACAATAAATTTGCCCTGCAACATTCATTGTATTTGTGGCTTGCAAGAATGCAACATATCCCTTTTACACACTAAGCGTAATGTGCCACACTGCCTCCTGCTTTCCAAGATCTACATATATCCTTTGATTGCCACAATTGCGTGCGGTTGTCGTATGTACCCATCGGCGAAACTTGCGGCTAATACACAAATCTTGTCGCAACCTAAAAGCTATTCAGTATACAAGCAAAGAACAAGAGTCTACCGTAAAAGGGTGTCATTACAGCTTCTGGGAGTCTTTGTGGTCTTGTGTGATTTGTATTGGGCCTCGGGCAGAGACGCTAAAAGGTACGAGAACAAATGGAGATGGATAGAGAAGTAGAATTAAGCAAAACTGTCTTGGAGGTACTTTGTCGTTGTCGTTAGGCAGAAATGGGTGTTGGGTAGTACTACTAGTGGTGCCCTCTATTTGTAAGAGACGCATTTGTAGGAATGTTTGAGGAGGGTTTAGAAATCATTTTAGCATTATTAACAAAGGTCAATTGGGACATTGGGGAGAGAAGAGGAGGGATGGGAAGAGAAAGCAGGGGAGACCAAAGAAACAGAGGCAGAGAAATACTAGAGAATGGGACAGAAACACATTACACATCCCCATTTGTGGGATATTGTATGTGCCCAGCAGAGACACTCATACACACAAAAATAAACAATTTAATAAATGACAAGAATGTATCGCTTAAGAATATTCAGTGGGTCGTAAAAGACTACGATTTCATATTAAGGAACTGTTTCTGAGCGCTATATAAGAGTAAACTTGAAATTCTACTATTTGCATCCATTTCCATATTTGTTTCTGTAACCATCAATTCAGGTGTTGTCCCTCATTTAAGCCTAGCCTTGAGAGATTGTGAATTAGAAAATGTATTCAATGGGTTTAAGGCCTTTAAAAGTGTGAGATTTTATGCTAAATTGACAAGAGCCTTGAATAAACCTTGTTTAAACCTTGGGAGGAAATTAACTCTGTAGTTTCAAATTAAGACCAGGGATATTTGTAAGAGCTAATCCACATGTATTGTCACCCTTACATTTTGTGGAGGACTTATGTCAGAGTAAAAGGGAAATTAATTATAGTCTTGTGAATGTGAAATATTTCATGTCTAATGAGTTACAATTTCAAGGGTGTAATTTTTTTTTTCTCAATTAATCGTGGATTGACTTGGAAGATTAGACTTTTTGGTACATGTACACGTAGAATCTCTCAATGTAGAGTAGTTCGCACTTCTCACAAGGCAATATGTGTGGCTCGCGGTACAGTGGTTAGCATGGCGGCCTTTTGCACATGAGGATGTGGGTCCGGACCCACATCCTGCAATGTCCAGACTATTAGGTTATTACTATAATGATTGTTATGGTTGCTATTCAGTGTGGTGAGTGCCGGTGAGTAGATTTATCTGGAATGGGTGCTATTTCAAATCATACAAGCAACTTCAAAGTACGGTATATGATATCCACAAAACAATGCCATGTGCTGTTTTTAAGGGAATTCGAACCTGCTACCAGGGCAGGTTGATGTGAACAAAATTTTGGAATTACCACAAGTACTAATTGTAATTGGGCCAAACAATGATCTTGAGATTCTCCCATACCTACAGTACAACCCAAAATAAAGTAAGAAAATTTGCTGTCAGAAGTCCTCTGTTTACCTATTTTGCCCTCTTTTCTCCTCTCCACCCAAAATCTCCTTACAACTCCCTTTGACTCCTTACAACAACCTTAGCCCACATTAAGAACTCTATTTAGACAGCAACCAATGTAACTGCAATTAGCAGAGGTGCAAAATATCAAGTAAATCAAACACAATGGGGGTGATTGAGTTTAAATTGGTGTTGTTTGAATATGATTTTAATGTAATTTTAAAAGGTAGTTTCAAGTAGGTAAAAGTAGGAAGTGATTCTGAGGTAGTCAAAAGGTGTGAAAGGGTAAAGTAGTGGCTGATTCTTCCTTCCTGCTGGGGTAATCGTACTTTATTTTGGGTTGTACTGTAGGAGCACAAAATATGCAGCACAGTGTGATTCATGCAATCGAGCTAAACGGCAAATACTCTGTATATATATCGGTCACCAATCCTTACCTACTTTTGACCCAAAACCAACAGCTTAATTGACATCTACAGCTGACCAAACACGTGTCAATGAGAATTGAATGAAGATTCATCCCCCATTTACAGCAATTACCAAATGCCAGGCGCTGAGCAAGCGGAACTCAGAAGTCGTTCTCCCAATTTTGCTGAATAGCTTCTTGCAGTGCAAAGAGGAGCTGTAGTGAGAAAATTGAATGTCTAGCATTTCTCTAATGTTACCATGTGATCTACAGAAAATCTAATAAAGAGTGGGAGAAGTCGCAGCTGAATCATGTCTGATGCAAGAAGGCTGTTTTGTTTACTGAGGTTGCCACATCTGATACATAGGAAATCTTGCATCGAATCAGGTGATTTAAATGCTGTTGTAGAGAGTTATTACATACATGTGAGTCTTGAACATTTATTCAACCAGACTGTGGGAAGGCAGTAAAGTACTAAAGCAAAATTTTAATATTAAGTAGAAAGGAAAAAAAAAGTTTTCAAAATGGCACACATGTGTAGAATTTAATATTCTGGTTGTGACTCATTAGCCAGAGTGAGAATGATTTTCTGTCTCTTGCTGGACATCAACATGGTTTCACCATCTCTCAAATAGAAAAAATTGCCATCAAATTGTGGGGAAAAATGTGAGGATTGTGACCTGCATGGAATTGGATGCATCAAAGAATGAGGGCATTGCAATTGTTCAACGTTGGATCTGTCTCTCCATACCATGGCACACATCTCATACCAACAATATTTTTATTTGATGCTCTTCAATGTTTGAAATGTGTGCCGAACAAAATTGATAGGACAAAAAGGTGGAGACAAAGGTTGAATAAGGTGTCTTTGTGTGAGCTTATGATTTCCAAAATTGGTTTGCACCATCAGGGGAATTGCTTGGAAGATTACTGGTAAAGAAATTGTATTACTCAAGAATTTTTTCAATATGAATGAAGATGCACATTGTACAACTTCACATCAGTGTTGCAAAATGCAACGTTTCATTCTACTTTTAAAGTCATCAATTACTGGATGGAACTTCAGACTCTGTTTAGCATATTTGCACAATGTAAATTTGCCAATTTTGTTAAACAGGGATCGTCACTTTTACTATTGGTTTTACATATACTGGGAGATCAACATAGGAATCGCACATAGCAATTAAGCTCATTTTGTGACCCATCAAGACTTCCATTTGCAGATATATACAATAGGAGTATCTAAATTCAAAAGTTTCGCTAATGTTGTACCAAACAAGTTTAGCTTCATGCATGAGTAGAATTGATATAAATACTACTGGAGACAGTGGAAAGGGGACAGTACCCTGGACACTCTGGACAGTGCTTGATCTTGGTTATATGACAATACGATGAATAAATGTGTTGATTGTGTTGGATTTATCTCAGCAACAATAAATATCTAAGAGGCCTGCACAATCCATATTGTTTTATATCTCAAAATTCAAAACTGACACTCCAAAGTTTGTTGGCAATACAATTAGGATCATCTTTTATTTATTTTTTTTATGGAGCTGGCGCCTGTGTTATTTTGTTATCACCCATCAGAAAATCCTCCAAAGGAGATTTATCCATCTTCCCAAGGGCATTGTTGTGCCATTGTACAATCTTAAGGAGATTGGGCAGCTGTACCATTGCTTAAAGGCTCATAATTTAACAAACAATTTGCCCCTCTGAGGATTTCAGGATTCAGAACTGCCATACTTTTTCCTTCATTTTGTATTGTAGTTTCAAGCAATGCACAGATACTGCATGCAGCTGGCGTAATTGAAGGCTGAATGAAAATGGCAAAAAGTTTGTTAAGTTGCAGGGCTGGTGGAACTGAATCCCGGGTTCAATTCCTCAAAACACAACAGGACAGATGAGTAATAGGCAACACACAATATAAAATGTTCTTTTATAGTTAACATTTACACATACACATGAAAAAAATGATTGGATTAGTACCCTTTTCCAATTTAGCAGCGATCAAGATGTTCTTCCTTATATGCATACAATATTATACGTGGATCTAAAACAAACTCACTTCACTATTGCACAGTCATATTCTTATGTCGGCCAGTACATTAAACTTTCCTTTGACACCAAATTGTTTTGGGGCCCTTTTTTTCGTTGGCTATATCCACACATTATTCTGGTGGTCATCAGAATCATCATGGGCATCATTAATCTGAGGTGACCCGTATTTGCAGGCAGGCAAAGTGTCCGACTTCCGTTCATATCTGTTCTTGTCAACCAAGAAGAGGAACAAGCGAGTCTGAGACATTTCTGTTGACACCTATCCTGCCGTGAAGGCCGCAGTAAAGCACTAGAGTGCAGCACTGCAGCAGAGCAATGTAGTGTGCAGTGTCACACAAAGACAATTACAAATGGACACTGTTTCTATGTAACCAAATCGGTTGGATATATCTTCCCAAACGAAGCTTGTTCTCCTACAATTGGTTGACTGCCAGCCTTCTCTGCCTATTTTAAGTTAAGGAAAGTTTAGGTAGTGGGAGGGGAATCTCTCTTTGTGCTATAAAACCAGTTAAACACTACAAGTAGGTAATCCCTTTACACTATAGCAGCAATACACCACTTCTCATAATTTGTACTTTCAAAATGTGACCAAAAAAAAATTATGTTCAGCTTTCAATTCAGCTCAAAGCCAAACCTTCATGTCCAAACAACAATAAGAAGACTAAACCTTCCCTTGTTCTTAAATCGTTTGGTGCCCTTATCCTCTTTGGCATTGCATATGCATATGCATTATACTGGCCACCATCAGAGAATCATTACTGCCATGGTCATAGGCATCATTAATCTGAGTTGACTATTATTTGCAGGCAGGCAAAGTGTCAAGCTTCCGTCCACATCAGATCTTGTCAACCAATGAGGGGAACAAACAAGTTGGTGACATTTCTAATGAAATTGTGCTGCCATGAAGGCAATGGTGGAGAGCTACAGTGGAGAACAGCAGCATCACACAAAAGACAATATAAATGGGCACCATTCCAATGTTTCCAGGTTATATGGGATATATCATTAAATTGATACTTGCTTCTCTTATAATTAATTGGTATCCTCTCCTCTTTCCATTTGAAGTTCTGGACGACTTAGGCAGTAGGTACTGGGCAGCGTATTTCAACTACTTGGCATATTCAAGTGTCTTTCCCAGCAGGAAGTACTTCAATGAATCTCCCTCTGTGCTCTAAAACCAGTTAAACACAAGTCGGAAAACACCAGAGTTACAGACATTCACTCCTAAGGGGGCATAACACAAGGTCCCAGAAGTCTCCTCAGTTATCCCAGAGTCAGGTGGCCCTTTGCCAATGACTCCGGAGCCTTTTGTTGTCCTTAATCTCTTTGGCACACCCAAGCTTTTGACTTGTCCCATTTGAAGCAAGTCTATTTGAATTTATTTCGTAGAGGGCAACTTCAAAAGGACAAAAATCACCCCAAATCTGTTGTGTGCCATTCAAACAGGAGTAATGACTTGTGGGCAACTTTGCTTAATAAATTGATACAAAAAGAAGAGACTACAAACTATCCAAAGCAGACTTAACAAAATTAAAAAAGAAAAAGGGAAATTTTTCATGTAATTAAGGAGAAGTATATCAAATTGACATAGCGGTTGCTTTTACAATTTGACATTTGAAATATTAGACATTCACGTATGATAAAGAATTGGTGACAGTTTACCACATATGAATGAAGTATGGGTTCATTGGACGATGTATCTATTACTGTTTATATCTTTGTTCTGGTGAAAACTTCCAGTACTTTGCACACGGGAGTAACTGCAGCAGATAGGATAGAAGGCAGTGTGCTGCTTGTCTCTTTTTAGTGGCCATAACTGGTCATGACTTGATAATGCCCCAACAAATGCCCAATGGGCAATACTGGCTACAATAAATACTGGCCATTATCATAACTTCTGGATGGACCACACTGGGATTGCTCCAGGTCCTTCTGGACCCTGCAGAACCTCACTGACCTTGGAGAACAGGATCCAGGGACTTCTATCAAACTGCGAAAAAAAAAACTGATGTTTTGTCTCTTCTTAGAGGCCATAAAGTGGCAATAATGGCCACAATAAATTCAACCATTATAGTTAACTTAGAAGGACCCCACACGGTTCGCTAGGGCCCTTCTGCGAGCCTTGCATTTTAGACGCGGGGCTGATGGTTAATTTTGCTGGACAGTAACCCCTCTACTGGAATAATCTGGGAGATCCTTTTTAACAATGATGCAGAGATGTGATGCTGAAACCTTGGGAGGACTAAGAAAATGTTTCCTGCAGTTTCCATATTTGCAAAACACTCATTAACCTAGAACAATCAGCAGTTTGGACATTTTCCACCAGTATCCCAAAAGCATAACTTGAGAGATGCTGGGGGCTACTGCAACATTATTTCCACAACTGGACTGCTGCTAATGGCAATGAGAAGATAAGAAGATGGGTTGTTTACAATGGGCAATGGCAGCCATCCTGATTCATCATGGAATCTGAAGCAGACTGTTATTATTGGCCACCTCATCACGGGCAGACAATTGGGACTGCCCTATAGTACACTATAAAGACTAACATTATTACACCAATATTGATGAATCGCCACCCAAAATGATTATTGAAGCCTCAGTACATTTAATCAGCAGCTAAACGAGAATAGATTGAATATTCAAACTAAATTAACCACCACCCATAATGTCCCACAATTTTGTAAAGGATCCAAATTCAGACAACAGTGATCCACACATAGAAATCTATTAACAGAACGGTGGATGAAATATAAGTCAAAACACTTTGACAACAAAATATAAAGAAATGCCAAATCTTAAGTCTGGCAGCAAAGTCTATTGGAAGTTGGAAGCAAGATTCTGTGAGAAGCCACAATGAGTTATACCTCCCACATCCTAGAAACACTTGATATGCTCATAGCTTTCAAAAGAATCTCTGATTCTGCCCATGTTTTCCCATCTGAGCGCTCATAACCCCTGAGCTCTCAGAGCTGGCAGAAGAAGCCAGAGGGAAGAGGACTGGCATACATCAAGATGACACATACTTATGAGACCAAGTGAGAGTCCAACTGAGTCACACTAACTGACCATCTCACTGGTACACACAGCTCTAACTAACACATTGCTCACAATCTCCTATAACTGTACTGACCTGGCTTGACTAGATTTTATTGCAGTTGAGGGTAGTTGTCTGGGGTTGACTAATGGTCACTACTTCTCTTGACGGATCTGGTCAAACTTGATGCAACATCTTGAACATTCTTGCTGTGCCAGTACCCACAATCCAATATTATTCATTGTAACATAAAAGTTCTCTTGACATAAGATGCCTAAGGGCTGAAAAAGTTGGTTATCACATCCAAAAGCTATCCATATTATTAAATAATACAGCCATATACAATACCAGCAATCCAGCATTGGCTGTACCAAGAGCACAAATTGTGTCTGATTGTTATTCAAATGCTGTAAATAATTCACATCGCCATGATTGCATATTATTTTCTTATCTTATAAACATAACAGAATAATCAGAAGGTATTTACAGAAGTTGAAAACTAGGTCAGGTTTAAGAACAAGCATGTCCAAATATCGAGGACCCAGGATCTTTATTGACATCTACAGCTCTGACCAAACATGTGAAATATAAATACAGCTGTCAGTTCAATAAACAAGACATTCATAAGTTAGTATAGGCGATTTTTTTAGGCTTGCCCCCAAAGCTCTAAGAGCAGTACAGACAGGAGCGCAAACCCAGAAAAAATATTACCGCATGATACACAGAAAATCTACAGTCTAATAAAGAGTGGGACAATATGCAGCCGAATCAAGTTTGATGTTGAAAACATTTTAATTGTATGGTTACTACTGCATCTAATATACAGGAAATAGTGCATTTAATTTGGTGCTTCAAACAATGTCAAATGCTGTGTTGGAAAAACGTGTAAATGTGTGTCTTGAAAATTCATTTTACCGAACTGCAGCACATATAAAAATACTATAACATATCAAGAATAACACCCATTCAACCCCATTGAATTCATCAGGAAAAAATTAGAAAAAAAGCTTTCAAAATAGCATTGAACTAAATATTCTGGTGGTCACTCAACAACCATAGGAACAATTTTCTGTCTCTTGCTGAACATCAACAAATTCAATATGGTTTCACCATCTCTCAAATAAAAAGTTGTCATCAAATTGAAGGGGAAAAGGTGCGGAATGTGACCTGCATGGAAATGGACGCATCAAAGAATGTGGACATTGCAATTGTTTAATGTTAAATCTGTCTCTCAATGCCATGGCACACATCTCATACCAACAATATTTTTCTTTGATGCTCTTCAATGTTTGAAATGTGTGCTGAAGAAAATAAATATGACAAAAAGGTGGACACAAAGGTTGAAAAACGTTGTCTTTGTGTGAGTTTATGATTTCCAAAATTGATCTGTGCCATCAGGCAAATTGCCTGAAAGTTTCTGCTCACTGTGTAAAATTTTTCCTCATTTTGATGATGAAAGAAGATATACAACATTGAACCGATTTCGTAGTTTTTTCATCACCATGTAAAATATAATATATCTTATTCCACTTTCATGATCAATTAAAATGTATTGGAGGACATTTCATCCCAAGTTTCGCTTATTCAGAAGTAGTAGTGCATAATGTAAATGTGCCAAATGCTGTATCATCATTAATATTATTGGTTATGCATATATTGAGGAGATCACCACAGAAATCATAGAAACTGAATTTCTTTGGAGACCAAATGAGATTTCCACTTGCAAATAAACAGGAGTATCTAATTTTGCAAGTTTCACTAATATTCTACCAAACAAGTTTAGCTTCATACGTGAGTAGAACCAATTGTGGTTTTGGACAGTTGTAAGATCTTGGTTATAAGAGTGGCAATTTGAATAAGGGTGACAAAATTTCCCACGAATGATCGCGTATTAAGCGACTACTTCCAAGTGAGAAAACTGGACCTTTCTTCAAAAATTTCCAGCGAGGTTTAGAGATTTCGGGGCAATGACATGCCCGAATTCCCTAATTTATCCAGCCATAGTGTCATTTGTGATATCAGGCTAGAATCTTTCTCCAGTTGAAGATTTTGCTTTACAAGCATGCTAGTGAAGTATATTCGAAATATATTATAACTTCACAATGATGATTGCAGTTCCTACTGCCAAACCAGACTTACTGTCATTAAATTTAAGTAAGAGCTCCAAGACAAGTAGTAAATGTTCAAAATGCTTAGCACTCCTTGCTCTCTGCTGCTGTCTTTCCTCATATCCAAGCAAACATAAATGTGTAAGAAGGTGACACAATCCGGTTTGTTGGCAGTACAATAAGAATCATCTTTAATGTGTTTTCATATTGAGTAGGCGCCCGTGCTATCTTTCTATCACCCATCAGAAAATCCTCCAAAGAAATGTATCCATCATCTCATGGGCATTGTTATGCCATTGTACAATCTTAAGGAGATTGGGCAGCTGTACTATTGCCTAAAGGCTCATATAATTTAAGAAACAAGTTGCCCCTCCAAGGATTTCAGGATTCAGAACTGCCATACTTTTTCTTAGGTTTTGTGTTGTGGTTTCAAGCAATGTACAAATATTGCATGCAACTTGCATGATTGAAAAGGCTGATGAAAAATAAAAAAGGTAGTTAAGCTGAGATGTTAAGACGTAGGGCTTCTAACCGCTTGATCGCAGGTTCACTCCGCTCAAATCTAACAGAATGCTAGCAGAGTAACTGGCAGCAAAACAACATAACATGCCTTTTATAATGGACACTAACACATTAACTGGAAAAACGTCAAGGCCATACTAAACCTCCCATTGTTCCTAAATTGTTTGGTGTCCTTTTCTTCCTTGGCATAACTTATGCATTACGTGTATTCTGGCCGCCAACAGAGATATCATTACTACCGTAGTCACAGTATCATTAATCTGAGGTGACAAGTATTTGCAGGCAGGCGAAGAGTAAAGCTTCTGTTCATGTTATTTCTTGTCAACCAACAAGAGGAACAAACAAGTAGGTGACATTTCTGATGACAATTTGGCTGCCAGTAGGTACTGGGCAGCGTATTTCAACTACTTTGCATATTCAAGTGTCTTTCCCAGCAGGAAGTACTTCAATGAATCTTTCTCTGTGAGGTAAAACCAGTTAAACACTACAAGTAGGTAAAAGACCAGAGTTAGAGGCATTCACTCCTCAGGGGGCATAACACAAGGTCCCAGAAGTCTCCTCAGTTATCCTGGAGTCAGGTGGCCCCTTTGCCAATGGCTCTGGAGCCTTTTGTTGTCCTTAATCTCTTTGGCACACCCAAGCTTTTCGTTTGTCCCATTTGAAGCAAGTCTATTTGATTCTATTGCACAGTGGCAAACTTCAAAAGAAGAAAAACCTCCCTGAATCAGTTGTGTGCCATTGAAACAGCAGTAATGATTTGTGGGCAACATTGCTTTTAAAGTTAAATAAATGGGCACAAACAGAAAGGCTCGACAATCCGCAGTGGACTTCCCAGAATTGAAAAAGAAATGGGAAAATTTTGTTTTTCACAGAATTGAAAAGGAGATGGAACAATTTTTTCTTTATATAAATGATCAAACATACATGCATTCATGTTCCTTCATTGGCCTTTGAGCAATGCAGTCCATTGTGGACAAAAACTCATCCGAACACAATTAGTTTTCTACTGACAAATTTTCACATCATACCGGATTATATCTTGTTCAGTTTGAGATTAAGAGCCAAATATTTGTGCTCAGTGTCAGCTTCAACAACAAGCAACATTCACTTCATATTCTACTCTTCTGTATTTCCAATTGAAAATTTTAGCGTTACGGCCTATATTAACAGAAGTTGCACAACTGGACAGCTACTTTTATTACTAATGGTGATGAGAAGATAAGAAGATGGGTTGTTTACAATGGCTGCCATCCTGATTCATCCTGGTATCTGATGGAGACTGCTATTATTGGCCATCTCATCACAGGACGGACAATAGGGAGTGCCCTAGGGTACACCATTATTACAGACACTATTACACCAACATCAGTGAGCAGAGGCGTAGATTTTTCAAATCTTTAGCGGGGGATGATTTCTGCGAACGCAAATTTTGCGCGAGGCCTGACAGACCAAAAGTCGAGTTTTGATGGATTTCCGCAACTACTTTAGGCCCCAAAAGTCAATATATTTTAGATTATCCAAGATTAGTTCTGAGACTTATTTTCCACATAAGAGGCAAATGGTATCATGGAAAAAATTGCTAATTATGACTGATAATTTTTAACACCTTGTGGTAATAAATTGAAATTCTAGGGGGGATAATCATATGATCATCCCACCCAGGTTCATCCTAGGGGGGGATGCATCCCCCCCACGATCTACGCCCCTGTCAGTGAGTCACTACCCAAATAAAAATTACTTCCATACGACGCCTTGGTTATTGTTGTACTTTTTTTATGACTTAGTGACAGTGCATGTACAAATTCTGCGAAGCCTGGCATAACGTGTAATGTGTAACGAGTATGGCAGTATTAGGTAAAGTTGGATATGACAAATGACTTCGTCTGACCTAACATTATCATTTGCTGGTATTGGACCTAAATAGACGTCACGTCTGCTACTGCAACAGTGTATAATAATGTTCATCTGATGCATATTATGCTTGTTAAAGAGTGCTTACTTCATGTTCAATAAAACTTTGATGTTACAATGAATGATATTGGATTGTGGATACTGGCACAGTCAGGAACGTTCAGTAATCGGTATAAATTTGATGGGATCAGTCAACACAAGTAGTGACCCTGAGTAAACCGCAGTCAACCACAGTCAAATCTGGGCAAGCTAGGTCACAACAGTCAGATGAGATTGCCAGCGCCATCGGAATGTGTCAGCTAGAGCTGTGATACCAGTGAGATGGTCAGTTAAGGTGGCTCGCTACTCACGAAATTACGTCACCTGCACATGTTTCCGCGCAGCCAGGCAGGCCCTATCTATGGTAGCGTCACCATTGTGTTGTCACTGCTTTATCATCTTTTTTTAATTCTGAGAATTTCAAGTGTCGGCCGCTTCTTTTGCAATTTGCGCCACTTCTATTGGTGTTAGAGACTTCTCGTTTGAAGCAGTAGATGCGCTATGAAGAGGACTACATACAGCCGGAGTTTCAGCTTGATAGCCAGAATAGAAAATTTTCAGGTGATTTTGGGCAAGCATGTCTAATTTCTCAGAAATGACTTAGAGATACAAATTAATTTTTATATCAAAATCCACCGCGGTTCGAAACCTTCTCTTATGCTTTCTATTGTTCCTCAAAATATTTGGCAATAAATGACAAAGAAATGAGAAATCCTATCTAGCCATTTTTTTTTAGCACCATGGTTTATGAAAAAGTTAAAATTGTCAAAATCAATATATTTATTCCGAGCCCCTTGGAAAGCCCTTTAAACTAAATTTATCTCTTTGAATTTGTAATAAGATTTTCCATGAAAGTGTCTTCTTCAATTTCATGCTTCATTGAATAATATTGGATGCATGACCACTGAATGGCAGGGCAAACTTCACAGTAAAAATATTAAGAAAAGAATTGAGTTTTTCAGGTTTGCGTGGAATGACTTTCTTGTACATAACCTCAAATATTTTGAAAAAAAGGCTGGTTGCGACCACTTTTTTTCACATATCCTTGCTATAAACTATATTTTGGATCATTCTAAAATGTTTTTAAGAAATCCTATCTTGGAAAGTTCACGAGTATCGAGCCACCTTAAGGTGACTCAGTTGGACTCTCATTTGGTCCAATAGGATTGCGGAAGTTTGATGTATGCCAGTCCTCCCCCCACTGCCCTCCACTGCCTCTGAGTGCTCAGGGGTTAGGA
The DNA here is from genome assembly GCA_026936325.1 of Platynereis dumerilii. Classification (NCBI taxonomy): domain Eukaryota; kingdom Metazoa; phylum Annelida; class Polychaeta; order Phyllodocida; family Nereididae; genus Platynereis; species Platynereis dumerilii. The sequence continues at coordinate 34,219,609 of JAPTHN010000005.1, forward strand.
GTGCTCAGATGGGAAAACATGGGCAGAATCAGAGATCCTTTGAAAACTATGAGCTTTTCATGTGTGTCTGGGATGTGGGCGGGATAACTCAGAATGGTTTCTTGCAGAATCTCAGCTTTAACTTTCTATAACATTTGCCGCCAGACTTAAGATTTGTAATCTTTATGTTTTATTTTCAAATGTTTGACTGATATTTGTCTGAATGACTGTTGTCTGAATTTTGGAGGTGTCCTTTGCAAATCCATGCGTCTTGGTTGATTGAATTAGAATATTCAATCCACTTCCATTTTAGGCATTGTTTACATATATGCCACAACAACTGCAATAAGTGTACTGAGAGTAAAAATTGTCTCATCAACATTTTTCAAACACTGCAAACAATTCAACATTTATATCTCCTGTTATCCTCTCTATTTAACATGACAGAAAAATCAGACATTTTTGGAAGTTGAAATTAGGTCACAAGCATGTTCCACATCCAGGGCCCAAGATCTTTATTGACGTCGGCAGCTGACCAAACATGTGTCAATGAGAATTAGATGAAGATTCATCCCCCCATTTACAGCAATTACCAAATGCTGGGTGCTGAGAGAGCGGAACTCAGAAGTCATTGCTTCAATTCTGCTGATTTGCTTCTAGTGTAGGGAGCCCGGAGAGGTGCTTGTGTGTCAAGTGTTTGACATGTCACCATTCATGTGACATACTGAACCTGTGACTGATTCTTAAGGCTTTGTATTTGATGTGGAATGATGGCGACATAATTCTGATTCCATTGAAAATCATTCTTTCATGTGTCGCAACTATTTCCCTGAAATTGCAGATGAATAACTGCTACTGTGATGAGCAGGTATTTATTTTCTGAAATGTTTTGACATGAGGAAGGGTGTACTTCAACATTTTAAATAGAAATTCATAGTTTTCAGTTATCTTGTATTAATTTTTGAGAATTCATTTTCAGTAAATTATTACTATAAACAGTTGGATTAACAGGACATCTTGCAAAAAATAAAACTAAATTCACTTTCAAATGAACAAGAAAATACAAATTGTGGCCAAATTGAATATTCTGGTCGGCTCACATCCATCAGGGATGCTTTAACTGGACATCCTCATTGTTTTATCATCCTTAAATAACAAAAATCTTCCTTCCAATCGAGGAAAAACATGCCTTGGTCGTGATCCGCACGCAGTTGCAGGTATCAAAGAATCTGTTGACATCGCGGTTGTTCAATGATAAATCTCCTTCTCAATGCCATGGCACAAATCTCCCACAAACAAACTTCTTTTCTGCCTTGCTCCTTGATCAAGTTCAAAGCTTGTAGTGCGTGCCAATACAATTAGTACGAAAAAGGTCTGAGACAAAGGCAAGAAAAAGGAGAATTTGTGTTAACTTTTTAAGCTGAAAATTGCTTTGTGCAATCTTGATAAAAGTATGCCATGTGATTTTTCATTAAATAACTTTTTTACTTTTTGATACCAAAATATTATATATATTCAACTTAAATGACAAGTTATCTGCAGGTTTTATCCTATGTTCCAAGTAATCTGATAGTTCAAATGTGCAAATACTTTCATTGCTAATGTTACTAATGGTTGTACAATATACATATGTTTTTAGATGTCAAGCTGCATAACGAAAAATTGCTGAAACTAAAGCACATTTCCATATGGATCTAATTTTGCAAGTTGCAACAACATTTCAAAATCAAGTTACTTGAAAATAAGTTTCAAACACAAATAAAAAATGGAAACCACTCTTGGAAGTGCATAATTATGTCACCTTGGTTGTATGTCATATTGAAGTAGTTATTCAATCTCTGGGAGAGCGGTTGCACTTGAATACTTTCAATAGTTTAACAGGTAAAGAGTTACTTCGGATCATGCTCATAATTGATGGGATGCAAGAGAAAATGAGTACCGCAAGTCCCATCCAGAAGAAATTTCATCCAAACCATTATCAATTGATATCGAGAATTGCTCATTTGTTCTGGGTATTGCCTCAACCTTAATGAAGAACCCGTACAAATTAAATGATGGTTTTTGCCAATTTGGTTTCAAGTGGCCCATAAAATGAGAGTTTCCTCCATTGTTTTATTTTTTCAATTGGAAAATTCTAAGAGCACAGGTGGCATTATTAAATCATTTGATGTTTACCGAAATAAATTAAATTGAATTCTAATATCGGGTAAAGAAAGACATTATAAATTCATTTCTACTTCACTTACTCAGGACTTCAAGACATTAACATACACTGGTGTGCACTGAATTGGTATATCTAAAATTCTACGGGGACACCAACTTCGACGTGTTGGGTCTGCCACACGCCATGGCTGGTGTGGTCAATGGACATGATGGTCACTGAGGGAAGGGCTGCTGCCAGCAGTTGTGTTTGTTGACACATCTAACCTCATTTAATATCCCTGTAGACCTGTCCTGGACACAATAAGAACAGGGCTAATGAGGCAAGCCAGCTTAATGATGGTGTAAAAGGCAACTGGCTGGGTTATTACACCCTTGATACAAATGTGAAAAGGAGAATACAACACTAACTGCAATAAAACGCTGTTTAGGAAGTCATCTGATGCCTTTCCTTGTTAACCTGTTCTCACTAAGTCGTCCTTGAGGTCATTCTCACTTATGGTGTACATCATCAAAACAAGATAAGGAAACAATTTGGCATACATCATATAATGCCTTCCTTATTGCCAAAGATCAAATTAGTATCTTCGTCCATCTTGTCTGTCTCATTAGGGAAACACACGTGACTAATTGGTGCCTGGATAGTCAATGTGGGTACTGATTGACATATGAATACAAAGGGCATTTGATTCATTGTATCTTGCATTTCAATTGTATAAAGGTTATACCTACAACAGATACAAACTTTTATTAGACAGATTGATAAGCAAAGATATTCAACTGTACATTATTCAATTCTGGATTTGAACAGCTCAGTTAATTCCTTGAATGGCAGCACAGTTTAATTCCTTGAAGTGACAACTCAAAGTCACACATAATATGTTTCACTTCAGGAAACCCTAGTGGCTATGTCCAGACCCGTTTTTCCTAATTTTGGAGACTGATGTGGCCTCAGAAATTTCTTTCTGCAATTTCATTAAGGATACGACAGTTTTTCCCAATTTCTGTCTGACAACCATGATTAGTTAGAACTAGAGAACAAGCAACTCTACCATGTGTGTTTAGTACTGTTTACTGAATGGACAGAAAGAACTCACTGCAAATAACATTTGGCCCAGGTTTACTTTGGCATGTGGTCTGAAAGAATCTATGGATACGAATTCTTTGCATTTGGGGTCCCATTCTATGACAATCACTGACCCAAGTCCTCATTTCCAACATTCTTAAGAAATAAGGGGTATCAGCAGTCTCAAAGCAATTCAAGGTTGTAGATGATCAGACTCGGAAAGCCAACATTAATCGATTTAATCAGTGTTTTATTTTCTCGTGATTTTACCTGGTGATGATCACATTTATACAGAACATGGTGATTTTAACAGCTAATGTGTGTACTGTTTGTGCTCGAAAGTTTTCTCGAACTGTGGAATCATCTCCATACAAGAACAGATTTAATGTGACGATTTGATAAAGGGTCAGCAGTCACTGCCATGTCATTTTTATGTTGTAAAATAGGGGTTCAAATAGTCTTTCAGTGAAAAGCTTATAAAACATATTCTGTACCAGTAAGAACTGTTACAATTAAGCTCTCTACCACAATGTCAACACAAGTTTGTAAAAGTCCAAAGTCACTGTCATTGACTCCTTGGGGGCATCACACAAGTTCCCTAATGTGTCCTCAGTTATCACGGAGTCAGGTGGCCTCTTTGCCTAAAGCTCTCAACTGTTCGTTGTCATTAATCTTGTACTCTGGCATTTAGCTCATTCTTTTTAAGATAGGTCCACATGTATGTGAAATATTTGATAGGTCACCACTACAAATGCCTGAAAAAGTTCTCCGAATAGATCTTGTCTGATCAAAATGGCAGTAACGACTCCCCCGACACATATTATATCCTTACTGAAATAAATCATTCAGAAAGGGACATTGGTCATGGCAATTGGAGCTTCAAACAATGAACTTAGTCTGGATCAAATAGGACGTAGCTTCATAATTTAGCAGTACATTTATTAATTTTGCTGAATATTTCATATCTTTGACTATGAAACAATGGAAGTGAGAAAAAAAAACACTTTTTTTGATGATCATGTTGCCTGAGGTCAAGAAACATGTATTTATAGTGTTCTCTCTGTTCTTATGACAGCTTTCAGTACTTTGTAGCAACTGCAACAAATTGGACTGCAGGCAGTGTGCTGCTTGTCTCTTTTTAGTGGCCATAACTGGGCATGACTTGATAATGGCCCAGCAAATGCCCAATGGGCAATACTGGCTACAATAAACACTGGCCATTATCATAACCTTCAGATGGTCACCACAGGGATTGCTCCAGGCCCTTCTGAACCCTGCACAACCTTGTGGGGACCTTGTAGAAGAGGAGGAATTGACTTTGGAACCTCAAGGTCACAATGACCTTCGCTTACGCAATTCCTGCTATAAACCTCTGAACCCGTAAGAAGGAAAATATGCCAAAAACCGGAACAATGTTTCCACCTATTTCACCACATTGGATAAACTGAATATATTTTGAGTGACTATGAAATAACAGAATCATATAAACAGCATGAAAATTGAAAACAATCATGATAACTGTTAGCACGATTTAATTGTATCAAATGCTGAGTACCACCAACTTCAAAGGCCATGAAATCAGGCCCTTTTACTCACAGTATGACAAAAAGAGTCATTAACGAGCCACACTATAACTCTTCATCCATCAAGAGAACTCGCTTCCAAAGGGGGTAACATTGGATCTTTTATATTTATCCTGCTCAAGTTAATAAATAAAGATAACCTATAGCTTGCCACACTTGAAAATTGTGCCTGGTATGACATGCTAAAACATAGGCTGCGCAGCAGCAAACCTTCAGCGAAAGACATCTGTAAAGTCATAAAAGCGATGTTGACAAAATTGGTATAATGCAATCGTGGCCAAATCTTGGCCTGAAATTATTTATATACCCACTGCCCTACCATCTGCCCGCCTGCCTGCCAATGTATGTAAAACCATGGAAAGGCTGAACTAGACAAATTGACACATATAATGTTGCAGTTTCATACATGTACAGTAGGGTGCATCATTTGCCCCCAACCTATTCTGATTTTGATGTCTATGTGATATGTGAGGAGGTTGGGTGTCCTGAGCATACACACCAAATTTCAGGTTGAAATTCCAATGGGAACAGCCACCTCCAGAGCATTACTTATTTCAATGATATTTCAATGAAGCCGAATTACAATATTTTGCAAAATTGTCATAACTCAAGAACCGATGGTCCGAGAGACTTGATAATGGACTCAAAATGTGCGGAATAAATAAGTTTCTATTCAATACAACACAACTTTGGTCCTGGGACCAATAGTTTCAGAGCAGGATCCGAAAAACTGTTTTTTATTGAATAAGTCTATTTTCGGTTTGAAGCAAAAGTCATACTGAACAAGATCCATCACCAGAAATGTACACTATGAATACATGAATCCTCTGTGAATGATCTGAGGTATAAATAATGCAGATTGGATCAATGTACACTGGGTAGTGCCCAAATTTTATAAATACCCATTTTTTACATAATTTCCAAGTATAATTGTGTTTTGTCAAATAACGGACAAACGGTTAGAGATAGAGGGATAGTTTCAATTGAAGTGAATATAAATATGGACATTCCGCACATTTTGAGCCCAATGCCAAGTCTCTAGGCCAAGTGGTTCCTGAGATATTCAGATTTTTTGCTATAATCCGATTTTATACAAACACGAGCCTGGAGGTGGCTGTTCCCACCAAAATTTTGAGCTGAAATTTTTTTTTCATGTTTTTGTCATCCAGCCTCCAAACATATCAAATAGACATCAACATCTGAATAGGTTAGGGGCAACTGATGCACCCTACAGTGCATGTACAAATTCTGTGAAGCCTTGCATAATTTGTAATGTGTATACATGCTGTATGGTGGTAATTAACTAAGAGTTGGATCTGATAACTGACTTTGTCTGCGCTATATTATTATTTGTTGGAATTGGACCAAGATAAACTTTACTTGTGCTACTGAAACACTGTATAATATTGTTCATATGATGTATATCATGCTTGTTAAAGAGTGCTTACTTCAATAAAACTTTTGTTACAATAAATGATACTGGATTGCGGATACCGGCAGAGTCAGGAAACTTCAATAAGTTGCTCGAAATTTGATGGGATCAGTCAGCTAAGGTAGTGAGTGACCTTGAGTAAACCACAGTCAACCACAGTCAAGTCTGGTCAAGCTGGGTCACAACAGTCAGATGAGATTGCCAGTGCCACAGGAATGTGTCAGCTAGAGCTGTGATACCAGTGAGATGGTCAGTTAGGGTGACTCAGTTGGACTCTCATTTGGTCCAATAGGATTGCGGAAGTTTGATGTATGCCAGTCCTCCCGCCATTGGCCGCCACTGCCCTCCACCGCCTCTGAGTGCTCAGGGGTTACGAGTGCTCAGATGGGAAAACATGGGCAGAATCAGACATCCTTTGAAAACTATGAGCATATCAAGTGTGTCTGGGATGTGGGAGGGATAAGATGGCTTCTTACAGAATCTTGGCTTTAACTTTCAATAATATTTGTCATTTTTCACATTTAATTTACAAATGTTTTGAGTGATATTTTATTTATCTGAATGACTATTAAATGAATTTTGGAAGTGTCCTATGCGACATCATGTGTGTTGGTTGATTGAATTAGAATAATCAATCCACTTCCATTTAAGGTATTGTTTACATATATGCCATAACAACCGCAATAAGTGTACTGAGAGTAAAAATTATGTCTCATCAACATTTTTCAAACACTGCAAACAATTCAACATTTGTATCTCCTGTTATCCTCTCTATTTAAAATGACAGAAAAATCAGACATTTTTGGAAGTTGAAATTAGGTCACAAGCATGCTCCACATCCAGGGCCCAAGATCTTTATTGACATTGGCAGCTGACCAAACATGTGTCAATGAGAATTAGATGTAGATTCATCCCCCCATTTACAGCAATTACCAAATGCTGGGTGCTGAGAGAGCGGAACTCAGAAGTCATTGCTTCAATTCGCTGATTCGCTTCTAGAGCCCTAGAGAGGTGCTTGTGTGTCAAGTGTTTGACATGTCACCATTCATGTGACATACTGAACCTGTGACTGATTCTTAAGACTTCGTATTTGATGTGGAATGATGGCGACATAATTCTGATTCCATTGAAAATCATTCTTTCATGTGTCGCAACTATTTCCCTGAAATTGCAGATGAATAACTGCTACTGTGATGTGCAGGTATTTATTTTCTGACATGTTTGACATGAGGAAGGGGGTACTTCAACATTTTAAAAATAAATTCATAGTTTTCAGTTATCTTGTATTAATTTTTGAGAATTCATTTTCTGTAAATTATTACTATAAACAGTTGGATTAACAGGACATCTTGCAAAAAATAAAACTAAAATTCCCAAATCTTCACTCTCAAATGGACAAGAAAATGTATCCTTCAATATGTGCCCAAATTGAATATTCTGGTCGGCTCACATCCATCAGGGATGCTTTAACTGGACATCGACATCGTTTTATCATCCTTAAATAACAAAAATCGTTTTTCCAATTGAGGAAAAACATGCCTTGGTCGTGATCCGCATGAAGTTGAAGACATCAAAGAATCTGTTGACATTGCGGTTGTTCAATGATAAATCTCCTTCTCAATGCTGTGGCACAAATCTCCCACAAACAAACTTCTTTTCTGCCATGTGCCTTGTTGGAGTTCAAAGCTTGAAGTGTGTGCCAATACAATTAATAAGGAAAAGGTCTGAGATAACGGCAAGAAAAAGCAGAATTTGTGTGAATTTTTTATTCTGAATACTGGTTTGTGCGATCTTGATAAAAGTATGCCATGTGATCTTTCATTAAATAACTTTTTTACTTTTTGATACCAAAATATTATATTTTCAATTTAAATGACAAGTTATCCGTAGGTTTTATCCCATGTTCCAAGTAATCTGATAGTTCAAATGTGCAAATGCTTTCATTGCTAATGTTACTAATGGTTGTACAATATACATATGTTTTTAGATGTCAAGCTACATAACAAAAACTTGATGAAACTTAAAGTACATTTCCATATTGATCTAATTTTGCAAGTTGCAACAATCAAGTTACTTGAAGCTAAGCTTCAAACACACATATACAAAATGGAAACTGCCTCTGGAAGTGCATATGTCACCTAGGTTGTGTGTTATACTGCAATTGTTATTCAGTCTCTAGGAGATCGGTTGCACTTGAATACTTTCAATACTTCAACAATTAAACAAGTTAAGAGTTATTTGGGATCATGCTCATAATTGATGGGATGCAAAAGAAAATAAATATCAGTCCATCTACAAACAAATTTTAGCCACCCGGCTGTGCACAGAAGCCATAGGGTAATGTTCTTTGAGTCGGACACTTTAGAAGTGTCTCCTTGAGTCGGACACTTTTTGTTGGGCTGTATTGACAAATTGAGAGCTCCTATACCTATATATTTGGTATCAATCTTTAGCTTAAGACCTCCTTTATTTGTACCCAAAATATCAGCATGATACAAAAAAGTAAAGTGGGGTTTTCATGGCTCTATAGATAGGGTAAAAAACCCGTTTTTCTCACAATTTTGTGTCAGATATTTGTGAATTTTAGTGGAATATTGTCATGTTTCAGGTATTTCTTGCTGGCCTATTGTATTGATCTGCCTTCAGTTTCTTTGTCATTCAGTTAGGAGTAAGCTTAACCTATTCTGTGCTCCAATATGGGCTTTTTGAATTGAAGGGAAGACTCTAAAGCACCTATTTTTTGATTTCATGTTTTTAGAACACAGCTGTCCGACTCAAAGATACCCTATGTCATTTTTTATTTCAGAAATTTAGCCACTAATTTAGTTCTTGTTATGTCCAAATTGCTAATTTTCTGTTAGATTTAGTAAAAACGTTTAATTTGAGGCCCTGGTTGATAATCAATAACCCATAGGCCAAGCAAGATATCACTTTATTTAAATGTACAGAATGTAAGTGTCCGACTCAAGGAACCTTACCCTATGAAGGACATTCAGATTGAATTTCATCCTAACCATTATTAATTTAGAGCAAGAATTGCTCATTTGTTCTGGGCATTGTGTCATCCTTAATAAGGAAACCCATACAAATTAAATGATACTTTTTGCCAATTTGGTTTCAAGTGGCCCATTAAATGGGAGTTTCTTCCATTAGTTTTTTTTTTAAATTGTTAAATTTAAGAACAAGGGTTGCAATATTAAATCATTTGACGTGTAATTTCAATCCAACTTCAGTGTGCTGGGTCTGTTATGTGCCGTGGACGGTGCGGTCAATGGACATGATGGTCACTTAAGACAGGGCTGTTGCCAGCAGTTGTGTTTGTTGACACATCTAACCTCGTTTAATATCCCCGTAGACCTGCCCTAGACTCAATAAGGACAGAGCTGATGAGGCAAGCCAGCTTAATGTAATGATGGTGCAAAAGGCAACTGGCTGGGTTATTGCACCCTTGATACAAATGCCAAACAAACGAACACAGCGCTAACTGCAATAAAACGCTGTTAAGGAAGTAATCTGTTGCCTTTCCTTGTTAACCTGTTCTAACAAAATCGTCATAGCAGTCATTCTCACTTACGGTGTGCATCATCAGTGAGTGAGTGAGTTTGTGTTTTACGCCCCATGAGAACCTGTGTGGGCTATTTAGAGGCAACCAGTGTACATCATCAAGACAAGATAATCAAAGAATTTGGCATTAATCATAATTTATAACGCCTTCCTCATTGCCAAAGATCAAATTGGTATCTTTGTCCATCTTTTGTGTCTCACAAGGGAAACACACATGACTAATTGGTGCCTGGATAGTCACTGTGGGCACTGATTGACATATGAATACATACAAAAAGGTATTTGATTAGTTGTGACTTGCATAAAGGTCGTACCTGGAACAGATGCAAATTAACAGTTTAAGTATAAGACAGATATGCAGAGGCATTCAGCTCTGTAAATCATCCAATTCTGGATATGAACAGTTTATCTCATTGAGGACCAAAGAGTTTTTTCCAATTTCTGTCTGTTGTAATTTCAATGGCTAATTTGTATGTTGCTTGTGCTCAAAAGTCTTCTCAAACTCTGGATCTTCTACATACAAGGACAGATCTAACATGACAATTTTATAATGGGTCAACAGTCACTGACATGTTGTTTTTGAGTTGCAAAATGGGTATTCGAATGGTTTTTCAGTGAAAAGCTTATATGATGTATTCTATACTAGTAAGAACTGCTAAAATTAACCTCTCTACCACAATGTCAACACAAGTTTGTAAAAGTCCAGAATCACAGTCATTGACTCCTAGGGGGCATCACACAAGGTCCCTAATGTCTCCTCAGTTATCACAGAGTCAGGTGGCCCCTTTGCCTAAAGCTCTCAACTGTTTGTTGTCATTAATCTTATAAGCACACTCTGGCATTTAGCTCATCTGCTCATTTTTTTAAGATAGTGAAACATTTGATAGGTCACGACTACAAATGCATGAGAAAGTTCTCTGAATCTATCTTGTCTAATCTAAACGGTAGTAAAGACTAATAGGCCACATATCCTAACTGGAATAAATCATTCAGAAACAGACATGACAACGAGCTTAGTTTGGATCAAATAAGACATAGCTTCAATCGGCTTCATAATTTAGAAGTAAATTGATTAGTGTTATTGAATATATATTACATCTTTGACTGTAACACAATGGAAGTGAGAAAAAAAAAACACTTTATTTTGATAATCATGTGGCCTGAGGTCAAGAAACATCGCACAATGTAGTAATAGTGTTCTCTCTGTTCTTGTAACAGATTTCAGTACTTTGAAGTAGCGGCAACAAATTGGACTGCAGGCAGTGTGCTGCTTGTCTCTTTTTAGTGGCCATAACTGGGCATGACTTGATAATGGCCCAGCAAATGCCCAATGGGCAATACTGGCTACAATAAACACTGGCCATTATCATAACCTTCAGATGGTCACCACAGGGATTGCACTGGGCCCTTCTGGACCCTGAACAACCTTGTGTGGACCTTGGAGAAAGGGATTAAGAGACTTCTACTGCATCGAGGGAGGAGGAATTGACTTTGGAACCTCACTTAACCACTCAAGATCCCAATGACCTTCGCGTAGGAAATTCCTGTTTGAAAAATGTAAGCAGGAAATTGTGCCAAAAACTGGAACAATGTTTTTCACATTTTTCACCACATTGGATAAACTAAATATATTTTGCGTGACTGTGTAGTGTGTAATAGCAGAATCATATGAACATTGGATGACAATTGAAAACAATCATGAAAACAATGGATCTTCTATATTTATCCTGCTCAAGTTAATAAATAATGATAATGTATCAATTGCCACACTTGAAAATTATACCAAACTTCTTGCAAGTTTTTAAAACAACGCAGTAAAATGAGTTTATGTGAAAAACGGCCCTGGTATGACATGCTCAAAAAAACAACACAGAATATAATCTCACTCAACTAACATATCAGGCTTTGCATAGATGATATAATTCCACATGAACTACAGTCTAGACAGTTTCAATGCATAATAATTATGTAATGGCCCAAGTTAACAGGAAATATACTGCTAATAATAATAATGGACATTTATAAGAAGAATTGGATATTCGGAGGATGTCAGCATGCAGAATCCATGTGATGGATGAAATCACATACACCATTAATAATATATTACGTAAACTTCTTTGTATTGCCAAGCATGCTCCCCAGCTTTGACCAATACAGTCCACTGGGCGCAGAAATAGGCCTACCCCAACTCAACATGTCCTGTAAGTTCTTCTGAATTCTTGCAAATATTGAAGCAACATGCTGCATATATGCCTTAAGGAAAAAGATTAGGTCAGTTTGGATTTTATTGTCATGATTTCCTGCACCAATAGAATAACTGGTCGGATCCAGGATGATATTCCACCTCTGTCCTTTGTCAAAACTTCATCGTCATCTATTCCTACCATCTTTTCTATAAAATTTGTACCACATTTCCTACCAGAATCCACCATATTTTACAGCAAGTCAGTGTCAAAACAATATTTACTCTCCCAGTATGCACTCTATCTGAACACAGCAGACATGACTGCAACAAAATAATGTGTTACTCAGAGATGCTGCAGGCTGGGTGACAAAAGATGCCTTATATTAGTTGGATTGCTGCTATTCTTGCTAATGGTGATGAGAAGATAAGAAGATGGGTTGTTTACAATGGCCACCATCCAGATTCATACCAATATCTGATGCAGACGGACATTATTGGCCATCTCATCATGGGTCCTATCATGGGACAGATAATAGCGAGTGCTCTAGGGTACACTATTATTACTAGTTAAGGTTATTCACCACGGGAGAGGGAATATGTGATTTATCACCCGACGCCTTTAGGCCGAGGTGTGATAAACACATATTTGTGATTCCATGGTGAATAACAGGCTTATGCCTTAGACAAACACTCAAACAGTCAAACATGACAGGATAACTGGACAACAAAGAATATGGGAAGTATTCCCCTGAAATACTGTAATGTGATTGGCTGACAGAGGTGTCGAATGGTATAAACACTGTTACACCCACATTTCTGGATAGCTATCTTAATAATATTTGAAAGGACACAGTCAGACACGCATCTCTCAATTATTGTTGCATCTTCAGTGTCACTACATGTTAAAAAAATTTGCAAAGCTTGATTATCATTAACAGTAAGCAAAATTCAACCGTATTCAATATTTTCTTGGCTATCAATCAGGCTAAACCAGCAATCAAAAAGTTTGAGTCAATAAGAATGGAACATTAACTAGAACTAAGACACACAGAGTAATTCATTCTTAGACCTAGTTCAACATAAATAAGTCAATCATAATAAGTATACAAAATGGCATGCATATTTCCAATTCCAAGTCATCAGCCAGTAAAACAATTGCAGATTGCTAATGAGTAAAAATTATTAATTTGTTTTAAAACCAGTCTGCTGAATTATAATGGCATGGCTAAGGTATTTGTGAAAGAAATCCAATAGACTATTTTCCGACTGATACATAAATCATAACCAAGAAAGGAAAAAAGAATCATCGAAAAATCGTCAACCATTACCAAAGTCTTGCTTCAGGCAATATAATGACAAATAGCTCCTAGGCAACTTCACTTGCCACAATGTAACTTGAGAAGTGGTATTGGTTGTATCACGTAACATGCCTGCCTCCAAAGTAACTTTCAGGCAGATGGACCTTACGCAATCTTAGATTAAGTGGAGAAATGCATGCTGCTTTCTTTCCATCACTTCAGGTGGATGTCAGCTTAACACAGCATAAGAATGTCTCTTGGCTATAAGGCAGAATTCCGGTCATTGTCATATTGATGTTTTATTGATATTTGGTTCCTCTTCTACTTTGCAAGACAGCTTAATTAATCACCTAATTGTGATGTATTTTTCCTTTATGTGAGACAAGACACTTATGGCTGCCAGTGACTCAACCACAATTGTTTTTGCATCGGCCAAGATGTCACTTCAGATGGGTTCTACCATTGCAAAAGAAATATCTGACACACAGTATCTCTTTTGCATGCAAACTGCACATGTAAGAAGCAATTCCTTGGCAACTCATTTCTACTATTGCCAAAAAAGCAAGGTTTGTAATACATTGTGAGTACTTTTACCATGCACGGGAAACTGTGAATAAACTATGCTTGGAAAATCAAATGTTTATAGAAGGAACTGAAATTTTCTTCATAGATGAACCTCAAGATTAATTTTTGTTGTAAAACTATAAGGAGGAATGAAACATTTAAAGTCAACTAACTGCAAAGGTCATTGGAAGTTGTAGCTGAAATTCTGCAAGAAGCAATCCTGAGTTATCCCTCTCATATCCTAGAAAACAAAAGAAAGGAGACTGATTCTTCTTGTGTTTTGCTGTCTCATAACCCCGGAGCACTAAGTCTCGGAGCTGGTGGAAGCCGCTGGGAGAAGGACTGGCATACATCAAAATGCCACAATCCAATGAGATTCCAACTGAGTCACACTAAGTGACCATCTCTCTCTCATCACAGCTCCAGACAACTCTGAACTGCAACTCTTGTATTCTCATATCACTGTTGTAAGCCAGACTGACCAGAGTTGACTGTAGTTGACAGTGGCTGACTGTGGTTCACTGCAGGTTAACTCAAGGGTCACAACTGACTGATCGTGGCAAACCTGCAGTGACAATGCCAAGACATATTTAACTTCCCGACTGGCAGAGACTGCAACAGGATACCACGTCCTATGAACACGCATTATACAATGCCAGACAGGACAAGTTGTTTTTATCAATTAACTTGTTGCATCAAGTATCAACCAATTACTGATTTTATCTCCTCTAATTAACACATTTGTCAAAAATGTTGGGGTATTGTGTATCAGGTCAGGTTTTAAAACAAACATTTCAGACAAGTCTCAGAATCCAGGATCCCCAAAAATCTTTACTGACATCCGCAGGTGACCAAACATTAGCCAATGAGAATTGAATGAAGATTCATACCCATTTACAGCAATTACCAGTATTTGGCGCTGAGAGAGCGGAACTATGAATTTATTTGGTTCTTTGGACCACTGCATTGGTCAAACTGATTGTGAGTGAGAGAGTTTGTGGTTTATGCCCTATCAACACCAGCAGGCTACTTAAAAGGCAAGCTCAGTCTGGGACAAGACTACCATAATGCAGACAGGATATCATGCAAATGAGGTAATGGAATGTGACTACAACTAAAGAACAATCTTGGTTCCTATGAATACCATATGAGAATATCAATATTATACAGTGGTTAGATTACAAATATACATACAATGAATACAAATATGGACAAATCCTGCCGCAAAAAGTATCTACCACCTTCAAATTCGGGTTAACAAATTACTTTCAAATGGAAACTGCATTCCTTAATTGATAACAATCAGGTAATAGTCATTGTGTGACTGAATGATGTTTCAGCAAATGGTCCAATAGCAGTTTGATGGGGTAATTTAACCTGTCTGGTTTGAACATTTTCCACTCAAAACAATCTAAAACCTAAAACGACATTCAACTCATATTTAAAATTTTAATTTCATCATTTATAGATATGACCTATATTCAACCGAAAGTTAAGAAACTTTTGTTTGTTTGCTGCACTTCATACAACTCCAGTATTAGCTATTATAACTATCAGATAAAACAGCAATTTAAGAGAGGTTTTCTGAGAGCATCAAGGATTTGGTGGAAAGTGGGGGTCAGCGGATTTGAACGAAATTTGGTGGAGATGTTACCACAACTGATCGAAGAAAAACCTGACCATCAGTTTTCATTTTTATAAATTTGCCTATCCAGGAGAGCCATTTAAACAAAATGGCTGACAATCGCCTTTTGGACCAATTTTTTACTTTTTCAGTTCAAGAATACAGTGCATATTTGAGGATATCCTACTCTTTTTTTTATAGATGCCATGGCCACAATGTAAACTAGGTTCACTTTCTACATTCATAAATAACATTTTTGCCAGGTTTTACATTTCTCCTGTAAATAGGCATTTCTGTATACCCCACTTAGTGCGGCAGTATTTTCTCGACTTCTGCAAATTTGGAAATGTGTAGAAATTGAAAAAAGATATCCTCAAATTGCCAGTCTGAACACGCCTACCCTGATAGTCCATTATAAGTGGCTAAAACTACAGCTGTTAGTTGACAAATTCCATTAAAAAAATCACGGTTATTCTCATAAGTTTATTTTTTAGAGCCTCGGCAAATAAGCATCTTTTTTAAAAAATCAAAAAACGTTAAAAACACCCTAAGAAACATGTGAATGGCAAAGCTATCCCTATCTTTTCAGTAAATTTGAATACATAGCCTTAAAGAACAGCATATGAGACATATATTTCATTAAAAATATCATGGTTAGCCTTTTAGAGTTTTTCTATCCAGCCCCAGCAAATAGGCTTTCTTTATATTTCTTTAAAATGGTGCAAAAATGCCGAAAATCGAGAAAATCAATGTAAGCTACTCCCATATGGAAAGCCTTCCCCTTATTTCTCAAAGAAGTCAGATATACCACCGTTAAGAACATAATCTAATACACGTATTTCATTAAAAAAATTGCGGTTAGCCCAATAAGCTTTTTCTACACAGCCCCAGCAAATAGGCATTCTTTTGATTTGTTCAGAACGTTGTGAGAAAGGCAAAATCAAGAAAATTGCTCTGAGTTACGCCCATAGAGCAGCTTTCCCCCTAATTGACTAGAAAAGTCAGTCATGCAACCTTAACGTAAGTCATCTAATACATATGTTTCACTAATAAAATAAAATTTATTCATATTTACATTTTCCACAGAACCTCGGAAAATAAGCATATACTTTCAAGAAAGTGAAAAAAAGTGAAAATCACCCTAAGAAACATGAGAGTAGCACACCTAACCCCATGTTTTCAGTAAAGTTGAATACATAACCTTAAAGAGCACCATCTAAGACATGTATTTCATTAAAAAAATCATGGTTACCCTATTAGGGTTATTCTATCCAGGCTCAGCAAATAGGCATTCTTTTTGATTTCTTCAAAATGGTGCAACAACGCCAAAAATCGAGAAAACCGCTGTTTGTTGCTCCCATATAGGAAGCCTTCCTCTAATTTCTCAGTGAAGTCAGATAAACAGGCTTAAAGAACGTAATCTAACACATGTATTTCGCTGACAAAATCACAATTAGCCGAATAGGTTTTTTCTACACAGCCTTAGCAAATAGACATTCTTTTGATTTGTTAAAAAATATAAAAAAAAAGGCAAAATCAAGAAATTTTTTGCACTGGTCAGCATGAGCATCCTTCCTATATCTTATCGAAAAAGCCATTCATACTACCTTTAAGAATGCCATCTAATACATACATTTTACAAATAAAATCGTTCTTATTAATATATATTTTTCTTCAGAGCCTCGCCAATTAAGCATACTTTCGAAAAAGTAAAAAAAAAAACACCCTTAAAATCAATCTAAGAAACATGTGAATGGCAAAACTACCCCTAAATTCTCAGTAATGTCAAATATAAATTTTATAACTTAAAAGAACACAGTCTAATACAAATTGTTCATACAAAAACATGGATAGCCTCAACGGTCTTTTATATACAAAGCCTTAGCAAAGAGGCATTGTTTTTCATCTTAGGCTTTTAAATTGTCCAAAATGCTGTAAAAATGGCAAAAATCCAGAAAAGCACTCAAAGTTGCACCCTTACATAACCTATTTCCTTACCTAAGTAAATGATAAGCCTTAAAGAACAACATAGGTGTTTTTCACTAAGGAATCATGATTGATCACATAGGCTCTTTCTACACGTTCTTTTGATTTCTCCAAAATAGTGTAAAAAGGGCGAAAATATGGAACATCACTTGAAGTTAGTCATACGGTAAGTCTCCCACTAATTGCTCAGTCAAGTCTGTTATATCACAGTGGACACATCTAAAATGTAGCAACATCCTGACAACATAGTGACAACATTGTGCCAACATTGTGATAACATTGCCATGTTTGTCCCATTCACATAGCTCAAAACTGTTATTATAGCAAGACCCTTGGTCTATTCGGGGAACAATTTTTTTAAATATAGATAAGCAAGAATAGTCAAACTGTGTGAAGAATGAAGAAAAACCAGTTGATAAATACTGGTGGTATGCACCTGGCTAGCTTTCTATCTTGCTTAAAGTGAATGTTGTATGAATAGACTCCAGTCTCCCACCATTTTGTTGTTGTTTTTGGATGGACTATAAATATAAATTTTGCCGTTATTCTATACAAAACACTTTTCCAAATGTTCACCACTGAAAGATGATGTGTAATCATGGTGTGAGAAGTCACAAAGACAAAAAGGAATTAAGGAAGAGAGACAGAAATTAAGGCAGGAAGAAAGGAAGACAGAAAGGCAGAGAGAAAACTACAAAGGAGGCCAGGAAAAAAGGAAGGCAGGAAAAACGGAAGACAGACAGAAAGGAAGACAGAAAGGAAGACAGAAAGGAAGACAGAAAGGAAGACAGAAAGGAAGACAGAAAGGAAGACAGAAAGGAAGACAGAAAGGAAGACAGAAAGGAAGACAGAAAGGAAGACAGAAAGGAAGACAGAAAGTAAGGACAATCTAGGAAGAAAGTAAATGAAATATTGAAAAACGGATGAAACAAAGACACTAGGGAAGATCAAAACAATTTAAGGTATGAAGGAAGGTATACAGGAAGATAGGAAGGTACAAAGGAGAGAAATAATCTTAAAAAATGCATGTAAAAGGAAAAGAAGGCAATAAAAAAGGAAAGAAAGCGGCGAAGAAGGAAGGAAAGAATGCATGATGAAAAAGTATGGAATGCAAAAAAAAAAAAAATCAGAGGGCGAGGGATGAGAGGAAGAAGGGAAGAAGGAAGAAAGCAAAGAAGGAAGAAAAGAAGGGAACTAAAGAAGGTAAGAAGCAAGGAAAAAATGAAGAGCAAGAGGATTTAAAGAAGAAAGTATAGAAGGAATGAAAGAAACACGCATTATGTTAGAAACTGTGAATGTGGCAGTCACAAACAGCCACTAGACTATCATGAAAATGATTATTTTAAATTCACACATAATTCCCTGTGTATCACACTTTTTAAATAATATATTAAATTGTAAACACTACTGAGTATTTTCATACTGAGGTGTTTGAAACAATAGACCACTAAATAATCAAAGAAATGAAGAAAGGAAGGGAAAAAGAAGAAATAAATTCAGACAGGATATGGTAAGATTGGAAGGAAGAAATAAATGGAAGGAAGAAAAGAAGGAAAGAAAAGAAGAGATGGGGAAAAGAGGAAGAAAGACAAAAGAGAGAAAGAGAAAACAACTTGTTTTTAAATGTGTTCAATGTAAACCTACCAGAACCTTTGTACCTTGGATATTTTACTAGAGGTGGTGTTGCAAAAGGAAACAAAAGGTTTTTTTACTTCCATTTAATTAATTAAGACAAAAACACTATTCAGCTTTCTGGATCATAATGGCCCCAAATGTGAATTGTCATTTGAGAGATTCAAGTATCTGAATCACATGGAGTTATTCAATGTTGTGTAACTGACTTTACACCGAAATGAGGAGGAACACTACAATACTGGTGCAACATTAGAGCAATCAAGGAGTGACTTGCAAAGCAGGTGTTACTAGGAGCAATTTTGCCTTTTCATATTATTTTGTATATATATTTTGTTTTGTTTGTTTATTATATGATGCCAGAAAAAGCAAAATGCTTATCGGGCTAGCACCATTATTACAATGTGACAAGATAATTTCAAATATAGGTAGAATAATAATTAGTTCATAATTAATATTAACATTAGACATGAGTAATATACATATTAAAGTACAATAATTTTTAAAGAACATATGAATAATTAATTGATTACATTACTTAGGTAATTCCAAGTATGTATATATATAAAATAGTACTTACTAAAATTCACAGGAAAGCCCTGGAGAGATACCTGCAGAACTAACCTTCTTATTTAAATGAAAATTGTGCATTAGATAGTGTTCATTACAGCTTTACATCTGGCATTACAGAGAAAATACGGAAAGGTTGGATTTAGGGTGATTTTAAGGTTTTTATGCCTTTTTTTGAAAGTTTCCTTATTTGCCGAGGGTGTGTAGAAAAAGCAAGTTGGAATAACTAATTTTATAGGTAAAATGCATGTTTTAGATGGCATTTTTTAGGGTTGTATAACTGGCTTGAGAAAATTATGAAAAGGACTGGTATACTGGTGTAAATAATTTTCTTGATTTTTGCGTTTTTCACAATATTTTGAAAGTCAAAAGAATGCCTATTTGCTAAGGCTGTGTAGAAAAAACCTATTCGGCTAATTGTGATTTTCTCCGTGAAATACATGTATTAGATTATGTCCTTTAAGCCTGTTTATCTGATTTTACTGAGAAATTAGAGGAAGGCTTCCTATATGGGAGCAACTTACAGTGGTTTTCTCGATTTTTGGCGTTGTTGCACCATTTTGAAGAAATAAAAAAGAATGCCTATTTGCTGAGCCTGGATAGAAAAACCCTAATAGGGTAACCATGATTTTTTTAATGAAATACATGTCTTAGATGGTGCTCTTTAAGGTTATGTATTCAACTTTACTATGGGGTTAGGAGTGCTATTCACATGTTTCTCAGGGTGATTTTCACTTTTCTTCACTTTTTTGAAAGTATGCTTATTTTCCGAGGTTCTGTTGAAATTTTGAATAGGAATAAATTTTATTTTATCAGTGAAACATATGTATTAGATGATTTATTTTAAGTTTGCATGACTGGCTTTCCTAGTAAATTAGGGGGAAAGCTGCTCTATGGGCGTAACTCAGAGCAATTTTCTTGATTTTGCCTTTTTCACAACGTTTTGAACAAGTCAAAAGAATGCCTATTTGTTGAGGCTGTGTAGAAAAAGCTTATTGGGCTAACCGTGATTTTTTTAATGAAATTTGTGTATTTTATTATTTTTTTAAAGGTGGTACATCTGACTTCTTTGAGAAATAAGGGGAAGGCTTTTCATATGGGAGTAGCTTACAGTGGTTTTCTCGATTTTTGGCATTTTTGCACCATTTTCAAGAAATAAAAAGAATGCCTATTTGCTGGGGCTGGATAGAGAAACTCTAAAAGACTAACCATGATATTTTTAATGAAATATATGTCTCATATGCTGTTCTTTAAGGCTATGTATTCAAATTTACTGAAAAGATAGGGATAGCTTTGCCATTCACATGTTTCTTAGGGTGTTTTTAACGTTTTTTGATTTTTAAAAAAAGATGCTTATTTGCCGAGGCTCTAAAAAATAAACTTGTGAGAATAACCGTGATTTTTTTAATGGAATTTGTCAAATAACAGCTGTAGTTTTAGCCACTTATAATGGACTATCAGGGTAGGCGTGTTCAGATTGGCAATTTGAGGATATCTATTTTCAATTTCTACACATTTCCAAATTTGCAGAAGTCGAGAAAATACTGCCGCACTAAGTGGGGTATACAGAAATGCCTATTTACAGGAGAAATGTAAAACCTGGCAAAAATGTTATTTATGAATGTAGAAAGTGAACCTAGTTTACATTGTGGCCATGGCATCTATAAAAAAAGAGCAGGATATCCTCAAATATGCACTGTATTCTTGAACTGAAAACGTCAAAAATTGGTCCAAAAGGCGATTGTCGGCCATTTTGTTTAAAGGGCTCTCCTGGAAAGGCAGATGTATAAAAATGAAAACTGATGGTCAGGTTTTTCTTCGATCAGTTGTGGTAATATCTCCACCAAATTTCGTTCAAATCCGCCGACCCCCACTTTCCAATATATTGGCAAAATCCTTGATGCTCTCAGAAAACCTCTCTTAATGATCCAATATTCATTGACTAACCCACACACTACATTGAGATTAAAATCACTCCAAAACAAAGCAGTCCAAGCATGACTTTCTCCCCAATATTGAATAGACTGCAACCAAGCAAAACCAAGTCTAGAAATATTCCAGATGATAAATTTAGTTGAGTCTAGTTGATTAATCAGCTTGGCTTCATAAAATGTTTGGCTATAAATGCCACTCTCTTTTTACAAATCAAAGTCTGAATTAATCCATTATAATGAAGTCAATGAACAATCAATCTTGTCTGACAATGGCTTCAGTTTTCCACATGGTATTGATTAACTCGGAAAGAAGAGTCAATTGTACCGGATTACAATGTTTGGTTTGTTTTAAACATGTGAGCCAAGAATCTACAGTGGAAAGATAAATGAGCAGCCAACAACCAAAAAAGATGGAGTTGAATAAAATTTACTTTAAAACGTACAAAAGGTTCAAAAGATTTTGCTGGTTATAGAGTCATACACAAGAGATTACACAACTCAGAATTACAAAGGAGGTTTACAATCATTATGCATACCAACTTATTACCAAGGTATCAGTTTCTTTCACTGGCTATATTATAGTGAAGCTGTCTGTACCATCAAAGGAGAAATAGTTCTTATGTTATGGCTTGCTCCACATGAGGACTTGCATGGGCTCAACCCCAAGTCCTGAACTAAATAATATTTTTATTTTCAGTGGACCTTCAAAAACAAATCCAAGCTGAAGCTTCACAGATCCCTCACATGGGGCATGTTGAGGAGTCCCCGATGTCACAAAACAATCCTTGTGAATACCAAGAGCTGGGCTGCACTTACCATGTCTATCTTAATATCTATCTACCAGTTTAGCAGGCAACAAGTTGTCCGACAACTGCATTGGAACTGAACCAGGGTCACCTCTATCAGCAGCACTGGCTAATAATTCTATAAAATTGATCACACATTTATTTTTTGTAACAGAACTAATCGGGATATCATACTAAAGAGATATTTCTCTGAGACTCACTTCCCCAAAGTGATGAAATCTACATTAATTTCACAACACAAATTGTCAGGCAAAATTAAAGTATTAGTTAAATAAATCCCTTCACTTAAGCAACACTAAATAGCACTGTTTCACAATGAATAACGAGTGTTAGATAATGCTCATTAAGCCCAGACATTGTGATAATCTTAAGGGGAGACAGAATTCTCTTTGAAGCAATATATCTAAAGAAAAGTGAAGACTAGAATCTTGAATTGAGAGAATATGTAAAACTTGCTTTGAGAGTTTAATTTAGCACTAACAAGATACTTGCAAAGCTTCACAAAAAGCTTCAGATGAATTTGAATTGGGTGATTAATCCTATGAAATGTTAGGAGAATGCAATTATAATTCCAAATTGCAATTTGGGACAATTAAAAAAAGATAATGAACACTCAAAAACCTTTGTATTCAAAGTTGAAACAGATTTTTAGACTTACTGTCATGAATCATCTTTTAAGATGGTAAATTTATCTTTCGAAAAAATAAATCATGTCAATCAGACACTTTCATTTTAGGAGCATACATAAGAAAGATTAGAGGGCTTTCAGAAAACACTAATTGTTACATATGGAAGGGACCATTTCTTGGAAGAATACATTACTTGAGTTTTTCTAGATATGATCAGATATGTTTCTGCACTGCATAGACAGCAGAGGAATTTAACTCTGATACTTCTGAATGTATTTGCTTTTGTCAGTAATATAAGCAATGCAAAAGAGTGTAACTTTGACACCTATGAATGTGTTCTTGCCAAATTTGTTCAACTCTTATACATCTGAAGTGTTTCCAGTCAGTTATATATAAATGTGATGCAAAAGGAGTACAACCTTTGATATTTTAACAACTCATGAAATCGTGAAATAGCAAATTCTGCACTTACTTGATAACATCGACATTTGCAAGGCCAAAGTAATGATGACATGAGATGACACTCACCTGCAATCAAATAAGTAGAACTTATATAGCCTACAATCAAAATAATGATTTTTCATATGAGATAATTATTCATTAACAAACTGAAAAAGCTGTTTACAACAATATTTGCATGTTTTTCAAATTTTATAAAAAGATTCATTAATCATCATCTAATAGAGAGAAATCATTTTGCTGAAAATGAATTAGATTACAATTTTTTTTAAAAGCTTGCTGTCAAATTCATAAATCCATTTTGAACATGCAAGAAAAAATCATAAACAACCACAACCTTCAAATTATTGACAAATCATCAGCACCTCAAGGCAAGGTATTCCTCAGAACACTTTACTGCTATCATTTTTTGGTTATTCTTTTGTCTTAAATAAACTATAAAATGAATAATTTGAAGCAAGGAGTGTTCATTAAATAAGCAATATAAGTTTTCTAAGTTTCTTATCATGAAGAAGTTACTCAAGTAACCTTGAAGCATATCAGATAAAGGTCAACTTCCGAAGGTTTTCAAGGATTTTGCCAAGATAAAATAAATGGAACTTGTGCAAACAACTGACAATAAGAATCGAACCTTGCACGGTTTCAGATGTCAGAGCTTTCCATACTGCGCTTGATGGTAAATTGTCGTTAAGCCTTTACGTACAGCTAGATCTTTATACTAGTACAAGGAACACTACTTCGGGTTTACAGATGAGAAGAGAGGAGGCTTCAATGATGTGCTTGTTAACACAGTCATGAGGAGACACTAAATTTTATTCAACAATAATATCCAAACTATAACTGATTTCCTAAGAATGAAATTAAAGTGCACTGCAAGCCAAGAGATAGAATTAAGGATTTTACCAATTTTAGCTAACCAGGTGGCATTAGGGCATCCCAAAACAACAAATTGAAGCCTTAACATCCTTTTCAATTCAATCACACAAAAACATTAAACACCGGCTACAACCCAAAACCATAAATCATCACCTAATAAATCATGATTAATAAATCATGTCTGATTAATCTCATAATCATCTCTATACACCTCATAGACGTCAACCTCAGTCCCATATGTTATGTGTAGGAAGCACAATTGGAGTGACTAATTGTAGGATAACTCCGTTTTCGACAAGATTAATTTGTAGTAAGATAATGGTGTAGACACAACTCTTGATAAGATGTATCACCAACACACAGTTGACAGTTATATGAGCTCAGTTGCTGAGACAAATGTTAGCATCCCCAAAAACTTAGCAATTACAGTCATATGCTTCATTACAATGACAGGCTGATAGTCACATGACTCATAAAAGCTGACATATGTGTACCACTGTTCCTGGAAACCCAAGATTGTAACAGGACGGTCATGGATCCATTGCTGTCAATATATGGTATTATTTATCATACTGCGTGACAAGTCAGTGTCAGCAATTTATGTAATCAGCCATTGTAGATAATTTAATCAAAAAGTTTCCTTTTCTTCTGATAATCATATTTCTATGCTGAGCATAAGCCAGATAATGGTATTTGAAAAGGTCATGATTATGTATATCGAATCATTGATTGTGCATGAAAGTCTCTCTTAACATTTGGATTTTCTACAAGGACAGACCTAATGCTTTGTGTAAAATATGGGGGTTCTAATAGGTTTTTTTTTCAGTGTAAAGCTTATACAATGTATCTGTACCAGCAGGTAAAATTAATCTTCCTTTGTACTGTAAAACCACACTATCCATACAAGTTGGTTTAAGACTAGAGTCACAGTCATTGACTCCTATGGGGCTCAACACAAGGTCCCCAATGTCTACTCAGTTATCCCAGAGTCTGGCTGCCCCTTTGGCAAAGGCTTTCAAGTGCTGGTTGTCATTAATCTTTAAAGTACATTCTGGGCATAGTCCAATCTACCTAAAGCAGGTCTATGTGAATTTATTTGGTAGCTCACCACTTTAAATGAAGAGAACATTCTCTGAATTGGTCAAGGTTGTCTCAAGAATCTAAACGGTAGTGATAACTCAAGGGCAAAATTTCTTAACTTAAAAATTAATCAATCAAACCCAAAAATGATATTCGTCACTTCAACTCTTGTATATTGGCAATCAGAACCTCAAAACACATTGAGCATCATCTAGGTCACAGGAAACATGGCGTTTCATTACTTTTATTGAATATACATTTATTCCTTTGGCTAGGACACAATGGAAGTGAGAAAAAATACTTCATTGTTTTATGCGTATGGCCTGAAGAGACGAAACATTGCACAAGGTATTTATAGTCTAATCTTTGTTCTTATGACAGCTTTCAGTACTGTGAAGGAGCTACCGCAAATTGGACCGCAGGCAGTGTGCTGCTTGTCTCTTTTTAGTGGCCATAACTGGGCATGACTTGATAATGGCCCAGCAAATGCCCAATGGGCAATACTGGCTACAATAAACACTGGCCATTATCATAACCTTCAGATGGTCACCACAGGGATTGCTCCAGGCCCTTCTGGACCCTGCACAACCTTGCATGGACCTTGGATCAGGGGATTAAGAGACTTCTACTTGTATGCATCGAGGGAGGAGGAATTGACTTTGGAACCTCACTTAACCACTCAAGGTCACAATGACCTTCGCTTAGCAAATTCCTGCTTTTAACCTGTAAGATGGAAATTGTGCCAAAAACTTGGACAATGTTTCCACCTATTTCACCAAATTGGATAAACTAAATATATTTTGCTTGACTGTGAAATACTAGAATCATATGAACATTGCATGACAATTGAAAACAATCATCAAAACAATGATGAAAACTATGGATCTTTTATATTTATCCTGCTCAAGTTAATAAATAAAGATAACCTATAGCTTGCCACACTTGAAAATAATAGCAAACTTCTTGCAAGTTTTTAAAACATTACAGTAAAATGAGAGTTTATGTGAAAAATTGTCCCTGGTATGACATGCCCCAAAAACAACACAGCATAAAATCTCACTCAACTAACATAATTATCTGGCTTCACATAGATGATATAATTCCACATAACTACAGTCTAGACAGATGCAATGCATAATAATCATGTAATGGCCAAAGTTATCAGGAAATATACTCATAATCATAATAATGAATGACATTTGAAAGAAGAATTGGATATTCAGAGAATGTAAGCATACAGAATCGACGTGATGGATGAAATCACATACTCCATTAATAATGCATAATGCAAACTTCTTCGTATGGCCAAGCATGCTCACCAGCCTTTGACCAATACAGTCCACTGGGTGCAGAAATAGGCCTACCCCAACTCAACATGTCTTCTTCTGAATTCTTGCAAATATTGAAGCACCATGCAGCATATATGTGTGAAGGAAAATTATTAAGTAAGTTTCGATTTTAATGTCATGATTTCCCGCACCAATAGAATAACTTGTCGGATCCAGGACGGTATTCCACCTCTGTCCTTTGTCAAAACTTCATAGTCATCTATTCCCACCATCTTTTCTATAAAATTTCTACCACATTTCCTATCCGAATCTACCATTTTTCACAGCAAGTCAGTGTCAAAACAAATATTTACTTTCCCAGTATGCACTCTATCTGAACACAATGGACATGACTACAACAAAATAATGTGTTAGTCAGACATGCTGCAGGCTGGGTGACAGAATATGCCTTAACTGGATTGCTGCTATTCTTGCTAATGGGGATGAGAAATAAGAAGATGGGTTGTTTACAATGGCCACCATTCAGATTCATACCAATATCTGATGCAGACTCATTTTATTGGCCATCTCATCACGGGTCCCATCATGGGACAGATAATAGCGAGTGCTCTAGGGTACACTATTATTACTAACGCTGTTACGCCCACATTGCTGGATGGCTATCTTAATATTTGAATGGACACAGTCTGACACACATCTCTAAATTATTGTTGCATCTTCAGTGTCACTACATGCCAAAAATATTTGCAAAGTTCGATTATTATTAACAGTACGAAAATTTCAACTGCATTGAATATTTTCTTGGCTATCAATCAGGCTAAACCAGTATCAACAAGTTTGAGTCAGTAATAATGGAATATTAACTAGAACTAAGACACACAGAGTAATCATTCTTAGACCTAGTTCAAAATAAATAAGCATGGCATGGCTAAGGCATTTGTGAAAGAAATCTAATAGACTATTTTCCGACTGATACATAAATCATAACCAAGAAAGAAAAAAAGAATCATCGAAAAATCGTTAACCATTATCGAAGTCTTGCTTCAGGCAATATAATGACAAATAGCTCCTAGGCAACTTCACTTGCCACAATGTAACTTGAGAAGTGGTATTGGTTGTATCACATAACAAGCCTGCCTCCAAAGTAACTTTCAGGCAGATGGACCTTACGCAATCTTAGATTAAGTGGAGAAATGCATGCTGCTTTCTTTCCATCACTTCTTGTGGAAGTCAGCTAACACAGCATAAAAATGTCTCTCGGCTATAAGGCAGAATTCCAGCCATTGTCATATTGACTTTTTATTGATATATGGTTCGGAATTGGTTCCTATTCTACTTTGCAAGACAGCGTAATTAATCACATAATTGTGATGTATTTGTCCTTTGTGTGAGAGATGACACCTATGGCTGCCAGTGACTCAACCACAATTATTTTTGCATTGGCCAAGAAGGTACTTCAGACAGGTTTTACCATTCTAAAGGAAATATCTGACAGACAGTGTCTCCTTTGCACGCAAGCTGCACCTATAACAAGCAATTTCTTGGCAACTCATTTCTACTATTGCCCAAAATTGAAGGTTTTCAATGCAATGTTACTCACAGGTTATTAATTTACCATGCATTTAACTTATGCATTATTCTGTCCGCCATCAGAGACATCATCACTGCCATAGTCACAGCATCATTAATCTGAGGTGACCAGTATTTGCAGGCAGGCAAAGTGTCAAGCTTCTGTTCATGTTAGTTCTTGTCAACCAACAAGAGGCACAAACAAGTAGGTGACAACCTGATGAAAATTGTGCAGCCCCAAAGGCCACCGTGGAGCACTACATTGGAGCACACAGAAGATAATATAAATGGGTACCATTCCAATGTTACCAGGTTATATGGGATATATCGTCAAATTGATACTTGCTCCTTTTATAATCAATTGCTCATCTTTAATTCTGTATCTCCCCCTCTTTCCATTTGAAGTTCTTGATGACTTAGACAGTGGGTACTGGCCAGCGCATTTCATTTACTTGGCATATTCAAGTATCTTCCCAGCAGGAAGTACTTCAATGAATCTCTCTCTGTGCAGTAAAACCAGTTAAACACTATAAGTAGGTAAAAGACCAGAGTTACAGGCATTCACTCCTAAGGGGGCGAAACACAAGGTCCCAGAAGTCTCCTCAGTTATCCCAGAGTCAGGTGGCCCCTTTGCCAATGGCTCTGGAGCCTTTTGTTGTCCTTAATCTCTTTGGCACACCCAAGCTTTTGATTTGTCCCATTTGAAGCAAGTCTATTTGAATCAATTTCGTAGAGCACAACTTCAAAAGGACAAAACCACCCCAAATCAGTTGTGTGCCATTCAAACAGGAGTAATGACTTGTGGGCAACATTGCTTTTAAAGATAAATAAATGGGCGCAAACAGAAAGGCTCGACAATCCGCAGTGGACTTCCCAGAATTGAAAAAGAAATGGGACAAATTTTTTTCTCACAGAATTGAAAAAGAAATCTGATTAAATATACATGGCTAATAATGCATTCATGTTCCTTCATTGGCCTTTGAGCAATGCAGTCCATTGCGGAAAGAACTCATCCAATCACAATTCGTTTTCTACTGCAAAATTTGCCCATGATACCGGATTATATGTTGTTCATGCAGTTTGAGAGCCAAATATTTATGTGACCAGTGTCAGCTTCAACAACAAGCAGAATTTACTTCATTTTATTCTCTTCTGTATTTCCAATTGACAATTTTAGCGTTACGGCCTATATTAACAGAAGTTGCACAACTGGACAGCTACTATTATTACTAACGGTGATGAGAAGATAAGAAGATGGGTTGTTTACAATGGCCGCCATCCTGGTATCTCATGGAGACTGCTATTATTGGCCATCTCATCAGGGGACGGACAATAGCGAGTGCCCTAGGGTACACCATTATTACAGACACTATCTCACCAACATCAGTGAGTGGCCACCCAAATAAGAATTACTTCCATGCGATGTCTTGGTTATTTTTTATTTTTGGTATAACTTCATGTAGTGACATTACATGCACAAATTCTTCAAAGCCTGGCATGATGCGTAATGTCCTTGCTATATTAAGTTAAAGCAGGATGTGATGTCCGACTTTGTCTGCCCTTATATTATTTTTTGCTGGTATAGACTTAATCACACTTCTACTACTGCAACACTGTATAATAATTTTCATGTAATCCTTGTTAAATAGTGCTTACTTCATTTTCAATGTTACAAAGAATTATATTGGATTGGGGAAACTGGTACAGTCAGGAAAGTTCAGTAAGTATCTCCTGTTGCCCTCTCTATTTAACATGACAGAAAAATCAGACATTTTTGGAAGTTGAAATTAGGTCACAAGCATGTTCCACATCCAGGGCCCAAGATCTTTATTGACATTGGCAGCTGACCAAACATGTGTCAATGAGAATTAGATGAAGATTCATCCCCCCATTTACAGCAATTACCAAATGCTGGGTGTTGAGAGAGCGGAACTCAGAAGTCATTTCTTCAATTCTGCTGATTTGTTACTAGTGTAGGGAGCCCTGGAAGAGTGCTTGTGTGTCAAGTGTTTGACATAACATATACATAATGTGACACACTGAACCTGTGACTTGGAATCTTAAGACTTCTTATTTGATGTGGAATGAAGGCGACATATTCTGATTTCTTGAAAATCATTCTTTCATGTGTCTGAACTATGTCCCAATAAAGGTCACTGAAGTTGCAGATGAATAACTGCTACTGTGATGTGCAGGTATTTATTTTATGACATGTTTGACATGTTGAAGCAGAAGCAGTATTCAGAGGAAGGAGGTACTTCACCATTTTTACCTTGAATAATAAATTCACAGTCTCAGAAATCTTGTACTAATTTTGAGAATTCAAATGAGGTGCAGATTCAATCATTGTTACTATGTCTACGAGTACTTGAGGAGGCACTATATTGGTGATTAAAAATATTGACATTTTCAGAAACTTATTACTTTATATACAGTTGGATTAACCCCATTTACAGGATATCTTCCGTAAAATACTAAAATTTCCGAATTTTCACCTCCAAATGGACAAGAAAATACAGTTTTCAAAATGTGGCCAAATTGAATATTCTGGTGGTCACACATCAATCAGAAATGCTCTCTGGACATCGACATGGTTTTATCATCCTTAGATAACAAAAATCTTTCTTCCAATTGAGGAAAAACATGCCTTGGTCGTGATCCGCATGCAGCTGCAGGCATCAAAGAATCTGTTGACATTGTGGTTGTTCAATGATAAATCACTTTCTTAATGCCATGGCACAAATCTCCCACAAACAAACTTCTTTTCTGCCATGCTCCTTGTTGAAGTTCAAAGCTTGAAGTGTGTGCCAATACAATTAATACGAAAAAGGTCTGAGACAAAGGCAAGAAAAAGGAGAATTTGTGTTAACTTTTTAAGCTGAAAATTGCTTTGTGCAATCTTGATAAAAGTACGCCGTGTAAATTTTTATCAAATAACTTTCGTACTTCTTTATACCAAAATATTATATATTCAACTTTAATGACATCAGTAGGTTTCATCCTATGTTCCAAGTAATCTGATAGTTCAAATGTGCAAATGCTTTCATTGCTAATGTTACTAATGGTTGTACAATATACATATGTTTGTAGATGTCCAGTCGCATAATGAAAAATTGCTGACAATAAAATTTCCATAAGTTGCAACAACATTGCAACATTCAAATTACTTGAAGTTAGGCATCAAACACATATACAAAAAATGGAAACTGCTTTTGAAAGTGCATATGTCACCTCGGTTGTGTGTCATACTGCAATTGTTGTTCAGTTTCTGGGAGATCGGTTGCACTTTAATTTTCGCAATAGCCACCCTGGTGTGCATCCAGATTGAATTTCATCCTAACCATTATTAATTTAGAGCAAGAATTGCTCATTTGTTCTGGGCATTGTGTCATCCTTAATAAGGAAACCCATACAAATTAAATGATACTTTTTGCCAGTTTGGTTTCAAGTGGCCCATTAAGTGAGAGTTTCCTCCATTGTCTTTTTTTTAAATTGAGGAAATTTAAGAAGAAGGGTTGCATTATTAAATCATTCGATGTGTACAGAAATAAATTAAATTGAATTCCAATATCGGGTAAAGAAATTTATTCTTCAAAGAAATTAACGTATCAATTGATATATCTACGATTCTACATGGACACCACGATTTCAAAAAAACTTTGGTGTGCTAGGTCTGCTGTGGGCAGTGTGGTCAATGGACATGATGGTCACTTAAGTCAGGGCAGTTGCCAGCAGTTTTGTTTGTTGACACATCTAACCTCATTTAATATCCCTGTAGACCTGCCCTAGACTCAAGAACAGAGCTAATGAGGCCAGCCAGCTTAATGATGGTGTAAAAGGCAACTGGCTGGGTTATTACACCCTTGATACAAATGCCAAACAAACGGACACAGCGCTAACTGCAATAAAACGCTGTTTAGGAAGTCATCTGTTGCCTTTCCTTGTTAACCTGTTCAAACAAAGTCATCATTGCAGTCATTCTCACTTACGGTGTACATCATCAAGACAAGATAAGCAAACAATTTGGCGAACATCATATAACGCCTTCCTTATTGCCAAAGATCAAATTAGTATCTTTGTCCATCTTTCCTGTCTCACTATATTAGGGAAACACACAAGACTAATTGGTGCCTGGATAGAGGATAGTCACTGATTGACATATGAATACAAAAGGCATTTGACTCATTGCATCTTGCATAAAGGTCATAACTACAACAGATACATGTACAAACTGTAAGACAGATAGATATGCAGAGGCATTCAGCTGTAAATCATTCAATT
This sequence comes from Platynereis dumerilii, assembly GCA_026936325.1. Lineage (NCBI taxonomy): Eukaryota > Metazoa > Annelida > Polychaeta > Phyllodocida > Nereididae > Platynereis > Platynereis dumerilii. Next base: position 34,252,175 of record JAPTHN010000005.1, read on the forward strand.
ATGGATTTAAACAGCTCAGTTAATTCCTAGAAGTAACAGCTCAGTTTAATTCCTAGAAGTGACAACTCAAAGCCACACATAGCTTTTGTCTCACTTCAGAAAACCCTAGTGGCTATGTCCAGACCTGTTTTTCTTAATTGTGGAGAAATTTCTTTCTGCTATTTCATTAAGGACCAGACAGTTTTTCCCAATTTCTTACTGACAATCATGATTAGTTAGAACTAGAGAACAAGCAACTCTACCCTGTGTGTTTACTGCATGGACTGAAAGAACTCACAAGTAACATTCGGCTCAGGTTTACTTTGGCATATGGTCTGATAGAATCTATGGAGAAGAATTCTTTGCATGTGGGGGTCTCATTCCATGACAATGACTGACCAAAGAGCTCATTTCCCACATTCTTCAGAAATAATGGGTATCAGCAGTCTCAACCCAATTCAAGGTTGTAAATGATTAGAATCGGAAAGCCAAAATTAATCGATCCAAATCAGTGTTTTCCTTTCTAATGATTTTTCCCACGATGATCATGTTTATACTGACCTTTGTGATTTTAACAGCTAATATGTATATTGCTTGTGCTCAAAAGTCTTCTCAAATTCTAGGATCTTCTACATACAAGGACAGATCTAACGTGGTGAAACTGACGATTTTATAAGGGGTCAACAGTCACTGCCTATTATTTTTGTGTTGCAAAATGGGGGTTCAAACGGTTTTTCAGTGAAAAGCTTATACGATGTATTCCAGTGCAGTTTTTACAAGAACCCAGGGGTTCAAAATGGAGATGTTGTAGTGTCTTACTTCAATCCCCTGAAAAAGACTTTCCCTGAGTGGCCAGAACCAGGTGTTGTTTATATTGTGTGCTAAATTTCAGGATTTTAAAAATAATCCATTTCAAGCCGCAAAATGTGACATAGGTGATATGGAAAAAAGAATACATTTTCATTAATGAACTTTGAAAGAGCTTTAAAATGGTGCATGGAAACGGGTGTGATCTGCCAGGTAGCTCAACATCCTTTTAGTGGAAGTAGCTGCACATTCACTTGTGTGATTATCATATGAAAATTAGATGAGAAGACTGGGAATCTTAGGCAAAGTTTAATCCACTACTAATGGAATTAGTTGTCTCAGTATTAGCCAGAACTGATTGCTTTGGCCCAGGAGGCCTACCCAAGGCAGGCCATTTTCTTGAAGTTATCTCAATAGGAATCACTGGATACAGCAGTTACTGACAACCATCAAAATCCAATGGGCTCTGTCAAAATGGGAGCTCCAACACACAATTTTACACTAAACTATATATAGATATATGGCTACAAAAAAACTTCCTAATATGATTAAGTAAATATTTGTTGAAGTTTACCAATTTTTTGTTTACCATTAATTTTTGAGAAACCAAAATTTGAGAAAAATATCAGAAATCCTAATTTTTCTTGGGTTTTTTTTTTGTTTTTATGAAAATTTCACAAGATTGGCCCTCCAAATGAGTTTAGTCATTTAAAGAGGTATAATTTAGACATCTAAATGCATAATTTCCACAGTGCGACTCTAAAATTCACGGAATCATGGATCATTGAAAAAATAACATTTTTTTCAAATTTTTGCTGAATTTCCTGTTATTAATTTTTGTAAGAGCATACATCTAGACCCCAAAAAGGAACATTAAGGGTATTTACTGCGTACGCTGGTTGAATTTCATGCCCTTAGGTAAAAAACTGTTTCAGAGTTTCGCTTTTGAAACAAAATTTTTTATTTTATTTTATTTTTTTTTTCAATATTTTATAAAAAACTCTACCAATTGCTTGAATATGAACAACAAAACGCACATATATGCTGAAAGACCCATTCATGTGCCAAATATCATATATACAAGTGCAATGGTTCAGGCACAGTGGCCAAAACACAATGTGTGCAGCCGCCCGCAGTGGATCCAAGCAAGATATAAAAGGAAAACACGTCATAATAACAACATGCCTGGTATTCATTCCTATGCCAGATGCATGCTCTATAATCAAGTTATACATATCTCTTGACCCAAACATCTCCAAACTAAATAGCCAAGACAGGGCCCAAAAGACATTCTGAAAATGCTCAAATTTCAAATTTCCCGCCAAAACGGTCCATTTGTCAATGTGACTACATAAATGGAGATGTGTACACATCTCCATTAAAAATGGTAACTGGGAGACCATTTGGTCTCCCACTGGACAGATTTGGTCTCCAAGTCATTGCTAAATTAGCATCACTGGGAGAAAATTTTTCCCAAACATTTGGTTGTCATAATTCGTAGTTCTTAACAGCATTTAAAACAAGCCCAAGAACTAAATTAACAGTTGGATAAACAATTTTTAAACTCCCTTATGCAAGAATATCATTACATTAGTATATCTTATGGATCTAACGATGTGGTGTATCATGGTGCATCACGGCGCTATACAAGGTTCTGTTGGTCTCCCAGTCAAAAATCCTTAAAAAATGCTCTGATGTATTCTGTACTTGTAAGCAGCTACAATTGACCTCTCTACCACAATGTCAACACAAGTTTGTAAAAGTCTAGAATCACAGTTATTGACTCCCAGGGGGATAGCACAAGGTCCCTAATGTCTCCTCAGTTATCACGGCGTCAGGTGGCCCCTTTGCATAAAGCTCTCAACTGCTTGTTGTCATTGATCTTGTAAGCACATCCTGGCATTTAGCTCATTCCTTTTAAGATAGGTCCACATGTATGTGAAATATTTGATAGGTCACCAAGTGTTGCAAATGCATGAGAATGTTCTCTGAATCGATCTTGTATAATCTAAATGGTAGTAATGACTCACAGGCCACAAATTATATCCTTACTGAAATAAATCATTCAGAAATAGACATGGCATATGTCATGGCAATACGAACTTCAAACAATGAGTTTAGTCTGGATCAAATAAGACATAGCTTCATAATTTAGAAGTAAATTGATTAGTGTTATTGAATATATTTTACATCTTTGACTATGACACAATGGATAATCATGTGGCCTGAGGTCAAGAAACATCACACAATGTATTTATAGTGTTCTCTCTGTTCTTGTGACAGCTTTCAGTACTTTGAAGTAGCGGCAACAAATTGGACTGCAGGCAGTGTGCTGCTTGTCTCTTTTTAGTGGCCATAACTGGGCATGACTTGATAATGGCCCAGCAAATGCCCAATGGGCAATACTGGCTACAATAAACACTGGCCATTATCATAACCTTCAGATGGTCACCACACGGATTGCTCCAGGCCCTACTGGACCCTGCACAACCTTGCATGGATCTTGTAGATGGGGATTAAGAGACTGCTACTTGTATGCATGGCAGGGGGAGGAATTGACTTTGGAACCTCACTTAACCACTCAAGGTCACAAAGACCTTCACTTAGGTTCATCCTGCTTTTAACCTGTAGGACGGAAATTGTGCCAAAAACCGGAACAATGTTTCCACCTATTTCACCACATTGGATAAACTATACATAGTTTGCGTCACAGTGTAATATCAGAATCATATGAACATTGGATGACAATTGAAAACAGTCATGAAAACTGTTAGGCAAAATTTAATTGTGTCAATTGCAGAGTACCACCAACTTGAAAGGCCATATACAGTAAATCAGGCCCTTTTACTCACAGCATGACAAAAAGAGTCATTAACGAGCCACACTATAACTGTTCATCTATCCAGAGAACTTGTTTCCAAAGGCGGAAACATTGGATCTTTCATTTTACCCTGCTCAAGTGAATAACGATAATGTACAGCTTGCAAGTTTTTAAAACATTACAGTAAAATGACAGTTCATGTGAATAACTGGCCATGGTATGAAATGCTGAAAAAACAACACAGCATATAATCTTACTCAACTGACATATCAGGCTTCAGGTAGATGACAAAATTCCACATAAACTACTGTCTAAACAGATGCAATGCATCATAATCATGTAATGGCCAAACTTATCTTTAAATACACTCAAAATCATAATAATGAATGACATTTAAAAGATGAATGACATTTAAGAGAAGAATTGGATATTCGGAGAATGTAAGCATACAGAATCGACGTGGTGGATGAAATCACATACTCCATCAATAATGTATAATGCAAACTTCTTTGTATGGCCAAGCATGCTCACCAGCCTTTGACCAATACAGTCCACTGGGTGCAGAATTATGCCTACCCCAATTCAACATGTCATTCAGACCTCTTGCAAATATTGAAGCACCATGCCGCATATACACTGTATGCGTTAAGGAAAAATATTCGATCAGTTTGGATTTTAGTGTCATGATTTCCTGCACCAATAGAATAATTTGTCGGATCCAGGATGCTATTCCACCTCTGTCCTTTGTCAAAACTTTGCGCGTCATCTATTCCCATCATCTTTTCTATAACACATGTACCACATACAGTATCTACCATATTTCACTGCAAATCAGTGTCAAAACACAAATATTTACTCTCCCAGTATGCACTCTATCTGAACACAGCAGACATGACTGCAACAAAATAATGTGTTACTCAGAGATGCTGCAGGCTGTGTGACAGAAGATGCCTTAATTGGATTGCTGCTATTCTTGCTAATGGTGATGAGAAGATAAGAAGATGGGTTGTTTACAATGGCCGCCATCCAGATTCATACCAATATCTGATGCAGACGGACATTACTGGCCATCTCATCATGGGTCCCATCATGGGACAGATAATAGCGAGTGCTCTGGGGTACACTTACTACACTATTATTACAAACAGTGTTACATCCATATTGCTGGATGGCTATCTGAATCATATTTGAATGGAAACAGTCTGACACACATCTCTCCACTATTGTTGCATCTTCAGTGTCACTTCATGCTAAAAATATTTGCAAAGCTCGATTATTATTAACAGTACCGTAGAACGGGGTGACTTTGAACAGTCCGGGGTGACTTTGAACGCTTTTCTGGAAAAGATTGATCCTCTGTGAATGGAAAATTAAATAAGATACTCGAAGCTTATATACCGTACAAGGGTAGCTTATTTAATTTTGCATTCACAGAGGATCAATCTTTTTCAGAAAAGCGTTCAAAGTCACCCCGGACTGTTCAAAGTCACCCCGTTCTACGGTACGTAAAATATCAACTACATTGAATATTTTCTTAACGATCAATCAGGCTAAACCACCAGCAACAAGTTTGTGTCAGTAAGAATGGAACACTAACTAGAACTAATACACAGAGTAATTCATTCTGAGATTGCTTGTGAGTAAAAATTATTCATTTGTATTAAAACCAGTCTGCTAAATTATAATGGCTTGGCTAAGGTATTTGTGAAAGAAATCTAATAGACAATTTTCCAACTGATACATAAATCATAACCAAGAAAGAAAAAAGAATCATCGAAAATCGTTAACCATTATCGAAGTCTTGCTTCAGGCAATATAATGACAAATAGCTGCTAGACAACTTCGCTTGCCACAATGTAGCTTGAGAAGTGGTATTGGTTGTATCACGTAACTTGCCTGCCTCCAAAGTAACTTTCAGGCAGATGGCCCTTACGCAATCTTAGATTAAGTGGAGAAATGCATGCTGCTTTCTTTCCATCACTTCTTGTGGATGTCAGCTTAACACAGCATAAGAATGTCTCTTGGCTATAAGGCAGAATTCCGGTCATTGTCATATTGATGTTTTATTGATATTTGGTTCCTCTTCTACTTTGCAAGACAGCTTAATTAATCACCTAATCATGATGTATTTTTCCTTTATGTGTGACATGACACTTATGGCTGCCAGTGACTCAACCACAATTGTTTTTGCATTGGCCAAGATGTCACTTCAGATGGGTTCTACCATTGCAAAAGAAATATCTGACACACAGTATCTCTTTTGCATGCAAACTGCACATGTTAGAAGCAATTCCTTGGCAAGTCATTTCTACTATTGCCCAAAAGCAAGGTTTGCAATACATTGTGAGTACATTTACCATGCACGGGAGACTGTGAATAAACTATGCTTGGAAAATTAATCAAATATTTATGGAAGGAAGTGAAATTTTCTTCATAGATGAACCTCAAGATTAAGACCATTGGTGTTCAGTTTTTAGTACAGCTAGTTGTTCTGTGTTCTTTTTTGCTTACCATAGTCCCCGAGTGAATAAGGTTCGTTTCAGTGTTGCCATAAGTATGTGGATGAAATATCATTTTTGTTGTAAAAATATAAGGAGGAATGAAACATTTAAAGTCAGCTAACTGCAAAGGGCATTGGAAGTTGTAGCTGATATTCTACAAGAAGCCATGCCAAGTCATCCCTCTCATATCTCAGAATTTGTTTCTGGGTAAAAAAACACAAGAAAGGAGACTGATTCTTCTAGTGCTTTTCTGTCTCAAAACCCCAGAGCACTAAGTCTCGGAGCTGGTGGAAGCCGCTGGTAGAAGGACTGGCATACATCAAAATGCCACAATCCAATGAGATTCCAACTGAGTCACACTAAGTGAGCATCTCTCTCTCATCACAGCTCCAGACAACTCTGAACTGCAACTCTTGTATTCTCATATAACTGCTGTAAGCCAGACTGACCAGAGTTGACTGTAGTTGACAGCGACTGACTGTGGTTCACTGCAGGTTAACTCAAGGGTCACAACTGACTGATCGTGGCAAACCTGCAGTGACAATGCCAAGACATATTTAACTTCCCGACTGGCAGAGACTGCAACAGGATACCACATCCTATGAACACCCATTATACAATGCCAGACAGGACAAGTTGTTTTTATGCAAACACAGTTAAGTTAATTAAACTTGTTGCATCAAGTATCATCCCATAACTGATTTTATCTCCTCTAATTAACACATTCATCAAAAATATTGGGGTATTATGTAATCAGGTCAGGTTTTAAAACAAACATTTCAGACAAGTCTCAGAATCCAGGATCCCCAAAAATATTTACTGACATCCGCAGGTGACCAAACATGAGCCAATAAGAATTGAATGAAGATTCATACCCATTTACAGCAATTACCAGTATTTGGCGCTGAGAGAGCAGAACTATGAATTTATTTGGTTCTTTGGACCACTGCATTGGTCAAACTGATTGTGAGTGAGAGAGTTTTGTTGCATACCCCCTCAGCACCAGTGGGCTACTTAAAAGGCAAGCTCAGTCTGGGACAAGACTACAATAATGCAGACAGGACATCATGCAAATAAGGTAATGGAATGTGACTACAACTAAAGAACAATCTTGGTTCCTATGAATACCATATGAGAATATCAATATTATACAGTGGTTAGATTACAAATATACATACAATGAATACAAATATGGACAAATCCTGCCGCAAAAAGTATCTACAACCTTCAAATTTGGGTAGCAAATTACTTTCAAATAGAAACTGCACTCCTTAATTGATAACAATCAGGTAATAATAACAATGGGACTGAATGATGCTTCAGCAAATGGTCCAATAGCAGTTTGATGGGGGTAATTTAACCTGTCTGGTGTGAACTTTTTTCACTCAAAACAATGTAATACCTAAAATGACATTCAGTGCATATTTAAAATTTTAATTTTATCATTTATTGATATGACTTAGGATCTATACTCAACCGAAAGTAAAGAAAATTTTGTTTGTTTGCTGCACTTCATACAACACCAGTATTAGCTATTATAACTATCAGATAAAACAGCAATTTAATGATCCAATATTCATTGACTAAACCACACACTACATTGAGAACAAAATCACTCCAAAACAAAGCAGTCCAAGCATGACTTTCTCCCCAATATTGAATAGACTGCAACCAAGCAAAACCAAGTCTAGAAATATTCCAGATGATAAATTTAGTTGAGTCTAGTTGATTAATCAGCTTGGCTTCATAAAATGTTTGGCTATAAATGCCACTCTCTTTTTACAAATCAAAGTCTGAATTAATCCATTATAATGAAGTCAATGAACAATCAATCTTGTCTGACAACGGCTTCAGTTTTCCACATGGTATTGATTAACTCCAAAAGAACAGTCAATTGTACCGGATTACAATGTTTGGTTTGTTTTAAACATGTGAGCCAAGAATCTACAGTGGAAAGATAAATGAGCAGCCAACAACCAAAAAAGATGGAGTTGAATAAAATTTACTTTAAAACGTACAAAAGGTTCAAAAGATTTTGCAAAGCTGGTTATGTATAGGTTATACAACGAATTTGAGGTGTGTAAATAACCCCTGAAATGTTAGTTATACACCGAAAATGAGTTGTATAAGCGACTTATACTCCATATATGACTCCTGAAAGATTTTAAACTAAATTGTGTGGCTCTGTTGTCATATTTAGGTGTGTTGTTAGCAGAAAAACAGTACAACAGGCTAACTTAATCCCCAACAGTGGTATAACTAACAAATCCGTTGGTTATACCATGGCAAAAGACAATAGAAAACTGTCTTGGTGGAGTATAAATAGTCATACACAAGAGATTACACAACTCAGAATTACAAAGGAGGTTTACAATCATTATGCATACCAACTTATTACCAAGGTATCAGTTTCTTTCACTGGCTATATTATAGTGAAGCTGTCTGTACCATCAAAGAAGAAATAGTTCTTATGTTATGGCTTGCTCCAAATGAGGATTGCATGGGCTCAACCCCAAGTCCTGAACTAAATAATATTTTCATTTTCAGTGGACTTCAAAAACAATTCCGAGCTGAAGCTTCACAGATCCCTCACATGGGGCATGTTGAGGAGTCCCCGATGTCACAAAACAATCAATAGCTGGGCTGCACTTACCATGTCTATCTTAATATCTATCTACCAGTTTAGCAGGCAACAAGTTGTCCGACAACTGCATTGGAACTGAACCAGGGTCACATCTATCAGCAGCACTGGCTAATAATTCTATAAAATTGATCACACATTTATTTTTTGTAACACAACTAATCGGGATATCATACTAAAGAGATATTTCTCTGAGAATCACTTCCCCAAAGTGATGAAATCTACATTAATTTTACAATACAAATTTTCAGGCAAAATTAAAGTATTAGTTAAATAAATCCCTTCACTTAAGCAACACTAAACAGCACTGTTTCACAATGAATAACGAGTGTTGGATAATACTCATTAAGCCCAGACATTATGATAATCTTAAGGGGAGACAGAATTCTCTTTGAAGCAATATATCTAAAGAAAAGTGAAGACTAGAATCTGGAATTGAGAGAATATGTAAAACTTGCTTTGAGAGTTTGATTTAGCACTAACAAGATACTTGCAAAGCTTCACAAAAAGCTTCAGATGAATTTGAATAGGGTGATTAATCCTATGAAATGTTAGGAGAATGCAATTATAATTCCAAATTGCAATTTGGGACAATTAAAAAAAGATAATGAACACTCAAAAACCTTTGTATTCAAAGTTGAAACAGATTTTTAGACTCACTGTCATGAATCATCTTTTAAGATGGTAAATTCATCTTTCGAAAACATAAATCATGTCAATCAGACACTTTCATTTTAGGAGCATACATAAGAAAGATTAGAGGGCTTTCAGAAAACACTAATTGTTACATATGGAAGAGAAAATTTGTTGGAAGAAAACATTACTTGAGTTTTTCTAGATATGATCAGATATGTTTCTGCACTACATACACAGCAGAGGAATTTAACTCTGATACTTCTGAATGTATTTGCTTTTGTCAGTAATATAAGCAATGCAAAAGAGTGCAACTTTGACACTCAACTTTGATATTCTAACAACTCATGAAATCATGAAATAGCAAATTCTTCACTTACTTGATAACATCGACATTTGCAAGGCCAAAGTAATGATGACATGAAATGACACTCACCTGCAATCAAATAAACAGAACTTATATAGCCTACCATCAAAATAATGATGCCTCATAAGACAATTATTCATTAACAAACTGAAAATACATTTTACAACAATATTAGCATGTTTTTTCAAATTTTATAAAGAGATTCATTAATCATTATCTAATAGAGCGAAATCATTTTGCTGAAAATGAATTAGATTACAATTTTTCACAATATACAATTACCTTAAATATATAAATCATAATCAATTCTGTTTCAGCACTGTGCAGTCTTTTTTAAAAGCTTGCTGTCAAATTCATAAATCCATTTTGAACATGCAAGAAAAAATCATAAACAACCACAACCTTCAAATTATTGACAAATCATCAGCACCTCAAGGCAAGGTATTCCTCAGACGTGACTTAAATCATCTATAAAATGAATCACTTGAAGCAAGGAGTGTTCATTAAATAAGTAATAAGAGTTTTCTAAGTTTCTAGTCATAAAGAAGACACTCAAGTAACCTTGAAGCATATTCGACCAAGGTCATCTATCAACGCTTTTCAAGGATTTTTGCAAAGATGAAATAAATGGAACTTGTGCAAACAACTGACAATGAGAATCGAACCATGCATAGTTTCAGATGTCAGAGCTTTCAATTATGTGCTGGTTGGTAAATTGTCTTTAAGCCTTTATTATCTATATACTAGCGCGAGGAACACTACTTTGGGTTTACAGATGAGAAGAGAGGAGGCCCCAATGATGTGCCTGCTAACACAGTCATGAGGAGACACTAAATTTTATTCGACGATAATATCCTAAGTTTTCCAAACTATAAATGACTTCCTGATAATGAAATAAAACTGCATAGCAAGCCAAGAGATAGAATTAAGGATTTTACTAATTAAGCTTACAAGGTGGCATTAGGGCATCACCAAACAACAATATTGAAGCCTTAGCATCCTTTTCACTTCAATCACACAATACAACATTAAAAACCGGCTACAACCCAAAACTATAAATCATCCCCTAATAAATCATAATTAATAAATCATGTCTGATTAATCTCATAAGCATCTCTATACACCTCATAGACGTCAACCCATGTTATGTGTAGGAAGCACAATTGGAGTGACTAATTGCAGAATAACTCCGATTTCCACAAGATTAATATGTAGTAAGATAACGTTGTGGACACAACCCTTGATAAGATGTATCACCAACACACAGTTGACAGCTCAGTTGCTGAGACAAATGTTAGCATCACCAAAAACTTATGCCTAGTTCTCACGACGACGTAACAGGGCTTTCTTGTCGCGGCGCTTCTTGCTTTTCCAGGAAAGTGGGAGGTTGTTAAACTACATTCAACAATTCGGCGACGATAATTTCGTCTACGGCGCATCTTAAACTTCCTCGCCAAAAGTTCCTAGAAATCACGTGACCGTTTGGTGAAGCAAGAACTTGCTTCATGAAAGATTCAACCGGTTGAATCTTTACGAAGCAAGAAGTGACGATGCAGAAGACCTGAAAGACCCCCAAAATGCTTGGGCGAAGGTAGAGACAGCTTGGGCGAAGTTAGAGGCAGCTTGGGCGAAGCTAGAGAGTGCTTGGGCGAGGCTATTTATCATTGAGTTAATACAACTTCGGCGACGAAAGAGAACAACTCGCCGTCGCAAACAAGCTGTTGAAACGCCGAAACAGCTACTTGCCTCACCGTAACAGCTATTTGCTTGGGTGTAATTGAATATTTGGGCTAAGCAAGAGGATGCTAGGGCGAAGCAAGAGGATGCTAGGGTGAAGAAAGAGACTCCTTGGGCGAACCTAGTTTAACATTGAAGCAATGGAACTTCACCGAGGCTCCTCACAACTCGCCGACACAACTCTCTTCCTCATTGGGGGTTGCCTCGTCAGTAATTACGAGCCATTCGGCATAGAAAACGAGTGCCTCGTCGTAATAGGATCCATCAACGATGATGTATAACCTCTAATTGATTATATAATTGTCCAAAAATGGCTTGAAACGCCAAAACTTGGCTTCCTGGCACCTGGACAGCTTCGCCGTCACTTAACCACTCTCGTGAGAACTAAGCATTAGCAATTACAGTCATATGCTTCATTACAATGACAGCTGGCAGTCACATGACTCATAAAAACTGACATATGTGTACCACTTTTCCTGGAAACCCAAGAATGTAACAGGACAGTCATGGATCCATTGCTGTCAACATATGGCATTATTTATCAGTTAGCCTCAGCAATTTATGTAATAAGCAATTGTAATAGATAAGCACAGCCATGACAAATGTAAGAAATTAAAGATCTTTGGGTTAAAATCACTCAAATGGTTTGAATTTATTGAAACAATAGAGTTTGCAAATGTAACTAAGGACAGCACACCACTACAGTTTCATACCTGGTTTTGTGGGCTGGGCATATTACTCGTTGTGCTCAGTTCACAAGATGCTCACTTAGATCAGGACAGTGCTGTTTAGCCAGTAATTGTGACGCTGGCTGGTTTGACACTTCCCAACTACATTTGACACTTCTAGACTCAATAAGAACAGAGTTAATGAGGCAAGACAGTATAATGAGGGTGTAAAAGGCAACTGGTAGGTTATCACATCCTTGATACAACTGCTAAACAATCAAATTTCAGTGTTGACTGCAATAAAACACACCGTGGGGAGTAATCTCACCGTTTAGAAAAAAAGTCCTGTCCTGTTTTTCTTACTTTTGGAGGTTGGTGTGGTCTTAGAAATTTGTTCTTCTACATCATTACGGACAGACAATTTTTCCAAATTTTTGTCGGACAGTTTTTATGATTAATTGGAACTGCAGAACTCAGAACTCTCAACTGCATGACAGTGTATGTTCACTGAATGGACCAAAAGAACTCATTGGCAATACATTTCATCTGGTTTAGGTTTACTCTGGCATGCAGGGCCGTGCAGAGCCTGCAGTAGGCCCAGGCCAAAATGAAAAAGTAGGCCCCCCTTTCAACGGCTGCAGGTTAACAAACTATGATCATGGTAAATATATTTTCTGGAGGCTTAAAAACCAACCCAGGGCCTTTACATGGGGTGATTTGTGGCTTTTCTTATCTTGCCCATGTCAGTTTTTGGTGGGGGGGGGGGAGGTAAGCAATTGAACCAAGCATATTTCTCTTAATGATATACTGTTAATTTATTCACATAAGACTTGTTGAAATTTACTCACTCCAGGTTAAAATTTAAATTTCAAAGCCATTATTTAAAAAAAATGACCTTAGATTTTGAATTACAAGCATACATTCTACCAAATCAAGCCAGGTGACAACTGACAAGGTGCAATTATTATGAAGAATGCAATATACTTTTTAGTTTTGACCTTAGCTTACAAAATAACCAGACCGCTATTGGATGTTTTATATAAAAAGTTCAAGATGACAGAGGAGTTTACCTGGGGCAATTAAGACACATCAAAGTACAATTAACAGATTCATATAAAAATAGTTGCAAAATCCTTGCAATAAAAATGTGAAATTTCAATACAGACTGAGATTCTGACTGTGATACTTTTGGGGCTTACAGCCTTTCACAAATTGCAAGAAACAATTAAGTCAGGCACTCCCTTCAAACTAATCAGCGAATCTTAAAATTTACCGATTGAAAGGTTTTATTGCTTCTTTTGAAAAAATATTCAATCAGATTTGAAAATTCCAATGATTTTGCATGATAACTGTTGATTTACTGAGTAGTAAGGAGATGTTCTTTCCCTATCCTTCAACAAAAGTAAGACATTATTCATATCAGAACATTAAAACTATGTTCATGTGATGCAACAGTTGCCAGGGATTGTCAAAAATATGCCGGGCAACTTGGATTTGATAACATGTCACCCAATTTCAATTACAGGTGATTTCATTAGCATGTGATTCTATGGTTTTTAGCCACTAAATACATGGCACTTTTGGTTAATGTGATTGGTTCTGGAACAACAGAACATCACACATCTGACATATCAAACGTAGTAATTGCTTTTTTGGCATTGATTTGTCACTGCCAAGTGTGATTGACAAGAATCGCATGCTAATGAAATCAACTGTAAAGAATTTCTTCATAGATATTCTTCAGGCTGACAAAACAAACTAAAAGTTCACTTGGAAGAATCATTTCAGCAGCAGAATTTCACCCTCCAGATCTTGTGAAAAAACATCTCACAAACGATTGATATTGTCTCTTTGTACAACATGTGGAACCTCAATATTCTTCGAACAGATTGACCTCAATGACGAATACAGCTTACTCCTTGTTTCTCATCTTGCATCTTACATGAGCAGAAACATACAAATCTTGGGACAGACTGGCCTATGTGGCAAAGTGACAGCTGCTACAGGCCCATTCACTCAGGGGGCCCCTGCAAGATGCCAAAAAGATATAGAAATTGAGAAAAACTATCTATGAAAAACTTCTGGTTGTGTGGTACACAATTACTGAATCTTGAAGCAGGACCTGGACCAAAAGCAACTTTAGATGGGGGCCCCAAATTGCCCAGTGGAAGAGGGTCTAGTATTGTACTGGGCCCTCTCACATTGGAGGCCAAAAGGTTCACCCTGACAACAATTTCACGAAATATCGGCCGATAGAAATCGCAGAGAAAAATAGACCATAGACGAGACATCCTAGATTTACTAAGAACAAGATAATGAACCAATATGGAAAAAAAGCGATCGGCTAAATGTTTTACCTCACAAAGTACAATAATAATTTTGTCAATTTTGAATTGCCGACATAAGATATGTGAGGGCCCACCAACTTTTTTGCTGCAGAGCCCAAAATGGCAAAAAGTGTAACCCTGTACAAATCGAGTACAATCTCATTTTCTCAATGCACGGTTAACCTTACTTTGGAAGTAGGCCCCTTGAAATTTGGGGGCCCCTGCCATCTGGCCCCCCTGGCCCCCCCTCTGCTCAGGCCTGCTGGCATGTCATCTGTTCGAAATATATGGCAAGAAATTAATTGCATGAGGACATTCACTGACCAAAGTTTTTATTCTTCAGAAACAATGGGTACCAGTAGTAGCAATCCAATTTAAAGTTGCAGAAGAGAAGACACGCCGAAACTGCCAGGCAGTTGAGATTAATTCATCTCGAAGTTTCCTTTTCTCCTGATAATCATATTTCTATGCTTAGCATAAGCTAGACAATGGTATTTGAAAAGGTTGATTGCGCATTAAAGGTCACAGTTAACATCGGCATTTTCTACAAGGACAGACCTGATGATTTGTGTAAAAAATGGGGGTTCTAGTCAGTTTTTCAGTGTAAAGCTTGAACAATATATCTGGACCAGCAGGTAAATTAATCTTCCTTTGTACTGTAAAACCACACTATCACTACAAGTTGGTTTAAGACCAGAGTCACAGTCACTGACTCTTATGGGGCATAACACAAGGTCCCCAATGTCTACTCAGTTATCCCAGTGTCTGGCTGCCCCTTTGGCAATGGCTTTCAAGTGCTGGTTGTCATTAATCTTAAAAGTACATTCTGGCATTTAGTCCCGTCTACCTAAAGCAGGTCTATGTAAATTTATTTGGTAGCTCACCATTTCAAATGAAGAGAACATTCTCTGAATCAACCAAGGTTGTCTCATCTAAATGGTGGTAATAAATCATGCGCAAATTTTTTAAACTCAAATGAATCATTCAAACCCAAAAATGACACTCGTCACTTGCACTGTCCTATATTGGCAATGAACTTCAAAACACAATGAGCATCATCTGGGTCACAGGAAACATGGCATTTTATTACTTTTATTGAATATATATATTTATTCCTTTGGCTAGGACACAATGGAAGTGAGAAAAAGCTTTCTTGTTTTATGCCTATGGGCCA
The DNA here is from genome assembly GCA_026936325.1 of Platynereis dumerilii. Lineage (NCBI taxonomy): Eukaryota > Metazoa > Annelida > Polychaeta > Phyllodocida > Nereididae > Platynereis > Platynereis dumerilii. Next base: position 34,267,830 of record JAPTHN010000005.1, read on the forward strand.
AAGACACGAAACATTGCACAAGGTATTTATAGTCTAATCTTTGTTCTCATGACAGCTTTCAGTACTATGAAGGAGCTACCGCAAATTGGACCACAGGCAGTGTGCTGCTTGTCTCTTTTTAGTGGCCATAACTGGGCATGACTTGATAATGGCCCAGCAAATGCCCAATGGGCAATACTGGCTACAATAAACACTGGCCATTATCATAACCTTCAGATGGTCACCACAGGGATTGCTCCAGGCACTTCTGGACCCTGCACAACCTTGCATGGACCTTGGATCAGGGGATTGAGTGACTTCTATCTGTATGCATTGAGGCTGGAGGAATTGAACTACTTTCCAGACAGATGCATCGCATAATGACACTGCAAGGGCCCTAGATAGCAGGAAATATACTCATAATTATCAATATGCATGACACTTGAAACATGTATAATTAGAGAACATAAAGCAACAAGCCAATCGTCGAGCCATAAATGTATACGGAATTGACAAGATGGATGACATCACTCTATTAATAATGGATTGATGCTAACTTCTCCTTATTGCCAAGTAGAAAACTTGTATGCTGAATAGGCTTTGGCAAACACAGTATACCAAGTACAGCAAAGGCCTGCTCTCTTGATAATACTAGAAGCAATCCTACCTACTGCATATAAGTTAAAACTGTAAAGACTAAATATTGAGTAAATCTTGGTTTTAGTGGTATGATTTCATGCACCAATAGAATAAATTGTCAGATCCATTCAACCACAGTGCTATGTCAAAACTTCAGAAGACAGCTTATCCCACCATCTTTTCTATAACACAGTTCTTTCAGAAGTCCTACATTCAGCTATGTTGCCCTCCTTTCTCCTCTCCATCCCAAATCTCCTTACAACTTTTGACAGCCCACCAAAACCTGAACCCATATTAAGAACTCCATTAACTAAGGCAGCTTGTTATGTAATTGCAATTAGCAAAGGGACAAAATATTTTAAAAAAACAAACACAATGGGAGTGACGGAGTTTGAATTGGTGTTGCCTTTATGTTGATTTAATGTAATATTAAAGGGCACTTTAAATAGGTAAAAGTAGGAAGTGATTTCGATGAAGCCCAAAGGTGTGAAAAGGTAATGCAGTGGCTGATTCTTCCTTCCTGCTGGGGTAATCATATTGTATTTTTAATTGTACTGTAAAAGACAATCACTTGTGCCTGTATAATCTATTTGTATCAGAACAAGTCACAATGACATAGTTGAAGGTATTTGTGAAAGAATCTGATAGAAACTATTTGCTAATACAATACATAAATCATAACCAAGAAACAAAAAAAAGAACCACAGAAAATTATCAACTATTAGCGAAGTCTTCCTTGAGGCTATGTAATGACAAATAGATGCTTGACAACCTCACTAGTCACAATGCAACTGGAGAAGTGGTATTGGTAGTATCAAGTAACAAGCCTGCCTCTGAAGTAACTTTCCGGAAGATGAGACCTTACACAAATGCAATGTTAGATAAAGTGGAGAAATGCATGCTGTTTTCTCTCCATCACTGCTGGTGGTTGTTAGCTTAACTCAGGGTAAGAATGTCTCTTGGCTATAGGATAGAATTCCGGTCATTGTCATATCAATGTTTTATGGTTTTTTTGGTTCCTTTTCTACTTTAGCAAGATAGCTTAATTAATCACCTAATTGTGATGTATTGGTCCTTTATGTGAGAGATGACCATCATGGCTGCCAGTAACTCAACCACAATTGTTTTTGCATTGGACAAGATGTCACTTCAGATCGGTTCTACCATTGAAAAAGCAATATCTGACAAGACAGTGTCTCTTTCGCATGCAAACTGCACCTTTCAACAAGCAATTCCTTGGCAAATCACCTCTACCATTACCCAAATGGGTGGAAGGTTTGCAAAGCAATGTCAGTCACAGTTTACTCATCTACCAAACTATCATGCATGCAAGCCTGTGAATATACTATGCTTGCTAAATCAATTAAATATTTATGGAAAGAACTCAGATTTTCATCATGGGATACTCTCAAGAGTCCATATCACTGGCATTCATCTTTTTGCTCAGCTAAATGTTACTTTTTGTGCTTACCATGGCCTTCGAGTGAATGAAGTAGTATTTGGTAGTATCACAAAAAGAGCGGATGAAATATCATTTTTGTTGCAAAACTACAAATAGTAGTGAAATCTTTGAAGTCAAACTGATGGCAAAGGTTACTGGAAGTAGTGGCTCAGATTCTACAAGAAGCCATCCTGAGTTATACTTCTCATATCCCAGAAAAAACTGGAAACTCATTGTTTTTGAAAGATGTCAGAATCGCTTGTGTTTTTTGGTCACATAACCCTGAGCACTAAGTATCCGAGCTGGTGGAAGACTGGCATACATCAAAATGCCACAATCCAATGAGAGTCCAACCGAGTCACAATAAGTGACCATCTCACTCTCATCACAGCTCTAGCCAACTAGGGACTACAACTCCTTCATTCTCATATCACTGCAGTGACCCAAGCTGACCAGATTTGACTGTAGTTGACAGTGGCTGAATGCGGTTGACTGTGCTTGACTGCAGGTCAACTCAAGGGTCACAACTGACTGATCTTGGCAAACTCGCTGTGACAATACCAAGACTTTAACTTTGTGACTGACAGCAACTGCACTAGCGCACTAGGATTCCACATCCCAATAACCAAATTATCCAATGCCAGACATGACAAGTTGCTTCTATGCATACACGCCACGGTTAAACACACATGTGCAAGCCCAAATGTTTCAATACAAGTTACAGCACTAAAAAGTCACTTTGATTAATTAAACTTGTTGCATCAAATATCACCTCAAATCTGACGTTATCTCATCAAATTAATACACTCGCATTCATCAAAAATTTTCTGAAATTGTATTATCAGGTCAGGTTTTAAAACAAACATTTCAGACAAGACTCACAATCCAGGGTCCAAAAAGATCTTTATTGACATCTGCAGCTGACCAAACATGAGCCAATGAGTTTTGAAAGAAGATTCATCCACATTTACAGCCATTACCAGAGCTGGGTGCTGAAAGAGGGGCACTCTGAAGTTGTTCAGTTCTTCCGACAGATGGGTTGGTAGGATTTATTTTTACACATAATGTAACTAGTCAGTCTACCCAATAGGGTGTGTCAATTATAACTTATTGGCAAGTACAAAAGAGTCTAGTGCCAAAAAAAAAAAGATGGTCTTGACTTGTTGAATCCAAATCTGGTCTTTCTGAGACCCCTCCAACCATTGTATTTAGAATGCTGTTTGACAAAAATTGACACAGTTACGTGGTAACGCGAATTAGCTAAAATGGTTAAAAAAGTAAAATAATTAAAAACTTTCATTGAAAATTTACCCAGCAAGGATTGGTCCTATCTCAATTTCGAGAACAGATTTGGATTCGCCAGGTCAAATGCCATCTTTCTGGTTCATGGACTTTTTGGATTTGCAAAGAGTTAAAATTGACACACCCTACTAACCAGTGTGTGTGGTTTCGTTCAGTCTAGGGCTCATCTCGTTTTTGTGGGATGTAGCGAGGCATGTCTGTATCTAGGCTTTAGCATTCTTCATCAGATTCCTCATATTGTAAGTCTTCAGAAAAATATTTAAAAGTTGTTATATAATCGTATTTGAGAAATTCTGTCCACTGGAAACACCATCACACTTCTACAATGTTGCGAGTTGTGAGCCAAGTGATTAAGAGCACGAAGCCAGTGGTAAAAGAAATGAAAAGATTGGTTAATCCATATTTAACTGGAATTCAGGAAAAAAAGGGAAATACCAAATGTGAGTTAAGTGTGGGACAAGAATACAATATGAAGCTTGGGCATCATGCAAATAAGGTAATGGAATGTGACTACAACTAAAAAAACAATCTTGGTTCCTATGAATACCATATGAGACTATCAATATAGAGTGGTTCAATTACAAAAATACATACGATGAATACAAACATGGAGAAATCTTGCCTGAAGAAGTGTCTGCTACCTTCAAATTTAGGTTAACAAATGGAAGCTGCATTTTCTTAATAACAATTAGGTAATTATTGTGTGATTAGAAGATGTCTCAGCAAACGATCCAATAGCAGTTCGATAGGATAATTTAACCAGACTGGTTTGCACAATTTTCATAACAAACCATCTATGACCTAAAATGACATTCAACAAATATTTTAAGGTTTAATTCACCATGTGTAGAAATGACTCAGAATTTAACTGCATGTACTATCAACTATAAGAACATTTGGTTTGATTGCTGTACTTGATACAACACAAAGAAATATTAGAACTATTGGAAGAAACAGCAATTTAACGATCCAATACAATAGTCATTGACTAAACTAGATGCTACAGTGACATAATAATAATAATAATAATAAATAATAATAAATACTTTATTTTGTCATGTCACCATGAAACTTGGCGTGCATGGACCTCAAATTCATTTCATAACAAAACAATCCAAACATGACTCTCTCCACAATATCAAACTGACACCAACAAAGCAAAAGCAAGTCTAGAAATCGTCTAGATGATTAATTTAGTTGAGTCTGGTTCAATGTGGTTGATTAATCAGTTTGCCGTCACAAAATGTTTGGCTAGAAATGCCACTCTCTTTTTACAAATCAAAGTCTGAATTAATCCATTATAATGAAGTCAATGAATGGACGATGAATCATGTTCTGACAATGGCTTCAGTTTTCCACATGGTATTGATTAACTTGGAAAAAACACCAATTGTACTGGATTACAATGTTTGGTTTGTTTTAAACATGTAAGCCTAGAATCTACAGCAGAAAGATAAAAGAGCAACCAACAACCAAAAATAGATGGAGTAGAATAAAATGTACTTTTAAAACCTTCAAAAGGTTCAAAATAGTTTGCATAGTTTCCCATTCATACACAAAAGATAACACAATTAAGCATTACAAGGGAGGTGTACAATCATTATACATTCCGAGTTGTCAGTGTTTTGGACTATATTACAGTATAGCTGTGTGTACCATCAAAGGTAAAATAGTTTATACAGTCAAGACATTTTATTTTGGCAGTAAGTTTTTAGCCAATAAAACAATCCATGATTAAGTCTGAGGATTAACTTTTGGATTATTAGGGCAAGCACACAATGACCAAGCACGGCTTGGACTAAATTTATGTCTGCTAATCCCCCAGCTTTAGCATGCAGGCACTAACAATGCTAAATTGCTGCTCATTTAGGGCTATTTTTAGCCTTCTGTTGCGACATCATCAGCATTGTTGGCTCTATGATATCACTGAAACAATGGTGAAGTCACAACAGCAGCAATAGAAGCAGTAGAAGAGAATGGCTTTTTGAGCTGTGTTGAAAGCAATATTATTCAAATGGGTCTAACTTAAAACCAGGGTAACAAAAGCCCGTACTTCCAAATGTTTATGAACCTGTTTGGTCAAGGTGTTAGGAACAGGAGGAGACAAATATTTTTGACAAGTATCAGGAACGTTTTTAATAATCAGCCAAAAACTGACTGCAAAAATAAAATGTCTTGCCTTCATGTTACATAACAATAAGTCCTTCCATTCTGTGGTCATAAAGTAGCAGCTTGGAGACTGTGTAGTTAGCACTTGTTACAGGCTAGGCTTGGTCCACTGGAAGTCTTCATCCACATGATCCCAGGTCGTGAACTATATATATTTTACTTTCATTGGATCTTCAAAAGTAAATCCGAGCTGAACATTCAGATAAGACTTCAAATGGCAGCCTCTTAACTTCCTTTGCAAAAACTTTCCATCATCTAGAATTGACTTGTACTTCTCTCGGATCTGTTCCAACTTCACGGTTTGAACTTTGCTGGACAGACTTTCACTTATTGGCCTTATCAAGCATGTCAACAACTGATAAACTTGAGTCATTCTATAATAGCTGACCTGTTATTGGGCTTACTTATTCTGTGCAACTGCTAAGTGTGCTGAGACCCTTGACTTGAAGCTCACTTGATTGGAAAATGTCATCTGAAAAGGCCTCGTAGCACAAGCAATTGTGTTCATATGTGTCAGTATTTACATCTAAAAAATATTACACATTATTTGTAAAAAAATTATTACACTACAAATATGTAAAGAAAAGCAGGTAATGTCTAAAACCCGTTAACACTCTCTCATAATTGTTCATAAGGATGACATTCAATCATAAATTCAGGATGAGCTACTGTAGCTGATTTGATCATGGATACAAAAACTCAAGACATTGCTTCTTTGAATGGTACTTCACAAAAAATCTATTAACATTCCCAAATAGTGCCTAGCTGTGGAAGTATATATACTTATGTGCACACTAACCCGAAAAAAGTACTTGGTTTCGGGCTGAAGGATTGAGAATCACCTCTGCTGGTTTCTAGCTTCAATAATTATTGAAAACTCATGTCTGTATTTTATCACAAACACTAAATGCAATGATTGGTACATTGCCTTGGTTAACTTTTTCTCATACTATACACCTTCACAGGCAGGCTGACCATGTTTTTTAACATCTAAAATATTGTAACGGCAAAAGAAATATTTAATGGTCTCCCAGTCGTCAGATTTAGTTCCCAGTCTAAGTTGCTGTCGTGTGGAGACAATTTTACCAAGATTTAACAGCGTACTTGGTGGTTATCAAACAAAATGAAGTTCTTGGTTACATTTGAAATAACTTCTTTCTGACAATCATGTCAAAGTTCTTTGACCCTCAGTATCTTAGATATTACTTCTAAGTTACACTGTAACAATCAGCTCGACAATTCAAACACCTTTTTTGAAAACATATCAGAGGATAAGTGTGCCTCATGGGTTTTCAAATGATTCATACCGATATTGTGGTCCAATTGAATAATCGTCAAAAGTGTTTCAATGTCTCCTTTGTTTCTTAAATTCTTTTTTAATAGTCATCCTCATAGAATGTTTACCAATTCATTTCTACTGGACAGCAACTTATATTTTCTGTCAAATATCTGGCACTTTTTAAATAAGTTGTTAAATATTTCAGGAAAAAGGTTATCTCTTGCTTCCTATTCGGTAATTCTTGGTATTTCACACTGTGTAACTGAATCTTCTCCTCAAGATCCTTTAAATTATCATTCGCTGGATCTTGATCCTGTAAGTAGCATGCAAGACTAAATGCTTTTCCACAATCAAGGAGCCAGTCAGGATAAGAAATGCAAATGCAGTATGAAAGATATCTCCACTGATACAAGCTTTGACCGGGTCAGACTTCTTTCATATTGTTGAAAAAAATTGTTTAAGGCTGCAGCATTGGCATTTCTTAGAATAAAATTTCTATTTCTGAAACCTTGACATTAAAGGTTTTTTATATCAAGAGCTGAAAATCATTTTACTGCTATTGTAAGTGACTGACAGTCCCTGTAAATGATTGAATAGTACAATGAAATGGTGTTTCTCGCTTTTTAACACCAAAGATAGAGTGAGAATGGTTCATCCTTGTAATTACAATCAATAAATTCAATATGGATGACACTCAATCTCTTTTAAAATGAGTGCTACTGATTCCTTGACCCGAAAAATAGGAAATAGACACCGAAACGAAGTCTCTAACTCAATCAGTTACCGAGATACAGTAGAAAATACCGTGCAAAGCACATTAAACCTCGGCAAAAAATGGTTTCAAAATGAAAAGGTAGTGTGTGGAGGCTTGGCTGTGCTTGAATAGCTGCTTATACATAAGCATATATAGTCTGAAGATGGCTTGTGCCCAAGGGGGCTTGTGTGGTGTTGCAAAAAAGAAGAAGAAGGAGGAGGAAGACAACAACTAAATAGTCACTGGAAAACAGATATTCCACTGAGCTGGGGAAAATGGGGTCTGTCATTTCTGACCACCTAACAGCTGCTAAATGTATAAATTGTATATATATATATATATATATTTAAATATGTATAATTTTGTATAATTAATTTCAATTTCACTATGTTCTGTTTGAATATCGTCTATTGCTACACTGCAAAAAATTCCCGTTAAATTTTACAGTTAAATAAACTGGCAACTTTGTTCCAGGTCTAAGAACAAAGTGATATTACGGTGTAATGTACATATATAAAACAGTTTATTTAAAGTATATTTTACAGTTATATCATCTGTCAAACATAGAATGTAAAGAATGCAAGGGGCTGTAGAATCTACTGTAAAAATACGGATAGTATTTGATTTAACTGTCGCATAACTGTAGGGATGTATCGAAGCTGGAATCAGCTGAGAGAGTGAGAGAGCCAGTGACTCCAGGCTCGGCCTTGCTCATCTCTTGCTTGACAGCAGGGAAGTAAGTCCATCAATTAGTTTGCTCACAAACCATAAAATGGATGGATATTTTCCAAGAGAACCAGGTGTCAAGTTTATTGAAGTATGTTCTGTTGATGCAGACTGCGCTTGGGTTATTTTGGTTTTAATAGTGTCATTCTTTAGATCACATCATAAGACTCACACAAATGTCAATGTCACATATAGACATTACAACTTTTGCGTAATGACAGCATCTTTAATATCATATGAATGAGGATGTTCCCTTACCTTCAGATAAGTTATAAATTAAGTTTGATTTACAGCTGTGTAAAGCATATGTTATAGATGGCACCACATGTTCTGTGGTTGAAGTCCATGCAATCTCTTGTTTATAGTTCCTTATCTGACCAGGTGTATTGATTGTTTGGCCAATTCAAATGTTTTGTCTGCATATTACAAGTTGCCAGTAAATTAACGGTTGAAGTAATTGTTCATTAACGTGAACTGAATGTTAAATGACATGTCGCAGTAAATTTATCTTGTAGCCATTTTGTAACTGACAAAGAACTGTAAATTCCCGGACAAAGTCAGTTTAAAAAAAATACTGGTAAAATAGCAATAACTTTACGGTTCTTTTAGTCAGAAAAACACGGTCATTTCTTACAGTGTACAAATTTTGCTGTACTTGTAACAGTGACAATAAATTATTATCGTATCGTATCGTATCGTATCACTGTGGTCATGTAACCGCATTGAGTTTCCAGATGATTTACGGACTTTTTGTAAGATAGATGGCATTATCATGAGAGGAATGAATGGATGTGTGCAGATATGTACTTGATGGGTACTTACGACGTTGCCGTTTTTCCGTCCTCCCGATTTTATTTCAAGAGGAACGTCCAAACTGATGGTTCTATCACATTCCAAATGAAATTTCCAACCATTTAGAGCTTTAAAACGTGAAAATCCGTCAATTATAAGTGTAATGAGAGGTTTCATTTGTCCATTTTGTGTTTTGTGAATGCATTGAGCGATAATGAAGATCTGGCCCCCTGGCGGATTATACGGCGGTTTTTTTGTGGCGCCCCAAGCGGATAATGTAGGAAAAGTAGACCGGAAACAGCCGAGCGGCCTTGACCCTGACATCACAACAATGAACATGGCGAGGGTGAGCTGTGGAAATATATGCGCTTGTGTTAGTAGTGAAATAAAGTGTTTCGGATACATGTTAGGTGCGTAATTGTGCGGCTTTCACAAGCTTAGGGCCCGTAACGATGACGGACGAAGTTTCGCAGTGCAGATTTGTATGTAACGGGCGTTTTCAGGCGGCAAAGGTGGCGAGTTCAGGCGTCTTCAGCCGACCGACCGACACTGGTTGCAAGACCGCGGACCTCCTTCGGAGGCCTCGGTAAAAATGGGTTTTCAATGGTGGCTATCTTAAAAAACAATATGGCTGCCATCAAAATACTTCCAAAGCACCCCTTATGAATTTTGAAGGTGATATTAAGGGTATAGCTGCTGAAATCAACTCTCTATCTGTCATAGTTCCTGAGATATTGATTAAAATAGGTTCAGAATGGCAGCCATTTTGAAATCCAAGATGGCGGAGGGAACAACGCTAATCTCAAGATGGCTCCTGGCCTAAAATGGTAGAGTAAGTCCTTCTGAGCGTTTGTGCCAAGTTTCATGCTTTTTTCACGTTGCGAGCGATTTTTCTACTATTTAACACCCACCGCCTTGACTAACATGGGGTAAATCAAAGACTCCTCACATGGGGTAAATATGTAGCATGTTGAGTAATCCCAAATTTCATGTCGATGACTCTCCCATTTCACCAAACAATCCTTGTATTGTGAGTACCAAGAGCTGGGCTGTAGTTCCATAAGAATCTTAAATGTATCTACCAGTAAAGCATGCAATGATTTATCCGACGACTGTAATGGAACAGAACTGATGTCACATATACCAGCAGCACTGATTAATGTTTCTACAAAATGGATCACACTTGTATTTTCAGCTACAATACAACCCATAATAAAGTATGATTACCCTAGCAGGAAGGAAGAATCAGCCACTACTTTACCCTTTCACTGGGTGGTGTAGTGGTTAAGGTTCCTGCCTGCTCCCTGAAGGTGTGTGCCTGCATGGGTTCGAACCCCGGGTGGGGAACCCAAAATTTTCAGTGTACCTTCATGAGCAAAATCCCAGCTGGATGTCGTTCGGATGAGACGTTAAATTGGCGGCCCCTTGTATCAGTGTCTGTGCTGGGCAAGTAAAAGATCCCTCACATGGGGTAAATGTGTAACATGTTGAGGACTCCAGCTCTCTCTCTCATCTCATCAATCAACCCTCGCTAGCACCCAGAACTGGGCTTAGAGGGCTGCACTTACCATATATATCTACGATATATCGTATCTATCTACACCTTTTGGCTACCTCTGAATCCCTTCCTACTTTTACCTACTTGAAACTACCTCAGAGAAGGTGATAAAATCTTGATTAATTTCACAACAAAATTGTCAGACAAAATTAAAGTATTAGTTAAATAAATCCCTTCACTTAAGCAACACTAAATAGCACTGTTTCACAATGAATAATGAGTGTTACATAATGCTCATTAAGCCCAGACATTGTGATAATCTTAAGGGGAGACAGAATTCCCTTTGAAGCAATATATCTAAGCAAAGTGAAGACTAGAATCTGGAATTGAGAGAATATGTAAAAATTGCTTTGAGAGTTTAATTTAACGCTAACAAGATACTTGGAAAGCTTCACAAAAAGCTGCAGAAGAAATTGAAACAGGTGATTAATTCTTTGAAATTTTGGAGAAAGTGATTATAATTCAAAATTGAAATTTTCGACAATTTAAAGAAAGATAATGAACACTCAAAAATCCTTAGTATAAAGAACTTGAAAAGAATCTATTAAAGAAAGTTGGACTACTTACTATCCTGAATCATCTTTTGAGATTGTGAATTTATCTTTGAATACATAAATCATGTCAATCATTCATTTCAGGAATCAGGAGAACATGAAAAATAGAGTGATTTGATAAAATCCCTATTGCTACATATAAAGGAGAAAATTTGTAAGAAAAAACATTTTCTTGGAGTTTCTCCAGATACGATCAAAGATACTTCCATGATATTAATATATAATTTTGTCAGTATGTAATTATAGAGTGTAAACTCTTTAACAACTGACGATAAGAACCCTACCGAACAGAGAGCTTCAGAGCTATCAATACCATGATTGTTGGTAAATTGTCGTTAAGCCTATATGTACAGCTAGTTCATTATAATAGTATAACAAACATCATTTTTGGCTAACATACATTGTATGAGATGAGTAGACACTTAATTTTCCTATCCAAGCCACTGGACTGATTCAAATCATAAATTATTCCCTGGGATTAAAATTAAACTGTACTGCAATGCAGTCCAATGATTTCACCAATTTAGCATCCCAGCTGCCATATGGTTTTACCAACAACTTGAAGCCTTAACATCTTTTTTACTTCTATCACACAATACAACATTAAAAACTGACTACCACCCAAAACTATAAATCATCCCCTAATAAATCATAATTAATAAATCATGTCTGATTAATCTCATAAGCATCTCTATACACCTCATAGACATCAATCTTAGTCCCATATGTGTAGGAAGCACAATTGGAGTGACTAATTGCAGAATAACTCCGATTGCTACAAGATTAATATGTAGCAAGATAACGGTGTGGACACAACCCTTGATAAGATGTATCACCAACACACAGTTGACAGTTATATGAGCTCAGTTGCTGAGACAAATGTTAGCATCCCCAAAAACTTAGCAATTACAGTCATATGCTTCATTACAATGACAGGCTGACAGTCACATTACTCATCCAAGCTGACATATGTGTACCACCGATCCTGGAAACCAAGATAGTCGTGGGATGGTGACAGATCCATTGCTGCCAATATATAATATCGCTTATGTGACAGTGTGACAACTTAAAGTGTCAAAGACAGCAATTTGTGTTATCAGTTATTGTAAAAGCCTAGCCTGACGTCTGACCACTGACCACCCTATGACTAAGAAGAGAAGAAAACAATCTTTGGGAAGTTGTCCAAACGCTTTATTATATTCAAACACCATAGTTCAAAAATGGAACAAAATCAACAGTCTCACAGAATTCAGTTTACAGTAAGACAACCATACACCAACAAGCTACGTGCAACCATAGAAATTGGCAATTCACCACACACATTCAAAACAGATCTGTACAATATTCTATGAAATTCAGATATCTTTTTTACTAGTTGCTGCATTCCTGACAGGAAAGCCACTTTTGAACTGTTATTTATAGACAGTTAACAGCTCTCTGACATCAGAATTACAATTTTCATTTACATGATAAATATTGTCAATAAACATACATGTAATTCTTTCAGATTTTGGTATCTTCAAAATAAAATTTACCAAAAAATAAAGCGAAGAACGATAAGTGGACAAAAGTTGCCATTTGTGTTGATTTAATGAATTGATTAAAATTGCTCAACAGAAATTGTTCAATTTGGGCAATAAAATAATTTCCCCTGCATGATTGGCTGATGTCCTAATTACACAATTGCCATTTGAGTTTTACACTTCATTTAATTTTTCGGGAAATTGGTTTCTCTGTGTTACATGGTGATTGGAGCAACATGACACTAGGGATAGGAGTAATGAATGCTCCCACTGGAAATGAATCACAAGTTCGGGCGAATTAAATTTTCTGTTCTTATCGGAGAGTTTGCCTAATTCAAAAGTGCCAATAAGTGAAGGGCATTCTTTAAAAATATGTTTATGTAAAATACATATATTTTAGAATAGAAAGATTTTTAATTTTTCTTTAAAATATTTCATATGTATTCTGTCATCAACCAAACGACACAAACTTGCTGCTCACAAATTTTGATGGACATGGACTTAAAACATTTTGATGTCAAATATTTATTCTGTTCCTTTATGTAGAGAATACAATGTTAATGTGAGATTTTGTGTTAGACGATACTATTTTAACAATATTATATACTATACTACCGACAAGCAGTATTTGGGATCAAACAGTGAAATCAAATACAATGACACTGTTATGTACTCAACTGAACTATCATCTCTCCTTCATAATTTTTTTGCAATGACCTATTGTTCTGGGCCTCAAGAGTGATTTGGTCAATCCTTCTCCAAAATACAAAGACATCTAGTCTCCTGAACTGATGGGTTGAAACAGTTTGCACTGAAGGATTTAATAACTTTTGACAACTATTTAGACAAGGTGACACCTTGGAAGCTTTCAAAGGCGAGGCATAATAGAAGTCTGGTGCGAAGACTGCATCAACAAATAGTGCATTGAAGATCTTGGAAGCATACAAGACCCTATCCAATATTGGATTTAGAATTGGACTTGAATTCACCCTGTATAGACAAGCATATGCCACAAGCATGGCATCCAAGCTAATAGGCTGACAAGAGAGGATGGTCCTTTGAAAGTTAATTGATGGTGTCTTTCTATGCTTTAAAGCATCAATAGAAGTTTGAGCAAAAATATAGTCCAAGTTAAGAGATTTGGAAAGAGTGATGTGAATGAAGTATATCAATACTACACAGCAACGTCATTGTCATCAGAATGCACCAAGAAAACACTTCAACCAAAAGTCACATTTTTACCACACGATTCTGTTCATTCACAAATGTGGAAGACTTGCAAGATCAACTGAAACAGATGTGTCACACTTTATTATGGATGCTTTAGTTTTGCTATACTAATGTTGTGTTGCCCGACCTAAAATTAAGCCATCTTGATGGCCATCTCGAATTTCCTTAAGTTTTATCTTGTCATGAAATGTAGGGAATACAAACAATATGATGTTTGATATCTATACTATACACTATACAGTTTACACAAACCGAAAGGCATTAGATGAGTAGGAGGACACCTCTGAGGCAACTATTTGCCGCTGACGAGGTGCCCACCTAGAACTGTTACTGGTGATTTCATTAGCACGCGATTCTGGTCATTCACACTTGACAGTGAGAAATCAATGCTAAACATACACTTGCTACGTTTGATATGTTAATATGTGACGTTTTTTTGTTTATGAACCAATCAGATTATGTAAAAATGTTATGTATTTAGTGGCCAAGAACCTGCAGAATCACGTGCTAATGAAATCACCTGTAAAGAGAGGCTCAGGCAAGGAGAAGCTGTTGGACCAAAAAATAGATGTGTTATTAACTTAATGAAGTGTTATCCATTTTATTTTAAATAAAAGGACATAAATTTCATCTCCACCTCATATTTTTTTGAAATTGTCTAAGGAAAAGGAATCAATGATTACAAATATTTTCACAACATTAACCCAAATTGTTTCATGCATTTACTGTTTTTAAAATTTTTTACCCAAAATGCCTTCTTTGACCTTTGGGTCACTCCCAATTGCCAAAACAACCCCAGAAATGAATTTCCTGCACCAATTCCGACTTAAAAATAAGTATCACATGTTATTTTAGGTCAAATAGTTTTGAAGTTGTCCCGTCTGAACTATTTCAGATTCCTTTGTGGCCATCTTAGTTTTCTCGACGCCCCTAAAGGTACCATGTGGATGCTGGCCACATATATATTTTCTGGAGGGTCTAAGAGTATAAATTCCACTGAGAAAAAAACTTTATCTATCAGTCCAGGTTTCAGCCAGAGAGTCGACTCTGGCTGCCGGACTATTGCTGACTTGAACAATATACTTAAATATTCAAATTTTCAACCCGCGTCCCGCGTGTGGCAGCGGTTAGAATTGTTGTATTGAACTAAAATTTTGCACAGAATGTTTTCTCATCAATATGAATAGTTTTTTTAGGAAGCACCTTCAGAAAGCCACATTTTAATTTTTAGCATACAGTAGAGGACCACCCTAATATGCCCTGATGTTGGTCAGAAATGGTCTTGATTTACCTGAAAATCCCATTTGCTCTGATGACCCCTATGAAATATGGCTATGCTACACATTGCTTCAGCTTTGTTAGTTGACATCGTCTCCACCATAATTCATACAATTGTTCTCTTCAACAAAAATTTCACAAACTTGACACTTAAGATTCACCAAAAGCTTATCAAAGTCCAAACTTGCAAACTAAAACTATCAATCTTTACGCCATGAATTAATAACAGAATAAGAGAATTTTGCACATGCAAATTTCGCAAGAAGGGTGACACAAACTATTCATAAATCTGAAATCTTCGCAGTTGTCAAAAGATAATAGCTTAAACTCACAACACTGACACATCAATGATTGACTTTCTTACATCTTTCTAATCATTCCATTGTCTTGGTGTCTTTGGTAAGTAGTAGACGCAGAATCCCGTTTGTTAGCATTTGACATAGAATGATAAATTGCAGCAATGCATCAACAAACAATCATAGAATTATAGCAAGTTTTGCATCGACACTGTGCAGACCCTACCCATAGGGTTGAAGCATTCCTTTCATTGTTAATTCATTGGAATCCATTGCCATTTCATCATTAGCATGGACACATTCCTCCAATTAAATCTTATAAAGCGTACAAGTTGACATGCTGACAGGTTGACACATCCGCATTTGCAGTATCATAGAGAAATCTGAAACTTCTGACACTTTCCCATTTCTGCAAAGTTGTTCACAGCACAGTGCCAATTTATGAAGGCAACAAAAATGCTTTGAAGTTGCTTCAAAAGTTTCCTTTAAATGTACTCTGTCACCAACATAAAACAGAAAGGTAAAACTGTTGTTGCTGGTAAAAAAACAAAAACATTGATGGATGAGATAGGGAGACATATACTTTAGGTACATTTTGTTCACATGTTTTCTTTTAAAAAAAGTCTCACCATGACAGCCAGGAGTTCAGCCTGTTCAGGTGGTACGATATGTATATAAAGTTCTAGAACATATGCGCAACTCAAAGTGATACTACTGGTACCCGAAACCTAACTTGACACAATACAATCTGTCAAGGAGAAATAAATAGTGTAAAATTTTAAAGGGGCTTACAGATGATTTCCTATTCGTAGACACTGAGACCGCATGTGAATTTTTTTCTAGTACATATATTCCATAGGAAAAAGTAACATCAAAAAATTTATGACATCATTTTTCCTTATAGAATGCATGCACCAGAAAAAAAGTCTCGGTGTGTCTATATATAAAATCTTCCGTAATAATATATTCAGGCAAGACTCTCATGATGGCTGACTCTGTTGTTTGATAAAATTATGAGTTAGTCAAACTTTTTTTTAGAGAAATATATCTCTGGCCAGATGACCAAAACAGAAACCTAATGTAAATATTGAAGAAAAATAGACAGATAGCTATTGCCGTTTTACAGGATATTTTATTCCCGTTATAAGACTGAGTTTTCGAGTTTTCACTTTGATCTTATGTAGTAAAGTCCCTGGAGTTGGACATCAAAAGATCCACTTTGCATTTTCCATGCATCACTGTATTTTCAAAGTCACAGGTCAAGCCTCCTCAGTTCACTTACACAGACGTTGTTCTCTTGGGTCCATAATTTAGACGCAATTTTTTTTCCCAGTCACGTATCTCTTAGATCACAATGGTGCTCTATGATTTGAAAGATTTCCTCATAGACCAAACACTTCTGGTACAATGGAGCATAACACGTCTCAAAGGATATAAGTCATCATGAGTTATAAGATAAATGAGCTTCTCAAAAAGAGTGCAGCTTCTGTTTCTGCAGCCTCATTTTGAAGTAGTTTATTCTTTCATGGCAGATCTTCCATTTGCAATGACATATAGTTCTACGTACACTGTAGTACAGCAGAAACAATTACTCAGATAACTGACCATGGTTTATTTAAGGCACACCTGGGGTTGTAGCTTGAATACCAATTTAGCATAGTTTTCGTATGCTTCCTACTCCACAACCACATGTGTACATTCTGCTATACACACTTTGGCCATACCAGACCCATTTTCCATGCCAAGCAGCATAACATTGGAAAGACATCCACTGTCATCCAGCTGGCACACTTTTTCATAAAGGTAGGCCGATAGTGTTCCCCAACCTACAGGATCAGGTCATCAACAGTATAAAATATGTATGTATGCACAATATGTTTCTGGATTCAAAATCATGCCACAAAGATTCAGTTATTCCCATCAGCTACAAGGACTGTCGAGGAGAACATAAAACAATTTATATCTCATCGAACCATAGACACAACTGCCTATAGATCTATATAGAATTATATATCAAACAGAATTAATTTACGGTTTCATCATAATAGAAAGCCAATATCAATCATGTCTTCTATAATTGAGACAATTGTTTTGATTGCAATATAGTCTCATTAGAAATGCATCAAGTAGGCTATGAATGCCAGACATGAAATACATGATGATATAGAATGATTCACATAATTGTGTATTAATCAAGAATTACACCACAACTTACAATTGATATTCCATCAAGGAAACCACGAGACACTAAGTAATCGTGACACTTTTATTCGAGCAAAACTGTTATAAATTAGCTTTATGTTAGCTGCAAATGTATTGAAACAAATGGAATTTATCATATGTGATATAATGTCACAAGCAATTGATTTACGATTTGTTTACGTAGTAATTTTGTTTTAAGATTTCATTTGTGTGTATACAAGTGTCTGTACAGAGAACTTTCTCCTTATCTCCATATCTTTTTCTCTAATAGTGATTCCCCAGAGACAAAAAGCACTGCTGCCATTCATTTTATCTGTAATTATTAATCACAGGGTAGAACAAACATGAAAGGCACTTCCGCAGGAAAAAATTGAAACTTTATAGATAAAGCCAGGGACTGGTAGACAGATCTAGTCAAACTTGATGAATAGGGCCAGATAGACGTATCGTATGGTTCTCTTTTCTGACTTGCGATTGGGCAATCGCTGATGGATTGCTCACTGTCATTGGTCAATTGAGGCCAAAGAAGGCGAGCAACATTAAAACTAGATTACATTGAAAGTAGAAACATCCAACCAGAGTGATGATATTTAGTCTGACTTCCAATTCACCACAAAAAAGCAACAAGTACAGTTGAATATTAAAAAGCATGGACATAAGCAACAAATATAATCGAATACTAGAATGAGCGCTCGGAGATCGCATACCTCAGCCTGCTTCAAATTAAGACTGAAGCTTAACAGAAGAAATCCTTTATCAATATTCAAGTAATCTATAGAACATTTAATTTTTTAAAAATTTATAGTATATATTTCTAAAGTGTTACCTTATCAGATAAACTGTTTTTCAAAGGGCTCATTGGAGCTATTAATGGATATGGCAGTCAATCAATATGAATCTATCTATCTATGTATATTCATTTAACTTCCTTTCTATCTGTTTATGTCTCTATCCATCTGTCTGGTTTTTTACAATTTTTTTTTTTCAAGAATTATGTGTCCTTTTTTCCTGCAAAGTATAAAGAAATAAAATGACCTTCCACTGATAGTATAGTTTCTATGCAATTGATAAGTCCGATGAAAAAGATCTGAAGCCAAGATTAATTGGATAAACAGCCATTAAATGCATTTGATGATGATTACACTGACCAACGCCAATCAAGAAGCAATGACAATTTGTATAATTCTCTAATTAACAGATTCAATCAAGATTTACAATTGCTGAAGAGACTGAAGGCTATCTCTTGGTCTGCTAGTGCTATAATGACGTGTATACTATTAAAGTGCATGTAGCACGGTAGAGGCCTAATTTCGAATTTCTTTAACTGTAGCCCCAAAAATTCTCCAATATTCACCAAAATTTAATCAGGTATTCTGTAGCACAAATGAACATATAGTGCCAAAGGAAATGTCAATCCATTGAGAATTGTTGACAGGAGTCGATTAACAAACACACAAACCCACAAGCAGAGATCTCAGAAAATGCCTACCCTTACAATACTCCGCCTGCAGGCTGAGTAATAATCAAACATAATTATCGAGGCATGTGAGACAAGACATAATTCACCAGAGGCACCACACAATTCCTTTTTTCGAACCAGACTTATCTCCAGCCAGACTAAATACCATTTATTGCGCAGCATAATATAATTTGTCCATTACATGTTATTTAGTCTAATACCTTGGGAGACAGATTATCATTTTCTGTGACAGAAGCTATTATACCCTTCTCTTTATCTTTTCGAGCACTACATATATTCTATTGCTGATTCTCCTTCAGCAAGGACTCATGATAGATATGGTTATTGGGTCAGCTCATATTTACTGCAGATATGACAAAGTAATTACTCAAGACTATCATTTACTACGCAGCAATGGCATCCAATTGTATTAATCACCATCCTCTCTTATCTGGGCGTCTTTGAGATGGAATAATTGCAATCGAAACCTGTCAGTGAGTCAGTTGATGTTGGGATGTTACATGTTGAAGATAATCTTTCTGGAAATAATGAGAGTAGGTTAAGGGAATCGTATTTCTAAATATCATCAGACACAGAAACAACATTGGCATTAAGATGTCAATATCACTTGCTGGTGGTTTGTAATTATTTATCCACTTTGGACAATCAGGGATCTATTAGTTCTCCAGATGACATTTTGGTCAAAGATATTCTCAAAGAAAGTCATAGGACTTGGAGTAGAGACAATTGAGGATGATGTAAGCCATTTTAATGATACACACAGTGTCACACACTTATTGTTCAGATGAGATGACCATTGAGTTATAAGACAGGAATCCTCTTAGATAGATTGCACTTGTTAGAGAAAGCCTCAGTAATGTTCTCAACTAGGTATATCGCCTTTTTAAATGTAGGTTATTTCACAAGCTTCTTGAGCTTGTCCTGATAATTGTTAGAACAATGTGTCATGTATCATCTATCTAACTTCATAGCCACATAATTAAAACAATGAATGAAGCTGCTCTTGACACATGGATTGATAGTAGAATAGTATCTACTTAACATCGTACAACCTTTCCTCTATCAATCAGTACAGAAACTTACTGGGTTACTTCTCTGTCACACTGGGATAAATCACAATCAGAAATACTTGTGTTACAGCAGCTAAGAAGCAGTTGATCTATCTTTCTAACTAGGATTTGTAGTGTGGCTAGCCAATAATAAAGATGAAGTATTCTCTCCTGGTCACTGGTCCACTCATATCATCATAACTAGAATTTATTGCTATCCTCTGTGTATCTACTTGTGTAGATTTGTATCTGAAGAAGGATTATAAATATGGAGCAGTGCTGAAGGTCAAGATGCTGCATCCAATTGGTTTAGCATGATGAAGTACCCTACCAATGCTGCCATTGTCATATCAATCAATAGTCACTAGTCATAGCTGAATGAAAACAATGAGACATTTGAATACATGTAACAACAGTGTAAACCTCACATCTTCCTATTTATCATTTTAGCAATGCCTCCCAGAATAAACATCAAGAATTTGATTATTCAACAACTTATGGCTAGTTCTCACGGAGACGTAACAGAGGGTTCCTGTTGCGGCGCTTCTTGCTTTTCCAGGAAAGTGGGAGGTTCTTAAGCTAGATTCAACAATTCGGCGACGATATTTTCGTCTACGGCGCTTCTTAAACTTCCTCGCCAAAAGTTCCTAGAAGTCACATGACCCTATGGTGAGGCAAGAAGTTGCTTCACGAAAGATTCAACCGGTTGAATCTTTGCGAAGGAAGAAACCACGATGCAAGAGACCAGAAAGCCCCCCAAAATGATTGGGCGAAGTTAGAGACAGCTTGGGCGAAGTTAGAGACAGGTTGGGCGAAGTTAGAGGCAGGTTGGGCGAGGCTACTTATCATTGAGTCAATGGAAATTCGGCGAAAAAAGAGAACAACTCGCCGATGCAAACAGGCTGTTTAAACGCCGAAACAGGCACTTGCTTCACCGTAAAATGTATTTGCTTGGGCGTAATTGAAGATTAGGATGAAGTAAGAGGATGCTAGGGCGAAGCAACAGCATGCTAGGGCGAAGAAAGAGACTCCTTGGGCGAATCTAGTTTAACATTGAAGCAATGGAACTGCGTCGAGGCTCCTGACAACTCGCCGACACAAGTCTCTTCTTGCCTCGTCCGTAATTACGAGCGATTCGGCGTAAAAAACGAGAGCCTCGTCGTAATAGGAACCATCAACGACGATTTAGAACCTCTAATTGATTATATAATTGTCCAAAAATGGCTTGAAACGCCGAAATTGGGCGAAACTTGATTTCCTGGCACCTCTACAACTTCGCCGTCACTTAACCACGCTCGTGTGATCTAGGCATTAGAGACTTGCAGAGTACAAGTATAAGTTAAGTTGCTTTGACCTCAAGTTTTTTATCTACTTACGGCGGTGGTACTTGTTTCCCTTCATTTTCTGCCAGCAGGTAAGAAGACACCTTTTCAATTAAAGCAATGTCACCCTTGCAGAGTCAGGGCGTTAAATGAAAAACCTTTCAATGCAATCCTAGAATTTAAGCAAAGTATATAACCTCAGCAACATTAAACATGCACAACTTTTCGAACTGTTAGAACTTTTTAACAGCTGGGTCTATCTTAATGAAACTCGCCAAAAATTCGTATACACTACTCAACAGCAGATTGTTAGCATTTGAAGTGAATCCGTGCATTTTCCACAGAACCAGACAAGCTTCTGTTACAACATGTCAAATTTGGAGGTTGCAAAGTTAAACAAGCACGAGGGGAGTAGACAACCAACAATACCATATGTCGAGGGACCTCAAATGATCATCCAAGATGTCCATTGTCCAACACAATTTCAAATCGGAAATTAGCCACAATGAGGAAAAATGTCAATTTTCATTGTGTAAAATGGTGGAAAATGATGCGACAAAAAAAATTAAATAACAATTTCTTGGCACAACAGTATACCAAAAAATCACAGTATGCATCAACAATGCACCAGGTAACCGTGGGATTTGGGCTAATTTGCCTTGATTGTTTTTGGAACGTGTTGCACTGAAAGTGGCCTAATTCAGCCATTTCATATTTTTCTTAATGAAACTTTCCAGATTCTTCAAATGGATACCTACTGACGACACTGTAAACTTACATGAAAATATCTTTAATACAAGTTAGATTATAAGCTGTCTAAATATGTGTGCGCTTTTAATGTTGCGTAGTGTACGCTATTATTCATCAACACATATCACCACACAAATGAAGTTAAAGATATTGTTTCATATTTACCAGCAATGGCATTTTTAAAAGTGCATCGAATATAGTCATCTTGAATACAAATATTTCTCAGAAAATGGAGTCCTGAACCTTGCAGGCTTTCAACGAACTCTATTGGGGCTTTTTTCAAGATAGAAAGAGTGGATGCTCCGTGCTTCGGACCTTATTTATGTTGGGTTGACCTCAAGTTTTTTTTTTATCTACTTGGGGTGGTGGTATTTGTTTTCCTTTCATTTTCTGGTAGTGGGCAAGACACCACCTCAATTTAACCAATGTCACCCTTGCAGAGTCAGGTTTTACTAAATTGGATTATTGCCTCCCCAATTATTGCCTGGTCAAATTGTGACAGTCACAGTGATACTGAATTGGTGAATCAAAGTGACAATCATATTACTGTTCTCGCCAGCAAAGAACGACAATTATTAACAAAGCTATATTTACTAAAATATAATGCATAAACATTTAAACACTACCTACAGGTACAATGACAGAAAATGCATGTAGAGTCGATGGACCAAAAACCTACAGGCCCAGCAATGAGTATCCTGCCTAAACTACGTTTATTTTTTAAACCATAATCAGCTTAAAACCCATCAAGTCATTTACTTCCAGTTCACAATAAATGCTAGTTGCAGACCAAATGCAATCCAACATATGTAGACAATTTCCTGTTATCGTGAATTTTCAAATGGTGAAAATTTCTGTCTCGTGAATCACAGAACCCTCCCAACTATACATCTTCAAAGTTTTTCTCAAACAGTTTTCATCATAAACTTGTCTAGTTATGTTTAGCATATTCAGGATATGACGGTTTTATGGCACAGCCTTACTTCATTGCATGGTGTACCTCAAGGATCCAGAGTAAAGTCTCAATTATCATGGTTGTATTTTTATAAGGAATTTTATAGCCAAATAACAGGGACATCATGTGTGATCACCCACTCAAGGAAGCTGTTCAGGTTTATTGAGGAAGGGCTAACACAAGTGCAGTAGAATCTGAATAACATGTGACCCAGACTAACGTAAAATTCACATTAATTTTGTCAAGTCTTTGATAATTAATCCAAAATGACTTTCTAAATTGATTATTAACTTAACTTAAGCGTTCAAGAGGTTTGACCTATTTCTACCATCATTATATAAGCTAGTAAAAGAATACCTGCGTTTGGTAACATTATGAGTTAGTAAATTATCATTAGTGAAATATGTATCTTTGGCCAAACGACCAATTTAGAAGACAAATGTCAACAATTGAGGAATATCTAGGCAAATACAGCTTTTTAAATTCTTGTTGCAAGACTGAGTTTTCAAGTTTTCACTTTGATCTATAAAGTCCCTGGAGTTGCACATCAAAAGATACAATATATGCATTTTTCCATGTATTACAGTATTTTCGAAGTCACAAGTCAGGCCATCCTTATGAGTCCATTATATATATATGAAAATTATTTTCCAGTCATGTCTCTCTTCGAGCACAATGGTGCTCCATGATTTGAAATATTTGAAATATTTCCTCACAGACCTTGTAAGTTCACTTAACACTTCTGGCACAGTGATGCATAAAACATCTCAAAGCAAACAATTCAGTAATCACGAGATAAAATGTGCTTTTTTTTGGTCTTCTCAAAAAGAGTGTAGCCTTTACTTCTGTAGTCTCATTTTGAAGTAGTTTTTCCTTTAATTATTGGTCTTCCATTTGAAAAGACAGATAATGATACATATGGCACAAACAACCACTCAGATAACCATGATAACTGACCCTGGTTTAATCAAGGCACAATCAGGAGATGACATTCAACAAAAATCAAACTCCAATCTGCAGGACCAGCAGTGTCAAATACGTTTTACTGCAAGGCTTTGTTTCCAACTGCCCGTAGATATATTCATCGGGCAAATTAACTCATTGTCTCACAACAACAAAAAGCCAATATAAATCATGCTCCATAATTGAGACAGTTGCTTTGACTGCAATATAGTCTCATTAGAAATACATCAAGCATGCTATGCATGTCAGACATGAAACAGACAATGACATAGAATGTTTCACTTAATTGAACATTAATCAAGAAACACAACCACAACTTCTCAGCAATTGATAGTCCATCCAGGAAAACCACAAGACATTCATCAATTTTGACATTTCAATTCTGGCAAAACTGTTCTGAATTTGCTTCATGAAACATTATAATAAACAAGTCACAAATATGTTGGGGTTACAGTAGACAAACTTCGAGTGTTTACATGCAATACACTTCTAGGCTGTTATTGACATCACAGCCCTATCCCTGCCATGTTAAGTGACCATAACTTTGATACCTCATAAACGTGTGACTGACTCATAGCCCATACATACCATGTTGTGTGATAGGTGTCATAGCATTCACCAGTGACCTCACTCCTGTCTCTCTGAGTAATAGGCCTGCAATCAACAGAGCTTGACCACTGTCATTGCTACTGATCCCCAGCTGATCTTGGTGTCTGCTACTCCTGGCCATCCTGACCACAAGTGCTTCATTTTAGCGAAGTTATAACAAACAGATTAATCTTCCTCTGGTGTGACAAACAGAATTCGCAGTTTGAGATATTCAAAGCAATTGTATCTATGTTTGAATGTTTAATTGTTGCCTGTTTGTTGTTCCAAGTATTTCTTTGAGGAAAAACACAAACAATAATCTAAATTATAGATATTTCAGGCCAGAAATAGCTGTGAAGGATTACTTCAGAATTTTATTGAACTTGTTGGCAGGGCAAGTGTAAACGAGCTATGCAATGGAGGGATACCCCTGGCTTTCTTGTGTAGCTCCCTTGTTCATCGAACAGGTTGCTACATTTTATATACACAAAAACCCTGCTTAGACACAAGCATGCATATATTAATTCCGTCGCACTTCTGCCATGATTTATAACTCACTATCGCAATTCAGATGGATAAGCTTTCATGTTGACTGACTGTGTCAACACCATATCTTTCATGAAGAGAGCAATGATTATTGTCAAATGGGCCAGATTTATGACTCGGTGACTGCACTTCATATGACAACTGTTCTACTGCCCATTCACTTAGCATTGCTCTGATACACATCACTGAGCCAGATGTTGGACACTGCTGCATCTATACATGTCATTAGAAGTCCTATGAGTCAGTGAAAGAGCCACCAGTTTATCTTTGGCCAAACGACCAATTTAGAAGACAAATGTCAACAATTGAGGAATATCTAGGCAAATACAGCTTTTTAAATTCTTGTTGCAAGAGTGAGTTTTCGAGTTTTCACTTTGATCTCTGAAGTCTCCAGATTTGCACATCAAAAGATACAACATGCGTTTTTCCATGTGTCACAGAAATACAAGAACAACTTCTCAGCAATTGATAGTCCATCCAGGAAAACCACAAGACATTCATCAATTTTGACATTTCAATTCTGGCAAAACTGTTCTGAATTTGCTTTATGAAACATTATAATAAACAAGTCACAAATATGTTGGGGCATATCCGCACGGAAAAAAATTGAAACTTTATTGATAAACCAAGGACTGCTAGACAGATCTGGTCCTATTTGATGAATGGTGCAAATAGATGTATAGCTCTCGATTCTGACTTGTGATTGGGCAATTGCTGATGGATCGCTCATTGTCATTGGTCAATTGATTGATCATGAGACCACATGATGCTGACATGTTTAAGAAAGCAAACAACATTCGAACTAGATTACAATGAAGATAGAGTCATCCAAGTAGAATGATGATATTTAGTTTGACTTTCAATTCACCTAAAAAAAGTAACAAATTCGGTCAAAAAAGTAACAAATACAGTTGAATATTCTAAAGCCTGAACAATAGACAACCTATATAATAAAACATTATCAAAGCAAGTGAGACAAAACAGGACTCACGGTTGCCACACAACTCTTATGAAACCAGACTAAATACTATTTATTGCGCATGATATCATCTGGCCACAACATCTTATTAAGACTAATATATTTGGAGACTTTTGATCATTTTCTTTGATTGAAGCTATTATACCTTTCTCTTTATATTTTTGAGTATTGAATATCAGATCTATGGCTTATTTCAGCCAGCAAGAGGACTCATGATAGGATTGGTTATTGGGTCAGCTCATATTTTCTGCAGATGGTAATTACTCAAGACTATCATTAACTTAGCAGCATGCATGGCATCCGTTTAGTAGTAATCACCAACATTTCCTGTTCAAGCATCTTTGAGGTTGAATAATTGCAATCGAAACCTCTCTGTGAGTTAGTTGATGTTGGGATGTTACATGATGTAGGTAATATTTCTAGAAATAATGAGAGTAGGGTAAGAGAGAAACGTATTTCTAAATGCCATCAGAGCCACAAACAGCATTGGCATTAGGATTTCAATATAACCTGATGGTGGTTTATAATTCTTCATCCACTTTGGATGATCAGGGATCTATTAGTTCTCTACACGACATTTTGTTTCATTAATAATGTTGTCAAAGACAATCATAGGGAAGGAAGTATGTGGTGGAGACAAGTGAAGATTATGTAAGCAATTTGATGAATACACACTTATTGTTCAGATGAGATGATCAAGAAGTTATAAGACAAGGATAGCGCAAGTTAAGGAAAGCCTTGGTAATATTTTCAATCGGGTATTTCACTTGTTTACATGCAAGTTATTTCACACTTCAGCTTGGCCGAATAATTGTAAAACACATTGGGCATGTATCATCTACTTTGTTTGATAGCCAAAACAGTAAAATTATGATGGTGCCCTTGGCACACTGATTAATAGTGGAATAGTACCCAACATGATATGGTACAACCTTTCCCCTATCAATCAGTATAGAAACTTATTGAGTTACATCTCTGTCACACTGGGATAAATCACAATCAGAAATACTTGTGTTACAGCAGCTAAGAAGCAGTTGATCTATCTTTCTAACTAGGATTTGTAGTGTGGCCGGCCAATAATAAAGATGAAGTATTCTCTCCTGGTCACTGGGCCATTCATATCATCATAACTAAAAATTATTGCTGTCTTCTGTGTATCTACTTGTGTAGATTTGTATCAGAAGAAGATTATAAATATGGAGCACTGGGGAGGGTCAGTGTATTGCATCCAATTGGTTTAGCATGGTAAAGTACCCTGCCAATCCTGTCATTGTCTATTAGTAATGCCAACCAATAATCATAACTTAATGAAAAAAGGCACATTGCAATTAAATCAGTTTCGTTTAAAACTTTGCATCTTCCAAGATATATAATTTAGCAATACCTCCCAAAAAACCATTTGCGGCAGGTAACTTAAACTAATACGCCGGAACCAGGTTTCTCAAAAATGCAAAGGATATAAATTAATGTTATAGAATATATGACTATTTAATGTACTCAAAGTATTTTGGCAAAGTGCATTTATGTCATACTATATCAACACATATAACCTAACAAATATAGATATCCCTT
Organism: Platynereis dumerilii; assembly: GCA_026936325.1. NCBI lineage: Eukaryota > Metazoa > Annelida > Polychaeta > Phyllodocida > Nereididae > Platynereis > Platynereis dumerilii. The sequence goes on from JAPTHN010000005.1 coordinate 34,295,756, forward strand.
AAAGTTAACCAGCAATAATAGTCAGACGCATTTGATTATACTGTACTTGTCATCTTGTATAAATATAAAGTCTGGAAGATTGCTGACTTTTAACAGATTCTATTTGGGCTTTTTCCAAAATAGACAGAGTAGATGCTCTGTGTTTAGGACCATGTTTAAGTTGGCTTGACCTTAAGTTCTTTTATTTACTTTGGGCAGTGCTATTTGTTTTCCTTTCATTTTCTAGGAGTGGGCAAGACACCACCTCAATATAACCAATGTCACCTATGCAGAGTCAGGGTTTTACTTAATTGGATCATAGCCTCCCCAACTAAAGCTCACTCAATAGTGTGATGGTCACTGTAACACAAAATTGGTGAATTGACTTGGCAATCATAATATTGTTCTCACAAGCAAAGAACTATCAACTGAGCTATATTTACTAAAATATAATTTATAAGCAATGTTTTTTAAGCAAACAGTGTAACAATATATCGGTCAATCAATCTACTTCACACCATAACCATACTTTCAGGCAACTAATGCATGTAGACCTACAGGCCAAGTGATTTCTACCTGCCTGTACTAGATTTAAACTATAATCAGTTTAAACTCATTATCAAGTCATTTATTACCAGTTCAAAATACATCCTAGTAGCAGACCTCTATTTCGTCCTATCAAATATGAGTCTTACCAGAATGCCATTTCTCTCAAAAGTTTCATTCCTAGCGGAAAATACCAGTATTTGCGAGATTTTTTTTTGAAAAGTGTGTGAAGTCTTGCAGGATCAAATGCAATCCATTACTTAATTGTGTGACAAAAATACCTGAGGATGGGAGAAAAACAGACAGGATGATCTTCATTAATCTGTATATATATTTTATGACAGATAACTTATGTTACATTAATCTTTGATATCTCTGGAACCCTTTGATCAAGATGACCTCTTGTCATCATGAACTTTGAAAAGGTGAAAAATTCTAACCCATGAATCACAGAATCCTCCCTAATATACATCTAAAGCTTCCCCCCAAGAGTTCCTCATCATAAACTTGTTTAGTTATGTTCAGTATGTTCAGGATATGAAGGTTTTATGGCACAGCTTAATTCATTGCATGGTGTACCTCAAGGATCCAGAGTAAGACTTCATCTACAATGATGGCATATTTATCTCACTTTTACAGCCAAATAATAAGGACATCATGTATGATAACCAAATCAAGGAAGTTTAGTTTAATTGAGGATGGGATAACATGTTTGAAGTGCAATTTGAATAACAAGACCCAGATTAATGCAAAATTCACAATATACAGTTGAGGTCAAAAATTTGCATACAGACGGACAGGAAATAGTTAAAGCTGTATTATGTAAGTGCAAATGGGTCTACATATTTGGCAATTTTATTTCTTGTTTCTTACATATTGAACTTATGAATTTCACTATAATTGGTCCATTTGACCAAATCCCCTTAAAAATACAGGGCATTAATCTGTGAGTCGTCCAAAGTTGATGGGTCAGAAGTTTGCATACACTCCGGGACCATGGTTGTATTATGCAATATTTATACCTCTAATTGAAAAATATTTCATTGTTCTATCCTAGTTTGTAGAAAATAAGTCTCAAATGTATTATCCTCAGAGTTCTGTTGAAAAAAATTGGTAAATTATGTCCATACGATAGAGGCCCCCAGACACAATCTTTCACTTTCTCCGTGAATCTCCGTGGGATCATGCAAACAGTATGGAGAAGATAAAAAGATGCAAATTATATGAATGCACAATATTGGGTGTCATAGGGAGCAATTGGGAAGCATTTTAAATTGTTGTATCCTCAGTACAGCACATAGTTGGTCATTTTAAGACCCACAAGTTCATCGCTGCACTGCAGAGAACTGGAAGAAGAGCAAAACTGGTGGCGACTGACAACATAAAAATCATCAGAATGGCTAAACAGAATCCAAGGGTGACTAAACATTAAATACGCAATGATGTGAGGGTGGCTGGGGTGAAGGTGTCAACTAGCGCATCTATGCGGATATTGCATGGAGGAGGACTCCAAGGATGCAAAGATGGAAAGAAGTCACTGCTACGAGAAAAAAATCATGCAGTGAGTCAAGTCTTCTCCTGGGTATGTCAACACCTATATAAACAGTCCCTGTAAGAGTTGGCATACTCCTGACAAATTTTCACATGGTATTCTCGCACTTCTGGCTTCTTTCCATCTTTGCATCCTCGGAGTCCATTTCGTCGTAATGTCCACATCTATGCGCTGGTGGACACCTTCACCCAAGACACCCCCACTTCATTGCATATTTAATTTTTAGTCACTCTTGGGTTATGTTTAGCCATTCTGATGATTTTTATGTTGTCAGTCGCAACCAGTTTGGCTCTTCTTCCAGTTCTCTTCAGTGCAGCGATGAACTTGTGGGTCTTAAAATGACCAACTATGTGCTGTACTGAGGATACAACAATTTAAAATGCTTCCCAATTGCTCCCTATGACACCCAATATTGTGCATTCATATAATTTGCATCTTTTTATCTTCTCCATACTGTTTGCATGATCCCACGGAGATTCACGGAGAAAGTGAAAGATTGTGTCTTGCGGCCTCTATCGTATGGACATAATTTTTCAATTTTATTCAACAGAACTCTGAGGATAATACATTTGAGACTTTTTTCTACAAACTAGGATAGAATAATGAAATATTTTTCAATTAGAGATATAAATATCGCATAATACAACCATGGTCCCGGAGTGTATGCAAACTTCTGACCCATCAACTTTGGACGACTCACAGATTAATGCCCTGTATTTTTAAGAGGATTTGATCAAATGGACCAATTATGGTCAAATTCATAAGTTCAATATGTAAGAAACATGAAATAAAATTGCCAAATATGTAGACCCATTGGCACTTACATAATACAGCTTTAACTATTTCCTGTCCGTCTGTATGCAAATTTTTGACCTCAACTGTAAGATTAAGTTATGAAGTCTTTGTTAATGTATCCATAAAAATTACCCTAAATTCATTGTTAACGTGACTTTAAGCATACAAGGGGTTTCACCTGTTTCCTGTGCCATTATATAACATTGACGGAAAAACAGAACAAGAAGTGATAAAAAAAGACCAATAAAACATTAATTCACAAAGAACTGTACTGCATTACCAAGAACTGATGTCAGCAGAGTGAATAGCCCAAAAAATTATCTTTTGTTGCTTAGAAACTTGTTTATCACAATCAAAGTTTTCCCTTCCTTATCAACCACAAAATTGGCAATGCAACATCATCACTTCAAAATGAATGGCAAACTTCACAGATTCTCTCACCAATGCAATGAAGATTCATGGTCAATGTGGCTAATTTCTAAAATCATCTTCTCTTATTTGGTTAACCAATACTTCACTTACTACATGTGTTTTCTTTTTTAATTAATTCACTTGAGAAGAAAAATCGTCAGTATTTGTTAGACAAAATTAAAGTACCACTCAAATAAATCTCTACACTTAATTAACAGTTAAATAGCACTGCTTCACTGTGAATAATGTGTCTTAGATAATGCTCATTAAGCCCAGACACTCAGATAATCTTGAGGGAAGATTGTGCTTCCTTTGAGGTAATACCTCAAGTTAAGTAAAGACATGTTTTTGAGATTTGAGCATTCATCAAATAACTTAAAAGTAATTTATCACTAATCAAAGACTTCGAAGAGTTTCAACTACATCATAATAGCTTCATATGATGTTGTAATTCCTTTTGGAAGTTAGAGAAAAAGTGGTGATTCACTTCTTGAAATCTTTGGCGGAAGTGTGCAATTAAAAATCAAACCATGTTGCAATGAGCATAACATCACAAAACTAACGATCTCTCAAGGAAGCTATGATCATTGATGAAGAAGTCTGACATCTCACAGGCTTACAAGTCGTATTCATCTTACAAGATCAAAAATTGAAAGCTTCAGAACAAACATGTAAATCAAGGCTATTTGAAAATTTTCAATGGCGACAAAGACAAGTGAAAATCTCATTGTTTTAAAAACGGACAAGAATAAAAAAACAACAAACTTTGATCAAAGAATCGGGATAAATGCCTATTGAATTACCTTGTTCTCCTTACTTGACTTTTTTCTTTCTGCACAGAACCCTGAAGAAACATGCACTTTTCAATCCTACTCAAACATGTAACAGATTCACTTTCCGAAATTTTGACAGCTCAAATAACCATGCGTAACAGAATTGTTTCTTACCTGTCAAGCATGAAACTGCTAAGGCCAAAGTAATGATGAGAAGAAATAGGGACACTCACCTGAAATAATAATAAACAACATATAAACAAAAATTAAACAATAAACATATTTATATTTAACGTTCAAGTTTCAATACATCAAAACAACTTGAAATTGCATAAAAATGCACTTTCCAGCACAAGTTTTGTAAAGGACTGTAAAACATTATTGCTTTTGGTTTAAGAGGCAGAAATATAAGAAAATTCATTCATAAAGCCATTATTGAAAACTTGAAGTATTTATCACAATCATCTCAACCTTCTTGAAATTGTGTATTTTCTTTGTAAATTCATATTCCCCATTATTGACTTTTTGCATTTAAAAAACGAATCTAAGATTCTTATTAATAACTCTGTCCTTCATACTATTGACAGATAAAAATTTATGACTCATCCTCAAGGCAGGGTGTCCTTAAGAACACCTTCTTGTCAATTATTTTTGTCATTCTTGTGATTTAAATCAACAATAACAGGAATAGCCTGAAGCAGGAATTGTCATTTTAAAAATATGAAGAACTAGTGTCTTGCAATCCCAAAGTCACTTAAGTGACCTTGAAAGAGATTTTAAAAGCAGGTCAAGGTCATCCATCAAGAATTTCAAGGATTAGTTTCATTAAAAGGATTTAGAATAGAACTTGGGCTAAGACTCAAAGAGTTTGTACATGTAAACATGCAGAGATGCTCTGTATATTGAGGAATGAGATTTTCTAGCGAATTACATTCATTTGTTTATAAAAAGTTTACTTCCGACAAATTTGCTAACAACCTGTCACGATAGCATTATTCTCAACTGATTTCAGCATACAACTGATTGAAACGAAACCAACATGAAAATAATTAGGTATATTGCACATCTTTTCCTTTTAAATATCTACAGCGGTCATCTATGGTGTATACCTGGTCTATCTCTTGTAAAACATTGATTGGTATTAATAAATTATGAAGGAAATACTAACCAATTGAAAATGAACACTTTCAGTGGAATAAATCTCATAAATAGCAAAACAAACAACAAAAGGCCGAACTTGAAATTGAGTTGATTTAAAGGATTCATTAAACAGAAAATTGCTCAAATGAAATTGTACAGGTTTTTGAAAATTACATCTTTGTGATAAAATTATCTCCCCTGTCTGATTGGCTGACATCCTAATTACACAATTGCCATTCGTGTTTTATGGTTCATTCAATATTGAGGGAAATTGGATTCTCTGTATTAAATGGTGATTGGTGCAACATGACCAGTTTGAGAATTAAGAAATCTTTTCTCACATCTTATTCAGTGTAAGTTGAGGTTTCAATGCATTAACAAAGGGTCTGATGCATTCTTTGAAAAGCAGGAAAGCAAGTTTTAAGTGTCTTTACTTTTTCATTTTTTCTTTCAACTAATTTTGTTGTCCTTTACTACTGGTTTTTCACCTGGATTTCTCTGCTTGCAGGTAAACTGCAACATCTCTATATGCACAGAAAACTACTGAAAATTTCGTAACAGCTTTTTATTGGAGTTTCAAGATTCAGTTTTCACTTTCATCATGATCACTGAAGCCTCTGGAGTAAAACATCAAAAGATGAAATTCGCATTTTTCCATGCATCAATGTTTTCCCCAAAGTCACATTCAAGCCTCCTGAGTCAAAAATATGCTGAGAGTATTCTCCTGGGCCCATTATTTATGTGGATATTTTTCAGTATTGCCTCTCTTAAATTAATAACTCACGATCATACTCTTATAATTATAACAAACCTTATTCTAAAACCTTTCTACATAATCCAGCACATACTAATTATCATTTTTCTGCTTGGATTGAATGAATTTGGTTGTCTGTCTGTGAATGAATTGACAGCAGACAAGTGTATGTTGTAAACACCAGACCTTCATAAAATACATGAATATAATCATAGGTTGTGGCAATGCATATTTACCAAGCCATATAATCACAGCTACTACTGATATAAAGTTGATAGTCCATCAAAAAGACCAGAACATTCTTATTAATTGTGGCATTTTTACACCCAGAGAATCTACTGAAGTGCATTTTTACTGCTACATACTTCCCTAAATCTGTAATATATTAGCTTTATGCAGCAGTAGATTAATAGCAAATATGTTGGGATGAAGAGAATGTTTAGAACATGATATGATTTCACAAGCAATTGATTTATGGTTTGTTTCTGTGGTAATTTTCTTTTATGATCCATTTGCTTCTGCAAGTGTTTACATGTATATGCATCACTACAATGCTTCAATGTCTCTTTATCCTGATATCGCTCTCGAAATCTATCTCTTCTCCAAGGATGGCGCCCATCCATTTCAACAGTTACAGACAGGAGTAGATATAAAAGCATTTCTGCAAAAAAAAAATTCATTGACAAACTCAGGGACTAGTAGACAGAAGACAGATCTTGTCAAAATTGATGAATGGGACCAAATAAGATTTATGGCCCTCTATTCTGATTTGTGATTGACCAATCTCTGATGGATCACCCACTGTCATTGGTCAATTGATATATCATGTGATTGCATGATGTTGACAGGTTAATGAGAACAAACAACATTGAAACTTGACTCCAATGAAGGTACGTTCTCTCAGTCAGACTCAGTGGATACATTGCAAGAATTGCACAGGCTTCTTCCCTGTTGTTCCAAACACAGACTAAAATCTCATTTTGAAAACCCAAAATTTCTCTCACAATTCCTAGAGAGACCTTTTAAGGTATTGTATTTGTACTTTCCCCAACATAGAAGGAGTAGGTGCAGGGTATTTTGAGTGGTGTAAAATTTGTCTTGGCCTCAAGATTTTTATTTTCTTTATTTTCCCTTTATTTACTGAAGTTTTCATGGCACCACCTCAATTTAACCACTATGCAGAGTCCCTTCTTTAGAAATTTGATTATCGTATCCCGAACCACTGAAAAGTCAATGGCTTGACACTAAATAACTACATCTACAATACTACTACTGCCATCGCAACATACGGGGATGATTGAACCATGACAGATTACAACCATTTATTCAATTCAGAATTTAAAGGATCACAATGAGATTTTTAAGATGAGCTGGAAATTTAATTATCCAACTTTTTGATGAGCCCTTCAAAACCATTTCGTCCAATTTATCTTCAGAGTGGATTCAAAATAAGATGTTGAAATCTCTTGGCTGTCTCTGCTTTTCAAGATATTTTTTCAATTCTCAGCTTTGCAATTATGAAATTGTTTTATCCATTTCCATGTTCATATGGAAACATACATGTATTTATGAATATAGATAGATAAATGATAAGATTGATGGAAAGTTAAGACATATATTGATTGATAAATAAATAACAGATATGCAGATAGACGGCCGCTGGTTCAAAAAAGTAGATAAAAAATTACAAAAATACTAGACTTATATATTTTAATTCAACCATAAACATTACAAATTACAAGTACAAAAACAAATACAGGCATAAAACCCGGAAGGGCAAGTTAGCCTGGGAAAATTGTTACACAATATAGCATTATAGCTTCAAGCACACACAACAGACAACTAAATCAGTACAGTCAACTTAAACAATAAATGTCAGTTAGCTAATTAATGGTATAAAACAAACTTGACATTGTTATTGTTCCAGTATCTTGCCAGGCCTTTTTACCCCAGAATAAAGGGTTTCTGGACAAATGTTGGTTGTCATTCGTTAGTATTTGTCTATATAAGCAGCAGTGTTATCATTTGAGGATGCAACAAATCATTGCTGAACGTATCTCTGAGGTCCCTTTGTAAAAGGGAGATCTGCCCGAAATCAGAGCGAGAATCAGTAGACCACCTTGTAACTAATGTAGCCTCTTATGTGGTAGATAACAAGCCACATTATTCTGCCAAGGTTCCATTATATCTTGGGGTGATTTACATTTGATGCAATGCTGCAATGTGAATTTATCACAGAAGACACTGCAGCAGCAAACTTACAATAGACAAAGAAAGACACAAATAATCCAATTGACCGAAGAAGCCAACAGTCCATATAAGGCAGATTACATTCACATCTGAGCTTCATTAGCATAACATTACGTCTCATCAGCATAACTTGACAACCCGCCGGATTTGGTCACCTGAATAACTTGATTTCTAAGGTTGCACCCAGAAGCAGTCATTTCACACTACCTTTTTCACTGAGTATGGTGCTGTCTTTATGCTCCCAATAAAAAAAAAGCTGTTACTATATAAAGTCGGAAATATTTGTAGCCAGCTACTTCATCTCAACATTCATACTACTGTCCAGTTAATCGTTTTTGTGGTCAACCAGTATAGCCCGATTTAAAGAGATAAACATGCCTCATTTATTTATAAGAATTAATGAGCTGTCTCAGAGAAAATCATGCAAAATCCAGAGATCTTGATTGATGACCGACTCGGAATTGGCTTAAATTTTCCACACATCACAGATTGGGTCTTTAAACAAGTAATTCATGGTCAAAAGTCCAAATTTCATTTTTTAAGGTTGTGCCACAGCATCTTGAAAAATAGATGTTTTTCACTTAAAATTGACTAAAAATTCACTCCGAGCGCCCATGAAATTGCATGTTTTTAAAGCCTCATAAAATCTGATAAACTGCAAATATAGTCATGTAAGTTTAAAAAGTTTGTCATTTGGAACCTTAAAAATGCAAAAAATTCTTTAAATAAATTTTGACATCATTCATCTGTTTTTGGCAGCTTGCCAAAAATTTGTCTTCGATGGATTTTTGAAAATTGTGAAAAACACCCTATGTTTAAGGGGGCTGTTCTCAATGCGCGACGCCTTTAGAAACCTGATTTAAAAAAAATAGGAATGCAGAACACTTGAATTTTACTAAATGGGTGTCCGTTCCGTGGGATATTTTGTTGTAAAGTTGCAATAGGTGGCGCTAATTTTCGAATTTTTCATTAAAATGTGAAAAACTACGAAGTTCAACAGCATCTACTTAAAAGCCAGATATGAAAATTTTTGGTTTAAACCACATTTTTTGGGTGAGAGAATTGCAATATGTCATTTTCTATGACACTTCAACCCAATCCAAGATGGCAGTTGAGCTGGAATTCAAAATGGCCGCCAAAAACTAAATTGTATGCAACTTTGCTCCAAATTGGGATAGAGGGGCACTATTTTGGCTTCAAAGATGGGTTTAGGGACCTGAGAAAGACAGTTATGATATCAATTTTCATTTTGCTTCCAGCCGATCCAAGCTGACATCCAAAATGGAATTCAAAATGGCTGCCGAAAGGTAAATATTACCTCTTTTCACTCATAAATGGGATTGATCGCCACTGTTTAGGCCCAAACATGGGTTTTTGGGGTCTGAGAATTCCATTATGATACCCAGTATAGTCCATTTACATTTTCCTACCAAGATGGTGTCCAAGCTGCAATGCAAAATGGCCGCCAAAGGTGTATTTCACCTATTTTTGCTCCTAATTGGGATTGATCACCACTATTTTGGCCCAAACCTGGGTTTCGGGGGTCTTAGAATTCAATTATGATATCCAGTATAGTCCATTTACATTTTCCTACCAAGACAGTGTCCAAGCTGCAATTCAAAATGGCCGCCAAAGGCGTATTTCACCTATTTTTGCTCCTAATTGGGATTGATCACCACTATTTTGGCCTAAACATGGGTTTTGGGGGTCTTAGAATTCAATTATGATATCCAGTATAGTCCATTTACATTTTCCTAACAAGAGAGTGACCAGGCTGTAATTCAAAATGGTCGCCAAAGGTGTATTTCACCAATTTTAGCTCCTAATTGGGATTGATCGCCGCAGTTTGGGCCCAAACATGGGTTTTGGGGTCTCTGACAATTTGATTATGATATCCATTTTCATTTCCTTTAATCCAAGTTCAAATCTGGAATTCAAAATGGCCACCACAGGTATACTTCGCACATTTTTGCTCATAATTTGGATGGAACTGCCCTATGAGGGTCCAAACATTGGTTTTTGGGGTCTGAAAATTCAATTATGTGTCCGAGGTCGCCTCGGGCCTTTTGTCATGATTCAGCTTCGTCAATTGTAAACAATGAAAGTATGAAAGTTGGTGAAAGCCCTTCAGTGGCTACTTGTGCCACCTGGTGGCAGAAAATGGTGGGACCCCTTTATAACGCCACCCCCTCTATAACGCCAGTTTGCCTGGTGCACCAAAGGTGGTGGTATATCGAGGGAGCACTGTACATGCTAAATGACAACTCATAGTATTACTTGCCAGTGGTTACACTGATACCCTACCAAGAATTTCATGTCCCTCCTCTTGAATATAAGATTGTAATTGGCCAAAATCATCTCAGAATGCATGCAGCCTTTGACATTCACTACACATTTGTTTTGCAAAAACCGGATAGTGGTGTTTTGCAAAAACCGGATGGTGGTGGTAGTTCTGTGGATATATTTTACCTATTTCCGTCGAAATATGGGTTTTTGGGGTCTGAGAAGTTGAATTATTTTATCAATATTAATTTTCTTCCATCCGATCCAAGATGGTGTCCAAGCTGAAACCAAAATGGTTCTCCTATTTTTGCTCCTAATTGGGATCGATCTGCGCTGTTCAGGTCCAAACATGGGGGTCTGAGAAGTCAATTATGCAGTCCATTTTTTCTTTGACTACTCTCAATCACCCCAATCTAAGTTATCTTCCACAACGGAATTCAAATGTGAAAAAGCTGCTGCAGAATAATATTTATGTCTATCAGTTTGCTCCTAAATGAGATGTAGTTGCATTATTTTGCGTGCCTAACATGGATTTTTTTGGTCTTACTATTTAATTTTGACAATCATGCTCTTTTCCCTATAACCTGATCCAGGATAGTGCTAAGGTAGAATTCAGAATTGCCACTTATACATTGTAGTACATTTGACCTACTTGGGATGTAACTTATCTTGCTTCCGGAAGTTTGAGGTATGGGATCGAATTCAATTTGTGACCATTTCTGGCACCTGTATAGCATGCCTAATTAGTTAATTAGTTTGTACTTTTGGTTGTAAAATTGTAACATTCCAGGCCCTGTCCAAAAACCATGTTGGACTTGGGTTTCAGTAAAATTGGAACTGAATGCTCTGTTTTACTCAAAATAGGAGCTCTAGCCCTATTAATGGTAAATATAGTTTTCTTTAGCTTTTTTTGGGATCTTCCTAAAAAAAAGTCAGCACATATATGATAAATTTGTATTTGGTTGACGCACTATTCAATTCATTGATGCTAAATTCTTCTTTTATATTTAGAAAGGTAGGCTCTTTCCAAATATAGATAAATCTCCATTTTCAGCTACCACTTTGGGAATTCTAAGTTGGACAATACTTCAGATTTGGTCATTTGGACCCATAAGTACAGAAAAATTCATCAATATATCTCAATTAGGAGCAAAGGTAGACTTCTTTTTTTGGGCAATAATTTTCAATTACGTCATGGCTGCCGTCTTGTATTGGATGGAAGTAAGAGGTAAAATAAAAATTGATATCTTGTTGCATTTCTAATTCCCGCAAAATGCAAGTTGATGCCTCAAAAGTGCAGTTCTGTCTCATTAAGGAGGTAAACTACATAGAAATTACTTTTTGGCACCCATAATTCAAATTTTTTTAAAACAATTTTGGATCAGGTAATGATTAAATGGTAATTTATATCAAAATTGAATTCTTAGAATCTAAAAATGCATCTTTGCACCAAAAACAATTCAGCTGTATCCCTACTAAGATTCAAGACTAATTTTTTTGAAGATTCAAGATTCAAGACTAAAGCAAAGGAAATTAGAATTTACATTTTGATGGCCATTTTGAATTCCAACTTAGAAGGAATGCTTGGTCGGCTGAGATTAAAATAAAATATAGCATGCAATGCATGTGCCGTGTCCTTGGGCCTTAATTTGATCAATTTGTTCCTCTGCCTGGTAGATGGCAGGGCAGTCTGGAGTTTGTTTATGTCCAACTCCTCCCTCTCCGGAGTCCAGGGAAAACCAAACTACTACCATCCCACCATCCGGTTTTTGCAAAACGCCACTATCCGGTTTTAAACAAATGTGTTTTGGATGTCAAAGGCTGCATGAAATTTGAGATGATTTTGGCCAATTACAATCTTATATTCAAGAGGAGGGACATGAAATTCCAGGTAGGGTATCATTATGACTTGGTAACCACTGGAAAGTAATACTTTGAGTTGTCATTTCGCCTGTGAAATGTTTTATGGACCATAAAACTTTCATGCTTTCGTTGTTTACACTTGACGAAGCTGCATCATGACAAAAGGCAAAAATAAGCGAAATATAGCTGTGGTGGCCATTTTGAATTCCAGATTTGAACGTCAACTTGGATTAAATGAAATGAAAATGGATATCATAATCAAATTCTCAAGACCCCAAAACCCATGTATGGCCCAAACAGTGGCGATCAGTCCCGAAAAGGAGCGAAAATTGGTGAAATACACCTTTGATACACCTTTGGTGGCCATTTTGAATTGCAGCTTGGACACTGTCTTGGTAGGAAAATGTAAATGGACTATACTGGATATCATAATGGAATTCTAATACCCCAAAAACTCATGTTTGGGCCCAAACTGTGGTGATCAATCCCAATTAGGAGCTAAAATAGGTGAAATACACCTTTGGCGGCCATTTTGAATTGCAGCTTGGACACTGTGTTGTTATGAAAACGTAAATGGACTATTCACTGCTATACTGGATATCATAATTGAATTCCAAGACCCCCGAAACCCATGTTTGGGCCAAAATAGTGGTGATCAATCCCAATTAGGAGCAAAAATAGGTGAAATACACCTTTGGCGGCCATTTTGAATTGCAGCTTGGACACCATCTTGGTAGGAAAATGCAAATGGACTATACCGGATATCATAATGGCATTCTCAGACCCCAAAAACCCATGTTTGGGCCTAAACAGTGGCGATCAATCCCATTTATGAGTGAAAAGAGGTAATATTTACCTTTCGGCAGCCATTTTGAATTCCATTTTGGATACCAACTTGGATCGGCTGGATGTAAAATGAAAATTGATATCATAACTGACTTTCTCAGGTCCCTAAACCCATCTTTGAAGCCAAAATAGCGCCACTCTATTCCAATTTTGAGCAAAGTTGCATACAATTTACTTTTTGGCGGCCATTTTGAATTCCAGCTCAACTGCCATCTTGGATTGGGTTGAAGTGTCATAGAGAATGACATATTGCAATTCTCTCACCCAAAAAATGTGGTTTAAACCAAAAATTTTCATATCTGGCTTTTAAGTAGATGCTGTTGAACTTCGTAGTTTTTCACATTTTAATGAAAAATTCGAAAATTAGCGCCACCTATTGCAACTTTACAACAAAATATCCCACGGAACGGACACCCATTTAGTAAAATTCAAGTGTTCTGCATTCCTGTTTTTTTTAAATCAGATTTCTAAAGGCGTCGCGCATTGAGAACAGCCCCCTTAAACATAGGGTGTTTTTCACAATTTTCAAAAATCTATCGAAGACAAATTTTTGGCAAGCTGCCAAAAACAGATGAATGATGTCAAAATTTATTTAAAGAATTTTTTGCATTTTTAAGGTTCCAAATGACAAACTTTTTAAACTTACATGACTATATTTGCAGTTTATCAGATTTAATGAGGCTTTAAAAACATGCAATTTCATGGGCGCTCGGAGTGAATTTTTAGTCAATTTTAAGTGAAAAACATCTTTTTTTCAAGATGCTGTGACACAACCTTAAAAAATGAAATTTGGACTTTCGACCATCACTTGCATGTTTTAAGACCTGAACCTTGACGTGTGGAAAGTTTCAGCCAATTCTGAGACGGTCATCAATCACGCTCTGCATGATTTTCTCTGAGACAGCTCATTAAATGTTCTGGGAGGCCTGAAACCTCTGAGTTACATTCTTCTTTCCAACTTGATTGAAATTGAAACTTTAACTGACATTGACTAAAAGGAAATGTGTCTGTTGAAAGCCATTTCCTTGATGTCTTGATAGTCAATGTAATGTTATTAATGTCCATGTTATGTCCACGGAATGCCAATGTTATCTAGTTCAGCCTCAGGCTTGCTTGTTTTGGAAAGCTAATAATAGGAGGTAGGGTTACAGTGCCTGACAGAAACAGTCCTTAACTTAAGAAAGAATCCAGAACATGATACAGTTCAATGGCAGCCTGAAGGCAGACTCAGCTAAAATGCCAGTAAAAGTCAGTCCATCGAAAAATGCTTTGAATCTCAACAAGCCACTGTTAATACCAGTTGCAATTATTTGAAAGAAATACGAATGGAATGACAAACTGTGGCCGGCTCACCACTTGGACTAAGATTAAATTGCATACCAGACAGTCCTGGTGGAGACATAAGTTATTAAATAAATTTTGAATATTATTGAAGCAGGGGCAAAAAGATAACAAATTTATACATATTCCTCCTTCTTTTTTTTTTTTTTTGCCAGACTGACCGAAAAAGGTGTTGCAGCTTCAAGCCAAAAGGGTTTCTATAGCTTTGTTAGGACTAAATAAGACACAAGGACTTGTTTTTTCAGGTGGACTGCCTGGCTGACTGGCTGAACAGGAATCGTACTGCCTCAGTTACTCGGGTGAGAGAAATGTTGTTTCGTCTAGTAGACAATACCTAAAATATCATTATGGAAACCACTCCATTCCTGTTGACAGTTTAACTGCTGCTGTGACTCATAAGACCATCTAAATAACTGACTTAAGGGGTAGGGGAACGAGGGGCAAAACGGACCGGCGGGGCAAAACGGTTTTTTGCGTTTTCTCGGAACGTTTTGGCCTGCCTTCTAATTTTTTGGTTGGAAAATAAAATAGGACACATTACCAACTTTTCCTGAAAGTTTCATGGATGAGAATGTTACAGGGATACAGCTATGTTAATTTGAAGATTTTGATCGATTTTCTTAAAAAAATCATAGTTTTTGGAAATAATGTAGTACCTTGTATGACGTTCCCAGCAGAATAATTTATAGTCAGTATTATGAGACGACTACTAAGCTTGCTTATTAATCAAAGAAATGTAGAGTACTGCTTAGCCATGTGTAAGTAGGTCATTATTAATATACCCTGGATGGTTAGGGCAAGGTGGAGTCCTCCTGCGGGGGCAAAATGGGAAGCACAAAAAAGCAATCCCAGCCTAGAAGAGGTTGAAGCTTGCTATTGGGTCAATTCAACCATGGCATTTGAGAAATTTGATACATTTTCTGGCTATATAACAGGCTAAAATGTGAAAAATCTCTAGAGATTTGTGGAGCTAGTCCATGTCATCAATAATTCCTTGAGGATTTAAATTGTTAAATTATGAAGAAAACTTGGAAATCTGAGTTCTGTGAATATTCATAAAAATGTTGCATTTTCATAAAATTTCACATAATTTTGTTTCTTTTGTAACCTAATGTTTAACGTTAAATACTTTGTCAAATAATTACATAGAATGCAGAATTTCTAGCATCACTCCTCAACTATATATTGAGATGTTGACTTCATTGTTTATTGCTATGCATACGTCTGTATTCTGCAATATTCTTACATTGCGATCAGGTAAATTAATGCATTTCTGCTTGTTAACATGCCTTTTATTTAAACTGTTATAAAAACAGCTGATTTATTGCAGAACTTTTGTGTCTTTATTTCTTCCCATTTTGCCCCACATGAAATTCCATTTTGCCCCAAGCATGGGGCAAAACGGGATAAAGTTGCATTTTTGAAAATAGGGAAAAATTTGAATTGAAACCGTTAAAAAAGCACTTTTCTGTTTTTGGGCAAGTGGTATTGGTACTTCGTCATGGATCAGACCTTATTTGGCACTCGCGTGATACAGCACCTTGGTACAGCAGGCCTTCGAAGTTTGGCGGCCCGTTTTGCCCCTCGTTCCCCTATTCTGCTGTCAGCGAGTGACTGTAAAATGACAGGCAACATGCTGATAGTAAGAAAGACAGATCGACTGCCTCCTGGGTGGTTGAAATGGCTTCATGTTGAGTTGCTGTGAGTGAGAATGACAGCAAAGTGGACCGGGTGGTCGAAGTGACCACTGGACTGCGACCCTACTGGCAGTTTCTGGTGGTTGTTGTGACTTATGAGACCAAGATTTATGACCTTGCTGATGTTGTAGAGCTGAAAAGACTGCTTCTTGTGCTTGGAGCTGATGTTGTAAAGCAGAAAAGACTGCTTCATGTGCTTGCAGCTGATCTCCCAAGTAAGATCTACGCAGCCACAGCGAGTCAGACATGGCAGACCATTGGCCACTGACAAGTTTGATGAGAAGCTGGGATGTATCAATTCTTGGACAATGATCTTTGCCTCAAGGTATACTGGACTTCACTTGCCTCATTCGAGTTCTCTTCCATACCTTCTCTCCCATATCAAGTATTCATTGCAACCAGCAATATTACAGCCGGCAGGCAAACACGAAGGCCATAGCGTCATCTATATGATATAGACTATATTGCAGTGGATTGACTTCACAATTTCGAATCAAAAACTTCCAGACCAAGTTTGTTACAATGTACGAAAAAGCTTTTGGTATGCCATGGAAATTCAACTTCACAATCCATATGCCAGCAGGGTTAATGATTTAGCTTAGCCCTTGTTCAGCTCAGCTTCTAGGTCACCAACCCGCTTAAAACCTCAAGTTTTCAACATTTTAGCCAAGGAATTCAAAACCAGACGCAGAAGCATACTTAAAACCCGAAAATCATAGTTAAGTCTAAGGCACCAATCTGGATATCCTCTCATTAATCAACAGATTTTGAATAACTGATACAGGCAGTCACATTAGACAGTGGTATATCAGTGCAAATGATTGTAATTGGAATTCTTCAAACAGTGACACAACACTATACAACACTTATATATTCAATCAAGTACATGAATAAAAAAAATTACAGCGTGTACTTCAATAAAAAAAATTACAGAAGCTCCATTAAATAAAATAGTTATCTTGAAGTCGCTTCTATGACATGCAACAAGTAATGACTCAAAATCATTAATGTATCATTTTCATCACAGCTAGCGAATTAATATTTCCATTAAGTCAAGGTGACGCCATTATCATTATTACGTCTCAATAGTTCCATAAAATCAGCAGTTCGAGCATATTTTTCTCTTTCTGCTTTTTAATACAACTTATAATATTATATGAGTACAGTGAGTTTGCTTACAAAGCAGTACTTTGAACCTATTTGTTCATTCACCAACAACCATCCATTCTGAACTTAAGATATCATTATATTTGTGATCAATCAAACGTCATGAGAATCAGAGAGCCAACAAATCCACACGATAAAACGATACATCAAATGAAAACAATTAATCAAACGATCAACATTTTTACCATGAATCAAGAGATCAAGGCCCCTATTCAATCAAAACACCCATCTGTGCCTCTTTATGATGGATCACCCCTTCGGGTCTCAAGTAACAATCACTCACAGGAAATCGTTGGGGAACCCCTTTGCAAATTGTGACGCCTAACATGACAAGCGATTTTACCGCATTCTCAATTTAATACAGTTGGTTTAAATAGTCAATTTTAACCTTCCTTTACTACCAGCCATTATTGCACCTTGGAGCTGAGAACATCTGTGTGTTGGAGGATAGCTATAAACTTATCTTAATGAGTCATCCCTCTTTTGTTATTTACGGTAGTCACCAGAAACCGCAAGAGTGCTTGCAGAGGCCAATTGTTGTTTGATAACTTTTTCATAAAGTGTGATTAGTTTATCAAGGCATTATTATCAAGGCTACACATCAGTTTACATGACCATCTCATTCTAAATGTCTGACCTCAATGCCACATAAAAGCCCTGAAAATCTAAACAACCTTTTACACTTCTACAGATGTGAACAAGTCAATCATTATATTAAACAATTTCATGTTTATGTGAAGTGACATGTTAAATGTCAATCAAACAAGATATTTCATCTGTATTTAAAAGTCTTGCTCAACGGTATTATACAAAGAGTTTAACATAAACTTGTCTAGTTATGTTTAGCATGACCAGGATATGATGGTTTTATTGCACAGCTTATTCATGGCATGGTGTACCTTAAGGATCTTGAGTATGATCTCAACTATTCTGATTGCATTTCTATTGCAATTTCATAGCCAAATAACATGGACATCATGTGTAATCACGAAGTCAAGGAAGTTGTCTAGGTTTATTGAGAAGAGTTACCATGATTGAAGTGGAATCTGAAAGAACCCAACCCGGTTAACCCAAATTGCATATTAATAACTTTTTTTTTTTAATTTCATTATAAAATGTTTATTTTAACTTCTTTGTAAAATGTTTATGTATAAGTTCCTATATTAGCTCGTTTTAAACTTTTCCCCTTGAGACTTGGCATTCAAGCTGTTTGCCCTCATCACAAAGTCATTATTTTCTCTTCAAGGAAGGCTTAAATTTGCCATATAATTACAAAAAGTTTTAAGTCTCATAAAACATTCATTAAGTATTAAAGAAGTGATACTTGTCTGAGTGTACTGTACTTGGTCGGCATAACTAATGAAAACTAATATAAACTTTGCAAATTGGAAAATGTTTGAAATGAGTCTCAAACAGTATTCAGCAGGCAACCAAAGCCTTGTTTAAAAAGTCAGGCAGTTTCTTTTTCTTTTTTCAATCACAAACAAATGCCGGGCCATATCTGGTGATGCCTCTTACAGTCTTACACATAATGTTCCATGACCCCCATTGCAAATCAATACTCTCTTGCCTCTTCTGACAATTATTCCTACTTGCAAGAATTTTTCAATAGGTACGAGATATAAACGTAATTAATCAGCATCATCTGAAATAATTATTAAAACATTTATCATTTATTAAGTCATTTTCCAAAATGTGTGCACATCTTTCACATCAGTTTCTCCTGGATTGAACATACCTGGAATGTAGCCATTCACCCGCCAAGGTGGTGCATTGCTCGTTGTTAGTTTCTTTGTAGAGCACAAATAAACAACAAAGAAATTTGTTTTATGTAATAAGTATTGATAAAAATCTCACAAATAAAATGTTTAACAAATGGAACAATAAGCGAACACAAATTGCCAATTGTGTTCATTTAAAGAACTCAATAAAACAGAAAAATGAAATTGTTCAGATCCAGATCTTCATAATTACGTTATGTCACCTACATGATTGGCTGACACCCTAATTACACAATTGCCGTTCATGCTTTGTGCTTTATTCAATTTTGGGGGAATTTGGATTCTCTGTATTAAATGGTGATTGGTGCAACATGACCAGTTGAGAATTAATTAATTTTATTTCACATTTTATTTAATGTAAGTTGATGTTTTAATGCATTAAACAAAGGTCTGATGCATTTTGAAGAACAGCAGGTGGCAAATTAATATTATAATGCCGCAGCATAGAAGACGGGACTTGTAAAAACCTATTGGTTGACAATATTCTTAGGTAAATGCCAAGCATTATGTTTTTGCTAATTGTATTTTTTGGGGGAATTTTTTTTTGTGTGGAATTTTTGTAATGTTTTTTTTGGATATTTTTTTTGCGCGATTATTATTTTTTTTTTTCAAAAGTAATTTTTTTGTCTTTGAATTATTTTTTTTTTTCAGAATTTTTTTTTTTTCGGAAATTTTTTTTCCTGACATTTTTTTTTTTTTTGTGGAATATCAAACAGAAGAAGAAGAAGAAGGTAGTCACGTTGTAGTCACGCGTGACGAGAAGCAAGTGCCAGGATCATATTATGGGATGTCTGAATCACTTTTTCTTATTGAACCATGTGGTGCACTCCACTCGCCTGATAGCCATAAGGGACGAGACACCTCGCTTCGCTCTGTGAGCCGGTGGCTCTGTCCCATCTATTATTATGTTTAAACTGTAATCTCCCTCAGTGGTAATTTTTTTCCTTTCTTATAGGTACTTCACTGGTTTTTAAAAAGTAATTTAGTCTTGAAGCTAATAATTTGATTTTCACGGAAGACAGAAAAGTTCTAACACTTTCATCATTCAAATTGAAGTCTCTGGAGTAAAACATCAAAAGAAGCAATTAGCATTTTTCAATGCATCACTGTATTTCCAGACGTCACAGGTCAAGCCTCTTGGGTTTATATGCAGATGGTGTTCTCCTGGGTCCATCATTTATGTGAACAGGACATATTTCCAGTCATGCCCCATTGCCACTCTTACATCACAATTGTACTTCATGATTTAAAATGAATTTAGACAACATTCTGAAACTAATTCGTGTATCCTGATATTTACCAAATGTGATGATATTTATCAAATGTGAAGAATTGAAAATATCATCTTTGTGGTTTTCAATCGAGAATTTACAATTAATTTTGTTATTATCTATATGCAAGGCAACAAAGTAATTCCAAATATGCGAACGCAACATGGGAAAATACTAAATAGCCAAAATGTCATCGCATCCCATCTCTCCCTCTTCTCATCAATTCAAATCCCATTAATTGTTTTATTGGGCATGTAACATTTATTGCATGGAATTCAGTAGTTTAGTTGTGACTATTTCATCTGCAACAGCATGAAATACAATTTACATCTCATTTATACCAACAGCTAATCCCATATATTCTTTCAAGCAAATTAAACATATCACTATAATTATGTCCAATATACTTGCAATAATAAAGCCTTTAATTCTAGGAATATATCTTCATTAGAAATACATCAAGGCTATGAAAATCAGACTTACATGAAAGATACGATGCAAAAAACTAAGAAAATTAGTTTGATGCACCATCATCGGAACCACAAAACATGCTAAATGCAGAGTTTATGTGGCATTTCAATTTGAATACAAATGGTGTAAATCGAGCATAAACATTCTTTATGAAGGAATTAAGTAGTTCAAGATAACTAGGAATGGATAAAATGTACGAAGTATCAGCAGTCAGGACAAAATCCTCTGCCATTTTCTTTTGATTTAACTTGCCCTATCACTGCATCTGTGTTTATGCTGGCAAGTGAGAGATTGAAAGATTCAGGAGAAAGTGCAATAAAAAATTACTTTCGTTGCATGCAAAACGGATGAATGTGCTAGGAGCTTGAAGACATATACATTTAACCCAATTTAATGCGATATTCTATTTATGAATAATCAAATGTCATGGTTAGAGGCAATTTATTTCAAGAGGATTTGAAAAATGAAGATTAATTAGCAGGAGGCTAAAACTTATTTTCCTTACTGTACAAATCAATCTGTGTTCATTCTTCAAGTATATCAAATTTGTTGGCAATAGGTCGTTAATAGGCATGAATACTGCCACTCGTAAGCAAAATGTACTATTCCTGCAAAGGGTTATTGTATCAGTGCAGTAAGAGGATAAAACAAAGTGAGACTTGACAATAGTAAAATGTCAAGTATACACATTTTGGCAGACTATATATCTCCAGGGCAATCAAGACTGAATGTTGTTCTTTTCAACCGTCAACAACATCATGTGGGTCACATGATTGATCAATTGACCAATGACAGCAGCCGATCCATCAGTGATAAGCCAATCACAAGTCAGGATAGAAAGTTATACATCTATTTTTCCATTCATCAAATTTGACAAGAAATGTCAGTGGGTCTGTAAGTTTGTCAATAATTTTTCCATTTTTTTTGCAGAAATGGCTTTTATTTCTGTTCCAGCCTGTTTGTTTTCAATGGATGGCCGTCAGCACATGTTCATTGAACGGGAAATACAGATTTGATAGCAAGATAGCTAAAATGGTATGTGTAACCCTTCAACACAAGTCCTTGCTTCTCCTAAAGTCTCATTGTGTGCCTGTGTGCATTAAATTGTTTCTCAGCAAAAGTCAAAAGCATTGTGTCAAACTGGGGTGGTTGATGAAGTCATGTTTTCAGGCAATCTCAATGGATTATTGCAGACATAGCTTATGGTTGTCATGGGAATCACATACATGTAGCTGTAAACGTAAACAAGCTGTCTCATTGTCCCAACCAATCACAGGAATTACAGACATGCACCAAAGCTTGTTGGACTAGATTTGAACCAAAAAATTCAATCATACAGACCCTGTAAAACTGGCAGCAAAGAGTGATGGAAGATTGAACGATGATCAACAGAAAACATAGCACCAATGCATCATGACGACCATGCTACTTTTTCTGGTAACCGCATCAGACAAATTGCCATTAATGATACGACATACCAGCAGACAAGCCCTATTAGTGAATAGAACCAGAATGTACTCCTGCCAGGCTCAACACCATTCATAACGCCATATGATATGATGAGGAAATACTATATTACAAAGACTGATAACTTTAGATACAAATAATAATTTCCTTCTAGCATTAAGCACTTCTTGTAGTTTTGCCATACATCATCAACTGCCAATTTGTCCTCCTGGCAGATTCATGAGAGAAAAAGTTATTGGGTCCGACTCATATTTTCTGCAGATGGGACAAAGTAATTACTCACGACTATCATTTACTTTCCAGCAATTGCATCCATTTTGCAGTAATCACCGTCCTCTCCTATCTGGGCATCTTTGAGATGGAATAATTGCTATCGAAACCTCTCCGAGTTAGTTGATGTTGGAATGTTACGTGATGAAGATAATCTTACAAGAAATAATGACAGTAGGTTAGGAAGGATCGTATTTCCAAATATCATCAGACACAGAAACAACATTGGCATTAAGACGTAAATATCAATTGGTAGTGGCTTATAATTCTCCAATCTGCATGCCTTTAGGCCATTTAGAGATCTATTGGTCTCCTTGATGACGTCATTACATGGATTCAACATAATGTTCTATTGATATTGTCGGCTGAGACAAATTGCATAGATAATCAGACCAGCAGCCATGCATAGCAAAGACAGAAGATCATATAAGCAATGGCATTGATATGAAACAATGGAATTGGGGTTTGTCACTATCTTGAGCTGATTATCATGGCTATTCCTGGATAATCACTGCCTCAAGAAGCTGCTGAACATTGCCGGACTAGTCACTTTTAGGTATTAGTTGAACACCGATTTGGAGGGTTCTAACATGCATTTTTGTCAGTTAGATCAAGCAAAAAGAGGCAATTGCAAGAGAACAGTTGGCCTGTTTTGCGTATTCGGCCCATCCGAGTTTTTTTATTAAATGCAATCCTGCATCCCTCCCTTCTGCAAATTACCTCCCGTCAGCATTCTATTACGAAGGTGCTACTCCTGATCCCGTGACATATTCTCATGGCCAAATTTTCTCCCATTATTATCCAATTTAAGTCTCTCTTCAATTATAGAGGCACTGCGCACGATCCATCATCACTGAGCTTATACGACAATGGAATGATTCATCAGATCAAAAGGTGTATGTAGGGGCTCCGAAATTTTTTAGGTGCAGGGCCAGAAAAATGTGAATTTCCACACAATTATGGAGAGTATGACAAAATTTCCAACAATTAGTCGCGAATCAGGCAACTAGTTACAAGTAAAAAATTTAGACCTTTCTTCCATAATTTTCAGTGAGATTCAGACATTTCCAGGCAATGACATGCCCGCATTCCCTACTTTTCCAAGCCATGCTTAGGTGTTTAGCTTAACTAGTAACTTGTTAGAAATTTAAAAAAAAAAGAAATAGAGGGTCTTACAGAATGTAGATATGAGGGGTTTTTCAAAAATAAAGCCAGATTTGACACAGACACCTCATTATTTGGAACAAACAATATTTTGGTAATTTACAATAAATTGTGAAAAAAAAAAATCATATCATAAAAATAAACAACCTTTTCCTTTCAATTAGTGTCATATAAATTACTATGTCACACTGAGATAAATATAAATCAGAAAAACTTATACTGCAGTATCTGACACAGCATTTGCTTTTTTGCCTGCCTGACCGAATGTTGCACCAGAATAATAAAAATAAAGCATTCTCTCATGATCACCAGTCAACAAACTCCACACATAACTAGAATTGATTGCTTGCTCTGTTTTCACCAGTAGATTTGTACTTTTTGTGTCCTCGGGGGGGAACCCCCCGAAGAGGACACATTGTTTTCAAAGCCACTTCCCGTCAACTACACAACTTGGTGTTTTCAGAAAAACGTTTCACAGGCCAAATGACAATCACAATGCATGTATCCTAGTGATCATAATGGTACTTGAGCTTCCCTACCTAAAGTTTCCTGCCTCTCCATCCTTTATTTACTTCATGCAAGCTATTTTGTTCGATGGCTCAATCACCTTATAAACCCCTTCTGCAAAAACCGGCTCTGTGTTGTGCTGTTTATCCGTAAGGGGTAGTACTGATATTACCAGACTGATGCGCCACCTGGCTGGTAACTGTAAGCAAAGACAAACTCTCTCCCAGCACTCCTATACTTTGCCTATGTAAGTGAGTCAGGGTGGCCCAGTTCAGCCCTTTACCCATTTTTTGGGAGTTATCACCCCTCCCCCTGGCCTGCCTGTGTCACTCCAACTCCATTGCAGCACATGCACCAGCAGCAACCCTGTTCACATTAAACTTACAAGTACAAAGGTAAAGCTACTTCATGACAAGTTGATGTACATATATTGTTCACTGATTTGGAATTTGTTTTATTTTTATCCCAATCAGATATTCTGACTTTTAATTGCCATTGCTTATACCTTTTTATTAAAATAATGAATGATTGTGTCCTTGACTCCTTTTCTAAGCCATCACTTTTCTGTAACAGTAATCACTTTTTCTGCAGTTTCGACTTGGAACATGTGGAACAATGCTTGTGCAGTCTGCAGAAAGGAGTGAGATCAGTACATTGAGACTGTGTTGTGGAATCTAGGCTGTAGAGAAATACAGGTCATTCAACACATTATCAATAGGTCTGCTACACAATACATGTAGGCATTGTAGGCTACACATGAACATGTTCTCCCATGCTGCTGCTGGTGCAGGAACCAGAGTGATCACTCCCAAAAGGGGTACAGCTGCTTTTATAATTTCCATACAGACTAGTCAGATGATAAAACATTCTAACAGATTCAGATCAGACTCAAGATATTTTTATTCAACCAAAATTTAACAAACAACTCAGAATTCAATTTATGTGAAGTTACATCAGTTGTGACAAGTTGAATTTACAATGCTGTCCTCACTGCCTAACACTTGTAAATCCCATTGTTTCGCCTATTCTATCCTTCATGACATCATCTGCCATCTCCTGTTGCAACACTTCTGGTGATGTCATAACCAATACCTCAAAAAATTTTTGGCCCGAGGACACGGCGCATGCATTGCATGCTATTTTTATGTTGTGAGACTGGATTATAGATGTGGAGGGTCAATGTGTCGCACTAAATTTGGAATGGTACAGACTATGATAAATTAGGAGAGATGTTATTTGACTATTATTTTGCACCATTCATAATACATCATGATTGATCCAAGGTTACAAGCTACAAATGCAGTGATCAAATACATACAATAAAAAAGTTAGCAACTTATTTCCTGTCAATCAGCTTCTATTTGGTTGCCCTATTTGGTTCAAATTCACGGCAGAAACAAATATTTAGTGTGAGAGATTGCGAGGCATTTCAAAGTACTGTTTTGAGTGTATTTGTGCTTTTCCAATCTAGAAAAAGCAGACTAACTCTGACCAGTGTTTGGTGGACCGTGTTTAAGTTAGCTTGACCTAAAGTTTTTTATTTACTTTGGGCAGTGCTATTTGTTTTCCTTTCATTTTCCGGGAGTGGCCATGACATCACCTCCATATAACCCTTATCCACTATGCAGACTCACGGTTTAACTAAATTTGATTACTGCATCCCTAGCTAATGCTTGGTCAAGGTGTGATGCTGAATTAGTCATATAGTGAATATGCAATCATGGTTCTGCCCTCACAGCACTGGAAGATTGATTGACTAAGCCATGACGGCAGCATATTCGCAAAATTTAATGTTTACGCTAAGTCTGACTTGCGCAAGGTTAAGCCTATTAATTATCCACAAAATCATCTGAAATGTGATAATAGTATTAACATTGTGCTCAAAGGCCTGCTTATGCCACTTTAATCATTGTTGAAATACATGTATTGTCATTAAAGACGCCAAGCCACTAAACTTGTTATTGATACATAGCAACATACTAGTATATAGGCCTAAAATCAAATGTGGGTTGTCGGACCATAAGCGGTTCCTTTATCAAGGGTGCAACCAATCACGGCTCAACATATCTCCATATTCTTTCTGTGAATAAATCAAAATCAGAGCAAATCAGCAGACCACCTTGTGACTAATGTAGCCCCTTATGTAGTAGATAACATGTCTCATAAATCAACAGAAACTCCCTTTGTGTTGTGTGGTTATTTACCTTCGTAGCGATGTGACTTATCACTAAAGACACAGCAGCAGCAAACTAACAATGGGCGACTAGGAAGGACACAACTAATCTGATTGGCCCATGAGCCAAATGTCCATATAAGGCAGATTACATTCTCATCCGGGTGTCATTTGCATAACGTCTCATCAGCATAACTTGCCAATCCCCTGGATTTACCCTGCTGCATAACTTGATTTCTGAGGTCACACCTCGAATCTGGATGTCCCACACTGCTGTGTTTGTTTTGTGTGCTCCTGCTATCTTGAAGAAACAGGCCTTGTGATCAGTCATTGTACGAAAAAACATAAAATTGTTAGTAATTTGTACACCACATTGGCATAACTCTTAGCTCAGTGGTAGCATGCTGGCTGCAAATCACTGTGTTCTGGGTTCGAATCCTGCTCTGAGACCTGCAGGCAAAGACCTTCAGAGGAGAAGGCGGGCACACAAGCCACTTGGCCAACCAGCTGCCAAACACGACATGAGTTCTCACCATATTCTATAACATGGTCACAGAGAATTGAAGATACAAAAAAAAAAGAAAATAGTTAACAAACTAACATTCTGTAACCTCAATCAATTCTAATAAAACTTCGATTCTCCAATTAATCTTGATTTCGTGAAGCGCTTCATTTTTCTTTGGTCTCAAGGTTGTTGCTGCATCAAATTCATCACTTAAGTTTGGTTATACAAAAACCTCATAAAAAAACTAGATGGCGGACACCAGACAGGAAGATCTTCATTAATCTGTATAAATATTTTATGACAGACAGTTTATGTCACATTAATCTTTGTTATCTTTGGAAACCTCACAAAAAGATGATTTCCTGTTGTCTTCAACTTTCAAAAGGTGAAAATGACTATCCTATGAATCACGCATCTCATATATATAGAATGTTTCCCTCCAAGAGTTTCTCCACATAAATGTGCCTAGTTATGTCTATTATGTACAGGATATGAGGGTTTTATGGGAAAGCCTAATTCATTGCACAGTTTACTTCAAGGATCAAGAGTAAAACCTCAACTATCTTCATTGCTTTTTTTATGACATTTTTATAGCTAAATAACTGGAGCATCACAGGTAATCACCAACTTCAGGAAGTTGTTCAAGTTTATTGAGGATGAACTAAATGAACTTTATAGTACACTTTACAAAATGTAAATATTTTTAGTAACTTTACACTTCATTTTCATCTATTTTCGTTTGACGTGGCTCAAGATGATCGCCCTGATTAAATTATCATTATATTCTCTTCAGGACAAACTTAACTTGCAAAACTAATTAAAAGTCGATTAGTCTCCTAAAACATCCGTTACATATTTATAGATCAATGGATGATTAGTGATTTACGAACTGTATTTATGCACTTGGCAGGTTAATTAGGACAAGAGGTGGACATAGCACAGAGGCAAAGGATGATTGAAACTGCTGTCCGACATAGGCCCAGGTGACCCAGCAAGAGCTGGATTCTAAGCCTGGACCCAGTGATTGGCAGCCCAACATGCTACCAGCTTATCCCCTCCTCTCTCCGCAAGTGTTTAAGAAGCATTACTTAAAGTTTGCTGTACTCGGTTGGCATAACTGATGAACCCTAACTAACAATTTTTAGAGTGAATATTTCTGAGGTTAAGATTCCAGACAGAAATCCGAGAACGAGGACCGTATTTGTGACAATAAGGACCACATATCAATCCATGTATGAGGTGTATAATTATCTAACATGCAAGCTTCCCAGTCAAACTAAACGTATTACATATTAACATTTCACTTATCTGTCCATCTACAATCATCTTATTAATAGTACCCAAACAGCTGACCTCAAGAGTATATTTAGTTGTCTTGGTTATCAATTTCGTTCTGTATACCTCTTTTCAGCCTCCAATAACAGCTATGATTAAAGTAGATTGAACCAAAATCAAATCTGCCCTTATTACCTTATTATTTATCTATCTATTTTCATGCTTAGCTCATATTTTTCGTTCTTTCTATCTATCTTTATCTTGCTATTTATTGCCTATTTGTCATGCCATCTAGTCGCCTTGGCTTCTGTACTTTTGTCATTTGTCAACTTTCCACACTCTATTTCGGCACTGCCAAGACTGTCTCAGAAATGTGTAAGACGTATTCTACTTTTTTCGATTAAAAGTCTTTTCAACTCTTTTTCACTGTGTCTACTTTTTGGCATAAATCAATGAGGGAGCCCTTTACAAGTTAGGGCAAAAGTGGTTTCCTATGTAACCATATATATAAAGCATCTCCTAAAGTCTTCATAGAGCTGCAGCCTGCACTGAAAGGGGGGGGGCATCACAAGTGCTTTAGACTACACAGCTTGCCAAGTTAATATATTAGTCCTGGCTTTAGATATTGGCAAAGAAAGGAAAAGGAAGAAAAGAAAAATTAGTCTAACACCTGCGCGTCTAAAGGTTTTTGTGCGCAGGCAACTGCATATTTCAAAGAGGGATTTCTTCTGTATAAACGTTCCAATACTACAATTTACACAGGGTAGCTTAGAACACCAACTACAAGCACAGCCGAATACATCTAAGTGGCTTTTTAAAACTGTGATTCTATGTTTTTCAGAAGTTGTGACAAAACCTCAGAATCGCAAAAGAGATTTTTCAAGAAACACTTCTTTGTATACATGTAGGTAACATATTATAGTAAACTACAGGCATATCAATCATTTGCTACGAAAGTTCTGTGGATTTGCATTCTCCATGGTGTTGACCTACTTAAACATTACGTGCCAGGCAAGTTCCCTTATACAAATAACCCTGATCCACATTTAATAAGCACATGCATGTTAAGTTACAGTACGGTGATCTGCTCAGAAATGCCAATCTCGGTATGTCTGTGTGGTGGTCATGAGCACCAATGGCTTAGACAAATATATGCAGAATTGTGGTTTAATAGATTTAATAAACAAACAGTGTGTATGAGATATATGTAAAATGATTGATTCAATTTATTGACTTTCACAGATGGCAAAATGATGCATATTAAAGAACAAGAACAGCTACTCAGCTGCATGCAACTGAAGGAGCATCAGATAAACCAACATTTTCCAAACCGCTTGTGAACAGACAGCAACATAACAAGCAAAATATTTCATGTTATTTACCGAATTCACTCAATGTGTTTAATCAGCAGTTAATAATGCAGATGAAATTCCTCGTAAATTGAGAGAAAATGTAACAGTTGAGAAAATTGATCGAATTGCACTAGTTCCTGATTGGAATTTGAAATCTGGAAGTGCCCTTCACTGGTTGAGGTGAAATAAAATTAATCACAGGATAAGCACGTTTCCAAGATGGCTGCTGCACGTGCCGCAAGGTTCCAATTAAACAGGAAGCAAGGAGATGCTCTCTTGGAATATTCTGTGGGGATTTATGGACCATAAAATGTGCCAAATTGTGTTCTCAGGCAAAATAAACTTGTCATGATCTACTTGAGCAAGCTTGAATCAAGGAATCCACAGGATTAAGGCTTTATGAGAGTTGTGAAAAACCCAAAATTGGGCCAAATACTTTAAGACATGTGAACTTGATTAATTGAATTAACAAAGCCAGATTTATTAGAATGTGTATGACATGTAGTGCCTCACAGTTTTGTTAAATTAACATGTAAACGCTGATGCTGTCAAGACAAATGCAAGCAAGAAGTTTAAATGAATTTGCCCAGATGGTCCTTGTGGAACCACACAAATGTTAGCTTTAAATTCCACACTTCATGTAGGATTGCAGGTTCTGGTAAAAGGCAATTACCCTCTCTCATTTTTAAGCAAAATTGGCCTTCTGTTTAATGCACCATCAAAAACTTGTCATAGATAATCAAGAAACTGTTCCTTTTAACACATCTTTTCTGCATCGATCTATGAATTTGTTCTGTATCCATGTCATGTATAATGGGTTAAATTGTTAAATCTATCCATCCACCAATCTGGTTGTTTGTCTAGCTCTATTTCTGTATTTTAAATTATATCTATCTACTGTCTCTATGATCCATAGCTAAATCTATCAATCTGTGATCTCCAGCTGCATATCTATCTATCTATCTACTTATATTTCCATCTTTCTGGTTCAAATTATACAGGGACAAAAGGTCAATGAAATTAAATCGTAATAAACCTTGTTTTCATTTCTCACCTCCGCCATTTCAACTAACGAGTCAAGAAATCGATATTTTACTCTGCCAACATTTTTACGACCCAATTGTTGTTGACATGACATGTAGCTTTGGCTTGTAACGAACTAGCCCGAAGGGTATGGAAGAATCCTATGGAATTATAACTGAAGGGCTGGCCCGCAAGATTGACAAATTATTTAATGGGAATTTTCTTGAGATATTGAGACCAGATGGGACTGAAAACATTTCTCTGACAAGATAACAATCAATATTTCAAAATTTTGCTACCTAAACATACCTTGATACATGTTTGGCGATTTAGAAATTCGATGATTTTAATCATGATTTAAATTGTGATTTAAATAGTCTTGATTACATCCACTATCACTGCATAAATATATGGATAAATGGTCTATAGACTTGGTTTCAGCCCATACAGTGGATATTATAGTAAAGCTCAATACATCACTACCTTGACAGGAACTTTATCAAAGATGACAAAATATTTCATGGAACAATTTAAATAGTCTTGATTATATCAACTATCACTGCATAAATAGATGGAAAAAGGGTCTATAGACCTGGTTTCAGCTTATACAGTGGATACCATAGCAAAGTCAATACATCACTGCCTTGACAGGAACTTTATCAAAGATGACAAAATATTGTATGGAACGTCATGGTGTCATATGACGTTACGCTCCTTTTGATGTATGAACGTCTTTCATGTCATTTCACGGCTGCCGCCTTTGTAGTGGCATTGCGCCTGCATGCTGTAGAACTATGGTGTATAGTCCACCAAACAATTTAACATTAACACAGAATAAACCTGTTGCCCAAGAACATGAAACAGAGCAAAACTTGTTTTTCTAAAAACTAGAAAAAACTCAGACTATCAAAGAAACGACAAAAATTGTGAAATCCCTTTGGCAATATCATTTCATCTGATAATGTTCAAGTTTCTTTCTTTGCCATTTTTTTACCACAAATATTTATTTTGAACACCAGCTTACTCCAATATCAGCAAAAATGCCTTCCGAGATCAGATGACTGATTCGATACAGATTGTATTATCTGGGTGGTATATGATATTTTTCTGTTTCAGTTGTCCAGAAGGATAGACAGACAGATAGATGGGCAGAGCAATAATCAATATATCATGTGTCATATTCAGATATATAGAAAGTTAATAAGTTTCATCGGAATGACGGTCAGGCTCATTCACGTACACCCGTTCCTGTGCTCCAAGGTTCAAACCAATGAGACCTGACCATAGTAACCAGAATTGGACAAGGCGGCCCATTGGCGGGGTGGGGGGGGGGGTATTGTGGTACTGAATATCAATAGATAGTGGACATCCCTGAATGAATAGACAAATCCGGGTTCCAGTGTCATTACACTAAAATATCCAATATATACCTTCCAAACTGGAACTGAACTTGGAACCTTCAACACTCAACAGAGTAAGTGATGACTGTAGGTCAAAATGTGTCTTTTTCTTCAGAAGCAATTCTGTGCTACTAAGACTTGCTCAGCAGGGCTTCACAGAACTTACGTTTCTGAGTATTCTAAATACTTGCAGATTCATCCGCACTTATTAATGTATCACTTCCCCCTACGAAGCAGCATGAGGTGAAATTCTTTTAGGACTGGACTTGGGACGTTAGTAAACATTGTACTCTCAAAAAGCTCAGCCGACCAGATGCCGTTTTGAACAGTGACAAATGTTGGTCAAAATGCGTTTTTTTTTTCTTTGGAAGCAATTCTGTGCTACTAAGACTTGCTCAGCAAAGCTTCACAGAACTTAACGTTTCGGAGTATTCTAAACACTCGCAGATTCATTCGCACTTATTAATGTATCACTTCCACCTATGAAGCAGCATAAGGGGCAACTTGTTAGGGCCTGGCCTGAAAGGTTGAAAGCTTCCATCTGTCAAAGGAAAGCAGCAGAAGCAAAGAAAACAGATGAAAGTAAAAAAATGAATACTCAGCAGCTTCCTAGAATTTAAACCAACTTGATGTCTCTTTCAGTAGATGGGTTTTTCTTGTCTCCTTTTTCTTTTTGGGTTGTTTTTAAAAACATGGCAGGGTTGCATGATATCCTTACTTGAATCAGGTGTCAGTAGAAGAGTTCAAAGGGTTTTCCGAGTGTTATCTTTGTGTATCATATTTCTGAACTGTTTGATCCTTTATATGTTTCTAGTTTGGAGTGGCTTTTCTTGATATATGAAAATAGTAGAAAAAAAAAAGTATGCATTTTGTCCAGCTTGTCCAGTCTGTCCTTTATACAAGCAGGCTCCAAACAGAAGAGCCTTACTTCTAAACTTCCAAAGGTTAAATATCTGTGTCATGAATTTTAAGACTTTCCCTGAAAACCGTTAATCATCAATACATGTACCTGTGTATAAATCGATCAGCTGTCCAACTACTTCAAAACAAGAGAAAAATATTTACATTAAAGATTATTTTACTTCATTCATATATAATGATTAATTGATGATATGATGGATGATTGCACGATCACCAACACAAGACAAAGCTCCCAATGCACCATGCTACTTCTTTCTCATACCCATTATTACACAAGTTGGCATTAATGATACGACATACCAGCAGACAAGCCCTATTAGTGATTAGAACCAGAATGTACTCCTTCGAGGCTTAATACCATTCACAACGCCATATGATATGATGAGGAAATACTATATTACAAAGACAAATACCTTTGGATACAAATAATCATTTTCTTCTAGTCCTTCTAGCATTATGCACTTCTTACAGTTTAGCCATATATCGTCAACTGCTAATTTGTCCTCCTGGTAGATTCATGAGTGGAACTGTTATTGGGTCCGACTCATATTTTCTGCAGATGGGACAAAGTAATTACTCAAGACTATCATTTACTTTCCAGCAATGGCATCCATTTAGTAGTAATCACCATCCTCTCCTATCTGGGCATCTTTGAGATGGAATAATTGCAATCGAAACCTCTCTGTGAGTTAGTTGATGTCGGGATGTTACGTGATGAAGATAACCTTACAAGAAATAATGACAGTAGGTTAGGAAGGATCGTATTTCCAAATATCATCAGACACAGAAACAACATTGGCATTAAGACGTAAATATCACTTGGTAGTGGCTTATAATTCTGCAATCTGCATGCCTTTAGGCCATTAAGAGATCTATTAGTCTCCTTGATGACGTCATTACATGAAATCGACAAACTGTTCTGTTGATATTGCCAGCAAATTTCATAATCAGACCAGCAGCCGTGCATAGCAAAGACATTAGACCATATAACAAATTTGATTAATATGAACTTATAGAATGGGGGGTTGTCACTGTTCTGAGCTGATTCTCATGGCTATTCTGAGATAATCACGGTCTAAAGAAGCTGCAGAACATTTTAGGACTTGTCAGTTTTAGCATGAGTTTGTGACAAAAGAAGAAAGAACATGTATACCAAGTAAAAAGAGGCAATTGCAAGAGAACATTTTGCCTGTTTTTCAAATTCAGCCCATCCTCATTTTATTACATGCAATCCTGCATCCCGCCATTCTGCAAACTTCCACCCCTAAGCAAAGCATTTTATTAGTATGGCGCAAGCCGGAATCTGGTGACATATTCTCATGGCCTAATTTTCCAATTTTTATCCAATTTGAGTCTCTCTTCAATTATATAGAGGTACTGCGCACAATCTATCATCACTGAGCTTATACGACAAGGGGATGATGCATCAGGTCAAAAAGTGTATGTGCTCCGAAATTTTTTTTTAGGTTACTCATTACAAGTAAAAAAGAAATAGAAGGTCTTGCAGAATATTGATACGAGGGGTTTCTCAAACTAAAGCTAGATCAGACATATAGACACCTCATTGTTTGAAACTAGTATTCAGATAATTTGCAATTAATCATGAAAAAAATAAGCAACCTTTTCCAATCAATCAGTGTTATATAAATTACTTTTATGTCACACTGAGATAAATCTAAATCAGAAATACTTGTACTACAGTATCTGAAACAGCATTTGCTTTTTTTCTGTCTGCCTGACTGAATGTTGCACCAGAATAATAAAGATAAAGTATTCTCTCGTGGTCACTAGTCCACGGACTCCATACATAAAATAACTAGAATAGATTACTTGCTCTGTTTTCACCAGTAAATTCAATGGTGTAGATTCGTATTTATGCTATGAGAAGGATTATAGATGTGGAGGGTCAGAGTGTCACACTAAATTTGGAATGGCACAGATTATGACAAATCGGGGCCTCCTTTCTCCTCTCCATCCCAAATCTTCTTACAACAACCTTTGACTCCTCACCACAACTTCATCCCATATTAAGACCTATATTAAGAAAGCTGGTAAAGTAATTGCAATTAACAAGGGGCACAGAATCAAAGAAATCAAACACAATGGGTGTGGTGGAGTTTGAAATGGTATTGGCTAATTGTGAATTTACTGCAATTTTCAAAGGTAGTTTCAAGTAGTTAAAGGGAGGAAGTGATTTGAAGGGAGCCAAAAGGTGTGAAAGAGTGAAGTAGTGACTGATTCTTCTTTCCTGCTGAGGTAGTCATACTTTATTTTAGGTTGTACTGTACATACAATAAAAACATTAATAAATCATTTTGTATTAATTAGCTTCTATTTGGTTTTTCTCTTCTGTTAAAATTCACTGCAGAAACAAATATTTAGCGTGAGAGACTGCGAGGCATTTCAAAGTACTGTATTTAGTGTATTTGTGCTTTTCCAATCTAGAAAACGCAGACTCACTCTGACCAGTGTTTGGTGGACCGTGTTTAAGTTAGCTTGACCTAAAGTTTTTTATTTACTTTGGGCAGTGCTATTTGTTTTCCTTTCTTTTTCTGGGAGTGGGCACACTATCACCTCCATATAACCCTTATCACCTATGCAGACTGAAGGTTTAACTAAATTTGATTACTGCATACCTAGCTAATGCTTGGTCTAAGGTTTGATGCTGAATTGGTATAAAGTGAATATGAAATCAAGGTTCTGTCCTCACAGCACTGGAAGACTGACTGATTAAGCACTGACAGCAGCATATTCGCTCATGTCTCTGCGTTGACTGACTTGCGCAATGTGAGGCCTATTAATTATCCAGAAAATCATCTGAAATGTGATAATATTACTAAAATTGTGATCAAAGGCCTGCTAATGTCACTTCAATCATTGTTGAAACACATGAATTGCCGTTTCAGATGCCAAGCAACTAAACTTGTTATCAGCATTTAGTAATGCACCAGCATATACTAGTTGTTTACTGTTTTGGCCTATAGTTGCGTTATCATCAATGCAACCAATCGTGGCCAAACATATCTCTATATTCTTTCTGTGAATAAATCAAAATCAGAGCAAATCAGCAGACCACCTTGTGACTAATGTAGCCCCTCATGTAGTAGATAACATGTCTCATAAATCCACTGAGATTCCCTTTGTGTTGTGTGGTTATTTACCTTCGTAGCAATGTGACTTATCATTGAAGACACTGCAGCAGCAAACTAACAATGGACGACGAGGAAAGACACAAATAATCTGATTGGCCCATGAGCCAAATGTCCATATAAGGCAGATTACATTCTCATCCGAGTGTCATTTGCATAACGTCTCATCAGCATAACTTGCCAATCCTCTGGATTTACCCTGCTGCATAACTTGATTTCTGAGGTCACACCCCAAATCAGGATGTGGCACACTGCAGTTTTTGTTTGTGTGCTCTTGCTGTCTTGATGAAAGTGGCTTTGTGATCAGGCATTGTATGTATACCATAAAATTGTAAGTAGTTTGTATTCCACATTGGCAGAACTTTTTGCTCAGTGGAAGAATGCTGGCTGCAAATCACTTGGTCGCGGGTTCGAATCCTGCTCTGAGACCTGCAGACAAAGACCTTCAGCGGAGACGGAGAGCACCCGAGCCACTTGGCCAACCAGCTGCCAAACACGACGTGAGTTTTCACCATATTCTATAACATGGTCACAGAGAATTGAAGATACAAAAAAAAAAGAAAATAGTTAACAAGCTAACATTCTATAACCTCAATCAATTCTTTTTTTTTTTTTTTTTTTAGAATGACATGGTCTTTATTTCGTCATAGAAAGCAATATACAAATTGAAACAATAATAGTTGGTGGCTCTCGAACTCATAATTCTAATAAAAGTTCGATTCTCCAATTAATCTCGATTTTGTGAAGCGCTTCATTTTGATTTGGTCTGAACACTCAAGGTTGCCACATCAACACTCAAGGTTGCCACATCAAATTCATCACTTAATTCTGGTGATACAAAAAACCTCATAAAAAAACTTGATGGTGGACAACAGACAGGAAGATCTTCATTAATCTGTATAAATATTTTATGACTTACAGTTTATGTCACATTAATCTTTGTTATCTTTGGAACCCTCAGATAAAGATGATTTCCTGTTGTCTTGAACTTTCAAAAGGTGAAAATGTCTGTCCTATGAATCACACATCTCATATATATAGAATGTTTCCCTCCAAGAGTTTCTCCACATAAATTTGTCTAGATATGTCTATTATGTACAGGATATGAGGGTTTTATGGGAAAGCCTAATTCATTGCGCAGTGTACTTCAAGGATCAAGAGTAAAACCTCAACTATCTTCATTGCTTTTTTAACATTTTTATAAACTTAACTGGGGCATCACAGGTAATCACCAACTTAAGGAAGTTGTTCAAGTTTATTGAGGATGAACTAAATGAACTTTATGGTACACTTTACAAAATGTTAAAACTTTAAGTAACTTCACAGTTCATTTTCATCCTTTTTCCTTTGACTTTCAGGCTCAGGATGTTTGCCCTCATTAAACTATCATTATATTCTACTCAGGACAAAATTTAATTTGCAAAACCAACTAAAATACGATCAGTCTCCTTAAACATCCATTAAGTATTGGTAGATCAACGGATGATTATGGATTTACATCCTGTATTCATGCACTTGGCTAATTAGGACACGAGGAGGACACAGAAAAGAGGCGAAGGATGATGGAAACTGCCATCCAACATAGGCCCAGCTGACCCAGCAAGAGCTGGAAACAGCTGTGGTTATGGTAGATAAACCAAAATCAAATCTGCCCTAATTATCTTACTCTCTATCTATTCATCTGCCTAGCTCATATTTATCATTCTTTCCATCTATCTTCATCTTGCAATCTACATATGCCTATTTTTCATTTTGTCATACCATCTAGGCGCTTTTGCTTCTGTACTTTTGTCATTTGTCATCTTTCCACACTCTATTTCGGCACTGCCAAGACTGTCTCAGAAATGTGTAAGACGTATTCTACTTTTTTCGATTAAAAGTCTTTTCAACTCTTTTGCACTGTGTCTACTTTTTGGCATAAATCAATGAGGGAGCCCTTTACAAGTTAGGGCAAAAGTGGTTTCCTATGTAACCATATATATAAAGCATCTCCTAAAGTCTTCATAGAGCTGCAGCCTGCACTGAAAGGGGGGGGGCATCACAAGTGCTTTAGACTACACAGCTTGCCAAGTTAATATATTAGTCCTGGCTTTAGATATTGGCAAAGAAAGGAAAAGGAGGAAAAGAAAAATTAGTCTAACACCTGCGCGTCTAAAGGTTTTTGTGCGCAGGCAACTGCATATTTCAAAGAGGGATTTCTTCTGTATAAACGTTCCAATACTACAATTTACACAGGGAAGCTTAAAACGCCAACTACAGGCACAGCCGAATACATCAAAGTGGCCTTTTTAAACCAAGATTCTGTGTTTTTCAGAAGTTGTGACAAAACCTCAGAATCATGCAGGTAACATATTATAGTAAACCACAGGCATATCAATCATTTGCCACTACAGTTCTATGGACCTGCATTCTCCGTGGTGCTGACCTACTTTAAGCAGGGAAGGTGGGCAAGTTCCTTATATTAATAACCCTGCTCCCCATTTAATAAGCACACGTTAAGTTACAGTGCGGTGGTCTGCTCAGAGAATATAACCTTAGACAGATCAATGCAGAATTGTGGTTTATCGGTTTAATAAACAAACAGTGTGCATGAGATATATGTAAAATGACTGATTCAATTTATTGACTTTCACAGATAGCAAAATAATGCACAAGAACAAGAAAGGCTACACAGCTGCATGCTGCAGAAGGAGCATCAGATGATCCAACATTTTCCAAATCACTTGTCAACAGACAGCAACATTACAAGCAAAATATTTTCATGTTATTTACTGAATTCACTTAATGTGTTTAATCAGCAGTTAATAATGAACATGAAATTCCTCATAAAATGAGGCAAAATGTAACAGTTGAGAAAATTGATCGAATTGCACTAGTTCTTGATTGGAATTTGAAATCTGGAAGTGCTCTTCACTGGTTGAGGTGAAATAAAATTAATCACATGATAAGCACGTTTCCAAGATGGCTTGCGCACGTGCTGGAAGGTTCCAATTAAACAGGAAGCAAGGAGATGCTCTCTTGGAATATTCTGTGGGGATTTATGGCCCATAAAACGTGCTAAATGGTGTTCTCAGGCAAAATAAACTTGTCATGATCTACTTGAGCAAGCTTGAATCCAGGAATCCACAGGATTAAGGCTTTATTAGAGTTGTGAAAAACCCAAATACTTTAAGACATGTGAACTTGATTAATTGAATTAACAAAGCCAGATTTATTAGAAGGCGTTTGACATGTAGTGCCTCACAGTGTTGTTAAATTAACATGTAAAAGCTGATGCTGTCAAGACAAATGCAAGCAATAAGTTTAAATGAATTTGCCCAGATGGTGCTTGTGGAACCACACAAACATTAGCTTTAAATTTCCTCACATAAACTAGGATTGCATGTTCTGGTAAAAGGTAATTACTGCTCTCTCTTTTTCTAAGCAAAATTGGCCTACTGTTTAATGCACCATTACAAAAATTTCCAAAAACGTGATAATCAAGAAACTGTCCTTTTAAACAAAACTTTTCTACATCGACTCAGGTATTTGGTCTGTATCCACGTTATGTCTAATGTGCCAATCTATCTATCTATCTATCTATCTATCTATCTATCTGTCTATCTATCTGTCTATCTGTCTATCTATCTATTTATATGGTTGTTTTTCAAGCTTTCTTTTTGTATCATAAATTCTATCGACTGTCAAGATATGATCCCTAGCTATATCTGTGACATCGAGGTGCATATCTATCCATCTATCTATCTCTCCACCTATCTATCTATATTTCTACTCCTAACTTACTGGGTCAAAAGGTCAATGAAATTAAAACGTAATAAACCTTGTTTCCATTTCTCACTTTCACCATTTCAACTAACAAGTCAAGAAATCAATACTTTACTCTGCCAACATTTTACGACCCAATTTTTATTGACATGACACGTAACTTTGGCTTGTAGCAAACTAGCCTGAAGGGTATGGAGTAATCCTATGGAATTACAACTGAAGGGTTGGCCCGCAAGAAAGACAAATTATTTAATGGGCATTTCTTGAGATATTTAGACCAGATGGCACTGGGAACGTTTCCCTTATAAGATTACACTCAATTTTTTCAACATTTTGAAAACCTACATAAATACAGGGTTTTCATTTTTTAAGTGTATTAAATTCTAATCAAGATTTAAATTGTGACCAAAATCAAATTAATAGGCCTGGAAACTGATGTTATGGCATTAAAATCATGACTGTGATGTTTTTAAATATTCTTGATTAAAATCCACCATTATAAATAGATAGATAAAAGGTCTATAGACCTGGTTTCATCCTATACAGCGGATAATACAGCAAAGCTCAATACATCACTGCCTTGATGGGAACTTTATCAAAGATGACAAAATATTGTATGGAACGTCATGGTGTCATATGATGTTACGCTCCTTTTGATGTATGCACGTCTTTCACGTCATTGTATGACTGGCGCCTTTATAGTGGGAATTCCGCCTGTATGTCGTAGACTCTATAGTACATAAAACTAATTAACATAAACAACGAATAAACCTGCAGTCTAAGAACATAAAACAAAGCTAGATCTTGTTTTCGTTAAACAGCAAAATTTTGTTTTCCCAAAAAATTGACTATCATGAAGAGGAGAAAATTGTGAAATATGTTATAAAAAATAATTTATTCCCTTTGGATATATTATTTCATCTAATAATGTTCAAGTTTCTTTCTTTGCCATTTTTTTACCACAAATATTTATTTTGAACACCAGCTTACTCGAATATCGGCAAAAATGGCTTCTGAGATCAGATGACTGATTTGATACAGAATGTATTTTCTGGGTGGTGTGATATTTTTCTGTTTGAGTTGTCCAGAAGGATAGACAGACGGATAGAAAGGTAGATCAATATAATATATCAAGCGTGATATTCAGATTACAGAAAGATATTAAGCTTTATCGGAATGACGTTCAGGCTCATACACCCGCTCCTGTGCTCCAAAGTTCAAACCAAAGAGCCTTGACAATAGTAACCAGAACTGGACACGGGGGGAGTGAGTGAGTAAGTGTTTTATGCCCCATCAGCACCGTTGTGGGCTATTTAGAGGCAAGGACTCAGGGGTAATATTAGGGACGCTGAAGATATCAATAGATCCTGGACATCCCTGAATGAAGAGACTAATCTGGGTTCCAGTCAGTGTCATTTCCCAAAATATCCAATATATTTCAACCTGGAACTGAATTTGGGACTTTAGAAAACATTGTACTCTCAAAAAGCTCAGCCGACCAGATGCCGTTTTGAACAGTGACAAATGTTGGTCAAAATGCTTTTTTTTTTCTTTGGAAGCAATTCTGTGCTACTAAGACTTGCTCAGCAAAGCTTCAAAGAACTTAACGTTTCGGAGTATTCTAAACACTCGCAGATTCATTCGCACTTATTAATGTATCACTTCCCCCTATGAAGCAGCATGAGGTGCAACTCTTTAGGGACTGGACTGAAAGGTTGAAAGCTTCCATCTGTCAAAGGAAAGCAGAAGAAGCAAAGAAAAAAGATGAAAGAGAAAAAAATGAATACTCAGCAGCTTCCTAGAATTAAACCAACTTGATGTCTCTTTCAGTAGATGAGTTTTTCTTGTCTCCTTTTTCTTTTTGGGTTGTTTTTAAAAACATGGCAGGGTTTCATTTTTGCGTGATATCCTTACGTGAATCAGGTGTCAGTTGAAGAGTTCAAAGGGTTTTTCTGAGTGTTATCTTTTTGTATCATATTTCTGAACTGTTTGATCCTTTATATGTTTCTAGTTTGGAGTGGCTTTTCTTGATATATGAAAATCATAGAAAAAAGACACAGTATGCATTTTGTCCAGCTTGTCCAATCTGTCCTTTATACAAGCAGACTCCAAACAGAAGAGTCTTCCTTCTAAACTTCCGAAGGTTAAATGTCTGTGTCAATAATTTGAAGACTTTTGGTGAAGACCCTTATTTATCAATACATGCACTTGTGCCTAAATCTATCAGCTGTCCAACTACTTCAAAACAACAGAAACAAGTTTACATAAAAGATAATTTTATGTCACTCATATATCATGATTATATGCACAAAGATTGCAAGCTTGTATTTTTTTTAAAGTGTGCAACCTCCATCTTTGAATTCTTACAGAATTACACTCAAAGAAATGATATATTGGCAAACCAAATTACATTGTTGAGTCTATTTTCACAAAGACGAGGACTAGCATTATGGACACTGGACAGGGCCATGTATATCGATTCAAGGAAGTCTTCAATGGATTGACTTTCACTGCTATTTCAGCCAGGTCTGCCTTCAGGCTGACATTCGACTGGCTCATATTGTTCTTAAATTAAGGACTGTTTCTGTCATCCACTGAAACCCCGCCTCCTTTTATGAGCTTTCCAAAACAAGCAAGCCTGAGGCTAAACCAAACAACATAAGGCATTACATGGACATTACATGGGCATTAATGACAGAATATAGAGATAGCATTGAAGTAAAACACATAACATGAAGACCTTTTATTCCTCTACGAAGACATCAAGGAAATCAATTTCAACGGTCACATTTCCTTTTAGTCAATGTCAATTTAAGTCTCAATTTCAATCAAGTTAAAGGTGAAATGAAACTTTCACAGTCAAGCTCAACGTTTCAGGTTATTTGAAGTCGAATGTCTTCAACCACGAATCATACATTATTCAAAGTAGTCTTTAATTGCTCCATGAAGTTTGAAAGCAAAGAAAATCATATTATTCAATCAAAATGTAACTAATACTGCAGTTAAGCTACTTGTCATGCATGGTGTCACAATATGCAAAGAGGTTACCCAAGGATTTCCGTCGAGTGATTGTCCTTGAGGCCCAAAGGGGTGATCCATCACAATGAGGCATAGACAAGTGTTTTGATTGAGTGGAGGCCTTGATATCTTGATCAATTGTAAAAATGTGGAATTGTGGATCGGTTGATAAATTATTATGATTTGAGGCATCATTTTATTCTGTGGATATGGTGGCTTTCTGATTCTCATGACATTCGATTAATCACATAAATAATTATATCTTGCAATGTGGACTAGACTGGTAAGTGAAAGAAAGAGCCTTGTTTGTGAAATACAATTGGTGGGAAGAGTGAACAAATAATTGACCTATTTTTTTTATTTGTAGCAGTTGTATTTTATCCAATTTACATTGCACAGTTTTGAAGGTTTTGTCCAATTAATTTCAATTCTTTTATTGTTTGCTCTATATTCACTTTTATGAAATCACTTTGATTAAAATTAATATACTGTCTTTCTGTCTCTCCTCGAAGAAATGGGAAAAGTAATTATCGCGCTTTAATGAAAATCATACTGTATAGTGTATGTGCCTTGCAGTTACTACCTTTGTAGTTTTACACAGAGGTAATGCTTGTGTCCTTGTCATGACATAATTGATGGGAGCCAAATAACCAGAACAGAATTAAATTGCTTCTTTCGAAAATCACTCCTGACTGATAAAGTGAAATGGGTATGTGGCGCCTGACAATAAATTATTGATCACCCCCTTGAGCTGCTACCTTCAAAGTCTATACAATGTAATTGACGGTTTGGAGAAACA
Source organism: Platynereis dumerilii (assembly GCA_026936325.1). NCBI lineage: Eukaryota > Metazoa > Annelida > Polychaeta > Phyllodocida > Nereididae > Platynereis > Platynereis dumerilii. The sequence continues at coordinate 34,339,464 of JAPTHN010000005.1, forward strand.
TAATCAAGATGTCATCAGGCAGCATTAAGTTCTTATTTAACCACAAAGTGTAACTGTTATGAAAATCGTTTTAATAAATTAAATGCACTGAAAGAATGAGGCACACCACATTTTCCAGATACTGGATTTTGATGTCAGTACTTCTCATAGCATATCAATATCATGTTTGCATATATAACAATCCAGGCACAAAGTTTGCTTCGTTGGAAATTGGAAATAGTGAAGTAAATCCATCGCAATTTATGGTCTATATCATAGAGATGACGCTACGGCCTTTGTCCTTGCCTGCTGGCTGTAATATTGCTGGTTGCAATGAATACTTGATATGGGAGAGAAGGTATGGAAGAGAACTCGAGGGAGGCAGTGAAGTCCAGTATACCTTAAGGCCAAGATCAATGTCCAAGAATTGATACATCCCAGCCTCTCATCAAACTTGTCGGTCGCCAATGGTCTGCCATGTCTGACTCGACTGTGGCTGCGTAGATCTTACTTGGGAGATCAGCTGCAAGCACAAGAAGCAGTCTTTTCTGCTTTACAACATCAGCAAGGCCATAAATCTTGGTCTCATAAGTCACAGCCACCTCCAGAAACTGCCAGTAAGGTCGCACTCCACTGGTCACTTCGACCGCCCGGTCCACTTTGACGTCACTCTCACTCACAGCAGCTCAACATGAAGCCATTTCAACCACCCAGGAGGCAGTCGATCTGTCTTTCTTACTATCAGCATGTTGCCTGTCATTTTACAGTCACTTGCTGTCAGCAGAATGCCCCTTGAGTCAGTTATTTAGATGTCTTATGAGTCTCCGTAGAAGTTAGTCATGTAAACCGTCAATAGGAATGGAGTGGTTTCCATAATTACACTTTGAAGGTATTTTACTCTTGAATACTGCAAAAGTGAGCAAACAAAGCAGTTCTATCTTTTTCTGGTGTCAGGCATCACAATTTCATGTGACTGACTGAGGCTACTCGGATTCTCATTCAGCCAGCCAGTCAGCTAGTCAGCCAGTGAGTCTGAAAAAACATTTCTTCAGTCAGACGGTAAGGAACCCTTTAGACTGGAAGTCACTGCAAGTCAAAAAAAACTTTTTGGATCATTTTATAAAAAAACAACAACAGGAATACGTACTTGTTAATCTTAGTAGCATTAGAACCTAGGTCCAAGAGGTGAGTTGGCCACAGTTTATCATTTTATTTGTATATCCTTCAAATAATTACAGCTGATATTAACAGTGGCATGTAGAGATTCAAATCAGTTTTCAATGGACTGACTTTAACTGGTATTTTAGCGGAGTCTGCCTTCAGGCTGCCATTGAACTGTCTCATGTTCTCGATTCTTTCTTAAGTTAAGGACTGTTTCTGTCAGGCACTGTAACCCTACCTCCTTTTATTAGCTTTCCAAAACAAGTGAGCCCGAGGCTGAACAAGATACATGGGAATTCCATGGACATTACATGGACATTAATGACATTACATTGACTATCAAGACATCAAGGAACTGGATTTCAACAGTCACATCTCCTTTCAGTCAATGTCAGTTAGATTCTTAGTTTCAGTATAAAATTAGAAGCGGAGTCTTACTGCTAAAGTCAAACGAAGTTTCAGCTATTTCAGAACTTATGATTCCCAAATATGTTTGAGATATGTTTGTCTCTTTATAATAGCTCTTTGCAGATTGGCGGTCAAAACTCTTTCAAAAATTAACTTTCAAGTTGGTCTTGTGATGTCACTTGCTTAAAAATGTCTTGCTTGTGTCAGTCATGGTTAATCAGTTGATTCAGCATATATCGTGTCTAGCAGCACATACGTCAATAAACAATTTAGTAAAATGACTTAAGGTCCTAATCAAAGAAGAAGAGTAGGTGACCAACAGAAAACTGTCCATGATGTGGCATTATGGAAAAACTATCAGATGGATCTGCTGGACGATTATTTCATATTTTTAATGACAATAAAAGCTCAAGGCATATTGTTTATAGTACATTAGGAAAGGATTTCATTATAGACTTTTGAGTCTTTTGTCTACCATAAATTGTCATGATCTCTTTTTAACGCAGCATAGTTCTTCCATGTCTATGAAGACATACATCTCACCGCTAATTTTCATTTGACTTATGATGGAAATGGTCATTCTATTTGGCTCATAATTTCAGCAAATGGATTGAAGTACTGACTATAACCATCATGAAACAGCAGTGTAGCAGTCATTTAGTTCTATTTGGGTGTCACTGATGTGGAATAATTGCAACTGAAAGCTCCCGGTTGGTTAGTTGGGACAGTCTGAATGATGATACACTGTATGAAGAAGCTGGCTACCATTATTTCTAAATTTTAAAGGAAATAGCTTTTCTTTTAATATGTTAAGAACATTAAGAATGAGACGTAGATCACACAATGAGTCTTTAACCTTGCATAAATTCAACGACCAAAAATTGTGATCTTATCATCTCATAATCACTTCTGCGTCTGATAGTTGGTGATAAATAAGATATCTGAAACTTGTGCCAGGAGCATGATGACAGCACAATATGCAAATGAAAAAGGCAGCGTGAAACGGCTGCTTCTGGGCGTGACCTCAGAAATCAAGTTATGCTGGTCGCCAAATCCAGCAGGTTGTCAAGTTATGCTGATGAGAGACGTAATGTTATGCAAATAACACTCTGATCCGGATGTAATCTGCCTTATATGGACTGCTGGCTCCTTCGGTCAATCGGATTATTTGTGTCTTTCTTTGTCTATTGTAAGTTTGCTGCTGCAGTGTCCTCTGTGATGAATTCACATTGCAGCATTGCATCAAATGTAAATCACCCCAAGATATAATGGAATCTTGGCAGAATAATGTGGCTTGTTATCTACCACATAAGAGGCTACATTAGTTACAAGGTGGTCTACTGATTCTCGCTCTGATTTCGGGCGGATTTCCCTTTATACAAAGGGACCTCAGAGATACATTGAGCTATGATTGGTTGCATCCTCAGATGATAACACTGCTGCTTATGTAGACGATAACTAACAAGTGACATCCAACATTTCCCCAGAAACCCTTTATTCTGGTGTAAAAGGCCCAACGAGAAAATGGGACAGCATCTTGTAATAAAGGTTTAACAAATCTATCTTTTTCTGACAATTTACATATATATTTCTCATCAAACTATCATCTCTCATCAAACTACCTGTCTGTCAATGACATAATTTCATTTGTCCATCTGTCTATTTATCCATATTTCCAAATGGAAATTGATAAAACTATTTCATAATTGCAAAGCAAATAATTGAGAGCAGACTAGCCAGGAGATTTTATCTCCTCTTTGTGAATCCAATGAAATAATAAGGTTTTGAAGTGCTCGTAAAAAACTTGGATAATTCAATTTCCAACTCGTTGTCAAAATCTAATTTCAAACCTTTACTGTGACATCATATTTGCTAAAACCTTTGGAACCAGCCGAACACAGTGAAGTCATTCTAGTTGTGATGGCAACATAATCATTGTGGATGCACAGATTCAGCATCACACCACCATCGACAAGCCATAGGTTGGGGGATGCAATAATCCGATTAACTAAAACCTGACTCTGCATAGGTGATGATGGTTTTATTGAGGTGGTGCAATGCCAACTTTTCAAAACTAATTTTAGAGTCAGACAGACAGACAATTTTTTTTTTCATAATTACTTAATTATACATTCTCACATTCATAAATACAATTAATGGCATGATTATGTTTATAATGAATGTAATTATGAAGGAGACCCCTAAAGTCAGTAAAACTGTCACTTGCAAGGGAGTGTATGTATTGGACAGCAGAGAAGAAGCCAGTGCAATTCTTGAGGTGTATTCACTGATTCTAACTAACTGAACATATCTTCATTGGATTCAAGTTTCAATGTTGTGTGTTTTGCTTTACCTGTCAACATCATGCAGTCATATAATCTATCAATTGACCAAAGGCAATGAATGATCCATCAGCAATAGGCCAATCACATGTCAGAATAGAAAGCTATAAATCTACCTATTTGGTCCCATTCATCAAATTTGACAAGATCTGTCTGCAAATCTCTGGGTTTGTCAATGAAGTTTAATTTTTTGCTGCAGAAAGGGCAGTTATATCGACTCCAGTCTGTTACTTTTGAAATAGATGGCCACCACTGTTTTAGAAAAAAAAGGACAGAGACTTCAGGATGTAGAGATACACTGTAAAATTTGAAATTTTGAGTTAGCTCAAATAATTGAGTGAGATTGTTGCACAATTTGTTTGAGCCATGATAACTTGCTGTTTTGAATTATAATAATCTTCATGTTGTTATAACTTGCAAACAACAAGCTATCTTGGCTCAAAGGAATTGTGCAACCATCTCAATAAATCAATTAAGCTAATTCAAAATTTACAGTGTACATTGCATTTAACATAAGATTCATGTGAACATTGGTGCACACAAATGGATTTATAAAAGAAAATTACTACAGTAACAGACCATAAATCAATTGCTTGTCACATAACATCATATTTTGGACACTCTCTTCATCCCAACATATTTGCAATTAATCTACTACTGCATAAAGCAAATTTATTGCAGATCTACATGAAGTATGTAGCTATAAAAATGCCACAAGTAATAAGAATTTTGTGATTTCTTTCATTGACCATCACTTATAATTGTAGCTATTCTCATTTTTCTTGATTAACATGCTTTGCCACCGCTTAAATCTTCATGTATTTTATGTAGGTCTGGTGTTCGCAGCAATTACTATGAGGCACTCTCGATTGAGCTAGCAACATTTAGCTGTTATCTGTTATATTACTGTATATTTCAAAAAGGTGAAAGAACGCCTGAGAGAATATAGTGTCGAAAGTACAGATACACAAATATGCCATAAAACTGTCATATATAAATTCATTCGCTGACACAGACACAGACAAGATAACCAACTTGTTTCAAACCAAACAGAAAACAGGCATAGACATGCATCACTCCTGAAAAGACATGAATGCAGGTTGGTTGTCCTAAGAATTTGATAGACTTGGTTATTAACCTGAGAGACAATAGGCGCTAAATTGTCGCCATAAATGATTGTTTTAAATCACAGAGAACCATGGTGATTTACGAGCAGCATGACTTGGAAAATATTCACGTAAATGATGGACCCGGGAGAATATTGTCTACGTATATAAATTTGGAAGGCTTGACCTCTGACTGAGAAATTAGAGTGATGTATGGAAACATGCAAATTGTATCTTTTGATGTTTTACTCCAGGGATTTCAATGCTCGAGATGAAAGCGAAAAATGTTCTCTCTGCGAAGAAATTCAGATAATTCGTTTTCAAGAGTAAATCGCTTATAAAAAACCAGTAGAGTGGTTTTAAAGAGAGTGATAAGTTTAGGTTTAACGACAATATTAACTTGCTGGTTCGTTCGCTTTTCTGTAAAATGAATCAGAAAATTATTCAATGGGTTAAAACATCAACTTACACTGAATAAAATAACGACATGATTTATGAATTCTGAACTGGTCATGTTGCACCAATCACCATTTAATACAGAGAATCCAATTTCCCTCAAAATTTAATAAAGCATAAAACACAAATGGTGATTGTGTAATTAGGGTGTCAGCCAATCATGTAAAGGACATAACTTTATTATGAAGATTTGCAAAACATGAACAATTTCATTCGGATGATTTTTATGTTTTATTGAGTTCATTAAATCAACACAATTGCCAATTTGTGTTCACTTACTGTTCCTTTTTATCACATTTAATTTCATTCAAGAGATTTTTATCAGTATTTATTACAGAAACCATCAACTTCTTTGTGACTCATTTGTGCTTTACATTGAAACTAACTGAACAAGGTGCAACATGGGTGGCTAAATGGTTACAGTCCAGGTATGCTCTGCTGAAGGTCTGTGCCTACATGGGTTGGAACCAAGGGCACTGGATTTAAAAAATATTTTTGCTCCAACTGTCTCTCCCATCTCACTGCTCAACCTTTGCAAGTGCCAAGAACTGGGCTCGGGAGGGCTGCACTTACCATATCTATTTATCTATCAATCAATCGATCTATCTTTCAATCAAAAGATATTGATGGATAAGAGGTGCAAACGTTTGTCATAAAGATGACATTCAATTTAAAAAGGTACATTTTAATAACATTTCTAGATATGGTTGATTAATTGAAGTTTCCATCTAGTGCCTATTCAAAAGTCTTGCTAGAAGGAGTTAATTATCAGGAGAGACCAATTTACATCAGTTCAAAATGTCAGTCATATGTGTACTCACTGTATTGATTTACAACGGTGGTACTATGTAACTTATAGATCTTCTTGGTTGTACATAATTTGGGATGGTATCAGTTTCTTGTAGGAGTAGAAACAGGGCGTTGGTCACGGACTCAATTAGGAGACCGTTTGTGTGACTGTAGCGAAGTGCAAACAGAGCATCATGTGCTCATGAAATGTCCAGTAACATAAAATTAAGAACAACATACAATATTGACAATAACATCAGCCTTTTTGAATTTTTCTCTAAAGACTTTGCTCAGATTTCTCCATTTTGCTTTGATGTTTTACACTGTTTTGACCTTGCTTAATTGTATATGTTTTTGTACTTTGGTCGGTGCGACAATAAATACCTACCTACCTACCTAGGTCTTTGGATGATTTAATGACTGTTGAGTCCAGAGCTCATTTATTGAAATATTGATTCCTGTGATACGGGGTATAGTTAATGATGTTAGAATATAATTTTTTTCTGAGGCTTAGTTGGTAAAGGCACTGGCTTCTGCTGAAGGCCCTGGAGCAATACTTGATAAGGGAGAATTTATGAGTTGACAATTGATTAGTAAAATCTCAGCAGCATGATGAGATGCTTGGAAAGTGAAAGATCCTATACAATGGAAAAAAATGAAACAGGATATCAAATAACCTGATGTTAATGACTGTAACATACAACCTCATATCAAAAAGCATAAAATTGCATAGCTTAATTTTATTTTTATTAAGGGTTCCGAGATCAAAAACTTACGTATAGCCAAAATATTATATCTATTCAGATTTCGGGAGAACCACCTATTTCCAAAAATACTTAATTACTCAATATGTCCTCATCAGTTGGAACTCAAGAAGTTTATTTTTCTGCTCTGATTAGATGGTTTCCCATTTCAAAATATATGACAAGTGTTTCAAGAAGTTTCTCACACTTCAATGTAGCTTTGTCAGAAATCAAACATTTCTGAATCACCTTGATTATTTTTTCAAAGATGAATTAATGATCTTGAGAAGATGTGTCTGGAATTTTGGAAGTAAGGTTCTTTGTGTCGACAACATTAAGATCTTCGTACAAAGCTTTTTGTATTTCTGAGAAATTCACTAATTGCAGTTTTGTTTGGACCCAGACTTTTTTATTGCATGTTTTGATGGTTTCTTTCGAAAAAAAAAAAAGCCTTATTCAAAATTCATCTTAAGCACTTTTCACATCTTGTGATTCTTTCAAAGTATCTCATCAGTGAACTCCTCCAGATAGCAACTTTACATATTCAACAATTTCGAATTCTTGTCTGCACTTTGCTTTAGATATATTGCTTCAAAGGGACTCCAGTTTCCCCTTAAGATTATCTCAATGTCTGGGCTTAATGAGCATTATTTAACACTCATTATTCATTGTGAAACACTGCTATTTAGTGTTCCTCAAGTGAAGGGATTTATTAAACAAATACTTTAATTTTGTCTGACAAGATATAAATAATGGGGATTTAATAATTTAGGGTAGAGAATGTTCCACTTGATTCATGTTTGTTTGATCAACAACTTTTAAAACATGCATAGAATATGTGTCTATTTAATAAGAGACTTATAAGCCTGATAGAAAAGGTCTAGCAATTTGAATGTAACCAAAAAAAAACCTTACTTCAAAGAAACCAGTGGAGCAACTATGTGTCTTTGAATAGGACTTTCACTTAAAACATTTCCAATCTACAAAGTTTATATTAGTTCTCATTAGTTATGCCAACCAAGTACAGTATTCTCAGACGAGAATCACTTCTTCAATACTTAATGAATGTTTTATGAGACTTAAATTTTTTGTAATTATACGGCAAGTTTAATCCTTTCCTTGAAGAGAATATAATGACTGTGTAATGAGGACAAACAGCTTGAACGCCAAGGGGAAAAGTTTAAAACAAAGTTTAAAAAAGCAACTTATACATAAATAATTACAAAGTGGGTCAAAATACGTTTAAAATGTGCTTTTTGCATTAATACAGGACTGATTCATTCAGATTCTACTCCAATCAATTTAGCCCATCCTCAATAAAGTAAAGACTACTTCCCTATGAGTGGGTGATCACACATGATGTCCCAGTTATTTTGCTGTAAAATTACAGTAAAAATGCCATCAGGATAGTTGAGGTCTTACTCAGGATCCTTGTGGTACACCCTGCCATGAGTTAAGCCATGTCATAAAACCCTTATTTCCTGAACATGCTAGACATAACTAGACAAGTTTATGATAAGAAAGTCTGTGGAAATTTGTATATTACCAGGAGGGTGCTATGATTCATAACATACTTATTTTCACCTAAACAGCCACTGAAGAATCCAGTGTCCACTAATACAGAAAATATCTGATCAAATTCATGAAGATGTGTTGTCAAGCATCGCTTTTTTTTAATTTCAAAATTCCACTATAAACATTGAGACCACAAAAGCAATAGAAATACTATTATATATGAAGAGATATTGAATTGACTTAATTTGTATTTTGTGCTATTTGGTAATATCTGTAATTGAAAGAATACATATTTATTCAATGTTGATAATTATAATTAAACATTCATTTGATTGGTGAATTTAATCAATTAGTATGTTATCACACAATTAGATAAGCAATCTTTAGAGTTCGCCTCCAGACCGTAAACCTTTGTATATTCTAGTAAATATTTCAACTTGATATGCCAAATCGATGTAACTGCTAAAGAGATTACAAGCAATATTATTAATGAGCTAAACATATCCATATGTTATGCTGAGATCAAATATTTCAAATTACAGATTGTCATGCAAATTATTAATATCATGAGCACAGATCTAACAGATGAAACAACCCATTTCATTAACATGATTACATTTAACATGTAGACCTGTGTTCATAAACCTTTACTAATTGATGATGAAGGACTAATTTACATTCTGCAGCTGTGCATAAGGTCATTCAGATATTCAGGGCTTTAATGAGGCATTGAGGTCAGACATCTAGAATGAGTATGGTCATCTTAAAAAGCCGTGTGGCCCAGTTAATGCCTTATTTAATAACAATTTCATAAATAAAAATAAAAACAAACATCCATGTATTGGGCCTCTGCAGTCTCTCATGAATGCTCTTGCGGCGACATGCAGTGCCACAGAGACTGTGTAAATTGGCCAAAATGGTTGATTCATTAAGATAAGTTTATATCTATCCTTAGTAGGCAGTTTAACTCGAAGGTTTGCAATAAGTAAAGCTTGCAGTGAAGGAGAGGTAAAAATGACTAATTTAGTCAAAGTAAAAACTCAGAATGATGTAAAACTGCTTGTCATGTCTGGCATCACAATATGCAAAAGGGGTTCCCAAAAGATTTCCTATCAGTGATAGTCACTGGAGGCTCCAATGGGTGATCCATCATAAAGAGGCACAGATGGGTGTTTCGATGGAATGGGGGCCTTGATCCCTTGATTGATGGTAAAAATGTGGGTCGTTTGAAAAATAGGCTCTATTTGATGCATCGTTTTATGGTGTGGATTTTGGCAGTATTCTGCCTCTCATGATATCTGATTAATCACATAATTAAAGATATCTTAAGACGTAGAAAAGATGGTTTTTGCTAAATGAACGAAAGAAGTTGCTGACTTCCCTGCCCTGTTAGCAAACAAAAATTCCAGGAAAGTAATTTGTGTTCAAAAAGTTCCCAGATAAAATGTAACCATATAAGGGGCATTCTCAAATTTCGGGACAATTTGCGTCACTCTAGCTCCCTGACATTAATATGAATGCGATAAATATCTGAAGCGTCACTCTGCATCTGTTATTCATATTTCTACTTAGAACCACTGCATTTGGAGCAAAAAGTCATTCATTAGACTTTTTATAATGCATTATGTCCAGAAATCCGTGCAAAATCAATGGTTTTTCCCTGTCACTGGACCTGACATGACAAAATCAAGTGTTCATTTTCCTCCTAATATACCATTATTTTCAAAGTTTCTTCGCACGATTCATGGGAATATAGACTTGAATTTATATTTAGTTCATATTCAATTTTTTGTGTGTATAATTTCATTGATTAAATTGATACAATAGTCGTGTCACTAATTTATGTCAATTTTTTTGTCCCCTCCGTTACTTGCCATAGCTTTGTTCGTTATTGTTTTTTATGAGCTATTTTCACTGAATATCATCAGAGGAATGTGCGCCATAGTACCACTGCCTTGCAGACTTCATAAAACATGTATTCAATAAATTATGACATAATGTTCATAAAAAATGTTTTTGGTCCCACTAAAATGTCCCCTCCGTTTCCTTCATTTCCAAGCTTACCAATGATCAGTTTTACAGAGCGATTTCATGTATATGTTGCTGAGGGTGGCAGGTTTTAATATTCTGCAATTATTTTGTCTTTTCTCCAAAATAAAAAGCAGTAATGAGCGAAAAGCAAAAAATTGTTCCCCTCCGTTACCGTCCACTCCGTTACCAGATCATGAGCAAGAAATCGACATTTGGACCAAAAAATCTACTGATACGAGATGAAGTACTTCTGAAAATAATAGTTACATCAATCGTTTATCATTTTTCCTTTTGTTGCTGTTCCTACAGTTGGTTTTTTACGTCAAAATTCCCCTCCGTTACCACATTGTCCCCTACGTTACAGGACAATTTTCCTATACACGTTGTCCCGAAATTTGAGAATGGCCCATAAGTGAAGCATATCATTCTTCAACTATATTGTAAAAGTTAGTTGCAACTATTTATCTATGTGTACTCAAAATATCAGCTAGTAATGGAATTATCTTCACAGACAATCAGACATTAATAAGCTTATGCTCATAATTATAATCAATTATCTTCAATCTGGATCATAACTGCTGCTTTTATGCACTGTAAATTTTGAATTTTGAGTTAGCTTAATTGATTGAGTGAGATGGTTGCACAATTCCTTTGAGCCAAGATAGCTTGTTGTTTGCAAGTTATAACAACATAAATATTATCATAACTCAAAACAGCAAGCTATCATGGCTCAAACAAATTGTGCAACCATCTCACTCAATCATTTGAGCTAACTCAAAATTTCAAATTCTACAGTGTGGAACCATTTACACAAAAGAACTATAATGGCTTAGTGCCTCACCTTGACTTAATGGACTTACTAATTCTCTTAGTCTAATGAGAATGATACATTAATGCTTTGAGTCTTTTTTGCATCGGAGAAAAGATAATAGCTTTAAACTATGTCACAATGTAATGAATGGCGTCTTTTCAAGCATAATATTATGTCTTTGGTGTTAACTGAGTATGAATGATGTCATAGTTTGGAGAATTTTTAAGTATCATAATTTGCACAGTTATACCACAGTGACAAAATGTATGAGCATTTCAAAAGCTATTGCGCAATAAGATGATATCAAACTTGTTTTCAGAGACACAAATGCTCTTCAGACATTTGTTAAATGCTTTCAATTCAGGTCTAGTTTTGAGACATCCAAGAGTTTTTTGATGAACAGGTTTTGGCAAATATTTTAATAACTTGAAGTTCTACCATCTACATATTTCCAAATAATACTGTCAAGAATAGTTTACCAATAACAGTTCTGCTGGATACTGCGCATAGTCATTACACTGAATGGTCAAAGAACTTCATGATATAAAGTAATATAAACATCAAGCACAATTGAGACCTTAACAAAGTTAACATACCTAAAAAGCTAAAAGTCCAACAACAGCGAAATTGCTCATCCTTAAGTTAGCTGATAACCTTTAAGGGACTTTAAAGTCAGTATTTCCGTTGTATATAAGCAGCCACAAGATGTTGTCCTCAATCCAACTACATCTATTTTCTTTTTTTACATATTTTACATTTGTAACAAACTTGGTTTGGAAGTTCTTGATTGGATATCGGACGTTGTGAAGTCAATCCACCACAAAAAAGTCCATATCATATAGATGACGCTATGGCCTTCGTGCTTGCCTGCCGGCTGTAATATTGCTGGTTGCAATGAATACTTGATATGGGAGAGAAGGTATGGAAGAGAACTCCAGGGAGGCAGTGAAGTCCAGTATACCTTAAGGCCAAGATCAATGTCCAAGAATTGATACATCCCAGCCTCTCATCAAACTTGTTGGTCGCCAATGGTCTGCCATGTCTGACTCGTCTGTGGCTGCGTAGATCTTACTTGGGAGATCAGCTGCAAGCACAAGAAGCAGTCTTTTCTGCTTTACAACATCAGCAAGGCCATAAATCTTGGTCTCATAAGTCACAACAACCACCAGCAACTGCCAGTAAGGTCGCACTCCACTGGCCACTTCGACCGCCCGGTCATCTCAGACATCATTTTCAGAGCAGTAACTCGATGTGAAGTCACTTCAACCAGCCATTTCAACTGTCCAGGAGGCAGCCAATCTGTCATCCCCTACTATCAGCATGTTGCCTGTCATTTTACAGTCACTAGCTGACAGCAGAATGCCCCTTGAGTCAGTTATTTAGATGGTCTTATGAGTCTCAGCAGCAGTTAGTCATGTAAACTGTCAATAGGAATGGAGTAGCTCCATAATGCCACTTTGAAAGAATTTCATCCTTGAGATATCATATCCAACAAACTAAAATTTCTTTACTCGTTCTTGGGAAAAGTTTGTCCTGAAAAACAAAGTTGTTACAGTAGACGAACATCAAGTGCTTACAGATTTGGACTGAAATGTTCCTTGTGAGGTCAGAGCCCTATACATGCCATGTTATTCTTATGAGTCATAAGGAATTTATGAAGTCATAGCCTATACCTGCAATGTTATCAAATCTAGAGACCAACTAAGTGTCAATGAGGTCACAAGTTACTCAATGACACGTTAACAGCTTATTTCAATGCAATGGATAGGGCCTGCTATGAGGTCATTGATGTCCACTAACAGTCAAATGTAAGTACTCGTCGTTCGTCGGCTGTAACTTATTGAAATACCTGTAATAACTCAAAAGTTAAGTCACTCTATTTTTTATCGTGAGACTCACAGAGCCACTAGGTTGGGCAGTCAGTCAGTCAGTCAGTTAAATTCGAGCAGTCAACAAGTCAAAGATGCTACCATTACGTGATTTCACATTCTTATTAGTATCAGCCATTTCTTGGGTCAAAGATAGTATGTGTAAGGATCTTCCAAAGAAGAACCACTGAAACCACGGTATTCAAGAATCAAACCGTAAAACTAACTAGTAGGAGAAACTAAACAACATCATCAAGACTGATTTATCAGGTAGCTCAACAGACTCAGCCATCAAAAGAATACATCACATCAGCCAGTCAATAATGGCTAGCATTGCCTAGAGCATTGCTTCCTCGCCTCTCAGTCAGTAAAAAAGTTGTTTTATCACCATGCCAGCGGCAAGGTATTTGGTCAGGTCTGTTGGTCATGCATCTTGCTTTTGTAAGTGGTCAAGGTTCCTGGATCTTAGATCTTTCTTCATTCCCTTTTATTATGCAGTTATCCGCAAGGCTCCACCTTATTCATTGATTTTATGTAAAATATCGGAGGTGATATAGGAGGTGATTTTTCCAGGCTAACAATACAACACATCACTAAGAAGTACTTCAAAATACAGTAACTGGCAACATAAAAGTCATTGAGTCAAAACAAATACATATAGAATGACATAAATGTGTGTTATGCAAGCAATGAAGCTCTTATTACTGGATTGCATGTTTAGTTGCATCCTTATCAAGCACCACAAGAACAGCATATTTGCCATTAAATGCTCTTTCTTAAAACCAAGGTCAACATCATTGATATTTTTCATTGTAGAATTGCATATGTGATATAACATACATAATGATCCAATGCATTACAATATCATTGTACATTGTACAAGTGCATACAATTACATGGAAATTCCCTATGTTATCCCACTGACCTACATTATGTGGGTGTTAATGCTAAAATTCAGCTGAGTCAGCAGTCTGTGTGGTACAGTTGGACCAAGGTTCCATCAATGGCCCAGCAAATGGTCTTGACCTTCTTCAGTTGCCATTAATGGGCCATTGAAGAGCCATTGAAGAGGCATTGATGCCATTAATGGGTATTTGTGCTCATAAATGTAACCAATAACATGTGTTACATGCTTTCATCCAGTGGGATGCTCAGCACTGCTCACTGAGCATCAAACATTTAACATGTGTGAAGTGGAAGCACTCAAGACTTTGAGTGGGGTATTCCTTCTCATATGCCATGCATGTGCTGCCATGATGGTATTTTCCAAATTTCAAGGGTTCCAGGATTTACAGACCTTCAGGGTCATGGTAAAATTATATGTTCAGTCAGTCAGATAGATTATTTATTTATCTATTTATTTCATTTTGTCTATTATAAATAGACAGACAGAAGCATTTATTGATCTATTGATAGAGAAACAGAAAGATAATGATTATTATATTGATTAATAGATTGTCTGACCAATTGATTCATCTACAGAACAAACACTGACTTGACTAGCTAAATGTGGTAAAGAGACAATGAAAGTAAACTATGCATTAAAACATTGGGAGAAAAATTAGAATAGGGTTAAGTTGAAATTATTAAATTCACACCTGGTATATTTGTTTTAACTTTTTCTAACAAGAACTTCCCAAAAACCCAAGAGCTTAACCCAAAACCAAATACACAGCTTACAAAAAAAAGGTGAAAACAAATAAATCCTATCTCGACTCGTACGCCTTCCCACATCAACAGGAAACACAAGTGACTTATGCTGTTACTAACGCAGTCTGTACCCAGAACTGCAGACAATCGAACGAGGTTAGATTCTTAGATCAGCACAGCAGGCAGAGATCTGCACACAGTTTACCTCATGTTGACACCCGGGTTCAAACTTACGCCTGTTTCCCATTTGTGAAATTTACAACTCCTCGAAAAAGCGGAATGTTTGCACTCACCGTAAAGTGACAAGTTGGCAGGTGAAATTTTCCTCCACTTACTCTCTAGATAATAGCAGTGGCGACTTGACTAGAACTTCGACTAGAACTGTGATTGATGGTGCAAAGACTATTGCAATGCGGTTGGCATATAGGTACAGATAGATGAATTCTTAGGGCTTTATATCTCAGATTGCAGGGCTCAGTTGGTAGGCCTCAGGGTTACCAATTGTAAGGTCTTGGGTTCGATACCTGCTCTAGCTGGATCATCTGGATTTAAATAGGACAGCAGTGTCTATCAGTCTTCACCTCATTGCCGTTTCATCCATCCATACATTATGCACTTTGCAGGGCAATAAGAACAGGAGAAAGACACAATGAGGTGAAGGATGATTGAAACTGCTGTCCAACATGGCTAAGGTGATTCAGCCAAAGCTGGAAACACACCGGACCCAGCGTTTGAAAGACTATTTAGCCAATCCCCTTCCTAGCTGTTGCTTTAAAAGACAGGAATGCATGGATAGTCTTGTACCGCTGAGGGAATAGTTTTTGCTGCTCACAATTGAGAGTTGGTTGAGGCAGAATGGGAGCCGTCTCAATATGCACAATATTGTACACATCACTTGTATTTGCTTTTGCATAACTACAACGCTTACACAATACAGAGATACGCATCTAATTAGACGAACTTACATCCTATTGTAATAATTACAGCACATAATTCAAGTGAGATGCTTTGCAAATTGCAGACATGGCAATATTTCAAACTATACTCACACACTTCCACTTGCTTTATAGGCTATTTATCTTTTCATTTGTCTCTTCAGTCAAAAAGAGATTGATGGTCCTTAGGATAAGACATATATCTTAATCAGTCATTGCTGATTAGTTCAGGAAACATGTGTCATTCATCCATTATGAAATAGTTTATTAATTACTGTTTAGTGTTTACCCTAAAAAGAGTAAAAAATTGAGTCAAATGATAGACAGATTGATGAAGAGAACCCCTGACATAAAAAACAAAGGAACAAGAACTAAAAGGACAGCAATCTCTAATTGTAACCTCAGAAGAGGATAAATTCTCTATTTGCCATACAGACAGGCAGATAGTGTAGACAGACAATATAGATTGACAGATGTACAGTGTATGGATACACAGACATTCAAACAGATGTTGAAAATAAATTACTCTTAAAGTCTACTTACACAGACAGACAGACCCAGCATGCTTACAGATTACCCAGTGAAATACAGATTACGAAGTGAAATGGGGGATAATGGGAAATTCCAGATATACCTATAAAGAGCTACAAAGTGACTGAACACTGAAGAGCACAAAAAAATCCATAATGACATAAAGTTTACAATTGCTTTCTGTTTAGTATACAAGACATACAAGCCAGATCCACAAGTATTACCACATAGAGTAAAATTTCTGCCTTGAGCATGAAGTGACCAACACTGGAAAGGACAGCTGGAGAGTACGAGATTCTTCTTTTATATTGGTCTATTCTTCTTCAACAATTGGATTTTTCCTCTTTTTCTTCTTTTTTTCTTCTTCTTTTTCTTTCTCCATCTTTTGTGTGTCAATCAGAGCTGTGTACTGTCAGTGGCAGCAGGGGAAATTCCGGAGTGCAGAAAAAGCCAAAAGGTCCAACACAATACATTATCTGAAGGGGCTTAGCTTCTTGGCCAATACATTGTAACTGGGATATTGTATTCCCACAATCTGTGTGTGACAGCATGGTTTCAAGTCTGTTTCTAGCCTGTTTCGGAACTCTCTGACTGCCTCACAAAACGCATGAAGACGTGGGATTAAACCTTACACAACCATTTGTATTCAAAGGATGGATCGATGATTGAGTCTTTACGCCCTGTGTTTATGCACTTGGTAGGCCAGTTACATAGGACAGGAAGAGGACACAACAATGAGGCAAAGGACGATTGAAACAACCATCACAACATAGGCCAAGGCGACCCGGCAAGAGCTGGATTCAATCCTGGACGCAGAGATGGGCAGTCCAGCTGAACATAAGTTGTATGCACACCAGTGCATGTCTTCTGATGAATTAGTGCAGTCCCTTATTGTAAATAGAACCCAGGACCGTACACAGAGCAGATAAGGATTGTATACCTTCCGAAGAACCAATGCAGTAGCAATGCAGCATTTTGCATATCCTTTGTATTTAGTATTCTTCGGACGATTCCAATCTGTGCAATCCTTTTTCGCATTCACATTTTACTACAGATTCACGTCTGTATTTTATTTCAGCTCCGCCATCCCCGCTTTTACATCTACACAAAGTAGGCAGACAACTTGATTAGTCTGCGGAGAAAATTGGGGGAGATTACAAGATCTTAAAGCGTTAAACCAATTACCATGTTCGTCCCCACAATTTCTATGTGACAGCTGCTGAGGGAAAGCTGCAAAAGGCAGTCTCATTTCAATCCATTCCATCTAAAATGCAAATAATGTAGACGTGTATCGGTGGCATTGATAGAAAGTGGTGCAATGGCAGTGATTAGAGCGGCAACGTTGAGACATTGATATTCATCATTCACATTTAGTAGTCGTGGGTTCGCACAAAGACTTCATGCCCGGTATTTTCCCACTCGTAACTTTTAGATGAGCACAAGTTGCACAACTAAGGACAGACAAGGCTTTATGTCATGTATTTCACTCGATGGATCTACACATGAACCACAAAATGAAACGTTTGCAAAAAAATGGGTTGTTATGGCCAGGAATCAAATCCGGGTCCAAGAATTTTGTTGCCATGGTAGAACAATCAGCATTCAGCAAGTTTATAAGCTTTGCATTCACCATTGCCTTTGTTATTCGCAACTTCACTTTGCGTCTTCAGTCAGACTACAGCATGAATGAAACCAAAATATCCAAATACGAACTGAGAAAATGTATAGCAACGGACACTTGACATTTCAACCGAATAAGTATCAGAAATACCAACCAACCTAAATTCAAACTGTGAATTGACTATGTAAAGGAACAACCAATTAATTTAGATCATGAAGATATTCTGTAATCTACCAAAATGGACAACCGCAGATAATTGCAATGACCAACTGCAGTGACCAATCGAAATTTGCTTTCTCTTTGCTTTCGGTCTTTGCCAACTTGGACCGAAATCCATTCGATTAGGTGATTAGTTGGTTGATTAATTGGTTGCAGATTGGTATTGTTCGGTTTGGTTCTCGCAAGTGTGAACCAATCCAATTTGGACCGAAATTTGCTGGGCTAAGGAATTGCACATCAAAGAACCCTTTAATCAGGCAATCAGGACTTCAGAGGAACGCAAGACATTAGGAAGACAGGGGATCCACATGATTAAGGTATGGTCAATGGGGTCTGTCTTTTACAACAGTGTTGTCTTACAAAATAACAATACCTGCATGAGTGTATAAACTGTATACACACTACAATGTTTTTTCTAATACACTCCATGTCAGGATTTTTCAACTTAGTTTTAGCCAAGGCAACTATTTAATGAGTGTCATAAAATGCACAAATATTTAAGTCCCTTTGATTTTTTTTTGTTTTCACTTCTATAAATTTAACCAACAAACACTCATAGTCTATCAAGTTATTATGAAAATGTAGTAGAATGTATGATTAGCTGCATAATTACATGAAGTTCAAAGTATTCACTATTTCAAAAGATACCTTAACTTTTATGATTGCAACCTTAATAGTTTCTTTATTTACAACATGCTATTTTGGACTTTAAAAGTAATTAGAAAAAGAATCGTCAAAAATAATATCAAAATATTCAGTTTGATAACTTTTTTATACACATTAGGGAACCTTTGAACACCAGTTCTTTTTGATTAAAAAAAACCATTTCTTGAAAGTTTATTTTCCAGATAATATTTTTTCCTGTTGGGGCCTATAGAATATTATTGATATAAGATACACTTCTTGTATTTACAACATGATATTCTGCAATGGTAACCCAAGCAGATAAAAATATTCAGTGGCAACATTCCTGTGAGTAAATATTGCTGGAACTAATAACATGGATCAGGAACTATACTAAATCACCCCTTTTACCTCAACCCAGAACCCATAAAACAGGGTAACTACCCCCCAAGTAAGATATATTTCACCCTAACGAGCTTCTGTAATAACTTAGAACCAATAGTAACAATGTTCCAAGACCTACATTCTGGAGAAAGGCTGAGAAAGCTAAGAAATGTGTAGATTTGATGTTCATTATCAAAGGCATAATACTGCAACATGATATGAGGCTCAGCTCCTGGCCGATGTTGTTGTATGTTGTTTATGTTGAGGTACTTACAGCAATATTCATTTTGCAGTTACTCAATACATTGCAATAGTGACAATTTGTCAAAATTAAGCAACCAAACTATCTATCTATCTATCTATCTATTTATCTATTTATCTATTTATCTATCTATCTATCTATCTATCTATCTACCTATCTAGTATCTACCTATCTACCTATCTAATTTGTCACAATTACACAAACAATATATCTATCCATATATCCATATAATATATCTTATCTATCTATCTATGTCTACAAAGGCTTAAACAGCCTAAAGCTACGTGCATTATACCTTCAACATCCCGACATGCGTTCAATACAAACAGAACTCCATCTGCTCCATTCAAAAATTTATGCGAGTCCTCGGACCAACACTCTAGCACCCCCCTCCCTTCTCAGCACCCTACCCCATTTATTTTTCCTCTAAACTCTTATACCTTTTAACACATGGATCAAAAGTAATAAATTTCAAACCAAACCCACGGAGAAGTTGGCCACAGCAACCAAAAACAGCTGGGCCAGACTCCATGATGTGCTGTGCTAAGAAAGCTTAGTGACTTAAAATAAAAGAACAGGAGACAGATTATCATGGCTTAAAAGAAGCTATGTTAGCTCAAAGGAATTGTGTAACCGCCTCACTCAATCATTTAAGCCGACTCAAAATGTCAAATTTCACAGTACATTCAAGCCTTCAAGGAGAGTCTTGCAAAGTTGAGCCAGAATATATCACATGAAAGTGAACATTGCGACAGACCTGGAAAATGTTCTGTTCATAGTGCATGCATCAATATCTAGCCTGCTGTCTGAAATTCATGCTTCTTATTTTGGTGTGGTTTATTTTCAGGTTTGTAAAGTCATGCTCCAGCAGTGTTTCATCCTCAAGTCTTGGTGTGTTACAGCTGAACAAAAAAAAAAGTTGTTTTTGTATCATTATACCTGAGAATATCCAGGATAGTTTTACATTATACCCAACTAAAATATTTTGTCTATGTTATTTTCAAGGTGATTTGCTTTGAGTATTCGTCGATCTAACAAATAACAAAAGTATTTCAAAATAATACATCAAAATATTAATACTTGCACTAGTACCACTGATATGGACAATATTGGGTAACTTGCTGTACATTTACATCAATATATTTGCAGTTAAAATTGAATTCCTATAACCAACATCTTGAGATTGGCCAGGCCTGGAATCCACTTTAAACAGAGACAGCTCCTAGACTTGTTGTCTAATTTATCATCCAAGATCTAAAACACTTGGTTGCCCCTATTTGTTGTCATTCTAGCAAAGCAATTTAACTGCTTCAAAAGTTTTCATAAAACAGTAAAATTGCTGTAATATCTTGATGGTATTTTTTTGGAAAGGGGGGGGGGCTAAAATTTCACTTGAAATGGACACTTTCATGACAGTCTTGTCAGAGATTTGAAATTACGGAAATGTGTTTCAAATGCAATTAGTCTGAGTCAGTCTGAATCATGAACACATCAGTGATTAGCTATAACTTGGAAAAACATCAAGACTTATATCATTCTATCATTTCTCATAAAAAGACAGAAACAGTTCATACATGTAGCCTATGTAAGAAGATAGTTGGCTACCGCAGACTAATTTGAAGTCTCTATCTAAGAATCAAGGGTCGTGACTCAAAATATGTTTCTCGTACCACCAAATTGATGAAGGCACAGTGACATTTTGAAGACATAAACTCTTCATATCTCGGCCCGCAGCTTAGGATTTTTCCGGGTAGCCCACATATTATGTCACAAATGGGATTGCACATACAGGTTTCTTTACACTGGTAATTGGGTTACTGGGTGACAATAACTTCAAAGAAGAGTTTCACCTTGCGAATAAGGGTCACCATCGACTTCAAAATTCAAATGCAGAAAACACCTCCTTGGCCTAGCTGGGTTGCCAGGCCGGAACTTGTGCTATGTGGGCTGAAATACACATGATCTATATTTCTGTGTATAAGCTTCCAAGAAAATCTCTCAAAGAGAATAATTTACCAACATTTCCTGCTGAGGATATGTGATAAACCAAAAATAACTCGAAGCCTGGTCATCTAATGGTTGTCCCTTAGTGGTCAGATGAATGCTTTCAAATATTGGCAAAGACTGTCAATGAATTCTTTATTTTACCTAAGAAAAAAACTATACAGATCACGACAGTGAATTAGCAAGGCTTTGGCTAGTAACTACAATTAACAGAAAGAACTGAAGAAACATACACGGCAAAAGATTTGTAACAAAGTACTACAGACTTATCCTTGTCTGGTGATTCATCATTAAGGTCCAGGAATTAAGGTATCTCCAATTTCATTCAAAATCGTAAAAGTACATAAGGTTGGCTCATAGAATCTAATTGAAACAAAAAACCAATTATAAAAAGACACATATGACAAAAAAAATCAGCAGAATAGACAAGACTCATATCTTTAGATTTAGAAGGACTGTTACAAAAGCCTAACTGCTGGTTTTAAAAGCTAGTTTCAGCTACCACCAGATTCAGCTCAAGCATTGGTCTAATTAAAACTCTAATCCATAACAAACAGATTGTAATCTATCGATGATCAATTTGTTATCTAATTCACTCAACGCCCCACTCTAATTGCCAGCCTCTTTGGTTCATTTGCAGAGATTTGTGATCAGGCAATGGAAAGTAATCTGTTATGTTTTCACCATGCTAAATGATGTAGATTTGGGAGTTTGTGTTACTGTGAATATTAAATGGTACATTACCAGTCATTCAGGTAACAGTCCGATACCAGGGACCATAAGGGCCTATCTATAAAAAGAATCCCTGGGGAATATAAGGAGATACTTGAACAATAAATGTTAAGCGAATCTGCACTTTTAAACTGGTTCTCGAGTCACTTGTTGCTAGATGCACCCTAATGGTCCGCAAGTATCGATTACTGTCATTTGCACTTTCGCAATAAATGTGAAAGTACACATAACAGTAATCGATGTAGAAAAAGTTCAAGTCAATTTTTTAGCAGGTTGCCATAACAATGTCACTAATTTGTCAAGTATGTTAGGCATAGTTGTGTTCTTTGGTGGTCAATTTTTTCTTTGTTGGTTCTAATATAACCAACATAATTATGTCACTGAGGCACTACTGAATACATGTATATCAATATGACATGGATTAAACCTACCTTATTGTGGCATACACGAGGGAATGGAGACCTTTCTCAGTGCAAATACTTCAACATTCTTACCTGCAACAGAAAAGAGCATACGTTTTAAATATTGCAAGACAAACTCATTCATTTTTCTGGTGAAACATTTTGCAGGGACTCTTCAGAGAAACGCAGAAATGTCAAGTTTCAGTGTTGTGTGATGTTCTGATTCTAATAACCAATTAAAATTTTCTTTGAAGAACAGGAGAATTGTTTACTGCAGATGTCAACAATTACGAAAATAGCTGTAAATCTTACCGGCTCGACAGTTCAGACAATCTAGCTATTGTTTAAATGCAGACAAACGTGCAACATTTTAGCTCATGGTTATTCACATTGAAGCAAAACAAAAGATTTAATTGACAATTTTGCAGAATGGTAAAATGCTAAGCAGCTAATAACTTTCCATTTAGTGTAGTCTACATAAAAATGAAGACAAACAGGCACTACAATTTCATAGCTGTTTATTTGCTTCCGATTTATTCACTAACACCATCGTAACCAGAAACCTCAATTTTCATGTTTGACTGCATTCATGGTACGGGTGATATTTTACATTTCATGTGCACCATCTCCATTTCGAAAATTGTGGAAGCCATTCTGTCTGCTTGAATTTCATCTACTTTCCACTTTTCTCCCAAATTCTTCTCTCCTCCGTCTTTTTATTTCTCCCCCATCCTTTCTCCACAGCCTTTCTAAAATTCCTCGAGAAACTTTTTGCCAAATTTTATCTGGCTGCCTGTGATGGCCATTCGTTCTTTCTGTAATTTGTATCCCAAATCACATTCTCACGTTCGAAGGCAGTTGCAAGCAGGCCATCCATCTTCTGTCACAGCCTAATGCATTAAAAGATGTCGTCGATTTTGATTCCAGATACATTTTACACTGTCTCACATTTTTCATCAGTTTTGTTACCGATCTTTTATCTCATGCAATAACTCATCCCTCAGTTATAACACTTTCATAATTTGTTTGAAATCGGACTTAAAAATAAGTAGAATGAAGAATGTCTTTTGAAGTACCAAACAAAGTGGAAAAAATGGTTTAATGTGTCAGTTAAAGTGAGAGATGCTGGCTAAAATTTAATAGGGTTGATATCAGCCACTTTAATCGAAATTTTCCAAGAGATATTACAGAATTATAGAAAGAACACCATCACTCGAGGGCCGCATTTCTAGGAAAGGAATGCTCTGCAAACTCACAGAGTAATGTATTTGGTTAATAACATTTTTTGGAGGGTTCTACCTACAATCCCAAGAGATATTACATATATTACATTTGTATATCAGTTTTGCACACCAAAACATATCAATTCACATACTCTTATTAATTACAGAACACAGGTAGCTATGTATAATGCCCTTTGAAACCAATATTCATACCTGCCTCAGCCCAGCAGCTAAAGGTTACAAAGAATATGGTAATTGATGCTTAATCCATAAAGAGACATTGGCAGAAAAATACAACAACAAATCGACAAGGGAGTAACAAAAACCGTGGCAATGTATTAGTCACAGGATATTAAGAAAAGACACTTACTATAGACGAGAGGCTCAGATAAGAAATATCAGAATGGAAAAAATATGAGAACAAAGGAAATATATATGGGGAAAACAAAAGTGCCTCAAATATATATAACAAAGTGGGATGAAAAATATAGGGAAATGATGAACTTAATTCTTTATCTATTTTTCTTTTTCAAATTTTAGATAGAAAAGAAATAGAGGTAAAAAAGATAATAATATCAAGAAGAAAGTCTATTAGAAAAAGGATACAAAGATAAAAGAGTACATACACAAAAAGCTTGAATGCAATCTGCAGATGCAACCATATTCTTTTTCCAATATGGGTAGTGACAAGAACCTTTGTGGCTTTGGTTAGAGAAAATGGGTAGCTCTGTATTTTTTCTGTGTTAGTTGTTTTTTAGCATAATTACCATGTGTGTCTTTCTCCATCACCGATCTATCTGTTGACTTATAAATCGATCCCAGTCCCTGTCGCTATAATTTTGTCCTATTGTAAATTAATTTAATTATAATATATAATACTACTGAATATAGAAAATAAAGAATAATACTTGACAGTCTCGATGCTGCTGATCCAGAGCTTCAGCAACTTGCATGAGATGAACATAAAGATGACAACTGAGAACTAGTGAGAAGCAAAGCTGCACCCCTCTTTCAAAAAGGTACACTGGGTCCAAACATGGGGCATTTTATTATCCTGTCTCAGCACGCGCATTGCGCAGTGCATACCGAGTACTCAGAACCAATTTAATGTCTGATTAGAATGACATTCAACTATGATGAAGTCTTAAATATATTGGCGGCTGAGGCTGGAAGACACACTTTTACAAAGATGGATAGAGAGATGGTACAAAAAGTAAGCCAGACAAACATACCAGCAGCTAAACTAAATCAACGGATCAATAGAATCCGATATCCAGAGTTCCATAACCAATAATCCGATATACAAACATATACGAAAGCAGAATGTCATTTCGACAATGTATATTTGAGCAGTAGACAGTCCAAATGGACAGGGTGCCGCCAGCATCAGAAGAGAAAGCACCTGCCATACCAATGTATTTATCTGTTTTTCCATCAATAATAGAGGGCTACATTTCAGGGAGAAAGTCTATATGAGATATACTTTGCAGAGTGACCAGACTCCCATGCCTGGAGAGCATATATGTCCCACCGACAACTTTTCATCATTTTTCTGTGCTTGGTTTTTTTCCTTTTCCAAAGTAGCATTCTTTATGATCTGCGGCCATCCCAATGGTTGGGTGGGCATACCGTAAAATGTAGATATTTGCTGTGCATTTAACACTTGTGACACTTAAATTTCACATCAATCGCTGAAGTTATAAAAATGACTATTTGTTGACCAGTTTCAGCAGGAAACAGTGAATTCAATGAAAATTCATATGCTTTATGTCTATATTGAAGTAAATGCTAGAATTTATCTACAAAATATGTTAAACAAAATACACCCTGCTTCAATACCAGTCGCTATGATCACAGCATCCACATAAAGCCTTACCAGCACAAAACCAGTAAATAAGACATCAAGTCCATAATACTGCTAATATTACACTGAAAACATTGTTCAACCTACAGAAGATATCACAGTGCCAATGCTGTAGCTACACAATATATATCCAAAAGCTGGAGTAATTTGGAGTGGGTTGAAGACTTCTGTATTTGATCAAAACAAGATGATAGGTAATCATGTTCAAACACAGCTGTTTTCTACAGTAAATCTACAGCACACTGTGCCACAGGAGTACGGAAAGAACAAACTCCAAAAGATTAAAGATATCTTTTACAAGAATAGAAAAATTTATAGATGTAATATAGAAATTCTGCAATGAAATAGTGAAATATTTATATTTCAAGTGTCAGTCATACATAAGAAAGTGTATTAGATACAAAATGGTTTGATACGTTAACTGATGTATCTGTTTTTAAAAAGTTGCCCTTTAATTGTTGCGAAGTACTAAATTAAAAAACCTTTGCCATTGTCTTTTGATTTTGAGCTTCAGTGCAAATTATACTAATACAACGCACATGCCCCTAGGTCAATATTCCTATAAATACACTAGCCAACTCGTCTACTTTTCCACTATTCACGAGTTGGACTCCTCCAATCCCTTCCATTGCATATATCACTCCAATGCTTACACACTTCTCTATACTACTCCCAGCATACTAAGAACACATACATCTGACCACTGACTACAGGTCAATATTTCTCTTACTACTTACTTCTCCTATGGCATCTATCTCTGGACACCTGCTTCCTTGTATTAACATAGCTGATCATAAAAAGTATCCAGCCCAAGCGCAGACCAAGTCGCATAATAGGAAATTTTTCTTTTTCGACTTCTGCTTTGTAGCTGTGTTACACTGGAAGAATCAAAAGACAGTGATAACTCATGTCTTTTGCTAATTGCCATATTTCATGTCTTCTGCCCTGAAGAGTTGTGAACAAATGTACAACATTCCCCACAGTAACTACACAGATTCTCCTACTGTTTTGCGCATTGCAAAGGACCATTGGTAATAAGCGGACATTCATGTCTTCTGCCCACAGATTCTCCTAAGGTTTTGCGCATTACCTTGGACCAATCATAATAAGCTGACATTAATGTCTGTAAACAAAAGCAAAAGAGAGTGAAAATAAATAGAGGAAAAGAACAGCTGCCAAAACAACCGAACACGTAAATAAATTGCCTTGTCCATCGAAGTCAAGACCTCTGTGGAGTTGAGCCAAATACAAAAGCAAAAAGTCTATGCTAGATAATAGAACAAGTAGGACCATATTATCCCGGCTATTTACCACATTGAGGGCCTCTTGACTCGGATCCAACTCTAAACCCAGTTTCTCTTCCTCTAACTTTGTGACTTATTCTAAAGATGTTTAGCTAACTTGTTTTTTTTATACCTAACCATCCACATTGCATCAATGGTTAATTTATTTTGGCCCTATTATCAAGACAGTGGCAGTGAACAATAAAAAAAGGGGCCTACCTTGCAAATATCTTGGATAATGATATATGTGCATGTCATGCAATTGGAAGTAAGAAGTTTAATAATGCCAGTTGTTTGCCATAACATGAAGTTCAAGCATGATTTCACAGGCTATGAATAACTCGAAAAACTTTTCACTTATGCACAAACAGAATTTCAAAAGTCTTACTGTTGTAATTTCTTGGGTGAATGATCCATCGCACAGAATTTTTTGTGCTTATGCATAATCAGGCTGCTACAATTACCATGAGCGTAACACGGGAGTACACAATATGATAACTCACACACTAGAGCAAGAATAGAAACAATCCCCGGGAACCAATCATTCTTACATTGTGAGGGAAATCACATTGGCAACACAAAAATAAAATTAGTATGAGGCCACATGTATTATGTGGGATTCGGCCATTTAGGGTTATATGTGTATGAGCTTTGCGCACTTTTTGCCTTGTGTAACAGTGACCTTCATGCACATTGAGTCAAAATATATGTTGGACTTAACCATCATAGTAGACTGAGAACTACTAGTTTCACCACCCAATTTACCTCAGGCATGGGCCAAATTAAACGCCCTTAATGTATAACATGGATTGTAATCTATTTGTGATCAATCTGTAATCTAATTCACTGAACATTCCACTCCGCAAGCCTTTTTGTTAACTTCTGAAAAAAAAGTGATTACATTTATTTCAAGCATTTTTCTAGTTTTTTCGCAAATTCTTTCTCTTCCTTGTCTTTTAATTTCTCCCCACACTTCCTCAAATTGCTTGAGAAACTTTTTGCCAAATTTTATCTGGATGCCTGTGACACCCATAGGTTGTTCCTGCAATTCGTATCTCAAATCACATTCTCACGTTCGAAGGCAGTTGCAAGCAGGTCATCCGTCTTCTATCACAGCCTAACGCATTAAAAGATGTCGTCGATTTTGATTCCAGATACATTTTACACTGTCTCACATTTTTCATCAGTTTTGTTACCGATCTTTTATCTCATGCAATAACTCATCCCTCAGTTATAACACTTTCATAATTTGTTTGAAATCGGACTTAAAAATAAGTAGAATGAAGAATGTCTTTTGAAGTACCAAACAAAGTGGAAAAAATGGTTTAATGTGTCAGTTAAAGTGAGAGATGCTGGCTAAAATTTAATAGGGTTGATATCAGCCACTTTAATCTATAAATTTTCCCAAGAGATATTACAGAATTATAGAAAGAATACCATCACTTCAGGGCTGCATTTCCAGGAAAGGAATGCTCTGCACAGTGCACATTCATGTATATAATTAGTCTATATCTTTTTTTTGGAGTGAATTACCCAATCAGGGCCACACAATGCCCTGCCAAATGATACTAATGGGTATACCTTGGTGTGAAGTGACTTTATAGTCAACATTTCAGATCACAATTAGAAACATTCACCCAAACTGTGGTTTCTTTTACTTGTCACACATAGCGGCCATCACAGTATAAACTAGAAAGCCACTTCAGAACTTTATAAGAAACTCAGAATTTCTGTATGTCAAGTAAAGTTGCTTATCATAATGATCTACCGATAATTCTTCTCCGGACTGCATCAGCAATAAAACATGAGAGCTTCAGAAGAACATTTCTAGCTATCAAACATCACATTTCTACCTTTGTTTGCATATCAGCTTGATGCATAAAAACATATCCAATTATCCATTCTCATACTCTTACAGAATGAAATGTATTATGCCCTTTGAAACCAATATTCATACCTGCCTCAGCCCAGCAGCTAAAGGTTACAAAGAATATAGTAATTGATGCTTAATCCATAAAGAGACATAGGCAGAAAAAAACAACAACAAATCGACAAGGAAGAAACAAGAAACATGACAAGGTATTAGTCACAGGATATTAAGAAAAGCCACTTACTATTGTCAAGAGGCTCAGATAAGAAATATCAGAATGGAAAAAATAAGAGAACAAAGGAAATATATATGGGAAAAGAAAAGTGCCACATATATGGATAACAAAGTAGGATGAAAAATATACAGAAATGATGAACTTCACTTTTTTTTGGGTAGGTTTGAGACAGGAAAGAAATAGAGGTGCCATGTGCATCTTCCTCTATAACCTAATCTGTTGACTCATCAACCGAACATTCCCCTAACCATATTATTTTTCCATACACATATTTTCTCATATTGATGAATTCTTTAAATTATTCCCATCTGCCCAACATAGGCCCAGCTTGGTGACCCTGCAAGAGCTGGCTTCGAACCCTGGACCCAGCGATTGGCACCCCACTATATTACTACTAGACAACCTTCCCCCAGCTGGGATACAAAGATGGATAGAGAGATGGTACAAAAAGTAAGCCAGACAAACATACCAGCAGCTAAACTAAATCAACGGATCAATAGAATCCGATATCCAGAGTTCCATAACCAATAATCCGATATACAAACATATACGAAAGCAGAATGTCATTTCGACAATGTATATTTGAGCAGTAGACAGTCCAAATGGACAGGGTGCCGCCAGCATCAGAAGAGAAAGCACCTGCCATACCAATGTATTTATCTGTTTTTCCATCAATAATAGAGGGCTACATTTCAGGGAAAAGTCTATCTGAGATATGCTTTGCAGAATGACCAGACTCCCATGCCTGGAGAGCATATATGTCCCACCGACAACTTTTCATCATTTTTCTGTGCTTGGTTTTTTTCCTTTTCCAAAGTAGCATTCTTTATGATCTGCGGCCATCCCAATGGTTGGGTGGGCATACCGTAAAATGTAGATATTTACTTTATTTAACAGTTGTGAGAGTTTAATTTCACATCAATCGCTGCAGTTATAAGAATGACAATTTGTTGACCAGTTTCAGTAGGAAACAGTGTATGCACATTTATGCTTTATGTCTATATTGAAGTAAATGCTAGAATTTATCTACAAAATATGTTAAACAAAATACACCCTGCTTCAATACCAGTCGCTATGATCACAGCATCCACATAAAGCCTTACCAGCACAAAACCAGTAAATAAGACATCAAGCCTGTAACATTGCCAAAAAGTAGAGACAAAATATATTGTTCAACCTACAGAAAATATCACAGTGCCAATGCTGTAGCATACCCAATATCTATCCAAGAGCTGGGGTAGTTTGGAGTGGGCTGAAGATTTCTGTATTTGATCAGGACAAGATGATACATGGAATCATATTCAAACACAGCTGTTTTCTAGACTAAATCTACATCACACTGTGCCACTGGAGTATGGAGACAAAGAACTCCAAAAGATTAAAGATATCTTTTACAAGAATAGAAAAATTTATAGATGTAATATAGAAATTCTGCAATGAAATAGTGAAATATTTATATTTCAAGTGTCAGTCATACATAAGAAAGTGTATTAGATACAAAATGGTTTGATACGTTAACTGATGTATCTGTTTTTAAAAAGTTGCCCTTTAATGTTGCGAAGTACTAAATTAAAAAACCTTTGCCATTGTCTTTTGATTTTGAGCTTCAGTGCAAATTATACTAATACAACGCACATGCCCCTAGGTCAATATTCCTATAAATACACTAGCCAACTCGTCTCTTAATTTCTACTTTTCCACTATTCACGACCTGGACTCCTCCAATCCCTTCCATTGCATATATTACTCCAATGCTTACACACTTCTCTATACTACTCCCAGCATACTAAGAACACATACATCTGACCACTGACCACTTGTCAATATTTCTCTTACTACTTATTTCTCCTATGGCATCTATCTCTGGACACCTGCTTCCTTGTATTCACACAGCTGACAACAAAAAGTATCCAGTCCAAGGGAAGACAAACTCTCATAATTGGAAATTTTTCTTTTTCGACTTCTGCTTTGTAGCTGTGTTACACTGGAAGAATCAAAAGACAGTGATAACTCATGTCTTTTGCAATTTGCCATTTCTACATTTCATGTCTTCTGCCCTGAAAAGTTATGAATAAATTGTACACCAACTACACAGATTCTCCTAATGTTTTGCACATTGCAAAGGACCATTGGTAATAAGCGGACATTCATGTCTTCTGCCCACAGATTCTCCTAAGGTTTTGCGCATTACCTTGGACCAATCATAATAAGCTGACATTAATGTCTGTAAACAAAAGCAAAAGAGAGTGAAAATAAATAGAGGAAAAGAACAGCTGCCAAAACAACCGAACACGTAAATAAATTGCCTTGTCCATCGAAGTCAAGAGCTGTGTGGAGTTGAGCCAAATACAAAAGCAAAAGTCTATGCTAGATAATAGAACAAGTAGGACCATATTATCCCGGCTATTTACCACATTGAGGGCCTCTTGACTCGGATCCAACTCTAAACCCAGTTTCTCTTCCTCTAACTTTGTGACTTATTCTAAAGATGTTTAGCTAACTTGTTTTTTTTATACCTAACCATCCACATTGCATCAATGGTTAATTTATTTTGGCCCTATTATCAAGACAGTGGCAGTGAACAATAAAAAAAGGGGCCTACCTTGCAAATATCTTGGATAATGATATATGTGCATGTCATGCAATTGGAAGTAAGAAGTTTAATAATGCCAGTTGTTTGCCATAACATGAAGTTCAAGCATGATTTCACAGGGCATGATTTCACGGGCTATGAATAATTCGGAAAACTTTTCACTTATGCACAAAAATAATTTAAAAAGTCCAACTGTAGTAATTTCTTGGGTGAATGATCCATCGCACAGAATTTTTTGTGCTTATGCATAATCAGGCTGCTACAATTACCATGAGCGTAACACGGGAGTACACAATATGATAACTCACACACTAGAGCAAGAATAGAAACAATCCCCGGGAACCAATCATTATTACATCGCGAGGGAAATCACATTGGCAACACAAAAATAAAATTAGTATGTAGCAACATGTATTATGTGGTATTCAGCCATTTAGGGTTATATGTGTATGAGCTTTGCGCACTTTTTGCCTTGT
The DNA here is from genome assembly GCA_026936325.1 of Platynereis dumerilii. Classification (NCBI taxonomy): domain Eukaryota; kingdom Metazoa; phylum Annelida; class Polychaeta; order Phyllodocida; family Nereididae; genus Platynereis; species Platynereis dumerilii. Next base: position 34,371,580 of record JAPTHN010000005.1, read on the forward strand.
GTAACAGTGACCTTCATGCACATTGAGTCAATGGTGCAACCCATACATCGAAGATATTTGTTAGACTTAATCATCACAATAGCCTGAGAACCAAAAGTTTCACCACCCAATTTACCTCAAGTATTTGCCAAATTAAACTCCTATAATCTATAACCAACTGATGGTAATCATTTGTGATCAATCTGTAATCTAATTTACATAACATTGCACTCCAGAAGCCTTTTTGTTCACTTCTGAAAAAAAAGTGATTACATTTATTTCATACATTTTTTTCAGTTTTTTTTACAAATTCTTTCCCTTCCTTGTCTTTTTATTTCTCCCCACACTTCCTCGAATTCCTCGAGAAACTTTTTGCCAAATTTTATCTGGCTGCCTGTGATGGCCATTCGTTCTTTCTGTAATTTGTATCCCAAATCACATTCTCACGTTCGAAGGCAGTAGCAAGCAGGCCATCCATCTTCTGTCACAGCCTAATGCAAAGATGCCGTCGATTTTGATTCCAGACACATTTTACACTGTCTCATATTTTTCATCAATTCTGTTACCAATCTTTTATATCATCCCTCAGTTATAATGCTTTCATAATTTGTTTGAAATCTGACCCAAAAAAAGTGAAATTGAAGAATGCCTCCAGAAGTAATAAAGAAATAGGCTACAAATTGTTTTATTTGTCAGTCAAAATGTGTGATGTTGGCTACATTTTATTTGTTTGAAATTAGCCATATTGATTGAAGTTTTCCCACGAGAAATTACAGCACTATAATAGTATAAGAGGACACAATCTCTTGAGGACTACTTTTCTAGCAAAAGAATGTTATGCACAATCACAGAGTGATCATGGGTTAGAGCCCTAATTTGTGAGTTAATGTGGTAGTCAACAATTTTAATGACACAAACATTCACCCAAACTTGCAGTTTCTTTACTTACCATGCACAGACACTGGAGAAAGCATATACCCTCATCAGAACACCAATATTTTGCTTTTTGTGAAAAGCCATGATTCTTTTCATGAAGGTCAACAGATAACTGTTTTCCAAACATATTAGGAATAAGAATGTATATTTCTAGCAATATGCACCAAATTTTTACCTGTATTTGTGTATCAGCTTGGCACGCCAAAACATATCTGCTTGTACACTCTTTCAGAACATGGGTCACTATGCAAAATAGTACGCTTTATGCTCTTGGAAAGTGATATCTCAACTCTCTCAGCCCAGTAGCTATGTTAGAAAGGTAACAAAGAATACAGTAACTGATGCCTAATCCATGAAGATACACTGTACATAGGCAGAAAAAAAACAAAAACAAATCGACAGGGGAAACACAAGAACCATGTATTAGTCACAGGATATTAAGAAAAGACGCTTACTATTGTCAAGAGGCTCAGATAAGAAATATCAGAATGGAAAAAATATGAGAACAAAGGAAATATATATGGGAAAAAGAAAAGTGCCACAGATAGGGATAACTAAGTAGGACAAAAAAGGCAGGATATGAAATATGATGGCACATATTTACAGGAGAAGTAAACACACAGCCACATACCAAAAATGTGATTCTGACTAGATTAAATTTTCTCTTTTTCCATGTTTTAGAAAATTCTTGTGAGACATACACACCATCATTAACAGAGGCAGTAGGGCAAAAATAAAATGAAAAAGCAACGAGAAGATAGAAAAGACATAGAGAAAAGATACAGAGGGAAAAAAACCAAGGCAAAAAAAATCAAACGGAAAGTCTAGAAAAAGGCGACAAAGACATATAAAAAGCTTAAAAGGATGAATGCAATCTGTGTATGTTACCAGACTTTTTGTCCAACATGGGTTGTACAAAGAGCTTCTTTCTGGTTCGGTCTTTGTGGCTTTGTTTTGGAATAGAATCACCGTATTTTGCCTGTGTTAGTTGTTTAACCGCACATTGTTATTGCCATATGTGCTCTTCTCTGACCTGTCTACCTGTCAATCTATCAATTCATCAATCCCCTTACCATCTCTCCTCTTGTATACCGGATTATTTTCTCTTGTTTGTCATAACTTTACATTACAGTACAACAAAAAATAAAGTAAGAAAATATTCTGTTTGTCCTCTGTTTACCTATTTTGCCCTCCCTTCTCCTCTCCACACAATTTAATGTAATTTTAAAAGGTAGTTTAAAGAAGGCAAAGGTAGGAAGTGATTCGGGGGAGGCAAAAGGTGTGAAAGGCCGGGTAAGGTACATGTAGTGGTTAATTTTCCTTCATGCTGGGGTTAGTCGTACTTTATTTTGGGTTGTGCTGTATGCCAGTCAATTCAATCGAGTGCAAAAGGAGAAATTATTTCTTTCCACACCATGGCCCTTCACTTTGAAGTCCCAATTCCTATTTATCTAACAAACTAAACAAATCCAAATATTCTTCAAAGGAGGAATCACTGTTTTCCTAACCAAATTACTAAACAGGAAAAGACAATTGGTGTCCAAACATGTGTAAGGAATGCTTAATCCCAAAGAAAACAAAAAGAAAACAACATGGTTAATTGGATGATTGTTAAGGAGAAATGCTGGCATTTGAGGAAACACCCCTGAACAATGTTGAAGTGAGAAGAATCTTGATTTCAAAGTCATATGGTATTTGTAATTCCTTACAGTCTCAATGCTACAGATCTAGAGTGGGAAGCTTAAAGAAGGCAGACATAAAGAGAACATGTACTCCCAGATCCAAAGATGGGATCTTTTATTATCCTGCCTCAGCATTCAGCATATATGCAAAGAACTGCCAGTTTAATGTCTCATCCAGCTTGGATGATTGTCTTAAATATATCGGTGCCTAGGCTAGGATACCCAGATGGACAGGACAAAAAGAAAGGCAGAAAAACAGAACGGCACAAATATAAATCAACAGATCAATATAATCTGATATCCATACTTCCATAAACCAATAATCTGACATACAAATATATAAAAAAGGAGAAAGCCATTTTGACAATAAAGACTTCAGTGGCAGGCAGTCAAATATATGGACAGGGTGCCGCCAGCATCAGAAGAAAAAGCACCTGCCATACCAATGTACTTATCTGTTTTTCCATCAATAATATAGGGCTACATTTCAGGGAGAAAGTCTATATGAGATATGCTTTGCAGAGTGACCAGACTCACCATGCCTGGAGAGCATATATGTCCCAGTGAAAACTTTTCATCATTTTTCTGTGCTTTGTTTTTTTCTTTTTCCAAAGTAGCATTCTTTATGATCAGCGGCCATCCCAATGGTCAAGTGGGCATGCCATGTAGATATTTACTGTATTTTTGTTGTAAGAGACAGCTCCATCTGTTTCACACCATTACAGTAGTTATAAATATAACAATTTGTCGATCAGTTTTAGCAGGAAACAATGAATTCTTTGAATATTTATGCTTATGAACTTACTTGCAAACTATGTAAGATCACAGTATTCAAATTAAGGCTTGATAGCACAAAACTAGTAAATTACACAAATGTCAAGACTAAACATAGCAAAAAGTACACAGAAAACACATTGTTCAACCTACAGAAAATATCACAGTGCCAAAGCTGCAGCTACCCAATATCTATCCAAGAACTGGAGTACTTTGGAGTGGGTTGAGGATTTCTGTATTTGATCAAGACAAGACGATAAGTAATCATGTTCAAACACAGCTGTTTTCTACAGTACATCTGCATCACACTGTGTCACAGCATTATGGAAAGAAAAAACTTTGAACGAAATCTCTTACAAGAACAGTAACATGAAGATTTGTCTAAAAATCCTGCAATTGTGAAATATTTATGTTGCAAACTTCTGCTACAAATAGGAAAATGTATTAGATAAAATAAAACAGTTAGGAATGGATTCCTCATATAAATATTCGAGAATTAAAAATCCGCATTTAAAGGTATCATGCATTGCGCATGCACCAAGGTCAATATTCCTGCAAATATGACCACTCCTCCACATATATGAATTCAGCCAGTCCTATCCATAAAGTAAAACACTCAAAATGCGAGAAAACTTCTGTATACTACTTGCAGCATACTAAGAACAAATACATCTGACCGCTGACAACAGGTCAATATTTCTCTTATTTCTTATTCCTCCCTTTCCATCTTTTCTCTGGACACCTGCTTCCTTGTATTCATATAGCTGAAGACAAAAAGTATCCAGTCTGCACACAGACCAATTCTGATAATTGGAAATTTTTTTCTTCGACTTCAGCTTCGCAGCTGCGTAGCACCAGTTGGAAAAATCGAAAGATAGTGATAACTCATGCCTTTCGCTATTTTCCATTTCTATATCTTATGTATTCTACTCTGAAAAGTTACAGAAGAACAGGAGAAACACATGTAAACAATTACCACAGTGACCACACAAATTCTCCAACCTTTTGCACATTGTAATGGCAATAACACAACTATCTTGTTTATAAACAACAGCCACAAAGACAAAATAAAAAAAGGACATCGACAGAAACTTCCTTATAATAAAAATACATTTCCTTGTCTTTCATTCAATGCCCAATTTATTGACAGACAACACCACCACAAAAACGAAGACCAAAATAGAAGGCCTTTGTTGAGTCATATATATAAAAAAAAGAATGAAAAACTAAGACTGAACTAGATTACCAGAACAAGGAGGTCCATTTTCTCCAAGCTATTTTCCACATTTAGGACCTCTTGACTCAAGATCCTTCCTCTAAAGCTAGTTTCTCTTCCTCTAACTTTGTGACTTATTCTGCGGATGTTTAGCTAACTTGGTTTTTTATACCTCACCACCCACATTGAGCCTTTAGGTTTCTTCATTTTGGACCTGTTGCCAAGATAGTGGGAAAGAACGGTAAACAAAAGTTTCTTTTTTCTACGAGGTGTAATTACGATTGCAAACATAATGTCCCTGAAAACCAAAATGGAATCAAAAGAGTTGAAGTGTGAACCTTTTTCTTAATTTTGTCAGGAAAGAAAGAAGAATTATGTCCTTTTACATTTTATTTCAGTTTCCATTTCTAAACTAAGAATAATGCATGGAAACACTCCAAGAAAAACATAACTTAGATAGAATATATAAAGCTAACTCAGTCCATTGCTATATCTAAGCCTCCGCTAAAAAATGCTCTGTTAAATGGCTTGTTTTCTAATCCAATAATATCTCAGATATAAATACATATTTGTATTGCTAAATGCGTGTAGCTCAAAGTTAAAATTTGAATAATTGATACTAGCTATTATTTGTCATCAGTTAAAGTTAAAGCATGACTTGTAAGGTAATGAATAGTTCCAGATACTTCACTTATGCAGAAGCAGAAATCCGGAGGTCCCAGTATAGTAACTTCTTGGGTGGATGATCCATTGCACAGAAATTTTTGTGCTGATGCATAAATGGGCAGCTGCAATTACTACAAATGTAACATTAGAGTTAGTAAAGGTTATGGAAAGTCACATACTAAAGCAAGAATAGAAACAAGCATTCTTACTTTGTTTCTGCCTTGGAGAAGCTACGCAGTAAGCAATTAGTATGTTGCAACATGTATCATGTGGGATTGGTGGTTTCAGCTTATTTGTCTATGTGCTTACAGACAATGTGCCTTGTGTAACAGTGACCTTTGTGCATATTGAGTGTATGACAAAATTCACAGGAGGAAGATATAAATGTGTCCAACTTAACTCCGTAGTAGCCTGTAACAACGGACAGTTTCATCACCAAATTTATCTCAAATGCTATTTTTCCTTCTGCATATTTTCTCTAGAAACCTCAAAGTGTAAAATCAATTTTATTTTAGCAGAGTGGCTTATTCAGAACAAATACTGGTCTAGAAAAAGGCCACAGCATAAAACAGGAGTATGGATATAACCTGCTCCAATAAAAACTATAATCTATAACATACAGATTGAAATCTATCTGTGATCCACTTTTTCATGCCGTTTGATAAGCACATCTGAAGTAGAACGATAGGTTGGTGCAGCCCTCCTAAACGAGCCTTTACCAATCTACAGGTTAAGTGAAACAATGAGAGAAAGGAGAGCATATAATTTTCATATTTGCCATATGTTTCGGATCTTCAATTGCCCACTTTTACAGTGTTATCACAGTCCAAAAGTAGCACTCATTAAACAAGAAAACATAATAATAATAATAATAAAAATCTTTATTTTACGTCACAAGGTCAACAATGAAAACATTAGCTCAGTGGCTATTATGTGACAAAACAAATAAAACAATTAAAACAGTAACAATAACAATAAATAAAATGATACTATAAAATTATAGTACTTAGATATCACATATTACATATATTACATGAGCACGTTGGCCCCTCCCAAGTATGTAGTAAATTTTTAAAACCATCCAAGTCAATACATTGTTTCATGTCATTTGGTAGCAAATTCCATAAATGAGCACCATAATAAGTAAATGTTTTTTTGCCATGTCTTATCGTATTAAATCTTGGAACAAATAAAATAGATGGATCTCTTAAATTGCGTTCATTCTCTTTTACATGGAACATTGCATTTAGGAAGGAAGGATTTAGTTTATAGATACATTTGAAAACTTCAATAGCCATTTTCTGTAATCTATTCAAATGTAGAGTCTTGAATCCACTCTTTTTCAATAATTCGGGATAAGTGCTTCTCGAATCCATAAGTAGAAATCTTAGTGCACGTTCTTGAATTCTTTCAATGTTATTGCGTGATGTTTTACTGCAAAAATTCCATACCACAGGGCAAAAATTAAAGTTTGACAATATGAATGTTTTAAATAATACTTCTTTTTCTTTAGGACCAAGTAGACCTTTAAATCTCATTAAAACTTTTAATTGTCGAGCTGCTTTTTTACATAGATTAGATACATGTGAATCTAAGTTTAGTTTGTTATCGATTCTAACACCAAGTAATAGAACTTCATTATCGGTGTCTATGGTGGCATCATCTAGCTTCAAAAAGGCTGGTGCAGCGATAGGGGAGTGACTCGGTTTAAGAAACATTAATTGAAATTTATTTGGATTCGCTTGCATAAAATTTTCCGTGAACCATTTTATTGCATTCTGTGAATCTTGGATTAGTACATTAGTGACTATATCAAAGGAGTTTCCGCTTGTGCTGAGTGTATTATCATCTGCATAGTTAAACAATTCTGCCTTTTTTATATTAAGAAACAGGTCATTAATGAAGATATTGAATAATAGTGGGCCTAAGCATGAGCCTTGAGGAATTCCTCTGGTTACTGTTTTCCTAGAGCTTCTTTTATCCTTAATTTTCACTCGTTGGGTCCTATCTGTTAGGTAGCTCAACATAAAATTACATGCATCAACTGTGAAGCCATAAGCATGCAACTTTGCTATCAACAAATCATGGGGAATAGCATCAAATGCTTTAGACAGATCCATTAAGATCATCCCTACAACATGGTTTTCATCCAGTGCTTTCTTCCAGTTATCAATTGCTGCTGTGAGTACTTGGCTGCAACCATGTCCCTTTCTGTATGCACCAAGGTGCTTGTTAAACATAGGATTCATAAAGTTTTCTATTTGTTTAGCTATAACTGCCTCAAAAATCTTTGGAAATATACCTATGATATTAATTGGTCTATAATTATCCTTTATCATAAAGTCTTTCTTTTTGAATATTGGAGAGACTTCACTCCTTTTCATGTCTTTAGGGTATTGACAATTATTGAATGAGTTGTTTATCAATGTTGTCATAGAGTGAGCTAACTCATTGTGGCAAATTTGCACAGTTTTTGGTGGCATGCAATCAAAGCCAGCTGGTTTGTTTCTATTAATACCTTTGAGTTGTGCACAGATATCGTTTACAGTTACTGGATTAAACCTAAACTGAGTGATTGCTCTGTTTTCTGATTGGAGGTGATTACCTATATTTGTAATACTTGGATGATTGCTGTGAAAGACCAAACAATTACTCAGAGTTTCACAATCAGAGAGCATCTTATCTGCCATTCCTATATTGTTTGCTATGTTTACAAAGTAGTCATTAAATATTTCGCATACACTTTCGGGGTCACTCACAACATCATCTGATTCTTTTAAAATAATGCTTCCTAAAGAATCTACACCTTTTTCTGTGAAAAATGGTTTGATGGTTGACCAGAAATTTTTGGGTGAGTTGGATATTTGACATCTTTTCAGGAAATACATTTTCACATTGTCAAAGCCCCTGTGCGAGCTGGCACAGCGAGGCTTTGACTCTGTGGACAGTTTTTCCTGTGGTTTTAGTCACATTTAGATCAGCCATGCTCCAGTGGCTTCAGCCAACCAGAAGGCACATTTTATATTATCCATGAATGCTGAATAATGAAACAAAACATACAAACTGTGAACAAGAAAACTGTCACCTGAAAGTTACATAAATTGAATAACTGAGGAGTACTAAAACCAAACATTAAACTGTGAACAGCTCAGGTGTCCATCATCACCAGCCACGCAATTTCATTCTGATCTGATTGGCTGCTTCTCAAGATTTTTTATATGGACAGTGATTGACTTGGTCCAAATTTGACTTGTTCAGAACGCATTTCTGTGTCAAAGCTCACTGCCAAGTTGTTGGAGGGCAACCATTAGATCTCTGGGGGAGGGGAGGGGAAGGGAGGGGAGGGGGGTTGAGGTTTAAAGAATTCATTTGCTTCGTTTTGGTGTAATAAACACATTTTTTTTAGGTCTTAAAAATGTTCTGGTAGGGGTGTTTCTTTTAAAATAAAGGCCCTGTCACACCCCCAGGGACGTTTTGGATAACATGTGAGTTCAGGAAGAAATTCTTTTTTTTAGCAGACACAAAAACTTGGCCATTGGGTTTCAAGGGCTGTCAAGTTAACAAACCGGCTCTGAGGGCATGGGTTGGCCCGGGGATTCACCTCGGGAACTCACTGTCAATAATAATAATAATAGTAATATGGATTTATAACGCTAATTTCGTAAACTGCTTACTAATCACATGTGGCGTAAGGCTAGAGCGTGTCTTATATTTAGTGGTCTATGCTGGGGAAAGCAAAAATCCGACCCTTGAAAACAGGTAGTGCATTGGTGTGGACAGACAGCCTCATCATTATGTCTACCTCGTCTAAGATGAAATAGATTGATAGCCAGACTTTCACATGAACCAAGAGACTCAATAGTAATATTGTGCACTGCAGATCTGCCATTGCTGGATGCGACAGCCAAAGCTTTAGTCATAAAGATTATTGTCAAACATATAGAAACTTAAAACAACAAACAGATCAACAGCAACTGTTATCAACAGAATGCAAGTCTGGAAAAGCATATCTGGTAACTGTCATGCTTAAACCACAACAGCCTCTCTGATTGGTGCGCACACAGTCCTTCGCATGCATACTTGATAACCACACTAATTGCAGCCATCCAGGTCAGAGGCTCACTGGCAGAGCCAGCTCGAAGTGTGCCGATGACCACGTGAGAATGCAGGAAATATTGCTTGATAGCATTACGTCTCATACAAGTTAAATAATTTCTTTGTTTCCTATACGACTCCCAGTTCATCCGACTTCGGTTTTTGTAGTAGATTTTTTTGTAGTGGTTTCTTTTATACATTTCTTTCATTAGATAACAACAATAGTAATAAAAAAATACTGATTCTGTGGTCATCATTAGTAATTTCAATCATTCCTTTGATCCAAAGTATAATATTCTGTGGAAAATTGGGACTTTGAATAGGATCAAACCCTGTTAATTCTCTTTTGGAAGCCAAGTAAAACTTTTGATATGTCATTGGTCTTTCCTAGCAATAGTAGCTCCAAGAGGTTGTCAAAATTTCACTCTTGAATTGACGTCATAGCCAACATTAAGCCACATTTATATGAACATTTCTATGAACATTTGGCGGACAGTTTGACGCTTAGAAACTACAAATGGGGAAGCAATTTCTTCAAAAGTTACCTACTCCTAGCACAGTGTGGCCAGCAAACGATTTAAAGAGCTATAAAATATTTTCAATGTCTTCATTTCACGATCATTAACATGTAAAATACTTCCACATTGGACCATCGTTGACAAAATTCCACCAACACAAAAGGGATTCCAAATTATTCATGAGGTTTAACACTTCTATCATGAAATTGTATTATCAGCTGATTATTACATATCTCAAAAATTGCAGTGGAATTTCTGACCTCCAAAAACAAGCCTCTTGCAATATGTGAAATTGTGAAGGTTATATCAGAAGATAGATATGTGGACACAAGACAGATATATAGACACAACGCACATGTACGATTTATCATATATCCTCTTTTTATTTGTATGCCGACTGTCGAATTATGGGCAAGGACCAAAACAATAATATAATATGATGGTCATTGTAGTTTTTCGTGATCAAATTTCTATATCCCAGACTAATCATGAATGTCATGCAATACAGTAATGACCTGTATTGTATTTTCGATAAAAAGCTATATACTTCAAATGGACGTGGTCGGTGATGACTTGCTATTAGATCCAGTTGCAAAATAATAAAGAGATGCTTGGATACAAAAGCACATTAGCGGTGTAAAATAAGGAAGGATGATTCGCTCTTGGTGTGAGTGTGGTGGATCATCGGTGCAATGATCCTTAATGAACTCTTCTGAAGTCCTGTTGTGTCCAGTCATAAGGTCCAAGTTTGTTTTGGTCAGTTCAGTTGTAATGCATTTTGGCTTCCAATTTCTCATCCTTGAATAGAATTCCAGCATTTTTAAATGATAAATTTGCAATGAATTTCCTTTTTGTTGTTATGTAATACTCTGCACACTGTACAGTATAATAAATGTATACATTGTGAGCCATGGAATGATGGTAGAGATTTTCACAAGAATAGGAACAGAGACGTTAAACCAAACATGATAATCATCTGGTTATCAATCCAAAACAGGGCGTTCCTTCGTACAATCATAATTGTGATGATTACAGTAATTTTGAATATGAATCATGTGTCTTAACTCGATACATCCTAAATAGTAACAATGGGGTCATAACAGGAAACAATGATGCAAGTTGTAGTCTTATGCAGCAGTTTTCAAACCATTTTGGTTGTTGTTTTGCTGATGACTTAGAGGTCAACGAAACATTGAATAGAATGTTAACATCAGCAGAAATGACCACACCCGTTCATGGAAAATGAGTTGCAATAATCAGTGAGTATTGAGACCGATTAACTGGACCCGCCCACAAGTTACTACTCAGAGCTAACTTTTAACCACTCAGTGGATGCTTCGAATGCTCAAGGGCTAATTGTACTAATTAAGGCTACCTATTCCAGAAGCTACTAGCCTACTACTGACTACTTGTGACTATGCAGTGACTGCCGACTAACCTGAGCAGTGATCAAAATTATTCGTTGAAAATTTAGTGATTTGTAACTACCTTAGCTGTGACTTACTAGTGATATGTGACCAGAACTGACTACTTCCAATGTCAAGATATTAAGCAGATTTTCAATTGCGAACCACAAACAGCCAAATAACAACCAGTGACTGCCAGTTATTCCTCGGTGACAACTTAGTAATTGGATGCTCAGTTGTATACTACTCAGTAACTTCTTACTGACATCACAATGACCGGCAGCAGGGACTTTTCTGTGGCTCAATGTGACCACCCAGTGGTGACCAGTAGCTACAACTCATCAGTGCACAGTGGCTCTCAAGTAGTCAAGCTAGCTTCTGGAGTGGTCGGTTTCCAGCTGCTGAGAATTTCAATAGGGATTGCCTGGCTTTGATTGGGATCTTCGGCATCTTCGCTTAAGTAAGGAATACAGTTTGTGTGATGGATGGGTAAAGCTCCCTGGTTACCCTTGCTCCCTGCATAGCCAACAAGAATAGGCAATTGACAGCTATTGTCAGGAGATGTGTGAGCTTCTTCAATGTGAGTGTTGGCTGGTCCAGCAGAATTTGGGGTACTTGAGAGTCTCAAGTTGAGACCTAGGTCAATGTCCGCATGTACTTCTTCAACCTGGTTTTGTGACAAAGGTTATGTTGTGTATGTCAGCTAACATGTGGTGGTTCTTAAAATGAAAACCGTGTACTTACACCACACCTGTTGAATTACCATCACTATTTCTAGAAAGTTATAGCTGATTTTGGCTTAGTTACCAAAAAGCACATTACTTTGCCAAAATAGTCTTTTGGCATTATATGCAAGACATCAAGTGCAATGACCATTCAGCGCGCCAAATAATGTTTGGATATCAAATGTTGCAGAAAACATGCTTGGTCAGATCTGGAATACTGCCAATACATTGCTTTTCCTTACTTTTAGATTCATGGTAAAAAAGATAAATGTCACTTTCCAATTCTATGTTAAATGTTGTTGTAATCGATTTATGACACTTCAAACAATACCATCACTATTTCTAGAAAGTTATTGCTGAGTTAACAAAAGGCACATGTATTACTTTGCCAAAATAGTCTTTTGGCATTATATGCATGACATCAAGTGCAATGACCATTCAGCACGCCAAATAATGTTTGGATATCAAATATCACAGAAAAAATGCTAGGTCAGATCTGGAATACTGCCAATACATTGCTTTTCAATACTTTTAGATTTACGGTAAAAAAAGATAAATGTCACTTTCCAATTCTATGTTGATGTTGTAAGCGCTTTATGACACTTCAAACAATTCTACCTCAAGTTTAAGATACTATAGTATGATATGCATAAAATAAGAAAGTGTGTTTGTCCCAAGACCCATTTCAGGCTGAAACTCCTTTTTACAAAGAGAAACAAAACTGTTTTCATGTTGTAAACGGCACTTAACCCAGCACTCAGAAAGTCTCCTTTCCAATACATATATTCACAAAACAACATTTGTGTCATAGCTTTGTAGTAGAACACATGTAACATAACCAGAGACATACACAAATGTCATGTCACAGGTCAACATGTTTACCAAGTGCTCTGTAACCAAGTCAACTGGTCCAATATTTGTCCGGCAACTTCTGGCATCTAATTAGGCCGCACTTAAGCATTACTCAAGGGTTCTTATTGATCCACAGCTATGCCACAAGTAGAGGGTCCACTTGTGTTGCTGTAATAGTTTGGCTACGATGTCTGTAATTATTGTAATTGACAGAAATTGTTGCGGACTGATCGTATAATAGTAATAATGAACTGGTTGTGCAGTCTACCAAGTTGTTTTGACTGATAAAATTATAAGATGAAAAACTGATTTATCTGACTTGACACATGAATATCATTGTCTTTTGTGAAGGTGTATTACTTGCACTATCCTGATGAAGGGAAGTGAGGTGGAGAAATCTATCAATGTGATTGCAATGACCCAAAATTCCCCTAGGACTTGGCATCTTTTACATAATCAAAGAATTTAAAGAAAAAGTCATGCAACCTGTGGGAAAGATATGCAACACAAAGATAAAGAAGAGGTCATTTCATAATAGGACGTAAAATTTTAAAACATACAAATTCCCTGCAATTAGACAAAGAGTGAAGTATTGAAAATTCAGGAGGTAAATTATGTTTACTGAAGAAAGTTTTGTCACCTGCAAACATACATAGAATCTGATGTGATGTGGCTATAAATCTCAATATTTGAGTGATTTGATTCATGTTTTAATTGAGTCTTCTTCATTAGCAAAGCATGGAATGGTTTATAGTTGCAAGAATTGTGCTTTGAAAACATAGCAATTATGTTCTTTAGGATATTCATATATACTAAGGGCGTTCAGAAAGTTCAGACCAACCTTTTTTTCAGACCTTTCTCTTCAATCAAAGCAGCTGAATGAAATTTTCACAGATCTATTTTCAAAGAGAAACATCTGCCAAAAAAAAAAAATTGGTCAGAAATTTCTGAACGCCCCTTGTATGTCTGCCAGAAGTTTTCAAAGTAATCTTAGTCGAACTGTATGTTTAGTATGACTGCAATACAGTCAGTTCAACATTTTGTCCAGATTCTTGAGTTTTTAAGTCTTTTTATTATATATTCCAATATCAAAGCATTTGAGCAATTTAATGCATAATAAATGTGTATCATTTGTAAAATCTCTCTATATTATTTCCTACACCCCAGAAAAAGGCAGGATATAAAGTATCAACGACATTGAACCTGTAGTAATCGTCCGACAAATTGTCCTCAATTCCACTATCCTCAGTTTAAAGCGACAGGTAAATAAACAGATAAATCAGGAAGTCATTTTCTGAATGCTTGGTATTCTGCAATGGTGTTCCTTGTAATTGCATGTCCCACACAAGTGGACACTTGAATTAGTACTCCACAAGAGTTCAACAACACAGCAATAAAAACCCATTACTCCTTGTAGCTAGGCTATTTCTGAACAAAGCAGTGATTATATGGTTGATTATCAGGTCAGTGAATGAATGAGAGAGTGCTGTTAATGGTTGTTTGGCTGTTTATTGCATGGAAGCACTATTAACGCAGCTTGCTGCTTACGCAAAAGGTACTATGACTTCAGGTGGTGTAATAACGTGTGGAATTCCAGTAAAAATTACAAATTATAATTTATTTTCATAATGCAAGCAAATAGTTTCAAAACCTTTGTAATATAATTTACTTTCGCTTGCCAACAAATTTAATTGTGTCGCCATACAAATAACTATATACATTTCATACAAAGTACAGCACCCCTAATATGGCAATCTTGGTCTCATATGTTTCATTTTGCATTATATGCAAAATCATTGGACTAACTCAACAGTTCAGTGACACAGTGTAGTCCACTTGTAATACTTTATTGACCGATAAGTTTCTGTGCTATCGATTGATACTGGCCATTCTGAGTACACCTAACGACACCTGTTCAATCTCCCGTATTTTCATTAAATGTGTTGTCAAAGTATATTGGTCTTATTGATCTTTGATTGATATGAATGTAAGGCGCGCACTGTAGAATCTGAGTTAGCCTAAGAATTTGCATCAGTTCAGATTTACAGGTGTATTTATTTCTAAGAGAGCAGAAAATAAAGCCAGGCATGCATTCATCTTAATAAAAAAATTGCTTGAAAGAATTTCCTGGTTAGATCTTTTAGCAGTGCTATGAGTGTATTACAATGATTACGCCAGATGCCGGGAAACCTGATGTATTTTTTTTTTTCAAATTAACAATCTCACTAGTATCATATTAATTTGTACTTCATAACCTTGTTTGTATAACACTACAAAAATTTGCCTTTTTCGGATATTTCAAAGAATGCTTTTTCTTGCTGTTGGCCGTTTGAAAAAACTCCCAAATCAAGCAACTTGACCGTTGTGGAGATCAACAAAGCCAGATAAGATTTCCGTGTGCCCTCCATAATTCATTTTTTATAAAAGCTCTAATAAAAACATTAATAATGAAAATGTCCCATGAAAACACAACAATTGTAGATGAAACATAACAGATATGACAAACAAACATAGACAGCGCCAGATATAATTTCATAATGTCTTGGTGGTATTTTGCATTCGAAATAATGCAGAAATATAACAGGACTTTTACCTTACAGGGAAGAGTAGGAAGCTTTCATAACGGTTGTCACAGCAGGTTATACTATCCTGAACCAAATGCTATCATCCCAATAATTGGCAGTTTTGTGAACCAAAATTTTACAATAAGATTGACACTAGACCATACAACTGCAACATGGCTGCTGATTCTCTAGCATTATTCTCTGAAGGCATGACTGTTCTTTTGGTCATAGTGAAAAGCGGTCTCAAAAAGTGTTTACTCACCTGGTCATTCTATACTTCAAAAAGTACAAAAACTGTGTACTCTCTTATACGGAAGTGGTCCAAGCATGACAGCTGCTGAGATTGACATTTCCAGATGCAAATTCATTATTTGCTCTGTCACTTTTCTGAAAAATAATTCTCATATTTTTCTGGGTCCTGTCATGCACTCAATATGCATGAAAGTCACTGTTACACAAGATATGATGTTTGTGGAGCACATGGACAAATAACCCAAAATTGCCAAATCCCACATTATGCATGTGGCTACATACTAATTACATGCTTGGGTTGCAAGTGAGGTTTTTGCTACCCACATACAAGCAGCGCTTGTTTCCACTATTGTCAACGCTGCATATTTTCTCATTGTGGCAGCCTCAGTATGCATTTTCAAAGTACTGTTACAGCCAGAAGTTTCTCAAATACTTTAGGCAAACTGGTGTTTTCGTAGTTATGATATGTTATTCTTTAAATTTCTGTGCGATTCTATTTCAATTCTTTTGACTGCAAGAAAACCCTGACTTTACACAAGGCTTGTTCTTAAGTCCCAATGATTTCTTTATGAAATTTAGTATTTAATCAGCTGGTGTCTATCTGACTTCCCTTCCTTTCAGATATCGCAACCTACAAAATGTTAATAGTCTACTTCTGACTAAATATATGGCCATTTGACATACAAACTAAGGTATGGGACCTCTGACAGTTTTCGACTTTTTGTTGTTGTTATATTCTCCTTTAACATTTGTCATTTTGTAATTTACTGAAGTGTCAGGAATTGAGTGTTTACAAAAATAGGTGATCTGGCATTTTTGAAAAATATGAAATACATTACACTAATCAATCAATCAATTAAATGCATGAAATGCTGGAAATTAAGTGCAATATATTTCATATTCTAAATTCTGACAAAACACACTGCTTCATACATTAATATCACATTGTTACATACCATAGCACAAAGTAGTCACAGCCTGGAGAGAAGATATTTACAGCTTCTAGCAGCTGTGAAACTTGCTAATGAGATGAAGCAGTTGCCTCCAGATCCCCTGAAATAGATGGGGCTGGTGGCAAATTGCGGTAATGCCCTCTGCATGTCCCTCTCCAAACCAGTGGCTCTAAATTCGAGTGGGCCACCTCACTTAATAGCTTAATACAGATATAAATGGACCTAGTGCCAGGTAGGCCACACTTAAGGTGAATTGGGTGAGCTTGTTTGCTTTAAGACTTGCAGAAAGGTCAGGTTTCACCAGATATCTCAAATGAGATATACCACTCAAGATATATATATATATATCTGCATAATGTAATAGGTTGATGTTTGAGAGGTGCATACAAAGTTATCAATAGTGTGGCTCATGAGTGCAAGAACTAGTTTTAAGGTGTGAATTTTGGATGCCAAAATGAATGTTTGCTGACGATGAACTATAATTAATGAGACCAGAGGTTGAAGTCCACAGATGTTGACGTGTACAAGCAGTGCATGCGCTCTGAATGCGGGCTTCAAAATTCTTCACTAATTTGCATAGAATGAAAATACACCTATTGCAGTTTGCAATTTGCAATGGTTTTAAGAAATTTTTGGGAGTAGAATTTGTGAATTTGTGACAGGTGTAAGTTAAGCAAATGGCAGAATTGTTAGAATTGCAGATTAAACATTGCGTGATATACAGTTCTGTTAGTTAGTGCCAGTAACCACTGTCCAGATGTTCTTGGAAATGAACCCAATTTGAAATCATGCAATTTGGCAACATCATGCAAAGTTGTGAAGAACTTGAGGATTGTGGCAAAATAGGATGAAAATTGCCATACTCAAAAGTGCGACAGAGCACCAAGCACATTTTAAGATTTAAAACTGAAACTTGAAACGAGATATTTGAATAGCTAAGCACTGCAACTTCTTAATGAGAACTTCTTTTTGCAATTATTTTATATACACAATAGACAATATTACCAGTGCAGCAAAACAGCAAATACAGCACAAAGACAACTCTTCCAAAATCGTGCATTTTTTCTCGATGTGAAAGGAATGAGATTAGATAATTAGATTAAGTCTTGCACAGATTACATTAATCTCATTACCAAGTCGACAAACATACAAGATTAGGAGAGACAAGGCATTAGACACATTTCAGAATCTAATTGCGAGTGCGATGGTTCAAAATTGTTGTTGGCTGAAAACGGTAAGGCAGGCTATTGTGATGGCAGTGTTAAATTTCAACCAGGTATGGTATTGTATTGTATCATATCTGTCATATTATATATGGCTCAAAGTACCCTGGAGTCCATTTGTCTGACATTCTCAGATTTCTGCCTGGACTGGAAGAAATCATTAAACCTGTCAATTAAAATGAAAGGAATATAGAATCTTCAAACGATCAACCAACACTTGGAATGTTTCTATTTATCACATGAAAATGTTAACTAGTCAAACAGTCTCTACATTTCACATATCTGGCATTCCCCATATATTTATTCTTTGTTTATCATTAAAATTTCACCAAGTTCAATTCAGTTCAAATTTTTATCAGACCAAGTTTTCACAGTTACTTAGAAAAAAGTTCTAAAACAAATTACTGTTTGACGGTTGACCATCACTGCACACAGCCTCTCCATGAACATGATTCCAGCAAAATACAACCTTTTCTCCCAGTTCTAGCTTCCACTTTACACAGACAAAATAGCCCTGAGGTGGGACTCCGCCTTTGTGAGATCCATGCAGTTCTACAAATATAGGATTCTGTGACTCCAAAAATGATATTAGGTATATATCTAGCATACTACAAGCAAACAGCATATTTGAGAATACTGGAATTGTTGACAATTCACCCTGTATGTTTGCACAATTCACACAATCCCTGCTCATTTGCAAATGCAATAAGTATTCAAACACAAGCAATAAATCGCAATCAAGGCATTTAGAGAAGGATCTCGGTGGCTTGCTTTAGATCCAGAACACCAATATAGCTCAGCCTGGATCTGTGCCAGAGACTGATAATAGTCTGATATATCACTCTGCGAGGTCAAAGCCAGATTTTTTTTCCTGGTGACAAATTGCTGTAGCAGTCTGGAAGAGAAGGGCCCTTAATAAAAAGACACAGCACAGTGAATAAAGCCTTTGTCATGTGGTGACAGTCTACCTGTGACACTGTGTGGCTTTTAAGCATAATCAACATTTGTAGGGTTATGAAGAAACTATACATTAGTGTGGATAGTGCAGGCCTCAGAAGCAAGTTATTTTTTATAACAAGGGTAAATGATATAATGAGGGAGAAAGTAGCTATTGTTCAAAAGTTTACTCTTGTACTTTTTTGATAACATTTTATTCCAAGTATTTACGTGTATGATATTCATCTCCATTGGCTCTCCATTGTTAAGAATTGACATGTGCAGTGCCCTACATAGACACTGATACTGAGGACAACAGAGTGAGTTTCTGATTTAAAAAAAAAGAAATCCACCGAGGATGGTCCTGATGAAATTATTGTTCTAAAGTGTACTCCTGTAGATTTTAAATCAATTGCAAATATTTATATGTCTACATCATTGATCTCAATTTGTTCTGATAATAACATATTTCCATAGCGACATTTCTACATATGTGTTACATGTTGCCATCAATGAGAAAATTGTTTCCCAGATTCAGCATGAAAATAGCACTTCAGACTCTCTGGGTAGGAAATGGAGACATTTGAGGTTCCAGTACGTTTAATTAGAGTTACCTTGTATTAGATTCCCATTTGGGTATTTTACGAATTGTGAGGTCTCATTATTTGACAAACTTGTGATTTTGAGAACATTTTTGCCAATTACAATATCTGATAATCAGTTCTGGAGATTTGACCCCTGTTTATGATGCCACAGTGAACCATAAATAAAACTTTAAAACTCCTTTTCAAACATTTAGCGACTTCAATATTCATATTTTCATGATGGTGAAGATGGTGGTGTCTAGAAAATACAAATTCGAAAGGGAAATTGTTCTGAACTGCCTTAATCCAAAACAGTATGGCATTCAAACGTTTGCCATTAAACAATACAAAGAGTGATGAAATGTCTTGTTGCTTCCCAAACATTTCATGATCATTAAAAAGTATCAAATATTTCATCATACAAGGATAAAATTCCTCCTACGCAAAAACAGATTACAAATTATTCATGAGGTTTAACACTTTCATCCTGAAATTGTAATATTAGACATTTCGAAATTGCTTGTTGTGAAAGTCACAAGAGTTGTAGTTTCAGGCATATATTGGAAAAAGACTGATAGCACATAAATCTAATGCAAATTCTTGTTGAAGACAATTTTATAGACTGAGGGCAACCATCACAGAGAGACAGAGAGAATCATTAACTTCATACTCATTATCCATCTTGTTGAATCCACTAAAGCAAAGCCCTCAGTGAATGTATCTGACACACATCCAAAGATGGCAAATTGAGCAGGCCTTCACGCATGTTATGCAAATGAAGATGATTTTGCCAGTTTGAGCACTTTTATGAATTGCACAGCTATGATTCTTGCAGTAACAGACAGATGTCTTCGCCAACTTTAAAGTCATTAGTGTTACATCTCTTAGGTGTTTTAATTTTCCAAATTTTTCTTGAAACTTATATTGAATTTGGCCTCATTCAGAGGTCAAAAACCATTGATTTGAGCCTTGCTATCACCAGAGTGACCAAACCCCTGAACTACTTACCTTAGTAGTACTCTTTTATATTCTGTGATTGGTGACAACTGCAATATCTCAGTGACAATAAGCAGTTATTTTGCATTTTCCAACCAGGGACCAGAAATAAAACAGTTTAATGAACTGCAAGTGGAGTTTGTCTTTGGGGGTACTTTGAGTGGGTGGACTGCTTGGGATTTCTTGATGACCACCAGCAGCAACATCAGGGACTTTTCAGTGACTCGATGTGGCGACTAACAGCTACTACAACTCATCGCACAGTGGTTCTCGAGTAGTCAAGCTAGCTTCTGGAGTGGTCGGTTTCCAGCTGCTGAGAATTTCAATAGGGATTGCCTGGCTTTGATTTGGATCTCCTCTTAAGTAAGGAATAGAGTTTGTGTGATGGATGGGTAAAGCTCCCTGGTTACCCTTGCTCCCTGCATAGCCAACAAGAATAGGCCATTGATAGCTATTGTCAGGAGATGTGTGAGCTTCTTCAATGTGAGTGTTGGCTGGTCCAGCAGAATTTGGGGTACTTGAGAGTCTCAAGTTGAGACCTAGGTCAATGTCCGCATGTACTTCTTCAACCTGGTTTTGTGACAAAGGTTATGTTGTGTATGTCAGCTAACATGTGGTGGTTCTTAAAATGAAAACCGTGTACTTACACCACACCTGTTGAATTACCATCACTATTTCTAGAAAGTTATAGCTGATTTTGGCTTAGTTACCAAAAAGCACATTACTTTGCCAAAATAGTCTTTTGGCATTATATGCAAGACATCAAGTGCAATGACAATTCAGCGCGCCAACTAATGTTTGGATAACAAATGTTGCAGAAAACATGCTTGGTCAGATCTGGAATACTGCCAATACATTGCTTTTCCTTATTTTCAGATTCATGGTTAAAAAGATAAATGTCACTTTCCAATTCTATGTTAAATGTTGTTGTAATCGGTTTATGACACTTCAAACAATTACCATCACTATTTCTAGAAAGTTATAGCTGATTTTGTCTGAGTTAACAAAAGGCACATATATTACCTTGCCAAAATAGTCTTTTGGCATGATATGCAAGACATCAAGTGCAATGACCATTCAGTGTGCCAAATAATGTTTGGATATCAAATATCACAGAAAAAATGCTTGGTCAGATCTGGAATACTGCCAATACATTGCTTTTCAATACTTTTAGATTCGCGGTAAAAAAAGATAAATGTCACTTTCTAATTCTATGTTGAAGTTGTAAGCGCTTTATGACACTTCAAACAATTCTACCTCAAGTTTAAGATACTTTAGTATAACATGCATAAAATAAAAAAAGAGTGTTTTTCCTAAGACACATTTCAGGCTGAAACTCCCGTTTACAAAGAGAAACCAAACTGTTTTCATGTTGCAAACGGCACTTTTAAAACCCAGCACTCAGAAAGTCTCGTTTCCATTAACATATATTTACAAAACAACATTTGTGTCATAGCTTTGTAGTAGAACAAATGTAACATAACCAGAGACATACACAAATGTAGCATAGGTCAACATGTTTACCAAGTGCTCTGTAACCAAGTCAACTGGTCCAATATTTGTCCGGCGACATCTGGCATCTAATTAGGCCGCACTTAAGCCTCATTCAAGGGTTTTTATTGATCCACAGCTATGCCACAAGTAGAGGGTCCACTTTTGTTGCTGTAATAGGTTGGCTACCAAGTCTGTAATTATA
Organism: Platynereis dumerilii; assembly: GCA_026936325.1. Lineage (NCBI taxonomy): Eukaryota > Metazoa > Annelida > Polychaeta > Phyllodocida > Nereididae > Platynereis > Platynereis dumerilii. The sequence continues at coordinate 34,393,633 of JAPTHN010000005.1, forward strand.
ATTGACAGGAATTGTTGCGGACTGATCGTATAGTAGTAAAAAACTGGTTGTGCAGTCTACCAAGTTGTTTTGACTGATAAAATTATAAGATGAAAAACCAATATATCCAATTTGACACATAAATGTCATCATCTTTTGTGGAGGAGCTGTATCACCTGCAATATCCTGATGAAGGGAAGGGAGGTAGAGAAATCTTTCCATGTGATTGCAATGCCCACGATCCCTGAAGGTCCAGGCAATCTGGGCACCTATTACAATTTACATACTCAAAGGATTATAAAGGAGAACGTAATGAAACCAGTGGGAAAGATATGCAACACAAAGATAAAGAAGAGGTTATTTCATAATAGGACGTAAAATTTTAAAAAATACGAATTCCTTGCAACTAGACAAAGAGAGAAGAATTGAAAATTCAGGAGGTAAATTATGTTTACTGAAGAAAGTTTTGTCACCTGCAAACATACATAGAATCTGATGTGATGTGGCTATAGCGATAATCTCAATATTTGAGTGATTTGATTCATGTTTTAATTGAGTCTTCTTCATTAGCAAAGCATGGAACGGTTTATAGCTGTAAGAATTGAGCTTTGAAGACATGTGCAATTATGTTCTTTAGGATATTCATATATACTAAGGGCGTTCAGAAAGTTCAGACCAACCTTTTTTTCAGACCTTTCTCTTCAATCAAAGCAGCTGAATGAAATTTTCACAGATCTATTTTCAAAGAGAAACATCTGCCAAAAAATAGGTCAAAATTTTCTGAATGCCTCTTGTATGTCTGTCAGAAGTTTCAAAGTAATCTAAGTTGAACTGTATGTTTAGTGTGAATGCAATACAGTCAGCCTAACATTTTATCCAGCTTCATGAGTTTTTAAGTCTTTTTTTATATTTTCCAATGACAAAGAATTTGAGCAACTTAATGAATAACAAGCGGTTTTTAATATCTATAGGTCGAATATCGATGACCATCGATGACCCAGCCATGTGTGTCATTTGTTGAAATCTCTCTATATTATTTCCTACACCCCAGAAAAAGGCAGGATATAAAGTATCAACGACATTGAACCTGTAGTAATCGTCCGACAAATTGTCCTCAATTCCACTATCCTCAGTTTAAAGCGACAGGTAAATAAACAGATAAATCAGGAAGTCATTTTCTGAATGCTTGGTATTCTGCAATGGTGTTCCTTGTAATTGCATGTCCCACACAAGTGGACACTTGAATTAGTACTCCATAATAGTTCAACAACACAGCAATAAAAACCCATTACTCCTTGTAGCTAGGCTATTTCTGAACAAAGCAGTGATTATATGGTTGATTATCAGGTCAGTGAATGAATGAGAGAGTGCTGTTAATGGTTGTTTGGCTGTTTATTGCATGGAAGCACTATTAACGCAGCTTGCTGCTTACGCAAAAGGTACTATGACTTCAGGTGGTGTAATAACGTGTGGAATTACAGTAAAAATTATAATTTATTATCCTAACGCAAGCAAATAGTTTCAAAACTTCTGTAATATAAGTTACCTTCGCTTGCCAAAAAATTTAATTGTGTCGCCATACAAATAATTATATACATTTCATACAAAGTACAGCACCACTAATATGGCAATCTTGGTCTCATATATTTCATTTTGTATGATATACAAAATCATAGGACCATCTCAACAGTTCAGTGACACAGTGTAGTCCACTTGTAATACTTTATTGACCGATAAGTTTCTGTGCTATCGATTGATACTGGCCATTCTGAGTACACCTAACGACATCTCTGATAAATGGTCGACCACACCTGTTCAATCCCATATTTTCATTAAATGTCCTGTCAAAGAATATTGGTCTTATTGATATAGAGTCTTTGATATGAATGTAAGGCGCGCATTGTAGATTGTAGAAACTAAGTTAGCCTAAGAATTTGGGTCACTTCAGATTCACAGGTGTAGGCCTATTTATTTCTAAGAGAGAGAAGAAAATAAAGCCAGGCATGCATTTATCTTAATAAAAAAATTGCTTGAAAGAGTTTCCTGGTTATACCTTTTAGCAGTGCTATGAGTGTATTACGATGATTACGGCAGATGCCAGGAAACTAGATGCATATTTTTTTCAAATTAACAATCTCACTAGTATCATATTAATTTGTACTTCATAACCTTGTTTGTATAACACTACAAAAATTTGCCTTTTTCGGATATTTCACAGAAAGCTTTTTCTTGCTGTTGGCCGTTTGAAAAGAATTCCCAAATCAAGCAACTTGACCATTGTGGAGATCAACAAAGCCTGATGAGATTTCTGTGTGCTCTCCGTAATTCATCTTTTTATGAAAGGTCTAATAAAAACATTAATAATGAAAATGTCCCATGAAAAAAAAAACATAACAGATATGACAAACAAACATAGACAGCGCCAGATATAATTTCATAATGTCTTGGTGGTATTTCGAAATAATGCGGAGTAGGAAGCTTTCATAATGGTTGTCAGAGCAGGTTATGCTATCCTGAACCAAATGCTATCATCCCAATAATTGGCAGTTTTGTGAACCAAAATTTTACAATAAGATTGACACTAGACCATGCCACTGCTGATTCTCTAGCATTAATCTCTGAAGGCATGACTGTTCTTTTGGTCATAGTGACAAGTTGTCCCAATACGTGTTTTGCACGCCTGGTAATTCTGTACTCAAAAAAGTACAAAAACTTAGTATTCTTTTACATTGAAGACGCCAAGCATGACAGCTGCTGAGATTGACATTTCCAGATGCAAATTCATTATTTGCTCTGTCACTTTTCTGAAAAATAGCTCTTCATTATTTGCTCTGTCACTTGTCTGAAAAAAATAATTCTCATATTTTTCTGGGTCCTGTCATGCACTCAATATGCATGAAAGTCACTGTTACACAAGATATGATGTTTGTGGAGCACATGGACAAATAACCCAAAATTGCCAAATCCCACATTATGCATGTGGCTACATACTAATTACATGCTTGCCTTGCAAGTGAGGCTTTTCCTTCCCACATACAAGCAGGCCTGTTTCCACTATTGTCAACGCCATGTGACTTTATCATTGTGGCAGCCTTAGTATTGAGTGTTTATAAAAAGAGGAGATCTCGCAATTGTGGAAAAAGACCTATTTCATTACACTAATCAATCAATCAATTAAATGCATGAAATGCTGGAAATCTGAATCAAATGTTATGTATTTCATATTCTAAATTCTGACAAAACACACTGCTTCATACATTACTATCACATTATTAAATACCATAGAACAAAGTAGTCAGAGCCAGGAGAGAAGGTATTTGGTTTCTCACAGCTTTGAAACTTGCTAATGAGATGAAGCAGTTGCTTCCAGATCCCCTGAAATAGATGGAGCTAGTGGCAAATTGCAGTAATGCCCTCTGCATGTGCCTCTCCAAACCAGTGGCTCTAAATTCGAGTGGCCCACCTCACTGAATAGCTTAATACAGATATAGATGAACTTAGTGCAAGGTAGGCCACACTTAAGGTGAATTGGGTGAGCTTGTTTGCTTTAAGACTTGCAGAAAGGTCAGGTTTCACCAGATATCTCAAATAAGATGTACCACTCTAGATATATATACATGTGTATAATGTAATATGTTGAAGTTCAAGAGGCACATGCAAAGGTTCTAATAGTGTTCATGTAACTCATTAGTGCAAGAACGAAATCTAAAGCCAGTAAAGGGCTGAATTTTGGATGTACCATAAAGTATAATCAATGAGATTGGCACAGAATGAGAAAACACCGTACCATTTTGCTCAATGTATAATGGTTTTAAGCAATTTTGGTTACAAGAATCTGTGATAAGTAATGGTAGAATTGTGAGAATTGCTGATCAAACATTGCGTGACATACAGTTCTCTTAGTTAGCGCTTGTGACCACTGTCTAGATGTTCTTGGAATGAACCCAATTTGAAATCATGCAATTTGGCAACATCATGCAAAGTTGTGAAGAACTTGAGGATTGTGGCAAAATAGGATGAAAATTGCCATACTCAAAAGTAAAATGGAGCCTTAAGCACAGTTTAAGACTTTAAACTGGAACTTGAAGAAAAGAATTGAAATATTTAAACAGCTATGCGCTGCAACTTCTTAATGAGAACTATTGTTTGCCACAAATTTTATATACACATTAGACAATATCACATGTGCAGCAAAACAGCAAATACAGCACAAAGACAACTCTTCCAAAATCGTGCATTTTTTCTCGATGTGAAAGGAGCGAGATCAGATAATCAAATTAAGTCTTGAACAGATTACATTAATCTCATTACCAAGTCGACAAACATACAAGATTAGGAGAGACAAGGCATCAGACACATTTCAGAATCTAATTTTCAGGGTAACGGTTCAAAATTATTGTTGGCTGAAAATGGTAGGGATGCTATTGAAATGGCAGTGTTATATTTCAGCCAGGTATGGTATTGTATTGTATCATACTACATATGGCTCGAAGTACCCTGGAGTCCATTTGTCTGAAACTTTCAGATTTCTGTCTGAACTCGGTTTTCAGGAGGTAATCATTAAACATGTTAATTAAAATTAAAGGACTATGGAATCTTCTAATTGGCAAATCTCGATTCTTTATTGTGATGCCAGACTGAAAATATCAAACCTTCAACCAACGATTCCGTGACTCCACGAATGATGTTATGTATATATCTAGCACACTTCAAGCAAGCAACATATTTACGAATACAGAAATTGTGACAATTACACCTTGTATGTATGCGCAAGTTCACATAATCCCTACTCATTTGCAAATGCAATAAGTATTCAAATGCAAGCAATAAATTGCAATCAAGGCATTTAGAGAAGGATCTCAGTGGCTTGCTTTAGATCCAGAACACCAATATAGCTCAGCCTGGATCTGTGCCAGAGACTGATAATAGTCTGATATATCACTCTGCGAGGTCAAAGCCAGATTTCTTTCCTGGTGACATATAGGTGTAGCAGTCTGGAGGGGAAGGGCCCTTGATAAAAAGACACAGCACAGTAAATAAAGCCTTTGTCATGTGGCGACAGTCTGCCTGTGACAATGTTTGGCTTTTAAGAAGAATTGACATTTGTAGGGTTATTGAAGAAATTGTAGCTAAGGGTGGATAGTGTAGGCCTCAGAAGCAAGTTGTTTTTTATCACAATCAAAATTTTACTCTTGTAGTTTTTTTATAACATTTTATTCCAAGTATTAATGTGTAATTTTGTGTATGATATTGATCTAAATTGGCTCTCCATTGTTGAGAGTTGACATGCGCAGTGCCCTGCATGGACACTGATACTGGGGAAAAAAGAGTGAGTTTCTGATAAAAAAAATTACATCAACCGCAAATGGTTCAGAATAAGTAATTTTTCCAAAGTATACTCCTGTAGATTTTTAATCAATTGCAAATATCTATATGTCTACATTATTGATCTCAATTTGTTCTGATTATGACATCTCGCGATTGTGAGATTTCTATATGTGTTACATGTTGCCATCAATGAGAAAATTGTTTCCCAGAATCAGCATGAAAATAGCAACTTCAGATTCTCTGGGTGGAAAATGGAGACATTTGAGGTTCGAGAACGAGAGTTACCTTGTATTAGATTCCCATTGGGGGATTTTATGAGGTCTCATTATTTGACTAACTTGTGATTTTGAGACCATTTTTGCCAATTGCAATATCAGGTCTGGACATTTAATCCCTGTTTATGATGCCACAGTGAACCATAAATAAAACTTTAAAACTCCTTTTCAAACATTTAGCAACATTAATATTCATATTCCTATGATGATTTTGTGTACATTTGTGAAGATGTCGATGTCTGGAAAATACAAATTGGAAAGTGAATTGTTCTGAAACTGCCTGCTCCTAAAACAGTATGGCATTCAAACGTTTGCCATTAAACAATACAAAGAGTGATGAAATGTCTTGTTGCTTCCCAAACATTTCATGATCATTAAAAAGTATCAAATATTTCATCAAACAAAGATAAAATTCCTCCTACGCAAAAACGGATCACAAATTATTCATGAGGTTTAACACTTTCATCCTGAAATTGTAATATTAGACATTTCGAAATTGCTTGTTGTGAAAGTCACAAGAGTTGTAGTTTCAGGCATATATTGGAAAAAGATTGATAGCAAAAGCCCATAAATCTAATGCAAATTCTTGTTGAAGACAATTTTATGGACTGAGGGCAACCATCACAGAGAGACCAAGAGAATCATTAATACTTCATATTCATTAGCCATCTTGTCGAATCAACTTCAGCAAAGCCTTCAGTGAATGTATCAGACAGACATCAAAAGAAGGCTAATTCGGCAGGCCTTTATCCATGTTATGCAAATGAAGATGTTTTTGCCAGTTTGAGCACTTCTGTCAATTGTACAGCTATGATTCTTAAAGTAACAGACAGATCCCTTCATGAATCTTAAATCTCTTAGGAGGTTAGAATTTTCCCAATTTTCCTTGAACCTGCCCTTTTGCAATTACTCATGGGTCACCTGTTGCACTCTATGGCTTGTGGCTACTCTGAGGCTAACAATGGTTAGCTCTGAGTACTCATTGGGTAATTGTGTCCTAAGGCCTACCTTTTCCTATGCTCAGAAACTATGTAGTGATTACTCAAGACTATTCACTCTGAACTACTTATGATAGTACTCTTTTTTATTCTGTGAGTTCCCAGTGATTGGTGACAACTGCAACAGTGTGCGGGCTCAGTGACACCAAGCAGTTATATCACATTACTCTAGTAGTTTCCACGCAGAAAATAATTCAACAATTACACTGCAAATTAACTAATCTGTGACTACTTAGTGATTGGGGACAACTCTGACTATTCTGAGTGGGCGGACTGCTTGGGATTTCTTGATGACCACCAGCAGCTACATCAGGGACTTCTCAGTGGCTCGATTTGGTGGCCCCATACGGCTCTCGAGTACTCAAGCTAGCTTCTGGAGTGGTCGGTTTCCAGCTGCTGAGAATTTCAATAGGGATTGCCTGGCTTTGATTTGGATCTCCTCTTAAGTGAGGAATAGAGTTTGTGTGATGGATGGGTAAAGCTCCCTGGTTACCCTTGCTCCCTGCATAGCCAACAAGAATAGGCAATTGACAGCTATTGTCAGGAGATGTGTGAGCTTCTTCAATGTGTGTGTTGGCTGGTCCAGCAGAATTTGGGGTTCTTGAGACTAAGGTCAATGCCCGTACACCGCACAATTATGTCTGCCATAAGTGCACTTTAACCAGGTCAGGTCTATGAAAATTAACTATCACATTGCTCTTAACGCGTTTGCAAATTGTATGCAGATTTGTAGCAAAAAGGAAGTGACTATTTTTCTGTGTGTTTGTGAACTTTAATCAATTAACAGTTGATGTGACAACTTTGACTTGACTTGTAGAAAGTTACAGCTGATTTTGGCAGAACATGCTGGAATTGATCTTAAAAAGCCATTACATTACAAAAAATTATATTTTGGCAGAACAAATGCAGGAAGTCAACCCCAAATGGCATTCATTACGCCAAATGTTTAGCTATCAAATGTCTTAGAAATGTGCTTGATCAGCTCTGGAAAAGTGCCAATTCATTGCTTTTCCATATTTGTGGTAGTATTATTAGACTTCCAATTTGATGGTACAAAAATGAATGTCATATTTCAGGACTATGCCTAATGTCAGTGAGCACACCTTACGGCAGTAAAATTTTCATCCTAGTTTCGAGTTACTGCTGACCAAGACATCTTACTGTACAATAAACAGAGTCTTACAAAGCAGCAAAGTGGTTTGCCAATATATCAAATTCAGTAGACATTCATTAATAAACATCTATGGGATTGCATATGTAACAAACTTTATATTACAACGACATATCGGTTATCGAACTGACATACCTTGTACTTCCATTCTAAACATTGACAGGTAACATTACTCTTTAAAAAGACATTTTTTCTAGCTCTGAAAACTCGTAACAAGAAGCACACACAAATGTCATATCAGGGACTTCCTGAACTGTTGTGACTACGATATATTCATGAAATAACCAATCTTTTCTTTGTAAAACAGTGCGTCTTATAAGTTGACTCCTTCTTATAGGTCAAAACTGACGATTTTCAATTGCAGAGAAATTTCATACAATATATCAAAAACCATATATCACTGCTCAAATAACTAGAGTTTTAAAAAATATATTGTACAGAATTTCTCGGTGATTTCAGCAAAGGGGTCAAAACTCATAAGACTTGTGTTGTAACTAGAAACACATACAAATGTTATATCACAGGGGTCACTTATCCAGCACTCTACTACTTTGTGAGCTGGGTCCCACATGACATATTCATAAAACAACCATCACATCATGGCTTTAAGAACACATGTAACATAAGCAGAAATACACAAATGTCACAGAGGTCAACATGTTTACCAACTGTTCTGTAACCAAGTCAACTGGTCCAATATTTGCCCAGTGACATCTGGCATCTAATTAGGCCGCACTTGAGCATTACTCAAGGGTTTTTATTGATCCACTGCTGTGCCACAAGCAGACACGGCACTTGTGTTCCAGTAATAGTTTGGCGGCGATGTCTATAATTGTAATTAACTGTAATTGATATTGAGTCGTTGTATAATCGGCATGGACTAATTGTGTTCTTGTGGAGCCTAACCTTGGTTAGATGTTATTTTTAACCATGAGCTATTTTGTAGTGGGACTTGCTTGTCAATTTTAACACAAAGCAAAGTCTGCATATCTGAATTAAACAGCAGGAAAAAATCCATTAAAATATTGAGTCAATCCTGTCAAATTGTTGTTTTCGATTATAATTTATGGGTTGTTTGGCATGTTCATTGTTCAATGATATATATCTGAAAGGGAAGTGGGAAGAAATGAGGGGGCGAAGAGTCTTAAGAGAAATCGTAATTACTCAAGACCCCCCCCCCCCCAGGACCTGGTACCTGTGACTTTTCTACTATTTACTCATGGGGATGTTGTGGAGAAAGTCAAGCAATGAGTGGGAATGATATTTGCAATGCAAAGATGAGGCAATCGTTGTGATATTACGAAAATGTTAAGACAAAGCCAAGACAAATATGAAGACAAATACGTGGGATGGATGGTGTTTGATGTATAAAAATATCAAAATTTCTTGTCATTAAACTGAGAGTGAAATATTGACTATGCATGAATTCACTAGATAATTATGTTTACTGAAGAAATTGTTACCACCTACGTAGAACCGAATTTGACAGAAATAATGTTCTAAATATCACTGATAAATATGTTTCTACTTTTAATTAATTATTCCTCAAATGCATAACACAGACTGGGCTTCTGCACTAAAATACCATTAAAGGAAAATAAATTTGATGGAATTCTTCATGTATATAATAGATATGAGCTATGTTATTAATTGCTAATTCAACTGCTCTTAGGACAAATACATCTATGCTAAGGTAAAGCCAATATATATGAGTCAACAATCTTCTTTGGAAGTCAAACACTGATGAAAGCAGAGAGCGAATAATACCCTTAAAATGCGGAACTATGGCGGATCCTTGAAGTAATCTGACAAGAAATTTGATGTCACAACAAATACTGTTTTGTGTACCGTTCGTGACTTTGAAAAAGCCATAAGAATGGAAGGCTTTGAGTGGAAGCAGGATGACAATGCTAAGAGGAACCGCTGAAAGGAAGAACTTCTGAAATATCTTGTACATGTATGAGTGTAGAGGATGTTCATACATGTTAGGTGGTCTCAGTTGGACAGAATTGTATGTTAAATGCAATACCAAGTCTGCGAGTCAGGAAGGGATTTTCGGTCTCTCAATATATTTATATTTTCTCAAGACAAAAATATTTTTTTCAGTTAATGGATGAGAATCAAAGTTTCATAATGATACTTACCAACGGTCCCAGCTTTCCATGGCACTATCGCTCGTAAAGTTGTAAAACTTGCAAATACCATGTTATGAATGGCAGACATTTTTTCATAATAATAGTAAATATAATCTAATTTAATAATTCACTGAGAGTAGGTTAAGACCTCTTTTCTCAGATCTTTACAGTTACTAATTACTTCCGTATGGGGTTAGTCAACTGTGCAGTGTGTATGTACAGTAATATGTTAATATTTCATATATTTAGTGATCCTGGACCAGTGGACCTCTTAGATGGTATATCTTCTTCCTACTGATCTATGGTGTTTCACAGCCTCTCAAAAAGATACAAAAACTTGCAATAACTTGCTGTGGCGTGAAGTCACTAAATCAACATGTTGATGTCAATAAAATTTCACTTGTCACCACTCCATTCAATAAGGCAAGCAAATTATTTTGACAAAGCACAGTCTCAGAAAAAGTTTTAAATCTGGCACTGTACACTGTACAGTGTACAAATAACAAACATACTTCATAGCTACTCCGTGGCTTGAACCAATCATCCGGAGAAGCCTCTCCTCTTGTAAAGCGACTTTGTTGTCTTATATTTTCTTTTGTAAATACATCTAATACTGTCATACTAACTCAACATTTCATTAACACAGTGTTGTCCACTTGTAATGATTTATAGACAAATAATTTTCTCTGGTATCGATCCAAACTGGCCACTCCTTTTGATATCTCTGATAAATGGCTGACCACACCTGTTCAATGCTGTATTTTCATGAGAATGTCATGTTGCCCTGGTTTCCTCTGAGATATATCAGTTGCTTTGATGTGGAGTCTCTGATTTAGATTAAAGTGTGCGCCAGCTTGCGGTATTAGTAGGACTAAGGATTTGCTGCTTATCAATGCAGAAGGCTTATTATAACAGTAGAAAAAATTGTATATCATAGACATTCGTGAAAATTAAAGCCGTCTCAGTGGGGTCCTTCAGTTCATGCCTGACAAATAAGATGTGTAAATGTATTTCTAAAAAACTTGAAACCTCTTTGCAATCTAATTTTCTGTTTCAAAAAACAAAAACAGTTGATCACATTGTTTATACAGTCAGTCATTCAGCCGCACTAAAGTTGCCATGTATTCTTTATACCAGGAAATCCAAACCGGACAGTTTGTGAGACTGACATTGATTTTATTTCACGTTTGACTGTACCAATAAACTCTCTCAATTAACGGTGTTGCCATTTGGGCATCCTGCTCTTCCGCAAGTCTGAAATATATCTCAGACAAACATTTCTGGGTTGCGTCATACACTCAATATGCACAAAGGTCATTGTTACACAACGCACAATGTCCGTGAAGCACATAGACAAATAACCCGAAATGGCCGAATCCCACATAACACATGTGGCCACATACTAATTGCATGCTTATGTTGCAACTGTAACTTCTCGAGCAGAAAAGCAATGTTAGGATGCTTGTTTCTATTCTTGCTTTAGTGTGTGACTTACCAAAACCTTTACTAACTCTAATGTTACACATATGGTAATTGCAGCAGCCTACTTATGCATTAGCACAAAAAATTCTGTGCAATGAAACGCACCAACTTTTAACTTTAACAGTAGCCAGCATTATTAAAATATTAACTTTCATTTGCATTTACTGTAATGGTGGCATGTATTTCTGTGATATTTTAGGATTAGACTTTGTTCAGAAAAAGCAGACTACTGAATGAACAAATTACTTCCAAGTTTTCCTAACAAATGTTTTATTATGGGATTGAAGCTAGACACTTTGGCAAAAGAGTAAAAATATTTTTGCACTGAGGTCAAAGACAAACTCCTGTTTTCAAAATCCACAGCAAAACCTAGCTACCACTGAATGAAATTATGTTGCTTATATATCATGCGCTTTCATTGCTATATCATGAATTGTTTTGAACTCTTTTCCAATACATTTCAATGGAAGCTTTAATCTGTAGTTCTCTGCCATTATCTTGGCAACTGGTCCAAAATAATGAAAGTCAAAAAACACCAAGATAGCTAAACACCTGCAGAATAAGTCACAAAGTTAAAGGAAGATAAACCAATTTTAGAGTAGGGCCTTGAGTCAAGAAGTCCAAAATGTGGAAAAAAGCTTGGAGAAAAAAGATCCTTTTGTTCTGGAAATCTAGTATAAACCTACTTTTTCCTCTTTTTGTACGTGGCTCAACGTCAACAGAAGTAAAGAAAGGACATCTATTTCTGTCTCAGCAATGATGGTGGTGTTGTCTGTCAATAAACAGGTGATTGAATAAACGGCCAGTGGTCAAGGCAATTTATTTTACTTGTAAGGTGGTTTCGGTGGCTGTCCTTTTCTTTTTCTTTATTTCTGTGATTTAGGGCTAGGTGCCTAGATACTATACAAGAATAGACTTCCTTTGCAATAAGCAAAATGTTAGGATATGGGACGGGTGTGGTTACCGTGTACATGAGTGTAACACAGCTACAAAGCAGAAGTCGAAAAAGAAAAATTTCCAATTATGAGAGTTTGTCTTCCCTTGGACTGGATACTTTTTGTTGTCAGCTGTGTGAATACAAGGAAGCAGGTGTCCAGAGAAAAGATGGAAAGGGGGGAATAAGAAGTAAGAGAAATATTGACCTGTGGTCAGCGGTCAGATGTATTTGCCCTGAGCATAGTGTGTGTAGTAGGTAGCAGTGAGCAAGTGTTGGAGTATCTCGATGGAGAGATTTGGGGGCATGCAGAGAGGAGAAGCAGAGATCAAGAAAAGTCCAGGTGGCATGCATGATGCTATACTGTTCACAGAAACTCAAAATCAAAAGGAAGCTGGTTGATGCTTGATTGAGGTTTATTTTAGTTTATTTAGTACTTTCCAACGAAGGACATCTTATTTAGAGTTTCCTGGTACGGATGTTTTAAAATTCTCACATATGCAGTACCATTGTTTCTCAACATATAAATAAACAACGAAAATAACAACAAAATAGTGCCACTGCACTGTATGACAGCAGGTGGAGCTGTTGTGCATCCATGCGCACAGCTCTCTTTCTCAGACGCTACCAAGACTCCACACAGTACAGACGCATCCAAGGATTGCTCTCAAGAACATCACTGATACTTTCGTTACCACTGTAACCCTGTTCTGTCACTATCAATCAGGGTTCTAACTTCTACCTCATATAGATAAAATAGCCCTGAGGAGTGACCGCACCTTTGTGAGATCCATGCAGTTGTACAAATATGGAATTCCATGACTCCAAGAATGATATTAGGTATATATCTAGCATACTACAAGCAAACAGCATATTTGAGAATACTGGAATTGTTGACAATTTCACCCTGTATGTTTGCGCAATTCACACAATCCCTACTCATTTGCAAATGCAATAAGTATTCAAATGCAAGCAATAAATCGCAATCAAGGCATTTAGAGAAGGATCTCGGTGGCTTGCTTTAGATCCAGAACACCAATATAGCTCAGCCTGGATCTGTGCCAGAGACTGATAATAGTCTGATATATCACTCTGCTCGGTCAAAGCTAGATTTTTTTCCATCGTGACAAATTGGTGTTGTGGTCTGGAGAAGAAGGGCCCTTAATAAAAAGACACAGCACAGTAAATAAAGCCTTTGTCATGTGGAGACAGCCTGCCTGTGACACTGTGTGGCTTTTAAGCATAATCAACATTTGTAGGGATATTGAAGGAATTGAAGATAAGAGTGCATAGTGCAGCGCTCAAAAGTAAGTTATTTCCAGTCATAAGGGTAGATAATGTGGGAGAGAAATGAGTCATTGTTCAATAGTCTGCTCTTGTAGTTTTTGAAACTAGAGCAAAGATGTCTGTTAATATTATTGAATTGCATTTGCTCCGTTGCTGAGAATTCCTCATGTGCAGTGCTGTACATGTCCTGCATAGATACTGATACTGGAGAACACAGAGTGAGTTTACGATTGAAAATGCCCTTGCCTAGACACTACGAATTGGAAAGTTAATGGTTCTGAAACTGCCTGCTCCTAAAACAGTATGGCATTCAAACGTTTGCCATTAAACAATACAAAGAGTGATGAAATGTTGCTTCCCAAACATTTCATGATCATTAAAAAATATCAAATATTTCATCATACAAGGATAAAATTCCCCCTACGTAAAAACGTATCCCAAATTATTCATGAGGTTTAACGCTTTCATCTTGAAATTGTAATATAAGACAGTTCGAAATTGCTTGTTTTGAAAGTCACAAGGGTTGAAAAATACATTGTAGTTTCAAGCATATATTGGATAAAGATTGATAGCACGTAAACTAATGCAAATTCTTGTCAAAGACAATTTTATAAAACTGAGGGCAACCATCACAGAGAGAGAGAGAGAATCATAAACTTCATACTCATTTACCATCTTGTTGAATCCAAGCCTTCAGTGAATGTATCTGACACACATCCAAAGATGGCAAATTGAGCAGGCCTTTATCCATGCTATGCATATGAAGACGATTTTGCCAGTTTTAGCACTTCTATGAATTGTACAGCTATGATTCTTGCAGTAACAGAAACTCTGATTCAAACCTTGATATCACCAGAGTGACCAAACCCCTGAAAGAGAGTGAGTTGCACTAATCAGTGAGTATTGAAACAGATTAGTTGAACCTGTCCCTTTGCAATTACTCATAGGTCACCTGTTGCACTCTATGGCTTGTGGCTACTCTGAGGCCAACAATGGTTAGCTCTGAGTACTCATTGGGTAATTGTGTCCTAAGGCCTACCTTTTCCCATGCTCAGAAACTACTTAGTGATTACTCAAGACTATTGACTATGAACTACTTACCTTAGTAGTACTCTTTTATATTCCATAACTGCTCAGTGAATAGTTATTGGTGACAACTAGGACATCTCAGTGAAAATAACTGAATAAGCAGTTATTTCACATTTTTCAACCAGGGACCCCCCAAAAAATAATTGAATAATTAAACAAAAAATTAACTACTCAGTGACTACTTAGTAATTGGGCGGACTGCTTGGGATTTCTTGATGACCACCAGCAGCTACATCAGGGACTTCTCAGTGGCTCGATGTGGTGGCCCCATGGCGACCAACAGCTACTACACATCGTCGCACAGTGGCTCTCGAGTAGTCAAGCTAGCTTCTGGAGTGGTCGGTTTCAAGCTGCTGAGAATTTCAATAGGGATTGCCTGGCTTTGATTTGGATCTCCTCTTAAGTAAGGAATAGAGTTTGTGTGATGGATGGGTAAAGCTCCCTGGTTACCCTTGCTCCCTGCATAGCCAACAAGAATAGGCAATTGATAGCTATTGTCAGGAAATGTGTGAGCTTCTTCAATGTGCGTGTTAGCTGGTCCAGCAGAATTTGGGGTTCTTGAGACTAAGGTCAGTGCATTGCCCGTACACCACCTTAAGTACAATGATGTCTGCCATAAGTGCTCTTTAACCATGTCGTGTCTATGAAAGTTAACTATCACATTGCTCTTAACGCGTTTGCAAATTGTATGCAGATTTTTAGCAAAAGGGAAGTGACTATTTTTCTGTGTGTTTGTGAACTTTAATCAATTAACAGTTGATTTGACAACTTTGACTTGACTTCTAGAAAGTTACAGCTGATTTTGGCAGAACATGCTGGTATTGATCTTAAAAAGCCCATTACATTACCAAAAATTATATTTTGGCAGAACGAATGCAGGAAGTCAACCGCAAAGGGCATTCAGTGCGCCAAATGTTTAGCTATCAAATGTCTTAGAAATGTGCTTGATCAGCTCTGGAAAAGTGCCAATTCACTGCTTTTCCATATTTGTGGTAGTATTATTACACTTCCAATTTGATGGTACAAAGAAATGGATGACTTCCTGAACTGTGGTAACTATGAGATATTCATGAAATGATCAATCTTTCCTTTATACAACAGTTCATCTTATAAGTTTTGACTCCTTCTTATAGGTCAAAACGGATGATTTGCAATCGCAGAGAAATTTCATACATATATTAAAAACCATATGATTTGAACAAATCATTGCTCAAATAACTGGAGTTTTTAAAAAATATATTGTACAGAATTTCTCGGTGATTTCAGCAAAGGGGTCAAAACTCATAAGACTTGTGTTGTAACTATGTTATATCACAGGGGTCACTTATCCAGCACTCTACAACTTTGTGAGCTGGTTCCCACATGGCATATTCATAAAACAACCATCACATCACGGCTTTGTTTAAGAACACTTGTAACATAAGCAGAAATACACAAATGTCACATAGGTCAACATGTTTCCCAACTACTCTGTAACCAAGTCAACTGGTCCAATATTTGCCTGGTGACATCTGGCATCTAATTAGGCCGCACTTAAGCATTACTCAAGGGTTTTTATTGATCCACTGCTTTGCCACAAGCACCACACAGCACTTGTGTTCCAGTAAAAGTTTGCTGCGATGTCTATAATGGTAATTAACTGTAATTGACATTGACTTGTTTTATAATAGGCATGGACTAGTTGTGTTGTTGTCAAGCCAGATCTTAGTTAGATGTTGTCTTTAACCATGAGCTATTTGGTACTGAGACAAGCTTGTCCATTGTAACAGAAAGCAAAGTCTACATATCTGATTAAAACTGAGGGTAAAATCCAGTAATATGATGAGCGGATCCTGTCAAATTGTTAATTGGGATTATAATTCATTGGTTGTTTGGCGTGTTCAATGATATATATCTGAAAGGGAAGTGGGAAGAAATGAGGGGTTGAAGAGTCTTAAGAGTAATCGTAATTACTCAAGACCCCCTCCCTTAGGACCTGGCATCTGTGACTTTTCTACTATTTACTCATGGGGATGTTATGGAGAAAGTCATGAAATGTGTGGGAATGATATTTGCAATGCAAAGATGAGGCAATCTTCGTGATATTACGAAAATGTTAAGACAAAGCCAAGACAAATATGAAGACAAATACGTGGGTTGGATGGTGTTTGATGTATAAAAATATCAAAATTTCTTGTAATTAAACTGAGAGTGAAATATTGACTATGCATTAATTCACTTGATGATTATGTTTACTGAAGAAATTGTTACCACCTACGTAGAACCAATTTGACAGTAATAATGTTCTAAATATCACTGATAAATGTGTTTTTTACTTTTAATTAATTATGTCTCGAATGCACAACACAGACTGGGCTTCTGCACAAAAATACCACTGAAGGAAATTAAATTTGATGGAATTCTTCATGTATATAATAGATATGAGCTATGTTATTAATTGCTAATTCAACTGCTCTTAGGACAAATACATCTATGCTAAGGTAAAGCCAATATATATGAGTCAACAATCTTCTTATGTTTCTTTGGAAGTCAAACATTGATGAAAGCAGAGAGCGAATAATACCCTTAAAATGCGGAACTAAGGCGGATCCTTGAAGTAATCTGACAAGAAATGTGATGTCAAGACAAATACAGTTTTGTGTACCGTTCGTGACTTTGAAAAAGCCATAAGAATGGAAGGCCTGGAATGGAAGCAGGATGACACTGCTAAGAGGAATCACTGAAAGGAAGAACTTCTGAAATATCTTGTACATGTATGAGTGTAGAGGATGTTCATACATGTTAGGTGGTCTCAGTTGGACAGAATTGTATGTTAAATGCAATACCAAGTCTGAAAGTGATTTTCGGTCTCTCAATGAATTCTTAAGTGTTTTTATATTTTCTCAAGACAAAAACATTTTTTAAGTTAATGGATGAGAATCAAAGTTTCATAATGATACTTACCAACGGTCCCAGCTTTCCATGGCACTATCGCTCGTAAAGTTGTAAAACTTGCAAATACCATGTTATGAATGGCAGACATTTTTTCATAATAATAGTAAATATAATCTAATTTAATAATTCACTGAGAGTAGGTTAAGACCTCTTTTCTCAGATCTTTACAGTTACTAATTACTTCCGTATGGGGTTAGTCAACTGTGCAGTGTGTATGTACATGTACAGTAATATGTTAATATTTCATATATTTAGTGATCCTGGACCTCTTACATGGTATATCTTCTTCCTACTGATATCTATGGTGTTTCACAGCCTCTCAAAAAGATACAAAAACTTGCAATAACTTGCTGTGGCGTGAAGTCACTAAATCAACATGTTGATGTCAATAAAATTTCACTTGTCACCACTCCATTCAATAAGGCAAGCAAATTATTTTGACAAAGCACAATAGTTTCAGATAAGTAGAATTTCTACAAGTCTCAGAAAAAATACTTCATAGCTACTCCGTGGCTTGAACCAATCATCCGGAGAAGCCTCTCCTCTTGTAAAGCGACTTTGTTGTCTTATATTTTCTTTTGTAAAACACACCTAATACTTTCATACTAACTCAACAGTTCATTAACACAGTGTTGTCCACTTGTAATGATTTATAGACAAATAATTTTCTCTGGTATCAATCCCAACTGGCCACTCCTTTTGATATCTCTGATAAATGGCTGACCAGCCCTGTTCAATTCTGTATTTTCATGACAATGTCATGTAGCCCAGGTTTCCTATGAGATATATCAGCTGCTTTGATGTGGAGTCTCTGATTTAGATTAAAGTGTGGTATTAGCAGGCCTAAGGATTTGTTGGTTATCAATGCAGAAGGCGTATTATAATAGTAGAAAATATTGTAGATCATAGACATCATTGAAAAAAAGTTTCATGCCCCCAGTCAAAGCCTACTCAGTTTGGTCTTTCAGTTCATGTTTGAGCAATAAGATGTGTCAAGCTATTTCTAACAATCTCAAAACCTCTTTGCAACCTATTTTTCTGTTTCAAAAACCAAAAACAGTTGCTATCATTCACAATGCTAGATATAATCTTAATGTGTCAGATAGGTCAGTTTCCTTTATACCATAGAAACATTATGGGTATTTTGATCTATTGTTTATACAGTCAGTCATTCAGCACCAGCGAAGTATCCGTGCATTCTTTTATATCGGGAACCCAAACTGGACAGTTGCTGAGACTGACATTGATTTCATTTCAAATTTGACTACACCCAACTCTCTCAATTAACTGTGTTGCCAGTTGGGCATCCTGCTCTTTCGCAAGTATGAAATAGATCTCAGACAAACATTTCTGGGTTGCGTCATACACTCAATATGCACAAAGGTCATTGTTACACAACGCACAATGTCCGTGAAGCACATAGACAAATAACCCAAAATGGCCGAATCCCACATAACACATGTGGCCACATACTAATTGCATGCTTATGTTGCAAGTGTAACTTCTAGAACACAGAAGCAATGTTAGGATGCTTGTTTCTATTCTTGCTTTAGTATGTGACTTACCATAACCTTTACTAACTCTAACGTTACACTTATGGTAATTGCAGCAGCCTACTTATGCATTAGCACAAAAAATTCTGTGCAATGGATCATCCACCCAAGAAGTTACTATACTGAGACATTGGGAATTCTGCTTGTGCATAAATGAAGTATCTGGAATTATTCATTGCCTTTCACATCATGCTTTAACTTCAACTGACAATGCACAGAAGCCAGTATTATTCAAATATCAACTTTCAATTGCATTTACTATAATGCAGGCATGTACTTTTGTGATACTTATAATTATGAAAAAAAAGCCATTAAACTTTGTTCAGAAGAAGCAGACTGCTGAATAAATAACAAATTACTTCCAAGTTTTCCTAACAAATGTTTTATTATGGGATTGAAGCTAGACACTTTGGCAAAAGAGTATAAAAATATTTTTGCACTGAGGTCAAGGACAAACTCCTGTTTTCAAAATCCCCAGCAAAACCTAGCTACAACTGAATGAAATTATGTTATATTTCATGTGCTTCCATATACCATGAATTGTTTTGAACTCTTTTCCAATATATTACATTTCAATGGAAGCTTTAATCTGCAGTTCTCTGCCATTATCTTGGCAACTGGTCCAAAATAATGAAAGTCAAAGACATATAAAAACACCAAGATAGCTAAACACCTGCAGAATAAGTCACAAAGTTAAAGGAAGATAAACTAGATTTAGAGTAGGGCCTTGAGTCAAGAAGTCCAAAATGTGGAAAAAAGCTTGGAGAAAAACGATCCTTTTGTTCTGGAAATCTAGTATAAACCTACTTTTTCCTCTTTTTGTACGTGGCTCAACGTCAATAGAAGTAAAGAAAGGACATCTATTTCTGTCTCAGCAATGATGGTGGTGTTGTCTGTCAATAAACTGGTCATTGAATAAACGGCCAGTGGTCAAGGCAATTTATTTTACTTGTAAGGTGGTTTCGGTGGCTGTCCTTTTCTTTTTCTTTATTTCTGTGATTTAGGGCTAGGTGGGTAGATACTATACAAGAATAAAGTTCCTTTGCAATGACCAAAAAGTTAGGATAATAGTGCGATTATTCTGTACATGTGTTTTTTTTCATTCTTCAATAGAAAACAAGACATAGAAATGGCAAATCGCAAAAGGCATGAGTTATCACTGTCTTTTGATTCTTCCAGTACAACACAGCTGCGAAGCTGAAGTAAAAAAAGAAAAAAAATCCAATTATGAGAGTTTGTCTGTGCTTGGACTGGATACTTTTTGTTGTAAGCTATGTGAATACAAGGAAGCAGGTGTCCAGAGAAAAGATGGAAAGGGAGGAATAAGAAGTAAGAGAAATATTGACCTGTGGTCAGCGGTCAGATGTATTTGCTCTGAGTATACTGCGAGTAGTATGTAGCAGCATGCAAGTGTTGGGAGATCAAGAGAAGGCCTGGTGGCATGCATGATGCAATACTGTTCACAGAAACCCAAAATCAACAGAAAGGTGGTTACTCCATGACTATGGTTTATATATTTATTTAGTACTTAACAGCAAAGGACAACATCTTATTTAGAGTTTGCAGGTATGGATGTTTAATTATCACATATATGCAGTATCTTTGTTTCTGAACATACAAAAAAACAATGACAAGATCAACAAGACAGTGCTACTGCACTGTAACTATGTTCTGTCAATATCAGGGTTTTGCAATTCTTAAAAATGTTTTAATATTTAATTTTAGATGCTCCATGTGAAGAAACCTAGTTTTTTTTTTTTTTTTGACTTTTTGTAGTGCTGGTATACTCTGGATCAGCCTGGGCAGCTCAACGTCCATCTTTGTGGAGGGAGCTTCACTTTCCTTTTTTGGTGACCGCCGTATGATGATAGGATGAGAAGACTAGGAGTCTGGTATATACCCTATTAATTCAGGGATGCCCAGGATCTTTCAGTTGCCCCAGCACAGAACAATGGATACAACCCGCCTCCATTTAATGTCCCATGGGCTCGGACTAAATTGAGTTCTGGGGTGGGATTCGAACCCACGCCCTCAGAGCCAGTGGTTGCGCAAACAAGCACTCTTAACCATTAGGCCACGGAGGAACATGTTTCTTTCCTTTTAAATAATATCTTCGAGTTCTTTGTCTCCAATCTCTGCTGGCACAGTATGATGCAGATTTACTGTACAAAACAGCAGTGTTTGAACATGATTACATATCATCTGGTCTTGAATAAATACAGCAATCCTCAGACCACTCAAAACTACTTCAGCTCTGGGATAGATATGGGTAAAGTGTAGAATTTCCACAGTAGAATTTGCTGTTGTCAACAGTAGAATGAGGCTCAATTTCGATACTTGGATGGCAAAGGCAGTTGTGGAACAGAATGGAACATTTGTCTTTCACATTATATATCGAGGTTTGTAGCCTGGTCGAGCTTAGTAGACATTTAGAATAAATGTTCATAGATTTTGCTGTGTCCTGCTAAAAAATAATCTGCCTTTCCAAATATAACCACAACAATAATTTACAATAAAACTGACACAATTGTTAAGTTCACAGGAGATACTTAGACTTATCTCACAGCTCACCTAACCACTGGGATGGCCACAGACCATAGAGCATTTTTTAATGATTTAAAAATTGAAGATCTGTAAGATATTTTTATAACAGCAACTGATATGCTTGCAGTGCTCAAGGAGTATGAACTGTTGAGGTGACTGCTAATTTATATGAATTTGGTCAAATTCCTCCGAAACAAGTAAGTCAAATTTTGATTTATAAAAGATTTAAATCAGAAGGTTAAAAAAAAATATTATAACGACAGTGAAAAGTATTTCTCATACGGAAGGAGAACACATTGGTTTCAAATGTACAAAAGAACTTCAGATTACAACAACCAAAAGTGCAATTGATGAGACCTTCTCTCTCTCAAAAATTTGGTCTCCCAGGGATACCAATTTGGCCACGACTTGGAGACCAAATCTATCCACATTAAAAAATTTACTGACAGACCATGAAGAAAGTTACAGAAAACAAAACTAACAGGCCCAGACAAATTGGATAAATAATTGTAAGTTCTTCAGCCATGTAGCATATCTGGACACTCCAGAAAGTAAAGTACACATTTAAATCCATACCCTATACTATTGATGGAAAAACAGATAAATACATTGGTATGGCAGGTGCTGTCCCGTCTGTAGCTGGAGGCACCCTGTCCATTCTGAATGTCTGCTGCTAAAGTTTTTATCTCGAAATGTCATTTCGTTTTTGTATATATGTTTGCATATCAGATTATGGGTTCATGGAAGTCAGGATATTAGATTCTGTCAATCTGTTGATTTAGTTTAGTTGGTGATCCTCTTGTCTGGCAGTCTTTTGGCCTGTCTTTCCGTCTGTCCAGTCTATCTATCTCACATATATTTTCAGGCTATTGTCCAGGCTGGATGTCATTCTCAGCGCCTATTGTGAGAATGACAAAAGACCTGACATTTGAACCAGCAGTGCCTTGGTAAAGTTTGAGTTGCAGCTTTATCATATCATCTTTATGTCTGCCTCCTATAAGCTGCCCAACTCAAGACCAGTTAGCATTGTGGCTGTCAAGAATTAATTCAAATACCACCTGACTTCAAAAACAAGATTCCTCTCACTTCGACATTGCTCAAAGGTGTTTCCTCAAAAGCCAGCATTTCTCCTTAACAATCATCCAATTAACCACATGGTTTTCTTTGGGATTAAGCATTCCTTACACATGTTTGGAGACCAATTGTCTTTTGCTGATTAGTAATTTGGTTTGGAAAAACGATGATTCCTCCTTTGAAGAATATTTGAAATGGTTTGGTTTGTTGGATAAATAGGAATTAGGACATCAAAGTGAAGGGCAATGACATGGAAAGAAATTTTGTCTTTGCTCAGGAGTCATTTGACGAGTGAATATATTTAAGACATTATGGATGGGAACTACAAGGAAGAAGACAAAGTGACAGATAGAATAGATACATATATACTCTCATAGATCGACATACTTAAAAGAGAGGAGAGAAACATAATTATGGAAAGCGGTGCCTTCCAAGGCTTGTTGACTGTTTAGATGTTAGGAAGGAGTCCCAAAAGGTTTTACACATGCGAGGAATGTTTCATTCCTTTAACTGTCCTAACACTGTTAAGTGTTTAATTAATTGTTCGGCAATTTTTAGCATGGGCCCAGTAGAGGAAAAAAAAAGAAAGTCTACAGTTGGGTAAATGGGTCTGTGGGTCAATGGGTCATTGTTGGACTTTCACATAGATGTGGAGTGTTCGGTTTAGGATGGATCCATAAAGAATTCTTTCATCCAGAAGAAAGTAGCACATGTCATGTCGTCATGTACAGTGCATATCAAAACCATCAAGTCCATTACAAAATTGGTTCATTAATCATGACAAATTTATGGGGCCTTTTACTTACTATGCCATATGGTTGACACGGTGTTTGACAACCCAGCTTTTAGAGGTATTCCAAAGCATACAGCCATGCCTTTACAATTCATGGCAGCATCCTCATTTTTCACAAGTAAACAAGCCCGGTCCACCCTGGCCTTATTGGACTAAGCCAGAGGTACCACAGCTATCAAACACTTTCCCTGTATAAATAAAAGACATGAGAGAGCTCCCAAGGAGCCTCATAGGGTTTCAAAGGGTTCTTAATAGTCTAAAGGTTCTGAAGGGTCCCAAAGGGTCCCTTTGAGTAGGATATGAAAGGTTCTTTATTTAAGGTGTAATATTTATCTCTATCAACAGATCATATGACGTCAGTGGTCAAAGCGTATTTTATGTAATAAAAGCCACTGCTGAAGGAGCTGATATTGTCTAAAATGCACTTTGCCAGACATGCCAATTAATGAAAACAATATTGGGTATGAAATACAAGCCTGGTATAGAGGCAGGGTCAGAAGGTAGTCTAAAGAATTGAAACAGAGTCAAATTTGAAGTATAACATGCCATCATAACTTTAAAAAAAAAAAAAGTATGGTACAGTAGTAGACAAATTTTCACTTGCAAGCCGGCTTGCAAAATAAGCATATAATTATTATGCAACGATAAGATGCCATATGCATAATATGAGGATTGGAAATTACATGTGTTATTTGTCATTGCGCTCAACACGGAACCACAGACATTGTGTAACATTGACTTTCACGCATATTGAGTCTGTGACAAATCCCAGAAAACTTTGTAACAGATATTTATTGGACAAGGGAGACCAAAAAATGAATACTTAACAACTGCAGACACCTTTTTCTTTCATGGTACATATATGACAAATCAATTAGAGAGAACACACATAGAAATCTTATCTGGCATTGTTAATCCCAACAACGAGTGCTTGACATTTCTGAGAATCGTAAGAGTAGGACATTTTTGTAGTATAATGCTAAACAAGGTTATCAAGTAGAAATTTATATGATACCAGTGAGATTATACAAAGATATATCAAGTTTCTGACGTCTAATTTCAGAATCATACTACAGTAAATCTATTTAAGATGGTATTACAAGGGAACTCACTTTCACGAGAATTTAAGAATGAAGACACAAATTCATGTCTTCTCAGTTAAATGAATACACCTTTTATTTACATCAAAGGACTACGCCAATAGACCAATATACTTTGACAACACATTTAATGAAAATACAGGATAGAACAGGTGTTGTCGACCATTTATCAGAGATGTCATTAGGTGTATTTGGAATGGCCAGTATCAATCAATAGCAGAGAAAATGGGTGGTCAATAAATGTCATTATTGGACAACACCACACTCGTTAAATGTTCAGTTGCAATGAAAGTTTTTTTAATATTATACCCCTGGAATATATCACAACAAGATTGCTGTATAAGTGGTGCTGTGTTTTGAATGAAATGTTTTGAGTTATTTGTAAAGTTACACAATTTTCAAACTGGCCTCCCATCTGTCAACTGAAGCTACTGACATTGCAGAAGATTTAAAATTACTAACTTACGTAAGGAAAAATAAGCTGTAAGTTATTAAATTCTTACAAGAATCCATTGCATATGCAGATGCAACCTCAATTCATTGTACCTTTTGCACAAGTTCAGTTGACAGTACTGAAGTGAGATAAACATCCAAACAACCATTTACAGCACTCTAACGTTCATTCACTGACCATGATAATCAACAATATAATCGCAGCTTTGTCCAGAAATATCGTAGCGATGAAGATGAATGGGTTTTTCCTATGGAGTACTAATTCAACTGCTCACCTGTGGGACACACAATTATAACGAATGTCGTCATTGATGAATACCTTTATAGGTAACAAAGCACTCTAGAAATGGCTTCCTGATTTACATGTATTTATTTACATGTCCATTCAAATTGTTTAATCAGGTACTGTGCTTATTAGAACCACATAGGACAATTTCACAATATAATACTAAATGTTTTGTAGGAAGAGACTATACCACTAAATAGATTAATGACCCGTATATAGTATATACATTATATCATGCGGCGTTCATGCCTATTTCTGGGGTGAAAATAAATAGTATTGCCAGTCTTATAAATGACATGCATTCATTTAATAGCTTTGTGACATGGAAAACAAAAAGACTAAAAATTCTTATAATAAGACAAAACTGTCGATCTTTCACACTTAGCATGCAGTTCAGTTAAGATCACCTAATAAAAATACTGGTGGGCAGCTATACTGAGAATCAATCTTCCATCTTTAGTTCACAATACAATATCCACTATACTCTCAGTCAAACTGTTTCAGAAGCACTACCTTCTAGGAGTGCCCCGCAGCAGTGTTAGCTTTCCTTTCTTATGGCTTTTTCAAAGTCATGGACGGTACACAAAATTGTATTTGTTGTGACATCAAATTTCTTGTTGGATTACTACAAGGATCCGCTATCGTTCCACATTTTATGCGTATTATGTTTTCCCTTCTTTCATCGATGTTTGACTGCCAAACAAACACAAGAAGATTATTGACTCATAGCATAGTGGCCTAACTTAGCAAGCTAGCAAAGGGGTTGAAGTAATGGCATTTGTTTTGGCACTTGAATTAGCAATCGCTAACAGGGCTCTACATACTAAATGTTCTGACGACACAGAGCTCTCACATAATATACATTATGGAGAATGTCTCCAAAGCATCATTCTCTCAACTGTAAACCAGTCCAAGTCATGTTCTGGAAGAATAATCAATTAAAACATAAAACAAACAGCTGAGCTGTTTACAGGTCTGATACTGGGAAAATAACTACAGTTGAATAAGACTCTATGCAGGTGGCAACATTTTCTTCAGTAATATAAAAATTACGAAATTAATTCCTAAATTTTCGATACTCCACCCTCTGTCTTATTACTGGAAATTCCAATATTTTTACATTTTTGTACATCAAGTAAAATCAAACACTTTTAACTGACACGTTTGTCGTAATATTTGTTATGGTGTTGTCTTCACATTTTCATAATATCGAGAAGATTACCCCCATCTATGCATAGCAAATATCATGTTCACATATCTTATGGCTTCCTCAATAATATTCGTGGAGTAAATAACAGAAAAGTTACAAATGCCTGTCCTTAGGACCTTTTAAGTCATTGTAATTACTTGGAAACAATTCTCCATCCAATTTTCTTCCTCAGCAAATTGCAAATAATAAGGCACCACAAAATACTATGATAGTGACTGATCAAATAGATCAGTTCTGTATCTCATCAAATAATTGTGTGAACCAATATTACTTGCCAAACTACAGTCAAGGATAATATTATTAGTCCAGAACAATCACTTTTAAACAAAAGTTTGATAACAAAAATTGCTGATGACTGAAGACAACAACCAGCCACAATTAGACCCAATAGTCAGTTACACAGCTAGTCCATAACTATTATACTGTCAATTATAGACAGCCTCTACTTGTGGCATAGCTGTGGATCAATAAAAACCCTTGAATGAGGCTTAAGTGCGGCCTAATTAGATGCCAGATGTCATTCAGCAAATATTGGACCAGTTGACTTGGTCACAGAGTACTTGGTAAACATGTTGACCTGTGACATGGCATTTATGTGTCACGGGTTATATATATATCATGTTTATTCATACTCAAGGTATACATAAAATAATAGGAAAAACTACAAAAACAAAATTAATTAATACACAAATCAACAATTATATCTTCCACATCTGTTCTTGTGAGCTCAGACTCCATAATACCGTCTCTCATGCTTGCAAGTTCCATCAGAACAGATGCCTCACTTCTACTGCCTATCCTTTTGCATCTCTCTTGGCATAACCTCCTTATGATTCCAATTGCATCAATTGAGTTGACATCAACTCCCGAGTGTGTTGTCAGGAACTCAATGTTTTTTGAGAAAGTGCATTTAGTTCGTGCGAAGCATGTTGCAGCATATGCCACAATGTCACATTTGCTTTGAAAAGCAGAGATAGCAAATTTTGCAAACCTAGCTTGGAACATGTGAAACTCACATAAATTGTCACTTAAGCATCTAAGTACTGAACAGTGAGTCCGGTACGGGACTCTCCACACTTGCCTCAAGCATTTTCGCCATGCAACTTGCAGTCGCACTGTCTGCCTAATAGGCACTAGGGTACATCCATAAAATGAGGAGCAGTAGACATGAAATAGATGAGCTTGCACAACTGATGCAATCCGCCCAAACTTGCTCCGAAACAGATTGAACTGCTTATAAAAAGCCGCAAGGATTCTGTCACCGTCACACTTGTTTAAATCACTGTAAATAATGTGACCAAGGTGTGTCACACTTTGTTGTTCAACCACAGCTGACCCATCAAACTGAACTGTCAAGTTACCATTTCTGGCCTTTTGTCTAAAGACAATAAACTGACTCTTTTGAGCATTGAATGAGAGGCTATATTCATTAGCAAATTTTTCACAAATGTTAAGCATATCTTTTAATCCATGTAGTGAGGGTGATAACAGTACTATGTCATCTGCATAGCATAATGCTCCTGTAAAATATGGTCCCAAATAACATCCACGAGAACTTTGTCGTAATCTGTCAAGTAGAGCATCAACATAAATACAAAAAAGTAGAGGTGAAAGTACTCCCCTTGTTTCACACCATTGGACACCTTGAAATAGGGAGAATATGTGTCATCCCATTTAACACGCAACATCTGAGTTCGATACATGAACATTAAGCATCTTATGTATAGAGGATTCATCTTCCTCCGAAGCATTGTACGAAACAGCATAACGTGATCTACCTTATCAAAGGCTTTGGACATATCCAGTAGCATTGCATGCACTGAGCTGCCCTCATTAACAAATTTACTTGCGATTCCTGTTAACATCCAGGTGCAAAGAGACGTTGATTTATCATCCTTAAATCCAAATTGTAGTGGATCACTTGTAAGCTCCGGTTTCTGATTATCAATGAAGATCAAATCAAATAACTTAGCAATACTGCTGCACAGAGCTATTGCCCTGTATTTATCAGACTTATTGAGAGCATTACTTTTAGGTATGGGACACATGGTTCCAATGAGCATTGCTTCTCCAGTATATCCATGGCAAAGTACTGCAGAGAAGTATATTGCCAAGATGGTGAACAAACGCTGAGTTCCCAAAATAATGCAGTTAGAATTCAACCCATAAGACCCATCCATTTTGTCTTTTTTAAGTTTCTTCACCAATTTCCTGACAGTGTTCTGTGTCACAACGTGATTCATCTGTGCCGAGTATGTGTTAATCCGCTCATTTGTCTCAGCAAGAATTTCATCCAAGAGATTGCCATTATCATCGGTAGCATTGTAAAGGTTCTTGAACTTCTTATAAAATAAGTCAGTTATATCACTTTGGTTTTCAGCTTGATCCACAACACTTGGAATTGTCTTCTTTGACCTCTGCATCACTCTAATTTCCTGCCAAAAGTCTCTTGTTCTCCCAGAAGACATGGCCTCCGCCATTTTGGAGGCAGTTATTTTTTCATGATCCTTTTTACATTGTCTAACCGCATAGTGGTAATCGTTTCTTGTTCTTCTCATTTTATCTGCCAGTTGTCCTCCTTGTGGCCTACCTGCCTCTTTCCAGAGTCTGTGCCAATGCATAGCTTCCTGGTGTTTCCCTTTCGCCATGTCATTCCACCCAGGCACATTATTTACATGCTTAAGTGAAGTCTTCGGAATACAGCTTTCCTCTGCTTTGATGCAACACATTATTATGTCTTGTAGCAACACATCTAATTCCTGCCTATGTGGACAATCACTTGGACACTGGTAGTTACTGCAGTGGATAGCATCTGCAGGCAACTGCACAGAATGCAGCAGCTCATCAAGCACATTTTTGTAATCTAGTATATGGTCATTTTTGGCCTTATGCCAAGCAGCTCTGGAATTATGAACACACTCCTGCCTTATGTTAGTCAGTACTTGTCGGTCAAATTTGCAGAGGACAGCCAAATGATCTGACATATTGTTCACAGAATCCACTGAAGTGTACTCAATAATATTCGAAAACAGAGAGTCACACATACAAATATGGTCTATTAGGGACCTACTGCCATTGGCTGAACTCACAAAAGTGTAGTCAACCTCAGATAGGATATGGTCCAATCCATTGTGTAGTCCATTATTGTTCACAAAGTATTTAGCTGCTTCCACATGTGGAGTGTTCCTTGTCATTTGTGCATTGAAGTCCCCAGCTACAATTGTCATATCACACTTTTGTTCATTTATGATCGTTGAGACCATATTAAAAACATCCATTGTGGTCTCATATTGTGTATCTCTGTACTGACTATCACAGGGCAGGTAAATGTTTATCACTAAAACTGTAGTACTTGAATCCAGGGTCAATCTAACAACACATATCCTGTTATGATTTATGTTACATGTGTTCTGAAACAAAGCTATGATGTGGTGGTTGCTTGATGAATATTTCATGAGGGAAACAGTTGACTAAGTAGCCAATTGTTGGTTTAACTGACCTCCAGGATATGACATTCATGTGTGACTCTGCCTATGTTACATGTCTTCTTGAACGAAGTTATGATTTGCTTTAAAGTATGTATATAAATTTGAATATTTTGTAAAACTGATTTTTCAGTTTTCAGCTTATTGTACAATTAGTTTTGCTATTCATCAGTATCTTAAACTAGAAAATAAATATATTTCTAAGTGTCATAAATAGCCCAACACAACATTTGTCATTAAAATGGAATATGTCAAGTGTATTATTGTGTAATGATGTATTTTTGTGACATGAAAGTAAAGACTAACACCATAAATATATGAAAAAGCATCGCACTGTCTAACACCATAAATATATGAAAAAGCAGTGCACTGGCAATATTCCAGAGTTGATCAAGCATATTTTCTACGAAATTTGATATCAGAACATTTTGGCACACTGAATGTTCTTCACACCTGATATCATGAAGCTGCTTTGCCAAAATATTATTCTGGTTAAGGTAATGATTCAGACACAACTTTGTGGAAGTATTGATGGCATGTCCACAAGTTTCATGTCACACTTTAACATTAACAGTTGGATAAAAACTACAATTATGCCTTCACAAAACATAATGAATCTACCAGTCATCCAGCCCATCTGTTATCTACATACAGTACAAATGTCTAAAAGTGGCTCGTCATTTAAAATCTAGCCTTAGCTATCTATCCATAGCCATTTAAGCTAAACCTAGCTACACTTATCCGCAGCTATCCATTGCTATCCACAATTACTACTGTTTAAACAAGGGGTAAAGAGCATCCATTGTATACAAAAGAATACAAATGGATAGCTATGGATAGATATGGATAAGACTAGTAACGAATAGCTATAGACAGCTAAGTTGAGCCACATTTAGAAATTTGTACTGTATACATACAATATAAATCCAAATATTCATGAGTGTTACTGCAGATTCAGTTAGTATGAGTTTCAACAGCCAGTTTTCTCACTATCCACGTAGTATTTTAAGCTTGTCTGATTGGTCTAGGAGGAATCAAATGTCCTCCAAATGCATAAGTTGGACGTAGAAAGCATTGACAAACGTACTGTTCTTCTTCAGTGAGCAGCTGAGTTTGATCAGTTGATAGGATTATCAGTTTTAAAATACCAACAATCACTATCCATTCCAGACACCAGTGAGACACGTTACTGGCTCTGTGATACGTTTTATAGTATTTAAATGAGACTTGCTACGTAATTCAATTCCTCAGCAAATCATATGCACTGTATTTGCTACGTTTCACTATCCTTCAACAGAAACTCATACTTATTGAAATTGCAGTAATTCCATTAACTGGAGAACTACTTCATGTCTAAAACTATGTATGCTTTAATCCTGACCTTTTTTTGTGTTTTAATAGAAAACTACCAGACATATTCTATATCTAGTTGTCTAGCTGATTCTCTGTCACTCTGTTAGTCCCTCAGTCCAGCTGTCTATTTCTCAGTCTACGCAGTAGCAACCAGCATCTGTCTCATTACAATATTTATCTCTATCTATCTTTCAATTCTGATATAACCTTCATATACTACATCAGCCATATTTTTGGAAAATGGAAAATTCCATAGCAATTTCCAGATGTCTTCCACTACAATTTCAGCCTCGAAGCGTTAAACCTCATGAATAATTTAGAATATTATTTTTTTGCGTTTTTGGAATTTTGTCATTGTATATGGAGATATTTGGCACTTTTAAACGATCATGATATGGAGACATAAAGATATTTGATCGCTCTTTGAATTGTTCAATGTCCTTTGAATGTCACACTGCATTAGGAACAGGCAATTTCAGAACAAGTCACTTTCCCATTTGTTGATTCTGGGCAATAGTAGGCATCGAAATGTTCACAGATTACCAAAAAAGGCTCATATAAATTTTCATATAAATGTCCTAAATGTTTGCTGTGGAGTTAAATTTTGTTAACGATTCACCATGGCATCATAAAGAGGCTTTATTTACTATGTTGTGTCTTTTTATTAAGGGCCCTTCTTCTCCAGACTACAACACCTATATGTCACCAGGAAAGAAATCTGGCTTTGACCTCGCAGAGTGATATATCAGACTATTATCAGTCCCTGGCACAGATCCAGGCTGAGCTATATTGGTGTTCTGGATCTAAAACAAGCCCGCGAGATCCTTCTCTAAATGGCTTGATTGCGATTTATTGTTTGTGTTTATATACTTATTGCATTTGCAAATGTTGGGGGATTGTGTGAATTTGTGAATATACTGGGTTAAAGCTTTGACAACTCCTGTATTCCTAATTATGCAGTTTGCAGCTGACAGTTCACTCATAAAAACCTAGGTTTTGTGAAGTAATATTCAACCACTAAATGTAAGTAACATTTCAGAACTCTATTCCATTTTTGTGAATCATGGATTCATCAAAAATTGATTTGAATGTCTGAACACTAGTGAACAGAGTTTCAGACCAGCGCACTCCAGGTTTTTTTAGCCATATGACTATGAGTCGATATGCAATACTAAGCATAATAACTTGGTGTAATTAACTCTACCGCCGGTGTCCCGTACCAAACTAGGAATCAAGAATTTTCAACAAGCAATAATTTTGAACCATCACATGAAAATTAGATTCAGAAATCAGTCTAATGCTCTGTCTGAGGTTGTCTCTCCTAATCTTGTATGTTTGTCGACATGGTAATGAGATTAATGTAATCTGTGCAAGACTTAATCTAATTATCTAATCTCATTCCTTTCACATGCAGAAAAAAAACAACATGATTTTGGAAGAATTCTCTTTGTGCTGTATTTGCTGCTTTTTTGCACCTATATGCTGTCTTTATTGAAATTATTGTGAATACAAAATAAGTGCTCAGTGACGAAGCAGCAGTACTCAGCAATTCAACAAATATATTAACTTTGAACGCTTCTCATCTGGCTGTTAGAAATATTGCGAAGTTTCAGTTTTAAATCTTAAATCTTACTTTCGAGCAGAGCAAATTTCATCCTATTTTGCCACAATCTGCAGACTCTTCGCAACTTTGCATGCTGTTGCTAAGTTGCATGATTTGAAATCAGGCTTATTCCAAGAACATCTGGACAGTGGTCACGAGCACCCAACGGACCAAACTACAACGCACGCAATGTTTTGGTTGGAAATTCAGACATATTTTCTTACTTGTAATTTACTGAACAAAAGAGAAAAAATAAATCTAATATTCTTGAACCAGAGCCTAGTTGCATGTATTGCATAACCTTCAACATTACACAAATGTCGCCAAATTCTAGAGCGACATATATCTTAAGTAATACATCTGAAGTGAGAGCTGAACTTTCAGCACCTCTAAAAGCAAACAAGCTCACCCAATTCACCTTAAGTGTGGCCTACCTGGCACTAGGTCCATTTATATCTGTATTAAGCTATTAAGTGAGGTGGCCCACTCGAATTTAGAGCCACTGGTTTGGAGAGGGACATGCAGAGGGCATTACCGCAATTTGCCACCAGCCCCATCTATTTCAGGGGATCTGGAGGCAACTGCTTCATCTCATTAGCAAGTTTCAAAGCTGTGAGAAACTCCTAGAATCTTCTTGAGACTACTTTGTGCGATGGTTTGTAAAAATGTGATAGTATTGTATGTATGAAAATTTAAAATGATGATATGTCTGGCCTTCTTGTGCTTTTTGCCTTTAAATGCATCCACTTTTATAATTTGTTGAGGCAGCAGTCAGTAAATGTCCAGTTTTCAGAGATAACATAAGATCCATAATGACACTTGATGAGATGATGGTCACTGATGATTGATGAAGTAAACTATGGAGTGAGTGAGTGAGCAGAAACAAATTATGGAATTAAATGCTGGAGTTTTTAGTATTTCTTGCACAAGTGGATACTGAATTTTTAGAACACTTGACTCCTGAGATTTCGCCAAACAAAAAATGACAAAAGTTGCAGGAAAATGTCCAGACACAAAGAAGAAAAAAATCTGAGAGCGATATTAAGCTTGTCAGTCAGACGCCAATAAATCAACTCTGAAGTAGACTATTGATTGAACAATATTCTGTACAAGGAATTGGCAGCAGGCAGAAACTCCCAGGTGACATTTTGTGGATAGCGAAATCAGAATCAGGAAGGGAATGTGTCAAAAAACTGAAGCAAGCTATTGAAGCAGTGTAACAAAATTAGTTTGGAATGGGTTGGTAGGTGTTTACAGTAGCTTTGACTAAATAAAGAACTCCATGAAAGGTTGTCCTCCATATAAGGTTAACGAGACATGGGGAAAAACTCCAAAAATGTTTTTACTCATTTGACAAATCTTATCATCTTTTAACTTTCCAAGCATTTACATTATTGTGGCGGTCTGTCATTTCAACTTCCCCACATTCAACTTTAATGCTCTTCTTTAAGATCAAGTGATAAATTGTTCTGCAATTAAGAATTGAACATCAGACCAATGGTCTCAAACCATCAAACTAGCACGCTGAGATTAAAAGGGTCATTTTCCGACTTCACTTTGGCACACTGTATTCTGTCAGGGATGGTGTCCATAAATAATGCGCACCCATGATTAAATCCAAAGGTAAAATCATTATGGATCATGTTTAAACTCAAAAGGTAGCAGATTAAGTGTAGTCATGCACACTGCACACTGCATATGAAAACCATCAGGGGTATTAATTACCTGGCTAATAAATCAGGACAAATTTATGGGATCTTTTACTTACCATGTCACATATTTGACACAGTATTGGACAACCCTGCTTTTGGAGGTATTCCCAAGCATGTAGCAATGGGTTTACAATTCATGGCAAGCATCCTCATTTTTCACAAGTAAACGAGCCTCGTCCACGCTGGCCTTATTGGACTAAGCCAGAGGTACCAGAGCTATCAAACACTTTCCCTGTATAAATAAAAGACATCAGAGAGCTCCCAAGGAGCTTCGTGGGATTTCATAGGGTTCTTAATAGTCCAAAAGATCTAAACGGTATCTGAAGCGTCCCTAGTAGAGGGATAGGGAGATCTGAAAGGTTCCTGTCGAGAGGTGTCATAGTTATCTCAGTGACATCGAAATATCCTATGACGTCGGTGGGCAAAGTGTGAATTACATTATCAAAGCCATTGCTAATGTAGCAGATATTGTCTTGAGCACCAGCCTAGACATTTCATAGCTGTATACCATATTTACTGCAAAAGAAATGGGGTCTCAAATACAAGCCAGATGTACTTAAGCAGAGTTAGAAGGCAAGTGTACATAAAGAATAAAATGGCTTAATTGGCTGATGTGTACAAGGAAGGCATGCTAACCACTGTACCATGGAGCCACATCATCGACTGTATGTAGATCAGAACAAGAAACATTAGAATAACTTTATGAAATAATCAATATTGAATCCTTGGAAATGCTCTATGATAAAAATGTCCAATTTGATAATAATTAGCCTGAGTAAGACGTGTTATTCTTGGACATGTCTCTTACAGGTACTTATCTGTAATTTTGTCCTAAGCTGACATGACAATATTATCACTAGTTTATTGACGCCCACTTGTTACACTTTTTACGCTTAAAAAAATCTGTGAAAAAAACGTTAAATTCCTCTGGAATAGAAACAGCAACACATAATACAAGCAAGAAGTCAAGATGTGTATCTTACAATTACTGACAAGCTAGACAAGCCAGTCTGCAGTGTTAATCAAGAAACAGTGAGGATTCAGACTGACAAAATTCAAGTCAGAATCTGAGTGGTTTCTTGGTTCTCCCAATTCAAGTCGGCAGGAGGCACATGTGCCCTAGATTTACTCAGTACGTCTATGCTATGCCGCAACTATGGCTTTGATATCATCTTTGCAGCAGTTGGAGGCAAACATAATGGTGAGATGATGAAGAGATAAAGACACAAAAGAAGAACAAGAATCCATGGACTCAATTACATAGCTTAGAATCATTTGTTTAATTACGTTTCAAAAAGGCACTAAGTTGTGAACTAACACTTTTTTGGGATTAGAATCATCTAAGTATACTTATAGTAAATGTAATTTATTTAGGGACATTTCAATTGACTGGAGTCAGATCAGAAACCAAGATAAAACTTCTAAGCCGTAATTCCATCAATTGGCTGTAAGAAATTTGAATTGACCAAATTTAATTGGGTTGTGGGTCTTTGTCACAAAATGTTCAAGAAAATGTTGGCATCTGCTTGAGGAGGTTAACAAAAAAAAATATATAGAAGAATGTACCAACCTAAAAATCAGTTTTTTTCTGACAGAAGATGACAAGAGGATGGAAACAGATTTATTGCAATTTATTTGGAGAGAAACAAAATAAAATTGGCCATAAAAAATATCAATAGATACAATTTAATTGGGGCTATGGGTTTTTGTACAAAAATGTTCAAGCAATTTTAAGCATCTGTTTGAAGAGGTCAATATAAAAAATAAATATAAAAGCATGTATAAAGCTGAGTTGAGTTGAGTTGAGTTTATTTAATGCACCCAATCGGCACGAAGCCGCTGGTTCAGGCGCATTTTTACATTAATTCACAAGAGGAGGTAATGAAATAAAAATAGTAATAGATTAACAATTGCCACAAATATAACAATTTCTGTCAGAACAGTTGTCATTATATACTTCTGTTAATTAAAGTTTGGTGTAGTAAGCAAACCCTTCTTTACTGTGTGTGTTAGCCTTTTGAATGACTAGCTCATCAGTATTATTGATGATATTTGATAATTTTATTCTTATACAGCTCTGAGTCAAGGTTAATTTTGTGTGTATTGGTTGTATGTGGTATTGATGTCGTGTATTATATTGTCTATTTGTTTTGTGATATAAATTTGCAAAGAATTCAGGCACTAACTTATTTTCAATCTTGAAATAAAGTTTGAGAATTTGCAATTGAAATAGGTCAGTTGTTTTCAGAATTTTTTGAGCTTTGAACAATGGATCTGTATGTGCATTATACCTAGAGAAAGACACTATTCTTACTGCTCTCTTCTGAATTTTCAAAAGTTGACTCGCTTTGTGGCCCCATACTAGCAAGCCATAGTATAATTTTGACTGGATAAGAGTGGTGTATATTTGCTTCAGGATTCGCGGAGAAACAAATTTTTTGATGGAATTTAGAGAGCCAGTTGTTCTTGCCATGGAGGTTGCCATGTACTTTATCTGATTTAAATATGTCAAATGAGAGTCAAGGATAACTCCTAAATAGTTAAAAGTGTCTACTTTTTCAATATGCTGATTATCAAATTTAAGGTTTATATCAGGAACCTTTTTCTGCCTTGGGTGAAATGTCATGAATTTGGTTTTATTACTATTTATACTGAGTTTGTTTGATTTAAGCCATGTAGAAATTTTTTCAAGTTGATTTTCAATTTCAAGTTGATCAATCTGATTTGAGTTTGTTTTGACAGTTAAAGCAGCGTCGTCAGCATACAATACTATGTCAAAATTTGTGCAAGTCATATGAATGTCATTCATGTAAATTATAAAGAGCAATGGCCCTAATATTGATCCCTGTGGCACTCCTGTGGTTACTACTGCATGAGATGATTTCGTACCATTGATTATGACATACTGTTTTCTGTTTGCAAGATAATTTGTAAGAAGGCTTAATTCCCGTCCTTTTACACCATAATATTCAAGTTTGGAACACATTACATCATGATCAATCGTGTCAAACGCTTTTGTTAAATCGAGAAATATGCTTATAGGCAGCTTTGATTGTTCCACTGACCATATAATATTATCAACGAGGTCTAGTATTGCATATTCTGTTGAATGGCCCTTCCTGAATCCATACTGCTTACTATAAAATAGATTATTGGTTTCAAAGTAGTCCTGTAACTGTTGATGTATGGCTTTTTCAAATATTTTAGAGAGAACTGGTAGAATTGAAATAGGTCTATAATTTTCAGCGTTTTCCTTTTTTCCTTTCTTGAACACAGGTACTACTCTTGCTATTTTCAACATATCAGGAAATACTCCCGTAGTCAGTGATTGGTTTATAAGAAATGTTAAAGGTTCACTAATTTTGGGTATTATGTCTTTCATTATAACATTTGACAAACCATAGACATCTCTGGAGGATTTTGATTTCAGACTTTTCACAATTTTTATGGTGTCATGAACTTTTAGCTCTTTAAATTTAAAAGTGCTGTCTGTTGCCATTGTAAGGTATTCCTTCTATGAAGCATCTTGAGGCATTGCGATGTTCTTAGCTAAATTTTGACCAATATTTGCAAAGTATTCATTAAAGGCCTTTGATATATCTGCTGCATTTATGAGTGTTTGATTATCAAATGTAACTTCTTCAGGAATTGGATTTGCATTCTTACATCTGCCAAGAATTTCATTTATGTTATCCCAGGTTTTTCTAATATCATTCTTGGAATTCTCAAAACATTTATTGTAGTAGTCTACCTTTGCATTCCTGATAGTTTTTTTTCAAAATACCATTGTATACTCTAAGGTTTGCATTTAGTTCTTTAAATTTCTCTGTGTTTCTGTCTATTTTCTTCAGTCTTTTAAAGAGTTTGTCTCTGTAGTTTATTGAGTGTATTATGCCATTTGTAATCCATTTTGATATTTTGTGCATTCGTTTATTAAATCGCACAATTCTGGTTGGCAAATGTTTTTCTAAAGCATCAGTGATGACAGCATGAAATCTTTTGTAATTTTGGAGAAAACAACTTTCGGAATTTTGTTTTGGCAATGTTTCAACTATTGTTTTAAAGTCAATTTTATTTAATTGTTCCTTTAGATTTTGGATAGTGATCTGACATATTGCTTTCTATGATACCTGCTTTCTGAGAGTTGCACGTTTTACAGTATTTGCAGAAAAAATTGTCTATCAGAGACCCTTGCGTTCCACTAAATCTTGTTGGCATCGTTATTTCTGGCCTATAGTCATATACAGTCATAAGTTCAAAGAAATTATCTACTGCTGTGTCTTTGCCAAGTTTGAGCAGATTCATATTGAAATCACCTGCAAGTACATGGGAACCACACATGGACTCAAATTTCTCAAGGACCATCTCTAGGTCTTCCTAAACTTTTAAAGTTTCAGCTTTATATAGAAATTCTACATGTCTAGAATTATCCATATGAAAAAGCATTGTCTAAAAAGCAATTTCCAGTTCTCCAGCTTGAAAAATCACTGTTGATACAGTGTTATATTGCTGGAATCCATGTGTTTTTATTTTGGGTTCAACTCCCTTTTCTGTTCCATTATATAGACAGGGCGAGATCTCTCGCTATGTCAAAAAATAGTACTCCCTGACCCCGAAGGTTGGTTATCCAGAACATAAAAATTGACAACAACAACAAAAAAGATTGAGCTTAAGTCAATTTGACTCAGGCACCCTGCAGCTTTATGTCAAATATGATTGGCAGAATAAGGTTCTAAGAATGGATTGCATGAACAAGCACTCTTAATCATAAGTCCGCAGGGAAATCTACGGTAATAGTGCGGATGATAAATAGAACACCTTTGGCGAAATGTCTCCTGCTAGCAAAGTACATTTAATGTTCAAGTAACCGAGTGCAAGCTAGCACAAACCTCAAAGCCCTTGTTTTGCAATGTCTGCTCAATCACTAAGTCCAACCTTAATAGTGGCAAGAATATGTCACAGAGGACTACACTATACATCCCTGCCACTTTCCTGTAGTTGATTACCTGTCAGCCATGTTTTCAAAGTAAACTGAAGGACGAAAACTGCTGAGGAGGCTTATGAAATATGTCAAACTGGCTGTTGTTGATAGATTGTCTACAAGCTTTAGCTTTAAACTAGAGACTAGAGTGGCTCACAAAAAAGGGACAAGTGAAATATGTTACACTTGTAATTGATCATCTATCATCTCATGTCAACCATATCAAATTTTCCTGACTGGCTTTACCCTGCAACTTAGAAAACACTGTAGAGTGCAGATTCTAACCAGCTTCCGATATTTGCTACAGTTATTTAAGTTGAATAAATTACTGTCACAGACAGTAAGATTTCTTGCAATTGAGATATTGCAAGATTTCTTACAATTGAGAGACCTACATGAAGAATATTTCACACCCAGGAGCATGACATCATGATTGGTCAGTGCTCAAGCTGAGTGCATGACATCATGCTTGCCAATCAGGCATGAAGCTCCAAATTCAAGCAAACATCAAATCACAATTTCTGTACATTGATGGCAAGCATTTAAACTCTCAAACTGGTTTAGATATGATTTAAACTACAGTACAACCCAAAAAATTTTCCGAGCTGATGCTCACACATGCACTCACTTATACACCCTGGCACATCCACTACTTTTCCCTCACTTGCTTGCCCTTACCCTCTTGAGCAAACAAACCAATCTACCCCTGCCTGGTGTCCCCATCTATTGCAATATGCTTCAACTACCTGATTTAACATATGCTGGTGATTCTTTAATAGCAATTTGTTTAATTGCCATTCACATAATTTCATGTCACTGAATTAATCAAAACCTAACTATATTTTCTTTTTAGAAATACTACTGGATTTAGTGAAAACTTATCACATATTTTTATTAATTTTTCCAAAAGATTTCCATTTGTATAAATGTGTATTTGTTGAATTTATTTTACAACATAATATATGTATGTACTTAAAAAAAAAAAAATTTAGCACAGCATAATAAAGAAGTTTTAGCAATTCAGCATACATTATCTAGCCAAAGGAACAGCAAAACACAAATTGAATGTTTGAAATGTTTTTGCAAGCTGATTTATGGGGAATTAAAAGAAACGTCCCATGTATGGAAAAAAATTGGCCATCCAATTCAAGTGTGTAAAACGCATTTTTCACATTGAAATAATTATCCTAGAGAGCCAAGACTTACATCAAATTGTAGGAAATTAAATTTCCGAAACAATGGTGTCCATTACAATACGCTACACGGTAATTACGGCGTTATAATGTGCTGTTATCCACGGCTGTTTTACAGATGAAATAATTCCTAAAGAAAGGAAAGAATTTACTGAGCACTGCTAATCTAAATTATATTATAATAAAAAAAGACTTAGTTATTCAAGTTTATTGTACATATATTGGTTAAGGGGTTATTTCGCATCAAGGATCCAATAGTAACTTCATTTATTTTTTTTTTGGCTATAACCAATGTATATATTCTTGGATATTTGAACAATTTTGGCAAATACTGAAGATATTTATTCTTGAAACAACCAGATCTGCATGAAATCAATTCATGATAAATCAAGAAATCCTGTGTTAAAATATATACAGGTAAAACTCAGAAGGTAATTTTGGTGAGCACTGGACCTTGAAAGCGTGAATGCATTCATTGTCTTACAACAATAAAACTGGGTTATTTTACCTGAATTACACTGAATTTAAAAAGATGCAATATAGATTATCCAAATTGAAACAATTTGCAGCAAACCCAAAGAAATTAAAAGCATATCTTAATTTAAATGCATGTATACTTCATTAATGTCATATATATAACTTAAAATTTCACTGGGATAAAAATTTCATTAGAATTGGTTAAATTAATCATAAATGAAAAAAATCTGAAACTGCCATTGATAATTAGGTTCATTTGTTTAATTATTATGACATAATTAACTTTTAATTTGTTTTAGTGGAGGAATTAATGTACCAACATAATTGCAAGACATTAAATATTACAATCAATAGTTCCCACTGTTGTTGTGTTTAATTAGCACCAGAGGACAGGAGTGTAGGGGGTTTTCCCATAAGGGCATGGAAGTGAGAGAAAGTGAGGGCTTCAGCAGAGAAGTGAGTGGTTGGGAATGAGGGCATCTTCCTGAGGGCATGGGATTTAGGGAAATTTTTTGGGTTGTACTGTATTTGAAGACAAATAACTATGATTATGTGATACCAAAATGGTTGTATACTTGAAAGCTTATAATATCAGACTCTGAAAACAATCACTATGTTGTGGAAACAGCCAAATAGAGACACAGTCAGAAGCACATTCAGAGCTTTTTTTGATTGATCGCGATTACAGACCTTAGCCTTTTCCCTCATTCACCAAATCTGTTCCTTAACACTTTTACAAATGGTCTAGAATGCCATATTGAGCAGATTGCTATTGAGCAAAGTGGTCGGCAGCCATCTAGAGTAAGAACAATGTGGCAGATTGTGGCATCTTTGTAATTGATGGCTGTGTGACAACATGTAAGGCAAACAATGGCAAGAAATTGAGTTATTGGTACTCAAGGTTGGCAAGCAGATGGGACATAGACTATAGGACAATGTCTTTGACTGCAGCTACTTGATACATGTAAGAACCTCAATGGTACTGGGAGAGCTTGAGAGAAAATGTTTTTAATGCCTTAAAATACTAAAAACCTTTTCTTATCAATCAAATAACTATGTATGCTTCCATTTTTCTTTATTGCTGGTGAGCATGATGTCATCCTAAGGCGGTTGTTGAATGTGGATCATCCTTGTGTTTGCCAGTTCACATGTTTGCTTATGAATGAAAATCGCTTGACTAAAAAAGTATTTACATGGGACCTTTGTAAAGTAAGGGGTTGGTCGAGTTGTATAAAAGAAATATTTAAATATGTAGGTCTTTCACATTTTGATGAGAGAAACACCTGTGATTTGAGACTGATAGAAAAAAGGTTAATTGATATAAGAAATGTTGAATGGCATGAATCTCTATTGTTAAAACCAAAGTTAAGAACATATATGAAATTTAAAGATAAATTGTTATGTGAAGAATATGTTTATATAAAAAATAGAAAACAGAGATCATTAATTGCACAAATTAGATTAGGAATTCTCCCTATAAATATAGAAATTGGACGGTTTAGGGGCATTAAGTTAGAAGAGAGAACTTGCGATATTTGTAAAAGTAATTTAATTGAGGATGAGTTTCACTTTATTTGTGTATGTCCAGTTTACCAGTACCATAGGGAATTGTTGTATGCTAGTATCTCTGTAAATAATTTTGTACATATGACAGATTTTGAAAAATTTATACATATCATGACAAATGAACAATATAAAGTTAGCACATTTATTATTAGTGCTTGGAAATCAAGAAATGACATTTTATACAATACTTAATTTGATGTATCTTCTTTATGAAATTATGTATTAAGAAAACCTTTCATGTGTTTTGACAAAAATTATTGAAGTTCCAGTTATATGATATTGTAATTGAGTGTAATTTGGTAATACCTCTACATTTAAAGTTCACTTGTGTATTTTGAAAGAAAGTTCTAATTGTTACATTTAATAATTCAATATGTTGTGACAATTATGTAATTGTAATTTGTAATCCTCTAGTAAATTTAAATATTAATTGATTTATAGTGACAGATAAGCCCCCAGAAGGCTGGGTACCACAGGTCGTTTATGTTGTATTATTGTTAATTTTTATGTACCTGTCACTTAAATAATAAAGAATCAATCAATCACATGCAGACAATGAACTTTTATCATTGGTCAATTCTATAACTAGAAAGCAGTACACAAATTGCACTTATGGTCATTTTTGTAATCAGTCCAACTCTTACCCTGAGGTCTACTGCTCATTGATGCCACCAATGGATGTGATATGATTGGGATGACCTTAATTCAAATCTACATTGACAGTATGGCAAAGATCAGGAGACATTTTCGTCATCATACAATCATAATAGTGGATCAGCGACACTCAGAAAAAGGGCTGGCAAAGTGTTATAGTTAACTTATACAATTAAAATAGCCATCATGAAAATTTTTTTGCTGTTGAATAATCATATTTTACAATCAATTATCCATACAAGGCAGACAAGAACAAACATACGAATTAGAAACAATAACTTCACTCTGAAGCATGACATCATGAAGTCTACCATGCCAGTGATTGGTCAATCTCTCCAGCTGAGATATGAAGTGGGCAGCTGGCAGGCAGCATGACATCTTGCTTGCCAATCAGGCATCAAGGATTCAAACCTAAATGCAAAGAAACATCAAATCCTTATTCAATATGTCAAGTGCAATGAGTGTTTCCTTGAGGATGGTACTAAAATCGATATGATTATTTCACTGTGTAATCTGTAGTAAGGTCAAGACAAAGCTTTTTCTGAGTCTCAATAAGAGTTGAGCAACCACAACACCAACATATGAACATACTTGTATAAAACAAGAACTGAAATACTTTGGAAGTCACTGAGATCTAAGATCTGAGATGAATAAGTCAAGCTGGTTCCACAGATAGCGGATACAACCACACTGCAGTATGCTGGTGTTGTTAAGATCAAGGACAGATATCTGCCTTTGGCGCATACATGTAGAATTGTAGATTATCAGGCTGTTCAGTGTTCTTCAAGATTAAAGAAATTCTCGAGCTTAAATATTCAAGTACATCTGATAATCTCCAATCTATGAGGCTGTTCACCAAGATGAAAGAAATTCCAGATCCCTTATCTTCAAATATGTCAGATAACTTAACCTTCATGCATATAAATATATGTGAAACATATAAATCTATGTAAAACAGACTTAAACATCTGAATCAAAGTAACCAAATGTAATGGTAATTTTTTTGTTTTTTAACAGGAAAATCTATTGAGCATTCAAACAGACACAAAATCAAGGCAATCCATGTCTAGTATTTGTCTACCATTAACAAGGTATAGCTGACTTCTAACAAAAAAGTCACAACAAAATCTTTGAAAAGCAAAGAAAGCACAA
Organism: Platynereis dumerilii; assembly: GCA_026936325.1. Lineage (NCBI taxonomy): Eukaryota > Metazoa > Annelida > Polychaeta > Phyllodocida > Nereididae > Platynereis > Platynereis dumerilii. The sequence goes on from JAPTHN010000005.1 coordinate 34,438,434, forward strand.
AAACAAGAATATACATACAGTTTTACATAGCACCACAGCTGTGACACCACTTGGAAGCAAAAGCTTCTGGAGATTCTGTGTAATGCCTTACTGAACTGGAAAGCTGCTTCAGGGACATCCTGTCAAGATACTCACAGAACATGACATTTGCCACCCCCCTGGGGCTATAATCTTGCATCTGCATGGTCCAGCAGTGACCACTGGCCAGAGTGGATGGTAGAAGGGGGGGGGGGATCCATATCTATGCGCATGTTATGTCACACAGTAATGAGAGTCTCGGTGATGACAACATATCTAAGATATGACATGACAAACATCTTGGTCACCCTTCTGACCATACTCTGACTAAAATGAAAGAGTGAAAAACAGGATCGAACTAAAGTAGAGTTAACTTACATTTTCTTCATGATAGAATAACCAGTTCACTCACCTGGAAGGAAAAAGGAATGCAAATTATAATTCATATCAAATTGGTTTATATTTAAACATTAGTGAGATCCATGGAATAATAAAATGTTCAGAACAATGTTAGTACACAGACATGGAGTTTATGACATGCAAATTGACACAAACATTGATAGCACGAAATCTCAACTAACTAGTTCCCGAGTGGTAAGATCGCCCCTCCTACGCAAATGAAGCATTCTCTCTTCAGGTGCGGTCTCTCTTCAGGAAAAAAAATACACTAAATATACCACTTGATGCTGACACAGGTGGTCAAACAATGCAACTTGGTCTGATAACACATACTTTTGACACCTTTTGAAACCTTGTGTCATAAGAGAATTTAAATCACTAACGTGCATTTCAATTTTTCATTAAACACCAAGAGTTGAATTACTCTCTGTACACTTCATACATACGCAAATTATACATCATTATAGATTCAATGCCACACACGATACACACATACAGTTAATGGTACACAACTACAAATTTCCATGTCATAGCACATTAAATTCATGTATTACAACTTGTATTTGATGCAGGTGACCTTCTTAGTCCAGAGATCAATTATAATGCTTTCAAACCATTAAAACTACACTAAACAGCATTAAACTACACTTTAGTTCACTTTGTAATGCAATATGCTATAACTTGCTGCACATGAACAAATACGCTTCACAAGTTAATGACAATAAAAAGGTCAGAGCCCCACCACTGTCACCTGCTGCTTGTGAAAGCACTGCATAATTCTCTGTCAAGTAAATCAAAGCATAGAGTTCAATGAAATGTAGGCCTCTTTGGCAGGCTTTTAATTACCTCCAAAACTTGTATCCTGTATTGTCCGGTCAGCCCATATGCAAGGCAAAGGGGAACATTCTTTCTGTACTTTTTTATATTTGATATGAAAAAAGGGTGGCTTATCAAACATCTCACTTGTGACATTGAGCCGAAATGTTGCACGAGATGGTCTTGCTTGATCTTCTCCTTTTGCTACTACAGCAACTGCTATAAAATAATCACTTATTCTGCATTTCTTGATAATTTTTTCTTTACTTTTCAAAAGTATTATATTTATCTATCAATATATCGACCAATCTATATATGTATTTATCAGTCTATCTATATATTCATGCAAGTCAAGGGGTACAGTGATATCTAATTATCTGGCATTCAATGTCGTCTGTTTGGTTTACATTGAACTGAAGTAGAATCTGTATAGTGCATTATCTTCATAGTGCGTGACTTGGAGGAGCAAGATAAGACAAGTACTTCAATTGTATGTGCATCTGGTGATAATGGAAAAGTGTGGCATAGTGTTCTGGAATCAGATAATCGCATTAAACTCAGCACTGCTCAGCACACAACCCACAATGTTGTAGCCCTGGGACCCACGTGTGCTAGCACGTGGGTCATGGGTCGCTACATTGGAAAAACTTGAGATATTCAACAAGGGTTTAGGAGAATGGCTGTAGCTAAGTTTTCAATGAATTACTGATATTGTGTGTTGGTATATTAAAAATAGACAATTTTTGCTGCTGATAGCACATATTTTCAATTTTGTGAGAACAGTGATACCTGCAATACAAAGGCATTGAAGTTGAGCTTAATGATTTTTTCTTATACATTGTAATGAAACTGCGCTCTGATTGGCTAAGAGAGAATGACAGCTGCATGGTGATGTCACAACATGATTGTTTACACAATCGCTATGACATCACCAGAGATTGTGACGTCACCAGTGTTTATGACATCATAACAGTGCTGCTGCTCTGTTTAGACCAATCACTGTTGAGCAGCCATTTTATTTTCTCGAGGAGACAGTTTTTATGGGGCTTAGAAAATTTAAAACTGTCATCTACAGTGTATGTGAGGACGTTCTGGGCTGAAATGATGTGCTATCAGCAGCGAAATACATGGAGATTGTTGTGAGATAATCACAATGATCAATAGAGCCACGACAATGACACCATTCTGATCCTCTTGAAGGGTATGCTGAAATCTCAAGTTTTTACTATGTAGTGATTCATGACCCCTGCGCTACACGCAGGGTCTCAGGGCTACAATGTTGAGGCAAATCTCATGAAAACTGGTGACAACTCATTTGATATGAGGAATGATAAATGTGCAATGTTAAGATGGAACATCATAACTCAATGTTAATAAAATTAGTTGATATCAATATCTTCGCTGCCGAATTGTTAATGCTGCGTCAGTGCATCACACACTTTTTCAAGGGAAGACCATCGTAGAACAAACACCTAAGGTCACTATGTCCCATTACTGGTGGGCCAAGGTTGTCCTAGAGCCTATCATGGCTCATAAAGACCATTTTCATGAGTCACTGCACTAAGGCCAGGTGCCTCATCTTCTTGTCCTCCAGTCACAAATTTCAAAAGCATGAAATAAATTAAAAAAATTGCTGAGTGTGCAGAAGTCACTCCCAGGATGGCGAACAAATACCCCCTGCGAAATAGAGAAGTGTCTGAAAGACATTAAGACACTAAAAAGGACTTGATCTGGTATATTATGCATTAATATGCAAAGACAAGATTTGGCATTGCCTTTTGTTTGTACTCTGAGGACTGGATGGTACGTATGGCATGCATGCTTCTCTTGCACACAATGTAGTCATGGGCTCTATGTATGCACTAAGCCTTGGAAGAATGTCAGTGTACAACATCTAAGTCACATCACACACTCATCAAAGATTCCCTGACACTACATCACAGTGCCTGACAGCATCTAACAAAGTCACTATATGAGAAATATGGAAGTTGCCAACATCAAGAATGGAAAACCATGGCTAGGAATGCGCAGCATATGAAGGTATATTCATGAATTCTGCCTGTGACTGTGACTTGACTGGTAACTTAAATATGTCAGTATAATAATGATAAATAAGTACAAACTTTACTCTAGAGCACACAAGGACATCATAATTTTACAGTAACATAGCAACAGCTATGTCAGAAAAAGACTATCCGTGCCCATAATAGATGAATTTCATGCTTCACACATTAATATCTATATTATATATCAACTACTTTGACATAGAATCACATAATGTCTTAAGATTCTAAAAAACTGAAATTTCTACTTTTTCCAAATAGTTAGTGATATGATCACATGATTGCAATCAATGATGAACAAGGATACACAAACAGTTCATAAAAATAAGTAGGAGAAGAATCACTCCATCTGAAAATCTCAGATTCCGTTCACTCTGTTATGGCGTTCTTTCCCAACAGCATTTCACAGTGATCGTTTGACATTAGATTGACCTTGAATTGTCATTGAACCATCATCAGCACCACAACTTGAATAGCCAATGTCAGGACTTGAATCACCAATGAGCAAGGACATTTGAGATGCTCCAACAGCACCAAGCTAAAAAGCCCTCCAAAAAGACCTGATTGAGTTAGTCTCCAAGTTGATAGGGCCTTCAAGAAGAATCTAATTTTCAACCTGAAATCTACTTAGACGTAACTTTCATGGCGGCATTGAAATAGAACTGTCTCATCCCCATCCGGTTGATGACACCCAGCTGAGACAGATGACACAACAACTATGCATACGACACAACCAAGTTGTTTGAAAAAATGGCTAAGTGTTTTTTTCCTTTTGAAGGAACCTGGTACATAAGTAGGTTACTGTCAAGATTATCTACAAGCTTTGTGTGCAACAGATAATCTACTTGGATATGAAAGAACATTTTATAGTGATATGTTTTGTCAAGAACAGCAGGGCCAGACTATGTTAAAGAAAGGCCATGAAACGCATGACATTGTGCCATTGCATCAATGCTAAACATCCTCTGCCAAACTGCTTGTGGAGGCATGAATTCTCATCGGATGAAAGGGAAACAAAGTGGGTCATAAAGGCCGATGTGTGAGGCAAGTGGGATAAAAATATCAGCCCATTTTCTTTGCTGTATTCGGAGTTAGGTATGGGTCAAAGTCTTTGATAAGTAAGTGTTTTAACATTGGGCCTGCGTTTCACTTACTTATCAAAGACTTTGACCCATACCTATCTCAAATTACAGCAAAGAAAATTGGCTGCTATTTTTATTCCAATTGCCTCACATATCGGCCTTTATGACCCAAAATGTTTTCCTCTCATCGGATGAGAATTCGTCCTTCCAGAAGCATTTTGGTTAAGGATGTTTGACTTTGATGCAATGGCACAATGTCGTGCGTTTCACTTACTTACAGGCGGCACTGTATAGGAAAGGAACTACAGTCTTTTTGACTTGATCAAGTGAAAAATATAGAAGGAACGATGTAAAGAATAAGTGCGTCAATGGGTAAGACATATAATTTTGCATAGTAGAGTCAAGGAGGGTAAATCCGTCCACTTTTGGTTTTAACTGTATTTTTAGTCAGGGAGCCAAGGGTCAAACTTTTGATTTCACTGGTCCGGAAAAAACAGTGGTCTGAGGCTTTTCTCAGTGAAAGTAGACACCCTGAGCTTTCTCTTTTTGACAAAAGAAGGGCATGTTGTTCATTTCAGTTTTTAGATAAATTGGTTTCTATAGCAACAAGTACAATATTTTTTTGAATCAGTAAAATTTCTTTTTTTTTGCTATAATTTCTACACTGCAAGAGATAGAAACCTATAATTTTGTGGGAGTATTAATCATTGCAATGGCTTCAAGAAAATTCATGAAGACTTAATAAATGTTTGAAACTGTTGCCATGGCAACGGTCAATTCTATCAAAATCGTCACTTTTTAGCAATATTACTTCATAATGATAATAACATCGGGAAATTTTCCAATCCAGAAAGTGGACATTTTGTGGAAATATACCTTATAGTACTAATGTTCATTTGCATAAGAAATCTGACAGCATTTCATCGTTGGGGATAGCAGGTATACTGATATTTGAAAATAAACATTTTTTTGTGACCAGGACAAATATTCACTTTTTTGGTCATTGTCATAGAACAAATTGTGTTAGACATGTGGGATTTCATGGGTTGATGGTTCTGTGAAAGCACTTTCATAACTTAGCATTATAGCTTAGATTTTGGAAAAACTGTTGCTATGGCAATCGAAATTTTTCAAGAATAAGCATTTCAACAGATATCATTGGTTTACGATTGACATAGCTGGGAAAAATTAACAAGTTAGAGATGGATGTTTCCATCTGAGGAGATGAGAGATCTAAACATGATACCTATCTGAAATTCAAATAAAATATTTTGTAAATATAGTGGTTGCCATGGCAACCAATGCTTTTATACTCAGTGCACACTACAGGTTTCATACGATCTCATCTCATCGATACTGTGTCAACTGCTGCAACAAAATTACTGGTAGAGTTGGGTGCATGCTTGACCTGCAATCCTGCAGCAGGAAGGTTGCATTAAAAATGGGTAAAGTGAGACCATTCACCATATTTTACCCCTTTTCTTCCCTGCGGTGCCCTCCCAAGTTAATGTACAAAATGAAGAAAATGCATTTTAGCAACGCAAATCTGCAACAGCATCACAGAACATCAAGCCCTGTCAGATATCGCGCTACAGCATTGCAAGTGCACTAAATACCCGTAGAGATTACGAAGGCTGCTTGGTAAATACTGTTGTCAAGATAATGGTATCAACAGAACAAAGAAAATGACAATACCAGAAACCTTTCGATTGGTATAATTAATTGTTTTGATAAGGAAGATTTTCTAATGAGACGGTTCCATCATTATAGTTATGAATGATGTACATGTATAGGCTTTACGTTGCTAACATCAAGACAGTGGCTGATAGAAAGATTCACAAATTGCACTGAAAACGTAATCAATTCTGGTGTGTATAACTGAAACATATAAACATGTATTACCAAATATATGCTCTAAATGTGCAATTTACATATTTTGAAAACATAGCTTTCATGCAACTCTCAAATGCATGGGAATCATATATTTTACTCTTAGAACTGGCTTCATTTCATCAGAACAATATTAGGCCTATTACCTTTTTCTCCTTAACTGTCAAATTAATTTCATTGGAAAACAAAAATGCTAAAGTAAGTATGTCAACTGCAGACACGGCTAGTTGCCCCGTGGCCTAATTGGTAAGTGTGCTTGTCAACTAGCGTTGAGGGCGTGGGTTCAAATCTCACCCCGGGAACTCACTTTAGTCCGAGCCTATCGGACATTAAATGGAGGCGGGTCGTATCCAGCTTCTTTGCTGGGGCAACTGAAAGACCCTGGGCATCGGATTCCCTGAATTAATAGGGTATGTGCCAGACTCACAGTCTTCTCATCTAATCATCATACAGCGATCGCCTACCTCGATATAGCCCACTAAGGTGCTGCAGAGGCATAAAACACAAACAAACAAACAAATCAGACATGGCTATCTCCATGGAAAATTATGCTATGGACATGTAAAGGACATTCCTGAAAAGTTACACTCCTGTAGAATAACACACAATGATTAAAAACTGAGAATTAAAAAGCTTGAAAATGCATGAATTTTGGTCATGTGATCATTGTTATGGCAACCAGAAATGCACTCAGCCATGATGAACTTGGATGATAGGAGTCCTGTTTTTGTATAAACCAATCAAAGAGTCTGATCTGTTGGAATATGTAACTGTTAGTATTCGAATTTGTCTTAAATTTAACATTTTAAATGTCTTTATTAAAGCTTAAGTGTAGTTTGTTTTGAAATAGATAAAAACAACGAGGAAGATTGCAAATCCTGTCTTTGCTCAAGCCAACAGAAGCCAATGATGCACTATGAATATCTCTGGGTTCCGTTTGCGTCGTTGCAACCCTTCAAGCTGTTTAATGTGTCAAAAATACGGCTCTCTGATTGGTCAGATTGCCGGAAGTCGGCCGTTTTTGTGGGTTGGCGACGAATGTCACGATTTTAACTTATACCAAAAAATTGCAAAAAAAATTAGAAAAATTTAGGTATTAGTCAAAAACGTGACATTCGTCGGCACCTTATTATCGTCCTTATATTCATAGTGTGACGCGTAATGTCTGATGAAGTTTCGTGTAAGTATGCTGCCTACACTGAAGCAAATAAGCACTTATCCTCCTTGATCCTTGACATATTTTGACAATATATAAGAGATAGATTCAATTAATTCCACAAGTTAAGTACTTTAAATTGCTGTTTAGATTATTAAATTCATAATTCATTTGAGGAATTGATAACTTTACAGGTGATTTCATTAGTACACGATTCTCAGGTTCTTGACCACAAAATACATAGCATTTTTGGTTAATCTGATTGGTCTAGAAGCAATAGAACGTCACACATCTCATATATCAAACGTAGTAAGTCCCTGTTTAGCATTGATTTCTCACTGCCAAGTGTGATTGACAAGAATCGCGTGGTAATGAAAACACCTGTAACCTTTTCATAAAAACTTGATCTCTATAAGTTTTTGAAGTATTTAGAAATATCTTCCCAATGAATCGTGCCCTTTGAATTCTGTTACAAATTAATAAAATATGCTGTCCTGATGAATATCAGCGTTTGGAATTGTAATTGGAATGCCAAATCATTCATGACTGCTGTGTTATGTAAGCAGTGTGAAAGAGCCAAGTTTGTCAATCATAAGCGCAATTTTAAAGCCATTTCTAGTGGGGGATACTACATCAACCACATACCATTTGTGGCCCTACTCATATATACGTAAATTTGTGTTACTTGCCCTTTCTGCATAGCTTCATTCATCGCAAACACGGATATTTTGACTCCCAATATTGTGTTAGCATCATGAAAAAAGTCCAGATTGTCAATATTCAGTGATTTCAGCTGCCATTTTTGGAAGAAGATTCTTTAAGCACACATTATTACTGTTCTGACTGCCTTGGGACCTATCTTATCATGTTCCTTGACTGTAAAAATGTATGACTGGACACTAATTTTGCCTTGATATCTGCAGTAGAAGCAAAGATATGTAGTCAGGGAGCCAAGGGCCAAAAATGTGAATAAAAAGGGTACTTTGTTCGCAGCGATCCACACCTCCTCAAATTTGGTACTGTCGGAAAGGAAATTTTCTGAATTTTTTCATGGTGGCCATGGTTTTATCAATTTCTTGGACCGGAGATGTTTTATTTTGGTTTCCATGGCAACAAGTCTGCTTTTGTCAAAATAAATTTTATAAAACTTATCATGGTGTATCACAGTTGCTGTGGAAGCAAGGCTTTCATTGATGAGTAATGTGGTGCCTTTTACTGGTCTCACTACTTTATGGGTGAAATTTTGATTTTCCATCTCTATCTTGTTACCATGGCAACACTTCAGGAGATTATTTCTCAGATTTTGTTAGTTTGTATTCTTATTTTCTTTTAGAGAGCCACAATTTAATGGTATAACTTAAAAAATTATAAATATCTTAAGTCTGGTGGGGCAAATCTTTCAAACAGTGGGTGTTACAAAATCAGATTTTGTTTGAGTGTGTTGCTATAGCAACCAATTTAAAATTATGGAACTAGAACTCCCATGAGGTCCTAGTTTTCAAATGGCTGCCTCTCAAAAGGCAAGCAACATAGCCAGCTGATATTTTAGGGGAAGCTCAACCATACTTTCAAAATTTTGAAAACATTCCATTGACTAATTTTGGTTGCCATGGAAACCACCAGAAATGGCAAACATGCATTTCAAAGTGATTTTCATCAAATGTGTAGAACACCAAATTAATTCCAATCAAAAAAGATTGAAATATGGGCAAAATAAAAAATTAAACACTTGTTCAAAAAGATACAAAGTATTATATATGAATTATGTTGCCATAGCAACCAGAATAAACATGTTTCAGATGCTAGCACAATAGATATGCAATGTTTTGCGTATCTCTGGACTTATTTAAGGTAGAGTCTTTTATGATACATTAATCTTGATGTTTGTGAGGCCAAGGAATCTAATTTTGATATCAAAAGTAAGCTAATTTGCATATTTGCTCATAAAAAGAAGCAAAATCGATGCCTTTTCGGATTTATTGGGCATTGTTCCTCTCTCTGACCGCACAAAATCTTGTTAAACTGCAACATATTTATATTCTAAGGTTCATTTGCTTATACCCCAAAATAATCTGAAATCTGGTGGATAACTCTTTCAGTCATTTGGTATCGCAGTATCAAATTTTGATTCAGTGTGTTGCTATGGCAACTACATTCAAATAACAAAGCTATCAATTTCACAAAGTCCTCTTTTTCAAATGGCTGTTTCTCGCTAGCCATAAAAGGTTGCCTTATGATATTTTAGGAATAGATTAAATTCAATTTCATAATTATGAAACAATTCTAGTAGAGTTTTTGTTGCTATGGAAACCACCAGAAAAGGTGAACTTTCTCTCCAAAGTGATTTTCATTGAATGTGTAGAATACAGTGCTCATCTCATACAAAAGAGTGAAATATGTAAAATATATATAGATATTTATACCATTCAACACCTCTGTCAGCCAATCATGAGCCAGTATTTCACTGCAATAAAACTCATATTCTGTGTTTTCCAGTTATCCTCCCATGGGAGAATAATAAGTGAAGCTGTGAAAAAACAACAGCAACAAATGACAAGTTTCAGCTTTGTCTTATGGTATAAGCCAGTTATTCACCGCGGGATAGGCAATATGTGTTTATCACAGCTCGGGCTAACGCCCTCGCTGGATAAATCACATATTGCCTCTCCCTAGGTGAATAACCTATACATATTCCAAACTAACTTAAACACTGACAGGAAGCATTATATTTGAAATACATTGCCATAGCAAACCAGAATAAACGTGTATCAAAGAAACTATCATAATAGGACCCATCGAAGGTGCAACCTTATACGGTACATAAATTCTGATGTTTGTGAGGCCAAGGAATTGAATTTCGAAGTCAGAAGTTAGCTAATTTGCATATTTACTAATAAAATTAAATAGTGCCTTTACAGCATTATTGGGCATCGTTTCTCAAGAAAACGACATTATTCCTCGCTTTGACCACATGAAATCTTGTCAAACTGTAATATAGTTACATCCTGAGATTCATTTGTTATAAATGCCCCAAAATAATAAACATGTGAGATCTGATGGGAGAACTCTTTCAGGCAGTTGGTATCAAAATATCATTTTGTGTTTGAGTGTGTTGCTGTAGCAACCATTCTGAAATTACAAAGCCACCAATTTCATGAAGTCCTGTTTTTCAAAGAGCTGTTTCTCACTAACTGAGAAAGGTTGCCTCAAGACATTTAAGGGGTATCAACCTTTCTTTCATAATTACGAATAATTCTATTGATCACTCTTGGTTGCCATGGAAACCGCAAGAAAAGGTAAATTTTCCCTCTAAATGATTCTTGTTGTAAGTGATGAATATAATGCTAATCACACACAAAAAGAGTGACATATGGACAAAATAAATAGACTCATTAAAAAATGTAATGAAGCAGTTTATATGAAATCTCTGTTCATAGCAACCAGAATCAACATGTCTCAGACACTTAGTCAAGCATGCAAGGCAAATACATTTGTTGTGTATTTCTGGACCTATATAAGGTGCAATGTTAAGTTACAGATCAAATCTGATTTCTGATATTGACGAGGCCACAAATGTCAGCTATAGTGAGGTTTCAGTGTGGTTGCCATGGTGACACATTGTAGGCCACCATAGCAAAACAACAATAGACATAAAAATAAAAATGTCGATAGGCCTACATTCTGCAAAAGACATTTTGAACCACGCTGTAAAACTAGAATATGTGGGATATGCACTGTATAAATCTGGAAGTCTGGAGAAGCTCAGATGCCTAATTCAAAGGACCGAAGCTCCCGAAAGCATCCCATTTTTTAAATATCGCAACTTGAAATTTAGATTTGGTCTGGGAATATTAATCATAAATGAGGGAATTTACCATAAATTTTGGTAAATGACACATGTATGTTATTGCATCTCCAAGTGGCCACCGCAACCTGGAAACTGGCCTTCAGCTGCTCTACTAAAATTTATAAAATCAGTTTCATGAAGTAAAAAACCCCTAATAATGCTGTAAACAGTCATTTTGTACTCATAATTTTGAAGATATGCAAATTAGCTTTCTTTTGATACTACAATTTGACTACTTGGCCTCGCAAAGATCCGAATTGATATATCGTATAAGGTTGCACCTGCGATAGGTCCTTAGATACACAATAAATTGTATATATCTATCATGCTAGTTTTCGGGAGATTCTGGTTGCTATGGCAACATATTTCGAATATAATACTTTCCATCAGTTTTCAAGTTAGTTTTGAATATATTTTGTCCGTAATTCACTCTTTTTGTATGTGAAGAGAATTGTATTCTACACATTCAATGAAAATCTCTTTAGAGAGAAAATTTACCATTTCTGGTGGTTTTGAAAGTGAATGTGATCTATTCCTAAAATATCATAAGGCAACCTTTCATGGTTAGCGAGAAACGGCCATTTGAAAAAGAGGAATTCATGAAATTGATGCTTTGTTATTTCGATATAGTTGCCATAGCAACACAATAAAAATTTGATACTGTGATACCAACTGACTGAAAGAGTTATCCACCAGATTTCAGATTATCTTGGGGCATAAGCAGATGAAAAATATAAATATGTTTCAGTTTAACAAGATTTTGTGTGGTCAGAGAGAGAAATAATGCCCAATAAATCTGTAAATACACCAACTGTTTTTCTTTTTATGAGCAAATATGCAAAGTGGCTTACTTTTGATATCAAAATTAGATTCCTTGGCCTCACAAACATCAAGATTGATGTATCACAAAAGACTCAACCTTAAATAAGTCCAGAGACATGCAACAAATTGTATATCTATTGTGCTAGCATCTGAAACATGTTTATTCGGGTTGCTATGGCAACATAATTCATATATAATACTTTGTATCTTTTTGAACAAGTGTTTAAGTTTTTATTTTGCCCATTATCAATCTTTTCGCTTTGAATTAACTTGGTATTCTACACATTCGGTGAAAATCACTTTGAAATGCATGTTTGCCATTTCCGGTGGTTACCATTGCAACCAAAATTAGTCAATGGAATGTTTTCAAAATTTTGAAAGAATGGTTGAGCTGGCTATGTTGCTTGCCTTTTGAGAGGCAGCCATTTGAAAACAAGGACCTCATGGGAGTTCTGGTTCCATAATTTTAAATTGGTTGCTATAGCAACACACTCAAACAAAATCTGATTTTGAAACACCCACTGGTTGAAAGAGTTGCCCCACCAGAATTCAGATATTCATAATTTTTTAAGTTATACCGTTAAATTGTGGCTCTTTAAAAGAAAATAAGAACACAAACTAACAAAATCTGAGAAATAGTCTCCTAAAGTGTTGCCATGGTAACAAGAAAGAGATGGAAAATCAAAATTCCACCCATAAAGTAGTGAGACCAGTAAAAGGCACCACATTACTCATCAATGAAAGCCTTGCTTCCACAGCAACTATGATACACCATGATAAGTTTTATAAAATTTATTTTGACAAAAGCAGACTTGTTGCCATGGAAACCAAAATAAAACATCTCCGGTCCAAGAAATTGATAAAACCATGGCCACCATGAAAAAATTCAGAAAATTTCCTTTCCGACAGTACCAAATTTGAGGAGGTGTGGATCGCTGCGAACAGAAATCCCAATTTTGAGGGGTTGGCTCCCTGACTAATGACAAAGATATGACATTTTGGCGGCCATTTTGAAAAAACGGGGTCTTCTAAGAATTTAAATAGTAATTTTTAGCTCGTCTGTTTTCTTTGAAAACGAAGAGCTATTGAATGTCGTCACTCAATCTGCGTCGTCGTCGTCGTCGATGTATTCGTTGTCCCGGTTAAGGTTTTTGTAAATGTCCATTTGTGACCTTAGTTTTCCACTTAGAGTTATGAAATATTGTACAGGTATGGAACTATGGGTATGGATCGGGAATATGTCAAGATATCCAAAATGGCGGCCATTTTGGAAGCCATCTGTCTTCATTCTTGAACTGCCCATTGTGACCTTAATATTTCACTTACAGTTATGAAATTTGGTACAGGTATGGGCCTGTGGGTATGGATCGGGAACATGTTGAGAAATCATAGATGGCAGCCATTTTGTGGCGGCCATGTTGGCATCCACCTTTCTTTATTTCTTGAACTGCCCGTTGTGACCTCAATATTTCGCTCAGAGTTATGCAATTTGGTATAGGTATAAGTCTGTGGGTATCTATCGGGCACAATTTAGGGCGTACCAAAAAACAACAATGTTCTTTGATTTTTGCACCTGTCGGAGGAATTGTGCCTTTTGGTGAGTAAATCAGTTGGAAAAAAAAATTTTGAAATCGGTCAACTCCTTACGCCGGTTTACCCCCTTTGAATAATAAGGGGTCCAAAAACACCAAAAATCGCCGTTTTTATGCAGTTTGTTGAAACTAAAGAGAGTCATAGATGAAATATTTCACCCAAATTGCCGTGCATACCCATCAGGCAAGGTTATGACATCTATATAAACAAACTTGACAATTTTGTTTATGAAATTTATGTTTTGCCCTTTTTTTAAGCAAAAATGCAAAAAATCACAATTTTTCGCTTCGTTTTAGCATGTTTTTCTTAGATACAGTGCCACTATAGATACTTTTCTTGACAGATGAATATGTTTTTTATTTATTTATGAAGCCATTTTATCCCATTGGTGACATCCTTGTGAACCCTGAAGTCTTTAAAAATAAGCCATCTATTGCAAATATTTCTTTTTTTACTCAAGTTGATGCTATGAAATTATTAATCTTGTCGTTTGTCTTGTTACTTATGACTAAAGTACCTATGAAATGTGCAGTTTTACACTGCAGTTCGTGCTTCAATTCCATCATGGTTTTTTAGTTTTATGTATTATTTTGTAGCTAGTATTATCAATTACTATATTTGTTTACAGTTGAGAGGCCTATATTCTCAATTGCAATGATCCTACAATGAAAATGGATTATAAAGACTGATTTATGTGTACTTTGCTAATCATTATGATGTAGGAACCCTAAACATACTCAATGCTACAAAATTGATAAATTGTTTTACTGGTCAACCTCTCAAAGCAAATCTTTATCAACCATCAGTTATTAGAAACAATTCTGCTTATCATTGTCTTAGCTTGGTAAAGTAATTGATACTGACTCTATGCCAGCTTGAGATTCAGATTGGGTTTTAAACTCCTCACGATAAGTCAATTTTATGCAGCCTTGTTACTACTTAGATAACAATGATTTCTGAATGAGTTAGACATCATGAAATTAGATCATTCCCACAATGCAGACACAACACTGATTCAGTAAAAGTATAAAAGGCGGAAAGGGCTATCACAAATCAAATCAAATAAGAAAAATAAATAAAATGTACAACTTGAAATATTCATTTATTTGTGATATTAAGAACCTTTTACCAGTCATTCTCAACACTGACTGCTATTCCCATGCTCAACCCTCACATGTAGGCATTCAAAGTGTGGGCAAATTCCTTCTTCATGTAATTTCCTGTTTCCAACTTCTTGCCCAGAACCACAGCACTAAGGTAATGATGGTGTGAATGTGCTCACTTTCATAAATGACATTACTGATCTAAGAAAAGCACAATAGGAACTTATGGTTCTTTCTCTGTGGTGACAGTGTGGTGTCTTCTTTCTGGACCTAACTTTTTTAGAAATAGTGTAGATTAATGTGGATTTAATATTTGGTATTCATGTGTGGCAGTGGCACCAATCGCATAGTGGTATGCAATGTGGTCTGCATGTATCTACCCTGTGTGCAGTGGATGTTCTAAGTTCCAACCCTACTCTGGCTACGTCTAGAGGTCATCAGTAACTTATCATTGTAATGGTTGGAAAGATTGTCAGTCAGTATGGTGATCAGCACTTGGTGAGCAGATATATTTTGGAATGGATGCCATTTGAATTAAATCATACTATATATTGTTACATTGCAGGTTATATATTGTTATCATGAATGATTGCAGTCTTTACACAATGTAGGAACTTTGAGATACTATTTCCTTTTAGGTTCCTTACGTGGTTATTGTCATCTACATGACATACAAAAATTCATATTGCAATTTATCGGCACAGTTCAACACAAGCAAGGTAAGCCGAAAGAAGATTGATATTATTCATATTATTTGGTATTCAGCATTGCAAAATCAAGATCTGCAATGATCTAGGGCACAAGGGTTGACAATAATAATACCTTTAGGGTAAAAAGGCTTCATCACTGAACAAAAAACATTTGCCAGATAATAAATGTATCTGCAATGGACTGCATTTAGGAAAAAACATGCCAAAAATCAAGGGAAAATTGAGATTTTTGGCATTTTTGCCTTGAAAAATATCTATTTTGATAAATTTCATCACCAAAATTGTCAAGTTTGTTTTATATAGATGTCATAACCTTGCCTGATGGGTATGCACAGCATTTTGCGTGAAATATTTCATCTGTGACTGTCTTTAGTGACAAAAACTGCATAAAAACAGCAATTTTTGGTGTTTTCGGACCCCTTATTATTCAAAGGGGGTAAACCGGCGTAAGGAGTTGACCGATTTCAAAAATTTTTTTTTCCAACTGATTCACTCACCAAAAGGCACAATTCCTCCGACAGGTGCAAAAATCAAAGAATATTGTTGTTTTTTGGTACGCCCTAGGGCACATGTTGAGAAATCCAAGATGGCAGCCATTTTGGCAGCCATATTTCTTCATTCTTGACCTGCCCTTTTATGATCTCAATATTTTGCTAAGGTATTGTACAGGTATGGAACTATGCGTATGGATCGGGAATATGTTGAGAAATCCAAAATGGCGGCCATTTTGGCAGCCATCTTTCTTCATTCTTGAACTGCCCATTGTGACCTTAATATTTCACTTACAGTTATGAAATTTGGTACAGGTATGGGACTATGGGCCTCTGGGTATGGATCGGGAACATGTTGAGAAGTCGAAGATGGCGGCCATGTTGGCATCCATCTATCTCCATTTCTTGAACTGCCCGTTGTGACCTCAATATTTCGCTTAGAGTTATGAAATTTGGTACAGGTATAGGTCTGTGGGTTTCTATCGGGCACATGTTGAGAAATCCAAGATGGCAGCCATTTTGGCAGCCATCTTTCTTCATTCTTGACCTGCCCATTGTGATCTCAATATTTTGCTAAGAGTTATGAAATTTGGTACAGGTATTGGCCTATGGGTATCGATCGGGAACATGTTGAGAAATCCAAGATGGTGGCCATTTTGGCAGTCATCTTTCTTCTTGAACTGCCCATTGTGACCTTAATATTTCACTGAGAGTTATGAAATTTGATACAGGTATTGGCCTGTTGGTATGAATTTGGAACATAAGGAGAAATCCAAGATTGTGGTCATTTTGGCAGCCATCTTTCTTCACTCTTGAACTGCCCATTGTGACCTTAAAATATCGCTTAGGGTTATGAAATTAGGTATTGGCCTGTGGTTGATAATCTGGCACACATTGATAGATGTCAACAGACGAGCGTTGAAATCGCTTGCGGTTCTGGTTCTGCTCTGGAACATGCTTTAACATATTCCTGGACCCAAAATATGTGTATTTTGACACTAATCTTGTCTCAATATCTGCAATAGAAGTGAAGCTATGGCAATTTTTTTGATTTGTTGGCGGCCATTTTGAAAAAGGGGTGTAATTTGGGTTACGTTTTTGTTCATTGATAAATCTTTTTCAATGACCCCAAGGTGCATCTGTGCCAAAGAGCATGTTTTTACCTCGAAGTGAAGTCAAAAATGGCTAAGCCCACCAACAAAGCAACACCCATGGGGGTATTCATCCGGATTTTGATACGGATGTGCGGCACGCGTTCTGAAATTCTTATCCTATGGTCAGGTTTTTAGAGAGGGAATTTCATACCCTATGGTCAGGTTATCATATAGTCCCTATGGACTATGTTATTAACATAAAAGACAAAGGTCATCAGAAAATTGTGAAAACCAAATTGCAACTAAGAATGATACTTTATACTTGAAAGTTCAATATAAATTGTATATTGCATGATTGCAATTTCCTAGGCAAAAAACCATTCTTTGACGTCCAATTGAGATGTGTACCCTATGATCAGGCTCTCCTGGCCTCAATTAATGACCCTATGGTCAGGGAATTCTCTTAAAACCCCATCTTTTAACTAGCACATAGGTAGTATAACACATTCTTGGATTGTGAAATCTTTCATGATTTTTGGTCAATTGAATGTTCCACACAGGAATACCATTAACAATAGACTCTAACACGAACTGAGCACTATGTTTGAATAAGTACAGTTACATTTCCATGGCTACAGTACTGTCAATAACAAACCTTATGCTACCAACCACCACTTGTGAATCTATAATTAAAATCAACCATTTATCTCACAAGCATTTAATGAAAATACGCCAGAATTGCAGATTTTGGTTTATTTTGATTTATTTAATATGGTTACCATAGCAACAGTTTCTGTATTTGACATAATAAAATTGAGAAGCATTTCTACCCATGACATTAAGTCAATTTTAGGTACCAATACATCTACTACATTTCATATGACGAGCTGAGAGTTGCCAAAAAACTGCATTTAAAAAAATGCCAAAATCCGATATATTTACGTTGTCATGGTAACCATAACTGAAAATACACAAAATTTAGTCTTGAAATATTGAAGCATAAACCATGATACTCATATCTGCCAAATATCAAGTTGTTATGACAACCTGTTTTTGAGCTATGTTCAGAATAAACTGTTTTGCACATGTTTAGATATATACGGTTCCCATA
This sequence comes from Platynereis dumerilii, assembly GCA_026936325.1. Lineage (NCBI taxonomy): Eukaryota > Metazoa > Annelida > Polychaeta > Phyllodocida > Nereididae > Platynereis > Platynereis dumerilii. Next base: position 34,456,629 of record JAPTHN010000005.1, read on the forward strand.
GCAACAATTTTTGGAAAAACAACTAAAACTGATAAACACTGCAAAATATGGTCTGCAAAGAAAAATCTGTCAAATTTTTATGCACCTGCTACATTTTGTCAACAACTGAGAGCTGCTAAAAAAATAAAAATGTTTACAAAATGCCGAATTTGGATATACTTATATTGTCATGGTAACCATAATTAACATTTACAAAAAATGATCATGACGTTTTGAAGCATCCATTGCCATATACATACTTGCCAAAAATCAAATGGATATAACAAATCGTTTTTGAGCTATGGCTGAAAACATATTTAATCCCAGTTTTCCCAGAAATCAGACTTGTTACCATAGAAACCAATTTATCTAAAAACTGAAACGAACAACATGCACTTTTTTTTCAAAAAAATTGAAGCCCAGAGTGTCTACTTTCACCAAAAAAAATCCTAGACCACTGTTTTTTCCGGACCAGTAACTCCAGTTTTAAGCCACTTTTTGAGATTGGCTCCCTGACTATTTAGGGAAAATGGTATTAGATACAAAAATAAAAATCAGCACATTGGAAGAAATAAGTTTTGCTGAAGCCATGGCAACAAAAATTAGAGGTTAGGGCATCTAAATCCGTCCAGTTTGCTGCTAAATCGTCCAGCAAGGATGGTAAATCCGTCCACAGGGTATTATGCAGCACATACCTATCAAATCTTGTGATTTTTTAAAGTTATGCCATATATTAACTGTCACAAAGGTTTTTCTGTCAATATCAGAACACTGGGGTGCTGATTGCACTTAAAATAGAAGAATGAAATAACAGTGGCCAAGCTAACTACCAAGAATTTCAATTGACTGCCTCAATCACAATTAAAAAACCCTTTTAACCAAATAAAGCGGTATAATTGCTCTAATTTCTTTTATCTGTTTTTTTGCCATTTATAGATAATAAAGGTCATAAAAGTACTTTTAAAGCCCATTTGAAGTGGGTGGACGGATTTACAATCACTCAGTCAAGCCAGTTTTAAAATAATGATGGTAAATCCGTCCACTTTTATTTCCATTGTATCTCCCTTCCATGTGATGGAATTCAGTTATTTAAGAAACCCTATAAGAATAATAAAATTAATCGTCCCATGCATCAATTATTTAAGTTCAATACATTTTGTTTTTGATGGAAATAGGCCTGCAAGAGCAAATACCTGTTATCAAAAAATGGCTGTGATGACGTCATAGGATTTCATTGTTTTTTGTCTTCAACTTTAAATGGGCCTGAATATCATTCAAAATGGTTTCAACATCACAAAACCAAAAAACTAGTTGAAAAACGAACTTCCCGTGCTTTTACAACTCACACAACTGTAAAAATGTTAATTATATGCCTATATTAGGGGGTGGACGGATTTACAATCCTGGACGGATTTACCATACTTGACTCTACTTAAACGGATATCTGCGAAGTCTTAGATAACATATTTCAGCCTACAATGCCAAAAAAAATCTTGCAATTCAGTGACGGCGGATTTTGTTACAATATGCTGAGCCAGAAAGACTATACCTGCAAACTACAACAAAACAAATATATCATTTAGACCAAGACACTCAACTTTTATGACTATAATGTATGAAAACACTTATATAGTGTACAATTCCAGAACACACTCGAAACAACAACTTGCAGACTAGGTGGCAAGATATCAAGCAAATCAATAATTCAGAGAATCAGATGGAGAAGATCTTAGGAGGTGTTTCTGGTGACAGGAGCTCTAGCTCCTCAACCTCTACCTGCTCTTATACATCATTGGTTTCTACATTTGTGAAGACGTTCAAGACTCAGAGAATTAAGAGGGCTGGAGAAAAAGAAGAGGGACAAGGAGTCTTTTGGATGTAGTTGACATGTATTTTTCAGAAGAATGAAAGAAGGATGGATATCAAGGAGTCATATCAGATGGTTCAAAGAGAATGGATTGGTAGGCCTATGGCAAAGTGGTATAAGTGCTGGTCTTATTGTTGCAAGGGTCCTTTCTCTTTCTGTTCAGAAGATGGTCCATGGTTTGATACCTGGACAGAGAAAAGTTTTGGCAAATCATCAATGTGTGACATTTTAACTCACTTGGTATTGAGGTAAAGGGGAGCCTGTTTTGGATTTATTATGTAACTCTGGAACTTATAATGTTAGCTACTTGTTTACTATCATATATTAGTAACAAAAGATCATCATACAGGTTTGCCATACATGTTGCAAGGACTTGTCGGTTAAATTCAGACGGGACCACAAAATTATAATGAAAATTCATGGAGATTTCACAATCTAAAACCCTTATGTATCGTTGTGTATTATGAGTGCAATGAGAATTCAAGGTTGCATAGGTAATCGGAGCATGTGGATTTTAATAGAAAAAGAACAGCCCTTTAAAGTTTACAGGGAAAGAAGCCTTAACAAGACATTATGTCTTGTACATTGAATACAAAGTGTCTTGTTACAAGGTCCTTCATGTGTTTTGCAGCATCTGAGACATTAAATATTTAGCTAAACATTGGTGAATCCATAGATTTGATGTGTTGCTCACATGTCCTCCATGCTTAATAAGCACTTTCCAAAATTCTACATGGACAGATGTCTCCTCCACCTTGCCAGGCATGAAATGACACATGTTAAATTAACACACTTAGCCTTGGAGCAATGAGGCACTTCCTTTTTTTGAAGTAAAAGCTCCTCCTTCCTGTCACTAAAAGAACACTCTCCTGATTTTGCCAATAAGGACAGCCAACAAGTAGCTTCCTCAGTTTGCCACTAGAGGGAGTAGAGGTTGTCAAAATTCCATTCGTAGCCCCTTTTTTTCTATTCACGAAAGTTTGAGCTTACAGTCTCACATGCACCAGTCAGTGAGTAATTCAGTACAATTTCTACAGCTGTAGACTTTAAAAGGCACATGCTACGAGTAAGAAAGGACAACAAGCATGACTGAACTGGATCTTCCATACTTGAGCCTCGCTGAATTGAAAGATTGTAACACACTTCAGAGCACACACTTCCACAGAATTAAGTGCTGTAGAAATTTGTAAAATAATAAAAGAGAGAAAATAGGAATTACAGAGCATCCAAATTTGCAGTCTTCTCATTCGATATGTACTGTTTCACCACACTGTCCTTATCTACTGAGTTGAACTGAAGCGCAAATGCACTTCTAGAAATGGCAGAGAACAGTTTGGGTATCTTATTAAAGCTCAAAAAAAGATGAAATATGACAAAAAATCTTTCCAGTGACAACTACACCAAGGCCTATCTTTAAATTTAGAGCATCTGCAGACAGCTTCACTTTATGGAAATGTTTTCTTGATATGCCAAATATTTTGGTCATACAAAAACCACACCAATCATTCCCTCATTAGTGCTTCATCGTGTATACAATATACATATTACTTGGTGTGATGGAAAATTGTGTATATTCTTCGCTGTATGCATCTAGAACTGTTCCATCGGCAAGATTTTGCACCTCTGTCTAAATCAGGCTGAAGAAAACAGGTATTAGCTTGATTGCGAGTGTGTTTAATGCCAGATGAGTATTCTGAGTCTTCCAAGAAATCCTAATGAACCAGCTGTCTGGTTCAAGGTGAGTAATGTCCTGTTTCAAATGGGTCTGTTTCTTTTAAGATTTTGTCTCATTTCAATCTGAGCAATGAGCCTGAAATGAACTCCAGTCTGGAGCAGGGCAATCTAAAAGAGAGAAAATTTTTTAATGAAATGATAGGTACAATTAAGCCGTTTCAATCTATCTATCTATCTATCTATCTACGCCTTCTACATATATATTGATTCTCTTGTCTATGCAATATGCATTACTTGTGGCAATGACCACATTCAGAGGGAGATTACCCAGTGATTTATATAAATTAATTTAACAGTGAAAATAAGCTTTGTCAGCACTTTCAAGGGAAACAATGTCATTTTGAGACTTGTGGCTTTGTTGGGAATGGTCCTTATGGCAAGTGTGATACATTCAGGTTCTCAAGGGATTCTTTTGCTGCTGAGAGGCTGCAGTGTTTTGCCTGCATAAACAACTACAAGAACAGTATCTATAATAACATCGCAAAATGTCTAGGACAATATCTATGCTAACACTGGAAAGTGGTCAGACTCGGTATTCCTCCCAATCCTGTGTTTGCCTGAAGCTAGCCAGCAATGCTCCTCTTTGTTGTCTGGTTGCATAGCACAAACACAAAAAGTGGAACACAAAAAGTGGAAGAAGTCTTCAGGAAGGTTAGTGGGTACACAGCGATATACATCTGAAGTATGGTATCAGCATGACAGTTGCCTCAAGGTGTTTGTAAATTTGTTGCGCTTTTTTAAACTGGGTTTTCTGATTGTATTGTGCGGTTTTCTGGTGTTATGTTTCTCACAAATTAAGAGTATCTCCTGCTTGCCTGGAGCTAAGTCAGCAATGCAACTTTACGTTGTCCAGTTGCATAACACGGACAGCAGGGGTGGAAGAAGTGTTAGAAAGGGTTAGTAGGAACATGGTATTATCAGATTGCATAGTATCTTTGATGTGATATGGCATCTGCCCTGCATCACTGTTGCCTGAAGGTGTTTCATTGTACTTCCTTCTGGGTGGTTTCATTGAATTGTGTCGTTCAGCGATACACATACTAAGTCTTTGTAAACGCAAGCAAACATTTGGCAACATAGAAACCTTATCCTGCATTGTCATCTTGACAACTGTCAGGCTGGTATTTGCTGAGTCTGTACAAAAAGAATGCAAAAAGGATAACGCTAGCTATCGGTGCTTAAGTGAGGCAAGGAGCAGAAGTACTAACAAGACCACAGCTGAGAGCATTTGTCATATCCAGGAAATGTACAAGCATCTCTTTGTTTTTTTGCATTTTTTGTTGCTTGATGCCTTCATGGTTATGAAGTACGCAGATATGAGACCAGACTGTTTCCTGTCTCCATTCTTGCTTGTCATCAAGATGGTTGCAGTTCAGCTGAATAAATGAAGTTATTTCACAACACATTTCTAAACCCATGCAAGTTATTCAGATCAATGCATGTTACTCATTTTCGCAAAAATGTTGGCTTTGCATTGAAAAAAAGAACATACTACCTATTCTAGATACATAAAATACATTTTAAAAAAAACATGTGCAATTTGATTTAGTGTACACAACATACACAAAGAGGAAGAGGAAATAAGAGAATGGACAGAAGAGCAAGGCATACTATTGGTCCTTGGTTCACTCCCTGCATTCAAATGAGGATAACAGAAAAAGAGGAGAAATAAACATTGAGACTATCTGCCATTTTCCCAAACATCAATTAAAATGTAGTAGGCCTAGATTACATATTTAAGACTTATGAAACACAGGTACACTTTATGACAAGATAAACTAAGATATTAGCATTTGTTTTATGTCATATTTCCTTATACATTCCAGAATTGCGTGTTCAGGAGGCTATTTGTTCCTATTGTTGGGAATGGTCCTTATGGCAAGTGTGATATATTCAGGTTCTCAAGGGGAATTCTATTGCTGCTGAGAGGCTGGTGTGTTTTGCCTGCATAAACAACTACAAGAACGGTATCTATAATAACATCGCAAAATGTCTAGGACAATATCTATGCTAACACTGGAAAGTGGTCAGACTCCGTATTCCTCCGAATCCTGTGTTTGCCTGAAGCTAGCCAGCAATGCTGCTTTTTGTTGTCTGGTTACGTAACACAAACACAAAAAGTGGAAGAAGTCTTCAGGAAGGTTAGTGGGTACACAGCGATATACATCTGAGGGTATGGTATCAGCATGACAGCTGCCTCAAGGTGTTTGTATTTTTGTGGCACTTTTTTAAACAGGATTTTCTGATTGTATTGTGTGGTTTTCTGGTGTTATGTTTCTCACAAAACAAGTGTATCTCCTGTTTGCCTGGAGCTAAGTCAGCAATGCTACTTTTTCTTGTTCGGTTGCACAACACAAACGGCAGGAGTGGAAGAAGTTTTAGGATGAGTAAGCAGCTACACAGCAACAGAACGTCTGAGATATGGTATGAGCACAACTGTTGTGTTGTCTCAAGGCGTTTTCAATTGCTTGATGCTGCTGTTAATGTTTTGGTATTGATTCATTGAAAGAGAGATCTGAACTAAAGCCTAAAAAGTAAATGACAAACCCATTTTCCAGGCTTAGCTGACATTTCCAACTTAAACATAGTCCTATTCTCTGAATTAGTGTTTGAGCCGCATGCTACATGGAATACAGCATATGGTTAAAAGCATTGGAAAAAAATCATATTCACAGTGCAAGCCTTTGATCATTATGCCACCGCATATGTTATCCTGGATTTGCTTATTTTGGGTTATTTGTCCATTTGCTTCAGGAACATAATCCTTTCGTAACAGCGACCTTCCATGAATGTTGAGTGCACAATGAAACCCAGAAATATTTGTCTGACAGTGGGAAGTTATTCTGCAAGTACACACCGAAATCAGATCTCCCTGTGTCAATTTTAGCAAGCATCAACTTAAGGTTTACAATAACTAGGTTGCTGATTACAAAAGACGTGGCAAATGTAGAAGTGCATGTAAAGAGAAATATATCAAACATGACAAAAGGTATTGAGAGTGCTTTTCTGGGCATAAACCTCTAACAGATTTTCGGCCCATTGGAAATTATAATTTTTTTACTGTTACCTGCTGGTCTTTTTGTCCTGTTATCAGGTGCATAGTGCACACCTTACTACAGTAAATTTTTTTTATTGTGACCTACGAGCTATATCATGAAGAATCATTGAAACTTTTTCGGGCATCGTAATCTCAGCATCAACTGACTAGCGTATGTTTGCTTTGTCTGTATAAAGGAATGCAGAAAAGGATAACGCTAGCTGAGGTTTAGTATCAGCACGACAAGGAGCAAAAATACTAACAAGATCACGGCTGAGAGCACTTGTCATTTTGGTGAAATATTCAAGCGTCACTTTGTTTTTGTTGCGTGATGACCAAGCGCATATAAGAAATAATGCACTCATTGGTAACATTTGTTAATAATTTATATTATGATGGTGCAGAATTACTGGATCAGTCACTGTGAAGCAAAATACATAAAAAAGGCTTGCAAAGACTAAAAAAACAAAAACAAGCTGATATAAGGAAACCAATAAGGTACCGTAATATGGGGTGAATAGGGACACTGGGGTGAATCGGGACAAGCCAGGAAATTATTTTTATCTTCAAAAAGCAACCACTTCTACTTGTTGCAGGAAGGTGATATTTTGCAGGTGTTTAGTACATATTCACAAACTGGTCCAAACTTTGCTTGTACCATTAAAATTATACAAGCTACAGGCACGAAATTCTCACAAACTTGAAGTATATAGTTGTGGCTAACTACGGAAAAAATCATAAACTTAGGTTAATTTTCAGCCCCATGTAATAACTTATGAAACGAAATCAGTGATATAATGTTATAAATATAATGTTGGATGGGGTACTACCATGCTGAAAAATTATTTTTATCTTGTAGAAATGCTATAGGAGTGTCAAAGTATGCCAAAATTGTGATAAATATGCACTTTCGGAAACTATAAAAAAATTATGTGATATAACATCAAATAAAAGCAGGAAAATGAAGAATATATAGTCCAAATCGATTTAAACAGTTTTAAGAGACCAAGAGAGTTACTGAGATGTGATATTTAGTCTGTTCAGTCATAGGTTCGGATCCAAGTGAATGGCAGAGTTACAGAGCTTGCCCAAAAAACCTTACCAATTTTCAATATAGCTTATTTTCATGGATTTTTGGTTTAAATTGTTGAAATTGGCATCATTTGTTGTGGATTTAGTCCAAGATTATTCATCACTTGTAAAATTAGCAGATTAATACATGTTTGTCAATTTACAGTGATTTATTACATTTTGTTGAAAACTTAATATTCTGCATATAACAGACTTCAAATTTTTCTAATAATGACTTTTTGGGTGCTAAACATGTTTTCTAATGTTTATTTATAAGTAAAAATCAATTAAACAGGGTAGGGAGTGCAAGTTATTTAGATAAGTCTCTGTCCTGATTCACCCCAAAGTGAGGGGTGAATAGGGACAGTGGTTTTTTCAGCGTGAATGCTATTCAAATATAGGTTTCAGTTAATGCTCTCAGGGATAGTTAAATCTACAGTCTGGACATAATTTGAGACCATACTGAGGTTTATCGGAGGTTTTGTGCCCATGCTATGGCAGGAAACAGACCTAATCTGTCCGTATTCACCCCATATTACGGTAGACCATAGGTCAGACCAGTAGACGGAAACTGTTAAAGAGCGTGACTTACAGCTGGTGCCCAGGTCATTTACTCTTCTCAAATTTGAGTGTATGGGCAGTGGAAAATATGAAAGGTGAATGAAAGGTTCACAAAAGAACAAAGAGCACCTGTCATTTTGCATTTTGATTATTTGGTAAAACTGATTTTAAAGTTTTCAGCATATCGTACAATTAGTTGTGCTATTCAGTAGTACATTGAGCTTGAGATGAAATAATTTTCTAAGGGGTTAAAGAGCGCAAAATAATATTTGACATAAATTGGAATGTGTCATGTATTTTTGTGCCATGAAAGTAAAGGTCTAATGCCATAAATATATGAAAACTTAGCGCACTGGCAATATTCCAGAGTTGATCAAGCACATATTCTGCGAAATTTGATATCAGAGCATTTTGGCATGCTGAATGTTCATCACACCTGATATCATGAAATTGCTTTGACAAAAAAAAATTATTCTGGTTAAGCTACTGTGCCTGATTCAGATACAACTTTATGGAAGTATTGATGGAACATCCACAAGTATCATGTCACCCTTTAACATTGACAGTTGGATAAAAACTACAATTATGCCTTCACAAAACATAATGAATCAACACGTCCCATCTGTCATCTACTTAAGACATCAATCCAAATATTCATAAGTGTTAACTTCTAAAACTGGAGAACTACTTTATAATTTTCTATCTGAATCTCTGTCACTCTGTTGGTCTCTCGGCCCAGCTTTCTATTTCTCTGTCTATCTCGCAGTGGCATGCGCCCAGCATCTGTCTCATTACAATATTTATCTCAATCTAACTTTCAATTCTGATATATCCTTCATATACTGCATCAGCCACATGTTTGAAAATGGAAAATTCTATAGCTATTTCCTGATGTTTTCTATTACAATTTTCGAAAGTGTAAAACCTCATGAATAATTTCGTATCATTTTTTGCATTCGTGGAATTTCGTCATTGTATTCAGAGATATTTGGCACTTTTAAACGATCATGATATGGAGACATAAAGATATTTGATCGCTCTTTGAATTGTTCAATGTCCTTTGAATGTCTCACTGCATTAGGAACAGGCAATTTCCCATTTGTTGATTCTAGCAATAGTAGGCATCGAAATGTTTACAGATAACCAAACAAGGCTCATATAAATTTTCATATAAATGTCGCTAAATGTTTGCTGTGGAGTTAAATTTTGTTAACGATTCACCATGGCATCATAAAGAGGGGCTAAATCCCCTGAGTTGGGATTGTAATTGGCAAAAACGGTCTCAAAATCACGAGTTAGTCAAATATTGTGATAACTTGAGACCTCATAAAATCCCCCTAATGGGAATCTAACAAGCCAGCTGTAATTCTCATAAAACTAACTGGAAACTAAGGCATCTAAATTTACATGCTGACTCTAAGAAATGGTGACAATCATATCGACAGTGACATGTAACACGCACATTAATCTGAACAGGAACTTTTAACATTCTATTGGAGTTAATATGTAATATTTAACTTCAAGAACCAATCGAACAAAAAACATAAAAATTCAAATGAAGATATGTATATGTACAATGTAGCACTCGCAACAGATTAAAGATTGAAAGTTTAAACATTTGAACAATATATTTTTACACTTCATGGGGACCATCCCAGGTGGATTGATGTTTTTCGAATAAGTGTTCACTTAGTGATGCTCAAGATAGTAATATACTGGCCATATGGTGTACAGCAGCGCACAGACCATAGACTCTCACCACATGACAAAGGCTTTATTTACTGTGTTTACTTTTTATTAAGGATCCTTCTTTGCCAGACTACAACACCAATTTGTCACCACCTAAAAAATCTAGCTTTGACCCAGCAGAGTGATATATCAGACTATTATCAGTCTCTGGCACAGATCCAGGCTGAGCTATATTGGTGTTCTGGATCTAAAACAAGCCACCGAGATCCTTCTCTAAATGCCTTGATTGCGATTTATTGCTTGTGTTCAAATACTTATTGCATTTGCAAATGAGCAGGGATTGTGTGAACTTGTGAATATACAGGTTTTAAGCATCGACAATTCCGGTATTCCTAAATATGCAGTTTGCAGCTAACAGTTCGTTTGTGTAAAAATCCTAGATTTTGTGAAGTGACAGTCGACCACTAAATGTAAGTTACTTTTAGGAACTCTTCCGTATTTGTTAATCATCATCAAAACCTTTATTTGAATGTATTAACAGAGCTTCAGACAAGTGGACTACAGGGTTTATTAACCAAATGAGTCTACATGCAATACTAAGCATTATAACTTGCTGAAATTTAACTCGGCCATTGGAACGCATTACCAAACTAGAAATCAAGAATTTTCAACAAGCAATAATTTTGAACCATCACATGAAAATTAGATTCAGAAATCAGTCTAATGCCCTGTCTCTCCTAATCTTGTATGTTTGTCGACTTGGTAATGAGATTAATGTAATCTGTGTAAGACTTAATCTAATCATCTAATCTTATTCCTTTCACATGCAGAAAAACAACAACATGATTTTAGAAGAATTTTCCTGTGCTGTATTCGCTTCTCTGTATGCTGCCTTTATTGTGTATACAAAATAATTGCAAACAAAAGGGCTCAGTAATGAAGCAGCAGTACTTAGTTACTCAAATATTTCACAACACTATTCTAGCTATTAGAGATATTGCAAAGTTTCATTTTCAAATCTTAAACCACTTTTCTTACTTTCTAGCATAGTAATTTTCATCCTACTTGGCCACAGACTCTTCGCAACTTTGCATGATGTTGCCAAATTGCAGGATTTGAAATTAGGCTTATTCAAAGAACATCCTGACATTGGTCATGAGCACCCAATGGACTAAACTACAACGCATGCAATATTTTGGTCGGTAATTCCAATAATTCTACCATTTTCTAACCTGTCATTCACTTAACAAATAAGAAAAAATAATCATTCATTTGATATTCTTGAACCTTTCTTAAAGATCAAGCGATAAATTGTTCTGCAACTGAGAATTGAATGTCACACCAATGGTCTCAGACCTTCAGACTAGCACACTAAGAATAAAAGGGTCACAGTGTATTCTGTCAGGGATGGCATCCATAAAGAATGTGCGCATATGATTAAAACCAAAGTCAAAATTGTAATGGATCATGTATAAACTCAAAAGGTAGCCAATGAAGTGTAGTTGTGCACAGTGCATATGAAAACCAACAGGTGTATTAATTACCTGGCTAATAAATCAGGACAAATTTATGGGATCTTTTACTTACCATGTCACATATTTGACACAGTATTGGACAACCCTGCTTTTGGAGGTATTCCCAAGCATGTAGCAATGGGTTTACAATTCATGGCAAGCATCCTCATTTTTCACAAGTAAACGAGCCTCGTCCATCCTGGCCTTATTGGACTAAGCCAGAGGTACCAGAGCTATCAAACACTTTCCCTGTATAAATAAAAGACATCAGAGAGCTCCCAAGGAGCTTCGTGGGATTTCATAGGGTTCTTAATAGTCCAAAAGATCTGAAGGGTATTTGAAGGGTCCCTGGTAGAGGGACAGCGAGACCTGAAAGGTTCCTGTCATGAGGTGTAATAGTTATCTCAGTGACATTGAAATATCGTATGACATTGGTGGGATAGTGTGAATAATGTTATTAGAGCCATTGCTAATGTAGCAGATATTGTCTTGACACATCAGCCTGTATAAAAATAATCAATACTGAATCCTTGGAAATAAAAAGATCCAATTTGATAATAATTAGCCTGAGTAAGACGTGTTATTCTTGGACATGTCTCTGACAGCTACTTATCTCTAATTTTATCCTAAGCTGACATGACAATATTATCACTAGTTTATTGACGCCCACTTGTTACACTTTTTACGCTTAAAAAAATCTGTGAAAAAACGTTAAATTCCTCTGGAATAGAAACAGCAACACATAATACAAGCAAGAAGTCAAGATGTGTATCTTACAATTACAAGACCAAAGACTGACAAGCTAGACAAGCCAGTCTGCAGTGTTAATCAAGAAACAGTGAGGATTCAGACTGACAAAATTCAAGTCAGAATCTGAGTGGTTTCTTGGTTCTCCCAATTCAAGTCGGCAGGAGGCACATGTGCCCCTTACTCAGTATGTCTACGCTATACCGCATCTATGGCTTTGATGTCATTTATGCTTACACGAGCAGCAGTTGGGGCAAATATAATGATGGGATAATATTGTGATGAGTCCTCACTAGGGTGATGCAAAAAAGTGAAGTTTTGAAATGTTAATGGGGCACCTCCTGAAGTTGTTCCAATATATGAAAAAAAAATTCAGTAAAAATTTGAGCTCAATCGGACAAAAATTAGAGGGTGCTACCGCATCATGAAAATTAACATTAGTATTCAATACAAAAATATCCAATATTTTGGCATGTACGGAGTTCAACTATACCTGGTGCACCAAACCAATGCGGCATGGTCATAATTTTTGGGTCTGGTTGTCAGAACAGCGGATCAATACAAATTCGGATAATTTTTTACTTCTCCATGCTGCTACCACCTGACTAACGAAGATAAAATAGTCAAAATATACCTAATTCGCCGTCTTTAATAACATTGCGGGTTTTAATGTCACAGAAAAGAAAGCTACTCCAATAGATGGAGCATGAAAAGAGCTTTAATTTGAATACCGACACTGCTATATTCTGACCATCTGACCCCATTGAATTAGGTTATTTGTCATTAACAATTATTTGCGAAAATTCCTAATATTCAAGGCAATGCTGTAATACTGTAGAATATAGCAACATAGTAATGTTGGTATTCAAATTAAAGCTCTTTTCCTGCTTAATAAGATGGTGTAACTTAAATTTGTGTACCTTTATTCCTGGTTATGTTATTCAATACCGCGTATAACCTTAATACTGTAAAAATCGGACAAAATCTGTTGCTTTAAGAGTGCCCTGTAGCCTGAAATGACCGGATATTGGCAAAATATGAATGGATTTGTGATGAGAATAGTGGAAGGCTTAAATACGAAAAAAATTACAAACACTCTAGTGGTAGGATAACTACCTTCACCCATCACCCATAAAACTGGGATTTTGCCCATAGCAATACAATGTTATATTTCAAATTGCGGTAGCACCCTCTAAAATTCTTCCGATTTGACCCAAATTTTTACTGAATTTTTTTTTCATATATTGGAACATAATTGGGGGGTGCCCCATTGAAAATTTGAAAATTTATTTTTTTGTGTGCAATCTGCATCACCCTAGTCCTCACCAAAAAAGGTAAAGAAAGAAGAGAAGAAAAAAAAAGTATTCCCTCTCCACGAGGGTTGGGTATCCAGAACACAAAAATTGAGCTAAACTAAAGACATTTAGACTCAGGCACCCTGCAGCTTTATGTCAAATATAATTGGCAGAATAAGGTTCTAAGAATGGATTGCATGAACAAGCACTCTTAATCATAAGTCCGCAGGGAAATCTACGGTAATAGGGCGGATGATAAATAGAACACCTTTGGCGAAATGTTACCAGCTGGTGTTTGTATGTGTTAGTAACTGTGTGCAAGCTAGCACAAACCTCAAAGCCCTTGCCACAGAGGCCTACATTATACATCCCTACCACTTTCCTGTAGTTGATTACCTGTCAGCCATGCTTTCAAAGTAAACTGAAGGACGAAAACTGCAGAGGAGGCTTATGAAATATGTCAAACAGGCTGTTGTTGATAGATTGTCTACAAGCTTTAGCTTCAAACTGGAGACTAGAGTGGCTCATAAAAAAGGGACAAGTGAAATATGTTACACTGGTAATTGATCATCTATTATCTCATGTCAGCCATATTAAATTTTCCTGACTGGCTTTACCCTGCAACTTGGAATCTACACTCTACGGCGTTTTCTAACAAGCCTCCACAAATTGGTACAGTTATTTCAGTTGAATAAATCACTCACATAGACTGCAAGATTTCTTACAATTGAGGGACCTACATGTAGAATATTTCAGGAGCATGACATCATGAGGTCTAATAGGCCAGTGACTGGTCAGTGCTCCAGCTGGGAGTCTGTGACGCCAAGATGAGTGCATGACATCATGCTTGCCAATCAGGCATGAAGCCCCCAATTCAACCAAACACCACGATTTCTTTATACCAATAGCAAGCATTTAAACACATAAGTGTTAGTTAGACACCAATTTGGAGGGTTCTAACATGCATTTTTGCCAGTTACATCCCGACCGGGGGAGGGATAAAACTGACAAAAATGCATGTTAGAACCCGGCCAACTGACTTACACATCTATTATAAAATTTAACTTATAATTTTTGCAAAAAAAACAATAATCTGATTGTTTGTTTGCTATTTTAAACAGAGTTAATCCCTAGCCAGGCAAAATTATCAGTTAGATACCAGCTTTTCCAATGGTATAAGTATCTTGGTGATCTCTAAACTGATTAAGATGTGCTTCAAACTTTGAAGACAAATAACTATGAGACTATGTTGTACTAAAATATTGTATACTTGAAAGCTTATAATATCAGACTCTGAAAACAATCACTACGTTTGGAAACAGCCAAATAGAGACACAGTAAGAAGCAAATTCTGAGCTTTTTTTGATTGATGGCGATTACAGACCTTAACCTTTCCCCCATTCACCAAACCTGTTCCTTAACACTTTTAAAAATGGTCCAGAATGCCATATTGAGCAGATTGCTATTGAGCAAAGTGGTCTGCAACCATCTAGAGTTAGAACAATGTGGCAGATTGTGGCATCTTTGTAATTGATGGCTGTGTGACAACATGTAAGGCAAACAATGGCAAGAAATTGAGTTATTGGTACTCAAGGTTGGCAAGCAGATGGGACATAGACTATAGGACAATGTCTTTGACTGCAGCTACTCTATACATAAATCTCAATTGTATTGGAAGAGCTTAAGAGAAAATGTTTGAAGGCTTAATATAATGTTAAAAACATTTTCTTATCATCTGATAACTATATATCCTTCCATTTTTCTTCCTTGCTAGTGAGCATGAAGTCATGCTGAGGCTGGATGTGGATCGTCCTTGTTTTTGCCATTCACACGCAGACAACAAACTTTTATCATTGGTCAACTCTTTTACTTAAGAACATTATGCAGCATTACACAAGCTGCTGTAACATATGCAGCACTGCACAAATCTGCAGTAATGGTCATTTTCGTAATCAGTCCAACTCTTACCCTGAGGTCTGCTGTTCATTGATGCCACAATGAATGTGATATGATCAGGATGACCTTAATTCAAATCTACATAGACAGTATGGCATATCCAGGAGCCATTGTCATCATCATGCAATCATAATAAAGGATCAGCGACACTCAGAAAAAGGCTGCCTAAAAGAGTTATAGTTAACTTATACAATTAAAATAGCCATCATAAAACGTTTTTGCTGTTGAATAATCCTATATTACAATCAATTATCCATACAAGGCAGACAAGAACAAACATACTAATTAGAAACAATAACTTCACTCTGAAGCATGACATCATGAAGTCTACCATGCCAGTGATTGGTCAATCTCTCCAGCTGAGATATGTAGTGGGCAGCTGGCAGGCAGCATGACATCTTGCTTGCCAATCAGGCATCAAGGATTCACACCCAAATGCAATGAAACATCAAATCACATGCAATGAGTGTTTCCTTGAGGATGGTAGTAAAATCGATATGATTATTTCACTGTGTAATCTGTAGTAAGGTCAAGACGAAGCTGCTGCTGAGTCTGTATCAGAGCCAACTTCAGCCAAGCAACCTCAACACCAACATATGAACATACTTGTATAAAACAAGAACTGAAATACTTTGGAAGTCACTGAGATCTAAGATGTGAGATGAATAAGTCAAGTGGGTTACACAGATAGGCGATATAATCATACGGCGGTATGCAGATGTTTTCAAGATCGAAGAGAGATATCTGCCTAGGTACATAACATGTAGAATGGCAGATTGTCAGGCTTTTCAGTGTTCTTCAAGATGAAAGAAATTTTCGAGCTTAAATAATATTAATAAATATTCAAGTACATCAGAAAATCTTCAACCCTCATGCATGTAAATCTATGTAAAACAGACTTAAAACATCTGAATCAAAGTAACCAAATGTGATGGTTTAACTTCTTTGGTTTTTAACTTTAAAAAAAATTCATATAGCATTGAAACAGACGAAAAATCAAGGCTATCCCAGTCTATATTCTTAAGGAGTTATGGCTAACTTGCAAAACCAAAGAAACCACAAAAACAAGAAAATACATACAATTTTACATAGCACCACAGCAGTGCGACCACTTGGAAGCAAAAGCAATCCGGAGATTCTATGTAATGCCTTACTGAACTGGAAAGCTGCTTCAGGGACATCCTGTCAAGCTACTCACGGCATATGACATTTGCCACCCCCCTGGGGCTATAATCTTGCATCTGCATGGTCCAGGAGTGACCACTGACTAGAGTGGATGGTGGAGGGGAGGGGGTTGTAACCTTTCATCATCTCTGGTCAGTGGTTTTTGACTCCATTTGTCTGTAACTAGGGTCCATAACTATGCCTCTAACTACAAGTAGGGTCCATACCAAGGATCCATATCTATGCGCATGTTATGTCACACAGTAATGAGAGTCACGGTGCCTACTACATATCTCAGGACGCTATGCGACAAAAATCTTGGTCACCGGTTCGACCATACACTGACTAAAATGAAAGAGTGAAAACAGGATCGAACTAAAGTAGAATTAACTTACATTTTCTGCACCACAGAATAACCAGTTCACTCACCTGGAAATAAAAGGGAATATAAATCATAATTCACATCAAATTGAAATGTTTTTAAAAACATTAGTGACATGAAATAATAAAATGGACAATTCAATGTCAGTACACGGACAGGCAGTTGGTAATAAGATACAAATTGACACAAACTTTGACAACAGCAAATCTCAAATAACAGGTCCCTGAGTTGTAAGATTGCCCCTCCTACGCCAATAAGCATTCTCTCTTCAGGTGCGGTCTCTCTTCAGGAAAAAAAATACACTAAATATACTTCTTGGTGCAGGACACAAGTGGTCAAAAAATGCAACTTCCGTCTTATAACACATACTTTTGACACCTTTTGAAACCTTGTGTCATCAGAATTTAAATCATACACACATTATACATCATTATAGATTCAATGCCACATACGATACACACATACAGTTAATGGTACACAACTACAAATTTCCATGTCATAGCACATTAAATTGATGTATAACAACTTAAATTTGATGCAGGTGACCTTCCAAGTCCAGAGAGCAATTATAATGCTTTCAAACCATTAAAACTACACTAAACAGCATTAAACTGCACTTTAGTTCACTTTGTAATGCAATATGCTATAGCTTGCCACACATGAACAAATACGCTTCACAAGTTAATGACAATAAAAAGGTCAAAGTCCCTCCACTGTCACCTGCTGCTTGTGAAAGCACTGCATCTTTCTCTGTCAAGTAAATTAAAGCATAGAGTTCAATGAAATGTAGGCCTATTTGGCAGCCTCTTAATTACTTCCAAAACTTGTATCCAAATTGTTCTGTTAGCCTGTATGCATGACAAAGAGGAACATTCTATATTTTTTTAAATATTTGATACGAATAAAAGGGCAGCTTAGCTTGTCAAACATCTCACTTGTGACATTGAGCCGAAATGTTGCACGAGATGGTCTTGCTTGATCTTCCCCTTTTGTTACTACAGCAACTGCTTTAAACTAATCACTCAGTCTGCATTTCTCGATAACGTTTTCCTTATCTTTCAAAAGTACTATATTTATATATCAATATATCGACCAATCTAGGTATGTATTTATCTGTCTATCTATATATCCATGCACGTCCAGGACTCCAGGCGTACCTACTGTGATATCTAATTATCTGGCATTCAATGGCGTCTGCCTGGTTTACATTGAACTGAAGTAGAACCTATATAGTGCATTATCTTCATAGTGCATGAGTTGGAGGAGCAAGATAAGACAAGTACTTCCATTGTATGTGCATCTGGGGATAATGGAAAAGTGTGGCATAGTGTTCTGGAATCAGATAATCGCATTAAACTCAGCACTGCTCAGCACACAACCCACAATGTTGAGGTAAATCTCATGATACTGGAAGACAAACCAATTGATATGAGGAATTATATCACTGTACAATGTTAAGATGGATCATCATAATTCAATGTTAATAAAATTAGTTGATATCAATATCTTCGCCGCCGAGTTCAAGGGAAGACTATCGTAGAACGAACACCTAAGGTCACTATTTCCACTTGCCGGAGAGCGAAGGTTGTCCATGAGCTTATCATGGCTCATAAACACCATTTTCATGAGTCTCTGCACTGAGGCCAGGTGCCTGATCTTCGTGTCTTTCCAGTAAAATAAAAAATTGCTGAGTGTGCAGAAGTCGCTCCCAGTATGGGAAACGAAATGCCCCCCGCGACATAGAGAAGTGGCTGAAAGGCATTAAGACACAAAGTAGGAGTTGATCTGGCAAATTATGCAAAGACAAGATTTGGCACTGCCTTCTGTTTGTACTCTGAGGACTTGATGGTATGTATGACATACATGCTTCCTTTGCACATAATGTAGTCATGGGCTCTGTGTATGCAGTAAGCCACAGATGAATGTCGGTGTACGACATCAAAGTCACATCACACACACATCAACGATTCTCTGACACTACATCACAGTGCCTGACAGCATCTGACAGTGTCACCATGTGAGAAATATGAAAGTTGCCAACATCCAGTATGGAAAACCATGGCTAGGAATGCACAGCATATGAAGGAATATGCAAGAATTCAGGCTAATGTTGTGACTTGATTGGTAACTTCAATATGTCAGTACAGTATGTACATTTCTGCTAATCATAAATTTCTATTTGTTGCTAGGCTATACCATTACCTATTGGCCTCAATTCTTGTGGGAGAAGACATGAATTGGCAGAACTTGTTTGAAAGCCACGCAGGAGGAATCCCTCATATTCATTAGAACCTATTTCCCTCTTTAGTTGACCTCGTGATAAATAAGTACAAACTTTACTCTGGAGTGAACAAGGATATCATACTTTAACAGTGACACAGCAACAGTTATGTCAGAAAAAAGGTTATGCCTGCCCATAATAGATGTATTTCATGCTTCACACATTAATATTTATATCAACTATTTTGACATGGAATCACGTAATGTCTAAAATTATAAAAAAACAGCAATTTCTGCTTTTTCAAAATAGTGAGTCACAAGATCACACGACTGCAATCAATGATGAATAAGGATACACAAACAGTTGATGTATATAAGTCGGAGAAGAATCACTCTTTTATGGTGTTCTTTTCTAACAGCCTTTAACAGTGATCATTTGACATTAGATTGACCTTGACTTGCCATTGAACCATCATCAGCACCACAACCTGAATAGCCAATGTCAGGACTTGAATCACCAATGACCAAGGACATTTGAGATGCTCCAACAGCACCAAGCTAAAAAGCCCTCTAAAAAGACCTGATTGAGTTAGTCTCCAAGTTGATAGGGCCTTCAAGAAGAATCTAATTTTCAACCTGAAATCTACTTAGACGTAACTTTCATGGCGGCATTGAAACAGAACTGTCTCATCCCCATCCGGTTGATGACACCCAGCTGAGACAGATGACACAGTAACTATGCATACGACACAACCCAGTTGTTTTTCCTTTTGAAGGAACCTGGTCCATAAAAAGGTTACTGCCAAGATTATTTACAAATTTTGTGTGCAACAGATAATCTACTTGGATGTGGAAAGAACATTTTATAGTGATATGTTTTGTCAAGAACAGCAGGGCCAGACTATGTTAAGGAAAGGAACTACAGTCTTTTTGACTGGATTAAGTGAAAAATATAGAAGGGATGATGGAAAGAATAAGCTCGTCAATGAAGTATAATTTTGCATAGTAAACGGTTATCGGCTAAGTCTTTGATAATATATTTCAGCCTACAATGCCAAAAAAAAAATCTTGCAATTCAGTGACGGCTGATTTTGTTACCGAAGATGATTACAATGAAAGATTTTGCCACATATTCATAAATCATTTTAAAACTTGCAAAAGATGGTACCAATTCTGCTCCATTCCTGGATGTGCATAGATCGTCCAAGGGTTCGCAATAATCGTAACAATTCCTCCAAATTCTTTAGGAAAAAAGCTGTAATCTCAAAATTATAATATGTCAATTTTATCAAAAGAGTTGGCTGGCCCTCATTTTCTGTAGGCTTAAAATCTGTAGGGTAGGTCAACCGGAGAACTAAAAATCAAATATGTTTAACCTGCCAAGAAGGCCAGAAAAAAATCACTACACAAATATGAAAAACACTCAATATTCATATATTGTATAAAAACACCTATATAGTGTACAATTCCAAAAAAATCTCGAAACAACAACGTGACTAGGTGGCAAGATATCAAAGGAATCAATAATTCAGAGAATCAGATGGAGAAGATCTTAGAAGGTGTTTCTGACTTCAGCAGCTGTAGCTCCTCAATCTCTGCCTGCTCTTATATGTACATCATTGGTTTCTACAGTTGTGAAGATGTTCAAGGCTCAGAGAGTTAAGAGGGTTCGAAAAAAAGAATAGGGGCAAGGAGTCTTTTTGATGTAGTTGACATGTATTTGTCAGTAGAAGGATGGTTATCAAGGAGTCATATCAGATGGTTCAAATAGAATGGATTGGTAGGCCTATGGCAAAGTGGTATAAGTGCTGGTCTTATTGCTGCAAGGGTCTTTTCCTTTTCTGTTCAGAAGATGGTCCATGATTGATACCTCATAAGATAAAATTTTTTGACAGACCATCAATGTGTGACATTTCAACTGACTTAGTATTGAGGTAGAGGGATGCCTGTCTAGGATTTAATAAGTAACTCTGCAACTTATAACGTGAGCAACAAAAGACCATTGCACAGATTGACCATACAGGTGGCAAGGACTTGCTGCTTATATTTGGATGTGACCAAAAAATTTTTATGGAAATTTAACAGTCAAAAACCCTTCTGTATTGTGGTGTATTATGAGTGCAATGGGAATTCAAGGTTGCATAGGTAATCGGAGCATGTTGAGCATGCACTGTTAAGTGGATTTTAATAGAAAAAGAATAGCCTCTTACAGGCAAAGAAGCCTTCAGATGACATTGTGTCCTGTACATCGAATACAAAGTGTCTCGTTGCAAGGTCCTTTATGTGTTTTGCAGCATCTGAGACATTAAATATTTAGCTGAACATCGGTGAATCCATAGATTTGATGTGTTGCTCACATGTCCTCCATGCTTAATAAGCACTTTCCAAAATTCTACATGGACAGATGTCTCCTCCACCTTGCCAGGCATGAAATGACACATGTTAAATTAACACACTTAGCCTTGGAGCAATGAGGCACTTCCTTTTTGTTGAAGTAAAAGCTCCTCCTTCCTGTCACTAAAAGAACACTCTCCTGATTTTGCCAATAAGAACAGGCAACAAGCAGCTTCCTCAGTTTGCCACTAGAGGGAGCTGGTTGTCAAAATTCCATTTGTAGCGCCTTTTTCTTTCTGTTCAGTGAAGCTCAGTCTCATATGCACCAGTTGGTGAGCAGTTCAGTGCAGTTTCTACAGCTGCAGACTTTAAATGACATGTCCTATAAATAAGAAAGGAAAACAAGCTTGACTGAAAATTTGCAGTCTTCTAATTCTGATCTCTACTGTTTCACAACACTGTCCTTATTTACTGAGTTGAACTCGAGCGCAAATGCACTTCCAGAAATGGCATAGAACAGTTTTGGTATCTTATTAAAGCTCTTGGTATGCCAACATTTTCTGTTGATAAAAAAAACATGCCAATCATTCCCTCATTAGTGCTTCATTGTGTATACATCATACATTTTGTGAGAAAAAAAAATTGTGTATATTCTTCGCTGTATGCATCTAGAACTGTTCCATTGGCAAGATTTGTGTAAATGAGGCTGAGCCCTTGATTGCGAGTGTGTTTAATGCCAGATGAGTATTCTTGTGTCTTCCAGGAAATCCTAATGAACCAGCTGTCTGGCTCAAGGTGAGTAATGTCAAATGGGTCTGTTCTTTTTAAGATTTTGTCTCATTTGAATCTGAGCATAAGCCTGAAATGAGGTACAATTGAGCCGTTTTAATCCATCTATCTATCTATCTATCTATCTATCTATCTATCTATCTATCTATCAATCTATCTATCTATCTATCTACCTTCCTTCACATTGATTCTATTGTCTATGCATTACCAAGTGGTAATGACCACATTCAGAGGGAGACTACCCAGTGATTTAAATAAATGTAGTGAACAGTGAAAATAAGCTTTGTCAGCACTTTCATGGAAACAATGCCATTTTGAGACTTGTGGCTTTGTTGGGAATGGTCCTTATGGCAAGTGTGATATATTCAGGTTCTCAAGGGGAATTCTATTGCTGCTGAGAGGCTGGTGTGTTTTGCCTGCATAGACAACTGCAAGAACGGTATCTATAATAACATCGTAAATGTGCAGGACAATATCTATGCTAACACTGGAAAGTGGTTAGACTCGGTATTCCTCTGAATCTGTGTTTGCCCGAAGCTAGGTAGCAATGCTACTTTTTGTTGGCTGGTTGCGTAACACAAATAAAAAAAATAGTGGAAAAAGTTTTAAGGAAGGTTAACAGGTACACAGTATATGGTATTTGTGATAATGGTATCTGTTTTTTTGCATCACTGTTACGGTGTTACCTGAAGGTCTTTCGTTGTGCTTCTCTATGTACTGGGTGGTTTCTTTGTATCGTGCTGTTTAGTAATACGCAAGCTAAGTCTTCGTAAAGTGCAAGCAAACATTTGGCAACATAGAAACCTTATCCTGCATTGTCATGTGTCAGGCTGGTATTTGCTGAGTCTGTACAAAAAGAATGCAAAAAGGATAACGCTAGCTATCGGTGCTTAAGTGAGGCAAGGAGCAGAAGTACTAACAAGACCACAGCTGAGAGCATTTGTCATATCCAGGAAATGTACAAGCATCTCTTTGTTTTTTTGCATTTTTTGTTGCTTGATGCCTTCATGGTTATGAAGTACGCAGATATGAGACCAGACTGTTTCCTGTCTCCATTCTTGTTTGTTATCAAGATGGTTGCAGTTCAGCTGAATAAATGAAGTTATTTCACAACACATTTCTAAACCCATGCAAGTTATTTGGATCAATGCATGTTACTCATTTTCGCAAAAATGTTGGCTTTGCATTGTAAAAAAAGAACATACTACCTATTCTAGATACATAAAAACAAGCACAATTTGATTTAGTGTACACAAGATACACAAAGAAGAAGAAGAAATAAGAGAATGGACAGAAGAGCAAGGCATACTACCTGTCCTTGGTTCAAACTTTGCGATCAAATGCGGATAACAGAAAAGGAGGAGAAATGGACATTGACACCATCTGCCATTTTCCCAATCATCAATCAAAATGTAATTGGCCTAGAGTACATATTATTTAAGACTTATGAAACGCAGGTACACTTTATGACATGATAAATAAGACATTTGTATTTATTTATGTCTTATTTCCTTATACATTCCAGAATTGCATGTGCAGGAGGCTGTTTGTTCCTATTGTTGGGAATGGTCCTTATGGCAAGTGTGATATATTCAGGTTCTCAAGGGGATTCTATTGCTGCTGAGAGGCTGCAGTGTTTTGCCTGCATAAACAACTACAAGAACGGTATCTATAATAACATCGCAAAACGTCTAGGACAATATCTATGCTATGTTGCTAACACTGGAAAGTGGTCAGACTCGGTATTCCTCCAAATCCTGTGTTTGCCTGAAGCTAGTCAGCAATGCTGCTTTTTGTTGTCTGGTTGCGTAACACAAACACAAATAGTGGAAGAAGTCTTCAGGAAGGTTAGTGGGTACACAGCGATATACATCTGAGGGTATGGTATCAGCATGACAGTTGCCTCAAGGTGTTTGTACATTTGTTGCGCTTTTTTAAACTGGGTTTTCTGATTGTATTGTGCGGTTTTCTGGTGTTATGTTTCTCACAAAACAAGTGTATCTCCTGTTTGCCTGGAGCTAAGTCAGCAATGCTACTTTTTCTTTTTCGGTTGCACAACACAAACAGCAGGAGTTGAAGAAGTTTTAGGACGAGTAAGCAGCTACACAGCAACAGAACGTCTGATATATGGTATGAGTCTTATTGTTGTGTTCTCTCGAGGCGTTTTCAATTGTTTGATGCTGCTGTTGATGCTTTGGCACCGTTTCATTGAACATTGTTGAAAGAGAGATCCGAACAAAAGCCTAAAAAGTAAATGATAAACACACCTCTTCTAGGATTAGATGAAAGTTGCAAATTAAAAATAGTTCTGTTCTCTGAGTTTGTGTATGAGCCGCAGGCTACCTGGAATACAGAATATGGTTAAAAGCATTGGACAAAAATCATATTCACAGTGCAAGCCTTTGATCATTATGCCACCGCATATGTTATCCTGGATTTGCTTATTTTGGGTTATTTGTCCATATGCTTCAGGAACATAATCCTTTCGTAACAGCGACCTGCCATGCATATTGAGTGCATGATGAACCCAGAAATATTTGTCCGACAGCGGGAAGTTATTCAGCAAGCACACACCGAAATCGGATCTCCCTGTGTCAATTTTAGCAAGCATCAACTGAAGGTTTACAAAAACTAGGTTGCTGAATGCCGATTACGAAAGTCAGAGCAAATGTAGAAGTGCATGTAAAGAGAAATACATCAAACATGACAAACTTGTCAAAGATTATTGAGAGTGCTAGTCGAAGGCTTAAAGCTCTAAGCAAATTTTCGGCCCATTGGAAATGATAACTTTTTGA
This sequence comes from Platynereis dumerilii, assembly GCA_026936325.1. Lineage (NCBI taxonomy): Eukaryota > Metazoa > Annelida > Polychaeta > Phyllodocida > Nereididae > Platynereis > Platynereis dumerilii. Next base: position 34,481,763 of record JAPTHN010000005.1, read on the forward strand.
CTGTCACCAGTCCTTTTGTCCTGTTATCAGGTGCATACCTTACAACAGTAAAGTTTTTTTATTGAGACCTACGAGCTATATCGTGAAGAATCATTGAAACTTTTTTCTCTCAGCATCAACTGACAAGTGTATGTTTGCTGAGTCGGTATAAAGGAACGCAGAAAAGGAAAACGCCAGCTGGTGGCGCTAAAGTAAGGCAAGGAGCAAAAATTTTAACAAGATCATAGCTGAGAGCACTTGTCATATCGACGAAATGTACAAACATCACTTTGTTTTTGTTGCATGATGACCAAGCACATATAAGAAATAATGCACTAATAATCCAGGGCTGTATCCTTTAACTCAACACTCATTAGTAACAGTTGTTAACAATTAATATTATGATGGTCAGGGACTCAGGGTGGAACAAAAACCGAAAAAAGGCTTGCAAAAACTGAACCAAAAAATAAGCTGATATTATAAGGACACCAATAAGGTAGACCATAGGGCGAATCAGTAGACGGAAACAATTAGAAGAGCGTGGCTTACAGCTGGTGCCCAGGTCATTTCCTCTTTTCAAATTAGAGTGTATGGGCAGCGGAAAATATGAAAGGTGAACGAAAGGTTAACAAAAGAACAAAGAGCACCTGTCATTTTGCAATAGGCATCCAGTAAATAAGAAATGAAAGCTTTGTCGCCATACTTTGTTGCATAAAGTTAGCCGTAAAGAAAGGTTAATGCATAGGGAGGATATGTATATAACTTTATTGGGCTGTTGATGTGACCCCCTTGTCTTTTTGTTCGAGATGTCATTGCAGATTTTTAACACACAGATGTGTGTGAATTGGAGAACATGTTGTAGGCAGAATTATCTTTCAAATGAAACACTTTAGATGGTATTTCTCCAAAATGGCAAATATTGGAACAGTTGACTTGGTTACAGAGCACTTGGTAAGCAGGTTGACCTGTGACATGACATTCGTGTGTGTTACGGGTTATGTTACATGTATTCTGATACAAAGCTATGACGTAGCCATCGTTTTATGAATATGTCATGAGGGAAACAGTTGACTAAGTAGCTGAGTGTTGGGTTAAGCGACCTCCAGGATATGACATTTGTGTGTGACTGCTTATGTTACATGTGTTCTGGAGTAAAGTTATGATTTGCTTTAAACGGTCAGCCAAGTAACGACATGTGAGGTTAGGCCTAAGTCTGTGACATGACAAGTGTCCAATTAATTTTGATTATTTGGTAAAACAGATTTTTAAGTTTTCAGCATATCGTACAATTAGTTGTGCTATTCAGTAGTATCTTAAGCTTGAGATGAAATATATTTTCAAGTGTCATAAAGAGTCCAACATAACATTAGACATAAAAAAGGAATGTGTCATGTATAAAGATGTATTTTTGTGCCATGAAAGCAAAGGTCTAACAACATAAATATATGAAAACTTAGCGCACTGGCAATATTCCAGAGTTGATCAAGCACATTTTCTGCTAAATTTGATATCAGAACATTTCGGCATACTGAATGTTCATCACACCTGATATCATGAAATTGCTTCGCCAAAATATTATTCTGGTTAAGCTACTGTGCCTGATTCAGACACAACTTTATGGAAGTACTAGCAGAGTACCCGTCTAAAGACGGGTAGCGCGGGTGCATTGGTACTGCATTGTTTATTTGACCGAATGAGGATACATGTGAATATGTCAACATGATTTCTCTAATAATTGTTCATGACAAATCTTAAAAAATTGCTTCTGAATCTCCCAGGCCCTGCCCCCTCCATGCATCTGGACCTATAGGCCTATGTTGGACAGCGGTTTCAATTTTGCTTTGCCTGATTGGGGTGAAGTTCTCGTGTCCTTATCACTCTATAAAGTGCATAAATGCCTAATGAAAAGGCCGAATCATCCATTCTCTTTGCTTCGTTGTTGTCTTCTCCATGAGGCAATTATCCTGTCTTATTTCCTCCCCCTCATACAATCATTGTCCTTCTTTGTTTCGGTGACCTTGCTAATATGGCAGAAATGTTTAAAACAAATTATGTTTATGGTCCTAAAATGAATTTCTAGTATAGACAGTTTACTCAAGAATTATTGTGTAATCAAGAAAACCATTTGTATGTTGTTGGGTTTGAAAACAATACCATAATTTATACATTTTTGAGTGATAAGCAGAAGTCAAGAGAAATAATTTGCAAGCACTTTAGTACTTGGAGATAGACGATCAATGTATCTGCCAATCTCCTGTGTGTCTATCTATAAGGATCTGTTGATCCATCTATAGATGGAGATCTATCTGTATATGTGTAGGATCTATATCTATCTTGTTTCTTTCCTTCCTCCTTCCTTCCTTCCTTTTCCCCCTTCTTCTTGCTGCCTACCTTTATTCAGGTTTTCATCCCTTCCTTCATGCATTAGGCATAATTCATACCTTCATTCCTACCCTCATTCATTCCTTCCTTCCTTCTATAGCATTTGAAATTCTTCATTCCATACCTAAATGCCTTGCCTCATTCATTCCTTGCCTCATTCATTCCTTGCCTCATTCATTCCTTCCCACTTTCATTCCTTCCCACTTTCATTCCTTCCATCCCTTCTTTCTTTCTATAGCATTTCCAATTCGTCATTTGGGGGATCCTTCAATACAGTTGTTTTGAGTTGCTGCTGGGATTTAAAATTTGCGAGAAAAACAATTGAATATAGATATCATTTTTAGGTCTATAAGTAAATACTTGGAAGTTTTGACATATAGTAATTACAAACACAGTCCAAGCATATTGGGACACGCTATAGCAAGATATTGTGACTCCCTACCTTTCTTCTAGAGTATTTCAAGTTCGTGGTAAAAGTGAAACCACTCGCCATGAGTAGCTGCTGCTGTATTAGGGGGGGGGGGTATATCTGTGTTAGCCGTGGATAATTAACAATTCAGAAGTTAAGGTACATCTGATGCATTTAGAACACAGTTTGGACATAACAGGACACACTTGTAAAATATTATGACTATCAGTCAAGCCATAGTTGAGAAGACCCGTTACAAAGGGATATTGGGGAGGTGAATTTTATATATGTATATAGATTGATGGAACATCCACAAGTATCATGTCACCCTTTAACATTAACAGTAAGATAAAAACTACAATTATGCCTTCACAAAACATAATGACTCAACAAGTCACATCTGTCATCTACTTACGATATCAATCCAAAAATTCATAACTTTTAACTGGTATAACTAGACGACTACTTTATATCTAATTGTCTATCTGATTCTCTGTCACTCTGTTGGTCTCTCGGTCCAGCTGTCTATTTCTCTGTCTATCTCGCAGTGGCATGCACCCAGCATCTGTCTCATTACAATATTTATCTCAATCTAACTTTTAATTCTGATATAACCTTCATATACTACATCAGCCATATTTTTTGGAAAATGGAAAATTCCATAGCAATTTCCAGATGTCTTCTATTACAATTTCAGCCTCGAAGCGTTAAACCTCATGAATAATTTGGGATAATTTTTTGCATTTGTGGAATTTTGTCATTGTATACAGAGATATTTGGCACTTTTAAACGATCATGATATGGAGACATAAAGATATTTGATCGTTCTTTGAATTGTTCAATGTCCTTTGAATGTCACACTGCATTAGGAGCAGGCAATTTCAGAACAAGTCGCTATCCCATTTGTTGATTCTAGGCAATAGTAGGCATCGAAATGTTCACAGATTACCAAACAAGGCTCATATAAATTTTCATATAAATGTCGCTAAATGTTTGCTGTGGAGTTAAATTTTGTTAACGATTCACCATGGCATCATAAAGAGGGGTTAAATCCCCTGAGTTGGGATTGTAATTGGCAAAAATGGTCTCAAAATCACGAGTTAGTCAAATATTGAGATAACTTGAGACCTCACGAAATCCCCCTAATGGGAATCTAACAAGCTAGCAGTAATTCTCATAAAACTAACTGGAAACTAAGGCATCTAAATTTACATGCTGACTCTTAAGAAATGGTGAAAATCATATCGACGGTGACATGTAACACGCACATTAATCTGAACAGAAGAACTTTTAACATTCTATTGGAGTTAATATGTAATATTTAACTTCCAGATCCAATCGAACGAAGAACACAAAAAATTCAAATGGAGATATGTATATGTACAATGTAGCAGTTTTGTAGTACTCACAACAGATTAAAGATCAAAGTTTAAACATTTGAACAATATATTTTTACACTTCAAGGGGACCATCCAAGATGGATTGATGTTCTTTTTTTCAAATAAGTGTTCACTATTAGTGATGCCCAAGATCAGTCACTACACTAAACATAGTGACCAATCAGAAGATCACATACCGGTGAACGGTCAAAATCCTTTGACTCATTTAACCCTCACGCTATCAGTGTATCACTAACCCTCATGATTGACAAAACCTTGCTTTTTAAGGCTGCATAACCAACACCTGCCTGTCATTCCAAATCTATATAAATGGTTTGTTTTTGTAATATACTGGCCATATGGTGTACAGCAGCAGACAGACCATAGACTGTCACCACATGACAAAGGCTTTATTTACTGTGTTGTGTCTTTTTATTAAGGGCCCTTCTTCTCCAGACCACAACACCAATTTGTCACGATGGAAAAAAATCTAGCTTTGACCCAGCAGAGTGATATATCAGACTATTATCAATCTCTGGCACAGATCCAGGCTAGGCTATATTGGTGTTCTGGATCAAAAACAAGCCATCAAGATCCTTCTCTAAATGCCTTGATTGCAATTTATGGCTTGTGTTTGAATACTTATTGCATTTGCAAATGAGGGGGGATTGTGTGAACTTGTGTGAACATACAGGGCCGATTTCACCAAGATAGTTTTAACAGTTAGTCCAGGTCTTAACAGCCTTATACCTGGTTTAGTGTAGTCCCTTTCACCAACTGAGTTTTAGTCTATAGACTAGTCAAGGTTCAGTGGTTGACAATGGTTGACAATTTATTGTTAGAAAACTTACAGATTAGTGATGTCAAACTGTTAAAGTGGTGTCCCTTTGGGGCTGACCAGATAATACATGAGGGGAGGGGGGGGGGGGGTCTGGACTTTTGATGAAAAAAAGGTTCAGCACATGACACTGGAAAATAAAAGTTTGTTCAGCACATAAAAAAAGAAGTTTGTTTCCACCCAGTGAATAGGTCAGACACACCTCCAAAGCTGGCCAATATACAAGTTTTCACACATGTATGTTATGCAAATGAGGCCAGTTTCACCATTTCACACACTTTGGTAAATCATAGAGCAAACATTCTTATAGATATCAAAATGAACTTGCAAAAGAAAAAAAACGTAACATGAAGCTAAAAATTCGGGCCAGCAATCAAATAAATATTACTGAAATTATGCCGTCTAGATGATGCAATTAAAAATATGTTGCTACTGCAGGTCAGAGACCTCAACACCAAGATGTCACCAAAATGTGACTTCTCGTCACATTTTGCTCATTTGTGGGAAATCTAGGTTACCAACTCATTTTGGTTCGGGTAGAGCAGGTTGATAATGTTGACTTAAAATATAGACAAAAAAGTAAATATATGAAAGTTGATGTTTGTGCAAGAGACTCTGATACTTTAAAAATACAGTCATAGCATAGGTTGTTGTGTTGTTTGGTTGCTTGATAGCAATGATAGGTTGGTTAATGGAAAAGGGGGAAGTTTTGAACTTTTTTTTAATTTTACCAAGACTGGTTGGGCAATTATCTATTATAAAAATTTACAAGCCCCTCCCTCTTTTGTGTAGCCATATCTTTGCATTTGTTTGGGAAATTGAGACATCGTGTTTGTAACAGCTGATCTGTTATCACAGCATGTGTAAGCTTTCACTTAACTGAATTTCCTTGATCCTGCTCCGCTTGAGTGATTAGCTTAGCCAGACCAGGTCTTAGCTCAGACCTGGCTCAACTCTTAATACCATGTTGGTGAAAACGGGCCTAAGAGTTTAAGCTTCGACAACTCCTGTATTCCTAATTATACAGTTTGCAGTTAACAGTTCACTAATAAAAACCCAGGTTTTGTGTAGTGACAGTTGACCACTAAATGTGAGTAACTGTTAGGAACCCTCTTCCCTTTTTGTTTGTCATCATCAAAAATTGATTTGAATGTCTGAACACTAGTGAACAGAGTTTCAGACCAGCGCACTCCAGGTTTTTTTAGCCATATGAGTCCATATGCAATACTATGCATTATAAATTGGTGCTCAGTACCAAACTAGGAATCAAGAATTTTCAACAAGCAATAATTTTGAACCATCACATGAAAATTAGATTCAGAAATCAGTCTAATGCTCTGTCTGAGGCTGTCTCTCCTAATCTTGTATGTTTGTCGACATGGTAATGAGATTAATGTAATCTGTGCAAGACTTAATCTAATTATTATATCTAATCTCATTCCTTTCACATGCAGGAAAAACAACAACATGATTTTGGAAGAATTCTCTGTATGCTGTATTTGCTACTTTGTTGCATCTATATGCTGTCTTTATTGTGTATACTAAATAAGTGCTCAGTGACGAAGCAGTAGTACTCCGCTATTCAAATATAATAACTTTGAACGCTTCTCATCTGGCTGTTAGAAATATTGCGAAGTTTCAGTTTTTAATCTTAAACCACTCAATCTGACTTTTGAGCAGAGCAATTTTCGTCAAATTTCGCCACAATCCACAGACTCTTCGCAACTTTGCATGCTGTTGCTAAATGGCATGATTTGAAATTAGGCTTATTCCAAGAACATCTGGACAGTGGTCACGAGCACCCAACGGACCAAACTACAATGCACGCAATGTTTTGGTTGGAAATTCAGACATATTTTCTTACTTGTAATTTACTGAACAAAAGAGAAAAAATAAAAACTAGATGCAGCATGGGATAGGGGATCGTTCAACGCATGTAATGCTGTCCCACAGGGACGAAGGGGTCGCCCCTATTGCCCAAAAAGAATTTATTTCACCAAAACTGACCAAGAAATCAGTTATTATAAAAAGTAGATGCAGCATATGATGAGGGATTGTCTGGTTCATGGAATGCTGTCCCACAAGGACGAAAGTTTTATCAAAGTCAGGAAGTGAAGTTATTCACTGCAAAAAAACTCCAAGCCTTCCCCCCTGCTGATTCTTCTTGATACATGAAAGTCTAGCAGATGCCTACAAAGCTTACATATTATAAGGAGACCAGTCACTGGTGTGCCTTTGCTACAAATGTCCCTGTCTATTTTCTCCTGCTTGAGCTCCCCCGCCAGAGCTGTCATGCTGTCAGGCCCAGGCACTGGCTGGTGGCGTCCTCTGTTGACAGTGTGCAGCGCCAATTTTTGGCCCTAGTGGATTTGCAGCGCATCGTTATGCAATTTGCCGATTCAAGCAGAAGTGAAAACATCATGGCAAGGTGAGGCTGTGCCTGCAATCTCGGAAATAAAATGGCTTGTTTGTGCGTTTGAAATGAGTAGGCATGTACCAAATATATGAGGGAACCGAAGTTAAGTAACATTGAAAATACTGAAATCAATTTTGATGGAAAAACCAATGACACTTTGATGGAAATGGTATAACAAAATGATGTCAGAAATACCATGCTGGGATTTTCATTCTACGACGCACACGTTCGAAACAATAGAGCCCCCTATACAGAGTATAGGGGCTCCAATATAATTATAATCTAATATTCTTGAACCAGAGGCTAATTGCATGTATTGCATAACCTTCAACATTACACAAATGTCGCCAAATTCTAGAGCGACATATATCTTGAGTAATATATCTGAAGTGAGACTGAACTTTCAGCACCTCTAAAAGCAAACAAGCCCACCCAATTTACCTTAAGTGTAGCCTACCTGGCACAAGGTCCATTTATATCTCATTAGCAAGTTTCACAGGTATGAGAAACTGCTAGAATCTTTCTGAGACTACTTTGTGCTATGGTATGTAATAATGTGATAGTATTGTACGTATGAAGAGTATCATGTGAAAATTAAAAGGAATGATATGCCATACTTTACTTAGATTTTCAGAATTGATTCACAGATGGATTACTATGTCTGCCATTGCCTGGCCCTCTAGTGCTTGTTGCCTTTAAATGTATCCATGTTTTATAATCTGTTAAGGCATCAGTCAGTAGATGTCCAGTTTTCGGAGAATAACATAAGATCCGTAATGAAACTTGATGAGATGATGGTCACTGATGATTGATGAAGTAAACTATGGAGTGAGTGAGTGAGCAGAAACAAATTACGGGATTCAAGGTTTAAATTTTTGGTATTTTTACACAAGCAGGTACTCAATTTTTTGTAGACACTTGACTCCTGATATTTCGCTAAATAAAAAATGACAAAAGTTGCAGGAAAATGTCCAGACACAAAGAAGAAAAAAATCTGAGAGCGATATTAAGCTTGTCAGTCAGACGGCAATAAATCAACTAATAAATAGACCATTGATGGGACAATCTGTCAAACAAAGCACTGGCAGTGGGCAGAAACTCACAGGTGACATTTTGTGGATAGCGATATCAGAATCGGGAAGGGAATTCTGTCACAAACTAAAGCAACTTTTTGAAGCGGTCTCACAAAAATAGCTTGGACTGGGTTGGTAGGTGCTCACAGTAGCTTTGACTAAATAAAGAACTCCAGGCTCTGACTAAATAAAGAACTACAGGCAAGTTTTTCCTCCAGGCAAGTTTTCCTCCATACAGAGGTTGACCAGAAATGAGGAAAGAGTCCAATAAGGTTTATACACATTTAAGGAATCTTAAAAACTTTAAGCTCCGTTGCATTGACACAATTGTGGCGGTCGTTTATTTCAATTCCCATCGGAACAACATCCAGATGGAATACTGTTTTTAAAGATCAAGTGATCATTTGTGCTGCAACAGAGAATTGGACCAGGGACATTCAGAGCAGTAAGAAATTGAGGTCAATATTCTCGGTCATTGTGCAATTTTCTGATTTCACATAAGCAAGGAGTATTCTGCCCGGGACGGTGTCTGCAAAGGATTCTCATCCAGGATGATATTCAGAAGCAACGTCATATGTAAACCCAGACATACATGGTTGTGTAGTACGTGTACAGCACATTTGAAAACCATCAGGTCCATTACGTGTCTATTAAATCATGACAAATTTATAGGATTTTTTAGTTACCATGTCACATAGCTGACACGGTATTCGACAACCCAGCTTTTAGAGGTATTCCCAAACATACAGCCATGCCTTTACAATTCATGGTAGGCATCCTCATTTTTCACCAGTAAACAAGCCTGGTCCACTCTGGCCTTATTGGACTAAGCCAGAGGTACCAGAGCTATCAAACACTTTCCCTGTATAAATAAAAGACATCAGAGAGCTCCCAAGGAGCTTCGTGGGATTTCATAGGGTTCTTAATAGTCCAAAAGATCTAAAGGGTATCTGAAGGGTCCCTGGTAGAGGGATAGCGAGATCTGAAAGGTTCCTGTCACGAGGTGTCATAGTTATCTCAGTGACATCGAAATATCCTAAGACCAAGTGTGAATTATGTTATAAGAGCCATTGCTTATGAAGCATATATTGTCTTGATGCAACAGCCTAGACATTTCATAGCTGTATATCATATTTGGTATGGGGTCTCAAATATAAGCCAGATGTAGACGCAGACTAAGAAGGCAAGTGTACAAAGAAAAATCCTTGAACACCTTATATCCAATATTTATGTTTCAGGGAGGCTAATCGTGATAGGAGGATGACATAGACAGAGACGCCAGACCTTAACAATAAAGAATGATTTTATATAGCACCCATTCCAGAGAAAACTGCTCACTGGCGTGCACAATACTGAACGGCAATCATACCATTCATTATAGTGATAACCTCTGGACAAGGCCAGAGCGAGGATTGAATCCACGTCCTTATGTGTACGAGGAAGGCATGCTAACCACTGTACCACAGAACCACATCATCGACTGTACGTAGATCAGAACAAGAATCATTGTACCTGTATAAACATAATCCATGCTGAATCCTTGGAAATACTCAGCAAGAAAAATGTCCAATTTGATAATAATTAGCCTGAGTAAGACGTGTTATTCTTGGACATGTCTCTTACAGGTACTTATCTGTAATTTTGTCCTAAGCTGACATGACAATATTATCACTAGTTTATTGACGCCCACTTGTTACACTTTTTACGCTTAAAAAAATCTGTGAAAAAACGTTAAATTCCTCTGGAATAGAAACAGCAACAAATAATACAAGCAAGATGTCTATCTTACAATTACAAGACCAAAGACTGACAAGCTAGACAAGCTAGCCTACACTGTTAATCAACAGATGATAGGAGTGAGACTGCAGACTGACAAAATTCAGGTCAGAATCTGATTGCTTTCTTGGTTCTGGCAATCAAGTCTCCTGGAGGCATTTGTGCCCTAGATTTACTGTGTATGTCCACACTATGCGGCAGCATCACTTTAGGGCATTGATGTCATTTATGCTTGTAAGAGCAACAGTCGGAAGCAAAAATAATGATGAAATGATAATTTGATGAGTCCACGCCAAAAGAGATAAAGATAGAAAAATAAGTACTCCCTGTTCCGGAAGGTTGGGCAATGGGTATCCAGAACATAAAATTACACTAAAGTCAATAGGCTTGGCACCCTGCAGCTTTATGTCAAATATGATTGGCAGAATAAGGTTCTAAGAATGGATTGCATGAACATTGAACAAGCACTCTTAATCATAAGTCCGCAGGGAAATCTACGGTAATAGTGTGGATGATAAATAGAACACCTTTGGCGAAATGTCGCCCGCCAGCAAAGTACATTTTATGTTCAAGTAACCGAGAGCAACCTATCACAAACCTGAAAGCCCTTGTCTGGCAAGGTCTGCACAATTAATAGGTCCACCTTAATAGAGGCAAGAAAATGCCAAAGAGGAATACACTATACCGTACATACCTGCCACTTTCCTGTAGTTGATTACCTGTCAGCCATGTTTTCAAAGTAAACTGAAGGACCAAAACTGCTGAGGAGGCTTATGAAATATGTCAAACAGGCTGTTGTTGATAGATTGTCTACAAGCTTTAGCTTTAAACTGGAGACTAGAGTGGCTCATAAAAAAGGGACAAGTGAAATATGTTACACTGGTAATTGATCATCTATTATCCAATGTCAGCCATATTAAATTTTCCTGATTGGCTTTACACTGCAACTTTGGAAACACTGTAGCCAGTGTAGAGTGCAGATTCTAACCAGCTTCCGATATTTGCTACAGTTATTTAAGTTGAATAAATTACTGTCACAGACAGTAGATTGCTAGCAATCAATTGAGGGACCTACATGTAGAATATTTCCCACTCAGGAGCATGACATCATGAGGTATGATAGGCCAGTGATTGGTCAATGCTCCAGCTGTGAGCCTGTGACACCAAGCTGAGTGCATGACATCAAATCATGCTTGCCAATCAGGCATGAAGCTCCCAATTCAAACAAACATCAAATCACAATAGACCAATTTCAAGGATGGTTCTGTCAGTTAATACTAGGGGAAAGTGGTGAATACATAAATCCCATTGGCTAATAGCTTTCCCGCCCTTGCCTCTCTTAGTCCAGCCAAGGCGACCCCAAGCTGGAGTAATTTTAGTGCATTCTAATGTAACTTTTAATAATGCTTTATAACTTGGTCATCCTTTCAGGTAAAATTTTTAAAGTTGTGTTTTTGGATTCAGAATTAATACATCTTCTATGTGTGAAAAGCAAATGAAGAATCGAAGAATTGCAAAAATAATATTTGGGGTCAGTTTTCAGGCCATTTGGTGAAATACGTCTATTTCTGTATATCAATAGCAAGCATTTAAACCCTTAAACTGGTTTAGATGTGCTTTAACTTGAAGACAAATAACTATGATCATGTTGTACTGAAATTATAGTTGTATACTTGAAAGCGTATAATATCAGACTGTGAAAACAATCACTACGTTGTGGTAACAGCCAAATAGACACACAGTAAGAAGAACATTCAGAGCTTTTTTTGATTGATCGCGATTACAGACCTTAGCCTTTTCCCTCATTCACCAAATCTGTTCCTTAACACTTTTACAAATGGTCTAGAATGCCATATTGAGCAGATTGCTATATTGAGCAGATTGCTATTGAGCAAAGTGGTCTGCAGCCATCTAGGATAAGAACAATGTGGCTGATTGTGGCATCTTTATAATTGATGGCTGTGTGACAACCATGTAAGGCAAACAATGGCAAGAGATTGAGTTATTGGTACTCAAGGTTGGCAAGCAGATGGGATATAGAATATATGACAATGTCTTTGACTGCAGCTACTCTATACATGTAAAAATCTCAATGGTACAGGAAGAGCTTGAGAGCTTGAGCGACAATGCTTTTAATGGCTTAAAATACTGCTAAAACCTCTTCTTATCAATCCAACAACTATGTATCCATCCATTTTTCTTCATTGCTGGTGACAGCGGTGAGCATGATAGTCATGCTGAGGCGGTTGTGGACCATCTTGTGTTTGACAATTCAGGTGCAGACAATGAACTTTCATCGTTGGTCAACTATATTACTAGAAAGCATTATTGAGCAGTACACAAGTTGTTGTAACATATGCAGCACTGCCCAAGTCTGCAGTAATGGTCATTTTCGTAATCAGTCCAACTCTTACCCTGAGGTCTACTGTTCATTGATGCCACGATGGATGTGATATGATTAGGATGACCTTAATTCAAATCTACATTGACAGTATAGCATATCCAGGAGACATTGTCATCAGCATGCAATCATAATAACGGATCAGTGACACTCAGAAAAAGGGCTGACCAGGTGTTATACAGTTTAGATAGCCACCATAAAAACTTTGTTATTGTTGAATAATCATATTTTACAATCAATTATCCATACTGGCAGACAATAACACACAGAATTAGAAAAAATGACTTCACTCTAAAGCATGACATCATGAAGTCTACCAGGTCAGTGATTGGTCAATCCCTCCATGAAGTGGGCAGCTGGCAGGCAGCATGACATCTTGCTTGCCAATCAGGCATCAAGGATTCAAACCGAAATGCAAAGAAACATCAAATCCTTATTCAATATGTCAACTGCAATGAGTGTTTCCTTGAGGATGGTACTAAAATTGATATGATTATTTCACTGTGTAATCGGAATGAGAGCCAACTTCAGCCAAGCAACCAACACCAACATATGAACATACTTGTATAAAACAAGAACTGCTATACTTTGGAAGTCACTGAGATCTAAGATCTGAGATGAATAAGTCAAGCTGGTTCCACAGATAGCCGATATAATCATACAGCAGTATGCAGATGTTTTCAAGATCAAAGACAGATATCTGCCTTAGGTACATAACATGTAGAATGGTAGATTGTCAGGCTTTTCAGTGTTCTTCAAGATGAAAGAAATTCACGAGCTTAAATAATATTAATAAATATTCAAGTACATCAGACAATCTTCAACCTTCATGCATGTAAATCTATGTAAAACAGACTTAAAACATCTGAATCAAAGTAACCAAATGTAATGGTTTAACTTTTGGTTTTTTAACTTTTAAAAAGTCCATATAGCATTGAAACAGACACAAAATCAAGGCTATCCCAGTCTATTCTTAAGGAGGTATGGCTAACTTGCAAAGCAAAGAAACCACAAAAACAAGAAGATACATACAATTTTACAGCAGTGACACCACTTGGAAGCAAAAGCAATCTGGAGATCCTATGTAATGCCTTACTGAACTGGAAAGCTGCTTCAGGGACATCCTGTCAAGCTACTCACAGCATATGACATTTGCCACCCCCCTGGGGCTATAATCTTGCATCTGCATGGTCCAGGAGTGGCCACTGGCCAGAGTGGATGGTAGAAGGGGGGGGGGGTTGTAACCTTTCATCATCTCTGGTCAATGATTCTCGGCCTCCATCTGTCTGTAACTAGGGTCCATAACTATGCCTCTAACTACAAGTAGGGTCCATACCTAGGATCCATATCTATTCGCATGTTAAGTCACACAGTAATGAGAGTCTCGGTGTCTACTACCTATCTCACTCAGTATCTCAGATATTATGCAACATACATCTCGGTCACCTGTTTGACCATACTTTGACTAAAATGAAAGAGTGAAAACAGGCTCGAATTAAGGTAGAGTTAACTTACATAATCTTGACCAACAGAAATAACCGGATCACTCACCTGGAATAAAGAAAATAAAAAATTATGATTCATGTCATAATTGACATAAATTTAAACATCAGTGAGATTAAATAATAAAATGTACAATACAATGTCAGTACATGGACAGGCAGTTGATAATGAGATACAAATTGACACAAACTCTGATAACTCCAAATCTCAACTAACTGGTCCAAGAGTTGTAAGATCGCCCCTCCTACGCCAATGAAGCATTCTCTCTTCAGGTGCGGCCTCTCTTCAGGGAACAAAATACACTAAATATACTTCTTGGTGTAGGACGCAGGTGGTCAAACAACGCAACTGGGTCTTATTACACATACTTTTGACACTTTTGAAACCTTGCGTCATAAGGGAATTTAGATCACTAACGAGCATTTCAATTTTTCATTAAACACCGGCAGTTGAATTACATTTGGTACACTTCGTACATACACACATTATACATCATTAATGACATCATAGATTCAATGCCACACACGATACACACATACAGTTCATGGTGCACAACTACAAATTTCCATGTTATAGCACATTAAATTGATGTATTACAACTTGAATTTGATGCAAGTGACCTTCCAAGTCCAGAGAGTAATTATAATGCTTTCAAACCATTAAAACGACACTAAACAACATTAAAGTGCACTTTTGTTCACTTTGTAATGCAATATGCTCTACCTTGCTGCACATGAACAAATACTCTTCACAAGTTAATGACAATAAAAAGGTCAAAGTCTCTCCACTGTCACCTGCTGCCTGTGAAAGCACAGCATCTTTCTCTGTCAAGCGAAATTAAGCACTGCATTCAATGTAATGTATTTAGTATCCTCTCAAGTACTTCCATAACTTGTATCTGCCGAAATGTTGTGCGAGACGATCTTGCTGAAATCTCCTTCATGGTAAATTGATGATCTTCTCCTATTGTTACATTGGCAACTGCCATAAACTGATCAGTCAATCTGCATTTCTCTGTAATTTTTTCTTTATCTTTCAAAAGTATTATTTTTATCTATAAATATAATTTATATAGATGTATGTATTTATCAGCTTATCTCTATATTCATGCAAGTCCAGTGACATCTAATTATCAGGTATTCAATGAGGTCTGTCTGGTTTGCATTGAACTGAAGTATAACCTAAACCGTGCATTATCTTCATAGCGTATGAGTTTGAGGAGCAAGATAAGACAAGTACTTCCATTGTATGTGCATCTGGGGCTAATGGAGAAGTGTGGCAGAGTGTTCTGGAATCAGGTAATCGCATTAAACTCAGCAGCAAACCCATAATGCTGAGGCAAGTCTCATGATACTCGATGACAAACAAATTGATATGGGGAATGATATCACTGTACAATGTTGACACACAACATCATAATTCAAGGTTCATAAAATTATTTGATATCAATATCTGCTCGGCTGAGTTGTCATGCTGCGTCACATATTATTTCAAGGGAAGTTTGTTGTTTGTTTGTGTTTTACGCCTCTGCAGCACCTTAGTGGGCTATATCGAAGCAGGCGATCGCGGTATGATGATGATGAGAAGACTGTGAGTCTGGCACATACCCTATTAATTCAGGGATGCCCATGGTCTTTCAGTTGCCCAAGCATAGAACACTGGATACAAGCCGCCTCCATTTAATGTCCCATGGGCTTGGACTAAAGTGAGTTACCGGGGTGAGATTAGAACCCACGCCCTCAAAGCCAGTTGACATTCGCACTTACCAATTAGGCCATCGTAGAACAAACACCTAAGGTCACTAATACTATGTCCAATTAACAATGGGCCAAGGGTGCCCATGAGCTTATCATGGCTCGTGAACATCATTTTCATGAGTTCCTTCACTAGAGCCAGGTGACTGATCTTCATGTCTCGCCAGGCACACATTTTACCAGCATGGAATAATTTAAAAACTGTGGAACAGCCGAGCAAAAATTGCTGAGTGTGCAGAAGTCGCTCCCAGGTTGGGGAATGAAATACCCCCTGCAAGAGAAGTGTATGAAAGACATTAAGACACTAAGAAGGACTTGATATTGTACATTACGCAAAGTCATGATTTGGCATTGTCCTTTGTTTGTACTCTGAGGACTTGACGGTATTTATGGCATACATGCTTCTCTTGCACACAATGTAGTCATGGAATCTACATACGCACTAAGCCCAGGATTAACATCAGTGAACAACATCAAAGTCACATCACACACACATCAATGATTCCCTGACACTACATCACAATGTCTGACAGCATCTGACAGTGTCACCATGTGAGAAATATGGAAGTTGCCCACATCCAGTATGGAAAACCATGGCTAGGAATGCAGAGCATATGAAGGAATATGCAAGAATTCTGGCTGAAGTTGTGACTTGATTGGTAACTTCTATATGTCAGTACAGTATGTACATTTCTGCTAATAATAAATTTCAATTTGTTGCTAGGCTATACCATAATATATATAATAATATGGATTTATATAGCGCTAATTTCAGTAAACTGCTCATCAGCGCTTTTTCAGATCAAATCACTTATAGGAATTCTGAAACAAATGGGTTTTTAGATTCTTCTTGAAACTTTCCAAGGTTTTTGTAGTTCTAACTTCTTCAGGCAAACTGTTCCAGAGTTTTGGTGCTGCATAGGAAAATGCCCGATCCTCAAACTTATTTTTATTGCATGGAGCAGGTTCTGCTAACAGCAGCTTGTGGTTGCTTCTCAGGTTATGTTTCTGTTGTGATTTGACTTGAAGAAGATTTTGGATGTATTGAGGCGCCTGATTGTTGATTGCCTTCCATGTAGTCATCATCAATTTGAATTGAATTCTTGCTGTGATTGGTAACCAGTGCAGTTGTTTCCTACTCTGGCTAATCGAACTGCTGAGTTTTGAGCAACCTGAAGTTTATTTAACAATCGGGTGGCAGTGCCATACAACAGCCCATTTCCATAGTCCAAATGAGGTGTGACAAGTGCATTGACAGCAGTTTTAACTATTTCCTTGTCAAGGTTTTTTCGGAGTTTCGATAAGTTTCTCAAATTGAAATATGCGTTACGACACATTTTGTTGATCTGCTTCTCCATGGTCATATTTTTGTCAAAGAGCACACCTAAGTTGCGGACGTGGTTGGCAGTCTTGATTTCAACATTGTCTACATTGATAGATGTCATTTGAAGTTTCTTCAATTGGTTTGGTGCTCCAATCAACAGAAGTTCAGTTTTATCTCCATTATTGCAAAGCTTGTTATCATGCAAGAAATTTCGGATTTCAGCAATGCAATTTTCCATTTTCTCTTTTGCATGTTGTTCACCCAAAAAGGTTGGTTTAAATGACAGGATAAGTTGCTCATCATCAGCATACTTCTGATCATGAACTTGATTTCTTCGTGCTACTTCACTGACTGGGGCAACATAGGAGTTAAATAGGATTGGTCCAAGTTTGGAACCTTGAGGAACCCCAAAATTGAGTGGAAGTTTGCTTGATGTTTTGTCATTTATTATCACAGACTGTGATCTTTCAGAAATGTAAGATTTGAACCATCTCAAGGCTGCACTGTGCACACCATACCTGTTGCGCAGTCTTTCTAGCAAGATTCCATGATCAATTGTGTCGAAAGCAGCAGACAAGTCTAACAATACTAGCATTGTCACCTCACCGTTGCTCAGATTAAGCATAATATCATTATGGATTTTTGTTAAGAGGGTTTCTGTGCTATGAAATTGCTTGTAGGCTGATTGTTTTTCATCCTCAAGATTGTTCTGAGTGAGGTGTTCAACGTACTGTTTGATTACAGCACTTTCAATGATTTTACTCAGAAAAGAAAGGTTTGAGACTGGCCGATAATTCTTTTTGATCAGTTCAAGACCCTCTTTCTTCAAAAGTGGTTTGACAAGTGCATGCTTCAGTTCAAGGGGGATTTCTCCAAGTGTTAATGACATATTAACAATTTTCATAACGATTGGCAGAAATTCATCAACACATTCAAGCAGTAGCCATGTTGGCATTGGATGAAGTTTGCAGTGTTTGACCGGCATTTCTGTGATAAGCTTCTTAACTTCTTGTTCTGATAGAGCCTTAAACTGATGTAAATTGTGGCTGAGATTGGTTTGAGAGTCATCAGTTGTGCTCTTCATTCCTGAATCTAATTTAGATCTGATGATTTTGATCTTCTCATCAAAGAATTTGTTGAAGTCATTTGCTAGTTCTGTTTCACATGTGTGATGGGGAAGAGGCAGATCCTGTTTTCTGTTGAGGCGAGAGTTTAGAAGTTTGAACATCGCCTTAGAATTTCCCTTAGTGGCTTGAATTTTACTCTTAAGATCATCTGATTTAAGCTGGTTAAGCTTATCATTTAGAGCATTTCGTTTTTCTTTGAAAATATTCCAGTCTTCTTCTAGGCCGGTTCTTTTCCATAATTTTTCTGCTTTTCTCTTTTCCTTTTTAAGTGGCTTTATTTCTTGATTTGTGAATGGGTTAGGTTTGCGCACAGTTACAAGTTTAGTCTTAACAGGGGCATGTTTGTCAAAAATCTTTTCTGTTGATCTGTAGAGTGCCACAAGTCTGTTCAAGTAGATTGATCGATTATGGTGGTGTACCTTTTATGACAGATGCTGCTCAATGTCTTTCTTCAATTTGGATAGATTTATGCTGCATTGCTGCGGGTTTTCCGGAAGGCAATCTTCTTCTGTGGATTCTTGCCTTTGTTAATGTCAATATTAAAGAGGATACAGTTATGGTCAGACAGTAGGTCACCTACAGAACAGTCTCGGAGAGCTGTTATTTTGTTGGTTATTACCAAATCAAGTGTGTTTCCATCTTTGTGTGTCGGAGAAGACACATGTTGAACAAGGTCAAACATTTCAAGAATGTTGTTAAATTGGATAACTTTGGGGTCATCTGGTTTATTCACATGAAAGTTGAAGTTCCCAATTACAATAGTTTCATTGTGATAAGTCTGATAGTGGGATAAGAAGTTTGTGAATTCGCTAAAGAATTCTGATAAACTGTACTTGTTCTTTTTGGATGGTTCTGGCCTGTATACCACAATAATTGTGACAATTTTTCCGTTTAATTGTAACTGAATTTCCATATGCTCAAAAGTCTTTGTATTCATGCTTTCCTTTTTCATTGCTCTAATGCCTGTTTTCACAATGCATCCTACTCCACCTCCAGGTCTGCTTTCACGAGATGAACCCAAATAAAAACATTCACCATTTCTTTCCAGTTCACCAATTTCAACTCAGTCATTTGCTTTTAGCCAGGTCTCAGTGAAAAGAAAAACATCGAGATCAAATTCATCTCTAAAATCCTTCACAATCTGCGTTTTTTGTCGTATACTTTGAGCATTCCATAAACAAGCTTTCAGTGGACGGGACACCCTCGGATTGTCCGAGCCAAGTTGAGAGTCTGCTTCTGCAAAATTATGAAATCTATTACTTTGGTTTGTCATAAATGCATCATCAGTAACTGTTCTGACTTTTCGTTTTATCATTTGAGTTGAACCATATCCATTTCTTAGCTCTTTTAATCCAGTGCGCACTACATCAGAGTACAGCTTGACTGGTTGGGACATGCTTATGTAGTCTGCAGGCAACAGTGTGCGAGTGCCACATATTATAGGCAACACAAGCAACTTGTTTATTAGGCAAACTGATTTGATTCGAAGATATAGTTTGTCGAGACAGTTGGATAGGTTCACAAGTGCTACGTTCAGGCAACAAAATCAAGTTAATTTGATAAGGCAAGTTGTTAGGCAAGTTGGCTCGGTTTGCAGTTGCTATGTATACTCGTATAGGCGACACAAACAAGTTAGTTTGTCAGGCAAGTTTTTTGGCTGGTTCTCTGGTGCTACGTACAGGCAACACAGGCTGGTTATTTTGTTGAGCAAATTTGTCAGACAAGTTGGCTCAGTCCACAAGTGCTACGTACAGGCAACACAAGCAAGTTAGTTAGGCAAGTTTGTCAGGCAGGTAGGCTCAGGTCGCAAGTGCTGCGTACAGGCAACACAAGCAAGTTAGTTTGTTAAGCAAGTTTTGGCTGATTCGCAAGTGCTACGTACAGGCAACACAAGCAAGTTAGTTAGGCAAGTTTGTCAGGCAGGTAGGCTCAGGTCGCAAGTGCTGCGTACAGGCAACACAAGCAAGTTAGTTTGTTAAGCAAGTTTTGGCTGATTCGCAAGTGCTACGTACAGGCAACACAAGCAAGTTAGTTAGGCAAGTTTGTCAGGCAAGTCGGCTCAGTTCACAAGTGCTACGTACAGGCAACACAAGCAAGTTAGTTTGTTGAGTAAGTTTTGGCTGATTTGCAAGTGCTACGTACAGGCAACACAAGCAAGTTAGTAAGGAAGTTTGTCAGGTTGCAAGTGCTACGTACAGGCAACACAAGCAAGTTAGTTTATTGAGCAAGTTTTGGCTGATTTGCAAGTGCTACATACAGGCAACACAAGCAAGTTAGTAAGGAAGTTTGTCAGGTTGCAAGTGCTACGTACAGGCAACACAAGCTAGTTATTTTGTTAGACAGGTACTGGGAGTTAGTTCGAATTGAGGACCAATCAATTTGTGACTGACCAAAAGATTTAGTTAGATCGAGGATCAATCGTTTTATGACTGGCCAAAGGAATTTGTCAGAATCGAGGATCAATCAATTAGTGACTGACCAAAGGATTTAGTTAGAATCAAGGATCAATCAATTAGTGACTGACCAAAGGAATTAGTTAGAATTGAGGATCAATCAATTAGTGACTGACCAAAGGAGTTAGTTAAGAGTTGAGGATCAATCAATTTGTGACTGACCAAAGGAATTTGTTAGAATCGAGGATCAATCAATTTGTGGTATATGGTGAAACAGAATTACAGCAGGTTAATGCAAAAAATTCGTTATTGTGGCTATGCTGTCTGCTGGGCTGATAGGCTTGGATATATGATGCTTGGTTGAGTCTGGGATGTGTATTGGCAGTGTTCAGCTCTTCAAAACTTAATTTCCTGAAAGTTTGTGCTGTCAAGTGTTGTGTAGAGTGACTGGAATACCAAGTGAGTACTGAAGATAGAAAATATGACAATTAGATCACTTTTGAGGTACAAAAACGAAGGTAAAATGAGCGAAAATCGAGGTCAAAACATTGTGTATTGGAGCCAGGGTTGCAAAAAAATCTGATTTAAATCAAAAAAATCAAAAAAATCGGATTTATTTGATTTAAATCGGATTTTTTTGATTTAAATCAGATTTAAATCAAGCAGTCTTATTTTTTCAAATATAATATTTTTCGAAGAAATTGAAGTCATAATAAATGATAGACTGTTCTTAATTAGGTCTTCTGTAATGGGAAAAATTTCTTTCACTGCCCAAAAGTCATGTAATCAAGTTGAAATTTGAAGTTGTAGATTGTTGATATTTTTTACTTTTCCCATCTGCAATAAATTCCCTCAGAATATGAATTTAACGTCAATTCAAGTGTGTTATTTTGTCAACTTTTTGGACCTACTATTGCTAGGAATGACCGATGAAATAAGAAAAGTTTTACTTGGCCCCAAAAGAGACTTAACAGGGTTTAATCCTATTCCGAAGACACAATTTTTGAATACTTGGGAGCCACTGTCCATAGAATATCATACTTCGGAGCAAAGGAATGATTGAAATTACTATCGATGACCACAGAATCAATATTTTATAATTACCATTGTTTGTTATTGTTGTTTTCTTGTTTAATGAGTGCTACTTTTGGTATGAGATTAGGAATTTGTCGCATGAGAGAGGATTGCTGTTTAACCTGGATTAAAGTAAGCCAAATCCACCCTGGTATCTCCATCGTAGCAGTGATTCCTTGCCAATTCAAGTGTGAAGGTGTCAACTGATCCATTATAGCATTTATATGGAAACTATTTGCAGTTTTCTAACATATAGTGGTTTTCAATAAAAATCATTGATTAAAATCACTGATTTAAATCACGATTTAAATCAAATGATTTAAATCAAATGATTTAAATCATGCAACCCTGATTGGAGCCAGAAAACGATGTTGAGATAGCAGGTAATTAAATTGCAAGTTATTGCACTAAAATCACCTGGAAATCGCACAAAAAGAGTAAATAACAGGTAAGAAACACTTTACCGACAATCACACACAAGAACAGCAGTTAAATAAACCCAGAGCTTGTTAAAAAGATGAAAATATCCACTGCTGAAGTTACACTGTGTTTACAGTCAGAAGCGCCACCTGGTAGCACCTTTGTGCAACCTACCATAACCTATCCGCCTCAATTCTTGTTGGAGAAGACATGAATTGGCGGAACTTGTTTGAAAACCATGCAGAAGGAATCCCTCATATTCATTAGAATCTATTTCCCTCTTTGTTTGACCTC
Organism: Platynereis dumerilii; assembly: GCA_026936325.1. NCBI lineage: Eukaryota > Metazoa > Annelida > Polychaeta > Phyllodocida > Nereididae > Platynereis > Platynereis dumerilii. The sequence goes on from JAPTHN010000005.1 coordinate 34,504,305, forward strand.
ATAATAAATACTTACAAACTTTGGGACTTACTAAAAAGCGGGCTAGGAGTAGCGGGTAGCGGGGTAGCGGGTAGATTCTAGTACAACACACAAGTCCCTTGATACAACTCCACCCGCTACCCCTCGGCCGTAGCTTCTTCTGCTACCTTTCCCCGCTCTCTCTGCTCATTAATAAACAACCATTTCATGTACAGGAATGGCAGACCCCATTTTGGAAATCTTAGAAGATAATCTATCAATCTGGAGGTTTAAAATCATACCAATCACAGTCTTTTCCCTTGAAAATATGACTTTATTCACTAAGTTACTTTAAAATCATTTTTCAAAAAGTGGAAAAGACATGAAAACTTAGACATCAGATTTTACTAATTTCCCCTCAGTTGACATTGAGGAATCTGGATAAAATCTTGTCTGAATGTCATCTGCAGCAAACCATAAATTTTACACAAAAAGTTTCCTGATCTCTATAAAATACCACAGATGTGTCGGATAGAAAATGTTTTCATCAAAATGTGATAATGATATAATTTTTCTTCTATCTAAAATACATTTTATGAAGATATTATACAGTTATCGCACAGCACCGAGTGCAATATCAGTTTTTATGGCACCGAGGTGACTAATATTGCACGAGGGCGCAGCCCGAGTGCAATATTAGTCACCGAGGTGCCATAAAAACTGATATTGCACGATATTGCACGAGGTGATGTGCAATAACTGTTATATCATATGGTTTTTATTACGCATCTTTTGGCCACCACAATCATTTTTCTATCTATTTCCATGGCTGTGCAGCGACTTTCTTTAACTATTTAAAACCAACAAACGAAATTGTTGCTGCTGCAAGACTCAATTTGTGTTTCTTTTGAACCACATGTTTAAAATGCATCTCACTAGAAATGGATGAATATTTCACTCACCCAAAAAAATGTTACACTATAGGAATCCAAAAATGATGTACTTGATGATAGATTTAACTTCCGATTTTTTTGAAAAACTTTATAGCAGACTTTAGACCTCTAAGCACAACAAAATCACTGAAAAATCGGCAAAAATGCCGTTTTTCGGTCACTTATTGCTTTATTCTGATAAAACGAATAACACAATCAGTACCAAAAATTGATATCCTAATAGCTCTTAAATAGCCAATGAGAAGCGAGTATTTCCGCTAGCCATATGATATGATAGCCATATGATATTAAATTATATCATATGGCTAGCGGAAATACTCGCTTCTCATTGGCCGACAGCCGTGCAATATTCTACGATATTGCACGCAATGTTATTGCACGCTCATTTTAACATGTGAAAGATTGGACGGACCTGAGAGGAAGCACCATATTTCAGTGCTGCTGCAGCCACAGACTGACAAACAATTTGTGTTTTCCCATTTTAGTAAAAAGTGCACTGTACGGCAACGGATGCAGTTAGGAAGCTGGTTTTAGCGGCAAAAGATGCGGCTATTAAAGGGCTATTAGGATATATACTTTTCGTACTGATTATTTCATTTGTTTGATCAGAATAAAGCAATAAGTGACCGAAAAACGGCATTTTTGCCGATTTTTCCGTGATTTTGTTTTGTTTAGAGGTCTAAAGTCTGCTATAAAGTTTCAGAATAAAATCTAAAATAAAATCCATCATCAAGTAAATCATTTTTCCTTTCCGAAAGTGTGAACATTTTTTTTTGTGAGTGAAATATTTATTGCCGTTTGATGAGATACATTTTAAAAAGGCGGATCAAAAGAAACACAAAAAGAGTTTGGACAAGGAATTCCAGCCCTTTTCTTTGCATTTGACACAAAAAACCATATGATATAACAGTTATTGCACATCACCTCGTGCAATATCAGTTTTTATGGCACCTCGGTGACTAATATTGCACTCGGGCTGCGCCCTCGTGCAATATTAGTCACCTCGGTGCCATAAAAACTGATATTGCACTCGGTGCTGTGCGATAACTGTATAATATTATTATGTGAAATTGATATTTTTAGAATATCATAAAAGTATCGGTCAAAAGCTGTTTTTAGAGCACATAATTTTTATATTTCTATGAAAAATATAATATACATGTTTTTTTCTGATATACATGTAAAAGATATTTTCATGATATCATTTTGCTTGTGGGACATAATGCATTGGGGCCTACTAATTTGTACAAGGCCTCTGCTGCCCCAAATTTGTATTGAAGATGATGACATTTTAAGTCAACCACAAAAGAAGATAGACTAGCTCACATCAATTAGCAGTGTAAGTGCAATCCGCTTTCAAAAGCCTGTCTTTTATTTATAGCAAAAGTCCTGAAGCAAATTGCTTGATTATCAGCTGATTGCAAGTAGCGGAGGTAGAGGGGTAAAATAGGAGCGGGCTGATAGGTATGTTGTACTACTGTCAATTGAATAGCCCTTTGTTTGCTCAGGTTGCTTCCTATTGTTATCTGTGCTTACTAGGCATACACCCGCTACCCGCTACCCGCTTTTTTTCAACCCGCTTTTTAGCAAGTCCCACAAACTTATTCTACAGCAAACAAGACAGCATAATTTAACAGTAACATAGCAACAGCTATAGATCTATGTCAGAAAAAAGGTTATGCCTGCCCATAATAGATGTATTTCATGCTTCACACATTAATATTTGTATTATAAATCAACTGCTTTGACATGGAATCACATAATGTCTAAGTTTCTAAAAAACTAAAATTTCTACTTTTTCCAAATAGTGAGTGATAGGATCACATGATTGCAATCAATGATGAACAAGGATACACAAACAGTTGATGAATATAAGTAGGAGAAGAATCACTCTTTTATGGCGTTCTTTCCCAACAGCCTTTAACAGTGATCATTTGACATTAGATTGACCTTGAATTGTCATTGAACCATCATCAGCACCACAACTTGAATAGCCAATGTCAGGTCTTGAATCACCAATGAGCAAGGACATTTGAGATGCGCTAACAGCACCAAGCTGAAAAGCCCTCTAAAAAGACCTGATTGAGTTAGTCTCCAAGTTGATAGGGACTCAAGAAGAATCTAATTTTCAACCTGAAATCTACTTAGACATAACTTTCATGGCGGCATTGAAATAGAACTGTCTCATCCCCATCCGGTTGATGACACCCAGCTGAGACAGATGACACAGTAACTATGCATATGACAGAACCCAGTTGTTTTTCCTTTTGAAGGAACCTGGTCCATAAGCAGGTTACTGTCAAGATTATTTACAATTTTTATGGTGCAACAGATAATCTACTTGGATGTGGAAAGAACATTTTATAGTGATATGTTTTGTCAAGAACAGCAGGGCCAGACTATGTTAAGGAAAGGAACTACAGTCTTTTTGACTGGATTAAGTGAAAAATATAGAAGGGATGATGGAAAGAATAAGCTCGTCAATGGGTAAGAAGTATAATTTTGCATAGTAAATGGTTATTGGCAAAGTCTTTGATAACCGTATTTCTGCCTACAATGCTGGAAAAAAATCTTGCCATTCAATGACGGCTGATTTTGTTACCGAAGATGATTACAATAAAAGATTTTACAAAACATATTCATAAATAATTTTAAAACTTGCAAAAGGCGGTACCAATTCAGCTCCATTCCTGGATGTACATAGATCGTTCAAGGGGTTCACAACAACCGTAACAATTCGTCCAAATTCTTTAGAAAAAAAGCTGTAATCTCAAAATGATAATATGTCAATTTTATCAAAAGACTTGGCAGGCCCTCATTTTCTGTAGGCTTAAAATCTGTAGGGTAGGTCAACCTGAGAACTAAAAATCAAATGTGTTTAATCTGCCAAGAAGGCTAGAAAAAAATCATTACACAAAAATGAAAGACACTCACTATTTCATGACTATAATGTATAAAAACACTTATATAGTGTACAATTCCAAAAAAAACTCTAAACAACTTGCAGACTAGGTGGCAAGATATCAAAGGAATCAATAATTCAGAGAATCAGATGGAGAAGATCTTAGGAGGTTTCTGGTGACAGGAGCTGTAGCTCCTCAATATCTACCTGTACTGCTCTTAGACATCATTTGTTTCTACGGTTGTGAAGATGTTCAAGGCTCAGAGAATTCAGATGGCTGGAGGAAAAGAAGAGGGGCAGGGAGTCTTTTGGATGTAGCTGACATGTATTTGTTGGTTGAATTACAGAAAGATGGATATCAAAGAGTCACATCAGAAGGTTCAAATAGAATGGATTGGTAGGCCAATGGCAAAGTGGTATATGTGCTGGTCTTATTGTTGCAAGGGTCCTTTCTCTTTCTGTTCAGCAGACGGTCAGTGATTTGATACTTCGTCAGAAAACTGTTTTTGGCAGACCATCAATGTGTGACATTTCAACTGACTTAGTATTGAGGTAGAGGGATGCCTGTCTAGGATTTAATAAGTAACTCTGCAACTTATAACGTGAGCTACAAAAGACCATTGCATAGATTGACCATACAGGTGGCAAGGACTTGCTGCTTATATTTGGATGTGACCACAAAATTTTAATGAAAATTCATGGAAATTTCACATTCAAAAACCCTTCTGTATTATTGAGTATTATGAGTGCAATGAGAATTCAAGGTTGCATAGGTAATCGGAGCATGTTGAGCATAGTTAAGTGGATTTTAATAGAAAAAGAATAGCCCTTTACAGGCAAACAAGCCTTCAAATGACATTGCATCTTGTACATTGAATACAAAGTGTCCCTTGCAAGGTCCTTTGTTTGTTTTGCAGCAGCTGAGACATTAAATATTTAGCTAAACATCGGTGAATCCATAGATTTGATGTGTTGCTCACATGTCCTCCATGCTTAATAAGCACTTTCCAAAATTCTACATGGACAGATGTCTCCTCCACCTTGCCAGGCATGAAATGACACATGTTAAATTAACACACTTAGCCTTGGAGCAATGAGGCACTTCCTTTTTGTTGAAGTAAAAGCTCCTCCTTCCTGTCACTAAAAGAACACTCTCCTGATTTTGCCAATAAGGGCAGGCAACAGGCAGCTTCTTCAGTTTGCCACTAGAGGAAGCTAAGGTTGTCAAAATTCCATTTGTAGCGCTTTTTTTTTGTATTCATGAAAGTTTGACCTCAGAGTCTCACATGCACCGGTTGGTGAGTAGTTCAGTGCAGTTTCTACATCTGCAGACTATAAAAGGCACGTGCTACGAAGAAGGAAGGACAACAAGCATGACAGAACTGGATCTTCCTTACTTCAGCCTCGCGGAATTGAACGCTTGTAACAGCACAGCTATTGTAAAGCGCTTAGAAGCACAAATTTCCTATAGAAATTTCATTTAAAAAGAAAATAGGAATTACAGAGCATCCAAATTTGCAGTCTTCTCATTCGATATGTACTGTTTCACCACACTGTCCTTATCTACTGAGTTGAACTGAAGCGCAAATGCATTCCAGAAATGGCAGAGAACAGTTTTGGTATCTACATTGTAACTAAGTTGAGGAAAAGAGGAAATAAAACTTCTATTGCTGTCCAAAATATTTGCAGTGACAACTACGTTAAGGCCTATCAGGAAATTTATAATATCTTCCAGAGAGCTCCCCTTGTTTTCTTGGAACGCCATATTTTTTTGGTCATAAAAAAAACCACGCCAATCATTCCCCCATTAGTGCTTCATTGTGTATACATCATAATACATGTTGTGAGAGAAAAAGTTGGGTATATTCTTCACTCTATGCATCTGCAACATTTCATGAGCAAGATTTGCACCTCCACGTAAATGAGGCTGAAGAAAACAAGCATTAGCTCGATTGTGAATGTGTTTAATGCCAGATGAGTATTCTGGTTTCTTCCAGGAAATCCTAATGAACCAGCTGTCTGGTTCAAGGTGAGTAATGTCCTGTTTCAAATGGGTCTGTTTCTTTTAAGATTTTGTCTCATTTCAATCTGAGCAATGAGCCTGAAATGAACTCCAGTCTGGAGCAGAGCAATCTCATACAGAGCAAATATTTTTCATGAAATTATAGGTACAATTGAGCCTTTTTAATCTATCTATCCATCTATCTATCTATCTATCTATCTATCCATATATTGATTCTATTGTCTATGCATTACCTGTGGCAAAATGAGATTGCCCAGTGATTTAAATAAATGTAGTGAACAGTCAAAATAAGCTTTGTCAGCACTTTCATGGAACCAATGCCACTTGGAGACTTGTGGCTTTGTTGGGAATGGTCCTTATGGCAAGTGTGATATATTCAGGTTCTCAAGGGGAATTCTATTGCTGCTGAGAGGCTGGTGTGTTTTGCCTGCATAAACAACTACAAGAACGGTATCTATAATAACATCGCAAAATGTCTAGGACAATATCTATGCTAACACTGGAAAGTGGTCAGACTCGGTATTCCTCAGAATCCTGTGTTTGCCAGAAGCTAGCCAGCAATGCTGCTTTTTGTTGTCTGGTTGCGTAACACAAACACAAAAAGTGGAAGAAGTCTCAGGAAGGTTAGTGGGTACACAGCGATATACATCTGAGGTATGGTATCAGCATGACAGTTGCCTCAAGGTGTGTGTTCATTTGTTACGCTTTTTAAACTGGGTTTTCTGATTGTATTGTGCGGTTTTCTGGTGTTATGTTTCTCACAAAATAAGTGTATCTCCTGATTGCCTGGAGCTAAGTCAGCAATGCTACTTTCTCTTGTCCAGTTGCATAACACAGACAGCAGGGGTGGAAGAAGTGTTAGAAAGGGTTAGTAAGAACATGGTATTATCAGATTGCATAGTATCTTTGATGTGATATGGCACCTGCCCTGCATCACTGTTGCCTGAATTGTACTTTTTTCTGGGTGGTTTCATCGAATTGTGCCATTCAGCGATACGCATACTAAGTCTTCGTAAACGCAAGCAAACATTTGGCAACATAGAAACCTTATCCTGCATTGTCATCTTGACAACTGTCAGGCTGGTATTTGCTGAGTCTGTACAAAAGAATGCAAAAAGGATAACGCTAGCTGTCGGCGCTTAAGTAAGGCAAGGAGCAGAAGTACTAACAAGACCACAGCTGAGAGCACTTGTCATATCAAGGAAATGTACAAGCATCTCTTCGTTTTTGCAGCAATTTTTGTTGCATGATACCTTCAAGGTTTTCAAGTACATAGATAGAAGACCAGACTGTTTTCTGTTTTCACCTCTTGTCTGTCATCAATATGGTTCCTGTTAAGCTGAATACATTAAGTTATTTCACAACACATTTCTAGAACACATGCAAGTTATTTGGATCAAAGCATGTTACACATTTTCGCAAAAATGTTGGCTTCGCATTGTAATAAAGAACATACTACCAATTCTAGATACATAAAATACATTTTTAAAAATTGTACAATTTGATTTAGTGTACACAAGATACACAAAGAAGAAGAAGAAATAAGGGAATGGACAGAAGAGCAAGGCATACTATTGGTCCTTGGTTCAGTCCTCGTGTTCAAATGGGGACAACAGAAAAAGAGGAGAAATTAACATTGAGACTATATCCGCGATTTTCCCAATCATCAATTAAAATGTAATAAGTCTAGAACACGTATTTAAGACTTATGAGACGCAGGTACACTTTATGACATGATAAATAAGACATTTGTATTTATTTATGTCTTATTTCCTTGTACATTCCAGAGTTGCATGTGCAGGAGGCTGTTTGTTCCTATTGTTGGGAATGGTCCTAATGGCAAGTGTGATATATTCAGGTTCTCAAGGGGAAACCTATTGCTGCAGAGAGGCTGGTGTGTTTTGCCTGCATAAACAACTACAAGAACGGTATCTATAATAACATCGCAAAATGTCTAGGACAATATCTGTGCTAACACTAGAAAGTGGTCAGACTCGGTATTCCTCCGAATCCTGTGTTTGCCTGAAGCTAGCCAGCAATGCTGCTTTTTGTTGTCTGGTTGCGTAACACAAACACAAAAAGTGGAAGAAGTCTTCAGGAAGGTTAGTGGGTACACAGCGATATACATCTGAGGTATGGTATCAGCATGACAGTTGCCTCAAGGTGTTTGTACATTTGTTGCGCTTTTTTAAACTGGGTTTTCTGATTGTATTGTGCGGTTTTCTGGTGTTATGTTTCTCACAAAATAATTTATCTCCTGTTTGCCTGAAGCTAAGTCAGCAATGCTACTTTTTCTTGTGCGGTTACACAACACAAACGGTAGGAGGGGAAGAAGTTTTAGGATGAGTAAGCAGGTACACAGAAACAGAATGTCTGAGATATGGTATAAGCACAACTGTTGTGTTCTCTCGAGGCGTTTTCAATTGTTTGATGCTGCTGTTGATGCTTTGGCACCGTTTCATTGAAATAGAGATCCGAAGAAAGCCTAAAAAGTAAATGACAAACCCATTTTCCAGGCTTAGCTGACATTTCCAACTTGAAAATAGATCTGTTCTCTGAATTAGTGTTTGAGCCGCATGCTACATGGAATACAGCATATGGTTAAAAGCATTGGAAAAAAATCATATTCACAGTGCAAGCCTTTGATCATTATGCCACCGCATATGTTATCCTGGATTTGCTTATTTTGGGTTATTTGTCCATATGCTTCAGGAACATAATCCTTTCGTAACAGCGACCTGCCATGCATATTGAGTGCATGATGAACCCAGAAATATTTGTCCGACAGCGGCAAGTTATCCGCAAGCGCACATCGAAATCAGATCTCCCTGTGTCAATTTTAGCAAGCATCAACTGAAGGTTCACAAAAACTAGGTTGCTGATTACAAAATACATGGCAAAAGTGCATGTAAAGGGAAATACATCAAACATGACAAACTTGTCAAAGATTATTGAGAGTGCTAGTCGAAGGCTTAAAGCTCTAAGCAAATTTTCGGCCCATTGGAAATGATAACTTTTTGACTGTCACCAGTTAGTCCTTTTGTCCTGTTATCAGGTGCATACCTTAAAACAGTAAAGTTCTTTTATTGAGACCTACGAGCTATATCGTGAAGAATCATTGAAACTTTTTCGGGCATCGTCCTCTCAGAATCAACTGGCAAGCGTATGTCTGCTGAATCTGCATAAAGGAACGCAGAAAAGGAAAACGCCAGCTGGTGGTGCTGAAGTAAGGCAAGGAGCAAAAAAACTAACAAGATCACAGCTGAGAGCACTTGTCATATCGATGAAATGTACAAACATCACTTTGTTTTTGTTGCATGATGACCAAGCACATATAAGAAATAATGCACTAATAATCCAGGGCTGTATCCTTTAACTCAACACTAGGGTGGTCCACATTCCAATGGGAAAAATCAAATCTCATAAAACCCCCAATTTGAAAGTGGAAATTGATGACCACATAAGTAAAACAATCACATGCAAAATTTCAACCAAATCGGTTAACGTTTAGAGGTGGCACAAAGCCCTCGAAGTTTATAATGTAATTCCTCATTCGCGCGACTGAAAAATTGGTCATTTTCCAAGATCTTTCTCAGAAGTGAATATTTTTTCCTGATTTTTTAGTACATGATAAAATTGGCATGGCAAAGTAATACCTGGGGGTTATCTTTTATTTATTATTTGTAGAAAGTGAAATATTTGCCTGTTTTTATGAAAAAAGGCTTGATATTTAATCTATGTAAATCTACGCTTACCTGCTACGAAGCATTATAAGTCAGGGAGAACATCAGGAAAGTAGTGGGCATCCTGTACATACTAAGAAAAAGGATACTTGATCAAAATAATAAGCTGTTATAGCAAGATTTGCAAATACCAATGATTTTGAGGTATGCCAATGGGCAATCCCATGTTAAACTTCAACGGCTTTGTGCCACCTCTAAATATCAATTGATTTTGCAGAAATTTTTACACAATACCGTCTAACCATATGAAATCACAATTCAAGATTCAAATCAAAGAAATTCAGAAGAAAGTGTTTTTGGACCACCCTGCTCAACACTCATTAGTACCTGTTGTTAATAATTAATATTATGATGGTCAAGGGTGGAACAAAAACCGAAAAAAGGCTTGCAAAAACTGAACCAAAAAAACAAGCTGACATTATAAGGAAACCCATAAGGTAGACCATAGGGCGAACCAGTAGACGGAAACAGTTAGAAGAGCGTGACTTACAGCTGGTGCCCAGTTCATTTCCTCTTCTCAAGTTAGAGTGTATGGGCAGCGGAAAATATGAAAGGTGAACGAAAGGTTAACAAAAGAACAAAGAGCACCTGTCATTTCGCAACAGGTATCCAGTAAATAAGTGATGAAAGCTTTGTCGCCATACTTTGTTACATAAAGTTAACTGTATAGAAAGGTAAATACATTGGGAGGATATTTATTATGTATATAACATTATTGGGCTGTTGATGTGACCCCCTTGTCTTTTTGTTTGAGATGTCTTTGCAGATTTTTAACACACAGACGTGGTGTGAAGTTTGTGAAAGTATTATAGGTAGAATTCTCTTTCTGCTGAATCACTTAAGACTGTATTTCTCCCAAACATGTCTGCTTCATACACCGGACAACAGCTCGCAATTCTCATGTATGTATCATATATTTTCAGATATGGCATGTGAGTCAGGTCATGACAGCTGTACGTATCAGAATGTCGAGAATACAATTTTCAAGTTGTAACATATGTTACTGTGACTACACTCCCCAAGACAGAGAGACAATGGTTTCTGTCAGGGTGGATCTTATGTGACACAGTCCCATAAATTTTGGCCAACTCATTTGCAATAGTGTGTGATTGTGTTTCAGGGCCCGGTGTGTACAAGATGGATGGATGATTGGGGCTTTACGTCCTGTATTTATGCACTTGGTAGGCTAATGAGGACAGGGGGAGGACACAGCAATGAGGCGAAGGATGATTTAAACAGCCATCCTTTATAGGCCCAGGTGACCCGGTATGAGCTGGATTCGAACCCTGAACCCAGCGACAGTGTGTACAAGAAAAATCACCCCAAAGTAAGACTGTACTCCTATTATAAAACAAATTTAGCACCATTCGCAAATGAACACTTGCTGGTAGATTCAAAATTTGCAAAAGAAGGACATTTGCTGGCAGATTTTTGCCATTGTGAGTATATCTTGGTGATTTTTTACTTCAAATTAATTGAAGAGAGACTACTCTCTGCTGTACACATTTCCTATGCCTGTATAGGTGTCTCAATGCTTGAACGACAGCTTGCATGCAGTTTCAAATCGAAAGGAAAAGGAAACTTTTGCAACTACTGACTTTTGGTTGATATTTGAAACAAAGTTTGTCGTACATATCCAATTACCTTCATCTGGCAGAGACTATGTTCAACAATATACTGACTTTTGGCTTTCTTTGTCCGGCATCTGGGACAATGTTTTATATTGCCTTTTAAGGCCAAAAAATTAGTGTTATCCAAAACTTTGTTGTATCTTTCTTCAACAGAAAATGGTACTAAAGCCATAAAAATATGTCAATGTATTGTACTCATTCAGACCAATCACAAGAAACACAACAACCTAATACTGGGACATATACCTGTCTCATTCACTTGCAGGATTGTAAGTTGCAAGAGAAATGCACCCTGTTACTCGTAAACTCACAAACTCTGCCCAAACTGCACTCGCAAGCTTTACAACCTGTGACTTTATATCCTGCGAATCACAAAGCGCTATTGTTACAACATAGCAGCACTGAACTAATGGCTTGTTTGTGAGAAGGCGAGCATCTCTATTCTCTCCATGTATATATACTGCAAAACTTTTATGTAAATGTATATTGCAACTTTTCTGTGATGTAGAATAATCGGTTGTTTAATGATATTACAAAATTTTAGAAATATTGAGAAAAGATGAAACTTCAGTTGTCACCCTTACCTTCCAATCACTGATCAGCTTGAAAAGTCCAACTCTGAAACATGAGCTTGGTCCGCCTCAAAACTTGTTGTGCAAGGTATTGGCACCGGGGATGGGTTGGGCTGCGACCAGGTAGTTGGAGCTTTGCATTTAGTACATTTGCAGAGTTGTACTATGTGTCACTGATACAAGTTTGCTTAACTACCATCTCCTTCATAAATTTACGATAAAGGACAAAGGAGTTCTTGCTTTGATGCTTTTTGTGGGCTCTGTCTTTTACTTATAATTATGCTATGTCACAAGTTTGTGAAAGAGTCATTTCAGTCACCATCAATAGCAAATGTCTTTATCTCTGCAACAAATTGTCCATTTATTTCATGTGAATGATTGGAACAGCTTTCGTGATCGGAACTATTTCAACATCATACACACCAAAGGATGGCAGGTCTTTGTGTTAAACCAGCAAGAAGATATCACATGTTTTTCTCCGACTATAAATTCATATTTAAAAATTCTCTCGTTGTACTAAAATTTACCTCTGACTTTCACTTTTGATGGAAATTTCAGATGAGTTGGCCACCCAGTTCAATGAAGATGATTGGAACTGCTTTATTAGCGGAACTGCTTTTACATCTCTGACATAACAAACTGGCCAAAAGTAATAATTTCTCTGTCTCTGACCATAAAAACAATTTTATGAAGTCATCGTTGATGTAAACTTTACCTCTGACTTTTCGCAGTGTAGGAAACTTTCATAGGTGCCTAGATGATGTTAGCTGATGTTAGCTTTGAGCATAGAACAAAGCCTTACTTCCACCATTAGCAATTTTATGTGCTTCTGTCTGCTCCTTTAGTCTTAGATGTTTGCTGTTATGCTTTATTCTGTACTTGAGGGATGGTGTGTCTTTTGCTCATATGGTGGAGTGATGGTGGAGTGGCATAGAGGAGGCTGGAAAGGTTTGGAGGAGAATCCATAGACAACGGAGCTGAACAATGAACATCTTGTGTCTATCAGTATCCGTTACTATCAGATACGCATTTGCATTGTACGGCATTGTCATAGTGATATTGGTATGCGGTAATTTTTGGTTTTTACATAGGAGATTGCCTGATTTTTAATTCTGCATGGGCTTAATTACGCAACATGTCTTCTTGACAGATTTTTATGACTTTCACTCAATGCTGAGCCCATCAATTAATATCAGAAATTTACACTTTTAATCAATTAAAGTTAAGTCTAGCGTTTTAATTATTAATACACTTTACCAACAAGACAAAGGTTCAATTACAGACTCATTGGGCTAGTAATAAGGAATAAAAAAAGATGATAATAGTAGTACCCTGCAGTTATCATAAGGAGAGTCAGTGTTAAAACATATCGTCCTGTTATGGAAGTGCCACTAGGGTGTCCCATTTTTCGAAAAGTTTTTCGGATCAAGCTCCTTTTGGGCTCAGTTGTGCTCCTATATGTATAAAGTTCCAACACCAAATTTCAGCCAAATCCATTAAGGTTTAGACCCCCCCCCTACCACCATCTTTGGAGGGGCCTTCCAGAGGCCCGAAAATGACTATTTTCGAGCATAAAAAGTGGCTATTTTCCTACCTGAAATCAGTTAATGCCACTGAAATTGGTCAAATAGGGGTTTTTGAGGGTGCTGAGTTCATATATGATGATAATGAATCACCCAGAGGTCAAGATGACTTCATAACATTCTAAAATGGGTCAATTCACCCCTCGGATTACCTAAAATTAGTCATTTTCGAGCATATATGTGGCCATTTTCCCAACTTAAATCAGTTAGTGCCAATGAAACTGGCCATGTAGGGGTTTTTGAGGGTTCAGAGTTCACCTTTGATGATAATTAATTACCCAGATGTCAAGATGATGCAATAACATATTAAATTGTTCAGCTCTCTGCTCTTTACTTCAAAATTGGCTTTTTTCGCAGGACTGCTGACAGTGAATTCATACAAAACAACAATATTCATGTTTTAGTCATTGCTGGACATGAACATTTCGTTATACAATAACTGATTTATTTTAGAGGTGGAAGGTTTGGAATTTAACATTTGCAAAGATCACCTTTTTAATGCTAATGATACAATTCAAATATGCAAATGCTCAAAACAATAGACAAATTTGCTTTAAGGTGCATGACATAATTTGGCAGCTTCCTTCATATTTTGGATACCTATTTTAATAAAAATCCTGAGGAAAGAGCACTGAACACATTTGTCAAGGTAGAATGTTATCATTTCCAAATAAGACTTGCACAATCTCTCTTTCTAAAAGACAGTAGTATATTTTCCAAACTGTCGTCAATTGTATATATATTAGGCCTACAAAAATTTTCATTACAAAATTAGGTGCAAATTTGGTTTTGATCTATAGTATTCTACCATGTCCTTCTAGAACTTCTTGAAGTCAGGTATGTTCATTCAGTACAAATACTGGCACCAAGACAATCTGTTAATGATGAAAACAAAGTGCCATCCATAGCCATAGATGAATCATCTTGGAACTACTCCTTCTTGGATGAATCATTTGCAATAACTGTGTTTGATGATGCTGAAGATGAGTGCATAAAATGGCTGCATATTGTTCTTGTTTCTGAAATTTCTGGGGGCAAGGTCAACCAATTTCTTGTCATGTTGAAATGCTCATATAGTAGCTATGATGAAGGTTTGATGAAAGACTCAAGTCAATGGTCATCATTACCTGGAACATGAGTAAGACAATGCTTTCCTGGTCCAAATACATCAGTTTGAGGAATTATGTACATATATTGTTCAACACACCCAACATCTAGATGCAGTGGACTGTGAAAAAGGCTGAGCACAACCAAAGGCACTGTCAGGTGGTACCCGTGATGTCTCGAAATGGATTTATTCTCTTCTCTCTTCTATCATTGTTCCTTTACTTTCATCAGTCCAACAAATATATTCTCAGCTTACTTATATTTAGTACTGTTGAACAACAGCTGAACAGAATCCCTCAAATGAAATGCTGATGTATTTGAACCAGGAAGGTATGTCGTTCCCTAAGTTCCAGGCAAGAATGATGCTCGAGTCTTTCATTGGGCTTCATCATGTCATGGATAATATCTAAACATGACAAGCAATTGGTTGGCCTTACTACCAAGAATGTGGGAAACAAAATCAGAATATACAGCCTTGTTGAGCATCATGAAACACATTGTTGTCGTAAAAAGGCCACAAAAGTAAGGATTGCGTTCAGCCTATTTTTTGCATGGATAGTATTAAAATTCTTGTTTTTTTTTAAGAGATTGAGTAAAATTCCATGAGCCTAAGTCAACCATGATGATAATATTGTCTATGACCTGTATAAATTTATTCAAATTTAATATCTCAAAATTTGGCAATAATTGGTAACCAAAGCTTTGTTGATAAACCTGCCTAAGTGTTTCATATCTCATATTATGGAGAGTTTGCCAATGATTGTGACAGTTTAGCCGTTTACATAAATATATGAAGCCTATCATTATCATTGAATAGGTGACCCTTTGCAAATGTTAAATTCCATACTTTCCTCCTTTAATTGAAATCACTCAAATAAAATTAAATACTCATGTCCAGTAATGACTGAAACTTGAGTATTTTAGTTCAGAGTGAATTCACCCTTCCAAAACAACCACTTCGGGGCAAGGGCTAAATTGACCAATTATTGCATGTTTTGAAGTCATCTAGACCTCTGGGTGATTCATGATCATCATAGGTGTACTCGGGATCCTCAAAAACACAGACTTGACCAGTTTCAGTGGTGTTAACTGATTTAAGGTACCAAAATATCCACTTTTTATGCTCGAAAATGGTCATTTTTGGGTACTGCGGGGGCTGAATTAACCAATTATAGCATGTTATGAAGTCATCTAGACCTCTGGGTGATTCATTATCATCATATATGAACTCAGCACCCTCAAAAACCCCTATTTGACCAATTTCAGTGGCATTAACTGGTGTCAGGTAGGAAAATAGCCACTTTTTATGCTCGAAAATAGTCATTTTCGGGCCTCTGGAAGGGCCCTCCAAAGATGGTGGTAGGGGGGGGTCTAAACCTTAATGGATTTGGCTGAAATTTGGTGTAGGAACTTTGTACATATAGGAGCACAACTGAGCCCAAAAGGAGCTTGATCCGAAAAACTTTTCGAAAAATGGGACACCCTATGTGCAACATTACAATTTTTGTATTTGACTAAATGTTGATAGTAGGTAACAGATATACATTGTAGTGAGTCATTTGGGCCACATTGAGCACAGCTGTATCTGGTACTCCCAAAGACTATAATCTGCCGGTCAAAAAAGAAAGTTGAACTGTATTGGTGCATGATCTTGACTTTGTCAAAAAGCCTTTTGTTAAATTTAAATAAAGAGGGCAATTACACAGTATATCATTATTAAACTCATTGAATTCCATAAAGCTTATAAAAGTGCAAAGCACACAGCACTAAAAGTGAAATGTGACAATAGATTTTTAGGCAATTAGCGGAGGATTTACAAAGTTTTGCTTTTAACGTGTCATCTATTAGAGAAGTATCATGCTCATCTCTTTTTGAGTTATACCTACTTTTGAAGAGCAGCTCTTTATAAAATTTCCACTAATGGATCTTTTTTTCTTTCTTATGTGCAACTCTGTTAATGCTTCAGGCAGTAATAGCTTTCAAATTTACCATAATTTGGAAAATTTAACTATGTTGCCGTAAAACACGTCAAAATTTTGCATTTATATATCGTTGATATGTGTATTTCGATATTACAATTAGCACATGTCTGTATAGTAGTACGACAGTCATATTTCACTTTGATGAATACTCAAATGTGAATTATGTGCAACCGTATTTCTTCATTGTTAATACATTGTATCTCTTCTTTTTTTTTTGTGCAAACCACCAGATTTGCCTGGATACTGTTTTGTAGACAGTTATTAAGAAAAATACATGTTGCTTTCCAATCACTTACATACAGTACAACCCAAAATAAAGTAAGAAAATGTTCTGTCAGAAGTCCTCTGTTTACCTATTTTGCCCTCTTTTCTCCTCTCCACCCCAAATCTCCTCACAACTCCCTTTGACTCCTTTCAACAACCTTAGCCCACATTAAAAACTCTATTTAGACAGCTACAAATGTAACTGCAATTAGCAGAGGTGCAAAATATCAAGTAAATCAAACACAATGGAGGTGATTGAGTTCAAATTAGTTTTGTTTAAATATGATTTTAATGTAATTTTAAAAGGTAGTTTCAAGTAGGTAGAAGTAGGAAGTGATTCAGAGGTAGTCAAAATGTGTGAAAGGGTAAAGTAGTGGCTGATTCTTCCTTCCTGCTGGGGTAATCGTACTTTATTTTGGGTTGTACTGTAAGAGAGTTTACGGACACAAAAAGTTGCTTGAAAGAAATTTGTCATACTGGGTTGATTACTTGTGAAATCAAAGCAATGACTAGGAAGTGGTTGAAAATGTCACCGGACCAGGTCATACAGAGCAAGAAACAGGTATAGCATGACATTCTCAGATATGTCGGAGTTTGTTCTTTTGAACTCAGCTATAAGCAACCTGGCAAAACTATTGTACCCTTAAAAGTATTTGCTATATCAGTCTTATCAAACCCCAATTTGATGAACAACTTCAGGGTTGTATACTGCAGGAATGTTGCTCAAGAAATCAAATCCTATACTTACACTACAGCGAAGACTCATCTTTATTAACCAAACAGCATACAGGTATTACAACATTTTTAACAGGACTCTTCCTCTTCATAGATCCTAATTTTTTTTAAAATAAATCTACGCCTGACAAACAACAATTCTTCCAATTTTACCGACAGGTAGAGAGTAAAAAGAAAAAAATGGTTAAAACAACAAATGCGCACACATTTTTGTCATTTGTGGTTGAAAATCCACTTTACTGTCAGCCGCATTTTAGTAGTTCTGCAGAGCAATGAACCTGAGCCAGACCACAAATTGCTTTATAATATGTTTTTACTTGAGTATGACCATTATACAAACATAACAAGCAGTTTCTCGTGTGATTACAATGCTGTTATGAATGGTTGTTGGTTTGTACTTGGCTTTTGCCCCCTCTATGACAAACGAAATATGTTCCAAAGGATGAGTCAATTCTTAATTTCACTGCAACATAGTTATATATCAGAATGCAATATATAACGATTGATATACAGCAGCCTGGCAGGGCACCAGGCAGATTTGTATAGGGTCAGAGAATAATAGCGCTCCATAAAAGGGGATTCCCTAATATATCATCACATTTGATAAAGTACACATGTCTTGCGATAGCTTATACTTCATCAATTAAATTTCAGATATTAATTGTAGGGTCCAGCATTGAGTGAAAGTCATTAAAATCAGTCAAGAAAACATGTTGCTTAATTTGTTCCATGCAGAATTAAAAATCAAACAATCCCCGAACTACACAATGGCATTTAAATATTTAATTTAGATAATACATTTGTAGTACCTCCAACTTTTAATTACTAGCATTCCGAAAGAGTTATGAAAAGGTTTGGGGAATTTATAAAGTTCTATTAAATGCCCATTTTTAAACCTTGGTCACCTTAACATCTCATACCCAAAATAGTTGGTAGCATCAAACCAGGAAATTGAAAGAGCGAAGATAATTGGATGTCAAAATAAACATTAGAATTCTGAAGTTGCCATGATAGGAATTCTTCAATTTAGGTTGGAAGGCAGGCAGCATATTGAACCCTTTCCTGCAGTAACTGATAAAAGCTTTAACAATGGGCTCTCATTTAATGAAATTCATTATGAAAAGTTTGCATCAGAACTTCAAAGCTAGCAAACACATTGTATCTTAGATGATTTGAAATTGAAAGATAAGAAATCACATGCATAAAGTCTGCTGTTGCGGTAATAGCTTATTTCGGCTTTGTTCATTCTCATTCTCTCTATATTAGACAGGGGATTTAGCTTAAAATCTTTTCACATCCAAGTAGATTATATATTGCATCCATAGAAATACACCACAGAAAAGTTAATGATGTTGATGACAGTAACCTGCTTATGGACAAGGTTCATTCAAACAACAATTTTTTATCATTTCCTATTTATTCATAGAAAAAAGTGAGAACTATTGTCAGCCTGGTGGGTTGTCGTTAACATAGTTGTTGTGCCATCTGTCTCAGCTGGGTATCATCAACCGGATCGGGACGAGACAGTTCTTTTTCAATACTGCCATGAAAGTTACGCCTAAGTAGATTTCAGGTTGAAAATTAGATTCTTCTTGAAGGCCCTATCATCTAGGAGACTAACTCAATCAGGTCTTTTTAGAGGGCTTTTTAGCGTGGCGCTGTTGGAGCATCTTAAATATCTTTCCCTTGTTGATGATCGGTGAATCTAGTCCCATCACTAGTGAGTCGTGACCCTACTTGCGGTGCTGATGATGGTTGAATGACACTTCAAGGTCAATCTGATGCTGCATGACCACTGACTAGTCAACAACTATAAAAGATTGTTGCGAAAGAACCATATGAAAAAGTGTTTTGGAATGCTGTTCATTCATCTTTATCAGCTGTTTGCGCATCCTTGTTCATCATTGATTTGCGATTGGTCACTTTGAACAAATAAGGTAGAGATTTCATAATTTTCTTGATTCTAATACACCATATGGCCATATGTCAAACTAAAGAATCAATTATTAATACATGAAACATGTATCTAAGACGAACAGTTCTCAGGTCCGTAGCCAACATTAATGGCCATTACAGGTAAATTCTGAAGTCCTTTTTCGTTCTTGTGACCTCTTGAATTTGGCATCATTTTTAGAACAAATGTGTTTCGCACACCAGCATAAAACCAGTTTTATACATCATGAGGTTACTTGAACAGGGAAAAAGATGATTACCTTTTCTGTATGGGATACAAGATATGGTACTCTGGATTATTATCTAAATGCAAAGTTCTACAAATTCACACCTCCTCCAACAAGACATGAGACACATAGGGTAAGATACAGCATAGCAACATATTGAAATTTATGATGGGCAGAAATGTACTTACTGTGCAGACATATATAAGTTACTAGTCAAGTCACAGCCAGAGCCAGAATCCATGCATATTCCTTCATATGCTGTACATTCCTAACCATGGTTTTCCATACTTGGTGTTATCAACTTTCATATTTCTCACATGGTGACACTGTCAGATACTGTCAGGCACTGTGATGTAGTGTCAGAGAATCATTGATGTGTGTGTGATGTGACTTTGATGTTGTACACAGGACTTTCATCCTAGGCTTACTGCATACATAGAGCCCATGACTATGTCAGAGAGGCATGCCTGTATGCCATCATGTCCTCAAGTAACAAAAGACCACAATAAATATAACCGATCTTCGCAAAAAGTACAAGATCAAGACCTACTTTGTGACTTAATGTCCTTTAGACACTTCAGTTTCTTAGGAGGTGTTTTGTTCCTCACTAAGCGAGTCAATTATGCATACTCAACTATTCTATTTGTGACCTTAATTTGAAACTTATGCCTGGAAAGACAAGACTATCAGGCACCTGCCCTCAGCACAGAGACTCATGAAAATGGTGTTTATGAGCCACGATAAGCCAACAGACAACCTTGGCTCTCTATGATGGCCATTGATGGGACTAAGTGACCTTAGGTGTTCAACTTACGCTGGTCTTCCCTTGAAAAGTGTATGACGCAGTATCAACAACTTTGTGGCAAAGCCAACGATATCAACTAATTGTATTAGCATTGAATTATGACAGTCCATCCTAGCATATCATTCTTCATATCAAATGATTTGTCACCAGCTTTCATGAGATTTGCCTCAGCATTATGGGTCTGACGGAGAATTTAATTTGATTATCTGATTCCAGAACACTATGCCACACTTTTCCATTAACTCGGGGTATGCATACAGTAGAAGTACTTGTCTCATCTTGTTCCTCTATCAGGCATTATGAAGATAATGTGCAGTTAAGGTTCTACCAGAGTTCACTATATATTGCATTTTACGTGAGGCAAGCACGTAACAGTGCAGATAATAATTAGACAAAAATTTTTGTTTGAGTGGACAGGCAGTAATATACACGTAGGAATGATACATGCACAAATCATTTGTCAGATATGTATTATTATGCAGAGGGATAAAAAGCAAGATAAGTAAACGAAATGATTAATCATATCCATTGCAGTAGCCATAATGATCACTTCTTTACGGCAAAGGAGATATTTCACAAAGATCATCATGTGCAACTTTTCGGCTGGATACAATGATGAAATGTATAATTAGCTGCCATTTTTGGTCAATATCAAATATCTAGAAATCATGCAAGACTGTTTCAATTTGCCTATGGAATAATGGAACAATACAAGATACAAGGGGAGTCATTTGGAAGCTACCAAATAAGACTACATTGAACTCCATTGTGTGTATCTTGTTTAACAGAAAAGGATGCAGTTCATTGACAAGCAGCAAGGGATATTGCAAGGACTTGAAGCTTGAAATTCAAATACAAGGTCTAATGTGGACCCATTATTCAGAGTTCCAAGAAACACAACCCAAATAAGCTGAAACTGCAACAGCAGACCTCATTGCAATGCATGTAATATCTAATCTTTCGAATCATCTAAGCATTTGTCCGCTTTTAAGATCCTTTTCTAATTTAGCAAAAGCAATTTATTTAATGAGAACCCAATTTTAAAGCTGTTATCATTTACTGGAGGAAAGGGTTCAAAAAGGTTCATTATTTCTAACCTAAATTGAAGAACTTAAAGCATGACAGCTTCTGCATTTTAATGTTTATTTGACGTCCCATTATCTTTCTACTTTCAAGTTCAATATTACGACTCACTTTCACTTAAGAGGCCTGCAATATTCTATTAATTGTGTTCGATGTTACTCCCAAAATACCCATATCCCAAATATCATGAAAATAGAAAAATAACTTAGCTCTAGCCTAGGCTGGCTTTAAATGATTTTTTTACTCAACATTTTATATGCCTTGACACACAAAGACACCTGTAGATTCATTCCTCTCTTGTTTTTTATTATTTAAAATCCAACCTCTTTGTAAAACAATAGAAATTTTCAGTGCATTTCATACTTTACCCTATTGACACGTGTTACAATAAGAATGATGTTAAATTCACATTAGAATCAGCAAATATACCTGACATATATAAATGATGCATCTGAGTGCGATTTGATTACAAAAGACCAGATGCTCCTTTCCGAACCAATTTGTCAAAACTAAAAAGCCATCATGTGCATGTACAGCAAATTCTTTCTGTGTTAAAATTAGTTTCCTTTGCTCAACATGTGATTTTTGCAAAACTACAGCTGTTGTGGCAATCTATGTTTGCTGAACATGATAAGTAAACATGTAAAGGAAGCATGGCACTAGTTTTTATAATTGTGCTATGTACACAAGTAGCTCACTAATTTTATATGGGGTTCTTCATTCAGTCCCAGCCTGGACAACTGAGGTGCAGCAGACTATGACAATTACCATGCTGATACAAGCACCATTCAGTACTTGGTAACTCAGCTACCATCATCCTCAACTCTAGTTAACCTTACCCTGACCAAAACATGCACTTTTTGTGAAGTTGTAACAAAAAGTTTATTCCTCTGGTGTGACAGACATAATTAACAGCTTGAGATCTCTCAAAGCAATTGAATGGATTGTCGAGTGTGTAATAGTTGCCTGCTAGTTGTTTAAATTACTTTCTTTGTTGAAAACCGAACACAATCATTTAAATACGGCTGGAAAAAGAGTTGGTAAAGAATTTGAAAACTTCCGAATTTTAGAGCACCTGCTGGCAGAGTGAATGAAAATCAGCCCCGCAATGGGAAGATGGCTACCATACTAGGTCTACTCTTTCAAAATAATCCATCTTCATTAAGATTCTTCATGATACTTAGCGACCCCTAAACTACAGCTGAACTACGAGGGGCGTTCAGAAAGTTCGAGGCTTTTTTTTATATGGACACTTATTTTCAATCTAGAACTATGAATTTTTCACAGGATACAATTCAGCATATTTGGAATGGATTTCCAAAATTTTGGACAATTTGGACATTTTTAAGTCATTCAGTGGTTGCCATGGAAACTGAAAGTTCAGCTTCTTGGGGCAAATAATACTGAAACCACTAAAGTCAACGCATTTTGACTGTGAGAGACCCCTCTCTATCACTTGCATTTGTGAGATTGACAATATTTGACACAATAAATATAATATTAGCCTTAAAAAATACTCCCAAGCTCACCAAAAGCATTGATTCATACACCTGACCCATTGAAATAATGTTCTTTGAAGTCCTCCAAACAAAGTTCTATGAAAGAATTTCGGTCATCCAAAGCCTTTTCTGCTCCAGTGCCTGAAACTATAGCCCCCATGGACTAAAGTAAGGGAAAACCAGGACTTATGTAAAGCAACATGTCACAGGAATAGCTAGGATGGATAATGCTGTCCATTTTGGTCCTTTGTTCATACTAGTGAATCCATGCTTTCACAAGTCCTTATGTGGTCAGGGAAACACAGCTTTGCCTCCTGAATTTCCCTCGCCAAATCTGACATACAAGAGTGCTTTCCACATAGGTTCAGTGTAACAATACACACATTTGGTGTGCTTAAAAGCATATTTAGAAGCTAATACTATATTTCTTGTGTCAAATATTGTCAATCTCACTAACACAAGTGACAGAGAGAAGTCTCACACAGTCACAATTTCTTGGCAATCTTGGATTCAGTACTACCTGCCCCAAGAAGTTGAACTTTCAGTTTCCATGGCAACCACAGAATGACCTAAACATGTCTAAATTGACCAAAATTTTGGAAATCCATTCCAAATATGCTGAATTTTACCCTGTGAAAAATTCAAAGTTAGATTGAAAATAAGTATCCGCGTGAAAAAAAGCCTCAAACTTTCTGAACGCCCCTCGTACATCCAAACAACTCCCTGGCACTCCCTGCCCCCTCTTTTTGGTCTCCAGCCGTCTCAATTCTCTGAGCTTTGAACATCTTCTCAGCTGTAGAAACCAATGATGTATAAGAGCAGGTAGAGATTGAGGAGCTATATAGCTCCTGACACCAGGCACACTTCCTAACATCTTCTCCATCTGATTCTCTGAATTATTGATTCCTTTGATACCTTGCCACCTAGAAGGCCCAGCGGAAGTTCAACTTTGCGTTTCAACATTTCACTTAATGTTTGTCACGGTGTGTCCAAAAATGCGTTATTTATGACGGCACGAATACATATGAGTGACGAGTACGACTTTACATCATGTATTTATGCTTCAAGGAGGCTCATAAGGACAGAAAGCCAGGAAGAGGACACTGAATGAGGGAAAGAATGATTGAAATTATTGTCCAAGGGTGAAACAGTAAAATATCGATTTACATGAAGGGTAAATACTAATGTTTCCCCTGAAAGGCGGATCACTAGTAGTTACAAAAATCATGATTATTCTGTTTCAGCAACTTCTAACCAGTAAAACCAAATTAAAATTCATTAACCCGTTTCCACAAGAAGTATTTCTGTTTGAAGTCCAAGAATCATGCATTATTGATAGTTCTGTGAGCCACTGACAAATTGTTAATTCATTACTAAACCCTTTTTAGGAGAGGAATCTTGTGACATGACTGAGAGTCATTCATGGAGCAGAAAAAAAGATTAATTTCTAACTCTGCATGTCATTTCCCACAAAAAAGAACAATTGATCTGAATACCATATTGTTGAAAGAATTTTGATTTTAACATTTATGGATTTAGTCAATGAAGTTGTTTCATAGAAGCCATGCAATGTTGAATAAAATCAAAATATATCAGGAACTAAGAAAGTCAAATCAAGACAGTTTCGTTAACAACATCAAAAACTGGCAAAATAGAATGGAATTAAGTCATTTGCAATATATAACCAATGTGCACAGGGACTATTGAGCTATGCCTTGTTTTACCTTCATAGTATCAGTATTGACAATATACAAAAAACCGACAATGATCTTACATTCTTTACCAGAACACTGTAAAATTTGAATTTTGAGTCGGCTCAAATGATTGAGTGAGATGGTTGCACAAATCTTATAAGCTAACATAGCTTGTTGTTATAAGTCTCACTCAATCATTTGAGCTTACTTAAAATTTCAAATTTAACAGTGTACCAGTATAGCGGGAAAAAATAAGTATTTCAATCAATATTTGATAAAGCTCCGGGAAGTTAGCATGAAAGGTTCGGCTTTGGCGCTCCCTTACATGCACTTCAATCAGGTACGTTGTTAACCCATAATCAGGATCTGAATGGGTTTGCGACATACAAGCAGTTTATTAACATCAAGTCACCTTGAGCATGTCATAATCTGCAAAGTGTAAATAAACCTATTTACGAGTTGACTGTTCACCTCTTGCCAATACTCTTCTAAAGTGATTGAACTTCATGGCAGGGTGTGCCAAATTTGACAGAATCATAATTTGTCTTTGTAACCCCAACAAATCCTTCTGTTGATTATTTCTTAACCTTTCCTTCTCATCTACAAAATAATAATCGATAAAAAATCCCTGGGTAACAATATCAGGTGATACATTGCCACCACCAGTAGCTTTCTAGAAATGAGTATTTCTCTGAAAGTATCTCAGAGCGATCCAACTTAATAATCTGTTGCAGCAGGAAGAAAGGTAAATTAACCTTAACAGTAACTTACTTACAGACTTACTTCTTTCAAAAGAAAATAAGCCTGCCATTTTTTGTTACCCTGTGGATTGTATCACAAGTACAGTCACTATAATGGTTGTGTCATCTGTCTAGCCGGGATGTCATCAACCGGATGAGGATGAGACAGGTCTATTTCAATGCTGACATTAAAGTCACGGCTAAGTAGATTTCAGGTTGAAAATTAGATTCTTCTTGAAAGCCCTTATCAACTTGGAGACTAACTCAATCAGATTTTTCAGAGGGTGATGCTGTAAGAGTAGTGTGGAGCTGAAAGAGCATCTTAAATGTCCCTCGCTTGATGATTCAAGTTTCCTCACTGGCAGTCACGTCATGGTTTTTTGGACGAAACAATGACAATTCAAAATTCCAGGTCAATCTTATGATACAGTGTATATGACACAGGCAGATAGCCACCATGAAAATTTATATAACTAGTATAAAATGTTGCTTAGAATCTGAAACTGAATGAACAAAGATGTTTAACTTTACTGAATAAAACCAGTGCACCCCAAGTTTAATCATTTGGAGAGGAAACTTTCACAAGAAACATATTCAGTGATATGCAGTGATATGCAGCACACTGGCAACTTGAAAGTAAGAAGGATGAGAAACGTAAAGGATAGTAGTCAAGTCACAAACACCAGCAACATTCAGAGCATATTCCTTCCATTCTCAGCCCAATCCTGCATATACCGTGTGTCACCAAATATTTGATGTGCGTGTGATGGGACTTTGATGTTGTACACCGACATTCATCTGATGCTCAGTGCATACATAGAGCCCAACAACCCTGGCAGTGAGGCATGCATACATGCCATTAAGTCTTCTGAGTAGAAACAAAAGATGGCCATAACGCATTCCTTTTGGATGATACACATGATCTCGTCATACAATGATGCGTAATGTCTTTCTGATGCATCTGTGAGTCTTTTATGAGGTTACTGTTCTCCTTCGAGGAGTATCTGAAAGAGAGCCTTAAAAATCCTTTGGTGTGTGTCTGTAATTTCAGACTTTTGTACAGAAATAAAAACAAGCAGGTACAGGGACTCGTGTTTATGAGCTGTGATAAGCTCATGGACAACCTTGCCTCTCCAGTACTGAGACTTGGTGACTATTGAGTCTTCACTCTGAACATGCCATTGCCAAGGCCATCAATAATATCCTTGATTTGATAACTATTGAATCTCGACTTGTCCATCTTAACATTGTGTGTATCACTCCACATACATTCTGATTTTTCATCAGCCTTCATGAGATTTGACTCAGCATTATGGGTTTGCTGCTGATTTTAATGTGATTACCCGATTCCAGAACACTGTGCTACACTCTTTCTTTATCCCCAGATGCACATACAATATACAGAAGTACTTGTCCTATTTTGCTCCACCACTTTATGCTTCACGAAGAATTGGGCTCTGCACAAGTTTGATATCAACTCTGCAGACCACATTATGGGCCATGGCACATGCATGAAGTTGGTTAATACCTAAATAATCCATAGATGGCTAGACAGACAGATAAATATATAGTAAGTGAGTGAACAGGTATAGGTAGATAGATAGACAGATAGATAGATAGATAGATAGATAGATAGATAGATAGATAGATAGATAGATAGATAGATAGATATACAGATAGATATACAGATAAATAGACAGATAGATAGATAGATAGATAGATAGAATGGTTGACATAGGGAATAGGGATATGCTGACAAACATCCAGAGAGGTCAGTTGATTTTGATACTTATCAATGGAAGTAGACATTTCACAAATCAAAATAAATCTCTGGTGTCAAATCATTAAGGTTTCTGTCAAAAGGGTCAAGGTAAATAAAAATGTCTAAGAAGGCATAGTATTAATATCAGCCGAAATTCCTAAGATTCATTTTTGAATGCAATTTTTCATAAATAGCCATAGCAATTTTTTAATTGCTCAGCTTAGTCAAATATTAAATAGCCCTCTTAAGTTTCTCTTATTCCAAACTTTTTACTATATCTATCATTGCTCACTGCACATCACACAAAACCTCTCTTTAAATACCCATCTTGCCTAATATTGTGTTCCCAGTCACTTCTATATTGCAATGAATCTGCTGTTACACACACTGTCAAACATTCTGCTGAATACCGTCACAGACAACTTTACCCTGCAAGAAAACACTGACGCTCTCACCAGAAAGCCAACATATTGTTGCAAACAACCTCTGGCACCCAATCAACTGTCAATCAGTATCCTCACTTTTGGCAATTTTAAAGAACAACTGAAGAAGACATAGTGCGCTTCCAGTCATGTCATTCATCATGGCATATGATAGCAAACAATCTCTACAATCATTCACAGAGAGCGACGCATGGAGTCCACAAAATTCAAAAAGAACATTTTTTCCTTCCTGATATTGGAAACTGCATTGCGATTCTTTGCAGTTGTACCGCCATAGGAAGACAAGGTAAAATCAGTCAAAACTGCCTTTTACCTTCAAACACCCCCGTTCACAAGCTAGAATTATCTTTGCATAGATTATAAACATAGCCCGAATAGTGAGAACCACTAAACTTGTGTAGTGAAGTTAGATTAAGTATTTTTTTAGAGTAGTAAATAAAGGTTGAAAAAGCTCTTTATCAGCAAATTAGGAGAACATTCTTTTAGAGAGACAAGGGACAAGTGATATTCAAAATGGAAGTCGTTCACCTCTTTCCGGAACTCACAAGGCTAACTACTTTAATTCTGCATGTGCCATTACATGCTGGTAATGTGGAGAATACGTCAGGGCACACTGAAAGTTCTTGTTAAGCATGGAGGGCATGTCAGGAACACGTCAAGTCCATGGATTCACCGACGTTTAGCTAAATATTTAATGTCTCGCATCCTGCAAAAGACATGATTGACCTTGCAAGAAGAATCTGTATTCTATGTACAAGAACCAATGTTGACTGAAATCTTCTTCACCCATTATCATTCTATCACCTTCCATTTAACGTCTCTGAAATGGCACAGGCAACCTTGAATTTTCTCTATATTCTAATATTGCAAGAACTAAGGATTATTGAGGGCTTTCATTTTAAAATTGCCGTAAGGATTATTGAGGATTTTTACTGTAAAATTGCCCTAAGATTTCATGCAATTACTGACAGTTGACTCTGAGTCTGACTGTCCAGCAGTTTCTTAGATGGTTAAACACTATGGTAACAAATCTATCAATTGCAGGCCTGTTAAACTCCCTTGTCAGACTTCAGGCCAGCATATGAAGAAGAGAAGCTGTGTCACTTTTAGTTAAATTCCTGGTTATGTTCTTTGGAACATCTTTCCAAAATCAAAGACACAAAAGATAATTTTTACATTAATTTCAATAGTCATGACGCATTAACTTTGGAAATTTTATACATGATGAACAATTTTTAGTTAAACAAAGCAGAAGAAATAGCATACCAACCCTAACTCTAAGCACAGATAGTAAAGGGTTAAAATCTTCTAGTTACAAATAATAATAACTTGTGTTAATACATCTTGAGGCAGTCAAACTAAATTGAGTGTCATTAAATTTCTTCAGCTTGGAGTGTTGCAGTTTGAAGTCCGAAGAACCATGCATTATTAATGGCAAGGTGCCAAATTTTGAATTGATCAAAATAGACAATTTTAGTCTGATAAACAGGATGACATAATATGAAGTCGACATAAACAATATGATGAATTCCAACTCAAGAGACTTTGGCATTTTGTACTCACAAAGACAATTGATCTGAATCAATTTCAACAAATCCCATTTGGGCTTTGTAAGGATTTCATGAAATAGCTTTCACAAAATTGGTTAGCCAACATCGCTATTTCAAAGCAGTCATGAAATATTGAATCCGTAGAAATTAAAAGACTATGACTGTCATCTACAACAGAGAGAATTTTTATGAGACATAGATCCATGTGGCAAGCTCACAACCAAACATAAAAGATTCAATGAGACACAATCATAAAACAAAAACAATATCAAACAAGCTCTGATCCATGTTACAATTGGACAAAGAATATCCAAAAAATCACAACCAGTAAAGTCTTCAGCTCCTTGATAAGGGATCATATCCAAACATTTGGGTTGTTACCCCGAATTAAATGTTGGAATAATGAGAGAGATGAGACAACAATGCCAAAGAATTACACGAATGCAATAGACTTATGTAAAAAGCATGGGAATGTTAATACACTGTACAGTGAAAAGGCGCTTCATGTCATTTGATCGGCCGCTGAATATCATGAGATTTACCTCAGCATTATCGGTTTTCTGCTGAGTTTAATTTGATTATCTGATTCCAGAGCACTGTACCACACTCTTAGTCCTTGCCCTGGGGGTCATTTGTGTGACCGAGAGAGGGAGAGCGTTTGACTTCATATTCTGTTACTATATGGTCTGGCCTTTAAAAAAAATCAGGGTAGACATCTGGCGGCATGGCAGGTTAGGAGAAATCCAAGATGGCGGCCAAAATGGCCGCCGTGCCAAGTAAAATGAGTTAAATTGCTCACAGTAACACTACAGAGGCATGTAATACATCAAAATAGAGGTTTTCTGGGATGCTGAATCCAAATATGTACAAATAAAACCTCTTACTACATTTTCTCTATGGATATTCAAGATGGCTGCCAAATCTAGCCAAAATGGCTGCCGTGAATGGAAAAACGCCTATTTTACGGAACAACAAACACTGCACAGGCATGTGATACATCAAAATAGGGGTTTTCAAGGTTGCTGAGTTCAATAATGCACAAATAAAACCTCTAACTCCCTCCTATTTTGAGAAATCCAAGATGGCCACTGATATGGCTGCTACAAAGTGCTGCAAAAACATCTTTGTTACCCCAAACAAACACTAAACAGGTGTGTGATACATTAAAATAGGGGTTTTCAAGGTTGTTGAGTTTAATAATGCACAAATTAAACCTCTTGCCCCCTTCTATTTTTAAGAAATCCAAGAGGGTCACTGATATGGTGACCTCAAAGTCCTGGGAAAAACCTATGTTGCCCCAAACAACACCTAATAAGGGTTACAAGGATACAGCAAAATAAGGTTTTTCTATGTTCCAGAGTTCAAATAAGCATGAATGATAATCCTTGCATTTTTTTTTTTAATTATTCAAGATGGCTAATGGTATGACTGCTACGAAGGTCTGGAAAAATGTATAGATTGCTAACAATACACACCGTTTGGGGTGTAATGCATCATTTTTGAGGATTTTAGGGATGCGGTATCCGTGTAAATTCTTCATATTTTCCACTATTAGATGGCTGCAATTAGATAGAACCAGTGTAGACACCTGTTCCGATGTGTGTCAGTAAAGTTGTTTAAAAAAAAACAACTCAAAGACTCGCCATGGATAGGGCAACATCATTTCCAGTGACAGGCAAAGTATCACCTGCATCTTTTAGGCCTTGCAGTTTATCTTTGTGGGGGAACTATAGCTAAGCACACACCCATTAAGAGAGAAAGAACAAGAGAAATCATTAAAATTTTGTCACAGTTTCATATTCTGAATTCATAGTACAAAAAAACTGTGAATGACCAACATACCTCTATCGTAACAATTCACATAGTTGACGTGAGGCACTATTCCAACTTCAAAATCACACAATGAATACATAAGAGTCTCAGTGATGCACTCCAGGCAGTTTTTCTCCAGCCATTTATGGAACTATCTCTGGCATACACAAGCAATTGCATGGTTCCTGTGGCACTATTTTTCATAAGATCCTCACCGTGAGACCTATTGCAATAACAAGGGCTACAGAGTGTCCATGCCGGCAATTATTATTTTCCCTACAAAAATAATCATTTTGTATCAGATTGTCACTTACACGATGTGTTCCACGTTGTGATAATACTTTGACTTCTTTGGTTAAATTGGGCCCATCCCATAGCTTCTGATCATAATAGTGAAATTTCGGAACTAGTGAAGTCATTTTCCAGAAGTATTCCCATGACTTTATTTTCCCTGAAAGGAACATGTGCCAGACAACGTTGCTTTGGAGCTGGTTCCATAAATGGTTGGAGAAAAACTGCCTGGAGTACATCACTGAGATTCTTATGTATTCATTGTGTGATTTTGAAGTTGGAATAGTGCCTCACATCAACTATGTGAATTGTTACAATCGAGGTATGTTTTCTCATTCACATAGTTTTTTTGTACTATGAATTCAGAATGTGAAACTGTGACAAAAATTTTAATGATTTCTCTAGTTCTTTCTCTCATAATGGGTGTGTGCTTAGCTACAGTGCCCCCTCAAAGATAAACTGCAAGGCCTAAAAGATGTAGGTGATACTTTGCCTGTCACTGGAAATGATGTTGCCCTATCCATGGCGAGTCTTTGAGTTGTTTTTTTTTTCACAACTTTACTGGCACACATTGGAACAGGTGTCTACACTGATTCTATTTAATTGCAGCCATTTAACAATGGAAAATATGAAGAATTTTCACGGATACCGCATCCCTAAAATCTGCCATAATGATGTATTACACCCCAAACGGTGTGTGAGCAACCTATACATTTTTCCAGACCTTCATAGCAGTCATATGACTCATATGTCATTAGCCATCTTGAATAATTAAAAATAAAAAAAGGCAAGAATTATCATTCATGCTTATCTGATCTCTAGAACGTAGAAAAACATTATTTTGCTGTATCCTTGTGACCCTTATTAGGTGTTGTTAGGGGCAACATAGGTTTTTCCCAGGACTTTGAGACCGCCATATCAGTGGTAATCTTGGATTTCTCAAAAAAGAAGGGAGCTAGAGGTTTTATTAGTGCATTATTGAACTCCGCAAGCTTGAAACGCCTATTTTAATGTATCACACACCTGTTTCGTGTTTGTTTGGGGCAACAAAGATGTTCTTTCAGCACTTTGTAGCAGCCATATCAGTGGTAATCTTGGATTTCTTAAAAATAGAAGGGAGCTAGAGTTTATATTTGTGCATTATTGAACTCAGCAACCTTGAAAACCCCTATTTTAATGATCACACACCTGTTTAGTGTTTGTTTGGGGCAACAAAGATGTTCTTTCAGCACTTTGTAGCAGCCATATCAGTGGTAATCTTGGATTTCTTAAAAATAGAAGGGAGCTAGAGGTTTTATTTGTGCATTATTGAACTCAGCAACCTTGAAAACCCCTATTTTAATGATCACACACCTGTTTAGTGTTTGTTTGGGGCAACAAAGATGTTCTTTCAGCACTTTGTAGCAGCCATATCAGTGGTAATCTTGGATTTCTTAAAAATAGAAGGGAGCTAGAGGTTTTATTTGTGCATTATTGAACTCAGCAACCTTGAAAACCCCTATTTTAATGATCACACACCTGTTTAGTGTTTATTTGGGGCAACAAAGATGTTTTTGAAGCACTTTGTAGCAGCCATATCAGTGGTAATCTTGGATTTCTCAAAATAGAAAGGAGGTAGAGGTTTTATTTGTGCATTATTGAACTCAGCAACCTTGAAAACCCCTATTTTGATGTATCACATGCCTGTGCAGTGTTTGTTGTTCCGTAAAATAGGCGTTTTTCCATTCACGGCAGCCATTTTGGCTAGATTTGGCAGCCATCTTGAATATCCATAGAGAAAATGTAGTAAGAGGTTTTATTTGTACATATTTGGATTCAGCATCCCAGAAAACCCCTATTTTGATGTATTGCACGCCTCAGTAGTGTTACTGTGAGCAATTTAACTCATTTTATTTGGCACGGCGGCCATTTTGGCCGCCATCTTGGATTTCTCCTAACCTGCCATGCCGCCAGATGTCTACCCTGATTTTTTTTAAAGGCCAGACCATATAGTAACCGAATATGAAGTCAAACGCTCTCCCTCTCTCGGTCACACAAATGACCCCCAGGGCATGGACTATCTTCCATTATACCCAGCTGCACATACAATTGAAGTACTTGTCTTATTTTTCTCCTCAACTTCTGCACCATGTTAACTATTGTGGATGTGAATGGACAGATAGGCACTAAGTAAAATTGATGGGCAGAGAGAAAGATGGATAGAAAGACAGAAAGAAACTAGAAAGAAATAACTAAGATACATGTACAAGGATAGTTCTCACAAATATAAATACTGATAGTTGAGAGATGAATGAGTAGAGAGGAGAAAAAAAAACACAAGACTCATTTTGTTGTGACCACTACCATGAAAAGGCTTTAAAATCAGCGATAATTTATTTTACAAAAATTTAGCACTCACTTATCTTGTTCAAATGAAAAATCAGCAGTGTAGCAAACTTTACTCACCTGAAACGAAACAAAAATAATTCAGTTCATTGCACAGTGAAACATTGTTTGAAGTGGTTGTTGGCACCTTAACTCAGTAGTGTAACTATATTTTATGGTTGACTCATTTCTAGATCTCTTTCAAATATCCATTTGAATGTGTTTTATATTGACTCCGAGGAACATTGTAAAGTGCATGCTAATTTTTGCATTAATTTTCATTTTGTCCAGATTTCTTAGCCTCACAAATGACCTGATACATTTAATAAAGAAACGATTGAACAGTCAATAACTCAAAAAGCGATATCAAGTTGGAGACAAGTTATCCTCAACTGGCACTCTAGCACTACTTCCGATTATGTGCCTTGACCCCATAATATCGTACACACGTTGTAAAACAGTTGTCAGCCAAGAGCAAATCACAAACATTTACTGAATGCTTCTACAGGAAATTACTTTCTTTATGTCTAATCTGAAGCAGGCTGGGTAAACCAGGAAAGCAAAGAATAGAATAATCTAACTACACAAGGGAACAGTTCATTGAAGGCTGTGTTGAGGACTAACATGAGACCAGAAATTAATTTGCCTGCCCTGTGACCAATGAACTAAACCATGACAGGATATTTTAAATAAGATTAAAAAATTCCAGATCTAGCATCTATGCATCTCCATGAGAACATAACAGAATAAAACCAACATTGCAAAGGACCTTACATATACAACATGTTTCCAGCTAAAGTGGTTATTAGTTATCGTTTCTTCCGATATGCCATGAAATTAAGCAAACACACACGATGGTTGCACCAATAAAGTGGATTTTTAACACAAATTCTTGAAATTTAATTTTCCTGTTTACATAATTTCTATCACAACAAACCTCTTAAAAATATCTTTCCTCTGAAATAGGTCCAACTATTCACTACTGCATTTCAATGAATCACCTATCACTCGAAAAGTTATACATACTGTCAAATACCATACAGAAAATGTTTCTCATTACATCAAAAAACAACACATTGAAAACTCCAGTGTAAAAATCCCCATATTGCAGCAAACAGCCTCTGGCACCCTTTCGCTAGTCCATCAGTATCTCTGCCTTCGGAAATTTGCACACTCTCCAACAATACTCCAATTGTAATTGAAGAAGACATAGTGCTCTTCCAGTCATGTCATTCATTGAGGCATATGACAGAAAACATTCTGTAAGTCTTTATTGTCCACAATCAAACATTGTAAAAGAGAAACAACTGAGCAATTTTTAAGAATGATTATTATCGATTCTAGGACCAGAGGAATGATATGATCAAAAAATATACATAACGATCAATAAAACTAAGAGGGTCTACATTTATTACTTCACGTCTTGACTGCTGCAACAGCATCCTCGTCAATGTTCAAAACTCCAAACTGTGGAAATTATAGGCTACTTGATATTACCACCCAATTTCATGTAAGTGGCCTGCAAAATTCTTCGAATTGTGTTCGATGTTACTCCCAAAATACCCATATCCCAAATATCATGAAAATAGAAAAATAACAGTGGTCTAGCGCTGCCTCAAATTAATTTTTTAATCAATATTTATATGCCTTGACACATAAAAACACCTGTAGTTTTATTTCTCTTTTTTTAATTACTTAAAATCCATACTCCTTGTAAAAGAATAGACATTTTCAGTGCATTTCATATTTATCCCTTTTGACAAACGCTTCAATAGGAATGATATGAAATTCACATTAGAATCAGCAAATATACCTGACATATATAAATGATGCATCTGAGTGCGATTTGATTACAAAAGACCAGATGCTCCTTTCCGAACCAATTTGTCAAAACTAAAAAGCCATCATGTGCATGTACAGCAAATTCTTTCTGTGTTAAAATTAGTTTCCTTTGCTCAACATGTAATTTTTGAAAAACTACAGCTGCTGTGGTAATCCATGTTTGGTGAACATGATAAGCAAACATGTAAAGGAAGGATGGCATTAGTTTTTATAATTACGCTGTATTGCTAAGACCTACCTAAATAACGGGAGTCGTTTCATAAAAATTTTACTGTTAAAGAATTGAATTTGATAAAGAAGTGCCACTCTTCAATGCAAAACTAAAACGGACAAAAGAAATTATAAATAAAATAATAAAAACATAATTGTGTGAAGGTGAACGTTAAAGGCAAGGCAGTTTTTCTGTACGTAATTTTGCTGGTATTCTGACGATCATGCAGAGAGCATCTCCGCACATGGAAAGTGCTTATTAAGCATGGAGGACATGCCAGGATCACAGATAAATATTTGATGACTCAGAACTTGCAAAAGATACAAAGGACCTTGTGAAAAGGCATTTGGTATCTACATTGTATGTACAAGAACCATTGTTTCAATGCACCCTTGATTTCTTCCTGAACTCACAATTCTAAAAAAGCAAGAAACCTGAATCGATTATCATTGTTAATTTTCCATAAGGTAAAAAAACGCTTTCAGGTAAAATTGCTACAGACTCCAAAGCCTTTATTTTAGCTCACTTTTTCATGGATGTTCTGTTTGCATGGGTATGCAATGTACTGGAGAAAGTCAAGAGCTGCAGCTCATTAATTTTATGTGGGGTTCTAACCCGGTTCTTCATTCAGTTCCAGCCCAGACAACTTCACCATAATTGCCAAGCTACGAATTAAAACTGGAACCTCCCGTGGCACAGCAGACCAATTACAGTGCTAATACAAGCACTCAGTACTTGGTCACTCAGCTACCATACCAAGCCTACTCTTTCAAAATAATCCATCTTCATTATCCTTAGCAACCCCTAAACTACATCTAAACTACATCTGAACTACATCTGAGCTACATCTGAACTACATCTGAACGACTCCCTGGCACTCCCTGGCACTCCCTGTCCCCTTCTTTTGGTCTCCAGCCCTATCAAATCTCTAAAGCTTTGAACATCTTCTCAGCTGTAGAAACCAATGATGTATAAGAGCAGGTAGAGATTGAGGAGCTATATAGCTCCTGACACCAGGCACACTTCCTAACATCTTCTCCATCTGATTCTCTGAATTATTGATTCCTTTGATACCTTGCCACCTAGAAGGCCCAGCGGAAGTTCAACTTTGTGTTTCAACATTTCACTTAATGTTTGCACAGTATGTCCACCAATATGTTATTTATAAATGTACAAATACTTTTGAGTGATGAGTGGGACTTTACATCATGTATTTATGCTTCAAGGAGGCTCATAAGGACAGGAAGAGGACACTGAATGAGGGAAAGAATGATTGAAATTATTGTCCAAGGGTGAAACAGTAAAATATCGATTTACATGAAGGGTAAATACTAATGTTTCCATTTGAAAAGCCTCCAGAAACAAGAGGCGAAAATCATGATCATTCTGTTTCAACAACTTCTAACCAGTAAAACCGAATTAAAATTCATTAAACCATTTCCAAAAGAAGCATTGCTGTTTGAAGTCCAAGAATCACGCATTATTGATAGTTCTGTGAGCCACTCACAAACTGTTAATTCATTACTAAGACCTTTTTAGGAGAGGAATCTTGTGACATGACTGAGAGCAGAAAAAAAGATTAATTTCTAACTCTGCATGTCATTTCCCACCTAAAAGAACAATTGATTTGAATACCATATTGATGAAAGAATTTTGGTTTTAACATTTATGGATTTAGTCAATGAAGTTGTTTCATAGAAGCCATGCAATGTTGAATAAAATCAAAATATATCAGGAACTAAGAAAGTCAAATCAAGACAGTTTCGTTAACAACATCAAAAACTGGCAAAATAGAATGGAATTAAGTCATTTGCAATATATAACCAATGTGCACAGGGACTATTGAGCTATGAATTTTTTACGTTCTTATCGGCATTGACAATACGTGAAATTTCAGAAATCCTTCAAACATGTTCAAATCGACAATTATCTTTCATTCCTTACCTATACTAGCACAGTGAGAAAACGTAAATATTTGCCAATTTTCAATCAGTGTTTGATAAAGCTCCAGGAAGTGAGAATAAAGGTTCGGCTTTGGCACTCCCTTATATACAATTCAATCAGGTTTGTTGTTAACCCACAATCAGGATCTAAATGGGTTTGTGACATACAAGCAGTTTATTAACATCAAGTCACCTTGAGCATGTCATAATCTGCAAAGTGTCAAAAAACCTATTTACGAGTTCACCACTTGCCAATATTCTTCTAAAGTGATTGAACTTCGCGGCAGGGTGTGTCAAATTTGACAGAATCATAATTCGTCTTTGTAACCCCAACAAATCCATCTGTTGATTATTCCTTAACCTTTCCATCTCATTTACAAAATAATAATCCATAAAAAATCCCTTGGTAGCAATATCAGGTGATACATTGCCACCACCAGTAGCTCTCTAGAATTGAGTATTTATCTGAAAGTATCTCAGAGATATCCAAGTTAATAATCTGTTGCAGCAGGAAGAAAGGTAAATTAACCTTGACAGTAACTTACTTACGGACTTAGTTCTTTCAAAAGAAAATAAGTGTGCCATTTTTTGTTACCCTGTGGATTGTATCACAAGTACAGTCACTATAGTGGTTGTGTCATCTGTCTAGCCGGGATGTCATCAACCGGATGAGGATGAGACAGGTCTATTTCAGTGCTGACATTAAAGTCATGGCTAAGTAGATTTCAGGTTGAAAATTAGATTCTTCTTGAAAGCCCTTATCAACTTGGAGACTAACTCAATCAGATTTTTCAGAGGGTGATGCTGTA
This sequence comes from Platynereis dumerilii, assembly GCA_026936325.1. Lineage (NCBI taxonomy): Eukaryota > Metazoa > Annelida > Polychaeta > Phyllodocida > Nereididae > Platynereis > Platynereis dumerilii. The sequence goes on from JAPTHN010000005.1 coordinate 34,542,786, forward strand.
AGAGTAGTGTGGAGCTGAAAGAGCATCTTAAATGTCCCTCGCTTGATGATTCAAGTTTCCTCACTGGCATTTAAAGACTTAAAGTCATGATTGTTTGGACGAAAAAATTACAAATCAAAATTTAAGACATATCAGATGTTATATGACACATCGGTTAGCCACTATGAACATTTATAGTACTAGTATAAGATGTTGCTTGAAATCTGTAACTGAAAGTACAAACACGTTTAGTCCTTTAACTAAACTGACTAAAACCAGTGCAACTCACGATTAATCATTGAGAAAGGGGAAACTTTCACAAGACACTGAGACATATTCAGTGATATGCAGTGATATGCAGCACACTGGCAACTTGAAAGTAAGAAGGATGAGAAACGTAAAGGATAGTAGTCAAGTCACAAACACCAGCAACATTCAGAGCATATTCCTTGCATTCTCAGCCCGATTCTGCCTATACCGTGTGTCACCAAATATGCGATGTGCGTGTGATGGGACTTTGATGTTGTACACCGACATTCATCTGTGGCTTAGTGCATACATAGAGCCCAACAACCCTGGCAGTGAGGCATGCATACATGCCATCAAGTCTTCTGAGTAGAAACAAAAGATGGCCATAACACATTCTCTTTGTATAATACACATGATCTAGTCATACATTGACGCGTAATGTCTTTCTGACACCTTTGTGGGTCTTTTACGAGGTTTCTGTTCTCCTTTGAGGAGTATCTGAGAGAGAGTCTTAAAAATCCTTTGGTGTCTGTCTGTAATTTTAAACTTTTGTATGGAAATAAACACAGGGACTCATGTTTATGAGCTGCGACAAGCTCATGGACAACCTTGACTCTCCAGTAATGAGACTTACTGACTATTGAGTCTTCTCTTTGAACATGCCATTGCCAAGCCCATCAATAACATCCTTGATTTGATAACTATTGAATCACAACTTGTCCATCTTAACATTGTGTGTATCACTCCACATACATTCTGATTTTTCATCAGCCTTCATGAGATTTGATCTCAGCATTATGGGTTTGCTGCTGATTTTAATGTGATTACCCAATTCCAGAACACTGTGCCACACTCTTTCATATCCCCAGATGCACATATAATATACAGAAGTACTTGTCCTATTTTGCTCCACCACTTTATGCTTCACGAAGATAATACAAAAATTGGGCTCGGCAAGAGTTTGATATTCACTCTGCAGACCACATCATGGCACATGCATGAAGTTGGTTAATACCTAAATAATCCATGGATGGATAATGGATATTGGATAGACAGACAGATAAATATAGAGTGAGTGAAGGTGTTTTTTGTTTTAGTGTACTAATATCAGCCAAAATTCCTCAGATTCATTTTTGAATGTAATTTTTCAGAAATAGCCATTGGAATTTTTTAATCACCCAGTTTAGTCGAATGTTAAATAGCTCTCTTAAGTTTCTCCTATTCCAAACTTTTTACTATATCTATCATTGCTCACTGTACATCACACAAAACCTCTCTTTAAATACCCATCTTGCCTAATATTGTGTTCCCAGTCACTTCTATATTGCAATGAATCTGCTGTGACACACACTGTCAAACATTCTGCTGAATACCGTCACAGACAACTCTACCCTGCAAGAAAACTCTGAACGCTCTCGTCGAGAAAGTCCACATATTGTTGCAAACAACCTCTGGCACCCAATCAACTGTCAATCAGTATCCTCACTTTTGGCAATTTTAAAGAACAACTGAAGAAGACATGGTGCCCTTCCAGTCATGTCATTCATCATGGCATATGATACAAACAATCTCTATCATTATTCATAGAGGGCGACCCAGACTGAATCCTGGAGACTGAAAACGGCTATTTTCCATATGCCTTCCCTAGATATTGGAAACTGCATTGTGTTATCCTGGGGCTCCCGATTCTTTGCAGTTGCACTGCTCCAGGCAGATAAGATACACTATAATAGTCCCCGGGCTCTGGCCACTTACTCGCAAAAAAAGTGCAACGGTCTTAAGAGATTTTTGTGTTGTAGGATACACCAACGTATCAGAAAACCATCGTCTTAAGTGTCCCACGGGGGGACTTTGGCTTATAGCCCCAAAAAACCTCTAAAACCTCAACTATGTTTTCAGGGAAATCTGAAAACCATATTTTTGACATTTGTGAAAAAACTTTTGAGGCTAGGTCACTCAAATTTCTCATACATCATCTTAATATGTAGGACTGAAATGCCTGAGCTTTTCATAACCATAGCTTAAAACTAACTACGAAATGTTTACCACTATTTCTTCAAAATAGTGCAAAAATCATTTTCAGCAAGGAAGATTTTCCGAATTCTATTGTACATGAACCCAATAGATACATTTTGAGCCATTTTTGAACTTCATGCTGCCAGAATTGTGGACTCAGTACTACTTTTAGCTACGCCTACCCCAAATTTGTCTAGAATGCTAGTATTTCAAAAATGCATCTAAACTTGACCAAAAATGCAAGTTTTACACTGTAATTGCTCCCTTTTGCCAATCTAACAATACTAAACTCACATCTGATGAGAACTGTATTATTTATATCTGAGGTATTGAGATATCCAAGATGGCGTCCAAGATGGCTGCCATGTGACTCTGGCCACTAAGTCTTGCTTGCAAAAAAAGTGCAACAGTCTTAAGTCATTTTTATGTTGTAGAATACATCAGCGCATCAGGAAACTATCGTCTTAAGTGTCTCACGGGGGGACTTTGGCTTATAGCCCCAAAAAACCTCCAAAACTTCAACCATGTTTTCAGGAAAATCTGAAAACCACATGTTTCACATTTGTGAAAACATTTTTGAGGCTAGGTCATTCAAATTTCTCCTACATCATCTTAATATATAGGACTAGCATGCCTGAACATTTCATGACCATAACTGAAAGCTAACTATGGAATTTTTACCACTATTTCTTCAAAACAGTGCAAAAATCATTTTCAGTAAGGACGATTTTATGACTTCTATGGTACATGAACCCAATAGATATTGACAGAAGGACTTCTAATGGATCTAGAAAACCGCCTGGCATCAATAGCTACATTTTGAGCCATTTGTTAATTTCATGCCGCCATAATTGTGGACTATTTTTAGCTACCCCTACCCCAAATTTGTCTAGAATGCTAATATTTCTAAAATGCATCTTAACTTGACCAAAAATTGCTCCCTTTTGCCAATCTAAAGATGCTGTATTCATATCTGATGAGAACCATATTATTTACATCTAACGTATTGAGATATCCAAGATGGGTCTTAGATGGCTGCCATGTGACACATTAGCCTAGATTTTGATCCAGTTGAGTTGGATACATGGTTCTTTGCCACAGTCCCTATGTTTAGTAGTCATCAAACCTATTTTCAAGTGAACTTATACTCACAAAATACCGCACCTGACATAACAACCGATGTTTCAAAGATTTTAGTGTACTTTTTTGGTGTTTCAGTCATAATATTTTGACATTTTTACGATTGTGTCTGCTTGGCTTTGTCTTAAATGTGTGTTATGGTAATCACTTGAGCTCGGTGAAAATAGCTTCTGGCTAATGTATTTTTTTTGTAAAACTGAGTATAAATGAATTTGATTTGTTTTTATTTGATTTGTGCTCTGATTCTAAAATCCATTATACCCTTTTTAAATGAATTTAAATTTTCAGGCTGTGTTGTTCCATTTTTAAAATACTTAAATTTGCAGTTTCCAGTGAGGGATATAGTGTGACTTTCTAGTGTTTCTATTCTATGATTTTCTTCATAATCCTGTATGTTCTGCATTAACATTTCAAACTTTTCATGGGACAACTTTGATTCAAAAACTGGTCAAGTTTATCTTTGCATAAACTTCCAATTTTCTTAAGATGTTTTGTCAACTGCTGGGTCCTGAAATTGAACGACTTCTGTGTTCGGAAACTTGATAAAAATGGTTGCCGAAATCTAAAAATGTCTGCATTTGTGTGGAAATTTTGATACAAACCATTTCATTCCAAATTTTGTTTTCTTCTTTACTCATCAAATACATGAAGCTTGGTCATTTTATGATTTAACAGTTTGTAAAGAGGCTTGACCAAGAACATATACAGTAAAGTAAAACATCTTTCTATCACAGATTTTGTTATGGAGCCTGAAGTGCGCACTGCCATTGGCAGATTCCCATGAGTCAGGAGGCCTCTTATAACTTTAGTAAAAGTGTGTTTCTATGTGATATGCAATATCAATCTCTTCAGAATATTCTTATAACATCCAAAAAAAGATGCTGACAAATGTCCTATCAATGCAGTGTGCCACATTATAAACACAAAAGATGCAGTTTTTCATAATGTGCATTTTTTTAATGTATTGTCAGGGACAGGAATTTAGGAAAGAAGTGAAATAGGGGCATAAAAAAGGACCAAATATTCTCTGATTTTTCAACCCACTTCATAGATTGAAATCATTTTACAGCATCACAAAAAAGCGATATTTTTATCCCACATCACAAATTCACTTGATAATATATTAGCTTTACAACTTAAGATAGAAATTACCCAACAACTACCTTTCCAACTCAACCGCTTCATGAATGTGTCATAAGGCAGCCATCCTGAACGCCATCTTGAATATCTCAATAAATAAGATATAAATAATGCAGTTCTCATTATAAATGAATAAAGCATCTTTAGATTGGCAAAAGGGAACAATTACAGTGTAAAACTAGCATTTTTGGTCAAGTCAAGATAAATTTTTGAAATATAAGTATTCTAGACAAATTTGGGGTAGGCGTAGCTAAAAGTAGTACTGAGTCCACAATTCTGGCAGCATGAAGTTCACAAATGGCTCTAAATGTAGCTATTGATGCCAGGCAGGTTCTAGATCCATTAGAAGTCCTTCCGTCAATATCTATTGGGTTCATGTACCATAGAAGTCATAAAATCTTCCTTACTGAAAATGATTTTTGCGCTGTTTTGAAGAAATAGCGGTAAAAATTCCATAGTTAGCTTTCAGTTATGGTCACTAAATGTTCAAACATGTTAGTCCTATGTATTAAGATGATGTAGGAGAAATTTGAATGACCTAGCCTCCAAAATGTTTTCACAAATGTGAAACATGTGGTTTTTTTTTTTTCCTGAAAACATGGTTGAAGTTTTGGAGGTTTTTTGGGGCTATAAGCCGAAGTCCCCCGTGGGACACTTAAGACAATAGTTTCCTGATGCGCTGATGTATTCTACAACATAAAAATGACTTACGACCGTTGCGTTTTTTTTGCAAGCAAGACTTAGTGGCCAGAGCCACATGGCAGCCATCTTGGACGCCATCTTGGATATCTCAATACCTCAGATATAAATAATACGGTTCTCATCAGATGTGAGTTTAGTATTATTAGATTGGCAAAAGGGAGCAATTACAGTGTAAAACTTGCATTTTTGGTTGAGTTAAGATGAATTTTTGAAATACTAGCATTCTAGACAAATTTGGGGTAGGGATAGCTAAAAATAGTACTGAGTCCACAATTCTGGCAGCATGAAGTTCACAAATGGCTCAAAAGGTAGCTATTGATATCAGGCAATTTCCTAGATCCATTAGAAGTCCTTCAGTGACTATCTATTGGGTTCATGTACAATAGAATTTGGAAAATCTTCCTTGCTGAAAATGATTTTTGCACCGTTTTGAAGAAATAGTGGTCAAAATTTCATAGTTAGCTTTAAGCTATGGTTATGAAAAGCTCAGGCATTTCAGTCCTACATATTAAGATGATGTATGAGAAATTTGAGTGACCTAGCCTCAAAAGTTTTTTCACAAATGTCAAAAATATGGTTTTCAGATTTCCCTGAAAACATAGTTGAGGTTTTAGAGGTTTTTTGGGGCTATAAGCCAAAGTCCCCCCGTGGGACACTTAAGACGATGGTTTTCTGATACGTTGGTGTATCCTACAACAAAAAAATCACTTAAGACCGTTGCACTTTTTTTGCGAGTGAGTGGCCAGAGCCCAGGGACTATAAGATCAGTCAAAACTGCCTTTTACCTTCAAACACCGCCGTTCACAAGCCAGAATTATCTTTGCATAAATTATAATCATAACCAGAATAGTGAGAACCACTAAACTTGTGTGGTGAAATTAGATTAAGTATTTTTGTTAGAGTAGTAAATCAAGGTTGAAAAAGCTCTTTATCAGCAAATTAGGAGAACATTCTTTTAGAGAGACAAGGGACAAGTGATATTCAAAATGGAAGTCGTTCACCTCTTTCCGGAACTCACAAGGCTAACTACTTTAATTCTGCATGTGCCATTACATGCTGGTAATGTGGAGAATACGTCAGGGCACACTGAAAGTTCTTGTTAAGCATGGAGGGCATGTCAGGAACACGTCAAGTCCATGGATTCACCGACGTTTAGCTAAATATTTAATGTCTCGTATCCTGCAAAAGACATGATTGACCTTGCAAGAAGAATTTAGTATTCAACTTAAGAACCAATGTTGACTGAAATCTTCTTCACTTGTATTATAACCCATTATCATTCTATCACCTTCCATTTAACGTCTCTGAAATGGCACAGGCAACCTTGAATTTTCTCTATATTCTAATATTGCAAGAACTAAGGATTATTGAGGGCTTTCATTTTAAAATTGCCCCAAGATTTCATGCATTAACTGAGAGTTGACACTGAGAGCAAGCTGAAAACATTTTCTTAATTCGTCTGGCTGTCTAGCAGTTTCTTGGATGGTTAAACACTATGGTGACACATCTATCAATAAGCTAGATCGGAGTTTCAAGTGCGCATGTGCGCAGACGTGACCTCGAAAGTAGGTCACATGTCATCATTACCAAACGAAGGATTGAAGACGCCATGTTGCTGGCTGTTTGCAGCAGTTGAGCAGCTTGTTTGCGTGGTTGGTGCTGTGCACAGGTGTGGAATGTTACTACGTAACTGGTGTGTGTCACTCTCGTGATGCCAGGGCCCCACTGTGCCATTTTTGGGTGTAGCAATGGCACATATGGGCTAAACAAATGGAAGAAGATCGTCTGTGATGTCCATGACTGCAACAAGGGCACTGGCAGATGTGTCTGCAGCCCTCCCTACCAGTTGATACCATTCCCTACCACGAAGGATGAGGGCAGGAGGAGAAAATGGATAAAGTTGGTATGTATAGGGCATGTAGGGGCTACCCGGTATTTATTGTTGTAATACTGCATGTTTGCCACTGTCTCAGTGTTGTGGGTGTATGTGACTCCATGTGTGTGTGTGGGGGGGGGGGGGGTGGTGTTGGAGGGGGGGGGGAATCTATTGAATATTGATACTCATAAAAAATGCTTGCAAGTTTAAGTTGTGGATTGATAATTGAACATGCAGACAAGGGTGAATAAATTGGTAATCAGTCGAAACGCCTACTAACAAAAACGGCAACAGTCAATAACGCCTACACTTATTTTTGCATTGTCAAAAACGCCTACAGCTAATTTATCTTTTGCATAACAGTGTAAAAACGGCTATTGGCCATTACAAAAACGGCAACTGCACTCTACAAAAACGGCTATTTCCGATATTTGTGGTTTTTTCAAAGTCATTATTGAATAGATAATTTTAAAATAAAATCAATTGTTGTTCTGTCATCATTTCACTTCTGAAAAGTTGCAGTACAGAATCACGATTGCAATACTGCAGGGGTCTGAATATCAATATTATATCCAACTGCTAATTGTCATTGTCGCACAGATCTATATAAATGATAATTGCTATTCAGCCCTTCAAAGGTTGACTTACATTTAAGCTAATTGGTTTTTCATTTACACATGAACTGCTCAACTCATGACACTGGATTACACCATTGATAGTTGTTCTTGTATAGGCCTAAGCAGTAGGCGTTTTTGTTAAGTGGTGTAGCCGTTTTGGTATAGACTTGTAGCCGTTTTTGACATCTATTAGTAGGCGTTTTTGCGTTGCCGTTCTTGCATTGTCAGAAATCACGGTAGGCGTTTTTGTCTGTAGGCGTTTTGACTGCTAATCAATAAATTGAATAGGAGGCTGAAGCCATAGAGGGCCATTAACAGTCCTAATATGCTAATAATTTGTAACCCTATGTGTGGGGTGGAAAAATCTCTCAACCCTATCCCTTGGGATTACTGTAAATTTAGAATTTAAGAAATATAGATAATCCCCAACCCTGAGTCCCTGACCCTGGAGGAAAACTGATTAGTGATTATGGAAATCCTTGGAAATCCAGAGGGGTGAACAGGCTAGTAAATTTCGGTCAGAGCAAGATGTTTTAATAAATAATCCCCTGTGTATCCTACAGTTTGTAACATCATGGCAGAAGACACTTTTTTGACACTAGGGACACTTCAGTCAATCCTGACGTCACCAGAAATGACGTCATAGCTATCTGCAATTTTGTTATATTGTAGCGTCACGAATCATTGCAGACATAAACAAAAGTGACATCAATGTTAGTGTATGGAGTAAAAAAACTTGATCAAATCAATCTGGAAATGTTCCACGATTATTCCAAAACTGATACCATTTAGGTGGGTGTTTTAATTTTGTCTGTATAAGGCCTATAGGCTGAGATATCTGACCAAACTTTTGTCCTCTGCTTTACGTGACAGAGAGTACTATAGTCAGACAGGTGAGTGAAGATCAAAGAGATCACAAGGTGAGGCTCTGACTCTGAGCTGAGTGTGCACCAGAGCTAATATATATAGGCTCTGGTGTGCACTCAACCTTGATAGTGTTGACTGCTGCTTATGCTTATTGCCAGCCAATTGGGGTCCCATAATTTTACTTTTCGTGCTTTGAAATACTTTGCTTTTGGTCAACCAAAAATTATTGTTTATATAGTAAAAAATAAAGTATATTTGTTACCAGACACATTACAGAAATTTGAAATTTGAGCATTTTCAGAATGTCTGTTGGGCCTGTCTTGGCTATTTTGTTTGGAGATGTTTGGGTCAAGAGATATGTATAACTTTATTATAGAGCATGTATCTGGCATAGGAATGAATACCACGCATGTTGTAATTATGACGTGTTTTCCTTTTATATCTTGCTTGGATCCACTGGGGGCGGCTGCACACATTGTGTATTGGCCGCTGTGCCTAAACTATTGCACTTGTGTATACGATATTTGGCACATGAATGGGTCTTACAGCATATGTGTGCATTTTGGTGTTCATATTTAAGCAATTGGTAGTGTTTTTATAAAATATTGAAAATTTAAAAAAATTTTTTTTTTTCGTTTCCAGAACATAACTCTGAAACGGTTATACCTATATGGGCATGAAATTCTGCCATATTATGCATTATATACCCTTAATGTTCATTTAAATGCTCTTACAAAAATTGATAACAGAAAATTCAGCAAAAATGATATTTTTTCAATGGTCCATGATTCCGTCAATTTTGGAGTTACATTGCGGAAATTTTGCATTTAGATGTTTAAATTATACCTCTTTAAATGGCTGAATTCATTTGGAGGGCCAATTTTAGGAAATTTTCATAAAAGCCAAAAAACTGGGAAAAGGAGGATTTCTTATATTTTTCTCAAATTTTAGGTTTCTCAAAAATTTATGGTAAGCATTGTCACTAAGCAATAAATTGGTGAACTTCAACAAATATTTACTTAATCATATTAGGAAGTTACTTTTGTATCCATATACCTATATAGTTTAGTGTACAATTTTGCTTGAAATGAATTATTTTTTAAATTCTGAAATTTGGCACACAATATGAACAACAGCTGGTTCTGGCCACTCAGGGAAAGTCCTTTTCAGCAGTCAGGGAAATTACCTGCATATGAGGACACATGCAATTCAAGCCAAGTCCTGGCCCTGACAGGATGATTGAGTGTATAGGGTTGATCAGTTGGGTCTCAGAAGAAAGTCTGATCTCTTTGCAGCCATCCTCACCACACAGCAGCATGTTAGTTGCGGGACTTAATTCTATCCAATTTCACAAAATACTGCAAAGTCATCAGCAGCTGATGACAATTTCCTAATTTCTCTGGAGCCTTCGGGTTCTTTTCCTCATTATGTAATGGATAGGTCTGCCAAAATTCATAGAGTTAGTTGACACTGTGATACAACTTTACACCAAGTTTGGAAGTGATAGTTGCAGTAGTTCTTTTTAAATAGCCAGTCAAAGATGATTTTGAGCACTGCCAAAGTCATGGCTAGGCCATGACACTGTGAGAGTGTCATGGGAGGGTGATGACAGTGCTAGGGTGATTGTCATGTGGGGCTGAGGACATTGATTGTCATCAGCTGGTGATAATTTCCCTTACTGTTCAGGGGATATCAAGTAAGACACTACACCACCTCCATTTTGAACCCCTGGGTTCTTGTTCATTTTTGGAATGTACAGGTCTCACAGTGTGTCTGTGCAAAATTTGGAAAAATCTATCTTATCTAACTACCATGCTTGAGTCACCTTAATCATAACTTTTGTACCATTTTTACCTCCTCCGCCTCTCAATGTATATATACACATGTAGAAACAGTCAAAAAATTAATAAATGAAAATGGAATAGTTTCTGACTGATTAATGACAACTATGTACGTTTCCTTCAGGTGAATCGCAAGGACAAAACAGGCAAGAATTGGCAGCCAACAGTCAACAGCAGGATCTGTTCCAGGCATTTTGCTCCAGGTGATGTGGATCCGTCTATTGATCTCGGTGAGTCTAATCTTCATCACTGGAAAATGTAGGGAATTTTGTGACTGTCTGTGTAAATCTCACTGGAAATTTTTGAGGAAAGGCCAAAAATTTTAATATGGAACTAATCGTTTAATTTGCAACTGCCTTGTGGAAATTGTGTCTTGCGTCACAAAATTACTGGGAAATTTGCATTATTTTTTCTAGCTTTGTCCATCTTCAGAGGCCCAGAGCTTAGGATCTTGTTTATTGAAAAGTATTACAGCTATTGTCGATAACTTCATACTAATTTAACGACACATCTTTTGTGAATAACTTTTTACTAATTCAGCAACAATATCATTTGGTTTGTAGTGTGACTTTCAGGTATTCAATTTGTAGACTGAATTAATTGATACAATGAGTAGTTGAAAAGTGAGACATGATGAACAATAACTTTAATTGTAATTGTTCTGCGTTCATATTATATATTTCTGCTGTGTACACCATTCTTCAGCGTGTTCAGTATCTCCAAAATTTCATCCAGTAGTGTTTACGCCTCTACATCGTGTACATGCTTTACATCTATTTGATGGTAAATTATGTTTTTCCCATTTCCAGGTTATGAACTTAAATCCTCAAACACACCAAAAAGAACATTGCCAAACCGCTATGAAGTTGTGAAGCAGCCCAAACAAAGAAAGAAAAAAAATTCATTGACAGGTAATGCATAACATGAAACTGACAGCATTGTATCCTTCTGCAACCTGACATTCATGAGGTTCATTTCTTGGAACCACACTCCCATTAAGTTTTGTTATGGAAGATTGCATTATGCATATGATATGTTTCTATATCCCGCAATTGCGAGTGAACACCATTATCATTGAGTTCATCCTAGTGAACTCAATGAAATTAATTATCTGACGTTGTTATGCAAACATTGGGCAGCGATTGTTTATGTCATGAAGTCACAATGGGCAGCTGGTGACGTCACAACAAATTGCTGCTCCTTACTTGGGAGAATTTCAAGCTAACAGACTAAAATTTAGTAAAAACCACTGATAAAGTCATTGCGGGATAATAATAAAACCCCATGACTGTGTAGTTCACAACTATGAACATCATGATTTGTGTCAGGTCTGCCTTCTGAATAACACTCGTCCTTCGGACTCGTGTTAATTCAGAGCAGCCCTGACACTCATGATGTTCATAGCTGTGAACTACACAGTCATGGGGTTTTATTATAGGCCTACCATCAGAGCAATGTCTCATAGTCACATACATTTTGATAACTTAATAGTTAGATATGTCTGAGATTCAAGCTGACAAGTTTATATTAATTGATTAATATTACAAAATATTATTCGCATAAGCCAAATATCAATGAAGAATTTCACACTGAGATAAAAAAGTAAATTCGATGAAAGATAATGTACTGCAATTAGTGCCGGACATCGTTCGATTTGTGACGATACGATAATATCACAATGAATTTGTAGTGATACACAATATTCATTGCGATAATTGATCAGAATTAATCATGCAAAATGCGAAGTTTGTGACATTAATGCTGTCAAAAAGTATAGTTCTTGCTGGCAGAATTGTCATTTTTGCCCAAAATTGGTTAAATTTACTGAAAAACAACAACTTTTGTCATATGCAGTTATCATGATGTCACGATAATATGTGAAACGATTATCACGATACGTCTGTGAACCGATATATCGTCATATATCGATTAATCGATCCAGCTCTAACTGCAATTACACAATGGATGGACCATTCCATGTCAATTTAACAAATGCCTCCCCATTGATCCCCTCAAATTTTTCTGAAAAATTGTCCGACAAACCTCCGAAATTTCAATGGATTTGTAAAAAGTTTCAGCATAAATATCTCAATTTGATCTAGAAAAATTATTTAAATAAACAGTTTTGAAATAGTGGACACCTGATCGTCCTGACAACCTGAACAAAGGTTCGGACTAGTGCTCGAAGTAGTATATCCTGAAAAATTCAAAATCTTCTCTGACATATCAATTTCCAAATAATGTAATTCACAATTTCAATTCTTTAGTTTTGTCATGGTGGTTTCTAAGAAAATTTGTTATTTCTGCTGATTTTACATTGAAACTTTTTGTTACATTTTTTCAGAGCCTTTTTTGCCTGCTGCCGACAATAGTCAACCTGATAATGACTCTCTGGAAGACCATTGTTATCATATGCAGTGCGTTTGTCCATGCGAGGAGGAGTGCCAGATGCGTTGTAAAATCAAAGTGCTGACTGGAGAACTTCGGGACAAGGAAAACCAGCTGCACAATACTACCGTGAGAACAAATCAAACAAGAAACCCCACAGAGGACTTTTTGAGGACAGACGAATCTGTAAGGCTGCACACTGGCCTCCCCAACAGACAAGCATTTAGCTCAATCCATCAAATCGCGAAAACAAATAGCAATGGCTTGAGGTATTGGACGGGGAAAAAGAGAGTGCTGTCGACCAAATGCAAGCGTAAATTCAGCAAAACGCCACGGAAATTTGGACCAGAACGAAGCCTAACTATGAAGTCCGAACTATTACTAGTTCTGATGAAATTGAAACTTGCTTTAACCAATGCCTTTCTAGCTATTTTGTTTTCTATTAGCCGCTCTACGTGTTCAAGCATAATCACCACATGGGTCAGATTTCTAGCAATACTCGTACAGAACTTGATTGTGTGGCCAAGCAAAGAAATGATCCACAAGATGACTCCCGCCAAAGTTTCGTCCAAATTTCCCAACACCAGGTGCATCATTGACTGTAGTGAGACGTTTATCGATCGACCACGAGACCTAAAACTCCAAGCGTGTACATGGTCAGACTATAAAAAACACAACACGTTGAAGTACTTGGTGGCTATTACCCCCGATGGTCTCATATCATTTGTCTCAAAATCATGGGGAGGTCGCACGACAGATAGGTACATAGTGCAAAATTCAGGTTTCTTGGACTTGATTGACCCTAAGGATGTGGTTATGGCAGACAGAGGTTTCCCCATTAAAGAAGACTTGCTATTTCGTCAAGCTTCATTGCAAATACCACCACCAAGCTCGGGCCTTAATCAAATGTGTACCACTGACGTCATAAAAACTAAGCGAGTAGCTAATATCAGAATTCACGTAGAAAGGGCTATTAATAGGATGAAGTGGTTTTCTATTCTAAGTTCTACTTTGCCACTTACTTTGGCTCCTTTGTTTGATGACATTTTAATTATTTGTGCAGGTTTATGTAATTTGCATAAACCTTTAATTACTTAAATCTGTCAAAAGTTATAATTTCAATACCTACTAGCGTAACATTTCAGATGAAATATATCTAAGGGCTATTCCATTTAAAAGTATGTGGGGTTGGATTTTTTTGTAAAATGATTGTGGGGGGGGGGGACTGGGAATTCATTTCAGATCTATAGCTGGGTGGTAAATAAATTGTTGCGGTAACCGCAAAATTCGCTTGAGATGTTTTGGGGGGGGGGGGGTACTATCACTCCATACAGGCTTACGGATTGTAATAATGAAATTTTTATTTGATGCATCATGCATGTAGGGTGGTGGTGGTTAAAAAATGTATAAATTATATAATGCATGTAGGGTCTCGAAAAAAATCGATGTTGATGTATTTGGGGGGAGGTGTCCAAAAATTCATTTCAGATGCATGTAGGGGATCAAAAACATAACCCAACCACCCCCCCTCCCCATACTTTTAAATGGAATAGCCCTCATCACATTTCGGATAAAATAGAGATGGAATAGTTTTTTATGATTCTAATGATTGTAACTACGTGTGATTGATTGTAACTTAGGTGTGATTGATCTATTGATTGGGTGTGATTTTAACTTGTTTTCATTTTAATTCTTGCTAATGAGATATTACGTTCACATCAGAGATATGCAGGCTTTGGAAAATATTTGAATTTTTAATTCATTTTAATTCAGCTTAATAACATGGTGATAATTTAGGTTGCATTTTAAATGTTTTGTTTTTGGAATTAGGCCTACAGTGCGTATGTCTGCTAAATGTGGAAAGCAAATTAAGAATCATTAAATTAACAGAAGTTATGAGGGGCCAATATTCAGGCCATTCAGTGAAATTGGTCTTGTGCGGATGCTGTCAAATTGTTCAATGACGCCTACAACTTTTTTGGATCAATTACAATCACTTATATTGTGTTTTAATTTAGACACTTGGTTATTTATATAAACCAACTCGTATTGGCCTATCATATTAATTTGACTTCAGTTCATAATTGAAAATTATGTTAAGGAAGAGCTAAATGTATTTTTCGCTTTGTCAGTGGATTGGTTATTTATTGGCAGCTGTATCTAAATGTTTTGTTAAAGTAAACAAGGTATCCCATCCTTTATTTTTTGAACAAATTAAACAGACATCCAGTATCAGATTGAGTGAAAACACTCAATTTCAGGCTTTTTTTTATCAGTAAAAGAATTCATGTGCCCAACCCTAGCCTATTCCTCTGTATTATTAATTTATTTTAAAAAGTACATTCATTATAATATACATATATATTGTGTTACTTACTAGTCAAACATTGCTGCTTTGGTTCACACTAAATATCTCAGGAAAGGCTGGTAATTTTGAAGGTGAATGTCCAATTGCAAAAATGTACCAATGCCAATTGACATAGTGTGAATTACTGGTGAAAGAAACACTCTAAAATTATGAGGCCACTATTTACATAATTACTATTAATTAGGGACCGTTCAGAATTTATGGCTGGGGGGGGGGGTTGGGAGTTTTGCCCGAGGGGGTACCAACTTTTCACATGTGTTCCAAGGTGGGGGTACACATTTTTGACAACATGGCCAAGGGGGATGTAAGCGCTACTGTACAAGGGGCACATGTATAACAATAAATGTATGTATTGCTTTGCATGTCGGGGGGGGGGGGTACTAAAAATATGCATGAAACCTAAGGGTGGTGTACTAAAATTCCGCATTGAACTAAATTTTTGACGGTAAGTTCTGGCAAATTCTGAACGGTCCTAGTCCTTTGTTGTGGTCAATTGTTGATTTTGCATTGTAGTAGACGACTTGAGAACAGGAACTTGAATTTTTAGACTCGTATCATATGACGTATCATCGTATATGAACTGAGAATTTGTAATGAATGGTATGGAGGTTCCTTTATATGCTTATAAAAATAAAAGTTACTAAGCAAATGTGATACACTTTTATAATATACACAGTATATAACCTTTAAGGTTTGCATTATGTTATTCTTCTTCGATAACCAGTAATTAGGAAAATATGTAATGTAAAGCAGGTGTGTTAAGTTAACGATATGACGAAAAGTGCTACAGTGCTGTAAAATTATTTTAGTAAATTGTACTTAGATGTCTGCGTATGATAACTTCAGTTGCGTGACAATTAAGTGCTTGACACGAGTAACCTAAGGCCACACAACATTAATTTTAGGGATGACTTTAAGTTATTTTGAAATTTAATTTATGCTTGCTAAAATGTTGAGAAGCTTGATATGTATTGCATAACAGAATTTCACGGAGCTTGAACATTATTACAACTTGTGAGACTTCAGAATTGACAATTGTGAAAGATTTTTAGCATTGTATAACTAAATGATATTGATCACTTAATAATTACCAATGTTTTTAAAACACTCTTCAGCCGCAAGTACGCCTATAAAGAAAAAAATTTTTTACTCGCTTGCTTTCAGAGCTTGAAAAAGCATTTTTTTATAAATTTTTGCTAGCTCGCTCCATTTTTACAAGCAAAATAAGGGTCATCCATACAATAAATTTTGTTTGGCCTTTAAGTAAATGAACGATTGTAATGTAATATTATGTCTTGCAAGATTTATTGTAACATGCAGTCAGGCAATTGGTCTTTAAATATATACATATTTGATTCAAATTTTGTGCAATTGTACATGTGCAAATTGTGATATATATGTTCAAATCTACAGTCACTGGTTCATCCCTAATAAATGTGTTATTTATTAAAATAATTTCTGTTGTTGTGTATGATAATATAAAATAGCCCTAACCTCAATAGGGCACATAAAGCAATTCGTCTTTCATGGAAATATAAAGCATTGCTAAAATCTTTAATCAAATGAACTAATGATTCTGTAAGAGCATATCTATAGCAAACTGTAAGTTGTGCTTTCCATTTAAGTCAACTGCACAAAGAATTCCATAATTACAAATGTACAATATCACTGTAAGTGTATTCGCCTGCAACTTATGAGCCTTATTCACTTTTTAATTAAAGAGGGCCTTTGACAGATGGTTCATGAAGAATTCCTTTGAACTAACAACAAGCTGATGCCAGTAAGCTTCGTCAAATGCAATTCTCTCCAAAAAGTAATCTGTCTTCGTGTACACAAAAAAGTCACACCACTTTCTTCCTGTTACTCCCATCTGTTGTTGCACCTGGGTGAAGTACTCGTGTCTTCTGTCCAACCTGGTCATGCCATCGTTGTCTGTCAAATACTTCACCTTGACATCCTCCGGACGTTTGCCTACCAAAGAGATGGGACATTTCACTTCTAGCAGCCCATCACCGCAGCACTGACAGGACACAAGGCGATCAGGGGATGCTGCAATGTAGATATATTCGGGGTGTGCAAACAGCCCACACGTTGACACGGTAAATCCTGGATGATTACGCCTTTGATGAGAAACATACATGTCAACAGCAAATGGTTCATTCTGTCTCCCATACTTGAGAGCAGGTAGATTTGGATTAGGTCCAGAAATCCCAAGCACTGTATTAACCAGAGCGGAAACATCTTGTTCGCTGTCTATCTCCAACCGCTGAGTCTTCTTGAGAACTCTGTGAGCTATAGAGGCAGTGATTCGTCCTTTTCGCTGACTAATCCATTCAGTTGATTCACTCTGACTCTTGGTTGCCTCTTGTAGGGACACTACTTCAGCAGCAGTGTACTTGGGTAGATTCAAGTGAAAATCTCTGATGTTACTGTAGTGTTTCGCTAGGTCAAAGATAGGCAATGGCACAGAGGCAGATGTCTCACAAACTTCCTCAAGTCCAACATTAATGTCATTGTCCGGGCTATATGACGGTGCTGCATATGGCAATGAATAGTGAAAAGCAACTGCTGATGGGCAAGACAGATAAAGTGCAGCGGTCAGTTGATCCAGACTGGGAGATTTGAGGTTTTTGCGCTGAGCATCAGAGAAGTTCCTTCGGGCAGTATAGCTGGCGAGTACAGGGCGTTTCTTGGGGGCAAAGTGGGGCTTCGCAAACACCATATCAGCTGCTTGGGTGGGCTGCAATTCCTTGAGCGCTGGACTTATCCACTTGTTTTCTTTGGATGTACAAGGAAGTTCATGTCCGCTTGTGTGGCCGTGTTGCCAGGCATAGTCCACTTTGAATAGCAGGGCTGCAACATGGTTGCAGGTAGATCCCAACCTGAAATGTAACAAACTTGGGTATCAATTCTATACTGCATAATATTATACTAATTCTCTATTTATCCAAATAACATTAAAGGCAGTATTAATAACTATAACCTGACCAATGTGCTAGTTATGCTTTAGTTATATGCGTCATGTATATGGCAAGAGGCCAAGGGGCTAGCATGGTAGTAGCATCACAAGGAGACTCAAGGAGGGCTGATGCCTGGTCTCCAGGAGTTGTCCAGCCTGTATCACTATTATCTCAAAATTTCCAAAGTAAATGATGGACTGAGCAATTCAATGTTGTAACCTACCCAGCAAAACAAGAGCAATGTGCGGACTTCACAGCTCCACTTCTTTTATCGAGGCAGACCCACACCTTGTGGGGTAGGTGTTTTATGTTCTGAGAGGGCGTGCATTCGGTGCTAAGGAAGCAAACGGGGCTGTCTTCTGCTATCGGATGATACCAAACATCTTTTACCCAAGAGCTTTGTGAGGCGAAGTAGCTGAAGGACTTTCCTAAAAATACAAAAACATGCATTGCATCAGTGAAACACAAGTTTAAAAATGTTCAGGTGTCATGATATTGTAAAATATTTTACATTTTTAGTAATTTTGTTAAACAATTTCCAGAATTAATTTTTGTTTAATTAATTGACTTTAGATATTGTTTGTTATTATTGCCAAAAAATAAAGAATAAAAAAATTAAAAAAAATAATCTGTATGGAAGTCATAAAATATTAGAAATAGAGTCGTAAAACATGTGGACATAGGCCTATATATACTAGTATATAGCGTCAGAAAATTAATTAAGAATTGCCAATATTATCAATCCTCACAGGGAGGCATTCTGAGGTAGGGGGCAAGAGGAGAGGGGGCAAAGATGGCTACAGGGGGGGGGGGACACCTGCCCACCCTACACCCCTCTGGTTACGCCACTGGTCAGGCCGAGTCCTTGCCAGTGGCGTAACTGGGGGGTCTCGAGTGGGGGGGCACCTGGGGGGCATGCGATTCTCTGGGGGGGGCACCCGCTATACTAATTGTATATTTTAGCCAGAGTTGGAAGTTCATATGGGGGGGGGGCACCTGGGGGGGCACAGGTCCAATATGGGGGGGCCTGTACCCCCCCCCCCCCGTGCCCCTCATAGGGACGCCACTGGTCCTTGCCCATGCTCAGATGTATGAACCGAACAATGATGTAATTTGTTTAATTAATCTATAATTTTTCCAATAATTCAATAATTTTCTTTACCATCTTTGTAGTCATTTTTGAGCCTGGTTAATAAATTTCTTTCATCCTTTTCAATCAAATATAATGAAATGTCGATGGCCATACAGGGGGGCCAGTGTCCAATCCCGTTTTTTTCTTCGACCCAGTTGTTGAGCTTCCTGGGGTCCGGGTACTGCACCCCGTCAACAAGAAGGAGCTTGTCATATTCGGAGGCAGCACTGTCAAATTTATCCTGCTTGGATGGTTCCACTGGTAATTGCTGCACAGCAGCCGCATAGCATAAGGCCACCAGCTCATCTTTTCTTTTGGCCCCAACAGGCAACCCCCTCTCTTGACAAAATTTCTTCAAAATGTCCACTTTCCACAATTTAAAATCGTCCAAGCTTAAATTGACTGATGCCATCATCCCAGATAATAGGATTATGGCAAAATCAATAATTGGAATTAATTACCTTGGGCTGCTGCTGGACTAAAGTTTCTACACATTATCATTGCTTATCAAAAAGCTTCAAAAGAGTATATAAACCTACCTTTCTAAACACTGCTCCATTTGTACTGGCTGTACTGTATAAGTTGTAAGAATGATTCCCATCCACTGTAGTCGTGCTGTGGTACTTCAGTCTGGCCTGAATGTAGGCTCCTCAGTTAGGTGATTTGACAGTTTTTGGACTTTGGCTGGGACAACTGCATGAAGCTTGCGACAGCACTCATTCAGGCTTCCAACGATGGGATGACTGCAGCACCAGCATCGCGATCTCACAGGCATGTTCTGCACAAAAATACTGCTTAAATACAGCGTAATACAGGTCTGTTTGATTGTCCTTTTCCCACTTCCCAGAAAGGGGTTTTTTTCCAGGCTCAAAAACGTCAACTGAGGCCATTTTTAGCCCCAAGAACCTGGGACTGCCACTTCGCGCCATGCATTTGTTATGCACGTGGTGTTTGTTTTGGTAACGCTGACCTTTGACCGTGCGTAAAAGTGGATCGCGCGGCGAAACTCCGAACTAGCTTATTGCAGGCCCCTTAAACTCCCTTGTTACATTCCATGCCAGCATATGAAGTTATGAAGTTCAGAAAAGCCTAGCCACTTGAGTTAAATTCCTGGTAATGTTCTTTGGAAGTCCTCCCCAAAATCAAAGACACAATAGATACATTGTAATAAGGTGAGGCATGATGAACGCCTTTTACATTTATTTTAATAGTCAATGGTGCATTAAATTTTACTCGTTATGAACAATTCTTATATTAATTTTCACAGTGACGCTTTATCACCTTTTCAATAAATACATAATCAGACCTCAAATAAGATTTATCCTGAAAGCTCCTATCAACTTCAAGAGTTACTCAAGAAAGTTTGGTAATAAATATATGCCCTTATGTAGTCTAAATATTCATTTTAACAAGCATGACTACATGTTGAGTTATCAATATTTTCATTTGTCCAGGTATTTGTCTGGGTTTCCCCGATCTTCTGATTAAGAAGTCACTCCATTCGGCTTATCGAAGCGGAAGAAATAGCTAACCAACCCTAACTCTAAGCAGAGACATCAAAGGGTTAAAATCATTTTTTCATAAATAATGATGATCTGCGTTAATACCTTTTGAGGCAGTCAAACAAAATTGAGTATCATTAAATTTCTTCAGCTTGAAGTGTTGTGGTTTGAAGTCTGAACAACCATGCATTATTAATGGCATAGTGACAAATTGTGAATAATCAAAAAAGGTAATTTTACTCGGATAAACAGTCTGACACGATATGAAGAGTCGACAACTCGACATAAACAATAAGATTAATTTCCAACTCAGGAGATTCTGACATTTTGTACTCACCAAAACAATTGATCTAAATCCATTTCGCCAAACCTCATTGAGCTTTGTAAGGATTTCATGAAATGGCTTACACAAATTTGCTTAGCCAACATCGCTATTCAAAGCAGTCATGAAATACTGAACCCGTAAAAATTTAAAGCCTATAATGTTGCAGACTGTCGTCTTCATCTGAGAGAATTTTTATTAGACATAGATCAATGTAGCGAGCTCACAATCAAAATGTAAAAGATACAATGAGACACCCTCGTAAAACAAATCAATATCAAACAGGCACTCATCCGTGTTACAATGACACAAAGACTGTCCAAAAAAATCACTACCAGTAAATTCCAGAGCTCCTTGATAAGGGATAACATCCAAACATTTGAGTTGTTGCCCAGAATAAAATGCTGGAATAATGAGAGACAAAAAAGCATGGAAATGTTAATACAGTTCAAAGGTATGGAATTAAAGAAAAATACTGAGCAATAAAGAAGAACACAATATTTCCAAGATGTCCAGACGTTGCATATGGACACCAATGAGGGGGAGTGAATAATGCAAAATGGGAGTTAATTTTCACTTTGTCCAGATTTCTAAGCCTCATAAATGACCTATAATAAAGAAATGATTGAACAGTTATCAACTCAAATATTGCAGACAGAAAGTGATATCAGGTTGGAGACAGGTTATTCTCAGCTGGTACTCTAGCACTACTTCCGATTATGTGCCTTGGGCCCTTGGCCCCACAATATCGTACACACATTGTAAAACAGTGTTAGCCAAGAGCAAATCACTAACATTTGCTGAATGGTTCTACAGGAAATTACTTTCTTTATGTCTAATCTGAAGCAGGCTGGGTAAACCGGGAATGCAAGAATAGAATAATCTAACTACACAGGGGAACATCTCATTGAAGGCTGTGTTTAGGAATAGCACAAGACCAGAAATTAGTTTGCCTGGCTTTCTACTTTTTAACTCGAATTGTCCTGTTTATATAATATTCTATAATTTCTATCACAACAAACCTCTTTAAAATATCTTTCCTCTGAAACAGTTACACATACTGTCAGATACCATGCACAAAACATTCCTCTGAACATCAGAAAGCAACATATTGAAAACTCCTGTGTAAGAACCCCCATATTGCAGCAAACAGCCTTTGGCACCCTATCACTAGTCCATCAGTATCTCTGCCTTCAGAAATTTGCACACTTTCAAGAATACTCCAGTTGCAATTGAAGAAGACATATTGCCCTTCCAGTCATGTCATTCATTGAGGCATATGACAGAAAACATTCTGGAAGTCTTCATTGTAAACAATCAAAAATTGGAAAAGAGAAACAACTGAGCAAATGAGAGCAATGCCTAAGAGTTCAATTTTTAAGAATGATTGTTATCGATTCTGGGACCAGAGGAATGGCATAATCCAAAAATATTCGTAATGCTCAATCAAACTAATAAGGTCTACACTCTACATAATACAAGGAGAGAAATTCATTTGACTGTGTAGAGTACTTTCCTGTGAGCTTCGAACTTAATTCACAATATGAGGTGGTTTGATACTTCTTTGAACCAAGTCTCCTTTTCATCATCCACAGGGATCTATGTTAAACTTTTATCATTTGTCTATCATAATCATATATAAATGAACTTTTATTCATTAAGATACATATATCATATAGCTGGTCAGTGAACTACAGGATGAACCAACCAAGTGAGTGTAAACCAATCAGTTAGTCTAACTCATCAAGTATATTAGGCTATGACATGCTGTGTTATAAAATGCCTGTAATTTCACTTTCCCTTTTTTTGGCACACTTAAAATCCGAACTTTTCATCATACTATTTTTCAGAGTAATTTTTAGTCCATTACATATTAAAACCTCTTGACAGATGCTTCAATAAGAATGATGTGAAATTCACATTAGAATCTGCAAATATACCTGACATATACAAATGAGGCATCTGAGTGCGATCTGATTACAAAAGATCAGATGCTCCTTTCCGAACTAATTTGTCGAAACTAAAAAGCCATCATGTGCATGTAGAGCAAATTCTCTCCATGTTAAATTTAATTTCCCATCCTAAACATGTATTTTTTTCAGGGCTACAGCAACTATTATAGCAATCTACGTTTGCTTACAGTGTTTGCTGAACATGATAAATAAATATGTAAAGGAAGTAGTGCATTTAATATTGATAAGTTTTTTTCTTCTCAGATCTGCCGAGATCAGTCACTTCATTATGATCACCAGGAATGCTGATGCCAAGAAATTAATTCAATAATCTGAGGGTCATAATTATATGACTACAGTCTACTTCTATGCAGACATTGCTAAATATTGTGCATATTTGAAAATGTATATTTAGCATTTTGAATGACCACTTGTCTGACAAACGTGAAAATTGTCTGACCAGAGCAGTCTCCAACTCTCCATGTCAGACAAAATAGGACCAAAGTCAATTTGCTTTCGTACGCCCTGTACCTATATGCAATTTAGTAAGTACATCAATTTTAATTTGTAATTGTAATCTTGTAAAGGTGTTATTCCCTGAAGTTTTGCTGTTGCGCGGCCTATGTTTTTTTATCAAATAAGTGATTTAAAAGCATTAGTGCTTAACCAGATTGGTTCATGAAAGCAGAGACACATACTGAGCAGGGTGTAAAGCAGACTAACAGGGTACTCTTACACAGAACTTCTGTCCCCTAAGTACATCTAAATTACTTATATCAATGCAGTACGCACCCTATGTTGTCGGAATGTATTAACACATCATGGGTGGATCCTAATGAGCCGAGAAAATGCTCATGGATTTCCTGATCCTGTATACTGCAAACCATGATAAGGATTCAAAGCATTTCGCATACTAATGATTATTCAGGTCAGGGGGTCATCAATTTCATGCTTGCAATAAATTGTAAGACAGCAGTCTTTGCTTAGGTCTGACACAGACATTTTAGTTTACCTTTTCAGATTTTAAAATGCAACAAATTTAAATTGTTTGGCCTGGCTTGCCAGACTGGTTGAAAAGCTACCATGTTCCTATGGAGCAGCAATCTTCAAAAAAATTGAATTATGATTTACTTAGCAGACATACTATGACATCTGTTTGACCACCAGTATGTCATGATCACTTGATCAGGAAGAACTTAAATATTCATAGTGACCCAATGACCTACATTACTAAACTATTCAAATGAGACCTTTTGTAATCACCTTGTCAAGAGAATATAACATCAGAAAGCTGATTAAATCCGCAGCATGACAAATACTACAGAAAGAATACATTCACTGTCAGTTGAGCAGCCTTGGATGATGCTTTTACCAGTGTACTATTACAAAAAAGCTCATGTTTTATTCAAAATTGCATGTAAGAAAAACGGCTTTGATCTGAAGAGGATTCAGAGAAAAAAGACAGAAATAAATTCAGACACTCGGGCAATACGATTTCGACCTATATTCAATCTATATATGAGCTTCAGGGCATTTGACAGCATTCTAGGAACTGAAAAAATCTATTGCAATTTTTGCATTATGAACAAAATGTTGTACAAGTGAAATAAAAATGAATTTTTTCTCAGAGTGGATATTATTAAAACATTACACATTTACATTGATTGCCACATTAATATATACAGGTTATATCAATGGAGTTTGCTGTGTACATTTACCTTTATTTGAGAACAAGCATGCAATATCATGGTCCGTCAAGACCAAGTAAACCTCCATGAAAAAAATAATTAAAATTTTTTTTCAAATAGCCTTTTCCCGTGCACAACATGGCTCTTCACGCAAATATCTCAGGCAGCTTTAAAATTGTCCAATTATTATAATTCTAAGAAATTATCTCAGAAAAACTAGAAAGACTTAAGCATCCTCCAATTGAAGCATTAGCTGTTTGCAGAGTGAGAGCTTTTGAAAATTAGAGTAGTCTTGAAGCTGACAGCTGTTCTCAAGCAGAAATCTCATCTAACAAATAAAATGACACAATAATACATGACAGTAGTTGAATGCAACGTTGCGCCAGACACTGTGGGTAGATACACTTGAGGATATTTTATTAGTCTGGATTAGTCTCAAACACTTGAGTGCATAATTTTTCAGTTTGAGAAGAATTCCCACATTAAAATGCAAATTAATGGCACAAAGTATGTTTTGAAGGTGACATGCTTTGTAATTTTACATAGAAGCAATATATTTGTTAAACGCTTCATTACAATTTTTATTAAAAATCCTGGTAGTTATAAACCCTCTTCTTATCAAGACAGGTAACATTATATTAGAAATTTGAAGTTGAAATTGTTTTTTTTTTCATTTCAATATTGCTGTTTCTGTGCATTCGGCTGTGAAATATCAGAATGAAACCATGCATGTTGCAGAATCACAGAATTTTAAATATATCATACGGATTGAGTCATAAAACTTGTAATGCAACTCATCATATAAAAAGCCAAGGGGACATATTGTCATTTACAAGCCATAATAAATCAAATCATGATTTATCTGCTGCTTCTGAGTACACGGTTTCTCAAAATAATGATGGTTCAATGACTGATGACCTTTTTCAGGTTTTAAATGATTGAAGCTTCACGTCTCAATTTCTGAAAATTGCCCAAGGTGCTCCATCGATGCTACAATAGAAAATCTATTAGTGCTACATGAAATAATGAATATGACATGCAATGATGTCTAATGTAGGCCTCAGGTCAAAAAAGATCTAATAAATGTGGATGTGAACTTTTTCTGATGTAAATTACAAAAATATTCATGAAGTTTGTGATTTCATGCATGTGGAAAAAAAATGGGGGTTTCGAAGTACTTTCATTTTGCAACAGTATGTTCTGCTCTGAACAAAAACGGTTACTCCGAGTTGCACTTCCAAGTATTGTCAATTGTCAGTACTGCGTCATTCTTGTGAATCTTAGTACAAATTTAAGTCTGCCACTTGG
This sequence comes from Platynereis dumerilii, assembly GCA_026936325.1. NCBI lineage: Eukaryota > Metazoa > Annelida > Polychaeta > Phyllodocida > Nereididae > Platynereis > Platynereis dumerilii. The sequence continues at coordinate 34,568,833 of JAPTHN010000005.1, forward strand.
GATTCAAACCTGATATTCGTATTACACTGAGCACAGAGGGAATATCTTGTACCATATAGATCTAGGCATCTTCTCGCCTTACACTTCTGTGTTATGACACCCTTGAGGGAATCATGGCCAGGAAATACCTCAGACATATGGAAAAAGCCATGGAATAAGCTTCCCATATGTTGTTTCCTCTTCCAGATAGCCAGTCACGAGTGGTTTGAGTGTCCTTGACAAAACAAGTGACATATTTCTACTGTCTGTTAATTCTATATGTTCCACTATTTTGATTATATTACCGGATGTAGAAATCAAACACATTCCAAGCGAATCATCCTTCGAGACTCTTTTCTTATACTGTGAGATAATCTATTGAGTCAGTTTTACTTTGTTTGACTGATTATTTAACCAGGATTCGCAGGATGAATATTTCATCAATTTTTCTCCTATTTGGTCTGTTCAAATCAGTCACTCTTCCTACAACTTCTTTGTGTATGTTTGTTAATTTTTTTTCATTACCAGACTTAGTTGTGAATTGTGGCCTGATGGATCCTCTAAATTCTGTTTGTTTTGAAGCCATTACAGTTCGATTGTCAAAGCAGTCTAAATCAATATTGGGTGACAATGTAGGAATGAAATAGAATGGTTTCTGCTGACTAAAGTGTATTTAGCATAAAGTTCATTGTTCGTAACATTGGATTGTGGTTTGAGCCTGTGTTCCAGTCATTGCTTGAAGCGCAATTAATCAAAAGAAGTAGATTCATTGCAAAACACTGGTCAGCCAAGAATAATAATACAAATATGGTAAAAAAATTATTAGCAAGCACCTATTTGAACATTTTCCTTCTTTTCACTTTGAAGAGGTGCTAAATGACCTTGATTGATTCATATGACCTTGAAGCAATTGAGGGTCCAAAGCTTGATTAGTGGTGATGTAGCACTGTTAAAGAGCTGTGCAATGAAGTGTACATTTCATAGCTGTTTGGCTCCCATTTTGGTTTAGTTTTATCTGATCCTTTACCTTTCATTTGATCCTTTGCGGTGCACCTTCCGTATCGTCTTGGTATCACTTTTGTATTACAGAATGCCTTGGAAATGCTAGATTCTTGATAAGCATTGGAGTGTGATATTTCCCATTCTCTGTAATGGGTTTATCTGTCTTTTAAAGGAACCACAAGGTCCCCATGAATGGTCCACATGAAAGAGCTTCATAATAGCCCTCATGTTAGCACAAACAACTGGGCCAATTTTTAATCAGCATATGATAAAGCTGCAGGGTGTTAGTCAGAAAAGGTGGAGTTTGGGTCTCAATCAAGACACCATTGGTGACCCACAGTCAGCCAGTATGGTAATTTGTCTTTGAAAGCTCAACAAATCTATCTATTAGTCAGCTGAACCATTCCAGCTCATTTCCAAAATAACTTCTATCAATCAAAACAAATACCTTGGTAGAATTAGATGGTGAAGCATTTCCACCACCACCAGCTGTTTAAATAAAAAATTCCTCTGGAAGTATTCAAGTATCTCAGAGAGATCTTAGTTAATAATCTGTTGTGCCAGGAAGAAAGGTAAAACAAACTTACCAGTAACTTTCTTACAGACTCGGTTCTTTCAAAAGGAAAAGATAGCCAACCACTCTTCATAATACTGGTAGATTGTATCACAAGCACAGTCACTATAGTGGTTGTGTCATCTGTCTTGGTGGGATGTCATCAACCAGTTGAGGATGAGACAGGCGTATTTCACCGCTGCCATGAAAGTCACACCTAAGTAGATTTCAGGTAGAAGATTGGATTCCTCCTGAAGGTCCTTATCAACCTAAAGACTAATTCAATGAGGTTTTGAGGAGGGTTCTTTGTAGTACAGTGCTGTAAGAGTATCTTAAATGCCCTTCTTCTGTTGATGATTCAAGTCTTGTTATTGGCAATTCGAGTCATGTCGTTTCACATGGATCAATGATAATTCAAAATTCAAGGTCCATCTGATGTTCAATGACATGTGTCAAAGGACACTGTGAACATTTTGTAATTAGTATAAGAATCTGAGAGTGAGAACACAAACGATGTTTTACGCTGCAGAACATGACCTGTCTTATATCTCATGAGGTAAACCATCAGAGAAAAGTTTCAAATAAATACATGATGAATAGATTTCTGGATTTTATTTCAAAGATTCAATTGATCAACTGCCAGGTCTCGTTCCTTCTTCAGACCGTATGTAACATAGAGATAAATTGAAAGTATGAAGTAGCATAAATGTACTGACATGAGGGATAGCAGTCAAGTTACAGACGCAAGCAACATTCTGAGCATATTCCTTGCATCCTCAGCCTGTTTCTACCCACCATGTGTCGCCAAGTCAGTGAAGTGCGTGTGATTGAACTTTGATGTTGTACATCGACATTCATCTGTGTCTTAGTGCATACATAGAGCCCAACCACCTTGGCTGTGAAGCATGCATACAATGACACACATGCTATGAACTCTGCAGAGTAGAACAAAAGATGGCCATAACACATTCTCTTTGGATAATACACACGATCCAGTCATACATTCATGCATAATGTCTTCCTGACGCCTTTGTGTGTCTTTTACGAGGTTTCTATTCTCCTTTGGGGAGTATCTCAGAAAGTCTTTGCAAAGCCTTGGTGTCTGCTTGTAATTTTAAACTTTTGTCTGGAAATAAAAGCCTATCAAGCATAGGGACACGCGTTTATGAGCAGTGATAACCTCATGTACAACCTTGGCGCTGCAGTAATGAGAAGTAGTAACCTTAATATGTGTTAAATGTTGAGTCTTCCCTTTGAATATTTCATTGCCAAGGCCATCAATAATATATTTGATTTGATTAATATTGAATCAAAACTAGTCCATTTTGACATTGTGCATATCACTCCACATACTATATTCTGATTCGCCATCAGCCTTCATGAGATTTGCCTCAGCATTATGGGTTTGCTGCTGAGTTTAATGCGATTACCTGATTCCAGAACACTCTGCCACACTTCTCTCTTTGCCATTGCTGCACATACAATGGAGGCACTTGCTTTTCTTGATCTGCTGACTCTAGGTTTATGAAGATAATGCGAAAATTTGGTTCAGTAATATTTTGATGTCAACTCTGCAGACCACATCATGAAACAACCATCACAATTTTTTATCGCTATTTAGTCCAATATTATTCCGCTCTATTACATCTCCCTCACTCCAAACCTTTCCATACATCTACATGTATCATAGCACAGTGCACACTTTACTTAACATCACACTCATCACAGCATCCCTCTCTTTCAATCATCCAACTTGCCAAATATTTTTTTCCCATTTACTTCTATATTGGAATGAGTCTGCTCTGACACACATTGTCACATTCAGAAGAATACCCTCGCAGACAACCAACCCGCAAAATGACTCTGAACACAAAGTCCTCATATTGTTGCAAACAACCACTTGCACCCTATCACCAGTCAATCAGTATCCTCACTTTTGGCAATTTTAAAGAAAACCTTGGTTGCAAATGAAGGAGAAATATAACAGTTCCAGTCATGTCATTCATCATGGTGTATGATAGAAAACAATCTCTATCACCATTCCCAAAAGGAGTCAACAAGAAAAATAATGCACAATTTTCAAGAACAATTATCGTTGATTCTTGGAGACAGAAAAAGATTGTTTTCTATTGGAATACCATAATATTGGAAACAGTTGTACTGCTCCTGGCAGTAAAATTTGTCAAAACTGCTTTTTGCCTTTACAAGCCATCATTTTCATGCTCGTTCAATCTCAGCCGAAATTGTAAAGATAGCCAGAAGAGTCAGAATCGCTAAAGTTGTATGGCAATAAAGATTGCCCATTTTCCATGGGAGCTAATAATCCAGATGGATATAAGCTCATTATCAGAAAATCAGGAGCCCATTCTTTTAGTTAAGGGATGGAAAAGAGATAACCAAAACATAAGTTGTTCGCCGCTTTCTTGGAATTCAAAAGCTAACTATGTTAATTTCGCATGTGCCATTCCTTGCTCGAGAATGTGGAGAATACATCAGAGTACATGGAAAGTGCTTGTTAAGCATGGCGGACATGTCAGAAACACGTCAAGTCCATGGATTCACCGACGTTTAACTAAATATTTAATGTCTCGCATCCCGCAAAAGACATGATTGACCTTGCAAGAAGAATCTGTATTCTATGTACAAGAACCAATGTCTTCTGAAATCTTCTTCTCTTGTACATGTATTATAACCCATTATCATTCTATCACCTTCTGTTAAATGTTTCTCATAAGGCACGGGCAACCTTGAATTGTCTCTGCATTCTAATATTGCATGAACTAAGGATGATTGAGGACTTTTATTGTAAAATTGCCCTAGGATTTCATGAATTTACTGACAGTTGACACTGAGAGCAAGCTGACAACATTTTCTTTACTAGTCTGGTTGTCTAGCAGATGCAGGCCCCTAAAACTCCCTTGTTATATTCCAGGCCAGCATATGAACTTCATCATGAAAATGTTTTAATAAGATAAGTTATTAAGATAAAATCAGCACTCACTTGTCTTATTCAAATGAAGAATCAGCAAAGTAGCAAACTTGACTCACCTGAAATCAAAACAAAAATATTCTTAAGACTTTCAGTTCATTGCAGAATAAAACGGAGTTCAAAGTTTTAGTAGGGACCCTTAACTCCTAGTGGTGCAACTGGAAATATCCATTTGAAATGCGTTTTATGTTGATTCCAACGGAACATTGTCAAGTGTAAGCAAATTTTTGTATTAATTATCACTTTGTCCATATTTCTAAGCCTCACAAATGACCTGATACAAGTAATAAAGGAATTATTGAACAGTTATTAACTCAAATCTTCCTGAAACAAAGTGATATCAAGTTGGAGACATGTTATCTTCAGCTAGTTGTCCAGCACTCCTACTGATTATGAGACTAGGCTTCCATAATATCGTACACACATTGTAAAACAGTTGTTAGCCAAGAGCAAATCACTAACATTTGCTGAATGCTTCTACAGGAAATTACTTTCTTTATGTCTAATCTGAAGGAGGCTGGGTAAACCGAGAATGCAGAGAATAGAATAATCTAACTACACAAGGGAACAGTTCATTGAAGGCCGTCTTGAGGACTACGATGGGATTAGAAATTAAATCGGCTGTCCAATGTAGAAATAAACCATGACGGGATATTAAAGATGTAACTTTAAATAGTTTGAGAAATGTCTATGGCTACATAACAGAATAACACAAGGATGGCAAAGGCACTAAACTGTCATCACTTCTTATTTGCCCCAAATTATATATTATAAGCCATTAGTCCAGTCAATCTAGGATTATACCCGCCACAAATTGCAAAAAAAACTAAACCACTTTTTTTCTCACCATTTACTTCTACTTAATAACATATTAAAAATCCCACTCAATGAAAATATTGGAACAATGTTTTTTGGGCCAATGAAAATATAGCCTCTCGGAACGACGGAAATGCCATTTTCGCACATAATTTCAACATTCTTGCTTCACATTTTTGACAATTGCAGCACCTACACTTACAGTACTGCCTTGAATTGTGCATCAAATTAAAGGTAATAATGTAAGACATCCATCTGTACCTCCAGTAACTATGTAGCTCCTCTCTGGATCTCACAATGTTAGTGCAAACATTGTGTCCTATTCGATGCAAATCAAGTATTTTTGGCTAGAACTGTTTCAACGATTCTTACTTTTTCTCAGAGCATATATAAGACATATATTTATATGGAAAACACATCAGCTTGAAGTAATATGTATTAAAGTGCTAACTGTTACCAATTCACTAGCATTATGATAGTGAATGGTCAAAGATATAAGTGCAATATTGTCTTCATAGACTCGCAACTGGACAATTTTGATAGAAAAATGGTAATTATTTCGCATTTCGACTATTCTAGGATGACCACACTGGGATTGACCATTGAATCATTAGCAAGATTTTGATACAGATGAAAATAACAATGACATTGTGTTAGTTACACACAGAAACAACATTCTTGAGAAAATACTTAGGTAACTTAGCAAGGTCCTAGTCCTACTTTGTTAATGATAGATACACTTTGACATGTAACAATTTTACTCCATGGACTACCCAATATGATCTTTTTATCCCTCGTTTTGCTATCCCTATACCTTGAAATTTAATTGTCTAACAGATAATGAAACCTTCTCATTTGATGCATTCTCAAACCATAAACATGCTGAGCTAGGCGCCAAGTGTATGGCCTTACTGAGGGGAATTGTAGTGAAGATAATACAAGCGGGAACAAATGTATGGAACAGCTTATTTGACACTCCTTCTCAGCATCCATTCAATAATTAGTTAATTAATGCAACTCTGCAATACCCCACCCTTACGATTCAGCTGGAAGGGATGACAACTGCCATTTAGACAAATATGGTTGTTGACTAAAAATACGTTTCAGGGATCACCCATGCTGCAATTTTTGAAGGAATTTGTGTTTCCGAGAAGGTCTTTCACACTGGCAGTAACATCTATATAGCCTGAAGAAGGGTTGACAGTTGGAGCAACAATGAAACCAAACTAACAGATGAAATTTTGACATCAAGGGCTATCCATCCATATCTGTTTTGGTGGGTCAGAAATGAGTTATATGGTGATTAGGATAGGTGGAATTGAAAATACATGGGAAAATTTGGTGCTTCTGAAGGGATTATTGACACTGAAGGCAGCATTTATTTAGCTTTTGGAGGGTTGACAGTTGTTATAACAAGGAAACCATTGTGCCAAATGAAAGTAAATACTAAGGGCTATCCATCCATATCTGTTCTGATGGGTCAAGAATGAGTTATATGGTGATTAGGATAAGTGGAATTGAAAATACATGGGAGAATTAAGTGTTTCCGAGGAGATTATTGACACTGAATTCGACATTAATTTAGCTTTTGGAGGGTTGACAGTTGTAGTTACAAGGAAACCAATGTGCCCAATTTAAGTTCATATTAAGGACTATCCATCCATATCTGTTTTGGTGGGTCAGAAATGAATTATATGGTGATTAGGATAGGTGGAATTGAGAATATGTGGGAGAATTTGGTGTTTCCGAGGAGATTATTGACACTGAAGGCAACATTTATTTAGCTTTTGGAGGGTTGACAGTTGAAGTTACAAGGAAACCAATGTGCCAAATGTAAGTTAATATTAAGGGCTATCCATCCATATCTGTTTTGGTGGGTCAGAAATGAGTTATATGGTGATTAGGATAGGTGGATTTGAGAATAAATAGGAGAATTTGGTGTTTCCGAGGAGATTATTGACACTGAAGGCAATATATATTTAGCTTTTGGAGGGTTGACATTTGTAGTTACAAGGAAACCAATGTGCCAAATGTAAGTTAATATTAAGGGCTATCCATCCATATCTGTTTTGGTGGGTCAGAAATGAGTTATATGGTGATTAGGATAGGTGGATTTGAGAATAAATAGGAGAATTTGGTGTGTCTGAGGAGATTATTGACACTGAAGGCAACATTTATTTAGCTTTTGGAGGGTTGACAGTTGTAGTTACAAGGAAACCAATGTGCCAAATGTAAGTTAATATTAAGGGCTATCCATCCATATCTGTTTTGGTGGGTCAGAAATGAGTTATATGGTGATTAGGATAGGTGGATGTGAGAATACGTGGGAGAATTTTGTGTTTCTGAGGAGATTATCGACACTGAAGGCAATATATATTTAGCTTTTGGAGGGTTGACATTTGTAGTTACAAGGAAACCAATGTGCCAAATGTAAGTTCATATTAAGGGCTATCCATTCATATCTGTTTTGGTGGGTCAGAAATGAGTTATATGGTGATTAGGATAGGTGGATTTGAGAATACGTGGGAGAATTTTGTGTTTCCGAGGAGATTATTGACACTGAAGGCAATATATATTTAGCTTTTGGAGGGTTGACAGTTGTAGTAACAACGAAACCAATGTGCCAAATGAATGTCCAGATCAAGGGCTATCCATCCATGTCTGATTTGATTGGTCAGAAATGAGTTATATGGTCATAAGGAAAGGTGGAATTGAGAATACGTGGGAGAATTTGGTGTTTCTGAGGAGATTATTGACACTGAAGGCAACATTTATTTAGCTTTTGGAGGGTTGATAGTTGTAGTAACAATGAAACCAAGGTGTCAAATGACAGTTGACACCAAGGGCTATCCATCCATATCTGTTTTGGTAGGTCAGGAATGAGTTGTATGGTCATTAGGACAAGTGGAATTAAAATACATGTCAGAATTAGTTGTTTCCGAGGAGATTATTGACACTGAAGGCAACATTTTCCGCAAATATTTCGATCCCATTTACAAGTGATTATTATTAATTCTAAAGGAATTCACACTCATGTTAGTGGAAATCATTGGTATGGCCAGACAGCTATTGATTCAGGCATTTTACCTGTGATTTAGATATTTCAATTCATATTGGTGACCGTGCTTGGTCACTTTCACCAAAAGTAATGGTTTAATTTTGGGTATTTTCCCCCATTATTTCCATTTTCCAGTGTCTATGTATGAAATTATTCACACTCTTCTAAGAAACCAAAACAAATTAGTCAAAGAAAATTAGTTTTTATGTATGTAAGATGGTATTATGCTCCAGGACCCCTTTGCCTCACAAATGTTCATCCTAAGCAACACTGGATTCCTTCTGGACAGAATTAACAGCGCCAGCAGTCAGAATTCATGGTTGAGCACGAGTAAATAGTCCTTTCATGTTTAAATTTCCAAATTTGGGCCTCTGTTCCTGGTGTTAAAAGTAATGATATTCTAAAACGAATTATACCATATGACAATGGATGCTTTAATGTGTCATTTTCAACTTTCAGGGCGGCTGTTCCACCAGAGGGGCAGTTGCCGGTCAGTTGTTGTATGTGAACTCTGACAGAGTTCACTGCCTGTGCCAGCACACTACTGTTGAATTTGTGCATGTATAGAGAGTATAATCTCATGATAAATTTTAAGTATAAACTCTGTGTGCATAGTACATTCTGGAAATACCAATGTGGCCATACTTGAAGAGTCCAAATGCCAAATAATTACAATTTTTCTAATAACATTGTCCAGTTGCGAGTCTAAGAAAACAAGATTGCTGTAATATCTTTGGCCATACACTATCATAATGCTAGTGAATTAGTAAGACTTAGAACTCTAATAGATATAACTTTGGACTTATGTGTCTGCACATAAGTATATGTCTTATATATGCTCTGGGAAAAAGTAGGAGTCATAGGAAGAGTTCAAGCCAAAAATTGTCGATTTTCATCGGATTGGACACAATGTTTACACTTACATGGTAAGATCCAGAGAGGAGCTACATGCTTACTGGAGGTACAGATGATGCCTTACATTATTACCTTTAATTTGATGCATAATTCAAGGCAGTACTGTAAGTGTAGGTGCTGCAATTGTCAAAAATGTGAAGCAAGAATGTTGAAATTATGTGCGAAAATGGCATTTCCGTCGTTCCGAGAGGCTATATTTTCAATGGCCCAAAAAACATTGTTCCAATATTTTCATTGAGTGGGATTTTTAATATGTTATTAAGTAGGACCAAATGGTGAGAAAAAAATTGGTTTGGTTTTTTTTGCAATTTGTGGCGGGTATGTTTCATATTTACAGTAGATTGACTGGACTACATGTAGGGTAATAAATTAGACCTGAAGTTAGAATCCAAATATTGGTCTAATATTTACACTCTTATTAAACGGCCGTATTATTCAGAGTTGGAAAAAAAACCAACCAAAAAAAGCTAAAATTCCTGAGAAAGACCACATTGCACTATGTCATAAATAATTCCAAACTATCAAATAATGTACTCTCTTGATCTTCAGATTCTAAATTGCTGTAGTCATTAAATTTTTTAACAAGATCAAGTTCTGTAATTGGAAAATAATTATTTTGCAAAAGTACATAAATCATATAAAGGTCTGAAAATCACATTTCTATAGTCAAGATATAAAAAGAAGATGGGAACCCAGTTTCACAGTTGTGAGTGAATGAGTGAGCGATTTTGCGTTAACACCACATCAAGACAGGACTGACAGGTGTTGACTATTTAGTGGCAAATATGGTCAGAGAGGTACTCAATTACACTTTACAGGCATAAAAAATATTTTTGAATTTCAATCCAAATATTGTCCTTTTTCTCATTTTCTTATCAATGCAGTCGGATTAACTGATAACCTTCTAGTTAATGCCAATATTCTGCAAATTTAGTACAAAGTCACAACAACTGTATCCATTTTCTAAATATAGTCAAGAATCAATCTCGATCGGAGGTTGGACAAAAACTTGACGGCATCCAGCCCATGAACCTGTGGACAAATTCTCACCTAAAAAAATCTTTGTGGCAAATTGACGCATTCCAGCAATACCATGAAAATTGGCATCTGCTCCAATAATATAACTTTTTACTACTCTTCAAACTTTTGTGTCCTGCTTAAAAATTAAATTTATATCACTATAGGCATTTTGAAATATTTGTCATATCAGATTTATCTGCCAAATCACCTCTACATGGATTCATTATATTGCAACGAATCTGCATCTCACAAACTGCGAAATACCGCATAGAAAACTTTCTCCTGTGCCCCATTATATAAAGCACATACTGTACCGTCTTGTGTAAAAGCCTCAATATTGCTGCAAACTACCTCAAGCACCCTATCATTAGTCCATCAGCATTTTTGTTTTGGCAATTTGCACACTTTTCAAGAATACTCCAGCTGCAATTGAATGAGACTCCTTGCCAAACCAGTCATGCCATTCATCAGGGCATGAGACGGCAAACATTCTGTGAGTCATAATTGTCCACATTAGACTCCAAAATCAAAAGTAGGAGAGGAGAAAAAATGCCTAAAAGTTCAATTTTCAAGAATGATTGTCATCGATTCAAGAACCACAGTAATGACACAATTGAAACAAATATGTTAGAAAACAGCTTATAAGGTCTAAGCTACATTGCAGCGTATATTCCATATAAAGTCTAAGCTACAAGGAAGGAGCTCATCTGACCATATACTTTCCAGCAAGCTTTGAGGATAAATCATATTTTGAGGATGATTTGAAGTTTCCTTTTCGCCCCATCTTAAGATGTTCACATGTATTACCGTTGTCTTGTTCACAAGCTTGGCACAAATCCAATCATTGAACTAATGAGTGAATGTGAACCAATCAGTCAGCCAAACTCATCACGCAGCTTTTTTAATAGGTTATGACATGCTATGACATTTCATGAAATTTCACTTTCCCTTTTTTTCCATACGCTAAAAAATCCAAACTGCTCATAAAACAATTTGTCAAGCCTATTTTAGTATTTAAGTGTATTTTGTGTTTAAAACCTGTTGTTGACAGATGATGCAATAAGAATGATGTGAAATTCACATTAGAATCTGCAAATATACCTGACATATATAAATGATGCATCTGAGTGCGATTTGATTACAAAAGACCAGATGCTCCTTTCCGAAACAATTTGTCAAAACTAAAAAGCCATCATGTGCATGAAGAGCAAATTCTCTTTGTTTTAAATTTCATTTCCCATCCTAAACATGTAACTTTTGCAAAGCTACAGCCATTGCTGCAATACATGTTTGCCTTAAGTGTTTGCTGAACATAATAAATAAACATGTAAGGGAAGTGGTGCATTTAATATTGATGAGTTTATGCTTCTTAGACCTGCAAAGATGAGACACTTCATTAGAAATGATCACAAGGAGGGCCAAGCCAAGAAATTAAAACGTGAGTCATAATTACACCTGGTCTGCTTCCCGACAAACATTGAAGTTTAAGACTATCATTTATATGGTATATTCAGAGAGTTCTTCTCTGCACTGCTTAACTTTTTGAAAGAAATAAAGACAGAACAGGTGATGAAAGTTATTTATGTGTCCATTTTCCTGCTTATATTCACTACAAACATGGTTTAAAACAGAGGCATTAACATCAATGCTCACTGACAGATCATGTGAGATCCTGGGGCAGATTGGGGATTTTTTCAACTAAATAAGTGATTAAGCATTAGTGCTTAACCCGATTGGTTCATGAATGCAGAGACACATGCTTAGCAGGGTATACTGACATACAAGGCACTCTTACACAGAACTTCTGTCCCCTAAGTACATCTAAATTACTTATATCAATGCAGTACGCACCCTATGTTGTCGGAATGTATTAACACATCATGGGTGGATCCTAATGAGCCGAGAAAATGCTCATGGATTTCCTGATCCTCAGATGGAGATCGAAGCCTCAGGATGTCGGGATAAGAATCTGGCAGTGCTGGGATCAGAAGAAGGTGACGCTTACGACACCAAGTATACTGCTGAGGGAATTCGTCCATACAGTGTTCAATGGGTGCTAGATCCCATAGATTTTTTCTTAATGCCCAGACTTGAGAGGCGGACATTAGGCAGAGCAAAGGATCAAGTCTGTCAGTCGTACAGCAACTCATCCATCATAAAAATGGGTCGCTACTGTTACTACAGTTCTCATCGCCATAACTGTGGTTGATGTGTTGAACATGATTACTGACGCATGATTAACTGTCACCAGTTGATCACTGGTGGATTGCACGTTAATAACATAAGCATCATATGTATATCTCAAACCATGATACTTTAATAAGGATTTAAAGCATTTCACATACTAATGATTGCTCAGGTCATGAGTCATGACGTTGATATGCTCTATATGACAGCAGGACCAATGCCACAAGTTGGTAAAATTTGGAACTTCTGGTGAAATTGACCAAAAAATCAATAATCACTGATATGCTTTCTATGTGTTATTAAATTCCAAATCCAAAAATTTGAGGTTGTATATGCGTTTTTGTGACGTCTATGCCACATTATGCTAGTAAATTTAAACATTAATATGAAGAAAATACTAATTTAAAATGCAGTTTATTCGAAACGAAACTTTGTTTCTTCAAATACCTCTGCAGCAAAGATTTTTTAAGATATCACTATGAAACTTGCACACATTTTGTTGAATAATATTCTTAAAACAAGCAAAAAACTGATTTTTCATTATTTGCCTTCTCATACCTTCTATGGTGTAATTAGCAGGTAATGCCGAAAGCAAGCTTTGCACTTTTTGTCAGCCATAAACACAGGCCCATTATACCATGATAGGTTTGACTAAAAACCATATTGTATATACCAATGGAAAGCCAAGCTCAAGTGTAGCAACACAATATCAAACACGTGAAAATTCCAGCAAAGAGTCTTTATCACAAAGCATTTGAACAAGGCATGTCTGAATACACATTTTTACAAAGTGTAAGAGTGCCACATTTGTTGTCAGTGACAAAGACAGGCCACTAATACCATGATAGGTTACATTTACAACCGCGTTCTATAGACCAATGGAAACCTGGGCTCATGAGCAACAAAATCATATCAGAAAAGGTAACTTTCCTTCCACTAGCCTTCATCAAGAAGCGTGTAAAGAAGAAAGGTCCTCATAAATATTTCAAAATGTGAGAGCGTCGCATTTTTTGTCAGTCTCAAAGATAGGGCTCTAATGCCATTATGGGTTGGACTTTCTACCCTATTCTATACACTAATACAAAGCCAGGCTCATGAGCATGACAATAATACCAAGAATGCAAGAATTCCAGCAACAAGCCTTCATCAGGAAGTACCCGAACAAGAGAAGTCCCACAGAATGTTTGCAGAATACAAGAGCGTCGCGCTGTTGTCAGTCTTACTCAAGCCATCACAGCTCCTGGCACAACAGCCTCAGCCACTTTAAGTGATATATTCCTGACAGACAAGGTTGTGAGCAATGCATTGGTATATCAAATTTTCCGAAAATGTTTTGATCAGTGGTTTATCTGTGGCATCAAAAATCACATTGCACTTTTAAGCTTCACCCGGGACACACCAACTGAGGATTACAAAAGGTGTATTAAAAAAATATAGAAACATCCAATTGCCATTTTTCTGGATTCACAAGATGCCCACCTAATCAGGGAACAGTAATGTATTGCAATTGTGATCCTAAGTTCATCCCTTTTCCTGTATTTGAAAGTTGTATGCAAGCATTTTACATGCAGTGTCCCAGTGGGACACCAAAAATTTCCCTAACTGCAATCATTGATCACTCATTATCTCAAGACCAATGACATATTGATGCAATTGTTGCTATTTACATCAAAGAAGATATTTTTGCCTATCATTCGATCCATCATACCGGCATAAATTCCTTTATGGGGCTGAGATATGACCTAAAATGTAAGTGCATATTGGAACAAAACTGAAATTTTACCAATTCACGGCACTGGACCAGCAGTGTTTGCAAAGGTCTGATGTGGACATTCAGGTTAACTTCACATATCTTAACACATAACAACATAAAATTGTTTGGCCTGGCTTGCCAGTCTGTTTAAAAGCTGCCGAACATGTCCTTATGGACCAATTACAGTGCCGCCTGTAAGTAAGTGAAACACATGAAATGGTGCCATTGCATCAATGCTAAACATCCTCAGCAAAACTGCTTGTGGAAGCATGAATTTTCATCCGATGAAAGGAAAACATATTGGGTCATAAAGGCCGATATGTGAGGCATGTGGGATAACAATCGCAGCCAATTTTCTTTGCTGTAGTTGGAGTTAGGTATGGGTCAAAGTCTTTGATAAGTAAGTGAAACACCGGCCCAATGTTATTTAATAGGGAAGGGTGGTTCACTTACTTATCAAAGACTTTGACCCATACCTGACTCCGACTACAGCAGAGAAAATTTTCTGCCATTGTTATCCAACATGCCTCACATATCGGCCTTTATGACCCAATATGTTTTCTGCTCATCGGATGAGAATTCATGCCCCCACAAGCAGTTTGGTTGAGGATGTTTAGCATTGATGCAATGGCACAATATCATGCGTTTCACTTACTTACAGGCGGCACTGTATGACCTGCTTGGCAGACTGCTGAGTGCTGACTCGTTCCTGAAATGACATGGCAGTATCATCACTGGTATGTCACAATCAGCTGATCAGGAAGAAATTATAATCTGTCTTGTGATTGATCACATTAAAAGCTTTATAGCTCATGGGACCCAATGACCTATATAACTGCAAACAATGCAAATGAGATCTGTCTAAATCACCTTGTGAAGATAAGACAAAATCCTCCGCATGACAAATACTACATATATAAGAATACATTCACTGTCAGCAGCAAAGAAGCCTTGGATGATGCTTTTATCAGTGTACTATTACAAAAAAGCTCATGCTTTATTCAAACTTAAGTAAAAACGCTTTCATGTGAAGAGGATTCACGGAACAAAGACTGAAATAAATATAGGCACTCATGCATTATGACTGTGACCTATATTCACCTGATATATGAGTTTCAGGGTATTTGACAGGATTCGAAGAACAGAAAAAATCTATTTCAATGTTTGCATGATGAGCGAAATGTTGTATAAGAGTATTAAAATTTTTCTCACACTGGATATTATTAAAACTCGACAATGACACGTTAATATATAAATAAAACATATATTAATGGACCTTGATATGTACATTTACCTTTAGTTGAGGATAGGGATGCAATCTTATGCACCATAAAGCTTCGACTAAAAAAGAGCTCCCAAAATTTCTCAAATAACCTTTTTCCCAAACCAAAACATGCAAAAGGGAGAAAATAAAACGGTAATTCCTCCACTGGGTGATGCACAACAAGGCTCTTCACTTAAATATCTCTGGCAGCTTGAAAATTGCCTTGAAAATTGGCCGATAATTCTGGAAAATTATCTGAGAAAAACTTGAAGGATCAAAGCCTCATCCAATTGAAGCATTAGATGTTGGCAAAGTGAGAGCTCTTGAAAATTGGAAGAGTTTTGAAGCTGACAGTTGTTCTCACGCAAAAATATAATTAAACAAATGATATGATTATATGATACCAGTTGAATTTAACATGGATCTAGAAACTATGATTAAACATATCAGTGGGTACAGTTGAGGATATCTTATTAATCAAGATAATTGTCCAAGACGTGATAGCATCATTTTTCAGTTTGAGCAAAATTTGTTTTGAAGGTGATAATATGTTTTGTTATATTATACAAGATCAACACATTCATTAAATGCTTCATCAAAATATTTATTAAAAATCCTTGTATAAACCCACTTCTTATCAGGAGAGGTATATTATAATTTGTATGTGAAACATTCTCTTTTCATTACAATAATGCTTCTCTGTAGAAAGTTGGAATGAGTACATCACATGTGACATAATCATAATCAATGTCACGACAGAGTTTGTTAAGTTGGTTTGACTTTGTCTGATGGATGATTTAAGGAGGATCGGCGGGATGAATATTTACCAATTTCTCTCCTATTTGGTCATTCCTATTGTATTCAATTCAGTCTCTCTTCCAACTTCTTTGAGTACATTTGTCAAGTTTCTCTAAATACAAAAATACAGCAGACTTAGTTGTGAATTGTGGCCTGATGGATCCTCTAAATTCTGTTTGTTTTGAAGCCATTACAGTTTGATTGTCAAAGCAGTCTAAATCAATATTGGGTGATGATGCAGGAATGAAATAGAATTGTTTCTGCTGACTAAAGTGTATTTTGCTTAAAGTTTTTTGTTTGTAGCATTGGATTGTGGTTTGAGCCTGTGTTCCAGTCATTGTTTGAACCACATTAATCAAAGTCTATTCATGGCAAAACACCAAACAAGAATAATGATATAAATATGCCAAAAGTCAGATTAGTTATTGTAAGGTGGCATCACTGATAGGATTATAGCGTCTATTTGAACATTTTCCTTCTTTTGACTTTGAAGAGGTGCTAAATGACCTTGATTGATTCATATGACCTTGAAGCAATAGAGGGTCAGTTAGCTTGATTAGCAGTGATGCAGCACTGTTAAAGAGCTTTGCAATGAAGTGTACATTTCATGGCTGTTTGGCTGCCATTTTGGTTTAGTTTTATCTGATCCTCTACCTTTCATTTGATCCTTTGCGGTGCACCAGCCGTATTGCCTTGGTATCACTTTTGTATTACAGAATGCCTGGGAAATGCTGGATTCTTGATAAGCATTGGAGTGTGATATTTCCCATTCTCCGTAATGGGTTTATCTGTCCTTTAAAGAAGTGTCCTTTAAAGAAGTGACCATCAATGGTCCACATGAAAGACCTTTGTAAGAGCCCTCAAAAGCCGCTCATGTAAGCACAAGCTATTGGGGCCATTTACTACTCCATCTATGCTTAAAAACAAGCAACTTAGGTAATGTTTAGGTGCCATTATGTATCAATAACCTTGACTTTTGGCTTACAAAGAGGCTGATTAGCTCAGGTCTGCAGGTTAATGTGCTTTGGTCTTTATTAGAGACTGCACAAAAGCTATAAGGACATAATATAAAGCAATCAAAAGGACAACAGGATGACAACCATATTTATCCCCTCAAAAACCATTATTCTCATTTGAGATTATTTCATTGTGTGTCAAGACATTAATGCATAGATAGTTTCAGAATTGCATCCAAATTTCACATATCAATGTGCTAAGTAACAATTACTTGTGTAAGCAAAAGCTGTGTCCTAATACTGTTCCCACGTATTATCATATTTGCCATCAGACATCAAAACATGATCTCTGAATAAGCTATTTAAGTCAAGTCAAGAAAACAGATAGAAGTGATAATATACAGCCTAACAATGTAAAGATATAGGCCTATGTTTAGATGTCACTACCATGAACACAATTTTGAGCTGTTAGTGGGACTGCGGATACCATTATGTCTGATCAAGATTCAGTTACGGGATAAACTAGACTGGTCTTTTAAGGGGCAAAAAGGGTTTCTGACTTTCGTGAATCTCCTTGACCATGTGAGCGACAGAATTCTTGATAGTTTTACAAGCACTGATTCAAGCATCACTTCTAAGAAGCAGGAATGTACTTCCATCTATCCAAATACATTGCATATTTCAATTGTTTCATTCAAATGATTTTCACATTCAGCCCAAGTTTCTCCCCATAGTGAATGTCTGCAACCTTCATATTTGTCGCATGGGGACTCCAGCAGACACTGTCTCATATGCTCTGAATCTGTGACGTGCGTGTGATGGGACTTTGATGTTGTACTCAGTCACTCATCTGTGGCTTAGTGCATACATAGAGCCCAACAACCCTGGCATTGAGGCAGGTATACATGCCATCAAGTCCTTGGAGTACAAAGCAAAAAGCTTTCCTCTTTGGAAAATGCACATGATCGAGAGTTACTTTCGCTCATAATGCCGTTCTGGCAACTATCATTTCTTTTTACGAGATATCTGCGCCTCTCCCTATGGAGTCTGTGTCTGATTCTCCGCAAATGTTTTTGTATCTGACAGTGGGGTCTTTACTTTTAAACTTTTAAACCTGCCTGGGAAGACAAGACCGTCGGCCAATTTTGTGTACAGTACCAAATTAGATCAATGCTTAGCAAGTGTTATCCTAATCTGGTCTACTCCTTTGACTTATATTCTAACAGGCTTTTATCGTGAAATAATAATTAAGTTATGTTTTAACATTAGCTCAGTCAACTAAAACTAGTTATCCAACTCCAGTTCAGCTTTGACACAATAGCCATAAAATGATCTGCCACATTAGGAAAACCTGTGGCTTCAGTGTTGACACAATCCGGCACTGGCTGGCACGGGTGTGTTTTTTGAAACTTAGTCAGTATCAGGGCTTGCTCCCGGCCCAGAGACTCATCAAAATGGTGCTTGTGAGATCTCATACCCTACTGGACAAATTATGCTATGAAAAGACAGTACTTATGAGATCTGATATTCTTGGACAAAATCTGCTATGGAACATGGACAGTATATATCTAAAATGTTTGGCATTCTGTCTGAAAATTGTGTTACGTTTTTACAACTCCTTTCCTGAGCTATTGATTTTTCGAAAAGAATTAACACTTTGCTTATCACTCCAAATGACTTGTCAGCAACTTTCACGAGATATGGCCAAGCATTATGGGTCTTTTACTGAGTTTAATGTGATTATCTGGTTCCAGAACACTATGCCACACGTTTCCATTATCCTCAGATGCATGTATAATTTGTATATTGTTGATGCACATGGAAGTACTTGTCACATTCTTCACAGTAACAAAATTGAATGTACTTTTAAGATGATGTACTTTTGGGTTCCACTGGCATTCACTATAAACTCAGTATTCCACATGAATTTTATTGTTATAATAAGGGAATATAATATATGTTAGATTGTAGGAGGGAGTTTTTACAATTTCTTCTATGTATCGTTGATTTCACTATCAGTCGTTTTGGAAAGTAGTTGTCTTTCATGTGAGATTCTTTGGTGTAAGGCATTTTCTGATAAATGTAATGAAGAAACTATACAAGAAGAAAAGCTAAATTCCCTCAGAACAGAAATATCTTGGCGGGGACTGGTATAACTTTATCTTCGTGTAGTGCTTATGCTCCACTTCCGATTAGGATGTGTCTTGGCCCAGCAATCTCGTACACACATTGTAAAACAGTTGTTAGCCAAGAGTAAATCACTGCTATTTACTGAATGCTCCTGCAGGAAATTGCTTTCTTTATGGTCTAATCTGAAGCAGGCTGGCCAAAGCAGGCTGGCCAAAGCAGGAAGCCAAAAAACGCTGGACGTTATCACTACTCTTAATAAACTCTTTATTTAATTATTTTATTATCTTCCATATGGTTGTCGTTAGCAGTGACTGGTAGGCTACACAAAAGTCACATGAAATATGGGTATTACCCCAAACATAGCTGAAAAATCCCTCGCATATGAAGTAAATTCCAAAATATTACAATTACCTTGGTGAAATAGTTGCTACACAACTACAAGTTTCCTGGAAAAACAGATCCTTTCATATGTCTGAGCTACTTCCTGATTATAATTCCCTCAAGGGGGTCACAACACAGTGAAATACAAGAAGGTACAGAGGTTTCGCTGCAATAGATGTTTGCAAAAGATATTCCCTCGGTGAATTGCAAATTGCAGGGTTGCATTTCAGGAGTGTAGATTGTGGACATACACTCTCAATATTTATACTGTCTATTTATCCATAACATTCTTCTGCAATTCAAGTTACAAGTCAGTTATACCAAAAAGAAAGGCAAGATGATTCGGACAGCAACTTACTTTCCTCATCCAGGGAAGGTAAAATAGGGAGTTGTTCTTTTTAAACTTGCAGATTTTGTCACACACACAGTGCTTCCAGCATTTATATTTGCAGGATGTCATCAAAACAGACTGAACTGAGACAGGCTGCCAATTTCACTTCTACTGTAGAAGTTAAGCCTAAGTAGATTTCAGGTTGAAAATTAGATTCCTCTTGAAGGCCCTTATCAACTTCAAGATGAACTAGATTAGGTCTTTTTAGAGGGTGCCCTGTGGCATGATGCTATGGAAGAATCTTAAATATCCTTGCTCACCAGTAATTCTAAGAAGAGGTGAACTTCTAAATGTCTTTTTTGACACTTTGCAAAAAATGACAGACAAGATGACTCGGCGTTTTATAAACTGCTTGTGCACCTGCGCCAAAAACCCCTTGAAGTCCTGACCCTGGTTTAAGACTAAAGCCATGGTGACTTAGGTGATACAACCTCAACTAAATAACCTCATATAACCCCAAGTTGCAATGGCGGCTGGAGGCCTTCGCGGTGTCCAGACTACCATGTAGTTTGTTTAGAGCCTATATTAATAGGATCACCAATCTCTCTGTCACACACATTAAATCATCCTCTTCTTAGAACTAAATTACTGACTGTCAATGAGTATCATGTATCAGCAAGGTTTGGGACTGATTCAGTGCGGTTATATTTTAATGCAATTCAACATTACATTTCTGCTTTTAAATAGCAACATTCTCAAGGCTATCGTTTAACATCAATTCATAACATTCACAGACAGCGGAGTCCAAATTGTTCTGACAATATGAATTTTAGATCAATTGTGATTGTGAGTGTGAAACGACAAAAGGCGCAGACATTGAAATTAATCTTACCTGTTTATTATGATTCAATGCATGACTTTCTGTCATTTTCCTAAAACCATCTACTAAAAATTGCCTTTTTAATTAATTGACAATGTGTCAAAATGGTATCAATAATGCATGGTTCCTTAGACTTCAAACCAAAATATTTCATGCCGAAAGAATTTAATGGCATTCAATTTAGTTTTACTGCCTCAGGAGGTACTAAAACAGAATGACTATGATTTTACTTTCACAGATTGATCCATTGGTTCAGTTCAGAGTCTTGATCAAATTTAAACATCTTGGTGGGTTAATCCATCCATATTTGTGTTATAAGCTTATTTTTATATATTGGTTTTGCCTTCTGAAAGGAACGATTTAATGGAGGAAACAGTAGCTGTATGATTAAAAAAACTAAACAAGTAAGAGTATGAGCTTTGAGCATGAATCAACCAAAATCCTTCAAAAAGAAATGTCATCTGTTCCACAGCAGATTAGGAAGACCAAATAGTAAACATAACATTAAAAATGAAGCAAAATATAAATATTAAAGATAAACAGCAATGCAAAGAAAGAAAACCATGAAAGCTCTTTGTGACACTTTTGCAACAATGCAATGAGAGCATAAAAAAAAAAGTAGAAATACACTACTGGGTGTAAGTGTAATAACAGTAACACCAGAAGAGCTAGCCAAAACAACTGCAGGGCAAAGGAGGTGGCAAAGATGTCAAAGGAATCAATAATTTGGACAACCAGATGGAGAGGGTCTTAGGAAGTAGGTCTGGTGACGAGAGCTATAGCTTCTCAATGTCTACCTGCTCATATACATCAATGGTTTCTATAGCTGTGAAGATGTTCAAGGACAAGAGAATGAGGGAGAATGGACAAGTTGCTTAGAGAAAGTTCTGGGTTGGCCTGAGATGGTAGGATGTTTCAGGAAGGGCAGTAGGCCTTTGTGCACCTGGTTCAAGTTTGTTTGTGTTTTACGCCCCATCAGCACCAGTATGGGCTATTTAGAATGCACCTGGTTCAAACAGACAGGTTAGTTGATTGGCCATTTTTCATATCTGGGGTAATGACATTTTATCGCCAGTAACCGACTCAGCGTAAATAAAAAATCATATGGAAAAAACAAAAAATTAACTATAGAGTGTACAATAAAGAATTTATTAAAAAGAAAAGTGATTAGGTCCAATGTTTTTGGCTTCCTACTTTGGCCTGCTTCAGATTAGACCATAAAGAAAGCAATTTCTGGCAGAAGCATTAAGTACATAGCAGTGATTTACTCTTGGCTAACAGCTGTTTTACAATGTGTGTACGAGATTGCTTGGCCAAGGCACATAATCGGCAGTGGTGCATAAGCACTACATGAAGATAAACTTATCCCTGTCTCCAGCTAGAAATTTCTGTTCTTAGCCAATTTGGGATTTCCTCTTGATAGTGAAATCAAAGATACAGAGAAGAAATTGGAAAAACCGCCTCCAACAGTCTAACATATATTCCCCCATTATATCAATAAAGTTCATGTAGAATATTGAGTTTATATTGAATGCCAGTAGAACCCAAAAGTGCATCATCTTAAAAGTACATTCAACCTTGTTAGGGTGAAGAATATGACATGTACTTCCATATACAATAAACATGCATCTGAGGATAAAGGAAAAGTGTGGCATAGTGATTTGGAACCAAATAATCACATTAAAGAAACAGATCCATAATGCTTGGGCATATCTCGTGAAAGCTGCTGACAAACCATTTGATACGTGGAGTTATATGCAAAATGTTAAGAAATAGAATCGATAGCTCAGGCAAGGAGTTGTCGAATGTCTTACAATTTTCAGAGAGAATGCCAATACTGTCAAAGTTCTGTTGTTCCGTAGCGAAGTTTCTGCAGGAGTGTATCAGATGTCATAAACACCATTTTGATCTGTCTCTGTTATATATATACTATAGTTATATTGTTTCATACGAAATCATTTGCTGAGAATTCCTCAGAGACTCCAATGAGAGATGCACAAAAAGCTAGTAAAAAGTAACAAGAGTTCGCAAAAAGACCTTATGAGCCAAAGTAAGGCTCGATCATGTGCATTTTCCAAAAACGAAAGTCTTTTGCTGTCTTTGTTTGGACTCCAAGGACTTGATGGCATGAATGCCAGCCTCACTGCCAGGGTTGTTGGGCTCTTTGTATGCACTAAGCCAAAGATAAATGTCAGTGTACGACATCAAAGTCCCATCACACGCACATCACAGATTCAGCCACAATACATCACACCCGTCACAGCATATGAGACAGCGTCTGCTGGAGTACCCATGTGAAAAATTTGAAGGTTACAGACATTCAGTATGGGAGAAATTAGGCCTGAAGGTGCACGGCATATGAATGAAACATGCTATTAATCTGAATATAAATGGAAGTACATTAATATCGAAAACGGATATATGTTCAGATGTTATCAGGAAGAACTTAGTAATCATTACACAAAATTTTGGGTTGTTGACGGGACTACAGAGTATCCAGATCAGGATTCAGTTATTGGATACACCTGATGGTCTTTGAAGTGGAAAAAAGGGTTTAGAACCCGTCCAATGTCCATTAGCAAATAATGGTGTCACAGACTGACAGGTTTCAAAAGAAAAATTGCGAAACTGACATTTTTGACACACCCTACCAGAAGTTCAATGAGTTGGGAAGAACATTAGGAAGAGGTGAACTTCTAAATGTCTTTTTTGACACTTTGCAGAATATGACACACCCAGGATGACTCGGTGTTAATGAATTGCTTGTATGCCCAAAACCCCTTTTAAGTCGGGACAAAGGTTGACGATGCAGCCATGACTGTTTGACTGATGTCAATGGGAGGACCCAAACCTAGCTCAACAACCTAGGCTTCTGTTATCAAATACTCAGGATATAGAATTGGCAACTAAATGATGGAAAGAGGTAAGTACTTCATTAGAGTCAATCAATCATTACTGACATAAAAACAAGTAGAAACAGTCTCTTGGATATTCCTGTAAATAATGATTGTCAGCAGCCCGGACTTCCCAGATTCCTGATGAAATCCTTCAAAATAAGACACTGATGTCATAGTCCCAAAGTAGCTTCCTTCAATTTTCTTTCATTTGTCTGAGAAGCAATTTCTCATGAGCTATGTCCTTACATCATTAAATTATAGATATGAGACTACACAAGGAATCTGATTGCATCCAGTTACTACTAGTTTTCCATATTCTTTAATTAACATGAGCAAGAAAAGGCCCCTTATATGGATTACCATGCAGTGTGTGGTGTGTTAACTGTTTAGAGCTCACACCAACAGCATCTCCAATCTCTCTTGACACTTAGATTAAATCGTTCTCTCCTTTGAACTAAATGACTGTCTACCATGTGTCAGCAAGGATTGGGCTTAATTCAGGGCAGAGACCAAATTGTTCTGACAATATGAATTTTAGATCAATTGTGATTGTGCAAAACATGCAGAGTTGGTGATTAATCCCATCTTTTTATTTTGATTCAATGCATGACTTTTTGTCATTTTCCTAAAACCATCTACTACAAATTGCCTTTTTAATTAATTGACAATTTGTCAAAATTGTATTAATAATGCATGGTTCCTTAGACTTTAAACCACAATATTTCATGTTGAAGGAATTTAATGGCATTCAATTTAGTTTTACTGCCTCAGGAGGCATTAAAACAGAATGACTTCGATTTTATTTCACAGATTGATAAACTTTTCCCGTCTGGGCTTGATCTACCAAAAATTTCTAGGAGGGTTAATCCATCAACATTTGTGTTAAAAGTTAGGTTTATAACTCCGTTTTGCCTCTTAAAAGAAACAATTTAATGTGCGGAAAAAGTAACGTAATGATTAAAACAACTGTACTAGTCAGGCTGTAAGTATTCGGCACCAGTATGTTTTGAAAATTTGACCTTATCTGTGCCGCAATAGACGAGGAAAACAAAATAGCACAACAGAATCAAACATAAGGCAAAAAAAAAAAAGACTAGCTTTCAAAAGAAGGAAAACATTGAAAGCATTAAAATGTAATGCTGGAATAAACCACTGTACATGTAAGTATAACAGTAACACCAGAAGAGCTAGCCAAAACAACTGCAGGGTAAAGGAGGTGGCAAAGATATCAAAGGAATCAATAATTCAGACAACCAGATGGAGAGGGTCTTAGGAAGTGGGTCTGGTGACAGGAGCTATAGCTCCTCAATCTCTACCTGCTCTTATACATCATTGGTGGCTACAGCTGTGAAGATGTTCGAGGCCAAGGATTCATTCAAAGAACAGATAACCAGTGGACATGGTGATTCATTAGGGGCAGGATGTTTGAGGAATGTTGGTAGCACCAGGCAACTCAGTTGATTAGTAACAAGAGGAAGCTCAGGCAGCAGTTTATTTGGTCAAAGAGTCTTTGGTTGATCAGCACATAAATTAGAGAATGAAAACTAGATAGTCGAGAAAATCTATAGAATTATACATGAATTTATCACATAGAATATAATTACCTTATTAAGATTATGATGATGATATGCAGTGCAATAATTTCTGCCACTCTCTGGACAGAGATGACTACTGAAGCAGAAAAGAGGCACAGTGTGTATTGAATAATTAATGGCCTTGCAACTCCCTGCCAGTTTCAGATACATGTACTTCCAAGTTCCAACTCAATTTATTTTCAGGTGACACCCAATGCCATGAGCATGAAATCTCCAAGCAATTTTTCATGGTTTCCTGTATCCTTCTAGGGGAAATTAAGTGGAAGAAAACAGAAACATAATGACACAATTGACACATGCAAAATGATCATATTCACCCTCGCGAACAGCCTGCGAGAGCTAAAGAACTTCCGTTTTGTAAATGTAATTTCTTACCCTTCCTGTCACCAAAAGAAAATTCTCCCAGTTATGCCACTAAAACGTCCGCCTTGCTTCATTCCTCAACCTTTTTGTTTGACACAGTGACACATGTTTTAGCCAAATGAATTTAGAGATGATGGCACCGTTAACAATTCACGTAAAGGTTACAAGTGTGCGACTCTATGCCATCAATATATAAATGTTTTCCAACTGGCTGGGTAGCATTTTAGCTGAAAAGGTTGTTTGTGAATACTCTATGTTTGACCATGAACCAACCAGATAATTTTTTTCCTTAAAAGGATAAAAGCTATATGTCTCAAGTTGTAAAAGATACATACAGGGTCAAACCTATCAAAACTGCTGTACCATGTACTGTGTGATCAAAGAGAGGCACTTACTAACGAGATTACAAAAGTTTGCAATCTACGTAGTCACATCAATCACAGCCTCATTGTGCAATGTGTGTACACCCAACTTGATAAGTTGTGTATTCTTTGCTCCACACATCTAGAACTGTTTCATCAGCAAGATTTGCACCTTGGTGTAAATAAGGCTGAAGAAAACAGGCATTAGCTTGATTGCGAGTGTGTTTAATGCCAGATGAGTATTCTGGTGTCTTCCAGGAAATCTTAATGAACCAGCTGGATGGCTCAAGGTGAGTAATGTCATGTTTCAAATGGGTCTGTTCCTTTTAAAGCTTCGTCTCCTTTCAGCAAGAAGCAGTCAACTCTTAAATAAACTCCAATCAAGGGTAGCAGAGAAAATTTATTGGTATTATGTGTTCCAGAAAATCTTTAAACCGCAATTTTGACAAAATGAAACTTGAATTACATGGGGTGTCAATAATATGACATGAAGATACAGGGCACTGGCCCTGCTTGCTGAAGTTATTACCTGTTACAATCCTTATTGTCTCATTAAAGTATATTATCTGAGGCTGGTTTTCTAGCCATATACTGTCATAGTGTATGTCATTTCCTGCAATTTCATTCCTGTCTTACCATGGTAAACATGCTTTCTTCTGATTTTATTTCTGGATAGTTATCACTGGTAATATTCTAATATAAAAATTATAACTCCCATGTGCCTGTTAATCAAAAAGCCTTTATACTGGCAATGGTCCTGCTGTGTTTGTAAGCCCAATTAGCATACCATGCAATTGTGACAGGCCCATGTCATGCGCTAATGTGCAAGTTGTGTTTAGTGACACTTTGCCCGGGGAAGAATAATCCCGTTGTTATATAGCAGACACCCTGCAATGCTATTGTGCTTGATATTGTGACTGTCACGAAGAGCAGAAAAGCAAAGAGTAACATCAGTTACAAATTATAATGGTTTGATTTTGTGAACATTATGAATGTTATTTCACAACAACAATAACTATGCAAAAGGTGCTCATTAATGATCTGAATAGTCTATCAAATGGAATATCATCCGTAAATACAAACAAGATCACAAAATTACAAAGAGGCATTACCATAAACAGTTTTTCTTTTAATTGAGCTATTGGAAAAATAAACTTCTGATTTGTGCATTATGAGAACACTTGCAAAGTTAGGAAGACCCAAGTGTTTTGCTTCCAAACTCGTTACCTACTGCTGGCTCAATGTCCATTTTGAGTCAGATTGCACAATAAAACACTATCTATAATAGCTACAGCCGCTACACAATAATGACTCCATATGCTCAGCGACACAAGCATGCACAAGCAATTTTCGTAGGCAGTGGCCATTTGTCTCGTAGACGTTTATAGTCAAGGGCTATTTTTTGTCATTGCAACAAATTGGTCGTGTTGTTTGGGTAGCTTTATGTAAAATTGTAAATAGATAGACAAGTTTGCAGATAGATCGATTTAGTGGATGAATAGACTATATGGTGGAATTGCATTGGTGTCATTGGGATTGTCGATAAAGATGTTACTGTTGTAGTCCTCTGTTGCTGTATTTGACTGTCAGGTGTCACTGGCAAAGACGCTGAGTCAAAGGATAAATGGATTTGTAGATAGAAAGATATGGGGAACAATGGACTGTCATGTCATTGCCTTGGTGTTACTTAGATACGTCATAGGACACATGCATAAAGTAATATACTCAGTTTTTTGTGCATTTTGCACCCCAAGCGAGAGACTGTACCAACACAAGAGCCCACTTAATGACTGCAGAGGGTAATTATAATGCAGGGACTACCGGATGGATGGTTGGATATTTCAGCGTCACTACCAGTATTACTATTCAATATTATATTTTACCACACCACAGACTTACATGAACTTTCTGTACCTCATTTACAATAAATTCCCTTCATCCACCTTAAATTCATTGGGAGAGAAATACAGCCTCTGAAAATTACAGTCTATCATCCATAAACATGCAATATCACATGACTAATGACTAGGGAGGTCCTTTGAACAGCAGGTGCCTGGGTAACTCCATGTTCATAACAGCTGTCCTTTGCAATTCTGGTTTTTAGAGGTTTCTGTGAGGTTTTCAGTCCTGTTGTAGTGTTGTATTCATACATGATGCCATTGATGTACCTATGGTTGTTCCAGAATGCCATATGGTCTCCCTTAAATTCACAACTTAAGATGTTGCATGGGTATTGGGTAGGCTTTGGTTGCTTAATGGACTTCCAAACCGCATAAAGAATATCTTTGTATCTAACTTTTATTACTTGAAGGAGTAGGACTGTCAGAATTGGTGCCATGACGTCAACACTCTTTCAAAGAGCCATTTCTGCTGTTAGTTGTAATTTTAGCACAGATATCAGCATGTTTCCAAAATGAAGTTTCATGTGACCCAAAATTTTCAATGAACCTTCATTGCCCTTCATGAGCAAAATCCAGCTGGATGACATTTGGATGACACATTGATTGGTGGCCCTTTGTATCACTGTCTGACGGAAAGTAAAAAAATCCTCATATGGGGTAAATGTGAAACATGTTGAGGACTCCTGCTCCCCCTTTCATCTTATCAATCAACTCTGACTATGCAATATAAGCATCAATTGCCTTATTTTTGTTATCAAAAATGCAATGAAGTCCTACTATAATAACAGTCACTTTGCCACCATCTCAGCAATATGAAGTATCCAGCAAAATTAATACTGTGGAAGTTTCTTATTACTTATATGTACACTATCAGACTAAAGCACAAGCACAGGTGTACTGTTGGAATAGTCATACTAATTGGCTGAAACTTGAGGACGAGTCATGCGATGAAAGCATTTTTTTATTACTTATTATATATAATCTAGGAGACTGAGAACAGGTGTTGATTGTGTGTAACATAGACTGCGTATTTACTCTCATGAAACTTGGAAAAGGCAGTAGAAAGACATTTGATGAAACTAAACAATCAACTTGAAAGCTGCACAATATCCATCAGTACCTAATACTACCTATGTATAATTGTATCTGCAGTATCAGTGTCCGTGCTGGACAAGAAAAAGATCTCAAACACATGGTAAATGTGCAACACGTTGAGGACTCCCACCTTGTCATCTCATCAATCAACCCTTGCGAGCGGTCGAAACTCATCTTGGAGGGCTGTAGTCGCAGCACTTGTCATATCTAACTGCCTAGTTGCAGTTATGTTGCTGAGTGTCTATCATACAGAATGTCATACCCAACAAGAAGAACATTAACATACACCTCAAGAAAGCCACACTGTCGTTCTCATTTTTTCCTCTTCCAAGAAGTGTCAAGAACGATACGTGATGATCTCGAAATGTGATGATCTCGAGACGTGACATTTCTCCATCTCACATAATCCCCAATTGTGCAAGGGGTCACCCTGGGAGTCAGTGACAATTGTTCAGTGGGCATTCGTCACACATTCTGTAGGCTATTCTCAATTGTTCAGAGTAAGGCGGTGGAAGGCCAAAGCTGGTCGTTACACAAAACCAAACAATTCGACAGCATTTGAACAGAGCTTATATGAATCTATGATCGCCAATATATTTCCAGAATCTGTAAGATTATTCTGGAATCTGCAAGATTCTTCTACTTCTTTATAACTTTCTGTTCTCTGTACTGGGAATAGATTTATTTCTGATATTTTCAAAGGGCACCAACTACAATAAGACAAACATATTTTCAGATGGTGTGATAAGTTGCAAAACCAAAATATTTTTTAACAGAAAGCTACTTTACTTGGAAGGATAGAATACATACATACATATGTTTGCATAGAAAGATAGACAAATACTTAGATCTTTAGTAAGATAAATTGACAGATATTAAATAATTGAAAGAAGAAAATTCTTTGATACAAAAGAAATAGAGAAAATCAAGAGGAGGAGACTAATTCTAGCTTCCCTTAAGCAGCCTTTTAAAACTATTTACCAGCTTTACCACAAGCGCCACAGTCATCTTGTTGCGCGAAAAAACACAAAGAAAGGGCCGATTGAAATTGGCATCAATATAATGTATTTTTAAAACAAAACGATAACGCTGGATCTATGTCAATGCTGTGTCTAACCAAGGCAACTTTAGAAACCTGTCAACCGTGTAGCATTACAACATTAGAAAGACTACGGTACATGATTAAAGATCCCTAATCTGCTTTATCTGTTCTTTTTTCCCCTCTTATTTATGCCCAGTAACACTTTACTGTGCCAGACACAGACACCTCTTTAGTCTAGTGCTCTCAATGCTAACTTGTGATCTAAGGATGTGAAGAATTTTGGTTCACAGTTTGAACCTTCCTGGGTTTGCTTAACATTTTACAATTAGCTTCTATAACTTATAGATAAAGTGCCATCCAATCAACACAATATAGAAGCACAGTATTACCCACATAAACAAATAAATGCTTCAATAGTTTCAAAAACATGCGATAGAACAATATTGTAAATGCATGTAAAATTCCATGAATAACATTGACCACGATCCAAACATAACGTTAATTTAATGCTGATGTCCCAAGGGCCTTTTGAGAACAATCAGCTTAACCAGAATGTCCCTCGGGACTTCAAAGGGCCATAGATGAATCTCAAGGTCATCCAGTGTCCTTCAAGGTGACTTTTGACCCCCAAGGTTAAATGTCAAGGTCACAGCCAATATTGGCCTTGAATGTGACGAATTGGCTGTTGAATCCTAATGTTGTAGGTGTTTTGCTTGCTGCAAGACAGGAAATATGCCATGTGTAGCAGATACTATGTACATACTACAAGATATTGTTTTGAATTGAAAGAAAATGCAACAAATTTCAAGGTTATTTTAATGTATCTTTGAGTGTCTTTCAGGAATGTTAAATCAATTTATCTTACATAGAGATTAGAAGTAGAATATCAAATATTATTTCAGCAGCAGCTCAACAGCTTAAAAAAAGACCTGCTACTACAAAAGGGACAGATCTGCTGCATCCACTAGGTCTTACTGTACCTCCGGATAATGACAATGTCGGCTCACTGATGACCTAACAACCCACAGCAACTACCGGACAATGGCCACTGCATGTCAGTTAGTTATTTACTCATACACCAAAGACAATAGCATTGAAAGGGTAGTAAATAACATAGTAGGTTTCTGCCTACATGGTATTTGGTAGGTGATTAGGTACTGGATTTCTTAAAAATGAGGAAGGACGGGGAGGTCACCTTACAAATTGAGGATAAAAGAATACATATTTGAGATTTGCCTATGCATATCCAATGGTAATTTATATATATATCGGGTATACATAGCAAGTTAGCAACTCAAAACAATATCGTCTCAATTTTCGGAGGCCATTGAAACCATGTGGAAACAGTAAAAAAACAGCAGACATTCATACTCAAAACATAATAACTTTTGAAAACTAGTCAAGAGCTATTATAAACCTGGTCAGAGTCTGATTACCAACTTCCATTCACACAATACAAAAGTCACCATGTTACTTATTACAATATTTCATACTTCAGCAATCTGTGGAATCACAAAAGTTCTGCAGATGCGAGATAATCAGATATTTTCGTGACTTGCCTCAAAGCACAGTACAGTTTCTGACAGACAATTTGTTTCATTACAATTTCTTTGTGCAATAGGAAACCTGATATAGTAAATCTGGTACAAAACTACAGCACACCATATTGCAATTATGGTTCTGAGTGTGATTCTGTTACTTTCAACAACTCCACTTAGAGTATTCTTAACAGTTAACACCCTTTAGATGTGACACACTGGCACACCCACCTTCCATATCCGGTGTGGGACTTGGATCATGGTTGGTATCACCGCATAGTCAGGGCTAGTCAGGGCTAGAAAAATGCAGATTACCAGCCAATTTGATTAAGTTAGACGAAATTTCCAACAAATGTTTGCGAATCAAGCAACTATGTACTTCCAAGTCAGAAATTTGCACCTTTCATCAGAAATTTCGAGTGAGATTTAGACATTTCCAGGCAATGACATGCCCGAATTCCCACCTTTCCAGACATGCACAAAGTAATTTAGGAAAAGAAAACTCACATAATTATCCTTGTTCAACATGAAGATCTGGCAATATATGATAGACTCACCTGAAAATAAAGATAAAGACATTAAGAAATAGGAATAAATCACAAACAGACTGGACATAACTGAACTTTAGGCCAGACATTTTTATTTTGTAATTTTGTGATTTGAGTATTAGTTGAGGCCTAACATTTAATTGATTAGGCTAATCTACGGGTGCCTCAGTTAAGAGATGTATAGTGGTCCGATTTTAAGACTAACTTTTGACGGCTGCCAATCCCCTTCCACTAACCTGCATTTTTATTTTTCGCTCAGAAGCCAACACTTAATTGAAAGATGGTTTTCATTTTTGTAGAAAACAGAATGCAGAGTCATTCTGTGCAGCCTGACTTTTCTTCATAATTTCAATGCTTCTTTCAAATCTTTCTGCGATTATTCTTGCTTTTAAAAAAATGTTCATAATTCTATGTTAGTAGATGCTGTGGTTTGTTTTGTAATGAAGAATTGTGCATGTTTTATTGTTTATTAATTTTGTCAGCAGCAGTGGCCACTCTTCTCCTTGAGATATTTATTCTATGCTATAATACCCCATGACCATTTCAGGTCTGAGAGAGTATAGCATATCAATAATCAATACTCCACTTCCTTTACATGTTTACTGATCATGTTAATCAAACAAAGAAGGCAAACATGGATCCCCACAACAGCTGCAATTAAGCAATTACATGTTGAGTATGGGAAATGAACTTTAACACACAAGAGAATTTGCACTACATGCACATGGCGGCTTTTTAGTTTTGACAAATTGTTTCGGAAAGGAGCATCTGGTCTTTTGTAATCAAATCGCACTCAGATGCATCATTTATATATGTCAGGTATATTTGCAGATTCTAATGTGAATTTCACATCATTCTTATTGAAGCATCTGTCAAGAGGTTTTAGCATATAATGGACTAAAAATAACTTTGACAAATAGTTTTATGAAGAGTTTGGATTTTAAGTGTGCTGAAAAAAAAGTTAGAAAAAATTTGATAAAAAAAACAAATTTCATGTGTGAAAGCCTGTTTTAAAATACAGCTGCTGGCATACATGATGAGTGTTATGACCGATTGTTTTACACTAAACTCGATGACTGATGATGTAAGTACAATACAGTGTAACCAATGTATTACTACTATAAGACAGCTGAAAATTAAACTTTTGGTTGGCCTTTTTTCAGTATGAGTCACACGACCTATGACTGGAGGGCAATATGCCTTCCCAATCACTACTGAGGTGTTCTTGAAAAAAATACAAATTGCCAAAAGTAAGGATACTGATTGACAAGAGATAGGGTGTTTGAAGCAATATGGGAACCTCGTCAGAATATTGTTTGGTGTCTTGTTTGCTCTGCAGAAGTTTGACAATATGCATGTATGACAGTGTGTGTCATAGTAGATTCGTTACAATGCAAGAGAAAATGGGAAGACATATTGGACAAGATGGGTATTCTGAAGAGGCATGCAGGGGTATACAGATATGAAGCAGCAGAAAGTTATGAGTTGAGGTAGGTCCCACAGGAAGACAGGACCCACTTGGAAATTGCCAATATTAATTTTTCCTAATTTCTTCCACTCAGGAATACCTACTGGACTTCAAAAACATTCTAACGTAGTTAATACACCCTACTACTCAGTAAACCATGACAACTTCAACAAAAGATTTACATTTACAAATTTAAAAGCAAGAAAACACTTTGCTTTTTACGATTACTCTGAATTATTGGAAACTGCCCGGCAGTGCCCGCACAGAGATTGGAACAAAATTTTAGCCAAAACCCTTCCACAAGATTTCAGATTAGAATCAGTAGATCGTTCTATTGTCCTTTTTGAGCAGCCAAATTGACAAATCCTGTGAACATTTAAAGTCGCGGAGAATATTTTTCTTACATAATACATATTGATTCATATTTGGCTTATTTCAACCGTGTACTTAGGTACTTTGAAGAACTTTTTAAGTCTTATCATATCGACGAGACAAAAAAAATTAATTGTAAAATAGTTCTTCAGTTGTTGCTCTCCTGCTTTGACCAGCCTGAGTCAGATTAGACCATAAAGAAAGCAATTTCCTGCAGGAGCATTCAGTAAATATCAGTGATTTACTCTTGGCTAACAGCTGTTTTACAATGTGTGTACGAGATTGCTGAGCCAAGACACATAATCGGAAGTGGTGCATAAGCACTGAATGAAAACAAATCCATTCTCTTGCCTCCTGCTCAGTATTTCTGTTATTTGCAAGTGATATAATTATTTTTCCCTGATGGTACTTTCTTACGTTAACAGAATTCATTCCGGTCCAAGAATCTACGTGTATAACCAGAAAAAAACTTTTTTTTTTCCTGAAAGACTGATTTCAAAGCACACCTCAGAGAAGGATTTTGACTCCTTTTCAAATTAAAAAAATGTCTTTCTCCATTGATATTAAGATTTGTCACTATTGTCAGCAATCAAGCAATCTCTCCGACAACATTCGTTCATTACCATACATTTAACGTATTATATCGGTGACATAATCCGTCAATATAGCTACTAATACATTCTTTATTCTTAAGACGAAACTACCAATTTCACACACAGTAGAACCTATACTGCATTACTGAAGACAAAAGCACAGACTCAGGAGTTATTCAATACTTCACCACATTATTATTAGCTAGGCAAGTAAAAGATCCCTCACATGGAGTAAATGTGTAACATATTGAGGACTCCCGCTCTCTCTCCCATCCCATCGAAACAACCCTCATGAGTGCCAAGAACTGGGCTTAGAGAGCTGCACGTACCATATCTATCTATCTATCTATATATTTATCTATCTATCACAGTATACACAGTCTAATACAGGTAAAGCATGACGTGCTCAGACATTTCTGAGTTTATCCTTTTGACTTCAGCTGTAAGACAAGTACTTCTATTGTACGCATTTTCCAAGCTTATAGAAAAGAGTGGCACAGTGTTCTGGAATCAGGTAATCACATTAAACTCAGCAGCAAAACAATAATGCTGATGTAAATCTTTCAAAAATGGGCAACGAATCAGTTGATATGAAAAGTGATAGGCACAATGACAAGATAGAGAAAATCCCATTTCAATATTATAAAAATAAGTTGCATTGCCAATGGCCTTGGAACTGAGTTGTTACACACATTTCAAAGTGAAGACCAAAAATCTGAGGTCACTAAGTCCCATTATCGAAGAACCAAGGTTGTCCATGAGCTTATCACGGCTCATAAACACCATTTTCATGAGTCTCTGTGCTAAGAGCAGGTGCCTGATAGTGTTGTCTTTCCAGACATAAGTTTCAAATTACAGGCGCACACCAGAAACATTCACTGAGGATTCCACTGAGACGCCACAGGGAAGAGAATAGAAGAAAATCCTCAAAAAATAAAAAGCACGGAGGTATCAGAAAGACATTAAGAGTCATGTATGACTTGAACATGCGCATTATCCAAAGAAAATATTTTTGGGCAATCTTTTGTTTCTACTCTAAAGACTTGGTGGCATTGTATGCTTGCCTCAATGACAGACATTGAAACCATTGGAGAAATATGAACTTATGAAGGTTTCCAATCTTACTACATAAAATTCAGATTCTCAATAGCCAAAAGATTGATTCGCTTATACGAGGCGTACTACTTATAATTGTCCTTCTGGTTTGGAAGTGGGCTTACGTAAAATTTACACTTGAAAAGTGGCCTCTATTGCTCCCTTCAGTAGAGCTTATGATATATTTGAGGCCATCTTTGCATCATAACTGGATTTCACAGACAATATCTATAGAAGCGAGACATTAAAATTTAACCATAATGGTCATAGATGTCAGACACAACAGGTAAGACAGTTAATCTCTGAACCACCATGGTTCACGTATAAATAATAGATCTGCTTTGACACTGTGTCATAGATTGTATGAGAGCCAAGTTACCATTGGCATTGCAATCTTGAATGTACAAGACCAAATCATTGAACCAGAAGCATAAGGATGAGCGATCCCGATCAGCTTATCAATCACAGTAAATCAGTCTTTATCACAGTGGCAATTCATGAAAGTCGTTTGACGTCACATTTCCCTTGAATGGTCATTGAACCACCATCAACAGATTCAACACCATGACTTGAATCAACAAAGACAACAGAATAACCAGAAGGAGAAGGGCATTTAAGTTGGTCCTGCAACACTACAGTGTTAAGAACACTCTAGGAAAACTGATTGAGTTAGTCACGAAGTTGATAAAGGGAATTTAAAGGCCTTCAAAAGGTCTAGGATTTTCAAACTGAAATCTACTTAACCGGCATAACTTGCATATTATGCATATACCCAATTTGAAATATAGACCTAACTAATTTTCCTGCACAGTTGGATGACAGTCATGACACAACTATTCTTGTGATACAACCTAACAATATACATTGTAGCAAGAAATTACTCAAATATGAACTGGTTTTTGATAGATGATGAAAGACAAATAGCCATGACAAAAATTGATAGATTCAGAGATGCAGTTAATCAATAGAAATTGTTTCAAAGCTAGGCTTGAGGATGAAGTTATGATATAGGAAGCACGAGACGGCCTTACAGCCAGACATTTGGAGATAATGGTGTCACAGAATGACAGGTTTGCGAAACTGACAAATTTGACACACCCTGCCAGAAGTTCAAAGAGTTTGGAAGAACATTATGAAGCGCTGAACTTCTAAATGTCTTTTTGACACTGCTGAATATGACACATCCCAAAGACTTAGGGTTAATGAAATGCTTCTATGCAACAAACCGCAAGCAAAAATTGACCAGTGTTGAAGGCGCAGTCCAAAAAAATGTTGTTTTCAAAAATATTCATGCTTCTTAGCGCAAAGCCAACAGTGTACCTTGCGTAAATACAATATTTCAAGTAAGATTAGAGCCTGTACTTATGATTTATCAAATACATCATACTTTCAATCCATCAGAATTACTGTTGACAATTTCTTTATTCGCACACATGTTTATGGTATGTGTGAAAGAAAACTATAGGGGAAAAAACCAAATAAACAAGTAGTAACTAAAAACACATCATGAAGTACATAAATATTTCAATCACATCAAACACAGCTGCCATGACCAAAATTAATTCAATGTAATCTAGATTGGGCTTTGTTCGGTTCTGTTATAGATATTCCTGTAACTGAACATTTCATGACAGCTTTGAAACCAACAAAACAAAGCTTTCATAAATTTTATTCATGAATATTTAATAAAATAAAAGCAAATTCAAAATTGTTGTGACAATAGAAATTTTGATCAACAGAGATTGTGAGTGCATAACGGCAAAAAACACAGAGTTGTGGAAAGTCCTTCTTATCTTTTTATTCGCGGGGAATGAACTCATGTCGAATGATTTTCTCACACTTAACACAATTCATCTGCTAAAACATTGCCTTTTTAATTAATTAAAAATGTGTCACAATGCTATTAATAATGCATGGGTCCTCAGATTTAAAACCACAGAATCTCGTGCTGAAATAAATCAATGACATTAAATTCAGTCTGACTGATTAAAAGTACTTCAAAGTGCTCCTTCTGACTGGGGGCTGGTTCAACAATTAACCAGTTGAACTAGAAACATCATAATCCTTTAATGTCTGTGATAACTGTTTTGATTTATATTCTGAGTTTTATTATACTTTTCTGTTTTGTTTCTATAAGGCTCAGCTGAATAAAGGGAATAGTCATCGTTAGACAAAGTACATGTAGGGCCGACAAAATCCTTGAAAACCAAAAAGAAGTTGAGGAAAATTAGGCATCAGGAGAAATGCAAAAGAAGAGACAGGAAAACTGTATATAGATCAACCAGAAAAAAAGAAATGTCAACAGATATGCAGACATTAAGAATTCAGCTGCTAGATACTGACAATCACAAGAAGAGCAAAGACATAGAGCCGTCCAAGTCAGAGCCAAAAACTAACAGCTGGCAATGAAATATTGCACAACCATATTTTGATACAACAAGAAGTAAAAATGTTGAAATCCACCGATGGAAGAGCAGAACAGAGCCACATGCTGATCAGACAAGGTGGCAAGATATCAAGAATCAATAATTCAAAGAATCGGACAGAGCAGGCTTCAGGAAGTGGGTCTGGTGACAGGAGCTGTAGCTCTTCAATCTCTACCTCCTCTTATACATCATTGGTTTCTACAACGGTGAAGATGTTCAAAGTACAAGCAATTTAGAAGAAGGAGAAGAGAAGAGGACAGGGACTCTGTTATTTGTATGTTTAATGGATTTTGGAAGATATTTTTTGGATGATTGATGGTAATGGTTTGGGATCAGATACTTTTCTAATTGGTCGAGCTTGATGATAGTTAATTAAGTACATGCAAGTACACCTAAGATTATCAGAGATCACTGAATACCCAGATAGTTTCGTAACACTACTGATAGCCATATTGAACAACTTCAAGAAAGTTGTACTATACTCATAAACATTTGAAAAGAGTGAAATAAATAACTGTCCACGAATAAGCGTTGGTACCAACCCAAAATCCTAAATGCTGTGGCAATGAAGAAAGGGGGTTGTTCACTTGTTGTATTAGCAGGGAGATGATCTTATGGTTATGCTAAGCTGCTATGCGCATTACTTATCAAGGAATTTTCACGATGATAATCCATTCAAAGCTCCAGCAGCATTATGTTTAATGAGTATAAAGAGAATTCAAGGTTGTGTGTATCATTCGTGGAAACTTAAGTGGATTCGAATAGAAAAAGATAGGATGATAATACAGGCAAAGAAGCCTTCACATGACATTGCATCTTGTAGAGTCAAGGATGGGAAATCCGTCCAAGAGGCTAAATCCGTCCACCCCCTATTCTATGGTTATAAAGATATCTGTTACAGCTGTGTGAATTTATAAGCAAGAGAAAGTAGTTTTTCAACTATTTTTGCCGTTTTTTTGGTGTTTTCAGCAATTTAGATAATATTTCAGGTCCATTTAAAAACAATCAAATCCTGTGACGTCATCACAGCCACTTTGAGCTTTTCAGAAGTTGGACTTATTAGCATTGTATGCCTATTTTTTCTTATCAAACAAATGTATTTAAGATGAAAATCAGTGAATGGGATACAAAATTTGATTATTCTTGCAGGATTTGTAAAATTGTGACACATTGGAAGAAAATACAACAAAAATAAAAGTGGACATAATTACCATCAATATTTCAGAAGTGGCTTGATTAAGGGTTTGTAAATCCGTCCACCCACATTAAATCAACTTTTATAGTACTTTTATGTCTTTAAATATTCATAAATGGCATTTCCCTGATTACAGAATTTAGACAGGAACAGTTATACCACTTTGATTGGGTTAAAAGGTTCTATAATTGTAATTGAGGGGGTCAATTGAAATTATTCAAAGTGAACTTAACCTGTATTATTTAATTATTCTATTGCAAGTGTAATCAGCGACACATTATTTAAAAATTGACACAAGAACCTTTGTAAGACGGATTTACCAGGAAGGTGGACGGATTTAGGTGCCCTGACCTTCAATCTTTGTTGCCATGGTTTCTAGGGTGCATCAGTTGCCCCTAACCTATTCAGATGTTGATGTCTATTTGATATGTTTGGAGGCTGGATGACAAAAACATGAAAAAAAAATTTCAGCTCAAAATTTTGGTGGGAACAGCCACCTCCAGGCTCGTGTTTGTATAAAATCGGATTATAGCAAAAAATCTGAATATCTCAGGAACCACTTGGCCTAGAGACTTGGCATTGGGCTCAAAATGTGCGGAATGTCAATATTTATATTCACTTCAATTGAAACTATCCCTCTATCTCTAACCGTTTGTCCGTTATTTGACAAAACACAATTATACTTGGAAATTATGTAAAAAATGGGTATTTATAAAATTTGGGCACTACCCAGTGTACATTGATCCAATCTGCATTATTTATACCTCAGATCATTCACAGAGGATTCATGTATTCATAGTGTACATTTCTGGTGATGGATCTTGTTCAGTATGACTTCTGCTTCAAACCGAAAATAGACTTATTCAATAAAAAACAGTTTTTCGGATCCTGCTCTGACACTATTGGTCCCAGGACCAAAGTTGCGATTGTATTGATAGAAACTTATTTATTCCGCACATTTTGAGTCCATTATCAAGTCTCTCGGACCATCGGTTCTTGAGTTATGACAATTTTGCAAAATATTGTAATTCGGCTTCATTGAAATATCATTGAAATAAGTAATGCTCTGGAGGTGGCTGTTCCCATTGGAATTTCAACCTGAAATTTGGTGTGCATGCTCAGGACACCCAACCTCCTCACATATCACATAGACATCAAAATCAGAATAGGTTGGGGGCAAATGATGCACCCTAAAATTTATTATTGGTTTCAGGAAAACTTATTTGCATATTTGACTTTTTTAGACTGCTGACGATAGTATGGATTATGCCCCTTCCAATGAACTGATTTTTATTTTGTGTCTATTACCATTTTCCTTGAAACATAGTTTTAGCCAAAAGTGGACGGATTTACCCTCCTTGACTCTACATTGAATACAAAATCTCTCCTTGCAAGGTCCTGTGTGTCTTTTGCAGGAGCCGAGACATTAAATATTTAGCCAAACTTTGGTGAATCCATAGATTTGATGTGTTGTTCACATGTCCTTCATGCTTAATAAGCACTTTCCATGTGGACAGATGTCCCCTCAATACTCCTAAGCATCACATGATACATGTCAAATGAACACTCAGCCTTGTGAGCAAAGAATTTCCATTTTGTTTTTTAAAAAGGTAATGATTTCCCCTTCCTGTCAATAAAAGAAAGAATATTCTAATGATTATCCCGATAGTAGTTAATTTCGACCTAGCTTTATGCCATGTTCGAATGATACAGCTTCATCTAATATGATCCCAGTTATTAACAATTGCATTGCCAGCTGCCGAGAACAGAGTAACAACAAAAAATCAAGAACATCATCAGGAAAATTTAAGTTTGATCCATTAAAACCTCCAGTTTGATTCTCCATCAATTGATGAAGAAATAGTTTGAACAAGAACAATTCTTCAGTTTGAGGTGATATTATCTTGCATACATATTCGAGAGGTGTTACCTTTGACTCAAAATAACTTATGCAAAATCCATCAGTAGAACGACGGCTGACTGTTTCAGTTGCTTAGCAATTAGTAAATGTCATCGTCATCGTCTACAAATCTACAAAACATGGTCACATCAATCATTTCCCAATCAGTGCTTCATTGTATATACATCGTACTAGGTGTGAGGAAAAAATGTATTCTTCACTCCATGCATCTTGAATAGTTCATCAGCAAGATTTGCACCTCTGTGTAAATGAGGCAGAAAAAAACAAGCATTATAATGCTTGATTGAGAATGTGTTTAATGTCAGACGAGTATTCTGGTGTCTTCCCGGAAATCTTAATGAACCAGCTGTCTGGCTCAAGGTGAGTGATGTCACATTTCAAATGGGTTTGTTCTTTTTAAAGCTTCGTCTCATTTAAGCCAGAAGCAGTCAACTCTTAAATAAACTCCAATCAAGGGCAGTGGAGGAAATTTATTGGAATTGCGGGTTGGCGAAAATCTTTAAATCACAATTTTTGACAGAATGAAACTTGAATTACATGGGTAACAATGTTATGATCTGAATATACAGACCATAGCCCTGCTTGATGAAGTTATATACCTGCTACAATTATCCATGTGAAACAGTTGTTATAATCTGATTGAAGTATTATCTAAGGCTGGTGTATCAAGCCATACACTGTCTTAGTATATGTAATTTTCGCAATTTCTTTCCCATCTTACCATGACAAACATGCTTTCTTCTGATTTTATTTATTGATATTCATCACTGGCAATATTCTAATATAAAAATCATAACTCCCATGTTTTCAATGAGTACTTGCATGTTAATCCCAAAAGTCTTTATATTTGCAATGGTCCTGCTGTGTTTGTAAGCCCAATTAGCATTCCATGAAACAGTGACAGGCCTGTGTCATGCGCTTATGTTCAAGATGTGTTTATTGACACTTTGCCCGGGGAAGAATAATCCTGTTGTAATATAGCAGACACCCTGCAATGCTATCGTGCTTGATTTTGTGGCTGTCATGAAGAGCAGAAAAGCAAACGTAACATCAGTTACAAATTGTAATAGTTTGACTTTGTGAACATTATGAACTTTACCTCATAATAACAATAACTAAGCAAAATCTGCTCATTAATGCTCTGAATTGTCTATCAAACAGAATATGTTCCCTAAATACCAACATGGTAAAACCCAATTTCAAAGAGATATTACCATTAAAAAATTGCTCTTTTGGTAAAAGTAATTGCTGATTTGGGTATTATGAGAAAACTTATAAAGTGAAGAAGACCCAAGCATTTTGCTTCCACTCTTGTCTGCTGCTGGCTCAATGTCCATTATGAGTCAGATTGCACAATAAGGACTACTCCATAATGGCTACACAATAATGACTCCATATGCTCAGCAACACAAGCATACACAAGGAATTTTTGTTGGCAGTGGACGTTTATAGTCAAGGGCTATTTTTCGTCGCTGCAACAAATTGGTCGATGTAAAATTCATGGTTAGTTGCGTCAACAACACTCTGTTACAAGAACCAGGTGCGCCTCTCTCTGAATCATTTAGATGTCCATAGATAAAAGGACTATAGTGTCACTGCACTGGCGTCATCGGGATTGTCCTTTAAGAAGATGTAGTCTTCTGCTGTTGCATTTGGTGTCATTAGAAAGGAGAGATTAAGACAGTGTAGTTTGGGTAGCTATATGTAAATAGATAGACAAGTTTGCAGATAGATCGATTTAGTGGACGAATACTCAGTCCAATAGACTATATGGTGGAATTGCATTGGTGTCATTGGGATTGTCGATAAAGATGTTACTGTTGTAGTCCTCTGTTGCTGTGTTCAACTGTTTTATGTACTTGGTAGGCTAATTAGGAAAGGAGAAGGAGATGCATGTAGAATTGTAGATAGACTGGATGGGATGACATACATGTAGTCCTGTATTGTATGACGTAGGTCCTGGGTATAAAGACAGATATCCAGTGAGAGATATTTGTAAACAGATAAATTCCAATTTTTTGTACAAATGAGTATTTTAGCATTAGGGTCAATCTACAGAAATGTTCCCATTTGGGTGGCAATTTTACTGTTTTTCAATTTTTTTAAAATGCATGATATAATTAGTTTGGAGGTCAACAATGGTTGCCACGATTCTTTTCTCAATTTTAATTCTGACTAAAATTAACATGCATTTCCTATGAGTCATTACCGCAACAGAGGCAAATTGTTCCGGTTATGACACGTTGCGGTAATGACAAATTCAGATCTAGTATGTTTTTAAGAGGCCTGGCAGCACATTCCTGCTTGCGATAACTTACTAACAAAAAGTGATAAAGAACAATTAGTCATTGAATAAATGGGACAGGAATAGGACAATTTCTGTAGAATGACCTATTGGATGGATGGCTGGAATGCT
Organism: Platynereis dumerilii; assembly: GCA_026936325.1. Lineage (NCBI taxonomy): Eukaryota > Metazoa > Annelida > Polychaeta > Phyllodocida > Nereididae > Platynereis > Platynereis dumerilii. The sequence continues at coordinate 34,612,672 of JAPTHN010000005.1, forward strand.
GGTTTGGCCGATTTATAATAACGGATAGAAACACTGATTCACGAAAAACTTCAGTGTCAGAATCAGTAATGCTATACAATGTTATATTCTACCACACCCCAGACTTACATGAACTTTCTGTACCTCATTTACAATAAATTCCCTTCATCCACCTTAAATTCATTGGGAGAGAAATACAGCCTCTGAAAATTACAGTCTATCATCCATAAACATGCAATATCACATGACTAATGACTAGGGAGGTCCTTTGAACAGCAGGTGCCTGGGTAACTCCATGTTCATAACAGCTGTCCTTTGCAATTCTGGTTTTTAGAGGTTTCTGTCAGGTTTTCAGTTCTCTCGTAGTGTTGTATTCATACATGACGCGGCATTGACGCCATTGATGTACCTATGGTTGTTTCAGAATGCCAAATAGTCTCCCTTAAATTCACAACTTATGATGTTGCATGGTAGGCTACAGTTGCTTAATGGACTTCCAAACCGCACAAAGAATACCTTTGTATCTAACTTTAATACTTGAAGGAGTAGAACTGTCAGAATTGGTGCTATATCATTTGCCATGATGACAACTCTCTTTCAAAGAGCCATTTTGTTGTTTACCATATATATGGTTGTAATTTTAGCATAGATATCAGCATGTTTCCAAAATGAAGTTTCATGTGACCCAAAATTATCAATGAACCTTCATTGTCCTTCATGAGGAGAATTCCAGCTGGATGTCATTGGCTGAGACATTTTAAAATTGGTGGCCTCTTGTGTCACTGTCTGGTGGAAAAAGTAAAAATGCCTCATATAGGGTAAAAGTGAAAAAATGTTTAGGACTCCTACTCTCTCTCCCATCTTGTCAATCAACTCTGGTGAGCACTGACTATGCAATATATGCATCAGTTGCCTCATTTTTGTTATCAAAAAAGCAATGCAGCCCTAATATAATTATAGACACTTTGCCACTATCTCAGCAATATGAATTATCCTACAGGATCAATACCGTGGAAGGTTCTTATTACTCAGGTACAGTATCAGATTAAAGCACTAGCGCAGGTGTACTGTTGGAATAGTCGCACTAATTGGCTTAAACGTGAGGACCAGTCATGGGATATATGAATTTTTTTCATTACTTATGATATATAATCAAGGAGAATGAGAACAAGTGTGGATTGTGTGTAATATAGACTATGTAATTGACTCTCATGGAACTCGGAAAAGGTTCCCACAAGTAGAAAATACATTTGATGAAACCGAACAATCAACTTGAAAGCTGCACAATATCCATAAGTACGTAATCTACCTATGTATCATTGTATCTGCAGTATCAGTGTCTGTGCTGGACAAGAAAAAGATCCCAAACACATGGTAAATGTGCAACACGTTGAGGACTCCCACCCTGTCATCTCATCAATCAACCCTTGCGAGCGCTCGAAACTCATCTTGGAGGGCTGTAGTCGCAGCACTTGCCATATCTAACTGCCTAGTTGCAGTTATGTTGCTGAGTGACTATCATACAGAATGTCATACCCAACAAGAAGAACATTAACATACACCTCAAGAAAGCCACACTGTCGTTCTCATTTTTTCCTCTTCCAAGAAGTGTCAAGAACGATACGTGATGATCTCGAAATGTGATGATCTCAAGACGTGACATTTCTGCATCTCACATAATCCCCAATTGTGCAAGGGGTCACCCTGGGAGTCAGTGACAATTGTTCAGTGGGCATTTGTCACATATTCTGTAGGCTATTGAATTGTTCAGAGCAAGGCAATTGTTCGGCGGAAGGCCAAAGCCGATCGTTACACAAAGCCAAACAATTCGACAGCATTTGAACAGAGCTTATATGAATCTATGATGTCCAATATATTTCCAGAATCTATAAGATTATTCTGGAATCTTCTACTTCTTTACGACTTTCTCCTTCTGTAATGAAAGTAGATTTATTTCTGATATTTTCAAAGGGCACCAACTACAATAAGACAAACATACTTTCAGATGGTGTGATAGGTTACAAAACAAAAATATTTTACCCAGGAAATTTTGTTTCTGCTGAGAAGGATAGGACACATACATTCAGATGTTTGCATAGAAAGACAAACAAATGCTTAGATATTACTGTAATTTCAATATATATGAGTTGCCTGGAACACTTGCTACGAAGTTTTTCAGCTTTGTCTCATTGCCTGATGATCAGTTAAGAATCAATCCGAGAGGAAGTTAAAATGCTGCATAGCAAGTTGCCATGCAAGTCATACTAATTGAAATCGCAGTAAATAATTGGAAAGAAGTATATTCTTTGATACAAAAGAAATGAAGAAAGCCAAGAAGAGGACACTAATTCAAGCCTCCCTTAGGCAGCCCTTAAAAATGATTTATCAGCTTTACCACAAGAGCTACAGTCATCTTTTATCTAAAAAAAACCCACAAAGAATGGGTCCATTGAAATTGGCATCATTATAATATATTTTTAAAACAAACCGATAACGCTGGATCTATGTCAATGCTGTGTCTAACCATGGCAACCTTAGAAACCTGTCAACCAGGTAACATCACAACATTAGAAAGTCTACGGTACATGATTAAAGATCCCTAATCTGCTTTACCGGTCCTTTTTTCTCTTTTATTTATGCCAAGCCACACTTTACTGTGCCAGACATAGACACCTCTTAAGTCTAGTGCTCTCAATGCTAACTTGTAATGCAAGGATGTAAAGAATTTTGGTTCACAGCTTGAACCTTCCTGGGTTTGCTTAACATTTAACAAATTAGCATTCCATATTAACTTGTAAGAGAAAGTGCCATCCAATCTTCAGTATAGAAGCACAATATAACCCACATTACTGCAATTTCAATAAGTATGAGTTTCTGCTGAAGGATAGTGAAACGTAGCAAATACAGGGCATATGATTGGCTGAGGAATTGAATTACATAGCAAAAATCTCATTTAAATACTACAAAAACGTATCACAGAGCCAGTGACGTGTCTCACTGGTGTCTGGAATGGATATTGATTGTTGGTGTTTTAAGACTTATAATCCTATCAACTGATCAAACTCAGCTGCTCACTGAAGAAGAACAGTACGTTTCTCAATGCTTTCTACGTCCAACTTATGGATTTGGAGGACATTTGATTCCTCCTAGACCAATCAGGCAAGCCTAAAATACTACGTGGATAGTGAGAAAACTGGCTATTGAAACTCATACTAACTGAATCTGCAGTAACAAATAAATGCAAAAACAACTGATGAACTCCACATTATGTCACCATTACTCTACTAACTACTAAACACTATCAACATTTCTTGGATATTCTTGAATATAAAAATAGAACAGTCACATGTGACACATTGATCATCAAGATGAAGATGTTAATTGCGCCATTCAACCAAAATTAAACTTCAATAGTTTCAATAACATGCGATAGAATGACATTATAAATGCATGTAAAATTCCATGAATAACATCAACTATAAACTTACGACAATCCAAACTAGACGTTCATTTAAGGCTGACGTCCAAAGGGCCTTTTGAGAACAATCAGCTTAACCAGAATGTCCCCCGGGACCTCAGAGGGCCACAGATGAATCTCAAGGCCATCCAGTGTCCTTCAAGGTGACTTTTGACCCCCAAGGTTAAATGTCAAGGTCACAGCCAATATTGGCCTTGTGACGAATTGGCTGTTGAATCCTAATGTTGTAGGTGTTTTGCTTGCTGCAAGACAGGAAATATGCCATGTGTAGCAGATACTATGTACATACTACGAGACATTGTTTCGAATTTCAAAGAAAATGCCACAAATTTCAATGTTTTTTTAATGTATCTTTGTATGTCTTTCGGTAATGTTAACTCAATTTGACTGAAAACCTTATTCATCTTGACTTAAGATTAGAAGTAGAATATCAACTACTGCTTCAGCAGCAGCTCAACAGCTTAAAAAAGACCTGCTACTACAAAAGGGACAGATCTGCTGCATCCACTAGATCTTACTGTACCTCTGAATAATGACAATGTCGGCTCTTGGCAACCCCTTTCCAGCAGCCACTACAACTCACTGATGACCTAACAACCCACAGCAACTACCGGACAATGGCCACTGCATGTCAGTTATTTACTCATACACCAAAGACAATAGCATTGAAAAGGTAGTAAATAACATAGTAGGTTTCTGCCTATATGATATTTGGTAGGTGATTAGGTAGTGCATTTCTTACATATGAGGAAGGATGGGGCAGTTACCTTACAAATTGAGGATAAATGAATAAATATTTGAGATTTGCCTGTGCATATCCAATGGTAATTTATATCCCTGCCGGGTATAAGATGCAAAAATCATGGGTGACATGCTCACACCTGCAACAGCTAAAAACTTCTCCCCGAGCAATGCCACTCACCTAAACCGTCCACCTATCCTTATTGCTCTATCCTGTCCTTCTGATAACAGCAAATAACAGGGGCGCATGCATCTCCATCGTAGTTCCGCTATTGCTCACGTTTAGGACTGGCGCCATCGTCTGCCTTCCCGCCAAAAACATCCACACACTTCACTCTCACCTCTCACTGTTCTTCACTTCTACCTGCTCAACCACTTCCACTCATCGTATCTTCCTCATCTTACCCTCATTTTAAAGCTCTTCTCAAGCCCATTCCATCATAATGTCTCAATGCCCATACACTTTTACCTATTTGCCTAATTCTATACATTTCAATCAATCCACATTTCCTTTCAACAGGTCTTTTCCTTTCCTTACCAGCCATGCCCTCAATTACAAGCTCAGGTGTAAGTACACTTGACTGTACCTTACACCAATACATATGGCAGTGCATTTGTAACTTCAATTCCTCTACCACCAATCTTTACTTATATTACAATTATTACTCAAATGCTATTTCAAATCGTCAGCATGCAACACGGGGCCAGATGCCCATGCACGTAGAGGGGGGGGGGTTAATTATTCCCCATTATAGTCCTGCCCCAAATCATGGGTAAATCTAGTATATATATATATCGGGTATACATAGCTAGTTAGACGAAATTTCCAACGAATGTTTGCAAATCAAGCAACTATTTACTTCCAAGTCAGAAATTCGCACCTTCCATCAGAAATTTCGAGTGAGATTTAGACATTTCCTGGCAATGACATGCCGCGATTCCCACCTTTCCAGCCATGCACAAAGTAATTTAGAAAAAGAAAACTCACATAATTATCCTTGTTCAACATGAAGATCTGGCAATATATGAAAGACTCACCTGAAAATAAAGAGAAAGACATTAAGAAACAGGAATAAATTACGGACAGACCGGACATAACTGAACTTTAGGCCAGACTTTTTTACTTTGCAATTTTGTGATTTGAGTATTGGTTGAGGCCCAACATTTAATTGATTAGGCTAATCTATGGAGGCCTCAGTTAAGAGATGTATAGTGGTCCGATTTAAGACTAACTTTTGACGGCTGCCAATCCCCTTCCACTAACCTGCATTTTTATTTTTCGCTCAGAAGCCAACACTTACCGTATATACTCGTATATAAGTCGCCCCCGTGTATAAGACGCACCCCATTCTCAGACCCAAAAACCCCCCTCCCAGTGAAACCCGTGTATAAGTCGCATTAGATTTCACTGGCACCGAAGCACTAAATGGCGGACGGATGAATGCTTTATTTCCAACATATTCAGTGCTTCTTTAGGTATATTTACCATGTATGTCAGCTAAAATAGCAAGAAATCATCTGGAATCCACTTTATTTACGTCCATGCGACGCCATGATGGCTTTCTTGTTCACGTCTTCTCTCGCTTGAGATCTCGCAAGACGAGAATTTGACGGCGCGTGTTTCAAAATGGCGGCCGAGAGCGACGAAAATTCAGAATTTTGCGATTTTTACCGGAAAACTTTGATAATTTAGTATATTCCACGTATAAGACGCACCCCTTCTGTAGGCCAAAATTCTGGGTATCAAAAGTGCGTCTTATACGCGAGTATATATGGTAATAGAACGATGGTTTTCATTTTTGCAGAGTCATTCTGTGCAGCCTGACTTTTCTTCATAATTTCAATGCTTCTTTCAAATCTTTCTGCGATTATTCTTGCTTTTAAAAAAATGTTCATAATTCTATGTTAGTAGATGCTGTGGTTTGTTTTGTAATGAAGAATTGTGCATGTTTTATTGTTTATTAATTTTGTCAGCAGCAGTGGCCACTCTTCTCCTTGAGATATTTTTTCTATGCTATAATTCCCCATGACCATTTCAGGTCTGAGAGAGTATAGCATATCAATAATCAATACTCCACTTCCTTTACATGTTTACTGATCATGTTAATCAAACAAAGAAGGCAAACATGGATCCCCACAACAGCTGCAATTAAGCAATTACATGTTGAGTATGGGAAATGAATTTTAACACACAGAGAATTTGCTCTACATGCACATGATGGCTTTTTAGTTTTGACAAATTGTTTCGGAAAGGAGCATCTGGTCTTTTGTAATCAAATCGCACTCAGATGCATCATTTATATATGTCAGGTATATTTGCAGATTCTAATGTGAATTTCACATCATTCTTATTGAAGCATCTGTCAAGAGGTCTTAGCATATAATGTACAAATAGTTTTATGAAGAGTTTGGATTTTAAGCGTGCTGAAAAAAATTGTGAGAAAAAGTTTGATAAAAAAAAAAAAATTTTATGTGTGAAAACCTGTTTTAAAATACAGCTGCTGGCATACATGATGAGTGTTATGACCGATTGTTTTACACTAAACTGCTAGTCCTATACAGTGTAACCAATGTATTACTACTATAAGACAGCACAAAATTCATAGATTTTGGAAGAATATCGTTCAATTTATGAAACATTTCTGAGAACATGTAAGTTCACAAAGAGAGAGTAAGGTATATTTAGATGAAGGTATCCTCTTTAGCCGGGGTAGGGGGGGGCAACAACTATTATTTATTTATGACATATAGTGTCAATTCTGTTATTCAACAGTTTGTATGTAGCCATAGATGTAGTACAATACATGTACTGTTACTGTCTCCTAGACCACATGGCCCTTGCTGAAAATTAAACTTTTGGTTTGTCTTTTTTCAGTATGAGTCACATGACCGATGACTGGAAGGCAATATGCCTTCCCAATCACTACTGAGGTGTTCTTGAAAAAAATACAAATTGCCAAAAGTAAGGATACTGATTGACAAGAGATAGGGTGTTTGAAGCAATATGGGAACCTCGTCAGAATATTGTTTGGTGTCTTGTTTGCTTTGCAGAAGTTTGACAATATGCATATATGACAGAGTGTGTCATAGTAGATTCGTTGCAATGCAAGAGAAAATGGGAAGACATATTGGACAAGATGGGTATTCTAAAGAGGCATGCAGGGGTATACAGATACGAAGCAGAAGAAAGTTATGAGTTGAGGTAGGTCCCACAGGAAGACCGGATCCACTTGGAAATTGCCAATATTATTTTTTCCTAATTTCTTCCACTCAGGAATACCTACTGGACTTCAAAAACATTCTGATGTAGTTAATACACCCTATTACTCAGTAAACCATGACAACTTCAACAAAAGATTTACATTTACAAATTTAAAAGCAAGAAAACACTTTGCTTTTTACGATTACTCTGAAACTGCCCGCACAGAGATTGGAACAAAATTTTAGCCAAAACCCTTCCACGGCATTTCAGATTAGAATCAGTAGATCGTTCTATTGTGCCTTTTGAGCAGCCAAATTGACAAATCCTGTGAACATTTAAAGTCGCGGAGAATGTTTTTCTTACATAATACAGTCATATTGATTCATTATTTGGCTTATTTCAACCCTGTACTTAGGTACTTTGAAGAACTCTCTAAGTCTTATCACAAAAAAAATTAATTGTAAAAGAGTTCTTCAGTTGTTGCTCTCCTGCTTTGACAAGCCTGAGTCAGATTAGACCATAAAGAAAGCAATTTCCTGCAGGAGCATTCAGTAAATATCAGTGATTTACTCTGGGCTAACAGCTGTTTTACAATGTGTGTACGAGATTGCTGAGCCAAGACACATAATCGGAAGTGGTGCATAAGCACTGAATGAAAACAAATCCATTCTCTTGCCTCCTGCTCAGTATTTCTGTTATTTGCAAGTGATATAATTATTTTTCCCTGATGGTACTTCCTTATGTTAACAGAATTCATTCCGGTCCAAGAATCTATAACAAAAAAATTAATCTATTTTTCCTGAAAGACTGGTAATCAAATCACACCTCAGAGAAGGATTTTGACTCCTTTTCAAATTAAAAAAATGTCTTTCTCCATTGATATTAAGATTTGTCACTATCGTCAGCAATCAAGCAATCTCTCCGACAACATTTTTTTATTACCATACATTTCATGGATGCATTATATCAGTGACATAATCCGTCAATATGGCTACTAATATATTCTTTATTCTTATGATGAAACTACCAATTTCACACACAGTAGAACCTATTCTGCATTACTGAAGTCAAAAGCCAAGACTCAGGAGTGATTGAATGCTTCCCCACATTTAAAAACAGGCTGATACAGGTCAAGCATGACGTGCTCAGACATTTCTGAGTGTATCCTTTTGACTTCAGCTGCAAGACAACTACTTCTATTGTACACATTTTCCAAGCTTATAGAAAAGTCAGCACAGTGTTCTAGAAGATAATCACATTAAACTCAGCAGCAAACCCATGAATGCTGATGTAAATCTTTTGAAATTGGGCAATAGATCAGTTGATATGAGAAGTGATAGGCACAATGATAAGACATACAAATCCCATTTCAATTTATAAAAATAAGTTTCACTGCCAATGGCCTTGGAAATGAGTTGTTGTACACATTTCAAAGTGAAGACGAAAAATCTGAGGTCACTAAGTCCCATTATCCAAGAACCAAGGTTGTCCATAAGCTTATCACGGCTCATAAACACCATTTTCATGAGTCTCTGTGCAGAGAGCAGGTGCCTGATAGTGTTGTCTTTCCAGGCATAAGTTTCAAATTACAGACGCACACCAGAAACATTCACAGAGAATCCCACTGAGACGCCACAGGGAAGAGAATTGAAGAAAATCTTCAAAAAATAAAAATACGGCTCTATGTATGGTATTGTATGCACTAAGCCAAAGATGAATGTCGGCGTACATCATCAAAGTCACACGCACTTGGAAGCATACATCAAAGCATAATGCCTGGTTCTCACGACGGCGATTTGAGAGCGGTGCATCAAGAGAAGTCATTTCTTGGAAAGTTGTGGCGTAGAACGTTGAATGAGGCACGTTACGTAATCAATTAGTGCCATGTGCGGCGATTAAAATTTGTAGCCTCGGTGAGTCTTGAGGTGTCCGCGGCGCAGCATAGGCTTTCTTCGCCGAGTTCCGCCTCTCTTAATTGCCTCACCGCAGTTCCAACCAGACTCGTCGCACTTTGTTTTGGAATTCGGCGAGGCAGCTTTTACTTCGCCCAATGTTGTTTCCTGTTACGCCGCTGATGGTTGTGATGCAGCTACGTCTGAAATTGGCGACCTGCGACGCATCAAGAAACCTTCGGCGTACACCCGAGGTAAGATGCGCCGCTGAAAAGGACAGCCTCGCCGACGACTGTAACGATGCAACGCCGCATTTAGGTACTTGTTACTGCGTACCTGGATGGTTCATCATCGCACATGCATTCATACAGCGCCGAGGACATTACAGGCGCGTCGATGCTGACCTTCTTCGTCGTCCTTGCCTTAAGCATCGACGAAGGTCTCTTGTTGCAGCGCTGCGGCAAAGTGTGTTTCGCTGATGCAGAGGTCACTTTTGGTCATTATAAAAAGGGACACAGAGGACCTCCTTGCTTCATTTGCTGATTGCCCTTCAATGAGAACACAATACAGTCTGCCTACTGAACATATGCATGATGAATGAAGAAGAAATCATAAAATCAGTAAACCAGACTTAATCATTGTTAATCAGTAAACCAGACTTAATCATTGTTAATCAGTCTTCATCACTGCAATACGACACGTTCACAGAGGTATTAGAGCTACGTTACTATTGCAATCTCGAATCTTTGAACCAGAGGCATAACCAGAACCGCAAGCGGTTTCAACGCTCGTCTGTTGATGTGAAATCTATCAATGTGTGCCAGATTATCACCCGCAGGCCAATACCTAATTTCATAACCCTAAGCGATATTTTAAGGTTACAATGGGCAGTTCAAGAAGAAAGATGGCTGCTAAATGGCCACCACAAAATGGCCACCATCTTGGATTTCTTAACATGTTCTCAATCGATACCCATAGGCCAATACATGTACCAAATTTCATAACTCTAAGCGAAATATTGAGTTCACTATGGGCAGTTCAAGAAATGAAGAAAGATGGCTGCCAAAATGGCCGCCGTCTTGGATTCTAAACATGTTCCTGATCCATACCCACAGGCCAATACCTGTACCAAATTTCATAACTTTAAGTGAAATATGAAGGTCACAATGGGCAGTTCAAGAACCAAGAAAGAAGGCTGCCAAAATGGCCGCCACAAAATGGCCACCATATTGGATTTCTCGACATGTTCCCGATCCATACCCAGAAGCCCATATCTGTACCAAATTTCATTACTGTAACTGAAATATTAAGGTCACAATGGGCAGTTCAAGAATGAAGAAAGATGGCTGCCAAAATGGCCGCCACAAAATGGCAGCCATCTTGGATTTCTCGACATGTTCCCGATCCATACCCATAGCCCCATACCTGTACCAAATTTCATAACTCTAAGTGGAAAACTGAGGTCACAAATGGACACTTACAAAAACTTTAACCGGGACAACGAGGACGAGGACGACGACGACGCCGACGACGCCGATCGAGTGACGACAATAGCTCTTCGTTTTCAAAGAAAACAGACGATCTAAAAATGAGTGACACCTACAAGCTTATCAATCACTGCAGGTCAACAATTTATCACCTTCATAGGACTCCTTCATACTGGCATTTCATGGAAGTTGTTTTACATCACATTGCGCCTTGAATGGTCATTGAGCCATCATTTGCACAATGACTTGAATCACCAAAGACAACAGTTGAATAATCAACAGAAGAAGGGTTTTTAAGATGATCCTGCAAAACACTCTATGAAAGCTGATTGAGGTAGTCTCGACGATGATAAAGGATTTCAAAATGTCTAGGATTTTCAACCAATGTGACAGCATTGAGATACAGACTTGACTCGTTTTCATCTGGTCATGACACCCTCCAAAGTTGGATGCCTAAACCACTATGCTTGTGACACAATCAAATCATACAACTAAATTGGTGAGTCAGTTACTGTCAAGATAACATTATTTTACCTTTCTCCATGCTGTGGTGAATTAGACAATAACAGGCTATTCAAAAATGGACAATTGAAAAAAAAAAAAAAAAAAACCAATAACAGTAATACAGCAACAAATAACTGAAATATGTAATGGTGTTGAGCGATGATAAAACAAATTTAATGGCCATGACAGAAATCGATAGATCGGGAGATGCAATTAATCAAATGATATTGTCTCAATGCTAGGCTTGATGTAGGAAGCACAAGACAGCCCTATCAGACTATACCATTGAACCCAGACATTTGGAGATAATGGTGTCACAGAATGATAGGTCTTAAAGAAAAATTGTGAAACTTATCTATTTGACACACCCTACCAGAAGTTCACAGACTTTGAAAGAACATTAGGCAGCATTGAACTTCTAAATGTCTCTTTTGACACTTTGCAGAATATGACACACCCAAAAAGACTTGGTGTTGGTAATGATTCCAGGCAAAAACTGAAGACGAAGTCCAAAAAATGTTTGTTTTCATACTACTAAGTCTTTCACAGCCCAAAGCCAACAGTTTACATTGTGTAAAGTAATATTTCCAATTTAAGGCCTTTACTTATGATTTATCAAATACACACCGACATACCTTCAACCCATCAGAACTATCGTCTACAATTTATTTACTCTCAAACATATCTGTGGCATGAAGTCCATAACATTACAATCAGATTTGACACAGCGGCCATGCCCAAAATTAATTCAATGTAATCTGGATTGGGCTTGATCAAAGAGATTATGAGCGCATAGCAAAACACACACAGTTGAAAATCCTCCTTATCTTTTTGTCCTCCTGCTTGTCAAATTCTTACACTCAACACAATTCATCTGCTAAAATATTGCCTTTTTAATTAATTAAAATTTGTCTCAATGCTATTAATTATGCATGGTTACTCAGATATAAAAACACCATATCTCAAGCTGAAAAAAATCAATGGCTTTCAGTCTAACTGATAAAAAATATGATTTTTTAACTTTGAGGTTATCTGCTCCTTATGAACGGAGGCCGGTCCAACTAGAACCATCTTAGTGGATTAGTCCTGCAATAGGCCTAAGCGTATTTATATCTTGGCTTAGTCCTTTATTTCAGTTTTGGTTTTTTATTTAGTTTCAGATGGATGAAGGAAGTTGTAACCAATCATCAGACACAGAGCTGAAAGAAACCTTTTAAAAGCCTATTGTGCCAACAACATGAAAAAGGCAAAGGTAGGAGCAGGAAGGAATGTGTACAGATAAGTGAACACCAAGAGATATGAAGACAATAAAAACTAAGCTATACATACAAGCATTGGTACAGTAAGGATAAACAGCCACCAATATCAGAGGTAAAAACTGAAAGGTAGCCACGAAATCTGCCACGACCATACTGTGACAAAACAGCAGAACCACGTGCTGAGCAGGCTAGGTGCCAAGATATCAAGAATCAATAATTCAAAGAATCAGACGGGGCAGGCTTTAGGAAGTGGGTCTGGTGACAGGAACTATAGCTCTTTAATCTCTATCTGCTCTTATACATCATTGGTTTCTACAACTGTGAAGATGTTCAACAAAGTACAAGCAATTTAGAGGGGGGAGAAGAGGACAGGGAGTCAGTTATTTGTATGTTGTATGGGTTTTGGTAGATATTTTGGATGATTGATTGTAATGGTTAGGGGTCAGACACTTTTCTAATTGGTCGGTGATGATAGTTAAATTCAGTACATGTAACTACACCTAAGATTATAAGAGATCACTCAGCACTGAGAGAGATTCATATCACCTCGATAGCTATATCGCACAACTTCAAGAAAGTTATACTATACTTGTAAACATTTGAAAAGAGTAAAATAAATAACTGTCCATGAATAAGCGTTGGTACCAACCCAAAATGCTAAATGCTGGGGCAATGAAGAAAGGGGGTTGTTCACTTGTTGCATCAGCAGACCGATTTAATGACCTTATACTTATGCTAAGCTGCTATGCACATTACTTCTCAAGGCATTTCACGATGATAATCCATTCAATTCTCCAGCAGCATTATGTTTAATGAGTGTGAAGAGAATTCAAGGTTGTGTGTATCATTTGAAGAAACTTAAGTGGATTTGAATAGAAAAAGAAAGGATGATAATACAGGCAAAGAAGCCTTCACATGACATTGTGTCTTGTACATTGAATACAAAACGTCTCCTTGCAAGGTCCCGTGTGTCTTTTGCAGAAGCCGAGACATTAAATATTTAGCTAAACATCGGCGAATCCATAGATTTGATGTGTTGCTCACATGTCCTCCATGCTTAATAAGCACTTTCCATGTGGACAGATGTCCCTCCATGTTCCTAAGCATGAAATGATACACATGATACATGTTAAATGAACACTCTCAGCCTTGTGAGCAAAAAATTTCCATTTTGTTTTACAAAAATACAATTGCTTCTCCGTCCTGTCATTAAAAGAAAGAATATTCTCCTGATTTCGCCATTAAGTAGTTCATTTCCAGTTTGCTTTATTCCATGTTTCCAGTTTGCTTTATTCCATGTTCATATATTACAGCTTGATCTAACCTGATCCAAAAGGTAGTCACAATCGCATCGCTAACTGCCATCAACAGTGTAACTACAAAGATCAGGAATCTATTCAGGAAAATTTATGTATGTCCATTGAAACCTTCGACTCGATTCTCCGTTGGCGAAAATATAATTTGAACAAGAAAATATAATAGTTTAAGGTAACGATATATTTAGGTTGCGTTACATTTAACTCTTGATATCAAATAGGCATAACCTTGTGCAAAATCGATCAGTAGAATGACAGATATTCTGCTTTATTCTAATTACTTTGTAATTAAGAAATGTCATAGTCCACTGAACGCACTTCAGCAAAGCCTTCAGTGAATAAGTCAGACACACCCCCAAGGGTGACCAATGAACATGAATGCAAGCGTGTTATGCAAATGAGGATGATAAAGGTCTATTCACGCCTTTATCTCAGTCGTACAGTTACGATTCCAACTGCAATAGATAGATCTCTCCGAGACCTTTAAAATGGTGGGTCTTATGTCCCCGAGAAATTAATAGTCGCTTCATAAATTGCCGGTAAACTTTTGAACTGGGGAAGAATACTGGGCGCTGATTGGCCTAGACGCTCGTGACGTAAATCTATGATAATATGAGGCGATTGAAAGATTCGTCTAGGGTAGATTCTCTGGGTGACTGAACGATGTCACATCAATCAATTCCTCATTAGTGCTTCATTGCGCATACATTGTATTGGAGTAAAACTTGTGTATATTCTTTGCTCTTTGCATCTAGAATAGCTCATCAGCAAGATTTGTACCTCTTGTGTAAATGAGGCAGAAGAAAACAAGCATTAGCTTGATTGCGAGTGTATTTAAGCCAGATGAGTATTCTGGTGTCTTTCAGGAAATCCAAATGAACCAGCTGTCTGGCTCAATGTGAGGGAACTCATGTTTCAAATGGGTCTGTTCCTTTTAAAACATTGTTTGTATTTAAGCCAAAAGCAACAAGACTAAAATAAACTGTCATCCAGGGCAGTGAGGAACTATCATTAGAACTGTGGGTAATTAGCATAGGAACCAGAACAAAAGAAAGAAAGAGACTTTTAAATTAGTAAATGTTTTACTGTGGATATGGGAAATAGTCATCCATACAGACTATCAAACCCAATCATACAAGGAAACTAACAAAATCATCACATCACTTCAGGAAAGATTCTCTGGGAGCATCACACCAGAACTTATTAGAAATTGAAAATTCTCCCTCACATAATATTTCACTTTTTACATATTTTTCTGAGTCTTTTTCCAAAGAGAAAAGAGAATAGTCCAACCATTATTTGCCAAGTATTCACCATTTACAGAAGTATTCAGTATTTGCTAAGTAAATAGTACGCACAATCCAAACCAGTTCTCGGAATCCTTGAGCATCCATCATAAATGATCAAAAATTCATGTATCCTATGACTAATCCTCATTTTTCAGCCTACAATTGTTCCAAAGTACACCTGTGCCAGTGCTTTAGTCTACATAATGTACAAAAGTCATAAGAACTGGCGACAACAATGATCCTTGCGGCATACCGTTGACTGTGTGGTAGCACTAAAATGCCCATTTTAGGAAGAACAGCGTGTACGCTTTGCATTCAAATTTATTAAAGCGAACAAACTATAGATAATAAAAGTCATTCCAGCTTTATGGCTAGTGTCAGCAGCAGAAATATTTGACAAATAAATGACAATTCTGAAAAAAGTTTTGAACAACACCTCCAACAACAACTCCAGTAGCACTGATTCAGGAACATCATCTACAGTCCATTGGTCCACTGCATTATATATCCATCTACATATAGAAATTCATCTATTTACTGACATGCCCCTTTCAAACTACTATTAAGGGAACTCATCGTCTTAATCCCTTCACACAAGTGACACCAAATGCCCCAGCAGAGGTCTACATCATCTTAAGGGAAAATCCCAATTTAGCCAGTGCAGTGACACTATAGTCCTTTTATCTATGGACATCTAAATGATTCAGAGAGAGGCGCACCTGGTTCTTGTAACAGAGTGTTGTCGACGCAACTAACCATGAATTTTACATCGACCAATTTGTTGCAGCGACGAAAAATAGCCCTTGACTATAAAGTCTACAAGACAAATGTCTACTGCCAACAAAAATTGCTTGTGTATGCTTGTGTCGCTGATCATATGGATTCATTATTGTGCAGCCATCATACTGTAGTCCTTATTGTGCAATCTTCCTCTTGTTCATAATGGACATTGAGTCAGCAGTAGACAGAGCATGTAGAATATGGAAATAAAACACTGATTTGCTTCTAAATAGGCAGAAGTTAACTTAATCAATAGCTTGGTAAAACAGAATTGTATTAATATTCCTATAAAAACTAAAATGCAGCTTTTCTTTTTATCTTACTTCTACTTGGGGATGATTTGTCATTTAGGATTAAATCAAGGCATGACAAATCAATGGACTGTTTTGAGCATTATTGAAGAAATCTTCCATGATTATTATTAATCATTACTCAAGCTATACAATTAGCAACAGATATACATTTTCTCTTGCACTACTCTACATGACAGCTTCAATACCGAGCACAATAGCATTCTAGGAAGCTTAGCTCACTATATAACAAGATTATTCTTCCGCGGGCAAAGTGTCACTAAACACAACTAGCACATTGCTCCTGACATGGGCCTATCACAATTCTGTGGAATGCTAATTGAGCTTACAAACACAGAAGGACCATAGCAAGTATAAAGGCTTCTTGGATTAACCCCTAAATACCCACTAAGAAGTAATGAATTTAAGTAATGAAGTTATAAAAGTCACCAGCATAAATGTGCGTATTGAGTGATAGTTTATAAAATCCTAGATTATCATTAATCAGGTTTATGAAAGTGATGACTGTCAAATGCAGAAGTCTTTTTTCACTTTTGTGAGGCAGGGAAGGGTAGCGTAGAAGAGGCCGGTAGGGCCTGCTATTCAATAATGTAAATGCCATTTATTAGTTTCCAAGACAAATTGCCATTCGTCAGTCCAATATGTCATACGTAAGGCTATAATCTAGATCATTACACGTTTCACAAAATACTTCAGATTGTGTGTCGGGGTGATTTGTCAATGCGAAGTCAAGTAACTGGAACTTTAATATACAGCCTGTAACCAAAAGGAAACGGCTACCACATATTAAGTATCTTCATATCTTTGACATAATGCATCAGTTTCAGAGTCGCAGCACTTCGTCAAGATAATACATGTATTTCAATACAGGTCAAGTTAAAAAGTTACAAACTTTTATATAATGTACAAACAGATAAAAAGACAATACTAAAACAACCAAAAAGAGCTCGGAAGGTGCACATTTTCCATTGTCATATTTCACAGCAACACAATAGAAAATAGGAGTATTATCCTCATCTTCAACAACCTGCAAGAAAACCTACAAGAAGTTATTAGCTCAACTATCAAGGATGACAAAGTGTCACCAAAGCTGCCAGAGAGAGCCCGGCAATCCCCAAGAAGTCTTATACGAGACAAAAAAGCTTATTTGTGTCGAAAATGGGGTTCAAAGGTGAATAACTATGTTGAGCAGCCGCGCGGTCTGAGGCCAGAAAATCAGCAGGGCGGTTCAGATAGCATGATAGCCAGACATAATATCTAGAGACTCTTCTTGTCCAATCAGAAATCCTATTACAAGGAGACAGCCTTGGAGAGGTAGAGATGCACAGGGGCTGAACTGGAGGTGTGCGAAGGCTGCACAACAGTTGGAAGTGGTAATGAGCAAGACCTGAACAAGGACTACACTCTAAACATTTGGTTGTCACAATTTGGAAGAGACTTCTGGGAAAATCATTTAGCCTATTATATTATTATCCACATGAGTAAATTTGATCACCATTTCTGACATTAACAACCCTAAGTAATTTTCACTCAAAGAATTTTCCATTTAGGCACCATGAATTGTCAGTTTAGGCACAAGGAATTACCAATCTAGAGTTGTCACTTTGACCAATGACCACCCTGTATTTAGAGTGTCAAAAAGCAAGGGCTGAACGAGGACTGCGTTTATGACTGAACATTATATTATTTCAAAAACCCACAACGCTTGTCGAGAAAAAAGTGTTCAAGATATCTTGCTATGCGTTCTCTTACACTTATTGACCTCACTTTATATTTCTAACTCGATTAAAATTAAAACATGTTTAGGTGATCGGGTGAAATACCAAGTAATTCAAACCAAAACAGTCTAGACAAAATGCACAAACCACATGTCCAAAATCAGCCTGAAGAGACAGATGACTCAAAAGTGAAGCACTAACGTCAATACAACTGCATTATGAATACATGTACAATTTTTTCACTTGTCAATCAATACATTTATCATGCCTCAAAGTTGACGTCAATTTAGAGCAGATGTCCAGCGGGCCTTTCAAGAACAATCAACTTCACCAGAATGTCCTCAGGGACCTCAAAGGGCCCCAGATGCATCTCAAGGTCATCCAATATCCTCCAGGACAGGGTTACAACCCAGATTGAGCTTTTGACAGATTGGTAGTTGTATCGAAATATTGCAGGTGTTTTGTTTTTTTTCAAGGAAGAAAGTGTGATGGTGTGATAGGTGCTAGGTAGGAAAGACCAAAAATTTTAAATACTGTATCATGTTAAGGACACGAGGTATTTTCTTTCACTGCACGGATTCGTCAGAAGTCACAAAGGTCTACTTACAAGTTTTAGTAAAGAGCTGTAACCTAACAAAACTGCTTAATCGACATACCCAGGTAAATTCAATGTCATTCATATGGTTCTTTTCAATCGATCTATTTGAAAATTGGTTGCCTTGTTATCCAATTCCAAAATTAATCAAATAACTGTCAAAGTCGATTTGAACACTGAACAAGAAACGCATGACGAATAAAACATCAAATTAAAAAAAAACCCAGCAACGATTGCATTATGCACAGAACTAAACAAACATAACACCTCACAACAGATGACAGATCAATGGCAAATCAGCCAGGACAAGTCCTGAAATGGTAGGCCAGTGGCATACCAATATCTTACGGCAATTTTTTGGCAGCAACGATTGGAGTAAATGTCGCTATTCCATGCTATAAGGTACTATGGAGAGAAAAAAAGGAATCTGGACCCTTCTGCCGAAAACGGCACTTAGTTACAGTATGGCGCAAACGATTCAGAAATTCTCACAGCTACAGAAGTATCGCACTTATTGATGTGGAAGGACCTATCTAAACTAAGGAACTGAGGAGTACAAAAGAGATTTACAAGAATTTAATATTGTTAGTTTGAAAAGTATGTGTAATTATAACAAATGGGCTTCTGATGTCCTTGATGGGCTATAGATCATCTTCTTGATCATCTTCTTAACAACTAACTTAGTGAAGCAATTACATTATTACTGCAGTGCCTGATTGAAGTTAAGGTTGAAATACCAACAAAATGTAAATTTGCCGATGAACTTGATACTTTGTGTGTCATGTGCCACCGTCCAACTCATTTTTGATTAATCAAAAAATTTGAATTCCCAATTTCACATGTTATCAAAAGAAAAAGAGCTCAACCGCAACATTGGAAACATCTGCTGCATCCTACTGTACCTTAAGATAATGACAATGTCAGGCATTGGCAACCCTTCCCAATAGCCACTACAACTCACTGATGACCTAACAACCCACAGCAACCACTGGACAATGGCCAGTGGTTTGGCACTGCATGTCAGTTAGTTATTTACTCATACACCAGTGTCCACCAAAGGGCAGAAAAGGGTAGTAAATAAAATTAAATAACTTGTCGCTTATAATTATATCACTACTTTAGACCAAGAAGAGTGTAAGCCCATTTGTTCTGCTGAGAGTAAAAGATAATCCTCTACACTTTCAAATCTAAAAAAAAGTGACTATAACTTAAAACTACTAAAAATTAAATTAAACCTGCTTTGAGGATATTTCAGACTTTAGGCAAAGTTGTGTGAAAATTTGTAAAGAACTCAAAGTAACCTCTATTCACACCATACACAAGTCATCAAGTTACTTATCACTATATTTTTGAGACTACTACCATCTGTGAAAGCCCGAAAGCCCCACAGAGGTGAGATTATCAGAAATTTTCGTGACTTGCATCAAAGCAGAGTACAGTTTTTGAAAGACAACCTTTTCTTTTTTATTACAACTTCCTCATGCAATAGGAAACTTGATATTGTAATTCTGGTACACACTACTGCACACCACATTGTAATTATGGCTCAGAGTGTGCATCTAACTTTCAAGAATCCCCAACTGGAGTTTTCCCAAGCACATCCACACATTCCACAGTGCATGATGTGACAACCTCACCCTCCTGCTTCGGCTGTGATGCTCAGCATTATGAGTCCATTCAATATACCAGCACATTTTTAAAATCATGTTTTTTGTTGTTGTTTTCAATAGAAACTATGACTTAGCTCTTCATCATTTCATGTTCCGACAGAGAGAAGTTCCCATTCACTAAATTTCGATCACATAGTGGTCTTGCTACAATATCCAAGCTTAAATGAAATTGAAATTAAAAGAAATCTAAGATAAATTGAAGTCTGAAATGAAATCTCTCAAGGGAGTCCAAGCAAAGATTGCATCCATTATTTCGGATACATGGAGAATGAAAGATAAAATTTCTGTATGTAAGCCAACATCTCTCATCTCAACATGTCTTAAGGATTTGTGAAGGGTTTCAACAACATCTGACATTACATTGTACATCACTGCAGGCAATTTCAGTGCTCCATATCTGAAGTGTCTGAAGCAACTGTTTTGATGACATACAATAGTGTCTGTCAAAGCAACGTAAATACATGTGCCTGAGGCGGAGAGTTTCCAGCAAAGTATGCATGTCAAGTGCAGTGATTTTGTGCTTAACACCCCCATCAGCACCAGCGTGGCGCCAAACTTGAGCAGGGACTTTCATTTGCAGTAGTGGACACTGATAGAAGTGACTATATGACATCTTCCTTGCACTGAGGATATTTGAAAGAAACAATGTGCATTCTCAATTAACTGTCCTTCTGTTCCAGAAACTGTTTATACTATTACCTTTAAATTATGCACAACTACACAAGAATATATCCAGACAGTATCGAATGGCAAAGACATCAATTTATTTATTGACTAATTAACTATCTCATGTGAGAAACATGGTAGAGGCTGTCAGGAACATTATGAAACATGCTTAAATTGCATTTACATAGAGATAGAAACCACCATGAATCTCAACATAAACCAGCCACACATTTTTCATGTCACACACATGACGTCAGACAGATTTTTTCATAGCTGTCTGAAAATCATCTGTAAAATGTAACACAACACATGTCACATATCACCTTTCACGTATCAGCTGCCACATGAAAGAATGAGAATATCTATCAAAAATTACAATCATCTGTGATTCTGCGCAGAGGAAAATCCCATTGAGT
Organism: Platynereis dumerilii; assembly: GCA_026936325.1. Classification (NCBI taxonomy): domain Eukaryota; kingdom Metazoa; phylum Annelida; class Polychaeta; order Phyllodocida; family Nereididae; genus Platynereis; species Platynereis dumerilii. Next base: position 34,633,975 of record JAPTHN010000005.1, read on the forward strand.
TAACCCGACATCAAATAGAAATTGCTAAACATCAGTCGATTGCCGAACAATCAATCTCAAATCAACCGTTACTCAAAGCAAAAGAAGAAGCTATTTAAACTGGATTATATACAGAAATTAATCATCAGAAGCAACCCCCATCGTTTCATGTAATTACTGTGAATGACAATCATACTCAAATTCATGTACAGAGTGGTTAAATTCAAGATTTATAGACTCTCATAGTCTTTTACATTTTTCCTTTTGCATAATTTGAATGTATATCATTGTAAATTTATGTCAACAAAATAAAATATAAATGGAAAACACCAAACTGGGTCTTTGTTCTTTGAATCTTCTATAATCACTACCTTTTTGCACCAATGTCTTATAAATTATTCATACGTTTTTGTAACAGTACACCAGTGACAGCATCATCCAACCAAAGCCTGGCAAAGAGTGAACACATTCTTTTATCTTGTGTCCATCATTCCTTTGACAATCTAACCACCATTCTGATTTTACTTTGCCACTACAACAGATCATGACGATATCTTGATATATTGGTCAGTGGGTCACTCTTAAGCTTAACCAATCACAGGCAAAAAGATTAGGTTATGCAAGTCATGATATAATGATGATCATTGGTAATGGAATGTCACAGACCAATCAGCAGGCTGGCAACTAGGTCACATAAACATGACCAAGTTGATCTCCTGACCCAAATAATTACATGGCAGAATCACAGCAAATTAGCGTAGGAATATATTCAGAATGCTTTACAAGATCAACCAGCGGCTGAACCTTTTCATGTTGACTAACTGGTTTTCCCTTGAAATTAACACAGGTCATGTACAAGCTCTAGGAGAAAAAAGGGAACCACAGTTCGAGACCCCCAAGTCCCCTTTGAAAAAATAATTTCATATTATACTCAACCGCACGAGGACCTCCATGTCACCAACTCTTACTCGTCATCTTTCATCAACCTTCCAAAAGATCTCAACCACAAAACCAGGTATTATCAATTATGACAACCTATCAGTGGTTTGTCAAGGGTGCTCATACAGTGGCCAGGCCATTCCAAACATATAGAGGTTTCCCATTACAAACAAGGTTATTCACCAAACTAAATGCATGCTACTCGTGAAATAACTTTGCTATTACATTTTACTAATGCTGTTGTTGACATTTAATTTCTTGAAAGAGAAATCCAAGACAACACGTTAAATTGATTAACTCTTTCATTGAGACCTGGACCAAATCATATGGTTTCTCCTGAAGTTGGTTTCCATTACCAGAGCTAAAATAATATGCGTGTGTTGAAGTAAAAAACGTCTTTGGTTGCACGGCCGAATTCTTAAGTTTTATCTATAAAAAAAAAACTGCTAAATAAAACTTGTATTATTCAGAACTGGCAAACTACACAAGTTCGATAGACATTTCTCAAACATATCTCCACCAAATCCTAGTTGTTCCAGCTCCTACTTCTTATAACCCTGACTTCCCACACAAATCCTTTACCACTCAACAGTAAGCAGCAACGTGCAGGATGATGAGTGTCATGACAAGGAGAACTATAGCCGTATATCAACTGTATTGTCGGAAGACTCAGACCACTTGTGACAAACAATCTAGACAAGAAACCAACATGTGGGGAGCTCATACTATGGCTTATTCCATGTCTGGGGTATTTCCTGGCCATGATTCCCTCAAGGGGGTCACACCACAAGAGTGTAACACAAGAAGATACACAGGTTTACCATGCAAGTTGTTTGCTAAGGATACTCCCTGGGCTGATTGCAACCCACAGGGCTCTTTAGTGGTAATGTAGGAAGTGTTTACAAACTGTGACAAGTAAATATGACAGAACACAGCACTTCAACACAGACACAGTGTACCAAAACATTTAAACAACCAACTCAACCTTGCTTCAATGAATATCTGCAAAGCATACAATGATATTTCGATATCTGAAAAACTGAAAAATTAACCCCCATAACATGTTCAGTAGCAAGACCATCCAGGCTTGATATACAACCAGAGAAGAGCAAAACAAGACATTTTAGCCTCGTGACCCAATGCCACAAGACCATGGATGGATGGATGATAGGAGCCTTAGTCCTGTATTGGTAGGATAACTAGGACAGCAGGAGGACACGGGATCTTCTCTGACCGTTTTTGCACTCAACCCCCATAACAATACATGTCACAGCTTTGTAAATATCTTTGTAAATAGCTTTATTGATGACAGCATCACTACTTTTTAAAGTGATAGGTCATTTACCAAAAGTTCATCAGCAATATATCTCAAAATCCAATCTTAACTTACAAGAGACGCAATTCACTTTAAAACAATGTGCTGTTGTCAAATCATCGATTAATCAGTGACCCCAAGGCTTTACGAGGCCAATTCTTCTTTTATGGCATGACAGATTTCATCATTCCATGAATTTTTTAATAGACTTCCATTTGGAAATCATTGCATCACCTGTGGCAATTGTCAGGAACTGAGGTAATTAAAGTCAATCATGAGACTTGAAACAATGTCTTCAGTGACTCATTAGTCATTTTGTGCTAGGCAGGAAACCTTAATCAGACATTCTGATATGTCCCAGGTATTGAATGGTGGTGAGCTTTGTATACCTTCAGGCCGTAAAAAAAACATTGGATGTTCCATCAGCAGACTGTGTCATTGGCAGATAAAGTTCTTGCCTTAAGCCACAGCTCTTCATTATATCATGCTCAATGCTCATCTTCTTTCTCTTCAATGGGTAATTTTCAATCAAAAGACTAATGAATATTATATTTGTCAGGAAATCTGAGGAAAATATTTCAAAGAAGTATTGGGCTTCAGGAGAAGTCAAATGTTTCAAAACAATGTATGGCCACTGTCGAAAGTCCATTGTAGTTTTGATATATTGCAATTCTTTTATAAGGCAGACCATACTGCAAGATCGACCGATTTACATCTACAACAAATGGACACTTCGTCATTGCAGGGCTAGCTATATACAGCAAATCACAATGTTTGAGAAGTGAAAGTAATACGGGACAAAAGTTTAACATCAAATAAATCTACCAAATCTTGGAAAAAGTGCTCTACAACCAACACTGTCCAACAGACTTGTTGAGCCATGTATTTCGAATCAAGTTCCAAACCCATTAGAAGAGAAGTCACAATCTCTTTCTCTTTATAGAACCCTACCTATTTGACACCAAGAGTCATTACGTAGCAGTCTCTAAAAGGTCACGGATATTACCTTTCAGGATTTTGTCGGAGTAGATTTTGTAGGTTTTCTTTCACCACTAAATCTTGTGCTCCAGGAGATTCATCAATTCTCTAAGTTTGTTACAAGTCAAATGAATCTATGAAGTGGTCATGGTCGAACATTTTACTTCTCCTGTCTTATTCACTTTAACATCAGATAAGTAAAAGAGTTGGCTGGATTTAACTTGAATTAGAGTCACTTCTTAAATATCATCATGGTTTATACACTCTGAAACAGCAACAGTGAATCTAGCTAATTAAGTCAGTACACCTCAGATCATCAGAGATCACTGAGTACCCAAATAGTTTGGTATCACCACTGATAGCTACATTGAACAACTTCACGAAAGCTGTACAATACTCATAAATATTTCAAAAGAGTGAAAGAAATAACTCTCCACAAATAAGTGTTGGGTCCAATCCTAAATGCAAAATGCTGTGGCATGAGGAAAGGGGGTTGTTCACTTGCTGCATTGGCAGACAGATTTGATGACCTTATGCATGTGCTATGCTGGCAGTATGCTGCTATGCACATTACTTCTCAAGGCATTTTGACAATGACAATCTATAAGAAGATCCAGCAACATTATGTTTAATTATTGTGAAGAGAATTCAAGGTTGTGTGTATCATTTGAGGAAACCTAAGTGGATTCGAATAGAAAAATAAACAATGATAATCCAGGTAAAGAAGCCTTCAAATGACATTGTGTCTTGTACATTGAATACAAAATCTCTCCTTGCAAGGTCCCAAGTGTCTTTTGCAGGAACCGAGAAATTAAATATTTAGCTAAACATCGGCGAATCCATAGATTTGATGTGTTGCTCACATGTCCTCCATGCTTAATAAGCACTTTCCATGTGGACAGATGTCCCTCCATGTTCCTAAGCATGAAATGATACACATGATACATGTTAAATGAACACTCTCAGCCTTGTGAGCAAAGAATTTCCATTTTCTTTTTTTTAAACAATATAATGGCTTCCCCCTTCCTTGCAATAAAAGAAAGAATATTCACCTGAATTTGCCATTAAAAAGTTCATTTCCATCTAGCTTTATTCAGTATTTTTATGACACAGCTTGATGAAATCTAATTCCATAGTTATTCAGAATCACATTGTCAGCTGCCGAGAACAATGGAACTACAATAAATACCTTGTGATGCAAGTGCTACCCACGGCCATAGACACAGTGATTTTTCAAGATAAGGTCATAGAAGCAGTTTAAGGTTACTCATGTGAACAGGCAGTACATTTTACTCAAAATACCTTGTGCAAAATAGATCAGTAGAATAAGGGCTATACTACTTTGTTTCAGTTGCCTAGTAATTAGGAGATGTCATCGTCTACAAATCTACAAAACAATGTGACATCAATCATTTCCCAATCAGTGTCTCATTGTATTTACATCGTACTAGCTATGAGGAAAAATTGTATTTATTCTTCACTCTATGCATCTAGAATTGTTTCATCAGCAAGATTTGCACTTCTGAATAAATGAGGCAGAAGAAAACAAGCATTAGCTTGATTGCGAGTGTGTTTAATGCCAGATGAGTATTCTCGTGTCTTCCTGGAAATCCTAATGAACCAGCTGTCTGGCTCAAGGTGAGTTATGTCATGTTTCAAATGGGCACATTTATTTTAAAGCTTTGTCTATTGCAAACCAATGGCAGCAAAACTAAAATAAACCAGGGCAGTTTAGAACTATCATTAGATTTGTGGGTACTCATCAAATAGTAATTTGAGTACTGGGGCAAAAAATATTGATTAGAGAGAGAAACTTCTAAATGTTTAATAGTATATATATGGGTAAGATTATTTTGAAAGAGAACACCAAAAACCATCTGATCAGAAACTATCAAAAGTTGAAAACTCTCCCTTGGTATTATTTTTTATATTTTTCTGAGTCTACTTTTAAGAGAGAAACACCAACAGTCCAACTGCCCTGCAAGTATTCTCTGTTTGCAAAGTATTCACTATTTGGCAGTATTAGCTAAGTAAATAGTACGCACAATACAAAACCTGTTCTCAGAATCCTTGAGTATCCATCATAAATGATCAAAAATTCATGTATCCTATGACTAATCCTCATTTTTCAGCCTACAATGGTTCCAAAGAACACCTGTGACAGTGCTCAAGTCTACATAATGTACAAAAGTCATAAGAACTGGCGACAATAATGATCCTTGGAGCATGCCATTGACTGTGGAAGTAGCACTAAAATACTCATTTTAGGCAGAACAGTGTGGAAACTTTATATTCATAACTTGCATATTGATCAGAAAATCGTTTAGTGTTTGATATGAGCGTAAGAACTATAGATATTAAAATTCATTCCAGCTATATGACTTATCGTCAGCAGCAGAAATATTTGACAAATAAATGACAATTCTGAAAAACAAGTTTTGAACAACACATACTACAACAACTCCAGTAGCACCGATTCAGGAACATCATCTACAGTCCATTGGTCCACTGCATTATATATCCATCTACATATAGAAATTCATCTATTTATTGACATGCCCCTTTCAAACTACTATTAAGGGAACTCATCGTCTTAATCTGTTCACGCCAATGACTCCTAATGCTGCAGCAGAGGTCTACATCATCTTAAGGGACAATCCCAATTTAGCCAGTGCAGTGACACTATAGTCCTTTTATCTATGGACATCTAAATGATTCAGAGAGAGGCGCACCTGGTTCTTGTAACGGAGTGTTGTCGACGCAACTAACCATGAATTTTACATCGACCAATTTGTTGCTGCGACGAAAAATAGCCCATGACTATAAACGTCTACAAGACAAATGGCCACTGCCTACAAAAATTGCTTGTGTATGCTTGTGTCGCTGATCATATGGATTCATTATTTTCTAGCCATTATAGGGTAGTCCTTATTGTGCGATCAGACTAATAATGGACATTCAGCCATCAATAGATAGAGCATGTAGAGTATGGAAATAAAGCACTGATTCACTTAAAAGTTTTTCACAGTTATGCCAAAATTGGCAGAAGTTAACTTCATCAATAGCTTAGTTAAGCAGCATGGTATTAATGTTTCTATAAAACTAAAATACAGTTTTTCCTTTTTATCTAGCTTCTGTTTAGGCATGATTTTTAATCTAGGATGAAATCACGGCATGACATATCATGGGACTATTTTGAGTATTATTGAAGAATTTTTGCATGATTATTATAATCATTAATCCAGTTATTACAATTGGCAACAGACACAAATTTCTGCTTGCACACTGCACAGCTCTATGTGACAGCCTCAAAACTAAGCACAATAGCATTCTAGGAAGCTTAGCTCACTATATAACACAATTATTCTTCCCCGGGCAAAGTGTCACTAAACACAACTTGCACATTAGCTCCTGACATGGGCCTGTCACAATTGCGTGGAATGCTAATTGAGCTTACAAACACAGCAGGACCATTGTAAGTATAAATGCTTCTTGGATTAACCCTTAAATACCCACTGAGAAGTTATTAATTCAAGTAATAAGTCATAAAGTTATAAGTAATAAAGTTATAAAAGTCACCGGCTTAATTATACGTATTGAGTGATAGTACATAAATTATAAAATCATATATTATCACTATTCAGGTTTACAACAGTGATGACTGTCAAATGCAGAAGTTTTTTTCCTCCATGGTAGGGCTGGGATGTGTAGAATAGGCTGCTATTCAATAATGTAAGTGCCATTTATCAGTTTCCAAGACAAATTGCCTTTCGTCAGTCCAATATGTCATATGTAAGACTATAATCTAGATCATTACATGCTTGACGAAATACTTCAGATTGTGTGTCGGGGTTATTTATCAAAGCGAAGTCAAGTAACTCGAACTTTAATATATAGCCTTTAACCAAAAGGAAACTGTCACCACACATTTAGTATCTTTTTATTGCTTGACATAACGCATCAGATCGAGAGTTGCAGCACTTTGTCAGGATAATATTTCAATACAGGTCAAGTTGAAAAGTTACAAACTTTATAATGTACAAACAGATGAAAAAGACAATACTAAAACAACCAAAAAGAGCTTGGAAGCTGCACATTTTCCATTGTCATATTTCACAGCAACACAATAGAAAATAGGAGTATTACCCTCATCCTCAACAACCTGCAAGAAAACCTACAAGAAGTTATTAGCTCAACTATCAAGGATGACAAAGTGTCACCAAAGCTGCCAGAGAGAGCCCGGCAATCCCCAAGAAGTCTTATACGAGACAAAAAAGCTTATTTGTGTCGAAAATGGGGTTCAAAGGTGAATAACGATGTTGAGCAGCGGCGCGGTCTGAGGCCGGAAAATCAGCAGGGCGGTTCAGATGGCATGATAGCCAGACATAATATCTGGAGACTCTTCTTGTCCAATCAGAAATCCTATTACAAGGAGACAACCAGGGAGCGGTAGAGCTGCACAAGTGCTGAACTGGAGGTGTGCGAAGGCTGAAGAACAGTTGGAAGCAGTAATGAGCCAGACCTGAACAAGGACAGGGCAAAAAATTAACAAGGACTGAGCTAATGTTAATCACAAACATATTTCAAAGATTCAACAAGCTTCTTTAGAACAAAAAAGGTCTAATACTTTCTCTGCTTCAATATGATACAAATTTTAAAAAAATAATATGGCGCAGCAAGTTCAAAGTAAAAAAGTGAACCAATAGAAAATGCACAAACCATCCAAAAATCAGCCTGAAGAGACAGAGGACTCCATAGTAAAGCGCTAATGTTAATACAACTGCATTATGAATACAAGTATGATTTATTACTTGTCAATCAATGAATTTATCATGACTCAAACTTGACGTCAATTTAGAGCTGATGTCCCAAGGGCCTTTCAAGAACAATCAGCTTCACCAGAATGTCCAAAGGGACCTAAAATGGCCCTAGATGTATCTCAAGGTCATCCAATATCCTTCAGGACAGGGTTACAACCGAGATTGAGCTGGTGACATATTGGTAGTTGTATCGAAATATTGCAGGTGTTTTGTTTTTTTTCAAGGAAGAAAGTGTGATGGTGTGATAGGTGCTAGGTAGGAAAGACCAAAAATTTTAAATACTGTATCATGTTAAGGACACAAGATAATTCCTTTCCCTACAAGTATTTGTCAGAAGTCAAAAAGGTCTATTTACAAGATATTAGTAAAGAGCTAAAGCCTAACAGAACTGCCAAATCGACATACCCGGGTACATTCAATGTCATTTATATGCTTCTTTTTGACCGATTTATTTGAAAAGAAACACATGACGAGTGAGAGAGTGACTTTGTGTTTTACGCCCCATTAGCACCGGTGTAGGCTATTTAGAGGCAAAGAAACACAAGACGAATAAAACATCATCTTAAAAAAGCCCAGCCACAATTGCATAATGCACAGAACTGAACAACCATATCATCCAATCATAGCATCTCACCACAACCTAACACAATCTAACCACAGAAACACTATGTCGCAGATTCAAGTTATAAACGACAATATTTCGGTAACAGATGACAGATCAATGGCAAATCAGGCAGGACAAGCCCTGAAATGGTAGGGCAGTGGCATTCCAATATCTTATGACAATTTTTTGGCAGCAACGATTGGAGTAAATGTCGCTATTCCATGCTATAAGGTATTATGGAGAGAAGAAAAAGGAATTTGGACCCTTCTGCCGAAAACGACCAAGTTACACTTAGTTACAGTATGACAGAGACGATTCTGAAATTCCCACAGTTGCGAAGTATTGCACTTATTGATGTGGAAGAACCTATCTAAACTGAGAAGTACAAAAGAGATTTACAAGAACTTAATATTATTAGCTCGAAAAGTATGTGTAATTATGTGTAATTATAACAAAAGGGTGTCTGATGTCCTTGACACGCTATTGATCTCCTTATTTGTTTGTTTGTGTTTTACGCCTCAGCAGCACCTTAGTGGGCTATATCGAGGCAGGCGATCGCCGTATGATGATGAGATGAGAAGACTGGGAGTCTGGAACATACCCTATTAATTCAGGGATGCCCAGGGTCTTTCAGTTGCCCCAGCATAGAATACTGGATACAACCCGCCTCCATTTAATGTCCCATGGGCTCGGACTAAAGTGAGTTCCCGGGTTGATCTCCTTATTAACAACTACCTTAGTAAAGCAGCCGTACCTGGTTGAACTTAAGGTCTATATACCAACGAAATGTAAGTTGGGCACTGCATGTCAGTTAGTTATTTACTCATACAGCAGTGTCCACCAAAGGGCAGAAAGGGGAAGTAAATAAAACTAAATAAAGTGTCAGCCATATGGCTACTTCAGAGCAAGAAGGGTGTAAGAGTACAAACAAATCCTCTACACTTTCAACCTGTCACCTAATTACTTTATTCTATACAAATGTTTAATGTCACCATAAGTTAGAATAAAACGTTAAATTAAACCTGCTTTGAGGATATTTCAGACTTTAGGCAAAGTTGTGTGAAAATTTGTAAAGAACTCAAAGTAACCTCTATTCACACCATACACAAGTCATCAAGTTACTTATTACTACATTTTTGAAACTACTGCAATCTGTGAAAGCCCAAAAGCCCCACAGAAGTGAGATTATCAGAAATTTTCGTGACCTGCATCAAAGCAGAGTACAGTTTCAGACAGACAACTTTTTTTTTTCAATACAATTTTCTCATGCAATAGGAAACTTGATGTTGTAATTCTAGTACACACTGCTGCACACCACATTGTAATTATGGCTCAGAGTGTGAATCTAACTTTAAAGAATCTCCAACTGGAGTTTTCCCAAGCACATCAAAAAATTTTTTTCATGTTCATAAAGAAAAGTTCCTGTTCACTAAATTTCGATCAGATGGTGGTCTTGCTACAATATCCATTATCCAAGCTTAAATGAAATTGAAATTAAAAGAAATCTAAGATAAATTGAAGTGATGAAGTCTGAAATGAAATCTCTCAACTGAGTCCAAGCAACAATTGCATCCGTTATTTCAGATACATGGAGAACGAAAGATACATTTTTTGTACATAATTCAACATCTCTCATCTCAACATGTGTTAAGGATTTGTGAAGTGTTTCAAAAACATCTGATCTTACATTGCACATCACCACAAGTAATTTGCACCGTATCTGAAGTGTCTGAAGCAACTGTTTTGATGACATACAATAGTGTCTGTCAAAGCAACGTAAATACATGTGCCTGAGGCGGAGAGTTTCCAGCAAAGTATGCATGTCAACTGTCAAGTACAATGATTTTGTGCTTAACACCCCCATCAGCACCAGCGTGGCGCCAAGTGCGGTGACTTTCATTCGGAGTAGTGGACATTGACAGAAGTCACTATATGAAAATATTATGACATCTTCCTTGCACTGAGGATATTTGAAATAAACAATGTGCATTCTCAATTAACTGTCCTTCCGTACCAGAAACTGTTTAACTGTTACCTTTAAATTATGCAAATCTATATAAGAATATATTATCCAGACAGTATCGAATGGCAAAGACATATATTTATTTCCTGACTAATTAACTACTTCATATGAGACACATGGTAGATGTGTCAGGAACATTATGAAAACATAAATTGAATTTTCATAGAGATAGAAACAACCATGAATCTCAACATAAACCAGCCATACATTTTTCATGTCACACACATGACGTCAGACAGATTTTTCATAGTTGTCTAAAAATCATCTGCAAAATGTTACATGACACATGTCATATATCACCTTTCACGTATCAGCTGCCACATGAAACGAATGAGAGAATATCTATCAAAAATTACAATCATCTGTGATTCTAAACAGAGGAAAATCCCATTGAGTTAACTGGACAACAAATAGAATTGCTAAACATCAGTCGATCGCCACGTGATCAATCTAAATAAAGCGTTACTCCAAGCAAAAGAAGAAGCTATTTAAACAGGATTATATAGAAATTAATCATCAGAAGCCACCCCCATCGTTTCATGTAATTACTGTGAATGACAATCATAATCAAATTCATATACAGAGTGGTTAAATTCAAGATTTATAGACTCTCATAATCTTGTATATTTTTCCTTTTGCATAATTTGAATGTATATCATTGTAAATTTATGTCAACAAAATAAAATATAAATGGAAAACACCAAACTGGGTCTTTGTTCTTTGAATCTTCCATAATCACAACCTTCTTGCACCAATGTTTTATAAATTATTCATATGTTCTTGTAACAGTACACCAGTGGCAGCTTTATCCTACCAAAGCCTGGCAAAGAGTGAACTTAACTTTCCACTACAACACATCTCTAACGGACAATATGCTGATATCTTGGTCAGTGGGTCAGTACTAATTTAAACCAATCATAGGCCAGAGTATTAGGTAATTCAAGTCATGACATTATGGTGACCATAGGTAATGGAATGTCATGGGCCAATCAGCAGGCTGGCAACTAGGTCACATAAACATTAATAAGTTGGCCCTCTGACCCAAATAATTACAAGGCATAATCACAGCAAACTAGTGTAAGAATGTATTCAGAATGCTTTAGAACAAGATCAACCAGTGGCTGAATCATTATCATGTCGATCAACTGGATTTCCCTTGCGATTAACACATGATGCACGCATGATTAACCTCTAACCCAGCAGTGATCAAATGGTGACAGTACACATGTTTATTGTGTAGCAATGATCAGGTTCTCCGCATCAACCACAATTATGGAAATAAGGATTCTCTTGTGACAACATTGACCCATTTTTTATGATGGATGGTTTGCTGTGCAGCTGACAGACTTGATCCTTCGGCTCTGGGCTAATGTCCTCTTCTTAAGTCTTGGGTGCAATCTCAAAAAAATCTATGGGAACAACCGTTCAGCAACTGTGTGGTTTCTCTTCTTCGGAGAATACTCCAGTATTTCCTTATCACCGTTGGGTCAGGCTGAGCATAACGAAGCTCTGATTCTGATCCCCACATCCTGAGGCTCCTATCTCCATCTGGGGATCAGGAAATCCATAAGCATTATCTTGGGCTCATTAGGATCCACCGATCCAGCCATAGTGCATCAATACATCCCTGAGTGAATACTGTGTGTACTGCAATGACGTAACCAACATTCTCATATGAAAAAGAAGGCAAGACATTTTGTAGGATCAGACTTTGCAATTTTGAATATTCAGAACGACATTTTTGGAGATTCACTCAAGTCAAGAAAATCAAAAAGCATTCACCATGTCACAGAGAGGAACTATTTTTGTATCACTAAGTCAATTAAGTTTCAAATATCTGATGTTCTTGGTAAATACATTTTTACACAAACCATATTCTCTGTTAATCAGTTTGTCACAATGTATAAATGTTCAGAACGCAATTGCTTTAAAACGTTTCATACGATAGGAAAAAAAAGAGAACCAGTCCGAGACCCCAAAGTCTCTTTTGAAAAAATAATGTATAATACATTCAAATCCGCTAGGACCTCCAATGTCCTCCATGTCACAAATTCTTACTCGGCAAAGGAAAGTTGTTTACTACATTCAGCAAGGCATAGGCCAGAGACAAATTGAATTTGCCGCTGTCTTATACTACAAACTCTTTGACGGTTGCAAAAAAAAAAAATTTTCATTTCAATATCAACTGTTAGTCTGGACAATATCACATATGGCTTCTCCTGGGAAATTTTACAGTCCGGAGCCAAATGCTGTCCATAGCGTTGAAGTTCAACTTCCTTGACCATCAATTTGAATTAAATATATACATCTCCTATATCAGGTAAGTAATTGATGGTAGGCAAATAATTAAAAAAAATTGTTTACCAATACAAAAATACCATGAGTTCATTTAATGCTGAAGTATTTTCCATATAATAAAAACTGTCTTTATGTGATACCATAGCTCCATTATTCAGGACTGACAAACATGACAAACAACGCAATTCTATAGACATTTCAACAACTGATCTGCACCAAATCCTAGTTATTCCAGCTCCTACTTCTTATAACCCGGACCTACCACACAAATCCTTTACCACTCAACAGTAAGCAGCAACGTGCAGGATGATGAGTGTCATGACAAGGAGAACTATAGCCGTATATCAACTGTATTGTCGGAAGACTCAGACCACTTGTGACAAACAATCTAGACAAGAAACCAACATGATGGGGAGCTTATACCATGGCTTATTCCATATGTCTGGGGTATTTCCTGGCCATGATTGCCTCAAGGGGGTCACACCACAAGAGTGTAACACAAGAAGATACACAGGTTTACCATGCAAGTTGTTTGCTAAGGATACTCCCTGGGCTGATTGCAACCCACAGGGCTCTTTAGTGGTAATGTAGGAAGTGTTTACAAACTGTGACAAGTTAATATGATAGAACACAGCACTTCAACACAGACACAGTGTATCCAAACATTTAAACAACCAACTCAACCTTGCTTCAATGAATATCTGCAAAGCATACAATGATATTTCGATATCTGAAAAACTGAAAAATTAACCCCCATAACATGTTCAGTAGCAAGACCATCCAGGCTTGATATACAACCAGAGAAGAGCAAAACAAGACATTTTAGCCTCGTGACCCAATGCCACAAGACCATGGATGGATGGATGATAGGAGCCTTAGTCCTGTATTGGTAGGATAACTAGGACAGCAGGAGGACACGGGATCTTCTCTGACCGTTTTATGCAACTTATTTTTGCACTCAACCCCCATAACAATACATGTCACAGCTTTGTAAATATCTTTGTAAATAGCTTTATTGATGACAGCATCACTACTTTTTAAAGTGATAGGTCATTTACCAAAAGTTCATCAGCAATATATCTCAAAATCCAATCTTAATTTACAAGAGACGCAATTCACTTTAAAACAATGTGCTGTTGTCAAATCTATCAATTAATCAGTGACCCCAAGGCTTTACGAGGCCAATTCTTTCTTTTATGGCATGTCAGACTTCATCATTCCATGAATTTCTAATAGACTTCCATTTCGAAATCATTGCATCACCTGTGGCAATTGTCAGGAACAGAGAAAATTAAAGTCAATCATGATACTTGAAACAATGTCTTCACTGACTCATTAATCATTTTGTGCTAGGCAGGAAACCTTAATCAGACATTCTGATATGTCCCAGGTATTGAATGGTGGTGAGCTTTGTATACCTTCAGGCCGTAAAAAAAACATTGGATGTTCCATCAGCAGACTGTGTCATTGGCAGATAAAGTTCTTGCTTTAAGCCACAGCTCTTCATTATATAATGCTCATCTTCTTTGTCTTCAATGGATAATTTTCAATCAAAAGACTGGTAAATATTATATTTGTCAGGAAAATATTTCGAAGAAGTATTGGGCTTCAGGAAAAGTCAAATGTTTCAAAACAATGTATGGCCACTGTCGAAAGTCCATTGTAGTTTTGATATATTGCAATTCTTTTATAAGGCAGACCATACTGCAAGATCGACCGATTTACATCTACAACAAATGGACACTTCGTCATTGCAGGGCTAGCTATATATAGCAAATCACAATGTTTGAGAAGTGAAAGTAATATTGGGCAAAAGTTTAACATCAAATAAATCAACCAAGCCTTGAAAAGTGCTCTACAACCAACACTGTCCAACAGACTTGCTGAGCCATGTATTTCGAATCAAGCTCCAGACCCATTAGAAGAGAAGTCACGATCTCTTTCTCTTTATAGAACCCTACCTATTTGACACCAAGAGTCATTACGTAGCAGTCTCTAAAAGGTCACGGATATTACCTTTCAGGATTTTGTCGGAGTAGATTTTGTAGGTTTTCTTTCACCACTAAATCTTGGGCTCCAGGAGATTCATGAATTCTCTAAGCTTGTTACAAGTCAAATAAATCTGTGAAGTGGTCATGGTTGAACATCCACATCAGCAGTTTGACTTTTCCTGTCATATTCACTCTAACATCAGATAAGTAAAAGAGTAGGCTTGATTTAACATGAATTAGAATCACTTCTTAAACATTATCATGGCTTATACACTCTGAAACAGCAACAGTGAATCTAGTTAATTAAGTAAGTACACCTTCGATCATCAGAGATCACCGAGAACCCAAATAGTTTGGTATCACTACTGATAGCCATATTGAACAACTTCACGAAAGCTGTACTATACTCATATAAATATTAGAAAAGAGTGAAAGAAATAACTCTTCACAAATAAGCATTGGATCCGATCATAAATGCTAAATGCCATGGCAATGAAGAAAGGGGGTTGTTCATTTGTTGCACTAGCAGTCAGATTTGATGACCTTATGCTTATGATATGCTGCTATGCACATTACTTCTCAAGGCATTTCACAATGATAATCCATAAGAAGATCCAGCAACATTATGTTTAATTATTGTGAAGAGAATTCAAGGTTGTGTGTATCTTTTGAGGAAACCTAAGATGATTCGAATAGAAAAATAAACGATGATAATCCAGGTAAAGAAGCCTTCACATGACATTGTGTCTTGTACATTGAATACAAAACGTCTCCTTGCAAGGTCCCGAGTGTTTTTTGCAGGAGCCGAGAAAAAATATTTAGCTAAACATCGGCGAATCCACAGATTTGATGTGTTGCTCACATGTCCTCCATGCTCCTTGTATCAGTGTCTGTGCTGGGCAAGTAAAAGATCCCTCACATGGGGTAAATGTGTAACATGTTGAGGACTCCTGCTCTCTCTCTCATCTCATCAATCAACCCTTGCGAGCGCCCAGAATTGGGCTTAGAGGGCTGCACTTACCATATCTATCTATCTATCTATCTATCTATCTTAATAAGCACTTTCCATGTGGACAGATGTCCCCTCCATGTTCCTAAGCATGAAATGATACACATGATACATGTTAAATGAACACTCTCAGCTTTGTGAGCAAAGAATCTCCATTTTCTTTTAAAATAATTTAATGGCTTCTCCTTCCTGTCAATCAAAGAAAGATTCACCTGATTTTGCCATTAACAAATTCATTTCCACCTAGCTTTATTCCATGTTTGTAAGATAGGCCTACAGCTTGATGAAATCTGATTCCATGGTTATTCACAATCACATTGTCGGCTGCCGAGAACAACATAACTACAAAAAAAACCTGCTGACGTAAGTGCTACCGTCACTGTTCCTCGGCCATAAACACAGTGATTTTTCTAGATAAGGTCATAGAAGCAGTTTAAGGTTACTCATGTGAGAAGGCATTACATTTAACTCAAAATACCTTGTGCGAATTCGATCAATAAAATAACGGATATAGCCGCTATACTGCTTTGTTTCAGTTGCCTAGTAATTAGGAGATGTCATAATCTTCAAATCTACAAAACAATGTGATATCAATCATTTCCCAATCAGTGTTTCATTGTATATACATCGTAGTAGCTATGAGGAAAAATTGTATTTATTCTTCACTCTATGCATCCAGAATTGTTTCATCAGCAAAATTTGCACCTCTGCATAAATGAGGCAGAAGAAAACAAGCATAAGCTTGATTGCGAGTGTGTTTAATGCCAGATGAGTATTCTGGGGTCTTCCAGGAAATCAAAATGAACCAGCTGTCTGGCTCAAGGTGAGTTGTGTCATGTCTCAAATGGGCATGTTCCTTTTAAAACCTCGTTTTTATTTTAGCCAAAGGCAGCAAGACTAAAATTAACTCCATACATGGAAATTAATAAAAACATCTTATCAGAACTTATTAGAAATTGAAAATTCTCCCTCGCATAATTACGATAATATTTCGCTTTTTACATATTTTTCTGGATCTGTTTCCAAGAGAAAGAGAACAGTCCAACCACCCTGTAAGTACTCACTATTTACAAAAGTATTCACTATTTGCCAAGTAAATAGTATGCACAACACAAACCTGTTCTCGGAATCCTTGAGTATACATCATCTATGATCAAAAATTCATGTATCCTATGACTAATCCTCATTTTTCAGCCTACAATTGTTCCAAAGTACACCTGTGCCAGTGCTTTAGTCTACATAATGTACAAAAGTCATAAGAACTGGCGACAACAATGATCCTTGCGGCATACCGTTGACTGTGAAAGTAGCACTAAAATGTCCATTTTAGGCAGAACCGTGTGTAGGCCTACACTTTGCGGTCATAAACTTGCACACTGACCAAAACATCTTTAAATGTTCTATCAGAGCATAGGAACTATAGATGTTATAATTCATTCTAGCTATATGACTATTGTCAGCAGCGGACATATTTGACAAATAAATAACTATTCTGAAGACAAGTTTTGAACAACACATACTGTGCAACAACTCCAGTAGCAGTGATTAAGGAACAACATGTACAGTCCATTGATTCAACGCATCATCCATCCATCTATATGTAGGGGAGACCGGGGTTAGTTGGCACATTCATTTTTATTTTTGCTCTGGAGAGCAAACGGTACTAGATATTCACACCAAATTTTAGCATGTGATAGTGAGCGTGTTTAATTCAATGATCAGCCCAAGAGGTATTGTAAATGATTATTGAAATTTGTGTCACAGACACAAACTTCCAGAAAAAATTTTGATTCAACTAACCCCAACCCCGGGGTTAGTTGAAGCGCCATAAAAATTTGGAGACAACTTCTGATAAAAGGGGTTTCCTTTGCATAACTGATATCCCTATGATGACCACCAGCTTCAGTACAACACTCATTTGAAAAGAAATTGTATACTGTAATTTACTAAATTTTTTGTCGATTTTTGGCAAAAAAGCTGGTTTTTCCGTATTTCCCTTTCAGGATTGCGAACATGCACTGTAGTAGTTGTAAACTGCAGTAACTCCAACTAACAATGACTTGCAAGGAAATTTGAACACTTGAAATCTATGTTAAGGCCAACTCCACCATGCATGATTCAACTAACCCCATCACACCTGGTCCACAATATTGTCTTATTTTTCAGTCTTATCAAAGTCAGACAACAAAAAGCTTCTGGGTGTGGATTAGGCATGGATTTGCTTATTTAGAAATAAGGTTAGTTCGCCTAGATCAAAATCATAGCTGTAAATTGTGGTCCTCCCCTATCGGGATAGGACCTGTCTCTATGAGCTCATGGCCCACAGACTTATTGTCATTCTATAAGAGAATGACAATGTTAACATACGCATTTAACTTCTCAAACAAGTGTTCACGCTTGTTCCGGCTGAGAAAATTCAAATTTGGCACCACACCAGACCACCTGACCATGACATCATCCATCCCACAATGCCTTGCAACTTCCTCTTTTCGACGAAGCGAGAAGCATCGACAAGGTCCACCGCGGGGAGGCGGGTGGGATACTATGTTATAAGTCTGTGGGCCATGAGCTCATAGAGACAGGTCCTATCCCGATAGGGGAGGACCACAACTCTATGTCACTCATGGCCCACAGACTTATTGTCATTCTATAAGAGAATGACAATGTTAACATACGCAGATGTAGAAAAGCGGTAGGCGGGGGTGGACCCCGGCTGCCAAAGAGGCATTGTCACCCCATACAGAGCGAAGCGCTGCTGGTTAGGGAAGCCTCATGGTGGTCTGGCTTGTGCTGAACTAATGACTGCTACCTGACAAAACTCCCATCTCAGAGCACCAGAAGGGGTGAGAGGAAGGGGCAACAGGAAGGACCCATTTCAGTACCACGGCCGGGACTGGAAACTGGGACAAGAGGAGGGCGCCCGAGCCGGAGCTGCGAGGCGGACAAGGCATCGGCGAAAGGAGGTACAACCGAGGAAGACGGGTACCGAAGGGCCTAACCCTAGCCAGAACAGGCAGAAAGGCAGCAGATGCAGAAGAAGGCCCAAGTGACGCTGTGACAGGACAGGACACAGGGCCAGAGCCCAGGCACCCAAGAGCCCAGAGGCTGTGGGACCAAGAGCCGGAGGCGACGAGGCAAACGAAGGCAGGCTGCAGAGTGGCAGCCGGCAGGAGATGGAAAGTGGATCAGGAGATGCCCAAAAAGGCCAGCGGTGATCCCACAAGTCGTTGGAGGGCCCCGCTGCGAATCCAAGGGGCAGGCAAACCGAAGACAGCCAGGGCTAGCGGAAGAGTCCAACTGCAGTCCCAAAACACCAGGATCACAGAAGTCCACGGAGAGGAGATCCCACAGATGATCCAAACCGGTGAAGGGAAGGGCCGACCAGGTACCCGACCGAACGAGAGATGAAAGAAGCAGGGGGTGTCCCCACGGATGGGAGATCACCACCAGTGGAAGAGCGAGGGCAGTCTGCTCAAGGAGCGAGACCCGCTCAAGAAGCAGGCTAGGGCCAGATGGAAGACAGATGTCCTGTGGCCCAACCAATGGCAAAACTGTACGACGAGCAGCGAACGAGGCCGAAGTGACGCCGTGAGGAGGCGACGTGCACCAGCTCCCAGCAGATGGCTGGTAGAAATCCCACTACCGCAGTCCAGTCCAGGCCGCGAGGCAAGGGCGCCCCCCCCCCCTGGCAGAGACCAGACAGGCAGGAAACGATGAGAGACAACGGAGGTCCGCACAATCTTGGGGGACATGGCGAGGAGCCAGGGTCCACCCAAACACCAATGAAGAAGCCCCGGAGCCAGGAGGAGGCGAAGGCAGAGCAGGAGACCAACCAGCGCACGCAGGAGGACGGACGGGTCCATCCAAGGCGTACAGGTACATGAGGAAACGGCCGAAGGAGAGCAGGCAGGCCATGCTTACGAGGCAAGAGCCAGGACCGACAGGGGCAGATGCATGTCCTGGGAAGGAACCCTGGAGACAGAAACCCAGAACAGGGGAGGCAAAGGAGAAAGCCGGAGCCCGCACCGCACACCCCAAGGGACTCGCAAGCCACCGGAGTAGCCTGAGTCCCGAGGAAAACACAACCTGGGAAAGCCAACAGGTCACCCCGGCAGAAGCGAGGCCAAGGCAGACCACCAGAGACTGCGACGTCCGAGAAGGCAACCCCAGAAGGGCGTACATGAGGGGTGCAAGGTCCAGGGACCCAGAACACTACCCAGGAAAGGCAGAGGTCAGCCAGAGCCAGACCTCAGACAGAGACGAAGAGCCGAAGGTGAAACGCGGGACGTCCACCAGGAACCAGGCGAAGGTGCTGACTGCAGACAGCCAGCACAGCCGCAGGAGCAGAGACCACTGCACACAGGTCCGCCGGACAGCAAGGAGAAGCCCAGACACGGACGAGGGCAGGCCAATGGGAGTCCACAAACACCAAGGGAGGAACAGGAAGAGGCCAACCAGCCAGGACCGACAGGTGAGGCGGCCAGGCAGCCGCCAAGGTGAATCTGACGCTGTAAGGCAGGATAAAGGAGGCCAGACAGAAGACGGCAGGCCAGGCGGCAGCTACAGAAGGACCGGACACAGCAAGCAACCCCGGAGGAGAGCGATGCCCATCCAATTAAGGTGCAGAGGGACGCTGTGAAAAGCGGAGAATAGCCCACAACCAGGCAGCAGCAGCAGCCCTGCACAAGGACGGTCCAAAGTAAAATCAATGCTCAGCCAACACAGACCCCCGGAGGAGATGTAGGCTGAAAGGGTACCAGGGCAAACCGGAGAGTGGGTGCCGGAGCAGCCCTCAAACGATGATAGCCAAGAAGGCAGAGGCGGCCAAGGGATCACAAACCCGCAAGCGGGAAGAGGACCACCGGGGTGCGGACACACCGGAAGGACCAATCGGACCAGAAAATGGTGCAGGCCAAAGCTCAAGGGAAGAGCCAAGCCAGGACGACGCAAGGGCCGAAGCCCGCGACACCACAAGGTGAAGTCGCATCGGGAGACTCATCAAGGCCCCAAGGGACCCAGACTGGCAAGCCCAGGGCCCACAGCCAAGCCGGCGAAGAGGACGAACAGGGCCCAGAGACATGGCTCATCAAGGGGAAAACGGCATCTGGTCCAGGTGAAGAGGCCCAGAGTGGCGATGCAGGACCAGGGAAGGAGCAGCCTGAGCTGCCAAGGGTCCAAGGTGAAGTAAGGGCAATGCAGGACCTGCAAGCCGATGCACAGGGTCCAGAGGCCCAGAAAACGGGAGCCACACATGGTCCGGAGACCACACACAGGCTGGAGATCAAGAAAAACCACACACGGTCCGGAGACCCAGGACAACCACACAAGGTCCGGAGACCCAGGAAAAACTTGGTATAGTTCAGAGACCAAGGAAACTCCACACGGTCTGGAGACCCAGTAAACTCCACACGGTCCGGAGACCCAGGAAAACTCCACACGGTCCAGAGACCCAGGGAAAGTACAGCTTCCGGCGGAGGAAGCGGCACGAGAGGCAACCAGGTCCAGAGACCCAGGAACAGCGTACCAGGTCCGGAGACCCAGCCAACGACAACGCACCAACTCCAGCGACCCAGGAGTGCCAGGTAAGGTCCGGAGACCCGGACAGGCCAAGCTAAGGGCCCTGGAAGTGTCCCAAAAGGGGGCAATGCCAAGGCCCAAAGCCAAGAAGTCAAAGACAACACGCCCAGCACCCAGTGTGGAGGAGAGGTAACAACCACAGGACCACCTGGAGGGAAAGAGAAGAGGAAGGGTCCGGAGACACAAACCCCAGGCGTCCAGGCCAGAGGCCAGGAACCAGACGAGGCCAGCCAGCAGATGGAAGCGGACAGGATGACCATCACAAGAGGCCACCAGGAGATCGGAAACTAGGCCGGCATGAAGACTACAGATGGAGAGTGAAGAAAGGCAGCAAGCAGCGGCACTGGCAGAGGAAGACAGCCCCCCCCCCCAAGTGCCAAAAGAGACCCGGAGGTCGCAACTGCAGAGCACCACGACGAGCCAGGAGGGCAGAACAGCTGGGAGTTCCAACGGGCTCGCATATCACAGCAACCATGCCGGAGCATGTAAAGCAGGGAACGGGTAGGGGCAGGAAGCCTAACGGCAGCTGCCAAAAGGTAGACCGGAGTCAATCCCAAAAAAACCGGAGGTCCAAAGGAGACAAAAGGTGAGACGAAGAGCAGTGTTGAACCCAGGGATTCTTGCTGGCAAGTCAACAAAGACAGTCACCAAACGAAGGGTCATGGGGGATGACCAAAAAGAGCAAGACCAGGTGCTCCCAACACCAGGAGAGGAGAGAAATCCGGGTGGGGAAGAGGACTCCGGAGAGCCCCTGCAAACCGGAAAAACGCTGAAAAGTAGCAGCACGGGGCAGGTCCAAGGGAACTTGAAGCAGGCCTGGTCGATCCTGACAGCGGGCGAGTTGACCCGGACGAGCCGGGGAGGGGAAACAACGTCTGTGAAGGCCAAAACCGGAGGCTGGGGGCCGACAACAAGGAGAACCAAGTAGTCCAGAACGAATCCGGACCCCAGGGAAGCAGGAAAGGATGAAACCGGGGCCGGACATCCCAGACAAGCATCACAATGTGACGATTTCAGCCCGACCGGAGCGGGACGAGCGAGTCAAACCGGGCGGCCACGACGTTGACGAAGAAGAAACGTCGGCTTTGCAGGCCAAGATCGTCGATTTGGCGGACCAAAAACGACGAAAGCGAGATCCGTAGGAGACACCAGACAGGAATGGAACCAGGAATGGTGAAATTGGGACCAGGAAGGCCATCCACGGGCTTCAAAGCGACCAAACTTGACCGCCGGAGCGGGGAAAAGCACGTGGCCAGACGGGCGGCCTGACCGAGTGAGCCAGACGAACGAAAAACCGTCGTCTTTCCAGGTCGAAGACGTCGAATTGGCGGACCAAAAACGACGAAATAGCAAAGGAGAAGGCAGTCCAGAAAGGATGGAAGCAAGTAACCACTCCAGAAGGTCCAGAAAGCGTGTCAAAGCATCCGAAATCCAGCAATGCACCCCGCCGGAGCGGGAAGACGAAGGCCGGGCGGCCATGACAGGCAGAGAAATACAGTAGAGTGGACAAGAGACGAGCGAGGAAGCGGCGTCTTTGCAAGTCAAAAACTACAATGTAGCCTCTTTCCAGGGCAGTCCGGAGACTGTAGTCGATGGAATGTTAGTCCGGGATCCGGGGAACCCAACATGACGGTGGAAATCGGTGAATTTCGCCCGTAAACCCAGCGGACAAGACGGCGTGGCCAGGCCAGCGCCATGACAGTCAGAGAAATACATAGTAGAGTGGACGCAAGACGATCAAGGAAGCGTCGTCTTCGCAGGCCAAAAACTAATATTTAACATCTTCCCAGAGCAGTTCGGAGACTGTAGTCGATGGAAGGGTAGTTTGGGGTTCCGGGGAACCCAAATGACGGTGGAAATTAGAGAATTTCGCCCGTGAAGAAGCTGGAATGTCGGCGTGGTCAGACCGGCGCCATGACACCATTAACAGCTGAGTGTACTGCAAACGTCCGGAGACTTGCACGGTCGATTTCGACGAGGAAAATAATGAGAATCGTTCAGCAAAGGCACCAATATACGAAAGAAATTAGTATTAGAGCTTGACAAAGCGTCTTAATGACCAAAATCACTCGAAAAATTCGATGAGTGGAACGCTGGCAGCCATGACAAAGGGGGAGCGTCCACACCCATGAACTTGAGGCAAGGAAAAAGGAACAAAATAAACTTACCTGGTCATGTTTAGCTCAGTAAACATGTTATATACCTACAAAGAAACATGAAACAAGGTTCCCAATCCATTGTCAATGCCTCAATCAACCGAAACAAGCAGCTCCAAAAAACATGTCTGATGCCTTTGGAGCTGAGAAGAAAAGAGGAAGTTGCAAGGCATTGTGGGATGGATGATGTCATGGTCAGGTGGTCTGGTGTGGTGCCAAATTTGAATTTTCTCAGCCGGAACAAGCGTGAACACTTGTTTGAGAAGTTAAATGCGTATGTTAACATTGTCATTCTCTTATAGAATGACAATAAGTCTGTGGGCCATGAGTGACATAGAGATAACCCCCCTCGAAGACTGAGCAAACAAGTTACTAGAGCACCCAAAAAACAAACTTTCTTGCCTACAGAATTGGCATTTTGAAATTTTCAACGAATAAAGGTATAATAACATGTGCCAATAAACAGGGTATCTACCAAAAGTACCAGTTTGGCCAAAAAATTAAAATAAAGCTGATTTTTGGCCAAGTTTCAACTAACCCCGCGATTCAACTAACCCCGGTCTCCCCTACAAATTCATCTATCTATTTATTGACATGCCCCTTTCAAACTACTATTAAGGGAACTCATCGTCTTAATCCGTTCACGCCAATGACTCCTAATGCTGCAGCAGAGGTCTACATCAACTTAAGGGACATTGGACAATTCCAATTTAGCCAGTGCAGTGACACTATAGTCTCTTTATCTATGGACATCTAAATGATTCAGAGAGAGGCGCACCTGGTTCTTGTAACAGAGTGTTGTCGAGCCAACTAACCATGAATTTTACATCGACCAATTTGTTGCAGCGACGAAAAATAGCCCTTGACTATAAACGTCTACAAGACAAATGGCCACTGCCAACAAAAATTGCTTGTGTATGCTTGTGTCGCTGAGCATATGGAGTCATTATTGTGTAACCAATATAGTGTAGTCCTTATTGTGCTATCTACCTCATGTTCATAAAGGACATTGAGTCAGCAGTAGATAGAGCAGGGAAATAAAACACCGATTCACTTCTAAGTTTTTGCCTTTATGCCAAAATTGGCAGAAGTTAACTTCATCAATAGTTTAGTTGAACAGCATGGTATTAATGTTTCTATAAAACTAAAACACAGCTTTTCCTTTTTATCTCCCTTTTATTTAGGGATGATTTGTAATTTAGGATGAAATCACGACATGACATATCATGGGACTATTTTGAGTGTATTATTGAAGAAATTTGCATGTTTATAATAATCATTAATCCAGCTATTACAATTGGCAACAGATATAAATTTCTGCTTGCACAGCTCTACGTGACAGCCTCAAAACTAAGCACAATAGCATTCTAGGAAGCTTAGCTTAATATATAACAAGATTATTCTTCCCTGGGCAAAGTGTCACTAAACACAACTTGCACATTAGCTCCTGACATGGGCCTGTCACAATTCTGTGGAATGCTAATTGAGCTTACAAACACAGCAGGACCATTGCAAGTATAAAGGCTTCTTGGAATAACCCTTAAATGCCCACTGAGAAGTAATGAATTTAAGTAATAAGTAATAAAGTTTTAAAAGTCACCGGCTTAATTGTACGTATTTAGTGATAGTACATAAAATCACATATTATCACTAATCAGGTTTACAACAGTGATGACTGTCAAATGCAGAAGTTTTTTTCTCCAAGGTAAGGCTGGGATGTGTAGAATAGGTCGGTAGAGCCTGCTATTCAATAATGTAAATGCAATTTATTAGTTTCCAAGACAAATTGCCATTCGTCAGTTCAATATGTCATACGTAAGGCAATAATCTAGATCATTACACGCTTGACAAAATACTTCAGATTATGTGTCGGGGTGATTTGTCAAAGCGAAGTCAAGTAACTGGAACTTTAATATACAGCCTGTAACCAAAAGGAAACTGTTACCACATACTTAGTATCTTTATATTGCTTGACATAACGCATCAGACTGAGAGTCGCAGCACTTTGTCAAGATAATATTTCAAAACAGGTCAAGTTAAAAAGTTACAAACTTTTGTAATGTACAAACAGACAAAAGGACCATACCAAAACAACAAAAAAGAAACTGAAGCTTCACATTTTCCATTGTCATATTTCACAGCAACACAATAGAAAATAGGAGTATTACCCTCATCCTCCACAACCTGCAAGAAAACCTACAAGAAGTTATTAGCTCAACTATCAAGGATGACAAAGTGTCACCAAAGCTGCCAGAGAGAGCCCGGCAATCCCCAAGAAGTCTTATACGAGACAAAAAAGCTTATTTGTCTCGAAAATGGGGTTCAAAGGTGAATAACGATGTTGAGCAGCGGTGCTGTCTGAGGCCGGAAAATCAGCAGGGCGGTTCAGATGGCATGATAGCCAGACATAATATCTGGAGACTCTTCTTGTCCAATCAGAAATCCTATTACAAGGAGACAACCAGGGAGAGGTAGAGCTGCACAAGAGCTGAACTGGAGGTGTGCGAAGGCTGAACAACAGTTAAGCGGTAATGAGCCAGATCTGAACAAGGACAGGGCAAAAAATTAACAAGGACTGAGCATGTGACTAATCAAAAATACATTTCAAAGATTCCACAAGCTTAAGAAAAAAAGTTCTAATACTTTCTCTGTTCCAATAGGTCAGCATGAAGAGACAGATAACTCAAAAGTGAAGCACCAACGTCAATACAACTTCATTATGAATACACGTACAATTTATTACTTGTCAATCAATACATTTATCATGACTTGAACTTGATGTCAATTTAGAGCTGATGTCCCAAGGGCCTTTCAAGAACAATCAGCTTCACCAGAATGTCCTCAAGGACCTCAAAGGGCCCCAGATGCATCTCAAGGTCATCCAATATCCTCCAGGACAGGGTTACAACCCAGATTGAGCTTGTGACAAATTGGCTGTTGTATCGAAATATTGCAGGTGTTTTGTTTGTTTCAAGGAAGAAAGTGTGATGGTGCTAGGTATCTAGGTAGAAAAGAGCAAAAATTTAAGCTACTGTATCATCATGTTAACTTGTTAAGGACACAAAATATTTTCTTTTCCTCCAAGTATTTGTCAGCAGTCACAAAGGTATTTACAAGATTTAGTAAAGAGCTGTAGCCTAACAGAACAGCCAAATTGACATACCCAGGTACATTCAATGTCATTCACAAGCTTCTTTTTGACCGATCCATTTGACAATTGGTTGTCTTGATGTCTAATTCCATAATGAATAACTTTCAAAGCCAATTTGAACGCCAGACAAGAAAGACATGACAAATAAATCAACTTTAAAAAATCCCAGCCAGGATTGCAAAATGCACAGAACTGAACTTCCATATCACCTCACAACAACCTAACACAATCTAACCACAGAAACACTACGTCGCAGACACGAGTTATAAACGACAATATTTCGGTAACAGATGACAGATCAATGGCAAATCAGGCAGGACAAGCCCTGAAATGGTAGGGCAGTGGCATTCCAATATCTTACGACAATTTTTTGGCAGCAACGATTGGAGTAAATGTCGCTATTCCATGCTATAAGGTATTATGAAGAGAAGAAAAAGGAATCTGGACCCTTCTGTTGAAAACGACCAAGTTACACTTAGTTACAGTATGGCGCAGATGATTCAGAAATTCCCACAGTTGCAGAAGTATTGCACTTACTAATGTGGAAGAACCTATCTAAAATGAGGAGTACAAAATAGATTTACAAGAATTTAATATTGTCAGCTCGAAAAGTATGTGTAATTATAACAAATGGGCTTCTGATGTCCTTGCTATTGATCTCCTTATTAACACAGTTCTACCTCAGTAAAGCAGTAGTACCTGGGTTGAACTTAAGGTTTATATACAACGAAATGTAAAAACTTCATTTTTTTTTGTCATGTACCACAATCTGAATCATTTTTGATTTATCCACAAATTTAATTCTCAATTTCACATGATCTCAAAAGAAAAGATTTCAACCGCAACATTGGACATATCTGCTGCATCCTACTGTACCTGAAGATAATGACAATGTCAGGCATTGGCAACCCTTCCGCCACTACAACTCGCTGATGACCTAACAACCCACAGCAACTACTGGACAATGGCCAGCAGTTGGGCACTGCATGTCAGTTTGTTATTTACTCATACACCAGTGTACCCCAAAGGGCAGAAAAGGGTAGTAAATAAAACTAAATAAAGTATAGGTCATATGGCTACTTCAGAGCAAGAAGTGTGTAAGAGTACTATAATAAGACCAAAGGGGTAAGGAGGAATTTTGAGATGTGCTCCACGAATTGAAGATATCCCGAGTCCTCAGTACTCACAAATCTTTAATATCACCACAAGTTAGAATGATACGTTAAATTAAACCTGCTGTAAGGTTATGCCAAACTTAAGGCAAAGTTCTGTGAAAACTTGTAGAAAACTCCATATAACCTCTATTCACACCATACCAAAAGTCATCAAGTTACTTATTACTATATTTTTGAGACTACTGCAATCTGTGAGGCCCAAAAGCTCCACAGAGGTGAGATTATCTAAAATTTTCGTGACTTGCATCAAAGCAGAGTACAGTTTTTGAAAGACAACTTTTTTTTCATTACAACTTCCTCATGCAATAGGAAACTTGATATTGTAATTCTGGTACTCACTGCTGCACACCACATTGTAATTATGGCTCAGAGTGTGAATCTAACTTTCAAGAATCCCCAACTGGAGTTTTCCCAAGCACATCCACAGTGCATGATGTGACAACCCCACCCTCTGTGGCTCTGATTATCAGTGAAGTATTTTTACATAGAGCCCATAGTAAAAAAAAAACACTGCCTGACAGCACTTTTTAAAAAATATTTCTCTATAGAAACTATGACTTAGCTCTTCGACATTTCATGTTCAGAGAGAGATAAGTTCCTGTTCACTAAATTTCGATCATATGGTGGTCTTGCTACAATACCCAAGCTTAAAGAAAATTGAAATTAAAAGAAATCCAAGCTAAATTGAAGTCTGAAATGAAATCTCTCAAGGGAGTCCAAGCAAAGATTGCATCCATTATTTCGGATACATGGAGAATGAAAGATAAAATTTCTGTATGTAAGCCAACATCTCTCATCTAAACATGTCTTAAGGATTTGTGAAGGGTTTCAAAAACATCTGATCTTACATTGTACATCAACGCAGGTAATTGCAGTGCACCGTATCTGAAATGTCTGAAGCAACTGTGTTGATGACATACAATAGCGTCTGACAAAGCAAAATAAATACATGTACCTGAGGCGGAGAGTTTCCAGCAAAGTATACACGTCAAGTGCAGTGAGTTTGTGCTTAACACCCAATCAGCACCAGCGTGGCGTCAAGTGCAGTGACTTTCATTCGGAGTAGTGGACACTGATAGAAGTGACTATATGACATCTTCCTTGCACTGAGGATATTTGAAAGAAACAATGTGCATTCTCAATTAACTGTCCTTCTGTTCCAGAAACTGTTTATACTATTACCTTTAAATTATGCACAACTACATAAGAATATATCCAGACAGTATCGAATGGCAAAGACATCAATTTATTTATTGACTACAGTTTGTCATGTCAAGCATTGAAACAGAAATTTAGCCCTTTTTGTACAAGCCATAAAAATCAACAAAGTGAGATTGGAGGTTATCTAATACCAAACTTGATTGGAACTAAGTCTGGGGTGGCGCTGCAATGCACTTTTGTGATGTCACCACCCATTGTTTGTCAGATTGGCAGCATTGCAAAGTCCACAATTTGCGAAATTTGACTGCCATTTCCTTGAATTGTCAAATATCGGACAAAAACGGCATCAAAACTTTGTGAAAATGTGATATTCATATTACAACAGAGCTGAGCTACACATAGGTAGGTGTATTTCTTCTGTAGGACTTCTGGTTGCCAAGATATCTGGCAAAACGTCTTGACGTGACAAACTATAATTAACTACCTTATGTGAGAAACATGGTAGAGGCTGTCAGGAACATTATGAAAACATACTTAAATTGAATTTACATAGATATAGAAACCACCATGAATCTCAACATAAACCAGCCACACACATTTTTCATGTCACACACATGACGTCAGACAGATTTTTCATAGTTGTCTAAAAATCATCTGCAAAATGTTACATGACACATGTCACATATCACCTTTCACGTATCAGCTGCCACATGAAACGAATGAGAGAATATCTATCAAAAATTACAATCATCTGTGATTCTGCGCAGAGGAAAATCCCATCGAGATAACTCGACATCAAATAGAAATTGCTAAACATCAGTCGATTGCCGAACAATCAATCTCAAATCAACCGTTACTCAAAGCAAAAGAAGAAGCTATTTAAACTGGATTATATAGTTCTAAATTAATCATCAGGAGCAACCCATTCTTTTATGTTATTACTGTCAATGAAAATCATAATCAAAATCATATACAGAGTGGTTAAATTCAAGATTTATAGACTCTCATAGTCTTTTACATTTTTCCTTTTGCATAATTTGAATGTATATCATTGTAAATTTATGTCAACAAAATAAAATATAAATGGAAAACACCAAACTGGGTCTTTGTTCTTTGAATCTTCTATATTCACCAACTTTTCGCACCAATGTCTTATAAATTATTCATACGTTTTTTGTAACAGTATACCAGTGACAGCATCATCAAACCAAAGCCTGGCAAAGAGTGAACACATTCTTTTATCTTGTATCCATCATTCCTTTGACAATCTAACCACCATTCTGATTTTACTTTGCCACTACAACAGATCTCTCAAGACGATATATGGTGACATTTTGGTCAGTGGGTCAGTGCGAATTTTAACCAAACACAGGCCAGAGTATTAGTTTATTCTCAAGTCAGGACATTAAGTTGACCCACTGACCCAAATAATTACACGGTATAATCACAGCAAACTAGTGTAAGAATGTATTCAGAATGCTTTAGAACAAGATCAACCAGTGGCTGAATCATTATCATGTCGATCAACTGGTTTTCCCTTGCGATTAACACATGATGCACGCATGATTAACCTGTAACCCAGCACTGATCAAATGGTGACAGTACACATGTTTATTGTGTTGCAATGATCAGGTACTCTGCATCAACCACAATTATGGAAATAAGGATACTCTTGTGACAACATTGACCCATTTTTATGATGGATGGTTTGCTGTACAGCTGACAGATTTGATCCTTTGGCTCTGGCTAATGTCCGCCTCTTAAGTCTTGGGCACAATCTCAAAAAAATCTATGGGAACAACCGTTCGGCAACTGTGTGGTTTCTCTTTTGCTGCTTTGGGAAGAATACTGTAGCATTTCGTTATCATAGTTGGGTCAGGCTGAGCATAACCAAGCTCTGATCCCAGAATCACTGGGCTCTGACTGGCACATCCTGAGGCTCCGATCTCCATCTTGGGATCAGAAAATCCATAATTATAATCTTGGGCTCATTAGGATCCACTGATCCAGCCATAGTGCATCAATACATCCATGAGTGAATACTGTGTGTACTGCACTGACGTAACCAACAATCTCATGAAAAAGAAGGCGAGACATTTTGTAGGATCAGACTTTTTTTTAAAGTTAAGAATGACACTTACTAAGAATAACTGAAGTCTGGAAAGTCAAAAAGCATTTGCCATGTCACAGAGAGGAACTTTTTTTGTCTCACAACACCAATTAAGTTTCAAATATCTTATGTTCTGGGTAAATACAATTTCAACATGAAGCAAATTTTCAGTTCATCAGTTTGTCACATGTGCAGAGTGAAAACGAAAACTTGTTAAAACGTTGCATGCAACAGGAATGCTGTTTAAGTTCAATTTCCTTGACCATCATTATGAATAGGCCTAAATATATCTATATTCTATATCAGGTAAGTAACAGATGGTACGCAGATAATTACAAAAAAGTATATTAATGCAATAATACAATAAGTCCATTTAAAGCTGAAGTATTTTCTATATATAAAAAAGGTCTTTACATCATGACATAGCTCCATTATTCATAACCTACAAACTACGCGAGTTCTATAGACATTTCTGCAACATATCTGCACCAAATCCTAGTTGTTCTAGCTCCTACTTCTCATAACCCTGACTTTCCACACAAATCCTTTCCCACTCAACAGTAAGCAGCCATGAGCAGGATGATGAGTGTCATGACAAGCAAACTATAGCTGTATATCAACTGTATTGTCAGAAGATTCAGACCACTTGTGACAAACAATCTAGAAAAGAAACCAACATATGGGGAGCTTATACCATGGCTTATTCCATATGTCTGGGGTATTTCCTGGCCATGATTCCCTCAAGGGGGTCAGACCACAAGAGTGTAACACAAGAAGATACACAGGTTTACTATACACACATTGTTTGCGAAGGATACTCCCTCGGCAGATTGCAACCCACAGGGCTCTTTTATGGTAATGTAGAACTGTGTACAAATGGTGACAAGTGAATAGGATAAAACACAGCACTTCAACACATACACTACACAGCACACCCCAAACTCTAAAACAAGCATGCAGGTACGAACATCTCTGATGACCTAGGAACATTTTGATGACCTGAAAAACTAAGGTGCCAACTCCTGTATCAAGTCAGCAAGACCACTGAGGCTTCATGTACACAATCCAAGAAGAACAAATAAGTGCATTCTTGGGTAGTTTAGCAGGGTTTCTATTTGCAACCAGATCCTTGGCAAGCTTCAAGGTAATTAGGACATTATGACACAAATCATTACTTATGACCCATTACATTTACACATTGAGTAGCAGAAGGCCACAGCCATTTAGACTTACATAACTTCAAAAGAACCTTTTGCTTGGACCTTGTGGTTCCTTCAGAGAGCAGATAAACCCATTAAGGAGAATGGGAAATAGCACACAACTACAAAGGCAAATACCTTACTCAAGACGCCCCGAAAAAATTAAATGCAAGCTGCAGAATCAGAGCATAGATCCATATGTAAGCCAAAACAGACAGAGCTTGTTGACCCAAATCCATGCTGATGCAAGGGTGTCAAGCAATGCTGTCTTCACATTGACAAAAAAAATACCCTGGTGACCTTCCTTGATTGCTCAGCTTCACCAAAAAGTCACAAGAAGGAAGACTCTCTACAACACGTTCTATAACCATGTGACCTGACAAGCACCAATCAGGCTTCAGTCTGTCATTGACATTTCAAGGTCAATTGCCATCCAATAGGGAAGTGCACAGCAAAGTGAGTCCGCCACCCGCTGATAGCAGATTAAAGAGACCATCCAATCCTAACATCTACATCATGACCCACTTGGCAAACCCATACTCTCGCTGCCTCTTCCATCAACTAACCGCATCTCTCAAATTGATATTTATGATAAATGACATAAATTGCAAAAACCATTGACCTCCAATAGACTATTGATTCACCAATAAACTAAAGACTAGTCTGTTTCATCCATTATCAAGTTCATGAGGTGTCAATGTTATCAAGGACATTTCTCAAAGACTAGATTTATGAAATAAAAAATCATTATATGTCAGGTGGTATTGAACTAGGTGTCGTCATCTTCTTTACATGCCCATGTCAAGAACTCCCTCTTGGGATCTTCTCTGACCGTTTTATGCAACTTATTTTTGCATTCATCCCCCTATCCATTTCAACATATATCATAGCTGTGCAAATATCTTGCAGTGATATTGTTGCAGTGTTATTGAAGGTAGCATCACTACTTTTCAAAGTGATATGCAATTTACACAAAGTTCATCAGCGAAATATCACAAAATCCAATCTTAATTTACAACAGACGCAATTCACTTTAAAACAAAGTGTTTTTGTCATATCTATCAATTAATCAGTGACCCCCAGGCTTTACGAGGCCAATTCTTTCTTTTATAGCATGTCAGACTTCATCATTCCATGAATTTCTAATAGACTTTCATTTCGAAATCATTGCCTCACCTGCGGCAATTGTCAAGAACTGGGAAAATTAAAGTCAATCATGATACTTGAAACAATGTCTTCACTGACTCATTAATCATTTTGTGCTCTGCAGGAAACCTGGACCAGTCATTCTGATATGTCTCAGGTAGTGAATGGTATACCTTCAGGCCGTAACACAAAACATTGGATTTTCCATCGGCAGATTGTGTCATTGGCTGATAAAGTTCTTGCCTAAAGCCACAGCTCTTCATTATAATGCTTATCTTTTTTGTCTTCAACGGATAATTACAATCGAAAGACTAATGATAATTTTTACATTTTCTCAGGAAAATATTTCAATGAAGCATTGGGCTTCAGGAGAAGTCAAATGTTTCAAACAATGTATGGCCACTGTCGAAAATCAATAGTAGTTTTGATTTATTGCATTTCTTTTACAAGGCAGACCACACGGCAATATTGACCAATTTACATCTACAACAAATGCACACTTCGTCATTGCAGGGCTAGCTATATACAGCAAATCACAATGTTTGAGAAGTGAAAGTAATACGGGACAAAAGTTTAACATCAAATAAATCTACCAAATCTTGGAAAAAGTGCTCTACAACCAACACTGTCCAACAGACTTGTTGAGCCATGTATTTCGAATCAAGCTCCAGACCCATTAGAAGAGAAGTCACGATCTCTTTCTCTTTATAGAACCCTACCTATTTGACACCAAGAGTCATTACGTAGCAGTCTCTAAAAGGTCACGGATATTACCTTTTGGAGTAGATTTTGTAGGTTTTCTATCACCACTAAATCTTGTGCTCCAGGAGATTCATGAATTCTCTAAGCTTGTTAGAAGTCAAATAAATCTGCGAAGCGGTCATGGTCGAACATCCACATCAGCATTTTGACTTCTCTTGTCTTATCACCTTAACATCAGATAATTATAATTAAAAGAGTAGGCTTGATTAAACTTGAATTAGAGTAATTTCTTTTAAAAATATCATCATGGTTTATACACTCTGAAAACAGCAACCATTAATATCAACATAAACCAGCAACACACATTTTTCATGTCATCCACATGTTGTCACACAGACTTTTCATAGCTGTCTGAAAATCATCTGTAAAATGTGAAATGACACATAATCGCATACCACATTTCACGTGCAAGCTGCCATGTGAAATGAATGAGAGAATACCTGTTCAACATTCTAACAATCTGTGATTCTAAGCAGAGGAAAATCCCATTGAGTTAACTGGAAATCAAACAGAAGACTCCAAACATCAATAAATTGTCAAGTGATCCATCTAAAATTAAGCAGAACTAAAATCAAAACAACAAGCTATCAAAGCTAGTTTAAGTCCATCAATCAAACCTAGCCAGATTGTTCTTTTATATATCAACAGCCATCAATAAAAAAGCTTATACAAAATCATATACAGAGAGGTTAAATTCCAGATTGATGGACTCAGAAATATTTTAAATTCTGAATGTATTTTACAAAGTGTGTCAAGCAAAATCAAATATAAATGGAAAATGTCAAACTGGGCCTTTGTTCTTTGAATCTTGTATCTGTCATTCTAGCGACAATTTTTCCACATTTTTAATTCTATTGTTTCACTGCAACAGATCTCTCAAAGACAATATGTCTTTATCTTGATCAATGGGTCACTCCGAAGTTTAACCAATCACAGACCAGAATACTAGATTATCCAGGTCATGATATGATGATCATTGGTAATGGAATGTCACAGACCAATCAGCAGGCTGGCAACTAGGTCACATAAACATGACCAAGTTGATCTCCTGACCTAAATAATTACATGGCATAATCACAGCAAATTAGCATAGGAATGTATTCAGAAAGCATCAGAACAAGATCAACCAGTGGCCCCATCCCTGTTATGGTGATCAACTGGTTTTCTCTTGCGATTTACAAATGATGCACACATGATTAACCTGTAATCTGGCAGTGATCAAATGGTGAAAGTACACATGTTTATCATGTTGAGATGATCAGGTACTCTGCATCAACCACAATTATGGCAGTGAGGATTTTCTTGTGACAACACTGACCCATTTTTATGAAGGATGGGTTCCAGTGAAGCTGACAGACTTGATCCTTTGCTCTGTGTTATGTCTGCCTCTTAAGTCTGGGGGGCCATCACAAAAAAATCTATGGGAACACTCATTCAGCAACTGTGTGGTTTCTTTTCGAAGAAGAATACTCCAGTATTTCCTTATCATACCTGGGGCATGCTGGGCATAAAAAAGCTCTGATTCCCACATCCTGGGGCTCCGATCTCCATCTGGGGATCAGGAAATCGATAAGCATTATCTTGGGTTCATTGCAAACCAGCCATAGTGCATCAATACATTCCTGAGAGTAAATGGTGTGTACAGCACTGACGTAAATAACAGATGGGAAAAGTCTTTGTCATTTCGAACATTCAGAATGACACACTCCCAGATGCACTTCAGTCTTGCAATGTAACTGACAGGAACTATTTTATGTCTAACTATACTGATTAATTTTTTTAACATGTTTAGGTACTTTACTCAAAATGTGACATGAAAAATACATTTTTTACAAAAACCATATCTTTAATAGATATCTATCTCACCGTACAACAATGTCAAAAAAGAAATTGAAACAAACAGTAAAATTAAAATAGGAATAGAGGGGGGCCCAGACTCCATTTCTCATTAGAAAGTCTCATGCACACTACACTCAACTGCATCAGGGAACTCCTTGTCAAGAATGTTCACTTA
Organism: Platynereis dumerilii; assembly: GCA_026936325.1. NCBI lineage: Eukaryota > Metazoa > Annelida > Polychaeta > Phyllodocida > Nereididae > Platynereis > Platynereis dumerilii. The sequence continues at coordinate 34,670,382 of JAPTHN010000005.1, forward strand.
ACATAGGTAAATTACATGCTAAAGAAATTAATTTCCCATTTTCTACTACTGCAAATTCTTCATGGTTGTAAAAAGAATACAACTAAATTCTGCAATCCCAGAATGACATCACCATTAAATCAGATTCATAAACTATTAAAGATGCCAGATATTATTTGTTGCCTAGATATATTTATGCAATATATACAGTATAAATAGCTTGACATTCTGCCTTTTTCTTCTTTTACATAGTTCTGTATTTTTCATTGATCTTCCAAAAGATCTCAGACCACCAAAACCAGACAGTATGACAACCTATCAGGAGTTTGTCAAGGGTGCTCATACACTGGCCAGGCCATTCCAGACATATAGCGGTCCCCTCATCCCAAGTAAGGCTATTCACCAAACTGTATGCATACTGACCTGGTAAGTCTTGTGGTCTACTTGTGTGATACTTAAACTGTCCCCTTTTTTCATCATATTGATGAGGTACTTAATATCTAATTTCCTGACATACAATAGAATCTGTAAGCATATTTATAATATACCCAAAGAGACCAGACAGCAGTTCTTCAGCTGTGAAAAATGATTAATAGATCCCCATTTGAGATCTTGATAAACCAGTAACAGTTTTCATTCTCATATCGAGAGTGCTTCCCTGGACAAAATTATTCAGCTGTTTCTCAAACTCATTTTCCAGTATTTGAGCTAAAAAGAACACATAACCTATTTCAAATAAAATTGGTCCTTGGTTATCAGTCAGGGAAATTATCACCAGCTGATGACAATCAATGTCCTCAGCCCCACATGACAATCACCCTAGCACTGTCATCACCCTCCCATGACACTCTCACAGTGTCATGGCCTAGCCATGACTTTGGCAGTGCTCAAAATCATCTTTGACTGGCTATTTAAAAAGAACTACTGCAACTATCACTTCCAAACTTTGTATAAAGTTGTATCACAGTGTCAACTAACTCTATGAATTTTGGCAGACCTATCCATTACATAATGAGGAAAAGAACCCGAAGGCTCCAGAGAAATTAGGAAATTGTCATAAGCTGCTGATGACTTTGCAGTATTATGTGAAATTGGATAGAATTAAGTCCCGCAACTGACATGCTGCTGTGTGGTGAGGATGGCTGCAAAGAGATCAGACTTTCTTCTGAGACCCAACTGATCAACCCCACACACTCAATCATCCTGTCAGGGCCAGGACTTGGCTGGAATTGCAATTGTCATCATATGCTGGTAATTTCCCAGACTGGTTATATGGTTTCTAATCTATACAAAAGAAACTGCTGTATCATAGATCATGTAGAGTTGTTAATCTTGTTATTCAGTACTGACAAATAACATCAGTTTTATACACAGTCCTGAACGAAATCTGCACCAAATATTAGTTGTTCCAGCTCCTACCCCTTGTGACCATACCTTTCTACACAAATCCTTTCCCACTCAACGGTAAGCAGGATGTCAAGCATCATGACAAGCAAACCTATAGCTGTATACCAACAGTATTGTCAGAAGATTCAAACAACTTGAGACAAACAATCCAGCAAGAAACCAACATATGGGAGCTTATACCATGGCTAATTCCATATGTCTGGGGTATTTCCTGGCCATAATTCCCTCAAGGGGGTCATAACACGAGAGTGTAATACAAGAAGATACACAGGTTCACTGTACAAGTTGTTTGCCAGGGATACTCCCTTGGCATATTGCAACCCACAAGGTTCTTTAGTAATAATGTGGAACTGTTTACAAACAGTGATAGGTAAATATGACAGTACATAGCAGTTCAACACATACACTGTGTACCAAACAATAAAACAATGTCAACCATGCCTCAATAAATATCCACAAAGCACAAATTATATTTCGATATCCTGAAAACTGAGAAGTCAACCCCTCTGACAAGTTCAGTAGCAAGAACATCCAGGCTTGATATACAACCCAAGAAGAATAAATACGGCATTTTAGTCATGTGACCCTATGTTATACACAAGACGATAAAGGGTGCAGTTATTGAGAAAATTCCAGAGCAAGCAAATTTGATTTAACTTGATAATCGATACCAAGAAGAGGTAGTAATCCCTTCATCAGTTAAACAATAGACCTGCACATCTCGAGAATCAAAACTTTAGTGGAGGCTGTGATTGAAACCAGAGCACTTTGACTAAAATATCTCCTCTAAAGTTGCATCAGGGTCTCTATTTGCAACCTGATCCTTTGCAAGCTTCAAAGTCATCAGGATATTATGGCACAACCATTACTTACAACCCATTACATTTAGGCTTCGAGTAGTAGAAGGCCACAGCCATCAAGCCTTACATAACTTCAAAAGGGCCTTCTGCTTGGACCTTGTAGTTCCTAAAGAGAGCAGATAAACCCATTAAGGAGACTGGGAAACATCACACTTTAAAGATCATCAAGGATATGGTATTTCCAAGACATTCCAAAACACAAAGGCCATACAAACAATTAGCAAGTCAATACACAAGATGACCGGTAAATATGAACTGCAAGCTGCACAATCAGAATATGGACCCACATGCAAGCCAGTTGGCTGTCAAGCAATGCTGTCTCCACACTGCTAAAAAATTATCCTGGTGACCTTCCTCGATTGCTTCTAGGTCACTTAAATCACCCAAGGTCATTCAGCCTCACCAAAAAGTCACAAGAAGGAAGACGCTTGACAACACGTTCTATAACCATGTGACCTGACAAGAACCAATCAGGCTTCAGTCTGCCACTGACATTTCAAGGTCAATTGCCATCCAATAGGGAAGGTGCACAGCAAAGTGAGTCCGCCACCCTCTGATAACAGACTAAGGAGACCATCCTATCCTAACATCTGCATCATGACCCACTTAGCGAACCCATACTCTTGCAGCCTCTTTCATCAACTAACCATGTCTCCCAAATTGATATTTATGATAAATGACAGAAAACTGCAACAACCATTGACCTCAAATAGATTATAGACTCCCCTGCAGACTGAAGACTCTAGTCTGATGCATCCATTATCAAGCTCATAAGACGTTGTGTTTTTGAGATGATTCTGCAAGAATAGATTTGTGCAATAAAAATTCACGATATATCCGGTGGTATTGAACTGGATGTGGTTATTTTCTTTTCCTTTACATGCTTATGTCTAGAAATCCTTTTTGATGATTGCAAAAGCAAGATGCAGTTCATTTCATAGCTTCGCAAAAATCTGTTGGATATATTATTGCAACATTATCAAATATTGCATCAGAATTCTTTACAGTGATAGTTGCAATTTACAGAGTTCATCAGCAATAGATCACAAAATCCAATTTTAATTTACATGAGATCACTTTAAATCAGCGTACTGTTGTCTATCTATCAATTAATCAGTGACCCCAAGGCATAAACAAGGACGGTGCTTCTTTCGTAGCATGTCAGACTTCATCATTCCATGAATTTCTAATAAGACTTCCTTTTGAAAATCATTGCATCACCTGTGGCAATTGTCAGGAACTGATAAAACGAAAGTCAATCATGATACCTGAAAAAATACAATCATTGACTTATTAGTCATTGTCAAGCAGGAAACCTGGTCAGTCATTTGGAAATGTCTACGGTACTGGATATGCCCTTGAGCAGCAGCACAAAAATTGACGTTCCATCAGTATGATTGCATCATTGATGAAATGACAATTAAAGTTCTTACTTTGTGCCATAGCTCTTCCAAGACACCTGGTCATCCAGTATTCATAAAGCAGAAGGCAAAGCATCAAACATATCATGTGGGCCAACATTCAATCTTTATTTGGTTTATGGCCCATTACTTAGTGCTCGACTTCCTTTTTTTTTCAAAAGATAATTTGCCACCGAAGGCAATTTTTTAAGTTATGGACTTTGGGAGAAGTCCAATGTTTCAAACAATGCACAACCAATTTCAGAAGACCAATGGTAGTTCTGATGTATTATACAATCATGCAATATTGACAATATTCCACATTGCAAGGATAGCTATGTACAGCAAATTCAATGCTTTGAGGAGTATAACCAATAACTGAAAAGCAGTTAAATTTCAACATAAAATACATCAATAATAACTTGCACAAACAGCTCCATAACCAACAGTCTTGCTGTGCCATGGATTTCCAATCAAGTTCCAGAACCATTAGAAGAGAAGTCACGATCTCTTTCTCTTTATAGAACCCTACCTATTTGACACCAAGAGTCATTACGTAGCAGTCTCTAAAAGGTCACGGATATTACCTTTCAGGATTTTGTAGGTTTTCTTTCTCCACTAAATCTTGTGCTCCAGGAGATTCTTAAATTCTCTAAGCTCGTTACAAGTTGCATAAATCTGCGAAGCAGTCATGGTGGAACATCCACATCAGCATTTTGACTTCTCCTGTCTCATTTACTTTAACATCAGATAATTAAAACAGTAGGCTCGATTTAAATTGAATTATAGTCACTTCTCAAATATCATCATGGCTTAGCATGGCAATTAATTCACTAAGTCATTAAATTTGTTAAATCAGAAGGATACTGAAGATGACTCCTACTGCTGAGTGTTGTAACTGTTGAATCAATGCTGATTACAGGTTTTAAACTAATATTTTATACTGCTGATAATGAGAAATCATAGAACAGTAATTAGTTGTTGTGAGTTTCATAAAATAAAGTTTGGCAGCTAATTGCTTATCAGCAGATGATGCTACGGGTTAGGTCATAGAAAGTTACCAGACACAGCATAAGCCAAAACGTTTCATGAAAACCTTTGGTATTAAAATTATATTATTATTATCATGTTATGTAAATCACCTCATTCTAATTAAGAAAAGCAAAACTCACCAATCCATGCTCTACATGATGAAGGTTTTGAAGTATGGAATATTTTGAACTCACCTGAAATCAAGAAGAAGGATATTAAGACATATGTTTTCATTTCAGGAATACCTTTCGTAAAGGCCAGACATATTAAATTTTCGGCTTCTTTGATTGACCGACCCAAAAAAAAATGACTCAAGAAAATTCGAGAAGCTTAAGATCAATTATCTCTGGCCTAATAAAATATTAGACATATGCAGGCAAAATGAGGGATAAGACATTAAACGCAATATTATATAACCAGAGACAAGAAGGAAAAGGTAAATCATATCTTGCAAACAGACTTACATACTAATACATACATCATGGATACATACTATTACATAGCTCAAATAGAAAAAGCAATCATGAATCCCAAATAAACCAACCACACACATATTTCATGTCAAATGCATGACGTCATACAGATTTTTCATTCCTGTCCAAAAATCATCAGCAAAATGTTACATGACATATGTAACGTATCCCCTTTCATGTTTCCCTTGTCATATGATATTGATGAGAGGCTCATTATAATCATCTGTGTGGAAGCACATCTCATGAAATCAACAAATTTTTTTTTTTAAAGACTGGAAATATCAGTAGATTGCCAAGTGATCCATCTCAAATTTAGCCCTACTCAAATCAAGATGACAACCAACTAATATTTAGATTATATGGAAATAAATCAACAGAGGCAAGCCAGATTGTTTCGTGTACGTGTACCATCAATCAAACTTCAAGTAAAATCATATATGGAGTGGTTAAATTCCAATTATGTTTATTGTATGTTTAAATAGATTTTTTCTTTCATTATCACATCATCATAAGAGAAAATAATAGTAAAAGATATCACAAATTGGTCAGTGCTGATGAAAATGGTGTCATTTAAACCGCAACTATGACAATCCACAGATGTGACAAATATAAATGATGAATGATCTGGTATTCTTTTTTTTTGGTTTTTTATAGAACACTCGAACCAACTGGTGACACTATCTTCATCATGGTAACCAAATGCATTTTTGCTCGATATACTGGAAGTCCACTGGTAATCAACTGGTAACAGTAGGATTACATGTGTAGGTGATTTAATAACAACATGATTCTGGTCATTCACAGTTGCCTGTGAAGAATCGATGCAATGTATTCACCTGCTATATTTGATACATTAGCAGAGTGACATTCTGTAGTTCCTAAACCAATGAGATTAAGCAAAACTGCTATGTATTTAGTGGATAAGGAACCTTAGAATCACATACCAATTAAATTGTCTGTAATGACATGACATGTGCAGTTATGACAATGAGGACCTTTTTATAATACTGGACCATTTTTGTGATGGATGAGTAGCAGTACAGCTGAGAGACTTGATCCTTTGCTCTGCCTTATGCCTGCATCTCAAGACTGGGGAGCCATGAGAAAAAATCTATGGGAGCAAGCATTCAGCAGCTGTATGGTTTCTTTTTTCAAAGAAGAATACTCCAGCATTATGCTACAATACATCCATGACAACACCAGGGTGAACACTGCAATGATCTAAGTAATATAGACATACTCTGGAAGAAAAACGTCCAAGACACATTTTCACAAACAAAAATGATGCCATTGTTTTGTCCTAGATGATCCGCACTAACTATATTGAAGGTTAGAACCACAGTGCATCTTAAGCGGGATAAACTCAGTTGACAGTTGTTTAAGATTCACTGAACTTTTTCTGACATTCATTTATATTACATTCCTACCCCCAAAGCTCATGGATCAATATATACATTACACTAATATGCTACAGAAAAAGCAGCACTAGTGATAAAATTATAATCAGGTCTTATTGTTGGTGGACTCAAACCACTTGTGTAAAAACAATCTAGACCAGGAAATAAGCCATGACTTGTTACATATGTCTGGGGTATTTCCCGGTCATAATTCCCTCAGGGGGCCATCACACAACAATGTAATACAAGAAGAGACACAGGTTCATATTGTACTTGTTGTTTGACAAACAGTGTGCCAACGACATTCCTTGAGTGCATTGTAAATCGCAGCGGTGTATCCAAGTAGTGTGGATTTGTGGACATAGAGTGACAGTCAAATATTCACGATTGTACAATGTGCGTAGAAATTTGATATTTAAGCACACCACCATATTGTAGAATATTGAGAAGCCAAGTTGTACAAGTGGATAGCAGGGTGAATCACACTTGATAGTCATTTGTTTGTTTTGCGTATATATGCTTAACCAGTATCTTGAGGCCACAATTTTTTCAGTAGAGGAACAAGCACATAAATTGGGCATCCTCTGACAGTAGCACACCAGGGCCCTGACTTAAAAGTAGATTGTCTTAAAGCCAGAAGGTCATCAGCACTTCTTGGGACAAAGACATTACATTTATAACCCACTTGTTTAAAGCACTACTGGAGTAATAGGTCAGAGCCATTTTGCCTCAAATGATAGCTTTCCTAAAGATCTTTCATGTGAGCCATTGGTGGGAATTTGGGGACCTTGGGGCTGCTTTAAAGGACAGATGAAGCCATTACTGAGAATGGGAAGCATCACACTCCAATGCTTATCAAGATTCTAGCATTTCCAAGGCCCTCTTTAATACAAAGGCAGAATCAAGGCACACAGCAAAGGATCAAATGAAAGGTAAGGGATCAGAAGAGAAATCCGAATGAAGGTCAAATTGGAGACCGAATGAGGATTGCAATGTTGACAAAATGTCCACCAGTTCTTGAAGGGGCCTGCGCTGCATACAATTGTTGAGAAGTCTATCTGGATCTCACTGCTTCAAGTTTTCTCTCAAAACTTAAAGAATTATAAACTTTCTATTACAAAATGACCTTACAAGAAGTAATCAGGCTCTAGCCTGTCAATGAAGTATCAATGTCAACTGCCATAAAGGCACATCCACCATAAAGGCTTGTTAATACCATTACTTTATAAATTTCCAATAAAATCAAGTGCCTGAAGCTATTGTCAGAATTTTAGACAATGCAATTCAATCATAGTGCCTCAAAACTTGAAAGGACATTCCTGAACCCCAGAAAATTCAGAGAAGGCTCGCTTTTTAACACAGGAAGATATATTTCTGAAATGAGAGAAACTGACTTCAATATGCTCCCAATGAGATGTCCAAACAATGATTCAAATGATCTAACAATGACCTAAACAACAGCCATATATAGTCAGCAAGACTATTGTCCATTATACTTTCGATTCATTTCAGCATCACCAAATATTGACACTGACTGCCATGATATTTCAATATTGACATTGACATTGACTGCCTTGACAATTCTAATGTGGATGGCCTCAAAGTAAACCAAATTTATTCAATCAATCAAACACCAGTTTATAATGAGACATGTATCAATGAGGAAAAAAGCAAAATTTGATGAAAATTATTATCCCAAAAGTTCAAGAAGGATTGTTAAAACAGAAGAGAAGTTAAATCGAACATTCATCCAAAAATAGCATGCTCTAATAAGAGTTCTCAAAAGCCACTAAGCTCAACACAGTTTAGCAATGACACAGTAAGTTTGTGCATTACATAGTCATTGACTTTACAGAATGGTATTTGCTTTGCGTCTGGCTCATGAATTACCAAATGCATAATACACAACATTTCGTGCTTCGAACATAATGATTTCCAGTGAATTGCTTTTACTTTATTGCTCGAGATAAACTTTTGATGCTGAAGTCAGCATTTTACACATTCGATGTATCAATATCCCCAATAATTTAGCATCAAAGGAACAGCATTGTCATTAATGCAAGATCAAAGCTAGGTGGTTTTTAAAGTTCATAACTACCAATTGAATGTAAACAAGAAAACTGCAAGGCAAAAAAACACATCAGTCGAATTTCAAATACCTGAATTTTCAACCTAAACCAGTACTATCAATTATATTATCTTGGTTATACATGTAGCTAGTCACTAAATATCAAATTCAGCATTTTAAACTATAAAGCAAGTAGAGTTATTATTAGTATAGCTAGCTAGTGTTCCCTCTGTCTGCTTATGACAGCAGATTATAACATAAATGTGTAGAGAGACGGTGAACAACTATATTATACCTTACGGCTCAATAGTTTCAACTCAAAGCTTGTCAATCCCATCTCTTCCAATTTGTTCAAGATGAAGATGCAGTAGTATGGAATCAAAATACATCAGTTTTTTTAAGTTTATGCAGGAGAAACTCCTTTACCTTGATTCAACCACTGTATCATCAGCAACAAACAGTACTCAAATAGTAATACAGAGAACTTTCGAGTTAAATTTATTTTGTATGCAACAGATCATAGTTGGGCATCAAATAGTATTATTTTGTCAAATGAGATTTCTGTTTGAGAACAGCTGCCAGATTCAAAACTGCTCTAAATTTCAAGAGCTCTCACATGGCCAACAGCTAATGCTTCAATTGGATGAGGCCTTGGTCCTTCAAGTTTTTATCAGATAATTTTCCAGAATTATTGGCCAATTTTCAAGGCAATTTTCAAGCTGCCAGAGATATTTAAGTGAAGAGCCGTGTTGTGCATCGCCCAATGGAGGAATTACCATTTTATTTTCCCCCCTTTTTGCTTAGGTGGTTGGGTGAAGAGGGGTATTTTCAGAAATGTTGGGAGCATTGCAGTTTTTTATTTCTCAGATGTTGGCAGATTTCTAAAAGCTGCTCCTCGCCAAGTCGAAAACGGTTACTTCTCAACATTTGAAAACGTATGATAAGAGCAGCGCCCAGACACTCCAGTCATGAGAACAAAAATTCAAAACCGTATAATTGACACCCTTAGATCATATCCATGCCGGTCTCCACAGAATATAGAATCCAACTTATTTTATTCACGGCGAGTGCTTATGTTGCAGCCTATGAAAAGAATATCGACATCAGCATTTTGATGTCTATGCCTCATTTATGTTTAATGTCAGATTAGTCTAATTTTCTGCTCAATTTAACATGAAATATCATCATGGTGCAAGGTAGCAATCAATTTTGACAAGTCTTTCAATTTGTTACAATTCAAGGATACTGAAGATTGTTCTAAGTGCACAGTTTTCTTATGGTTGATAATATGCCAATCATTCTAAAGTCTTTGTCTATCGTTCAACATCTGTAAATATTATATACCAGTGGCTCAGGCTTGGAGTTAGTGAGAGTCAGCACGACATAGTTAAACTCAAGGAAAGATCAATGGCATGGACTGATTCCTTTGACTGGACCTTTTAGTTGGACATCGGTTGGATGTACTGACCCAGCTAATGTCACACTTGGTAGAGCAGACACCCTGGTCACTCACAGGACAATCCGATGAGGTCAAGCAGACATCATTCCTCAGTTCGAGATTGGGAAAAGAGCAAAAGAGAAAGAATTAAAGAAGACAGAGCACAAAACTAAATCTAACAGAACATGGCAGAAAGTACGCCAGGTGGGTATGGATGGTTATAATCTCTTTGATCAGAAGAAAAATTTGAATATAGAAGAAATGTTCACTGATGGATTTAAACCAGAGGGTGTACACACTCTGCCTTTTCACTGACTGCCTATTGACTGTCCCCATGGCATTTAGTGAGAATTTCACTAATTCGTGAACTGTATTTGAATGTCAGACACATGGTTTGCTCGAGTACACAGTGTCACCTGAATTGAAAACGATGCCAACAGAAAACACTTGGTGCACTTGAGTACTATCCAAAAGCTTATCGAAAACTGTCGCACATGAACCGTGGATCGGTGCTTGGCACTGCTATTCATGGCACAAAAGACATCAACACTCGTGCTTTCAGCAGAGCATTTACACACATATTATCAACATGCACAATATGGAGCATGCATTCCAAGCTTTTCCTAAGAAGTACAAGTTTAGGATTGATGCGAGAGCCATTTCACTACATTCAATTTCGCATATATTCGTACAATATATATGAATATTAAAAATGCTGTGGCAACATGAATTTGTGGACAAACCAGTAAGTTTTCTTCAACCCACAAAAGTAACTAGAAAGCTACAAAACAAATATCACACACAAAATTAGCTTTCCATATTCACAAAATTTTTTGTTACACCAGGTACACAAGTATATTTATCTCACAAATTCACAACACGAACACAACGATACATGACATATATGAAGCATGAATAGATAGTACACGCATATTCAGGATCACAAGTTTTAACATTACAACTTTCCACAGCAAACAAGATTGGCATTGTGTAATGTTACTGCTGCAGGAAAATAAAATGTGCCAACCCTTTAGATGTATAACCAGAGAAGGCTATAGAAAAATTGCTTTATCAATAAACGCCCAAAAAGACAAGATTACTTTCACAAGAGATACACAATGCAAAAGAATTTTATGTTACACGTGTGAAGCACGAGCATAATACATGTATAACACATGCAATCTTTCATGTATCAGGTGTCCTGTTGTATCAATAAGAATTTCTGATCAACATTATGATCTTAAGTGGAAGAAGATCCCATTGAGTAAACACTCATGGAAGACTCCAAACACAATAGATTGACAAGACAGTGATCCATCTAAAATTTAACACCACTTAAATTAAGATGACGCAATTAATAGTATTTATATAGAAATCGGTCAATTGAAGCAAGCCAGATTGTTTCACGCAACTATATGTATCATCAATCTAACTACTAATTAAAATCCTATATAGAATGGTTAAATCCCAACTACATACGTGGTATGTTATAAAGCAGTTGATTTTTCATTATGAGTGTTACATATGAACAAAAATTGATATAAGTAAAAGGTCAATCATTTAAAGCTAAAACAACTAAAGCTCTGTCTTCAGTAACAATTCATATGAAATTATTAGTGGATCGTGGGTCAGCACAAGGGTCTTTGTTATTTGAATAGATCTTTTTTATCATGACCTTTTTCGCCAAATTTTGAATAATTCATAAACATCTTTGTAACAGTACACCAATGACAGCATCATTAAACTTCAAAGTGCATTATTTTATCTAGCATCTGTCATTCTGAAGGCAATATCAAATGCTTTCCATCTTATCTTTTCACTAGAAGGTATTACAATAGATCCCTTAGTGACAGCTCTTTTTCCAGAACTTCAAGTGTCATTCTGTTTGACATACAAATGATACACACATGACTTGCTGAAAATCCACTGGTGTTCAACTGTCAACAGTAGGTTTACATGTGTTTACCATGTGGGAATGATCATGTTAAACTGTGTCGCAGTTATGACAATGAGGACCACCTTTTCATAATACCAGCCCATTTCTATGATGGATGAGTTGCTGCACAGCTTTGCTCCGTATAATGCCTGCATCTTAAGACTGGGGAGCTATCAGAAAAAATCTATGGGTTCAAGCATTCAGCAACTGTATGGTATTTCTTAGAAGAATACTCCAGCATTACGCTACTATACTAATAAGCATCACCAAGCTCTGATCCAAGCATAGCAGGGTTCTGATCCCCGCATCCTGGGGCCCAAATCTCCATCTAGGGATCAGGAAATCCATAAGCATTATCTTAGGCTCATTAGGATACAGCTATGATGTGCTAAAATATATTGTACAATATTGAGTGTATATTACTGCAATGATCTAAGTAACTTAGATGTACTTAGGACACAAAACTCCTGAGAAATAAAACTCCCAAAAAAGAGCAGAAGAAACAGCAACTTCAGTCAACAGAAAACAACAGTATTTTACGAAACCTATAAAAAATACAAAAAGAATGGCTTATCCAAATCATGAGCGTAACAACACATTGTATTTTTTGAGCCCTAATTCTAGTATCATACAAGACAAATGTTGACTGAAGAAAGTGACCTTCCAAACAGCGTGGAGCAATGGTACAGATGTAACACAACACCATAAGCACCACTGTCACTGTACCCAACCGGAAATAAATCGGGAGCGTAACTGCAGTTACGCTCTCAAAACGTCCACCATGATTGTTGTCGATTCAGAAGTGTACTGGCAATTTTCTCAGCCTGTAGTACAAATTGGGGATGCCTGTATGTTTGTCAATGTTAAGTATACATAAGTATACATGTAAGAGTTGTCCTGATACCATTAATTGGTCAGCAATTGCCTGTAATTCTACGAATTTGAGTTTGAAGCTGGGGCCGTTGGGAGCGTAACTCAAATTGTTGGGAGAGTAACTGTAAATTCTGATTTTGGCTGAGGAGCGTAACTCAGTTAAGCAAATGCTTTGTTGGCCTGGAAATGGCTATGTACCTTCGACCTGAGCAGCTTTTGGTGGAAAGCATGGCCACTACAAGTGCTGCTTGTACATTTTGATTTGTGTGAGTGACTTTTGTGAAGAAAAAAGACAGATACAAACAAAGCTGAGACTGGAAGTGCCCTGAGTAGTTGGATATCTAGCTTTTAGCTTGGCAACAGGATGCTTTATCCCATATGCAGTTTTTCTTCAACTTATTACACAAAATTATTCTAACCAAATTAACTTGTCAATAGCAATACTCAAATGTGCCATGCTGAAGTTTTGTAATTATTTGTTTGTTTAGGTTATAACAAAAAATGATGCTGTACTTTGAACTATACCTTGTGAGACGGGCTAGAGGCTTTAACTATTTTTTGTTTTGGGGTCAATTGGAGTAGATGGTTAATTTCGGATTTCCTTAGCAGTGTATAGGCTGACCGCATTGCGTCCGTCTGTCTCAATTTATAGCTAGAGAATCTTGCCTTGCACTCAGCAAAATATACAATCTTGACAAAATGGGCTGTCATGTGGACAGGCCCATGTAGGCCCATGTAGCAGAAGTTATATTTTATAGCAATAGTAAGTTTGTTGGTCTCAAAAAGAATACCTCAAGTGGTGGCCTGGTGGCCAGTGGTGGGAATGCCACAAGGCTAAGCACGAGATGGAAAACGTTGCTGATTAACAAGCTTCATATTATCCGTAAATTATCTTCTGATTCAATCCTTCTAGGCCAAAAAAAAAGACAAATATTCAGAAAAATTGGTTAAGATTTGCTCTCTTTATAAACAACTCCTAGTCTCCTACCTGTTTATCAAATGCGGATGCATGAGATGGTGCATTACTTATAAATTTATTAACTACACTGCATACAGTGTATGTTTTTCCGAAAGTCTAACCTGCATATCATATATATGCTGTGAAATTTCAATTGTCAATAGGAAATTATGATACTTTTCATGAGAAACTGCAGTTCTAAAAGAAAGAGAGGTAATAACTAGGAAAGCATGCCGCAGACAAATATAGAAGCTGAGATCCATAGACAGTTAGGTAGATAGATGGATGGATAGATAGGTTGATATTTATAGATAGGTAGATATATATAGACAGACTTTTTGGCCTGAATTGACAGGTTAATAAACTGCTGGATATGTCTTTCAGCTCGCCTCTCTATCTATACTAACACAGGACGCAACTGTCTCGAAGTTGTTGTTTTTTTTCAGGAAATTGGTGACATTTGGTGTCGATGTAGGACTTTTATAGGATCCTATTAAAAATAAAGGAATTAGGAAATGTAGGAGGTCTGGGAGGCCTGAATGTATGAAGTGTAGGACTTTAGCACATCTATAGTTTTGGTCTAATTCTATTTTATGGTCTTATTGTATACAGTTCATGGGCCACTTGACAAACAGCCTTGCTGAATGATATACATGTTAAATAAATAAATGTTCAAATTCAATAAGATGCTTGATTATTTTTCATTGCAATTAATTAAGTAAGCCTACAGATTAAGTACTTTCTTCAAGATTGTATTGATTGCTTTTGTGAAAGTTTCTCTTGCTGCAAAGGGCAATTAGGCCTATAATAAAGCCTACTAAAATTGCAATTCATGATTGCCTAACACTTATAACTGTGACTCCATACACCCTGACAAGTGATTGGCCCTACACTACTTTAGAATCCTGGTACAGTGTAGATTTGCTGTATTTAAAACGATGAGTTACGCTCTGAGAATTTTCAGTTACTCTCCTAAATATTTTGCAGATAGGAAAGTTACGCTCCGGCCGCGCACAGTTTTATGTGCAGTTATTGAACTTTTGGGGAGTCTATGGATCAAAATCAAAACCCAATCCTGCCTTTAACTAACCAAATAACCCCCTCGCAAAATGTCTTGATATGGGATAGCTTTTCCAATGAATAACGGCCAATCAAACTTCTGAATCGACCATAAACATGGTGGACGTTTTGGGAGCGTAACTGCAGTTACGCTCCCATTTGACTTCCGGTTGGGTACAGTGACTGTAGACATATCAGTTGTATTGTTTGAAGACTCAAACCACTTGTGAAAAAGCAATCTAGACAAGAAACTTACAAATGGGAAGCTTATGCCATGGCTTATTCCATGTGTCTGGGGTATTTCCTGGCCATAATTCCCTCAAGGGGGTGATACCACAAGAGTGTAATACAAAAAGACACATAGTTTCATATGGAACATGTTGTTTGCCAAAGCGTTTGCCTCAAATATTCCCGGAGTGCATTGTAAATCGTAGCAGTGTATCCAAGTGGTGTAGATTTGCAGATAAACGACGACAGTCAAATGACTGTACGTGGTCATTTGATACAAAAGTACATCTCCAAATTGTGGACCGTTGAGATTTCACGTTGTATAAATGGATAGCACGATGAATCACACTTCATATTCATTTGTTTGTTTAAAATTAGCTTAAACCAACTAGGACACAGTATTTTGCAGCATGACAAATATTACTTTGACTGACTTGAAAGGATTAACATCCAGCAGACTTGATGGTCTCTTGAGATTCAAATGCTCAAGTTGTAATGATGACAATGCAAAAATAAATGCCCTACTGCTATCGAACTGTCACAGATGAGAGATGATTTGCTTGAAAGCCAATTGACAAGGGACGAAACAGAGACACTAACTGAACTTTTAACTATAAACTGAAATTTATTTAAATTTCAAATTTACCTACGATATACTGAAATTTGCACGAATAAACATGATAATAATTTTCAGTAGACACGCAAGCACATTAATTGGGTATCCGCTTCTAATAGCACATCATGGCCTCCACTTAAAAGTAGATTATCTTAAGCTTGAAGGTTATCAGCACATTGTGGGACAAAGCCATTACTTATAACCCACTTGTTTCAAGCCTAATGGAGTAACAGGCCACAACCATTTCTCCTCACATGATGGCTTTCATCAAGATCTTTCATGTGGACCATTGACGGGGATTCGGGGACCTTGCAGCCGTATTAAAGGATAGATGAAGCCATTAAAGAGAATGGGAAGTATCACACTCCAATGCTTATCAAGATTCTATCATTTCCAAGGCCCTCTGTAATACAAAGGCAGAATCAAGGCAATACAAAGGCACACAGCAAAGGATCAAATGAAAGGTAAGGGATCAGAAGAGAAACCAGAATGAAGGTCAAATTGGAGACCGAATGAGGATTGCAATGTTGACAAAATGTCCACCAGTTCTTGAAGGGGCCTGCGCTGCATACAATTGTTGAGAAGTCTATCTGGATCTCACTGCTTCAAGTTTTCTCTCAAAACTACAATTATTATAACTTTCTATTATAAAATGACATTACAAGAAGTAATCAGGCTTTATTTAAGATCACTACCATAAAGGCAGGTTGATATCATTACTTTATAAATTTCTGATAAAATCATTGGAGCGCCTGAAGCAATTGTCAGAATTTGAGACGATGCAATTCAATCATATCCCCTAAAAACTTGAAAGGTCATTACTGACAGCCGAGAAAATTCAGGTATGGCGGGCTTTCCAACAACAAAAGATAAATTTCTGAAACGTCAGATACCAACTTCAATATGCTCCCAATGAGATGTCCAAACAATGATTCAAATGATCTAACAATGACCTAAACAACAGCCATATATAGTCATTTGTCAGCAAAACTATTGTCCAAATGGATTATCATGTCGATTCACTCCAGCATCACCAAATATTGACATTGACTGCCTAGACAATTCAAATGTTGTTTGCCTCAGAGTAAACAGAAATTATTCAATCCATCAAACACCAGTTTACAATAAGACAAGAATCAATGAGTAAAAAAGCAAAAATTGACAAAATTTATTTTCCCAAAAATATACGAAGGATTGTAAAAACAGAAGAGAAGTTGAATCAAACATATGTCAAAATATAGCATGCACAAAGCTATCATTAGAGTTACCAAAACCACTAAGCTCAACACAGTTCAGAAGTTCAGTAGGCAGAAAGCAAAAGCCATAAGATCAGATCTCAACATCCATTGTACAATTGCTATCAGTTACTACCATCAGGCAGGAGATTCCTAGCACAATACACAAGAACGGCAAGGCTTAGTAAATCATTTGTGCCTGCAAGTGTTAGGCTGCTTAATGTATAAATTGTATATATATATATATTTAAATATGTATAATTTTGTATAATTAATTTCAATTTCACTATGTTCTGTTTGAATATCGTCTATTGCTACAAATTTTGCTGTACTTGTAACAGTGACAATAAATTATTATCGTATCGTATCGTATCGTATTGAACTCAGTAAGTTTGTGCATTACATAGTCATTGACTTTACAGAATGGTATTTGCTTTGCGTCTGGCTCATGAATTACCAAATGCATAATACACAACATTTCACAGATTAACAGCGCTTCTAACATAATGCTTTCTAATAAATTGCTTTTACTTAAATGCTTGAGTACTCAAATTGTAATACATATCAGTTTCGAGTTACATTTATTTTGTAAGCAACAGATGATAGTCCAGCATCAAATTGTATTATTTTGTCATCAGAGATTTCTGCTTGAGAACAGCTGTCAGATTTAAAACTACTCTAATTTTCAAGAGCTCTCACTTTGCCAACATCTAATGCTTCAATTGAATGAGGCTTTGGTCCTTCAAGTTTTTCTGAGATAATTTTCCAGAATTATCGGCCAATTTTCAAGGCAATTTTCAAGCTGCCACAGATATTTAAGTGAAGAGCCGTGTTGTGCATCACCCAGTGGAGGAATTACCATTTTATTTTCTCCCTTTTTTGTCAAGGTGTTGGGTGAAGAGGGGTATTTAAGAAATGTTTGGAGCTACATTGCAGTTTTTTCTTTCTCAGTTGGCAGATTTCTACAAGCTGCTCCTTGCGAATTGGAAACGGTTACGTCTCAATATTTGAAAACTTATAGAGCAGAAAAGACACTCAACCCGTGTGAGTCACAAATTCAAAGTAATATAACTGACACCATAAGATCATCTCCATGTCCGTCTCCACAGTGAATACAGAATCCCACTTATTTTATTCACCGCGAGTGATAATGTTGAAGCCTATAAAGGTCATGGATATCGCTTTTCAAGACTTGAAATTAGTATATCCTATTCCCTAGTTGACTGTTCCTAGTTCATTCAACCCGTTATAAGACAGTCATATCACATTAATTCATGAAATTATTGAAGAATATCCACATCAGCATTTTGATGTCTATGCCTCATTTATGTTTAATGTCAGATTAGTCTAATTTTCTGCTCAATTTAACATGAATTATAGTCACTTCTTAAATATCATCATGGTGCAGGAGAGCAATTAATTTCAACAAGTCGTTCAATTTGCTACAATTCAAGGATACTGAAGATGGTTCTCTGTGCAGAGTTTTCTTATCATTGATTATAATGTACCGATCATTCTAAACTCTTCATCCATCCGCTATCTCTCAATATCTGTAAATATTACATACCAGTGGCTCGAGCTTGGGAGTTAGTGAAAGACAGCAGGACACAGTTCATCCTTACGTCTCAGTGTAAGGTAGTGAACCTACCCTGACCACATGCACCATGTTTCAGTGAAGTAATCTTTAAAAGATTAACAAGTCTCTGGTGTGACCAAAAAATTCACAGTTTGACATTGTTAAAAGCAACTGAATGAATGTTGTCACAGTGTCTTGTTTTTTGTTTTAAGTATTTTCTTTGTAGGAAACCACTAACAATTATTTAAATCATGGATTTTAAACGATAGAAAAAAGCTGTAAAAAGATTAGCGTATTTATAAAACTCATTTTATAGTGTTTGTTGGCATGGTAAGTGCAAACAAACCCTGCAATGGGAGGATGACACAGTTGGACTCTAGGAAAACTCAATGGTACGGACTGATTCCTTTGACTGGACCTTTCAGTTGGACATCAGTTGGATGTACTGACCAGCTAGTCACACTTGGTAGAGCAGACACCCTGGTCACTCACAGGACAATCCGATTAGGTCAAGCAGATATCATTCCTCAGTTCGAGATTGGGGAAAGAGCAAAAGAGAAAGAATTAAAAGAGAAAGAATTAAAGAAGACAGAGCACAAAACTAAATCTAACAGAACATGGCAAAGAGTACGCCAGGTGGGTATGGATGGTAATAATCTCTTTGATCAGAAGAAAAATTTGAATATAGAAGAAATGTTAAATAATGGATTTGAACCAGACGGTGCACATTCTGCCTTTTCACTGACTGCCTATTCACTGTCGCCATGGCATTTAGTGAGAACTCATGAAGTGTATTTGAATGTGAGACACACAATGCGCCTGAGTAAACACTGTCACCTCAATCGAAAATGCCGCCAACAGATAATAAGCTTTACCTAAAAAGAGGTTCAAGATTAATGCGAGAGTCCTTTCACTACATTCACTCTCTCATATATTCATACAGTGAAATATATACGATTATACAAATATGAAAAACACAGGCAACATGAAATTGTGGACAAAACAGAAAGTTTTCTGCACCTATAAAAGTAACGAGAAAGTTACAAGACAAAATACACAGAAAATTAGGTTTACGTTTTCACCAAATGAAATGTGTCCATGCATTTTTCTACACCAGGTACACAAGCATATTCATCTCAAAAACACAACGGTACATGACATATATGAAGCATGAACAGATTGAACACCCATTGTGAAGCATACTAAGTATCACAAGTTTTAAAATCGCGACTTTCCACAGCAAACAAGAATGACATTGTGTGATGTTACTGCTGTAGCAGAATAAAACATGCCAACTCTTTGGCTGAATAACGAGAGAAGGCTAGAGTAAAAATTCCTTTATCAATAAATTCCCAAAAAGACTGATTACTTTCACAAGAGATAGACGATGCAAAAGAATTTGCACCTTACACGTGTGTATCACGTGCATAATACCTGAATAACACATGTCACATATCACCTGTCATGTATCAGGTGTCATGTGGCGTCAATAAGAATCATAATCTTAGGTGGAAGAAGATCCCATTGAGTAAACTCTCACTGAAGACCCCAAACCTAATAGATTGACAAGACAGTGATCCATCTAAAATTTAACACCACTCAAATTAAAATTACAAGCGAAAAATAGTATTTATATGGATATTAATCAATAGAAGCTAGCCAGATTGTTTCACGAAATTAATTACATGTACCGTCAATCTAACTTCTAATTAAAATCCTATATGAAGTGGTTAAATCCCAGCTGCACACATGGTATGGTATAAAGCAGCTGAAAAAGTCCCGACTGGATGCATGGTGTGTTATAAAGCAGTTAAAAAATTATGACTGTTACATATCAACAGAAAATGAAATAAATAAAAAGTCAGTTATTCATAACTAAAACAACTAAAGCTTTGTCTTTAGCATCACTGCATATAAAATGAATAATGGATGGTGGGCGCAGAATAAGGGTCTCTGTTATTTGAATCTTCTTATGATCATGACCTTTTTGCGCCAAATTTTGAATAATTCATAAACATTTTTGTAACAGCTCACCAACGACAGCATCACTAAACTTAACAGTGAATTATTTATCAAGTATCTATCATTCTGAAGAGGATGTTAAATGTTTTCCATGTTATCTTTCCACCATAATCCCTTATGGATAATGCGCACTGATATAGGTCATTGGCTTGACATAAGGCTGAACCAATCACAGCCAAGAGTATTAGGTCATTATGTGTTGGTCACAGACCATGGAACTTCACAAGGAGATAAGCACTGATGAAAACTTTGTCCCTTAAAAGCACAACAATGAAAATCCACATATGTGACGAATACAAGTGATGATTTGGTATTACCAAAAGAAGTGATGGCTCTTTATTTTTCTGCAGAACGCTGGTGTAAACTGGTGGTTGGATCTTCATCATGGCAACCAAGCGTCATTCTGCTTGATATATTCAAATAATGCGAACATGATTCATTTGAAATCCACTGGTGTTCAACTGGTAACAGAAGGCTTACATGACATACATGTGTTTACCATTTGGGCATGACCATGTTAAACTGTGTCGCAGTTATGACAATGAGGACCACCTTTTCATAATACCAGCCCATTTCTATGATGGATGAGTAGCTGTACAGCAGACAGACTTGATCCTTTGCTCTGCCTAATGCCTGCATCTTAAGACTGGGGAGCCATCAGAAAAAATCTATGGGAGCAAGCATTCAACAACTGTATGGTTTTTCTTAGAAGAATACTCCAGCATTATGCTACCATACTCAGGGCATCATAAGCATCACCAAGCTCTGATCCCAGAATTGCTGGGTTCTGATCCCCACATCCTGAGGTCCCAATCTCCATCTAGGGATCAGGAAATCCATAAGCATTATCTTAGGCTCATTAGGATACAGCCATGATGTGCTAAAATATAGTGTACAATGTACAACATGTATACTGCAATGATCTATACTAAGTAACTTATATGTACTTAGGAGGCAAAACTCCCAAGAAGCAAAACTCCCAAAAAAGAGCAGAGACAACTTTAGTAGACAGAAAACAACAGTCTTTAGCAAAACCTATTTTTGAAACATACAGCAAGAAATGTCAAATTCAAATCAGGACCAAACAATAAAATTGTAGTTGTTGAGCCCCAATTCTTGTATCAAACGAGACAAATGTTGACTCAGGAAAGGTTGACTTCCCAAACAACATGGAGCAATGTATAGATGTAACACCACACTACAAGAACAACTGACATATCCGCTGTATTGTTTGAAGACTCGAACCACTTGCGAAAAAACTATTTAGACAAGAAACTTACAAATGGGGAGCTTATGCCATGGCTTATTCCATATGTCTGGGGTACTTCCTTGCCATAATTCCCTCAAGGGGGTGATAATACAAGAGTTTAATACAAGAAGACACATAGCTTCATATGGTACATGTTGTTTGCCAGAGTTTGCCAAAGAATTCCCTGAGTGCACTTTAAATCGCAGCGGTGTATCCAAGTGGTGTAGATTTGCCGATATATGATGACAGTCAAATGAAAAGTACATCTCCACATTGTAGACTGTTGAGATCTCACGTCGTACAAATGGATAGCACGATGTATCACACTTCATATTCATTTGTATGTTAAAATTTGCTTAAACCAACTAGGACACAGTATTTTGCAGCATGACAAATATTATTATTACTTTGACTGACTTGAAAGGATTAACATCCAGCAGACTTGATGGTCTCTTGAGATTCGAATGCTCAAGTTGTAATGATTACAATGCAAAAATAAATGCCCTACTGTAATCGAATTGTCACAGGTGAGAGATGGTTTGCTTGAAAGCCAATTGACAAGGGACGAAACAGAGACACTAACTGAACTTTTAACTATAAACTGAAATTTATTTAAATTTCAAATTTACCTACGATATACTGAAATTTGCACGAATAAACATGATAATAATTTTCAGTAGACACACAAGCACATTAATTGGGTATCCGCTTCTAATAGCACATCATGGCCTCCACTTTAAAGTAGATTATCTTAAAGCTTGAAGGTTATCAGCACATTGCGGGACAAAGCCATTACTTATAATCCACTTGTTTCAAGCACTAAAGGAGTAATAGGCCACAACCATTTCTCCTCACATGATGGCTTTCATCAACATCTTTCATGTGGACCATTGACGGGGATTCGGGGACCTTGTGGCTGCATTAAAGGATAGATGAAGCCATTAAAGACAATGGGAAGTATCACACTCCAATGCTTATCAAGATTCTAGCATTTCCAAGGCCCTCTGTCATACAAAGGCAGAATCAAGGCAATACAAAGGCACACAGCAAAGGATCAAATGAAAGGGAAGGGCTCAGAAGAGAAACCAGAATGAAGGTCAAATCAGAGAGCGGATGAGGATTGTAATGTTGACAAAATGTCCATCACAATGCACAGCTTACAATCGACCTTGGTGATCCTCAACTGCCTCAGGATCATTGGGATCACTGTAAAAAGTGTCTTCTCAAAGCCATCAGAATTCTTAAGTGACCTGACAAGAACAAGGCTTCAGTTATCATAGACATGTCAGTTGCCATCAAAAAGGGAAGGCATACAGCAAAGTGAGTCCACTACCATGCCCACCAACTGGCAAACCTTAATATAATGGACATGCAATTAACTGAATCAGTGTACCATAGTCAAATTCTTCAAAAATCCATCGTAAAGGCATGTTTGATACTATTATTTTACAAATTTCCGATAAAATCATTGGAGCGCCAGAAGTAATAGTCAGAATTTGAGACAATTCAGTTATATCATGGTGCTTAAAACTTGGAAGGACGTCATAGTCCACCAGCAAATTTGGATATGGCCAGCTGTTTGACACCACGAGATATATCTCTGAAATTTCAGATAAGTTCAATAGGCTCCCAATAACTTGTCCAAACAATGATTCAAATGATCCAACAATGACCTAAACAAGAGCCATGGATAGTCAGCAACACTATTGTCAATTGTACTGTCGATTCATTCTAGCATCACCAAATATTGACACTGAATGCTTTGACAATTCAATATTGACATGGACATTGACTGCCTTGACAATTCAAATGTCGATAGCCTCATAGCAAACAGAATTTAGACAATCCATCAAGCACCAGTGCACAATAAGACAAGTGTTAATGAGGAAAAAAGCAAAAAATAGACCAAATTGATTATATCCCAAAATTTACAAAGAACTATAAATACAGAAGAGAAGTTATCAAACATTCATCCCAATACAGCATGCTGAAAGGCATCATTAGAGCTACATAAAGCAACTGAGCTCAACAAAGCTCAGTAAGTTTTTCCCTTAGTGTAATATTAGAAAGTCATTGACTTTACAAAAAAAGGTATTTACTTTGTGTCTGGCTCATGAATTACCAATTGCATAATACATGACATTTCACTGATTAACAACACATCTAACGTAATGCTTTCGAATGAATTACTTTTACTTTGAAGTTCGAGACTAACTTTTGATGTTGACGCAAGCATTTTACACATTTGATTTATCAATTTTCACACTGATTGATTCAGCATAAAAGCAACAGTAGTATCAGATTATTCTTAATACAAGATGGAAGTTGCGTGGTTTTCAAAGTTCATAACTACCTGATTTATATTTTTCAAAACTCCAGCAATTGAATAAAAATAAAACAGCCAGAAAATAAACAAAGGCAGTCACATTTCAAATACCGGACTTTACTAACCAAAACTATTACTATCAATTACCAATCTTGGTTATAATTAGTCACTGAATACTGAATTCAACATTTTATAATCTAAAGCAAATACAATCATTAGTGCAGCTCGGTCATGTTTTTTCTTTCTGGTTTTCAGATTATGGTTATGATGAGAGACAGTGAACAGCAACATTATATGTGGCTGAAACTCATTTTAACTCAAATCTTGTCCCAGTCTTATTGCCTCCAATGTGTTCAGATGATTGTAGTACAGCATCAAATTAATTCAACAACTGTCTTATCTACAACAAATAGTACTAAAATTCCGATACAGATCAGTTTCGAGTCACGTTTATTTGGTGTTCAACAGATGATAGTCTGGCATCAAATTGCATTATTTTGTCAAATGAGATTTCTATTTGAGAACAGCTGTCAGATTCAAAACTGCTCAAATTTTCAAGAGCCCTCACTTTGCCAAAAGCTAATGCTTCATTTGGATGAGGCTTTGGTCCTTCAAGTTTTTATGAGATAATTTTCCAGAATTATCGGCCAATTTTCAAGGCAATTTTCAAGCTGCCAGAGATATTTAAGTGAAGAGCCATGTTGTGCTTCACCCAGTGAAGGAATTACCATTTTATTTTCT
Organism: Platynereis dumerilii; assembly: GCA_026936325.1. NCBI lineage: Eukaryota > Metazoa > Annelida > Polychaeta > Phyllodocida > Nereididae > Platynereis > Platynereis dumerilii. Next base: position 34,695,255 of record JAPTHN010000005.1, read on the forward strand.
CCCTTTTTTGTTAAGGTGTTGGGTGAAGAGGGGTATTTTCAGAAAAGTTGGGAGCATTGCAGTCTTTTATTTTTCAGACGTTGGCAGATTTCTAAAAGCTGCTCCTAGCCACTTCGAAAATGGTTACGTCTCAACATTTGAAAAATTATAAGAGCAACACTAGACACTCTGGTCATGTGAGCAAAAATTCAAAACCATATAATTGAAACCACAAGACCACCTCCATGTCAATCCCCACAGTACCATATAGAATCCCACCTATTTTGGCACCAAAAGTGATAATGTTGAAGCCTATAAAAGGTCATGGATATCTCCTTTCAAGACTTGCAAGAATTAGTATATCCTATTCCCAAGGGAACTCTGGGAGACTCCTAAATCATTCAACCTATTATACGTCAGTCAGATGACATTGTCGTTATTTCATAAAGTTGTTGTCAAATTCTCTGCCCAATTTAACATGAATTATAGTCACTTTTTAAATATCCTCATGGTGCAACAGAGCTATTGATTTCAACAAGTTTTTCAATTTGTTACAATTCGAGGACATCAAAAATGGTTCTTACTGCTGGGTTTTCTTACTGTAGATTACGTAGTACCGACAATACTAAACTACTGTATCATTTGGTGATTGCCAGCTCAGTGCACCAGCGACAACCATGCAGAATCTCCCCTCCCCTGTGCACCATATAAACTAGATTTTTAGTCTTAAATCTAAGTAGTCTAATTCTTATTAGTCTAACTCTTATGAGTCTATCTCTTTGTCAGCTTGCTGAACTCCTAACACCAGTGGCTCTGGCTTGGAGTTAGTGAGAGTCAGCAGGACACAGTTGGACTCAGAGAAACTCAATGGGAGGGACTGATTCCTTTGACTGGACCTTTTAGTTGGACATCAGTTGGATGTACTGACCCAGCTAATGTCACACTTGGTAGAGCGGACACCCTGGTCACTCACAGGACAATCCGATTAGGTCAAGCAGACATCATTCCTTAGTTGAGGATTGGGAAAAGAGCAAAAGAGAAAGAATTAAAGAAGAAGTAACACAAAAGAAGGGAGCCATTACACTCAAGGACGGTCACAGTAAACTATGGACCACAAGAGAAGAAGGTTTCTTACAAAACAAAATTTACCAGAACATGGTGGAGAGTTATTGGAGAGTACGATACATGGAATTTAAGTATGGGTCCTATAGTAAATAAGTATTTATACTTAATAGGTTTTACCCTCGTGAAATAAAGTTTATCTATCTATCTATCTGTTGATAGCACAATGCTTTTAAGTACCTCCCTCTATGAGCAGAAGAAAAATTAATAAGCAGTTGTAACATTTACTCATGAGTCTAAATTCACACCATACAATTTGGACCTGTGTGAGAGAAATAAGGGTTTTATCTGCTTTTTTCTAAAGCTAAAATTACAATTATTGCCTAATGTCATAGCACAATCAAAGCCAGGAATGAAAACCCTGCCAGTGTGCATGATGTGGAATATATATCCAAAGTATTTCTCAAAAGTTGGGCTTAGATTGAATGCTGAGAGTGTTCTCTCAGCATACACTTTTGCACGTATTTGTCCAAAGAAATATGTGAATATGAAAAACGCAAGGGCAACATAAAAATTACAGGCAAAAGAGAAATTTTTCTGCAACCCGTAAAAGTGCAAAGCTACAAAACAAATATCATACACAAAACTAGCTTTATTTATTCAGAAAATGCAATCTGCATGCATTTTTGTAACACCAGGAACACAGACATATTCATCTCACAAATTCACCTCACGAACACAACGGTACATGAAGCATGAGCACACATTGTGAAGCATATTCAGGATCACAAGTTTTAAAGTTATAACTTGGCAGAGCAAACAAGAATGACATTGTGTGATGTTGCTGCTGTAGGAAGATCAAACGTGCGAACTCATTGGCTGCAGGCCCGTAGCCAGGATTTTTTATGGGGGGGTGTGTGGAATGTAATTGAGGGGAATTGAGGCCCGTAGGGCCGAAAGTGTGCGGCAGGGGGTCTGGGGGCCGCTTAAGGCCCCCGGAAGCCAACAGATTTTAGACACTCTCAAATGCATTCTGATCATTCCAGAGAGTCAAATTTGAAACAAAAATTCCCAAAAAACTTCAATATGATAACATCTTAAAATGTCAAAGGACACTATCTTTGAGCAAACTATTTTTGAAATCACCGGGTTTTAATAATTAGAAAACCATCAGTTTTCACCTTATATTAAGAACAGGTCAAAACTCGCATTTTAAAAGGTACGATGTAGATGATACAACAGAATGTTGAAAAGTTTTTGCTTTCACTAAAAAGCAAGTTGTAATTTTAATTTCATGAACCATTTTTGTAGCATTTAGTATTAATGTCATTTAGCTTTTGCAAAAACACATAGACATAATTATAATGTGGAGTTATTTGCAGGGAAATTGGATTCTATAGAGGGATGCCGAGGCCAGAGCCATACTGAAGAGGCAGGGCACTGAGGGCAGTTTCCAAACTTTCCATGCATAAGTTATTAGGCAGGAGGCAGAGAGGAGGAAATAAGAACAAATTACAAGGAGGCAGGAGTTGGGCGGAGCTGCCGCCGGAGCAGAAAGGGAGAATGTAGAGATGGTAGAGGTAGAGAGTTTAGAGGCGGGGATGGAGAGGGAAAGTCAGGAAGGAGAAAGAGATGAAGGGGACAAAAACAATTGGGGTGAGGGTAGAAAGGGAGTGTCACCAAAGGAAGTGCCGATGATGGAGGTGACAAGTGCAGGGGAAAAGGGAGTAGCTGTTGCAAGGCAATAGAAGGAATGGAGAGTATGAGTCAGAGAGATAGAGGTGACTAGGGGAGGGGGTTGGGGGATTGATACTGGAGAAGGCTAAAGCTATCAGGAGGCAAGACAGCCACAAGAGCTTTACAGTTCCAGTCATTGCTTCTGATTCCAGAAATGTAGTAATGGAGAATGCAGAGAGGTGCAAGTCAGAGAGATAGAGATGATTAGGGAAGGAAGATGATGAATACCGGAGAAGGCTTGAGGTATCAGGAGGAGGCAAAAACTAGGGAGGAGTTATAGTGGGAGCATTTCTTCTGACAAGAGAAATTTTATGCAGAAATGTAACGGAAGAGGTGGAAAGCAGAGAGGTGCTAGGGAGGAGCCAGTGAGGGAGCTATTATTACTAATTTATAAGTCTCAAGAACTAGGGAGGAGACAGAAAGGGAGAAAGCAGTGAGAATGGAGTAATAGATGGAGAAGGCATATATGTAATGGAGAGGGCAGAGAGGGAGGAGAGAAGAGATGTTGGGGAGAAGAGAAATGCTGTCGAGGAGGAAGAAGGAAGGACAAGGGAGGAGACAGAGGAGAAGACCAGAGAGTGTGGAGGCATTAAGGAGAAGGCAGAGAGAGAGAGAGAGTAATGCGAGAGGCCCAAGAGATGAGGGAGGGGTGAAGAGACAGAGGAAGCAAGAGCTAAGGAGGAGGAAAAAGATATTGGGGAGGAGACAAGAGCTGGGTTGAGGCAGAAAGGGATAATGCAGGGAGGGGAGAGTCAGAGATAGCTAGAATGAGAGTAACTGGAGAGGTATAGGGGATGACATGAACGAGGGAATGGCTATAGAAGAGATGGAAAGGGAGAAACCCAGAGAGAGAGAGGAGAAGGAAGGTTGGAAGGAGGCAGAAGTGAGGGAGAGGGCAGGGATGTTTCTAGAGAGTAAGGTGACTGAAGAAGGAGGAGGCACAAAGGGATTAGAAAATTTTCGAAAATCAACTCCGATTTCAAAATGCCATTTTGCCACTTTCTTTTGTTTTCGGAATTTTTGTTTCCTCTTTTCTTCATTTTCCCTTTTTCGAAATTAGCGGAGGTTCTGTTAGATGTGGGCGCAGTGCAAACATACCCTTCACACCCCCTGGCCAGAACTTTATTATGGAATTTTGTACTTTGGAGTGGAGCCATACTGACCTTCTGTTAAACAGCAATACAACTTTGCACGCTCATAGGGCCAATACCTGCTCTATCCCTCAAGACCATTCAGGGTTTCTTTGTGAGGGGGCATATTTTTTCCACCGGATTAGGGACCGTTCAGAGTTTATGACTGGGGGTGGGAGTTTTGCTGGAACTTCCTGTCAAAAGTGATAACCCCCCCACGAGTTTCATCTGGATTTTTAGTACCCCATCCTTAGGTTTCACGCAAATTTTTATTACCCCCCCCCCCTCGACATACAAAGCAATATACACACATATACTGTTATACACGGTCACGCGCGTAGATTCCTGGACTTTTTCGCCTAAAAAGGCGCAGATAAAGTGAGTGTATGCGTGTTTTATAACATTTTTTCTTAGTTTAAATTTTTTACCCCCCTTGGAAATGTTGTCAAAAATTAATACCCCCTGCCCCCTCCCTGAAACACGCGTGAAAAGTTACTACCCCCTAGGCTGAAACTTCCTCCCCCTAGTCATAAATACCGATGCCTACTCCAATTTTTGGGTGAACAGTTTATATCGTAACGTTGCCCTGTGCCCATCCACTTAAAACACCTCTCAAATATGGATGAGTCACATCGTGTAAGCTTTTTCTTGCAAAAATGCATAAAATCTCGCCACCACTTGAAGTCAAAGAAAAATATTCTTATACCTCGTCTTTCAAAAATACTACCAGCAAGGCCTATTAATTTAAAGAAATTCTGAACGGTCCATCAAATGGTCGAGCACTGTTGTTTCTTGAGCAATGCTTACATTTATTTTTGTTTGAAAAAAATCCAATCAAAAAGCATTGCAGGCCGCGTGAATCGACATTCGCGGATTCTCGCAAAAACGCGTAAGATCATTATGGATTCAAGGGGGAGGTTGGGCTGTGGGGGGGTGTGTACACACCCTACACACCCCCCCTGGCTACGGGCCTGGGCTGTATAACGAGAGAAGGTTATACAAGGATTGTTTTATCAATAAATACCCAAAAAGACAGATTACTTTCACAAGAGATACACAGTGCATAGAAATTTGCGCGTAACACGTGTATGGTGAGTGCAGAATACGCATATAATGCGTGTTCTTACCTTTTAACTGGTGTCAGTATCAGTAACACACAGAGCAAGAAATACAGACGGATGTATCACGCAGTAGGCATGACATGTATCCGAAGACTTGCACGTGAAACCTACTGTGCACAAACTAATAAAAAATTTATCGGAACTTCAGTAACCCAAACACAAGAGAATTGGTTCAAGAGTCGCAGTGAATTGTTAGGTGCAGAAAGGGTGTGTTGGGCCATTTATAGAATAAACTTTAGAGTATTCACCACCATTCACGTTGCAGTATTGTAAAAAGGTGTGCAACGGATCTTGGAGATCAGTAGTGCATGCTGAACTATTGGTAGAATACACTACAGTATTCAGCACTGTCTTTAAAAGTAAAAGATTCTGATACAGTGTTATCAGATTAGCAACAAATCTTGGAGTGCAAGAAATGTTTGTTGGATCATATCTCAAACACATAATATAAAGTTTACTTTATTGTTACGCATGCAATAATTAGCTGCATCACAAACTTACATCAAGAACTTCTCTTATAGCCTCCAAGATTGAGCAAGAACGCAATGAAAAAGTGTGTAAGTCAGGTTTATGACTTTTGTATGTCAAGCTATACATACACAAATGACCCATTAACAGTCATTATAGACACAGTAAACAAACCATGCTTAGAACGTAAAAGATAAGAAATAAGACTAGAAAAATGCACCCTAGGGAGATGCACTTCTCCCACCCATATAGTAAGTGCTTGACCTTAGCACAAGTACAAAGACTATGGAAATTTCTCCTCATGTTGGGAGGGGTTACAGATGCAAACAGAACACCTGTCTGTCTGTCTATGTGTCTACCTATATATATATGTCTGTCTATGTATCTACCTATATTATCTATGTATCTTTGACTTGATATTTATACATAAAGGTATATATGTATCTATGGGGGTTCCGAATAATAGTAACTGTCTCAAGCAGAAGTGTATGGGATGACATCTACATCTCTATATAATAGCATCGATCTGTCTATCTGTCAGTCTATCAATCTCACTGTCGGTCTGTCGGCATCCCTCCTATCTGTTACATCTAATTGAAAAAAGAGAACAGACAATTAATCCTTTTCCATCAACATTGTATAAGCTGGATATAGTCATACACAATATGCTTAGTAAGGTTTCTGGGAAGCCGGGCAATAAACAGAGAGCTATGTCATCAAGATACCATTCATTCCTTTTGGTACTATCCCCAGTAATTGCTGTGACATAAAAACCCCATAACATTGAGAAACATTGACATAACATCAATCCAGCCAAGTGCACAACAAAGCAAGCACGATACATTACGATGTAGTATATTATCCTAACGCGATACTAAATCCCCAATAAAATGCACATTGTTTGGAATACAGTGCTCAGCTATTTGTAGTTGTTTATACGAGGTATGCTCCCTTGATGGGAGCAAGTAAAAGATTAGACACATCAGAAACATCCTGCAAGTTACATCACAAGACTGAGAAATAGACAGATCAAAAGATAGAGAAACCCTAAGCAAGAATAGTGACAGAAAGACGGATAGGTAGATCTATTGATTTATAGAGAAAGATAGACTGACAGTTCAATAAATCAATAATCACTTTTAAACAGGTGGATAGACAGATTAATAGACAACACATGATTAGGAAGAAAGACTGTTGGAACAAATTTGGATAGACAGTGCGGAGGGAAGACGCCGAAAGTAGATAGACAATTTAGGCAAAGAGAGACAGGCAGAAAGGACAAGAGAAGATATAGCACTTCATGAAATTTGAAATCCTCTTACTGTTCCCATCTCACAACTGAAAAGTTTGTAGCAACTCTGGTGATGAAACGCACTTGGTTTTTACAAAAATAAGAGAACATGATACTGCAACGCTGCTACAACTATACATAATATATAAAGGGATTGCAATTGTACCCTCACATAATCATGGTAATTCCAGCGATAATTAAAAACTTAAATGAAGTTTTGCAAGCTTTGTGAATGTCCTTGAACTTGTAAAATTTAAAATTGCTAAAGGAATCAACATGTTGTTTGTTTTGCAAGCAGGTAGTCTAAGTACAGGCAAGACTTTCAGAGTTCATTGCGGATTGGCGGTCCAGACGAAATTGTGATTTTTTCATTTTCAACTTCCAAACTGGCTTTGCCACGTCATTCACAATTACCAGTTAGTCTTCCAATCCTCTTATCAGATGCATATCTTCCAAAAAGAGGGTGTTATCTATTACTTGTTTATTGACACCTATGCTGATAGGTATATCACATGCTGACTAAACCAATAACAGTAACTGATGCAAACAAATCATCAAAACACTTTTAAGCCAGTGACATCACAAGGCCAAGTTGAAAGTTAATTTTGAAAATGATGTGGGCCGCTGATCCGCAAAGATCTATAAGTGGGTATACATATGGACAGATTAGAAAGTGCATTTTAAAATTAATAAAGCGGATGCTACCCACTTAGGAAAGAGCACACGACTCAGACGAGGATGATATGAGAATCTCCCAAAATGAAAGTTATCCCTATCGTGTTACAGTTACCCATAGTGAGAGTTCTCCCACTTGACTTGTGTCGACACTGATAGTGACACACTAACACCGGGTTTTAAACATACACGGATACTAACATGCAACATTGTTTTCTTTATCTCGAAAGAGACCAGCAACCTACTGGAATTCTACACTGTGAGCGCGTGCAGTCTCTGAAAACTATACGATTCAGAAGTTATATGATCCGCAGCAACATCAACGCATAAAATATTATTAGCAGCAACTTATGGGGTATTTTTCTTACTAGCTACTTCCTTCTGTGAGAAATATTATTACCACGACCCCCGTCCAACCAATTCTTGCTACGCGACTGGTACAATTATACACTCAATTCACATGGAGAAGGACTTGCAAGTTGCATACTGTAAAGCTCATTTGTCGAATAAGATTCTGAAAAAAAAGATTGGTTTTTACATGCTTACAATGTAGTTTTACCATTATTTAGTCCTGTTTTCCTTGAACTTTTCCAAGAAAATCTGGTATTCCACAAGCCGGAAAACAAACAAAGCCTGCAGGTTATTTAACTATTCATGGCAGGGAACAACTTAGTGTGCTTCAGATTGTTCAGCCGTAAAGGTCAAGACCACCTTAAAGTATTTCTATTGAGAATACACTTCAAAAACATTTGCTCCACACTCCACAACTTACACGTACAATCTTTACAGAGCGTTTTCTATTATAATGCACAATGGAAACAATTTGAGTAAATTCTATCAGGAATTAGGAAAAATGTTAGAATTCTATTACATAATTTTTGGCACACTATATCCATACATATGTTTTAAATATAGCTTATAAATAAAATACTACTATACCAGTATACCATAACTTCTTCCTCCAATCACATAGACTCCAATCTAGTGACAAAACAGCCCATTTACAACATATGTAGCTGGATTTATATACTGATGCTCCTGCCATATATCCAAGCTAAAAAACGCTCACTCCAGGAGCAGGGGCCATTTTCCAATCGCGAAATAAGCCAGGTCAAGCTTGTAAAGGCTCTAGCAAACCATCTCAAGTGCTCAGTACTAAATTGCCACTGCATCAAACTCTAAACAGACCTGCAAAAAAAAAAAAAACAAGCAAGCAAGCAACAGGTTAGGGAAATAAAACTAGGACTCCCTCCGGTCGGGATCTAACTGACAAAAATGCATGTTAGAACCCTCCAAATCGGTATCTAACTAATACTTTGAATAAAGTCATGATTTTCCTGCACTCTCATTACAGTATATTGAAGTTGGAAACATAGTGGCAAATAATAACTTTCAAATCATTTGTATAGTGTACTCGACTGAAGTAGGTTTTCAGACAGATGAAAAGTAACAATACCCACCTTACTCGAACAGTTGAACAATGGGACTCATCCGACTGGGGACAAATTACGCGCTTGCAGTAACAACAATGCAGCCTCATTCTGGTTTGCCCGATTGTTGTCTTTTTCCCTGATTGGAAGGCGTATTAGGAGGCCGAGTCTCGATTCCCAATCAGTCCTCTCAGAAGGTGTAATTTGCCTCAACCAATTAGCCGAACAGTGCCGAGAGGACATTTCTTCTTATAGTGCTGCTCACAGTGCCGAACAGTGCACTTTGGGTTCTTTCCACAATACTACTTGTGCAGCCAATTTAAGGCTCTCGAAACAACCTCTTCCCCCAAGCAAGCTTGATTGGAGTGTAGTTTGGAAGAGTAGGAAATGGACCAGCAATCTCAAGAAAATGGTAGTCAGTTAAAACAAGAGCGAAGCGCAGATACACGTAATCAAAGATGGAGGGAGATTTCAATCCTCTTTCTGCCGTACCAAACAAACATCAGGCTTGACCATTATTTCTGATACAATTATAAAGTGTCCTTTGGTCATACAACTACCCAAATGCTAAATGGTCTCTTCTGGTTAATATAACTGCCAAAAGTCACTGCATTTATAACTGAGTGCACTTCAGAACCTTCTTTACCATTTCGGTAAGCCAATAGCGATTAGGCACAATTACAGAAAATCATCGAATTAGTGGTTGGTGAGTGCTCCGCATTGAACGGTAATGAGTTTGGTATAGATGAGACCCGGGATACAAAGCTAAAAGGACATTTACGATCCCCAGTTGGTAATTTTGCCATGTTAGTCTGTAATTATTGCAAACCTGTGTGATGCTTCAATAGCAATGCTCAATTCCTGCGCTCGATTTCTGAGCTCTGGCTAAATTGATCTGGTACCATTATCATTACACACCGCACACCACGCAGCAAAGAAATTGTCCCAGTTGCAGCACGCTACTAAATTCCAGGCTTCAGGAGTCTGAGCTAGAATTTATTGGCAGATTTTCAAAAGTAAAATCCCAGCTGGATATTGTTTGGATGAAAAATGAAATTTTTGGTCACAAGTAACAATGTCTTTATTTGGCATCTGCAGTGGTTGGCAGGGTTGGTCAGGGAGATGGTCAAGAGAATTCAGGCAGAAGATCCCAGGTTCGACTTCCAGTTAAACAACCATTTATGACAATACAACTGGTTGTTCTTGTTGGGATTAAATTACTACTAATATCTAGGCTCCAGGAGTCTGACCAAGGAGTTTTTTGCAGATATTCCAATTTTGAAAGTTAAATCTCAGCTGGATAGTAGTTTGGATGAAAATTTAAATTTGTGGTCACTAATATCAGTGTCTTCATTGGGCAGTTGATTGGCAGGGTTGATTTAGAAGATGGTCAAGAGCATTTAAGCTGAAGATCCTGAGTTCAATTCCCGGTCAGGAAACTATCTTATGAGCAACATCTCAGTTGGTTGCTGTTATGATCAGTATTTGCATTTGCTGGTTAATCCACGTTAAAGAACAATTTATGAAGTTATGAACATATAACACACAAGACCGTGGGTGTCACTGTGAAAAATGGACTTCATGAATCATGATAGCCGATGAAGTGTCATATTCTCTACTTTCAACATTTGAAACATAGAGGCAGTTTGATTAGTCATGATCAAGAGAATCCATTTGACTTGTCATAACTGATTTTTGAGTGAAAATCTGATGCATAATCCTTTCGTTTGGCTTTCACCAACAAGCGGGATAAGCCTCCTTAAATGTTCATGACAAATCATCAGCAGGCTGACACATGAATGCCATTTTCACAGTGCAGCAGTCCACTATTTTTTTTCTATATCAAAGTGACAGACTTTAACAGGTTAACCTATGAAAGAGTATGGATTATGTGCGTTGCAGTCGTTGGGCAGAAACACTCACAGGTGATGTAGCAATGCTTGCAATGCAGGTCTCAATGTAAAAATATGTAAAAAGTTTGCACAGAAACTGATATATGTAGTGCATGACACAAGTGCAATCTACTTTATGTTCATTTGATGCCCAGCACTGTTTGTAAAACTTTGTGTATATTGGGGCTTTATGACTCATTTGTTAAATGGAATGTTGTATATCGAAAATGACATCCATAATAGCATCCATTTTATGATAAAAGTTTTATGACCACTGTTTTTATTGGAGCTTTATGAGGGCATGAAAATGTTCTAAAATATCGCGGTTATACGTGCAAAGCATACATTCATTGTCATTGTGGTATTGTATATTTACAGAAATTAATCAATATGCCAAGTGAAACATCTAATCATCATCAATTTTATTATTTACTAAACATAAAGGAAATGTGTAATTGTTGAGTAAATATAATAATTCACTCATGGAAAAAAAGAATATTGGAAAATTTCAATACGTAAAAGCCCGGCATTATGTGGAGTAATTCATAATCATTATAACACCATTGCAGATTTAGATTTATCTGTTTCTCTCACACCTTGTGTATTATCTTTCAACTATTCCAAAAACATATTTCATGTATAAATTGTATATACATATATATATGGAGTGGTGTGAAAAGCGACAAATTCGAGTAAATTTACTGCAATCCTAACGTGAATACATCCCCTCAATTAACTCATGAAATAAATTTACGAATCAACAACAAAAATAAAGCAGGTGAACTCCATAATTCAATAGGGGACAACTTTATTTTATTTTATTATTTTTTTGGCCAGTTTGGGAGCAAGCATATAAACTGTGACGATGGAAGCCGATGTTACCAGTTGTAGCAAGACTCACACAAAAAGCATCAGAATCATTCATTAGTTAATCATTACAATGTAATTTAGACATTACTGATAAATTGAATAACCCATTAACTGACAGAATATTGCTAACAAACCGACTAACTGATTGAATAACTGACTAATATTAGTAACTGACTTACTGATCAACCAGTCTGACTCAATCCTACTCATTGGCAACGTCTTTTATAACTTAATCTCAGCCTCAAATTTCCATCAAGAGAATCAGCAGTGCAACTTTAAAAACTTTCACTCTACATTTCTGCAATCAGCTGATAGAACCTGGTTTCTCTGAAGAACTTGCAACAGACAATCATATGAGACACGCAAAATTAAAACACCTTAAAAGGCAAAATTATCACAATTTTTTTACAAAGAAAAAAAAACAGAAATTGAGAGTATCCAAAAAAGTAATTTCCTGTACTTTCTAAAAAGAATTTCGGTTCTTAAAATGAATTATCAAATTCCTTATCTCCCTTAGGCCACACATAATTGATCTTTAGCTTCTATTTTTTTTTCTGTCGGCAGAAAATCTATTGTGTTGGCAGGTGCGCAAAGCTAAGAATCAATTATGTGCGGCCTTACAGGTTAACGGAATGTATCCATTCATGACAGACTGTCTTAAACTACAAGATTGTTGTTATTAACATCTACAATTCTACATAAACCAGCCTTTGGTAGCAGACTGCCTTGCAACTCATTTCCACATGCTGATAAAACAACGTCTCTGGTACTATCTTGCCAAACCACAGAAGAGTCCATTGCCATGAGTCTCAAACCAAACTCCTGCTGGAACAAGATTGGTTGTGGACTGCCTCAGAAACTCTTTCCCAAACCAAATTTGGCAGTGGACTATATGAAAATCTATTCTAAAAAACTCCTTTCCAAGCTGATATTTAAGAGCAAATATTCCAATGTTCACCGCCTTGCTTAACAACCAAAGTGTGGCAACTGGCAAGCCTTTGCAAAGCAGGAACAAACTCCTCTCTGAAACAAATTTCTGTTGCTGAATGTCTCGAAAACTCCATCGAGGAAGAAAGTTTTTGTTGCCAATTGCATCAACATGTTAAAAAACTCCTTCTTATCTGCTGATAAACCATAGACCAAGAACTATTCCAACACTACATTGCTGAACCCAGAGTTACAGCAGTCATATGAAACTAAAATTAACTTCTTTATAAAGCACATTTCTGTTTTTAAATGTCTCAGAAACTCCAATAGTAACACATACCAATACACAATTATTACAAAGATTGCTGCTGACCACATCGAATATCTTTCAAAAAAGTTTCCATACGCTGATATACAAAGAACTAGTCCAACACTACCTTGCTTAACCAAAGAGATGTGGAAATTCCTCAAACAAAATCCTCTCAGAAACATAAAAAACTCCTTTCTACAAGCTGATAAACCAAAGAACTATTCCAATTTCCAACAATGGCTTGCTCAACCAGAGTTATGACAGTCCTATGAAACTGAAACAAAACTCATGACCAAAAACGAATTTTGGTTGCTGTCTCCATTGCATAACACATATTAGTGTGACTGCATGAAAATATTTTGAAAAACTCCTTTCTATAAGCTGATAAACCAAAGAACTATTCCAATTTCCATGGCAACTTCACTTAACCACAGAGGCGTGGCTGACAACAGTGTACACGATGAAGCTGAAAAGCTCTGAAACCACTGGTCTCAGCCAGAGCTTCCTCCCAACTGATGCAGCAGCCCAACTATCTGATGAAGCAGGTCTGAGAGGCTGGGCTGAAGCTGAGGCTGTTGCTGCTACCGCTCCTAGTGGCACTGGACCACAGCGCTCCAAAGCAATGATACCCAGCCACACAGGCAGTAGTCCCCATTCTACCGAAACATGCAGCCAGGCAGGCAGTGCACCATGAACTCAGCTGCTGAAGGAACCAGTCTGAGAAACTACACAGGGATTAATTAAAATGCATCATTAAGATGTAACATTGTTATAGTATCTTCAGATAATCACTACATCACACAAAGTGCAGGATTATATTTTTACGATTTACACACTGCATTCACTTAAAGTTACATATCAAATCAGTGATACAACATTAACTAAAGGAAATGACTTTACCTATATCACTTCAGCATTAACGGAAATATTTTGAACAGAACTGCAATGAAAGTGGATTTACAAGCATTGCAGGTCACACACCAAGCAGCTGATACAGTGATATTGATGCAACGAGCACAGCGACACTTTTTACCACCCAGTGGTCAGAATTATCAAAGGGATACTGCTGGACACCTGCATGTATACAACATCTAAGTATTGTTTCAAGTACAACTAGTACATGTACTGCAACTTCAGAGTGTGTGAAACTGAACACGTGGTCATTAAGTTCTGCAAACATGTGACATCACAGACTGACATTATACAGTCATTTTGTGTAAAGATACATTGCACTGGCTTATTGCAGAACATGTAGATGATACAGTTGATACGAAATAAAGAAGTATTAGTGTCAGATCGTCAGTTTAACCAGGACAAAATACTGACCTAATGTATGATGTTTTGCAGAACAATTTGAATTACATGCTAAATCATACAAGAAAAGGATTGCACAGCTGACCTACACAAGAAGAGTAATCTGGTGTAATCGGACAAGGTTAACAAAATATAAGTCATATTGGATTTTAATTTGTTGTGTAACAGGACATTGAACCAAACTTTTAAGAATTTCTGGACTGAATATTTGTCCTTGTTGTATGCTGAACTCTTTGTGGACCCAAACAGCTAATTGGCATCAACTGTAAACATTAGCATGAAGATAAACAGCTCGATGTGAAAGATTGACAGTTGTTTGAGGCTGGGCAGTTCGTGATACCACTTGACTGGGAAAAGAGTTTTTTGGATTGAATTTTTTCAAAGTGTTAATTAAGACAATTAACTCCCTGACGAATCTCCTCAGCCAGTTAATTCAACTTGGCAGGTTAAAGGGGTGTGATACATTTTTGCATTTCTAATCCAACAGCAACTGTTTATTGTGAATCTTTGCTTAATCTGCAATAATCTGCGAAAAGCACATTAATTACTACCACAATTAACCAAAGTCTACATTTATGTATGTGGGAGCCTAGCATCTTGAAAGAGATAAATCAGCAACACTTACAGTTAATTCCACGGACCACAGAGCAGTCAGAGACCTGTCACAACTTATATTGATGCATCTGTAGACTTCCCCAAGCTATTGGTATGGACATGATATATGGGACTGTCAGCAGCACTTGTGGTAGTACTTGGCAGATATATGTGGATACATAGGAGCACCCTTGAGTACAACTGTCAAGCACAGAGCTGCGGAGTGTCACAAGGACTACATCTATAACTCAGAAGAAATATACTTCAGACTCTGGATAGATCCTCAAAGGTCTCTAGAAAGTCCCTAGAACTCAAAGGAAATCTGAACTTTTTGTGACACAAAAACATATAGTATCTATCCATGCCATGATACTGAATTTTTGACGATTTGGATTAAGTTAAATTAAGTTATAACTCAAGTTTCAACAACAGTGTGGGATTACATGGTTTGTTTAAATACCAACAACATCATCAAAACAGAATCATTGATTTTTGTAATTTGAAGATCACATGTCTTGACTATTCTTTTAATATTCCTTTGAATCATTTGACTGGAGTTATTCCATCCACTATTGGATCCCATTGCCAGATTTCTCACAAGAATTTATGGACAATTAACAGTTTTTCGAATTGCTCCAGAAGGATACAGAGCAATCTACAGTGAAAATTAATGGACACACAAGCCTATGACGTCACAGTGATATCACAATATTTAGGGATTCCCAAGCACAATGACGTCACAATAATAGATTCCAAAGCTTGTTGGATGTACCTCCCGCCTAATACCTCGTTGACGTCACAACGAGTAGATTTACCGACCAACAAGTGTCAGCTCGAGCCGCAAAAACATAGACTTTTCTGCTGGATTGTATCCTGAGAAAAGACTAAATAACTCGGAAAGCTGATTTGCTGCAGTCAAGTCTCATGTCAAGTCTCATTGGCCGCAAGACTATGTGAGACTCCATGAGATTTCGAGGGACTACACGAGATCTCGTATCCAATGAGATTACAGCAATCACACCAAATCGGATGTAACAACTAAAAGGCTCACATAAAGGCTTTCCGAAACAAAAATATCTCTGAAAAACAACATTAGATATTTATCACCCGACACTCTCGAGTTAATTAATGACGTTTGTGAAGTCTCATCCAAGGGATTACAACATACACAATATATTCATATATCAAATCATATATCAAATCACATAAGCTCACATAACCATTGTGATATCATGCTTTGAATTAATCACTGTCTCCAGGTAGCTACAAAGGATGATATATGCCCATTAATTATCGGACAACATTTTTCATTTGCTACTGTAGTGCTACGCTATCTCTATGACAAGCTTGAGTCCCGAGTTTATCAGATTGATAACGTCGATTGAAGTTATCAGTGTTCTGAACGACCTGTCACATTAGTGAAACAAGCAATTCAATATTACCATTCTTATTACCATTCTTACATCTTGCTAAGATCGAAGCGATCTATCAACGAGATGTAAGATCTATCGGACAGATTTATCAGTGGATGTTACTTATCTGATACGGAGTAACAGCAGAATTACCAAAAGGAAGTGCGGGATGACAAAATCTCAAAGGTAACATAGCAGTTCATGCACATGACTCATTTATAGCCGGTGACTCCCTTAGCCACTCAAAGTTACATTAGGCTTCGATAAAAAGGCAAAAAGCAATTCTGATTCACATAAAAGCTACATTAGGCCGGACGTAAAAGCAAAAACGTACAAGTGGTTCACACTAAATAACATGGTAATTTTAGAAATCCTATTCTAACACAATGTGCAACCCCACTTTGTAACACATCAAAGACACATTGATGCAACACACTATAGTGTGAGTATCCACAACACTCCATAACACAGTGTATCTGCAACAGGATTTCCTCATTACTTGTTGCAAGAAAAAGACTGGATGTTGCTCCAGAGACCAATAATTTCCCAATGACAGTGCTGAAAAAGTGAAGGTTGTAAAACTGAGCCCTAAGGTACACCTTCTCCGCACCATGCACTGAGCGAATTGCCACACGGAGAGCAATAAGTAAGGATTATACACTTTCAGAGTTTGCAGAGTTTATTTCCCCCAGTTTGGTCATATAACGCAGAAAAACCATCATACTTACAACTGCTTTATAGAGTGCAATTCACGAACCGTATATATAGTGCTTCAGCTCTGTGCCAGTCTGCAGTTCTATTTGATTCAGAACTGATTCTACAACATATTTTTAATAAAACAGGATTATAGTGGAGTAAACCATATTAACAGCTACTATTAATGTAAAGAAATACATTTCTGAATCGAATCTGCCTTGGATTTATATGCTCTTTATTCACAGGAAAATTAGGAATTTAACTGTCTGGCTTCACAAGTATTAATCTCACCCAGATTATAAATTCTCTATTGCAGGCATTTTGAAGATTCCAAGCAGTTTGACTGTCATCCCATTTGAGTCAGGCAAACGCTACATCGCTTGTTCGAAAGACATTGGAAGACTTTGAAGGACTTTGAAAGACTTTGAATATTTGAGGACATTCAGGAGACTTCAAAGCCACACCAAGCTGCGATAGCAAGCTGCGACAGCATCTCAGGGCATGAGACAATCTTGGTTGCATGGTTATTGTTCATTTTATTGTTCCCATTAGGCAACATCAAGGGGAACACCAACCTTCAATAGAGCGACAACCTCTGACAGCCTCTGATAATCGCTTCATCATTCCCCGAGACCTCAATATTTCCCGCACGCAATTCAGTTACCGCCAATCGCTGCATGAATATTGAAATACACCTCGGGGCATAGGCTGCTTGGAAGACACTAAGGCTGACAGACTGACAGTAGCTAAAGCAACCTATAGCTGCTGTAGTCAAGCAAGCTACCAAGCTAGCTACCAACCTACAGCAATACGCCTGCTTTAGTCTTCACTTCTCAGTTTCCAATCCCCGTTCCCTCACTTAGCGGCAATCTGTGCCACTTCAATCAAATTTAGCCAAACAAATTGGCGCATGGTGATTGCAATAACATCGGAATAACAAATCTGCCCTCCCCGCCAATTGAATTAGATTGTTTTCAGCACGGAAGGTGTCAGCAGATTCCACAAGACTGATTTCTCTTTAGCAAGACTGCTTCAACTAAACTGTGAAGTTCAACCCATGTTCTACTATTCTGGTCTTTTGCTGGATTTACCATAACCTTGCAGATTAAAAATTGATGTTATAATCATAACTATTTGTGAAAAGATAGCTGACAACTTATTGCCAATTATGATCTCCTGATTTCGGAAATCATACTTAACCAAGGTTTATTGTGTAAAATTGGATTACATTACATTCACAGGATTGTTATTCACATTATCACATCAAACAAGCACGGATTATAGCTATTATATGACCTGATGTGAGTGTTAAATACTTAGCATTTGCTGGTAGAACATATTCTGTCTGGAATCTAAGTTGTGTTTGAAGGATAAATACCACTTAGTTTACATTACAATATCGTGAACTAAGGCCCTTTGAAAGGCATTAAAGCCAACTAAAGCAATATTGAATTTTACAGCACCTTGGAGAATTTACACAGCCCCAGGGACCGGCTCTATCTTGGTTCATCCGAACGACAACAGAGGGCATCTCCATAGCAACTGTCACATGATCAACACGTGACTAAACATGGCTGCCACTGATTAAAGTGATCATCAGGGTGAGCAGTGCATAGACGCAGACAACCCTCCTCCACTCCCTCCAAAGACTTGTTTCGAGCGATGTTCAAGCTTAATTAACTTGTATTCCGCACAATATCTAACGCTCATTACACAAATGATCGTGGCTCATACGACTTTTTGAATAATGTGTTTTGGTAGAATTCAAGGCTTAAAGGCGAGGCTTGAAATCTAAACAAAAACAAGTCATTGTTGCTCAGTGGTTGCAAGTGCAAATAAAAAACCAGAAACCTTTGAAACTCGCAGTGTGAGGTTTAGATGAAAGTTTACGATCACAGTCCAATACTTGCCACAGCGACATTCGTGAGTAAAAAAGGCAGGCACCCAGAAAATACAATCAGCCGACAGATAACATGAATGCAATGCCAGCAGTGGTGGGATTAGATTTACAGAAAGCAATGGATTGATTGAATTTACTGAAAAAAAAACAACAACAAAAGGCAGCCATTCTGTGATTTTTACCCGCACCGCCAACATTAAAAGCACAAAAGCGCTGAAGCCATGGTCACAGGCAGATTGGGTGAGGATATTGTTCAATGATTGGATGATTACACCGACAGGCAGTGACATGGTCCCCCAACCCACATGCTGAATTGGCTCTAACACAGACTTTGAAGACTGATCAGATCACCACAAGGCTGTGTGTATAGTTAACTGGGAGCCTACACATTGATGCGAATCTACTTATAGCTGCGAGCTCGTGGGCATTATGAGTAACAATGAGCCAGTGTAGCCGTAATGACGTTACATGCCATTTGCAATCTTGCCCGCCCCGTAGTGTGAGCCGCTCATTTAGCTGGGAGGATGTCAGCACAATGTACATAGGACGATATTGGAGTGGGCAGTGCTTCACGAGCAAGTAATCGGAAAAGACAACACAAGAACGTGAATAGAAAACATGGAGGAGACCCCTCGTCCCACTCCAGAGTTACCACATTTCGATCCAATGGCAAATGGCTGGACTCCATCCTTTAGGGAAGCTGCTCTACAACCCATGGCGGACATACCCTCGGAAGACTGGCCGCCGGCTAACGACGCTGCGGCGATTATCGGAGGGCAGCTCAATAACAATGTGACAACCTCAGAGGGTCTGTCCATGGCCCTGAACATGAGCAACCACACGGTGACTCCCTTCATATCACTGCATTATCCCTTGCCCTTCATGATCGTCATCGCTGTGCTGTTACTTCTGCTCACTATCACAACTATCTTTGGTAACCTCTTAGTCGGCTTGGCCCTGTTCAAATTCAGACAACTGCGTAATGTGTCAAATTACCTCATCGGCAACCTAGCACTCAGCGACTTTCTCTTGGCCACGACAATCTTGCCGTTATCTGCAGTCTATGAATGCCTGGGATACTGGGTATTCGGCAGTGTCATTTGTTACTTCTGGCTGTGTGCTGACGTCCTTTATTGCACCGCATCCATTTGGAACTTGTGTATCATTGCGTTTGACCGTTTTACTGCCACCCTGTATCCAGTGTGGTACAGGGAGAAACGAAACACTAAGCAAGCGCTGATTTACATTGGGATAGTCTGGGTGTTTTCCACGGCGATTTGTGTGCCGCCCCTGTTAGGATGGAATGACATTACTAGTAGCTTCGTATTCATTGATGAAAAAGGAGTCTACCAATGCATCCCTTTCCAATCTCAAAGCTACGTTATGTACTCAGCCTCTGGGTCCTTTTACATACCCTTCTTCATTA
Organism: Platynereis dumerilii; assembly: GCA_026936325.1. Classification (NCBI taxonomy): domain Eukaryota; kingdom Metazoa; phylum Annelida; class Polychaeta; order Phyllodocida; family Nereididae; genus Platynereis; species Platynereis dumerilii. The sequence goes on from JAPTHN010000005.1 coordinate 34,715,489, forward strand.
CGACTTTCTTTTATGTGCGAATTTTCAGTGTGTTAAAGAAACGAATGCAGAGGATGCGTAGCAGACACAAAGAGAACCGCAATGCCCTGAAGAACAATCAACCAAGGACTGTGGTGGTTAATAACCACAATAACGCTCCCAAGAAGCCTAAGCAGCCTGAGATTGAGCTGAGCCAAGTGCCCGGCAAACAGAGCAGTTCGGGGCAGACAGACGAGTTGAGCTCCAAGAGTGTTTTTGGCACCGACTCCGGAGGGGAGAACGAGGACAATGAGGATGAAGACTCCACCTCCCAGCTCAAGAGTGACAACCCGTTATACGTAAGTAGCTCGGAGGCTGAAGTCACTACCAAGATGCGCAACGGGATGAAGGACAAGCATCTGGAGAAGGAGAAGGAGACCCTTGTGATACTTAATCCTCACCATAGATTCTCCGACTCGGAGAAAGAAAGTGACAGGGACCACATACAGATTGTCGTGACAGACGCTAATACCACAGTTCTCAAATCTGACAGTGACATGGACACCACAAACCAAAATGTTAAAAACACAGTGTTGACCATTGCGCCCACTAAGATACCCCCAAAAGTGCTGGTCACCACAGAAGAGAACCAGCCAGCAAAACGCAAAGGATTCTTATCACCCTTTACGCGGGGTCACAAGGAGAAAAAGGACAAACAGCGCACAAGCCAGCGTCGAAAGGTGGACCAGAGGGAGATTAGAGCCACGATACGAATGGCCATCATTATAGCATGTTTCTCCGGCTGCTGGTTGGGATTTTTTGTCATTTACGTTGTGAGGGGTTTCTGCCCAAACTGCACAATTCCCCGTGAGTTAGACAGTTTCTTCTTCTGGCTAGGTTATTCCAACTCTTCCATGAACCCGGTGCTTTACGCCATCTTTAACGAGGAATTCCGTCGAGCTTTCCAGAAGATCCTAGGATGTTACAAGCCGAGAAACAGAGGAATGCGCCACTGACAGTAATCCTGACAGTTAGTAAAACTAATATTGTGCGTGTGATTATACTTAATTACGCGAACTTAGCACATTAATAATACATGCTGTTATATTGTCGTTATGATGTTGAAACATGATACAATGATGAAATGTGACCTTGCAAAAAATTATGTTATATTGTTACTTCTTGCATTAACATTGTGCTATCATTGAGCTATCATTGATTCTATGCTGGTTATATTAGAAACGAAGACCTTGTACATCGTAATTGATTAGAGCAACGAAAAATCTGCATGTAGATGGTAGACTTAGCGTTTCATTAATGTAAGATTTCATTAATGGTAATCATGAATCTTGTTCTTATCTTGTTAATGACGTTTTCTTAATGATACTTCACGCCGCAACGGTGATATTCGTAAAATCTAAGCTTCATCTCTTCTGATTTCCAAGGCAAAACCTTCGGCTTTAAGATTTCACTGCATAAAATTACTATGAACTATGCACTTTTCCGCCTGGGGCCATAGACATGATAGCTGTGTGTACATGTAGGCAGGCCCTAGAAATGCAATGCTATGGCTTATAGACATCTATCTTCAAAGTTCATTTGTCCCTCTTAAGTATCTTTGGGAGCTGAAATCATCTTAGAAAGCAGCTGCAGCATCCTACATTGTTACTATGGATATAGCTGACTATTCATTCATCAGAATCATCCAAAACATTATATACAAGAAAAGACAAGTATAAAAACAATTTCACTCTCAAAATTTCCATTTCAAAATCAATTTAATACAAAGAAGTACACTTTTAGTCATTCGATCTATTCTGATGGATGGGTTACAGAGCTTTATATTAATGTTTTTGCACTGAAAAGATGTTAATGACACAAAAACCTTTTATAAAGTACTGAATACCTATTCATAAAACAAAACATTATTTTGAATGTTGCAGTAGCATTTTTCATGATTTCAGACCTCCTGACTCTTAATATTGTGTGATTAATAAATATACATTTAATACTAAATACACCATCCATCCCACGTTTATATTACAGTATTTTGTATGTTGATAGTACATTTCTCTGTCGATTTAAACAAGACATCCAAGATACTAATTTCAGATAGCATGATCTTGATTTCGACGGTCGATACTTTAGCTTCCATTGGACACTGGACACTCGAGTACTAGAGTGGCCGTTGCCATTAAAGGGCTTTGTCCAACCATTTGTAGCAAATTGTGAACCTCCCAATGGGCTTTGTTCAAAGGTGATTTCCAGCTCAGTGCTAATGGTGGTAATACCGCTACAGTACCGGACCTATTACAAGACCGCTGTAGTCACCACACCTACACATGTGGGATTTAGATGATTGTGTCTGCATGAGAATGGGCTGGATTGAGTTTTTAAGACTTTTGAACAGGATATGGGAAAGGACATGATTCTTCTCTAGAAACCCTACAATATTTACTTTAAGAAGAAGAGATTGCTCACAAGACAATTATTTATCATTTTGAGCTTTAGAATACCCATATGCTGTGAGGGCTTACATATCATGATACCAGCAATGTTCGTTTTCAAAAAACCTTCAAAAAATACTTTAATTAATATTCACCATCATGTCTTCAACTTTAAAAGTATGTTAAGATGATGTTTAAGAACGGACTGATGTTGAAGCAAGCCATACATGCAGCTTTTATCATGTTATTTGCAGCAGAATAATCTTACCAATAAATAGACCAATATAGTTTATCAATAAAGTAGTCCAACATCTAACTAAGAAACAAATAAATGGCCATAGAATAGGCCTGCACTGTATACATGGTATAAGGTGAATGTTCTCCACCAAAAAGGTCTTTCATTGCAGTTTCATTGCACACCACTTGTAAATCTCTCTACTCTATTCAGGAGCACTTGTTGAATGTAGAGTAGAACCATGCATAGCAACCGTGCATAGCAACCACACAATCCGCTTCTCAACGTCTCCTTGAAATAAAATACAATGTCCTCCTCTGACTTTCCTCACAAGCGACAATAGTAATGTCACAATGTTAAATGCTACAGCAGCGACAATGTTACAATACACTACAATCAGTATCTTGTTACAATGTTACGTAAAACTCGACAGTGTCACTCTTGAGACTCTTTGCAATGAAATGAATGGCACTGAGACATGACCTTGACCCTTGACCTCATTTCTAATTGGGTCATGACATGTCATGCCCTCCGCACAATCTATGTCAACATGAAAACTTATCTCGCTTACACGCTTTAGGGCTCGAGTGGCCGGTATCGGGTTAGAATAATTAAAGAAACACGACATTGGAAATCACAGTGCAGACATACATGTAGATTAACCGTGCGACTGTTCTGAATGTTATAGAATGGGAGAATTTCATGGCGATAATAGTACGACAAAAATCAAAACTGCATTTTTATAGCATAATAGCTTTTAAAGTATGTCAATCCACTAGACCAATGAATCCCAGTTTCATAAACAGTGCTCAAAATTATTTCCATTATTTTCTCTTATGTTTATATTTTGTATACTCAAACATCACTTAAGAGTGAGATGAGGTGTGAAATTTCACATAAATTTTGTGAAATCGGTCAACAGATGCAGAAGTATCTGCAAACATTTCATATCTCATTTCAAATCTGTTGTGAAAAACTGTTTCAAAATCAAGTTTCAAATCAGAGTTTGAATGGGTCTGGGCATTTTGTGATGAAAAGTTGATGCAAATGAGTTGAAAATTTACATGAAAAATTAATAGAACATCTGTGTTATCTGCACCGACATCAGCAAAAGGAAATTTGCATTAGAAAACACTATGACAAGCTTAACAGATTAATCTCTTATTTGTTTTAAACAGAAAGTGATCAACAGTATTATACATGTTTTGCAGTCTCTGAGTAAGTGTTGAGTTTTTATCAATATAAGTAAAAGATCTAAAGCAGATATTTAGTTCCTTTGACTTACTCTTTAAAATGCCCAGTCACATCAAAAGAAAATATGAATGAAACTTCACAACTTATATAAGAAAAATTTAAATATTTGTTTATCACAACAGCTTCAGAAGTTATTGAATAACAATCTAAAAGGAATGAAGGCAGTCTGGTCTATTTACATTTTTGTGATTAGCTGTCTCTACTAACTTTTAGTAATCTGTTTATGAATAAGAGATGAAGTCTCAAATAGGATTAACTCTTTAATCCCAAAAACCTAGTTGAAAAGAGTCCCAAACATAATAAATCTCAGCTTTATGAATAAGCAAAGGGAGATTAGCTGACAATGAGTTAATATTAAATCAATGTCAAAATTCCAACAGATCTTAACACAAGCCACATTTTGAAATTGGGAAACATTGGAAAGATGCAGAAAAGATTTATGGAGACAGAAAAACAGAGAAAAGGACGGAGATGACAGACTGCAAGAACAAAAGGAAACATAGACAGGCTGGTTGGCAGACTGACATACAAACTCGTTGACAGATAAACTGGTTTAGACACTGAAACATTTAAAGATACTGAAAAGTGTAAAGATAGACAAAACGAGAGCAAGAGATAAGAAAGAATCACAAGAGACAGACATGAAGAGCATGGTTAGATAACTTGACAGAAGGAAGAAAGACTTATCTCAATCTAAAAGACAGGCTAAAAGACTAGAAAACTGGCTGACAAGAAAGCTCTCCGGAAGAACAATTGGACCACTGACTGAGAGACTGACTGATAATTGGAAGACAGACTGACTGAGAGTCTGACTGAAAGACTGACTGAAAAACTGAATGGTTCATGTCAGAAAAAAACATACTTTTCCCAGTTCTGACGTTTCACAAACAAGGATCAACGTCACTAAAATGTAGTAAACTTAAAAATGTAATATTCGAAAAAAAGAAGAAGAAAACTGTGAGCATCATCGAAGTACATCTCATGGAAAAAAATGAGAGAACTCATAAAAAGTTTTTGTAAAAAGTTAAAAAAGATTTCTTGAATTAAATAGAGAGAGAGAGGCAGAGCAGAATCTAAAGTTCAGATCTAAACGCAAACAAAACATCCGAAAGTTTAGTTTGAACTCTGAACTTCCAAACGCTCCATTGACAGAGTGTGTGTCTGGGTTGCTCAGTTGGACTATTGAGTCAAGTAGGAATGAAAAGGACAATCAACAGAAAAAGAAAGAAAACTATGGTTGCGCCAGAGCTTGTGTAAATGTGGAAATCAAATGACTGTACTTGGCTCAAAAGAGACGGCCTTTAGCTGGCGCTAAAAATGGCGCTTAAGAATGCCATTTAAGAAGTGTTAAAGAATGGCGTTAAAAGAATGGCGCTAAAAGAGTCGAGTAAAAAGCAACTAATCAATCAGACCAATTGCCCTAACACCTTTCAGCAAAGCCCATTGATGAAGTCCATTGATGAAGCCCATTGGTAGAGCCTGACGATGAAGCCCATTGGTAATGCAATGCTTTTCAATGCAATTCTTTAGCATTGTGGTCCCACATTCTGTTTTCTTGTTAGGTATTGTTTTGCCCTTCCGAGTTGTTGAATTGAGTCATTTATCAGTCGTTTGAGTTGTAGAGTCATTTGAATTGTGGAGTCATTCATTTGAGTCATTGAGCTATTGGGAGTCATTGAGCTACTGGAGTAGTGTGAATTGATCACTACCATCCTCCGCAATAAGGAGCATCTGCATTTAAAAACAAAAATGTTCACATAACGGCAGAAAAATTATTCCATGCAAAAACAGAAAAGATGCAAACGAAAAGGTCAATCAATCAGACCACTACTTCCACACAATCAGACAGGAAAAAAGCTCACAGATTTACTGAGGATTCAACCAGTCAAAACTAAGCCAGCCACTCAGAGGCCACTGTGATGTTAAGTGAAAAAGTCAAAAGCCTTTTGACTTCACAGAAAGGATTATAAATTACTCTTGGCAAATTTTGTAAACCATTGATCGGGTTCAGTGCTAGATCAAAAGAAGTAAAAGAATTGGTAAATGTATAATGTATCACCTCATTCAGACCTCATTCAGACTCAGTGACCAAATGAGACGTAGTCATTCGTCATTTGAATGTGATATGATCAATACCAGTTTACCCCAACGAGAAATATCAAATTTTATTACAATCCCATGACACTTTACATAAACAAAACATGAAAACCTATTCAAATGCATACATGAAGTTATTTAAACCATTTTGAAGTCTCCTAAATCCTAATTGGTTCACACTTCTGTTACGTGCAATATGATTGGTGGAGTGAATACCACGTGACGTCCCCCTTTGATCTGATTGGTCGTTGTGTACAAGGCTGGAGTAAACAGTCAACATGGCATTGTGTATCTATATTTAGATCTGTTGTGTATGCCTACAAAGTATGACCAATAGTAAATTATTATAATACAAAATATTGATTATATTGTTTTGTTTACAGTTATCATACCAAATATGGAACATTCAAATGATATTTAAATTGTTGTTAATTGGATTGATTTCTGATTGGCTGATATCAATACGAGGCATGGTAGATAGGGACCAATAAGATTGTTTAATAACATTATTTCAAAAGTTTGAAAATAGTATGTATTGTTCATATGATGTGGAAATTGTGAATTATTTTCTTACGCACACATTGACTGTTCTTAATATTCTGAATATATTGATGCCTAATATTGAATATGCTTAAATGTTTTAGTGGAAATCATTCAATTAATTTGTTACATTCATCACAGCTTTCATCATTGTAAATAATGCACACAAAATCCTGCAGTATGTCCATTATATTTAGCATTATTTTGGGCAATAAATATTGTCAATTACAAATGAAGCCTTGTCGTTTTCTCTTATTCCAGTATTTAGCAGTATATGTGACTCATGTTGGTTGAAAAAAGAATAAAATGCATGTTTCTATTGAGATAAGAGTCACATAGGGGGCAAAAAATATTTTTCTAAAGATTTTAAATGTTTTGTTTCAGAAAATTGATGAAATTCCAGAGGCTTTGCAATACCAAATGGCAAATATTTATTCATGGAAATGTCTCATTTGAGGCCATGTTGGTCAAGCTATTACCCATAGGCCAAGCAAGGTTTCATTTCTAAAATGTCTAGAATTTGGTAGTCTGACTCAAGAAATCCTTCCTTACATTTAAGACCAACTTTTTGTTTTTTATGTGTGCTTCTTCGGGACTAATTGTGCAATTTGCAGAAAACTACAAACTGACAAGGGTCACATTTCCCACCAATACTCTGTTTAACTGCAAGCCGGTGTTACAGTAGACGAATGACGAGTACTTCCATTCAACTGCTAGCGGCCATCAGTGACCTCACTAAAGTCCCTTTCAAATACATTGATATGAAGTGCTAATTTGTCATAAGGCAACGTGTGACCTCATTGATGAGTGGTATGACTGGTCAATGACTCAGATAAATAACATAGGAAGTGTAGGATATGACTCACTGGCTGCTGACACGTCATAGAATTTAACATGGCATGGATAGGGCTATGACACTGCAAGGAACATTTCAGTCCAATTCTGTAAGCACGCGTTTTTCGTCTACTGTAAGTGCACATGTGTGCAAACCACATTCTTAAGTTTTTTGTAACAAACAGATAAAAGATAATTCAGTACTAGATTACATCAATACTATTACTCACACCCCCACCAGCAACAGTTCTGTACCAAGTATCAGCTTTTATAAACCCATGTAATCTGCAGACAGCCCAGCCCTAAAGAAGAAGCTGATTCCAGAACCCACCAGGTGGCACTCTGGCATGAGAAGGGACTAAAGTAAAGGCAGGCGTTACTTCACTGTGGATGCTACCATTGGCTTGCCATAAGAGACATATCTCAGTTTCATTGAGACAGTTGAACTTGTGTCTACACATCATGCCATAGCTGCCATAATTTCTTGTTTGGGCAAAAAAGGCATATTTATTAGTGGTTGGCAATGATTCTCATGGTAATCTAATCCCTCTTTGTTCTTATTTGTGTTACAAATCTAATCAGACATCTGAAAATCCTGTTAAAACACAATATTAAGTTGCATTAAACACTTACATTTTACTATTTCGTATAATTCCCTTTTGCAGTTAAATACAGTCATGTACCACCCACATGAGACATTGATTATTTGTCTCTCTTAACATACTAAGTGGTGTCCAAATCTATGACAAACCTTCGTACCAACATGGCTTCCGGCAAAACAAACCTGTCTCAGGTTAGTTATAACAGATACGACTAACGGTAATATTTCCGTCCCACCAAGAGGCTGTTTTGGAAAAGACCACAATTTATGGTTCTTGATATTGAGAGAGAGCATTGTACGGTACCACAGGAAAAGCTTGGTAAATCAGCTGAGCTTGGTATGGTTTATTTGACAAAAGCCTTAGAATCCTTAGAATCTAGATGACTACATATGGACAGATAGCAGAGACTTTTCTCCCAACTCTGCAACGATTTCAAAAGACAGGAATATAATTCAACTTCTAAAAGTAGCCTAAGTGAAGCAAATTAAACAACTGATCTCTCCAATAACCTAAATCACATCTACATAGTCCAAGTGGAATTGGGTTAGTATAGAAAGCAGTTGGAACTATTAATTTCCACAGATATAAAGTAATGATGAAAAAAAATTATCCAACATAATTTTTATTATATATAAAACTATGTTATCAAGTCATTAGATTCACATTTAATTCCTTATTTTTGGTAAATGTGTGACTTTAGGTCACAGTATATTAACAGAATTCTTAATTGCCTGAACTGTCTCAAGATAATATCAGTAATATGATCTTAATGATTCTTCAATGGTCACCCAACACAACTTCTGAGGAGGGATATATCTTGTGAAAATTTTAATATTGCAACCTGGTTTCCAAAAATATTTTCAAAATTGAGTTTCAAATATGGATTTGAATAGATCTGGCCATTTTGTGATGAAAGGTTGATGCAAACGAGTTGAAAATGTGCATGAAAAATTAATAGAACTCTTTGTTATCTGCACTGACATCAGCAAAAGGAATTCTGCATTAGAAAACACTTTTACAAGCTTAATATGTTGAATCTCTTTTTTTTATTAACTGAATAGAGATCAATGGTATCGCAGCAGGATACCTTTCAAACAAGTGCTGTCAGTTATTCAGAGAAGCGGTGCTTTTAAATTTTCTATCCTGTTGATGGAAACTCAAAATGAATTCAAATTTGATGTTACCATATTTTGATCATTTTCTATCACAACATCTTCAGAAGTTATTGAATCTGATTAAAAACAATTTAAGAGGATTGAAGCAGTCAGATCTATTTTCATATTTGTGGAAAAACTGTTTACTACAAAGTTTCAGTGATCTGTTTATGAATGAGAGATGAAACCTAAGGCTGGATTAACTTATAATTCAGAAATATTGATTTGAAGGAGTCCTAATTATATAATTCAATGTAATATTTCACACATTTATGAATAAACCACGGGAGATTGGTTAATAAAAAGTTAACAACCAAAGAAAGAATTCCAACAATCTTCACAAAATCTAAACTTATGAAGTTTGAAAACACAGGAAGCAAGAAAAAACTTTTTTAAGACAGAACAACAGAAGGCTAGAATCTACTGAGATGATAAACAGAAAGATAGCAAGAGACACAATAGAAATTAATATATTGATAGACAGAGAGAAGATAGACAGACCAGGATAAGACAGAGGGCAGACAAGACAGACTGACATTGAGATACAGCAAAGACAACATGGCAGACAGAGACAAGACAGAAAGACTGACAGATTGACAGAGGGACAAGATCACTTAAAACAGACTGAGTAAAAGATGGACTGAGAGAACGAATGAAAGTTTGATAAAGATGGAACGAAAACTTGTCATTCCTCAGACAAGAAGGTTTTGCCAGTTGTGTTGCTTGACAAAGAAGAATATGACTGAGGGCCAGTAAATAGGAAGAAAAGGTAAAGAGAGCAAGCAAAAGTAAAGCCCAATGAAAAGACCAACAACATAAACAGTCTTACCAGAATTAAATAGAGAGAGAGAGACTAGGATTTCAAGTTTAAAAATAAAACTCAAACAAAACAGCCTAAAGTTTATTCTAAACTTTGAATTGCCAAACACTGCAGTTGACTATTGTTTGTAGGTTGCTTAGGACTATTGAGTTGATTTCAAATAAAAATGGACCAAACTACTAAAAAAGTAAGTTGTGGCTGCAATGGAGCTTGTGTAAAGGAGGAAACGAAATTAATGAACTTTTGTTTGAAAGAGGCATTCCTTAGCTGGTGCTAAATGGAGCTAAAAAGAGCTTAATCACGTCATTAAAAGTCCAGGAAGGATGCTAAAAGAATGGCATTTAAAGAATGGCGCTAAATAATGTGAAGAAAATGCAGCTGATCAATCAGTCCAACAAAATGTCATCTTAACACCTTCCGCCAAAGCTTATCAACATAACCCATTGATGAAGTCCTACAGAAGTCAGGGAAATTATCAGCATATGAGGACAATTGCAATTCCAGCCAAGTCCTGGCCCAGACAGGATGATTGAGTGTGTGGGGTTGATCAGTTGGGTCTCAGAAGAAAGTCTGATCTCTTTGCAGCCATCCTCACCACACAGCAGCATATCAGTTGCGGGACTTAATTCTATCCAATTTCACAAAATACTGCAAAGTCATCAGCAGCTGATGACAATTTCCTAATTTCTCTGGAGCCTTCGGGTTCTTTTCCTCATTATGTAATGGATAGGTCCGCCAAAATTCATAGAGTTAGTTGACACTGTGATACAACTTTATACCAAGTTTGGAAGTGATAGTTGCAGTAGTTCTTTTTAAATAGCCAGTCAAAGATGATTTTGAGCACTGCCAAAGTCATGGCTAGGCCATGACACTGTGAGAGTGTCATGGGAGGGTGATGACAGTGCTAGGGTGATTGTCATGTGGGGCTGAGGACATTGATTGTCATCAGCTGGTGATAATTTCCCTTACTGTACAGAAGAGCCATCAATTAAGCTCATCACTGATAAAGCCCATTGATAACTCATTGACAAAGCTCATTTGTAAAGCAGTACGATCCTTTAGCATTGTGGTTTTACTTAAGTACTGTTTTCCTTATGAAGTTTTGAACATTTATTATTTTGAGTTGCAGCGATGTTGAATTGTAAAGTCAATCACTTGCAACTTGTCAATTCACCTATTTGAACAATTGAGCATTTAATCATCTGAGCTTTTTTGAGGTTATTGAGTAATTTGAGTTGAGTGATTTTATCCCTGCCATCCTGGATACTAAGGAGCATTTATTTTAAACAAATATAATCTCTTCGTGGTTAAAAGAAAACAAGTATATAAAAGTGCGCAAAAGAACAGGTTTCAAAGGTCAATCAATCAGACATTTTTAGCACCTCTACTTCCACACAATCAGACAGGAAAAAAGCTCACAGATTTACTGAGGATTCAACCAGTCAAAAATAAGCCAGCCACTCAGAGGCCACTGTGATATTAAGTGCGAAAAGTCAAAAGCTTTTGACTCCACAGAAAGGATTATAAATTACTTTAACAATGTTTCTGCAAATCATTGATTGGCTTCGGTGCTAGATCAAAAGAGTGAAAAGAATTGGTAAATGTATAATGTATCACCTCATTCAAGCTCAATGACCAAATGAAATGTAGTCATTGATCATTTCAATGTGACAACATCAATACCAATTTACCCTAACACTTATAAATTTAAGAGAAATATCAAGTTTTATCACTACCACATGATGCGTTACATTGTTTAAACATGAAACCCAATCATGGATCATAAAATATATTCTGAACGACTTAAGCCATTTTAAAGTGTTTGCAATTCTGATTGGTTCCCATGTCCAGTGTGCATAAGAAATCTTACGTTTAGCCACCAATTCACACATGATTCACAACGATCAGACTTCATCTTAACTGTACCCTTAGCAGTCTGCAGCAGCAGCTCTGTACTTCGTATCAACTTGTATAAGCCTGTGTAATCTTAAGAGAGGCTACAGTATGAAAGAAGAAGCTGAGTTCAGTTCCCACAAGGTGGCACTCTAGCATGAGAAGGGACTGAAGGCAGGTGTTACTTCACTGTGGATGGATGGTTTGCCGTGTAAGAGACTCAAACTCAAGTTTCTTTCAAAGGGTTGAAATGCAGAAGCTCATAAAATTTTGTGTAACAAAATTAATATATTTTTTAGCATACAAAGCATATCTTTTTATTATGCTTAATGTCCAAGCTCTGTATGGAAGCAAGTTCATTTAAAAGAAAAGACAACTTAGACAACACAGTTTATTCATTGCAACCATTTCAGTAATCTCTTCGCCTTATCTTCTCACTTATGTAATGTTCAGTCTAATCACAGTTTTTCCTTTCATTACACATATCTTTTTGCAGTACATATATTGTATCTAAAGTATTATCTATATTGTTCTTATTTCATATAATCTCCTTTTTAAGCTGGATGCATCACAGCGATGTACCGCCCACACCAAACATCGATCAACTGTCCCTCTCAACATACCAAGTGATGTCCAAATCTATGACGAACGTTATTCGCATCAACATGGCTTCAGGCATTACACATCTGTGTAAGTTTGGCTTTGACAGATACACCTTTTACGCCCTTTTACATAGCAGTCGGTCAATACTTTATAACACAGACAATTACACACTTATAAGACATTTTTCGGCTTCAACTCATTATGACATCTGCCTAGTGTAGCAAATCATACTTGCAGAGTAATACACCAGTTCAGCAGCATCTGCAGAATATCAAGAATTTGAATCTTTTGCAAAATTCACATCAGTCATCCCAGCACATACTGCAGAAATTCAACATACATTATTTAGAAGCCAAAAATCCCATCTAATTCCAGTCTGGGAACCAGCAAATATTTCATCCAAACAGAGCATTACATCCCAAAGCACAAGAGTTAAACACTATACGACAGCATGAGGTCCAATGGCCAGAATGTGAAGTTTAATATCAGTTCATCATTGACCTTGGAATAGGACTAGACATTTAATCTTGTCCGACATTAACATTTCCTCAAAATGCTTTTCCTTGTTCCAAAAGACCATGTAGATGAAACTAATGTTTACAAGAGACAATTTCAATTTCAATACAACACCGGAGGAGAAATAATCTTGAAAGAAACAAAAGTGGATGCATTTTCACCAAATGCAGAGAAAATAAGAAAAACATTAACACTAGATGTAAAAGTAAAGAAGTGTTTTATGAATACAGGTCATTGACTGCTCAATTTGCGCCATGATTAACTACTTCAAACCCTTCCATAAACAATATTCAGAGTGATCACTGATCAATAAAATACTTAACAGTCATGGAAATGGCTCACACCACTTCCATAGACTGGATTTTAAGCCATTCTGCAGCCATCATCCTATATTATCACAATATGCAAGTTACCAGGGTAAGCAGGGTTCATTACCATTAAAAATCCATTTGTTTGCTCAAAATCCTGAAGGTCGATGCCCGGATAACATGCAGGTGCCTGCGATCGGACAAGGTGATCGTGATCAGATAATGGTATCAGTGAGATTCAGTTTTATTTCGAATGGCTAAACAGTAAAACCTCAAGACATCAGGCTAAAGCATATGAAAAAATTGGGTGTGACAAAGATTATACAAAACCATCCTTAAGCTTGAGATGTCATGTAAAAGCCATGGAGCAATTAGACAACAGTTAAATCCAGAATACCATTTCATTTCAACAAGATATCCAGATAAGAAGAGAGAAGAAATATTCCTGCTTTCTTTCATTACCAAGACAATTTCATACTCAGTATTATAGTAACAATGGTCCATTCACTCCACATTGAAATACCCAGTCCAGTAACACAAAATATATTGCACAGCCATAGACTTAACCCACCAGACTCCAGAGATAAAACCACCATATTTCATACTTTGGCTTCTATCTCACAGCACCTCCATCCATTAGCCTGCTTTTCTATACAACATCAGATTGTTGACTGGCAAGTCCTTTTCTGCACTATAACTCAGCCACATATGCTTGGAACACCATAATAAGTAAAGGCATGATGAATTCTGATGGAGAAAGACAAGCGCTGGCAGAAATTGTCTCCATAATTCATATCAACTTGTCCCACTAACCGTTGGTCCATCTCTCTTGTCCGTATAATTGCACAAAGTTGTCCCATCCATAACATTTGCATCTGGCACCAGACATCTACTGAGGATAGAGATCAGTCTTGCCAAGAGAAATAAATGAATATACACAAAAAGGTAGTCTTTCCTATTTATTGCATTATGCAGGCGTAATTCATAACACATATAATTATATAAGGGCTGTCATAGGATCATTAGGGACAGTGGACACCTTGTCAGGTAATAAGGAACAAATTTAAGACACCTCCTTTTAAAATCTTATCTCGCCAATCAACCTCCATGAGCTGCAACTATCCATTTGAAAATTGTAGTTCCAATAATCTGATACATTTTATTTATTAACTATAAATAAGAGATTACATGGGCTTAATTAGGAGTCTATAACAAACTTGCAGTTAGAAATAATCTCCTATGTTTCTTGTGCATGGAATACATAATCAATTTACATCACAAACTGAAATGTGAATCAAGTGGCAAACTGAACTGTTTGACTATTCAGCATTCAGTATCATGCTCTAAAATCTAGCAGTCTGATACATCTAATTTAGCAAAAATCCTAAATATGGTATATGCGTAGAAATCTACAGCTGTATTTGAGTTGACTTCAAGCAGCTTAGGGAAGCCACAAACTCCCACATTTATGGATGGCCTGTAATCTGTGAGCTAAATGTGACCTCATGTGTCAAAAGGGCACAGGAAACATCAGACATGATGATTAAGGCTTAGAATCAAATACAATTTTGATTTGAAATATATAGTATTTCCCATAACTGTTGCCATGTAATAACAACTTGGAACTTCATCCATTCCTCTATAGTATATGCTACAGTACACATCAAAGTGATTCAAACAGATCAATATACAATTGATTGTTAATCCAATTTGTCAGAAGATTACCTAAACAAACATTTATACAATGAACCACTTATTTCAATGCTAATGCTACTTAACTGCTGGATTCCTTGCAGGACTGACTGACAATATGTTCCAAAATATTAATGTGACATTGCAGCATCAATCGTCAAAATGGTCAGACAAAATGTCACTTCATTGAATCTCAAGAGAGCTGAAAGGCTCAGATAAATATGTAGTAGCTAAGAAGCCTTGGTAACAATCTCAGCAAAAAGCCGCAGTGCCCGGCAATTGAACCCTCGGGTAAAAGGGAAACCTCTGGAGGAAGGTAATTGCATGAAGGAGACCCATTAGCTTGTGTTAAAGACACTCAAGAGTGGACCTTACACCGCATGTGGACAAAAATCTTTCAAAGCATATTAAAAGGTCATATCAATGCATCAGAGACCAGGTCATTTCTGGCTAAAACAATCAGTACATATGACAGCAGTGTCGTACTAGACAGACTATGAATTATTATGAGGGAGCTTTGCCAAATGAATTACACATAACAGAACATGGAGAACACCAAATGCTACCATGCTGAACATCATAGTCAGATATCGGTCAAAGCAATAAATAATGAATTAAAAAATACTTGCACACCTTCAAACATTTCACACTTCAGAGATATTAGAGCTATTTCAGAGGATAGAGTTACATCACAAGTGGCCATAGGTAAACAGATTATGTTACGCACAGCGCACTTCACATGACATCTGTCACTGAATGGGCTATGCCTTATTCTAACATTACATTGTTGAAAAACAAAACAACATTTCTTCTAAAGGTCAAACAGTGTAGCTATCATAGCACAAGAGGGCTATTATGAATAACTAACCATAACATTAAATGTACCTGGTAGCGACATAATATCATTTTCCACTAACTCTATGTTTAAATGATATCGATGTGCTCATTCCATGTCCAGTCAGAAGTTATCACTCTATCCAAGTGTTAAAGTGAAGCAACTGACAAGCCTTATTCAGAGGTACCTCATGACTGCTTTATCACCACAATGTCACAGACTGATCATGTCACATTAAGTTCTGAGTGACCATGGTGATTGCTCAATACAAGATCAGTGCTCAAATTCAAGTTTAATTTACCAATCTGTGAACTTCTAAAAACATTGACAGCAAGCTCAGTACAAATAACATCCAACACGCAAACTGTTCAGAAACGTTTCCAATTTCAGTATACTTCACCAATTGCCTTGCCAAATCAGAACATAATTTGCCAATTGAAATGTCATGCCAACTGCCAAGGCAATTTGATGTTGTACTCAGCAAAATTTAGAGTTAAAGTGCCCAGTTCAAACTTTTAATTTGCTGATTTTGAACTGACACAACAACATCAATTACGTTAAAACAAACTCACTCAGTCTAAACTATACAAGGTCTGAAAGAAGAAACTTTTTGGAACATACATGAATCAGATTCAGAAAGAATCTCGAATGGTCTTCTTTTAACCAGCATTTTTCAGCATACATTCTCATATTTTTGAACCAATCTGATAATTTTCATAGATAACACCAAAAACCAACAGACTTATTGTTTGCCACCGAATGTATATAGGGAATGGAGATCTCCTTGCGACCCTGACTTTCTGCAGAAGCTGCCCAAGGCATTCACAGATGACATCTGCAGAGTGCAGATGACCATGCAAATAATCAAGATGACCCTTGCTGGATATCCCATGCCATTTCTGGACATGTCTGACAGTACATTAGCATCGGATGACAGCTTTGATATCAGGATAATAGGATGTCAGGATCAGATGTCTTATATTTATCAAATCCTAAAACTAAAAGTCAACTGAGAAATTGTGAAATACAAAGCTGTTTAGTAATCCCACAAAAATGTGACCATCATTGCATGAGCAATATGTCACTTATAATCTTGAGCATTGGAAGACTCTGGTGCTAGAATCTCCCAGAAGATTCTGGAGAAGAGAAGACTATGACTAGAGCCTAGGAATTGCAGCCAACAAGCCATAAATACACCTAGATCAGGAAGGACCATGTTTATATTCCCAGTGAATGCATTTTCTGATCTAATGGTCACAATATTCTCACTTAGAATTCAACAGGCAAGATAAAGGCATAAAGATGCTCCTTCCCATGCAAACTCACACTGGAAAGATCTGTGCAACTAACCAATGATCTCTTTGGAACAGACCATTTGTACATAGCAAGAAAGGGAACCTGATTCACAATGTTCAGGGTGCCAATACGGCAGTAATATTATGATCTGATGTTTTCAGAGGTATACTTTTTTATAGTCATCACAAACATGATACCATGTCTAACATAAGCAAATTCAAGCTTAACCCTCACAAAAGCGTTGGTAATTTCCAGGAAATTTAAGCATCAAATTTGCAGAATGTTAATGCAAATACAGTCAGCAACTTGTCTTCCAGCTGCAGTAGTCAATGGCAAAACCAACTTACTTCATTACATAGTCACTTGTCAGTGCACACACAGTCATTCGTCAGTTCGCACAAAGTTAATTTGGGAGAAAAAAACTATCCTAATGAACTAATTAGACATCCAACAGATACTAAAAAACCGTATATACTAACAAGCAACTCAACCATATCACAAGATGAGCCGTTAATTGGATACCGGAAATTTGGTGATATTTTCTCCTTTACAAAAGGATTACTAAAATTGCTATAGAGACATGAGACATGAACTCATGACATTGCTTCCCCACTGCAAGTTTTTAGTCTCAGAAGCAATACAGTTCAGAATACAATCAAATGTTCTATGAAAAATGCTGGCAACAAGAACCACAAAGGAACACATACCTCCTCAATGAAGAGACTTTCTCTTTAAGAATTTCAAGAATCAAGAGTGTACCAACCTGGAATGAATAAAGAAAAGCAATTAGAACAAAAAGAAAGCAATCATCTTAAGACGTAAGGCAGCAGAGCATGCAATTAATGAGTGTTGCTGCAGCATCAAGACTGCATCAAGACTATAGCATATTTTTATATGATTAAAACTGTGTCTGAATGGCACAACTCCAACAAGGAAACCAATGAAATTTGGTTACTTTCAGGAGAATAAACCACGGTGAAAGAGGGAACCAGTTGAATCTCAGAAAACTAGAGTAGCAGAGATAATTGCTAATATAATAACCACATCAATGCACGATATGCTCAATTCATACAAAAACATCTCAATAACATAATCAATTTCTATAAAGCAAAGGTAGTGTCATTGGATCAGGGCTTTTCTATGCTAGAGAAACTTTATCAAACTAAGTTGAAAATTGTTTCATCAGTTTAGTATTTAATTTTCTCAAGAAACATCCTTGCCATCCTTCTCAGAACTTATTACATTTGTTCCCACAACACAATTAGTCAATTAAAAATCCCGTAAAAAAAAGAATTTGATTCATTACGCACATATTTCTGCATATAACATATAGGTCTCCAACCTTTGATATTCGTTTACAAGTTCAACTTGGATGCACATTGCATAACAGTGATCTATCGCCCATGCCAAACATCGATCAACTGTCCCTCTCAACATACCAAGTGATGTACAAATCTATGACAAATGTTGTTCACATCAAAATGGCTTCAGGCATCACACATCTGTCTAAGTTTGGCTTTATCAGATACATGCTAATATATTGCTTTTACATTGGAGTTAATCAATATAACACTGAAGAAACAGATAATAATGCACTTATGAGAAATTTTCTGGCTTCATCTCATTATCAATTCCGCACATAGGAGCAGAGTGATACTTGCCAAGCAATAAAAGTTCAGTTGTATCTACAAATTATCAACAGTTTGAATCTTTTGCAAAATTCACACCAGTCATCTCGGCATATGCTATTGAAATTCACCCTGAATTATTGAGAAGCCAAAAATCCCATCTAATTCAAGTCTGGGCACCAGCAAATATTTCATACAAACAAAATGTCTCTAAATATAGCTCAATGTCTTTCTTTTGAAAGGTGAAACACCAAGACAGTATGGCAGAGTGGGCGTAACCACCCCCCTAAGACAAAAGGTCTTGTGAAATTTTCATGACCAACACAATCAAGAACTTCGGCTGGAAATATGACACACTCTTAGAGTACAATCATATACCCTACCCTCAGCATCAAATGACTCTCCCTTTTAGCACAGGGATATGAAATATTTTTTGGTACCAGGTGCCCTGAGCATGGGGCATAACCACCCACCTCATGGGACATATACAACACCAGCCAAGGTACTAGGCACACAAAAAGCCATTCTCCCACCACAGAGCTTGACTTCATTCAAACTCTGCTTGCAAGGGTACCAAAAGTCTGGGGTCTCATGAATATGCATGGCTGGAGGAGGCCATAATGGGGTAAAAGAGCCACTACCCCTATTATCACTCATGACGTAATTTAATGACAGTTAAATCCCATTTGAAAATTAGTAGGTATATGAACGAACACAATGCCTATCACCAGTCCCTTGCATCTCCTTTATGTTAAATGTCATCAAACATACCGTCACACTTAATAATAAGATTAAATCGCATAAATCTAAACAAATAGAGCTGATAAGTTTGGTACTGCCATTCGCCTGAACACCATTCCATTAAAAAAGGTATCTCACAGAAGTTAAATCACCTCCACTAACAATATTTTCACTAAGTGGAACCAACTCCCTTGAACCACTGGTGTGTGGGTATGCCCCGAGGGGTGGTTATGCCCACTTTCCCCTATAAAGTCCAAAGACCAGAATGTGAAGTTAAATATCGGTTCATCAGTAAAGGACATTGTCCCTGGAATAGGCGGCGATATAGACTAGACATTCAAACTTGCCTAATGTTAACATTTCCACACACTGCTTGCCTTGTTCCAAAAGACCATGAAGATGGAATGACATTTTATAAAAGGCAATTTCATTTCAATACAAAGCAAAAGGAGAAATAATCTGGAAAGAAATAAAAAAGGCAAGCGTTGGCACCAAATGCAGAGAAAATAGATGTAAAAGTAAAGAAGTATTTCATGAACCAAGGTCACTGACCCCTCAATTTGTGCCATGATTAACTACTTTAAAGCATTCTGCAAACTCTGGTCAAAGTGATCAGTGATCGATAATATACTTAATAGTCACGGAAATAGGTTACACCCTTTCAATGGACTGAATTTAAGTTATTCTGTTGCCCATGTTATCGCAATGTGCAAATGAGCAGGGTAAGCAGGTTTCATTACCATTAAAAATCCATTTGTTTGCCTTAATTCCTGAAGGTCGATGCCTGGATAACATGCATTTTGCAGCCATCTGAAAAGGCGCTTGTGATCAGAAAGTGATCTTAGTGATATCTGGTTTACTTTTAACTTCTGGATAACATGCAACTATATCATACCAGTTAGGTGTATAATATAAATAAAATGAGATGCCTACATTGTACAGTAGCGGACAAAAGTTTAGGCCACATGATTTTTTGGGCAATATTAGGGAAAATAGGTACTCAGCTGAAAAATTTTTGCATGGATTTTCTTGCCTATGTGTCAGAGAAGTTCTACAAGAGAGAAAACTTGATCTATTTTTATCACTTCCTTGAATATGTGTGATAAACAAAAATTTCAGGTGGTCTAAACTTAAGTCTGATGCTTGCTTAGTGGAAAGGTGGCTAAATTATTCAATGTTATTTTAGACAAGTTATTCAAACAAGTTTCATGTGATTTAAAGGCAATTAGTCATGAAACAGGAAAAAACACATTTTTTAATAATTTTTTAAAATTTCAACTTAGGAGGTAATAATGGTGATTCAATGAGCCAAAATTGTTAATAAATAAAAGGTCAACTAAAAACAACTAAGAAAATATGTGTCTGACACATTTTCATCCTTCTAATGGAGTATGAATCCACTTGACACCCGGTCATACTTCAAAAATGGTGTTTTTGTCTGGTTTTGTCTAAGAGACTTCTATTTGAAGCATCATACAACAGTGAATGCACAAAGCCATTAGGGGCCTTTGTGGATGTAAGCAAGCAACAGACTGTAAGTTTAGACCACCCAAAATTTTTGTTTATCACACACATTCAAGGAAGTGATGAAAATAGATCAAGTTTTCTCTCTTGTAGAACTTCCCTGACACACAGGCAAGAAAATCCATGCAGAAATTTTTCAGCTGAGCAACTATTTTCCCTAATATTGCCAAAAAAATGACGTGGCCTAAACTTTTGTCCGCTACTGTACCAGTTGCAGACACTACTTATTTGCCCATAACTAAATGTACACATACAATGTTCCCTGTTTGCACATCATGGCTAAATCAATCAATAACATCTCCCCTAACTCTATGTTTAAATGATATCGATGTGCTCATTCCATGTCCAGTCAGAAGTTATCACTCTATCCAAGTGTTAAAGTGAAGCAACTGACAAGCCTTATTCAGAGGTACTTCATGACTGCTTTATCACCACAATGTCACAGACTGATCATGTCACATTAAGTTCTGAGTGACCATGGTGATTGCTCAATACAAGATCAGTGCTCAAATTCAAGTTTAATTGACCAATCTGTGAACTTATCATGCAACATTGACAGAAAACTCAGTGCAAATGATATCCAACACGCAAACTGTTCAGAAACGTTTCCAATTTCAGTATACTTCACCAATAGCCTTGCCAAATCAGAACATAATTTGCCAATTGATATGTCATGCCAACTGCCAAGGCAATTTGATGTTGTACCTGGCACAATTTAGAGTTAAAGTACCTCAGTTCAAACTTTTAAATTGCTGATTTTGAACTGATAAAACAACATCAATTACGTTAAAACAAACTCACTCAGTCTAAACTATACAAGGTCTGAAAGAAGAACTTTTTTGGAACATATGTGAATCAGATTCAGAAAGAATCTCGAATGGTCTTCTTTTAACCAGCATTTTTCAGCATACATTCTCATATTTTTGAACCAATCTGATAATTTTCATAGATAACACCAAAAATACCGTGCAAAGCACTGGAAGGCGAGAATCTCAAATTGAAAATTCACTTGTTAGGCCTATTGTAAGTGTATTCTTATGGCTAGTTCTCACGGAGACGTAACAGAGGGTTCTTGTCGCGTCGCTTCTTGCTTTTCCAGGAAAGAGGGAGGTTTTTAAACTACATTCAACAATTCGGCGACGCTATTTTCGTCTACGGCGCTTCTTAAACTTCCTCGCCAAAAGTTCCTAGAAATCACGTGACCTTATGGTGAAGCAAGAACTTGCTTCACGAAAGATTCAACCGGTTGAATCTTTGCGAAGGAAGAAACCACGATGCAAGAGACCAGAAAGCCCCCCAAAATGATTGGGCGAAGTTAGAGACAGCTTGGGCGAAGTTAGAGACAGGTTTGGCGAAGTTAGAGGCAGGTTGGGCGAGGCTACTTATCATTGAGTCAATGGAACTTCGGCGAAAAAAGAGCACAACTCGCCGACACAAACAGGCTGTTGAAACGCCGAAACAGCTACTTGCTTCACCGTAAAATGTATTTGCTTGGGCGTAATTGAAGATTAGGATGAAGTAAGAGGATGCTAGGGCGAAGCAACAGCATGCTAGGGCGAAGAAAGAGACTCCTTGGGCGAATCTAGTTTAACATTGAAGCAATGGAACTGCGTCGAGGCTCCTGACAACTCGCCGACACAAGTCTCTTCTTGCCTCGTCCGTAATTACGAGCGATTCGGCGTAAAAAACGAGTGCCTCGTCGTAATAGGAACCATCAACGACGATTTATAAGCTCTAATTGATTATATAATTGTCCAAAAATGGCTTGAAACGCCGAAAATAGGCGAAACTTGAGTTCCTGGCACCTCTACAACTTCGCCGTCACTTAACCACTCTCGTGAGAACTAAGCATTAGTCTCGTGGATTGCTGGGTGAATACATACAGCGATATTTTTATTTAGTATATCCCAATATTGGCGTTGAGAACCAAAAAACAAGTTTCATTAACATGCCTCATCGATGTGTCATGTGAAATTTGCATTATAATGTGATTACTTCAATAATCTGATGCTGAACCATAAATGCTAACCCTCCCCCCCCCAGACTACCCTGTGTGGATCCACCACTGATCAGTAATAAGCTGATCAATTAGTGTTTCTCATAACATTGTATTTAATGGCCTACTGTATATAGAGTTAGTTGGTTTGACTGTGTCAGTGCACTGGAAATGTGGAATGGCAGTAATTTACACAATATATTAAGCAGAGTGGTTACTGGTCAGCATGCAGTAATACTTCCCCCATAAGCTAGCAATGTCACACAGGAATTATGCATTTGTACAAATTAAATAGAACAGTGCTTAGTATAAGTCTCAAAACCAACACAAACTGTGTAAGGCCTTATCAGGGGTCTGTGTTGTAAAAATGTCATCACATTGCACTTTTGGAACCCTCAGTAATTGACACCACATGGCTAGACTAATTTTCAACCCCAAATGAAAGACACACCCAAACAGGGTTTATTAAAAACTGTTAAGTCATGCTCTAGTTTCCTAAATTAATGGCAAATCAAATAACATTTAATATTATCTGAACATGACAGGATTATTACAATTATTGATTTTCAAAAAATCACATGTACATTAAATTTTTGTCCACTCAGAATTTCTCATTGTGACTGATATGTGATATGTGTTCAAGATGATATTGTTTGTCTTGTAAAAAAACACAAAAAGAATATAATTGGAGGGGTGGGGGTACTGAGCAGTGAACACTCAAGAATGCTTATTGCATGTTTTAACACAGATGACACTGTTGATAAGGGGGGAGCACCTGCGGACACAGGTCCAATATTGGGGAGGGGATGGTGGAAGTACCTGTCTGAGGTATGCCACCGAAGTTCACAATGAATTTTGATGGAGAAAGACAAGCGCTGGCAGAAATTATCTCCATAATTCATATCAACTTGTCCCACTAACCCTTGGACCATATCTCTTGTCCTTATAATTGCACAAAGTTTTCCCATCCATAACATTTGCATCTGGCACCAGACATGTACTGAGGATAGATATCAGTCTTCCCAAGGGAAATAAATGATTATACACAAAAAGGTAGTCTTTCCTAATTATTGCATTATGCAGGCGTAATTCATAACACATGTAATTATATAAGGCCTGTCATAGGATCATTAGGGACAGTGGACACCTTTTCAGGTAATAAGGAACAAATTTAAGACACCTACTTTTAAAATCTTATCTCACCAATCAACCTCCATGAGCTGCAACCATCTATTTGACAAATTGTAGTTCCAATAATCTGATACATCTTATTGTGAACAATAAGAGATTACATGGGCTCAATTAGGAGTCTATAACAAACTTGCAGTTAGAAATAATCTCCTATGTTTCTTGTGCATGGAATACATAATCAATTTACATCACAAACTGAAATGTGAATCAAGTGGCAAACTGAACTGTTTGACTATTCAGCATTCACTATCATGCTATAAAGTCTAGCAGTCTGATACATCTAATTCAGCAAAAATCCCAAATATGGTATATTCGTAGAAATCTACAGCTGCATTTGACTTCAAGCAGCTTAGGGAAGCCACAAACTCCCACATAATTGGATGGCCTGTAATCTGTGAGCTAAATGTGACCTCATGTGTCAAAAGGGCACAGGAAACATCAGACATGATGATTAAGGCTTAGAATCAAATACAATTTTGATTTGAAATATATAGTATTTCCCATAACTGTTGCCATGTAATAACAACTTGGAACTTCATCCATTCCTCTATAGTATATGCTACAGTACACATCAAAGTGATTCAAACAGATCAATATACAATTGATCCAATAGAAGAATATCTAAACAAACATTTACACAATAGACCACTTATTTCATTGCTAATGCTACTGAACTGTTGGATTCCTTGCAGGACTGACTGACAATATATTCCAAAATATTAATGTGACTTAGCAGCATCAATCGTCAAAATGGTCAGACAAAATGTCACTTCATTGAATCTCAAGAGAGCTGAAAGGCTCAGATAAATATGTAGTAGCTAAGAAGCCTTGGTAACAATCTCAGCAAAAAGCCGCAGTGCCAACTGAACCCTTGAGTAAAAGGGAAACCTTTAGAGGAAGGTAATTGCATGAAGGAGACCCATTAGCTTGTGTTAAAGACACTCAAGAGTGGACCTTACACCAAAGTCCTAAATATTCTTACAAAACATATTGAAAGGTCATATCAATGCATCAGAGACCAGGTCATTTCTGGCTAAAACAATCAGTACATATGACAGCAGTGTCGTACTAGACAGACTATGAATTATTATGTGGGAGCTTTGCCAAATGAATTACACATAACAGAACATGGAGAACACCAAATGCTACCATGCTGAACATCATAGTCAGATATCGGTCAAAGCAATAAATAATGAATTTAAAAAATACTTGCACACCTTCAAACATTTCACACTTCAGAGATATTACAGCTATTTCAGAGGATAGAGTTACACCACAAGTGGCGATAGGTAAACAGATAATGTTACGCACAGTGCACTTCACATGACATCTGTCACTGAATGGGCTACGCCCAATTCTAACATTACATTGTTGAAAAACAATACAAGATATTTCATTAAAAGGTCGTACAGTGTAGGTATCATAGTACAAGTGAGGGATTACAAATAAATAAACATAATGCTATGCATTAAATGTATCTGGTACTGACATTACTCAACGCACATAACTCATTCTATCCAAGTGTTAAAGGGAAGCAACTGACATGCCTTATTCAGAACACTTCATGACTGCTTTACCACCACAATGTCACAGAGTGATCATTGATCATGTCACATTAAGTTCTGAGTGACCATGGTGATTGCTCAATACAAGATCAGTGCTCAAATTCAAGTTTAATTGACCAATCTGTGAACTTATCATGGAACATTGACAGCAAGCTCAGTACAAATGATATCCAACATGCAAACTGTTCAGAAACGTTTCCAATTTCAGTATACTTCACCAATAGCCTTGCCAAATCAGAGTACAATTTATCAATCGACATGTCATGTCTTGCCAAGGCAATTTGATGTTGTACCCGGCACAATTTAGAGTTAAAGTACCTGAGGATTGATCTATAGAGAAATGCTAGTGTGTAACGCAACACTTCATCCATTAATCTTCACATGAAAAGAAACCTTAATCAAAAATAGCAAAACCAAAACATATCATTTGCCGGAGACCAGCACAGCCAATATAGTCCAGCATCTGCTATGTGAGAAAGATTAGATCACCCCCTGATCTGGAAGTGTCAGCGAGTTGCACTGACTTGGAAATCAAGTGAATGGAGATCACCTTGCGACCCTGACTTTCTGCAGAAGCTGCCAAATGCACATGACCGTGCAGATAATCAAGATGACCATTGCTAGATAGCCCATGACATTTCTGGACATGCCTGACAGTACATTATCATCAGATGACAGCTTTGATATCGGGATAATAGGATGTCAGGATCAGATATCTTACATTATATCAAATCCTAAAAGTCAACTGAGAAATTGTGCCACACAAAGCTGTTTAGTATATCTCACAAATATTTTACCATCATTGAATAAGCAATACTTAAGTTATAATATTGAGCATTGGAAGACTCTCCTGCTAGAATCTCCCAAAAGATTCCAGAGAAGAGAACACTATGACTAGAGCCTAGGAATTGCGGCCAACAAGCCATAAAAACACCTAGATCAGGGAGGACCATGTTTATATTCCCAGTGAATGCATTTTCTGATCTAATGGTCACAATATTCTCACTTAGAATTCAACGGGCAAGATAAAGACATAAAGATGCTCCTTCCCATGCAAACCTGCACTGGGAAGATATGTGTAACTAACCAGTGATCTCTTTGGAACAGACCATTTGTAAATAGCAAGAAAAGGAAACCTGATTCACAATATTCAGTGTGTCGTTATGACATTATGAACTGATGTTTTCCTTCTATTTCAGAGGTATACTTTTTTATAGTCATCACAAACATGATACCATGTCTAACATAATTACTCTATCAAATATTTGGTAAGCAAATTCAAGCTTAACCCTCACAAAAGCGTTGGTAATTTCCAGGAAATTTAAGCATCAAATTTGCAGAATGTTAATGCAAATACAGTCAGCAACTTGTCTTCCAGCTGCAGTAGGCAATGGCAAAACCAACTTACTTCGTTACAGTCATGTGTCAGTGCACACACAGCTAATCTGAGAGAAAGAAAACATCCTAATGAACTCATTAGACGTCCAACAGATGCTATATAGCCGTATATACTAACAAGCAACTCAACCATGTCACAAGATGAGCCGCTAATTGGATACCGTAAATTTGGTGATATTTTCTCCTTTACAAAAGGATTACTAAAATTGCTATAGTTAATTAATTATTCTCAAAAGTAGACCTTGTCACCCAAGACAATAACGGGTAAAGGACATGTTCATACATTGTGTGCACACTAAAAGAGAGCTCTTGTTTAAAGAGTAGAGACTGTTTTGATTTTTCCATAACGAGATGGCCATAAAGAAATGACAGTGATTGGTTTTATTTACTGAAACATATTTACTAGAACTTTGATTTTATTTATTGATCACAAACTTGTGGCAGTGAGACATGAGACATGAACTCATGACATTGCTTCCCCACTGCAAGTTTTTAGTCTCAGAAGCAATACAGTTCAGAATACAATCAAATGTTCGATCAAAAATTCTAGCAACAAGAATCACAAATGAACACATACCTCATCAATGAAGAGAATTTCTCTTTAAGAATTTCAAGAAATATGAGTGTACCAACCTGGAATGAAAGAAGAAAAGCAATTTGAAAAAAGAAAAGAAAGCAATTAGCTGAAGATGTGAGGCTGCAGAGGATGGCAATTAATGAGTCCTACATCAACAATCAAGACTGTATCAAGACTATTGCAAAGTGAGTGAGTGAGTTTGTGTTTTACGCCCCATCAGCACCAGTGGGGCTATTGCAAAGTATTTTTTGTGATTAAAACTGTATCTGAATTGCACAACTTCTTCATCAAAGAAACCAAGGAAATCTGATGTCTTGCAGGAGAATACACCGCAG
The DNA here is from genome assembly GCA_026936325.1 of Platynereis dumerilii. Classification (NCBI taxonomy): domain Eukaryota; kingdom Metazoa; phylum Annelida; class Polychaeta; order Phyllodocida; family Nereididae; genus Platynereis; species Platynereis dumerilii. The sequence continues at coordinate 34,743,528 of JAPTHN010000005.1, forward strand.
TGAAAGGAGGCACCAGTCGAATCTCCAGAAAACAGTGCAGCATGGAATGCTGAATTCGTTCACAATCATCTCAATAACATAATAAATTTCTATAAAGCAAAGGTAGTGTCTTTGGATCAGTGCGTTTCCAAGCCAGAGGAACTTTATCAAATCCAGTTGAAAATTTTTTCATCTGTTAAGTATTTTCTTAAGAATACTCTTTGCCATCCTTGCCAGAACTTGTTACATTTGTTTCCACAACACAATTAGTCAATTAAAAATCCTGTCAATTTTTTTTCCCTGTCATTACGCACACATTTCTGCATAACATATCTGTGTTCCATCTTTGATATTCCTTGGCAAGTTCAACTTGGTTGCATATTGCATAACAGAGATCTATCACCCATGCCAAACATCGATCAACTGTCCCGCTCAAAATACCGAGTGATGTCCAAATCTATGACATACCGTCGTTCGCATCAACATGGCTTTAAGCATTACAAATCCATCTAAGTTCAGCCTTATCAAATACATGCTAATATATTACTTTTATACTGAAGTTAAATATCGGTTAATCAGTAAAGGACATTGTTCTTGGAATAGGTGGCGGTATAGACTAAACATTCAACCTTGCCTAATATTAACATTTACACACACTGCTTGCCTTGTTCCAAAAGACCATGAAGATGGAATGACGTTTTATAAAAGGCAATTTCATTTCAATACAAAGCAAAAGGAGAAATAATCTGGAAAGAAATAAAAAAAGGCAAGCGTTGGCACCAAATGCAGAGAAAATAGATGTAAAAGTAAAGAAGTATTTCATGAACCAAGGTCACTGACCCCTCAATTTGTGCCATGATTAACTACTTTAAAGCATTTTGCAAACTCTGGTCAAAGTGATCAGTGATCGATAATATACTTAATAGTCATGGAAATAGGTTACACCCTTTCAATAGACTGATTTAAGCTATTCTGTTGCCATTATCCCATGTTATCCCAACATGCAAATCAGCTTCGAAAGCAGGGTTCAATACCATTAAAAATCCATTTGTTTGCCTTAATTCCTGAAGGTCGATGCCTGGATAACATGCATTTTGCAGCCATCTGAAAAGGAGCTCGTGATCAAATAATGATCTTAGTGATATCTGGTTTACTTTTAAACTTCTAGATAACATTTAACTATATCATACCAGCTTGGTGCATAATATAAATAAAATGAGACACCTACAATCCCAAGTAAAGTTTTAGACAACATATTATCTTCACAGCCAACAAAGCAGACTTCCATTTCATTTTTCTAAATGTTCTTTAGATAACTTGACATTGTTCATGAACTCTTTCTTCTCCAAGACAATTTAAACATTACTTTCAAATAAAAGACTATCCTTAACACTGATCAGATAACCAGCCATCAGTTTCACAGTGCTACTTGTTATAACAACCGTCCAAACACTCCACATTGAAATACTCAGTCCAGTAATAGTAACACAAAATATATATTGCACAGCCATAGACTAAACCCACCAGACTCCAGAGATAAAACCACCATATTTCATACTTTGGCTTCTATCTCACAGCATCTCCATCCATTAGCTGCTTTTCTTTACAACATCAGACTGTTGACTGGCGAGTCCTTTTCTGCCCTATGAGGAGAAAGACAAGCGCTGGCAGGAATTTTCTCCATAATTCATATCAACTTGTCCCACTAACCACCAGACCATCTCTCTTGTCCGTATAATTGCACAAAGTTGTCCCAACCTTATCATTTGCATCTGGCACCAGACATCTACTGAGGATAAAGATCAGTCACCCAAGAGAAATAAATGAATATACACAAAAAAGCCAATTTACTTATTTATTGCATTACACAAGCATAATTTATAACATATATAATTACATAAGGGCCGTCAATGCCGCCGTCATAGGACCGTTATGGACAGTTTGGACACATTGTCAGGTAATAAGGAACAAATCAAGACACCTCCTTAATCTTATCTCACCGATCAACCTCCATGAGCTTCAACAATATAATTGACAAATTGTAGTTCCAATAATCTAATTCATCTCATTGCGAACTATAAATAAGAGATAACATGGGCTTAATTAGGAGTCTATAATAAACTTGCAGTTAGAAATAATCTCTTGTGTATCTTATGCATGGAAAAGTGAATTTACATCAAAAACTGAAATGCGACTCAAGTGGCAAACTGAACTTTTTCAGTATCATGTCTAGCAGTCTGATATGGCAAATTTTTAAATACCAAATATTGTACATTCACAGAAATCTATAGGTGTATTTGACTTCAAGCAGCTTAGGGAAGCCACAAACTCCCATATAATTGGATGGAAGTAATCTGCGAACTAAATGTGACCCCATGTACGTCAAAAGGGCAAAGGAAACATCAAACATGGTGATTAGGGTTTGGAATCCAACATTGTACACATCAAAGTGATTCAAACAGATCAATATACAATTGATTGTTAATCCAATTTGTCAGAAGATTACCCTAACACACATTTACACAGTGGACCACTTATTTCATTGATATTTACATGTAACTGCTGGACTCCCTGCAGGACTGATTGCCCATATGCTCAAAAAAATTTAATGTGACATGGTTGCATGATTGAGATAATAGGCAAACAAAAGCTCACTTGAATTTGACTGAATCTTAGAGAGCTGAAAGGCTCACATACATTTGCAACAGCTAAGAAGTCTTGGCAACAATTTCAGCAAAAAGCCACAGTGCCAATTGAACCCTCCGGTAAAAGGGAAACCTCTGGAGGAATTTAATAACATGAAGGAGACCCATTAGCTTGTGTTAAAGACACTCAAGAGTGGACCTTACATCGCATGTGGACAAAAGTCTTTCAAAGCATATTAAAAGGTCATATCAACCCATCACAGAGCAGTCATTTCTGACTAAAACAATGGGTACATATGGCAGCTGTCTCGTAGTAGGCAGACCATGAATTATAACGTCGGAGCTTTGTCGAATGAATAACACTTAACAGAACATTAAGAACACCGAATGCTCCCATAGTCACTTCTAGTCAGATATCACTCAAAGCAATAAATAATGAATAAAAAAATTTTTGCACACCTTCAAACATTTTACACTTCAGAGATATTACAGCTATTTCAGCGGATAGAGTTACACTACAAGCGGTGATATGTAAACAGATAATGTTACACACAGCGCACTTCACATGACATCTGTCACTGAATGAGCTACGCCTAATTCTCCCATTACATTGTTGAAAAACAATACAATATATTTCTTTTAGGGCTCATACAGTGAAGTTGTCTTAGTACAAGTGGGGGATTGTGAATAACTAAACATATTGTTATGCATTAAAATGTACCTGGTGCAGACAATACTACTTATTTGCCCATAACTAAATGTACACATACAATGCTCCCTGTTCGCACATCATGGCTAAATCAATCAATTACATCTCCCCCCTAACTCTATGTTTAAATGATATCGATGTGCTCATTCCATGTCCAGTCAGAAGTTGTTAAAGGGAAGCAACTGACAAGCTTTATTCAGAGGTACTTCATGACTGCTTTATCACCACAATGTCACAGACTGATCATGTCACATTAAGTTCTGAGTGACCATGGTGATTGCTCAATACAAGATCAGTGCTCAAATTCAAGTTTAATTGACCAATCTGTGAACTTATCATGGAACATTGACAGCAAGCTCAGTACAAATGATATCCAACATGCAAACTGTTCAGAAACGTTTCCAATTTCAGTGTACTTTACCAATTGCCTTGCCAAATCAGAACATAATTTGCCAATTGACATGTCATGCCAACTGCCAAGGCAATTTGATGTAGTACCCAGGACAATTTAGAGTTAAAGTACCTGAGGATTGATCTATTGGGAAATGCTAGTGTGTAACGCAACACTTCATCCATTAATCTTCACATAAAAAGAAACCTTAATCAAAAATAGCAAAACCAAAACATATATCATTTGCCTGAGACCAGCGTGGCAAATATAGTACAGCATCTGCTATGTAAGAATGGTTGGATCATCCCATGATCTGGAAGTGTCAGCGAGTTGCAAGTTGAACTGACACAACAACATCAATTACGTTAAAACAAACTCACTCAGTATGAACTATACAAGGTCTGAAAGAAGAACTTTTTGAAACATACGTGAATCAAATTCAGAAAGAATCTGGAACAGTTGTCTTCTTTTTACGATGATTTTTCAGCATATATTCTCACATTTTGAACCAATCTGATACTTTTCTAAGAATACACCAAAAACTAACAGACTTATTGTTTGCCACCAAATGTATGTAGGGAATGGAGATCTCCTTGCGACCCTGACTTTCTGTAGAAGCTGTCCAATGCATTTACAGATGACATCTGCCAAGTGCACATGACCGTGGAGATAATTAAGATGACCATTGCAAGACAGCCAATGACATTTCTGGACATGCCTGACAGTACATTATCATCAGATGACAGCTTTGATATCGGGATAATAGGATGTCAGGATCAGATATCTTACATTATATCAAATCCTAAAAGTAAACTGAGAAATTGTGCCACACAAAGCTGTTTAGTATATCTCACAAATATTTTACCATCATTGAATAAGCAATACTTAAGTTATAATATTGAGCATTGGAAGACTCTCCTGCTAGAATCTCCCAAAAGATTCCAGAGAAGAGAACACTATGACTAGAGCCTAGGAATTGCGGCCAACAAGCCATAAATACACCTAGATCAGGAAGGACCATGTTTATATTCCCAGTGAATGCATTTTCTGATCTAATGGTCACAATATTCTCACTCAGAATTCAACAGGCAAGATAAAGGCATAAAGATGCTCCTTCCCACGCAAACTTACACTGGGAAGATCTGTGTATCTACCAATGATCACTTTGGAATAGATCATGTTTATATCATAAGAAAAGGAGACTGGACTCACAATTAACAGTGTGCTTGGTTATTAGTTTTAACTTATGTATTCCTTTCATTTCAGATGGTTACTTTTTTAAAATTAGCACAAACACAATACCATGTCTCAAATAGTTACCAACAAAATAGTACGTATTTGTCACTGCATAAAAATATTTAGTATGCATTGCCATGCTTAGTACTTATATTAGTGTTGATTACTTCCAGGAAGTTCAATCATCAAACTTAAAGAATCTAAACTCAAACACAGTAGCTTGCCTTCCAGCTAAACCAACTTACAATCGGACTACATAGTCAGTGCACACACAATACATTATTAGCTAATTTTGGAGAATGAAACCATACTAATGACCTAATCAGACATCCAACAGATGCCATATGATCATGTATGCTATCCAAAGTAACCATCAACCCATTTTACAAGTTGAACCATTAATTGGATATCAGATACTTGGTGGTATTTTTCCGTTAAAAAAGGATGACTATAGTAAAGGATGACCATATTAAATTAGACCTTGTCACACACAGTAGACAACATGGGGTGAAAGACTGTCAAGGACATGGTCATACATTGTGTGCACAGCCGCACACTAAAATAGAGTTTTCGTTCAATGAGTTTAGACTATTTTGAAGTTTTCACGAAGCGTTGGTCAAAAAGAAATGAAAGATGATTTTAGTTACTACAACATGAATCTTTCATTCGATAAATCACAATTGTGTGGAAGTGAGACATGATCAACTCATGACATTGCTTCGCTACTGCAAGTGTGTTATCTCAGGTGCAATGCAATTCAGAACATCTGTTTCCACAACACAATTAGTCAGTTAAAAATCCTGTCAAAGAATTTTTTTCCTTCATTCAATTTTGGCATACATAATAGATCGGCAATCTTTGATATCATTCTACAAGTTCAACTTACACGCATATCGCATAACAATGACCTATCACCCACGCCAAACATCGATCAAAACATACTTGCCAAGCAATACAACTTCAGTAACATCTACAAAATATAAAAAAATTGAATCTTCTACAAAATTTGCAATAGTCATCTCAGCATAATACTGTTGAGTTTCAAGATGGCGGTATAAACTAGACATTCAAACTTGCTAATATTAACATTTCCACAAACCGCTTGTCTTCATCCAAAAGACCATGAAGATGGAATGGCGTTTGGCAAAAGGCAATTCTCTTTCAATGCAAAACAAAAGGAGAAATAATCTGGAAAGAAATAAAAAAGGCAAGCGTTGGCACCAAATGTAGGCAAAATAGATGTAAAAGTAAAGAAGTATTTCTTGAACCAAGGTTACTGACCCCTCAATTTGAGCCATGATTAACTACTTTAAAGCATTCTGCAAACACTAGTCGAAGTGACCAGTGATCGATAATATACTTAATAGTCATGGAAATGGGTTACACCCTTTCAATAGACTGAATTTAAGCTTGTCTGTTGCCATTATCCCATGTTATCGCAACATGCAAATAAGCAGGGTGAGCAGGGTTCATTACCATTAAAAATCCATTTGTTTGCCTTAATTCCTGAAGGTCGATGCCCGGATAACATGCATTTACCTGCGATCAGACAAGGTGCTAGTGATCCTATAATCGTCTCTGTTAGATTTAGTTTCTCTTCCAATGGCTAAAGCACCGGATATCACGCTAGCACATCATACAAATGATGGTTGACAAAAATGACCTACTTCCATCCTGAGTTATGTTTGAGGATGTCATTGGACATCCAATAAATGAAATATCGGTTTTATCTATATTTACATGCATATCATTGTATAATACGTCCAGAGTTTGTTCTTTTATCTGTACATTTTAAAGATATCTTGAACTCTGATGTTTAAAATTCCACATTGTGACTGTGTATACTTTGTTACAAGATGAATTTTTACTACACCATACTATAAATCAAGGCTATCATTTCATATTAACAAGATCCCATGATAAGTTAAGAGAAGAATTTTTCTAGCCTTATTCTAACACAAAGACAATAACACAAAGACAATTGCTTTAAACAATGTTATTCTCAAATCAAAAGACTGTGTTATACAGCAGCTTGCCCCTGTCTCTTACAGTACCAACCTTCCAGACACTCCACATTGAAATACTCAGTCCAGTAACACAAAATATATTGCACAGCCATAGACTAAACCCACCAGACTCCAGAGATAAAACCACCATATTTCATACTTTGGCTTCTATCTCACAGCATCTCCATCCATTAGCCTGCTTTTCTATACAACATCAGACTGGCGAGTCCTTTTCTGCACTATAACTCAGCCACATATGCTCAGAACACCATAATAAGTAAAGGCATGATGAATTTTGATGGAGAAAGACAAGCGCAGGCAGAAATTGTCTCCATAATTCATATCAACTTGTCCCACTAACCGTTGGACCATCTCTCTTGTCCGTATAATTGCACAAAGTTGTCCCATCCATAACATTTGCATCTGGCACCAGACATCTACTGAGGATAGAGATCAGTCACCCAAGAGAAATAAATGAATATACACAAAAAAGCCAGTCTTCCCTATTTATTACATTGTGCAAGCATCATTCATCATATAATTATATAAGGGCTGTCATAGGACAACTATGGACAACGGACACATTGTCAGGTAATAAGGAACACATTGAGACACCTCCCTAATCCTGTCTCACCAATCAACCTCCATGAGCTGCAACCATCTATTTGACAAATTGTAGTTCCAATAAATCTTATTTATGAACTATAAATAAGAGATTACATGGGCTGAATAAGGAGTCTATATTAAACTTGCAGTTATAAATAATCTCCTATGTATCTCGTGGATGGAATAGCCAATTTACATCTCAAACTGAAATGCAAGTTAAGAGGAAAGCTGAACTTTTTGACTATTCAGCATTCAGTATCATGCTATAAAGACTAGCAGAAAAACCACAAATATGGTATATTTGTAGAAATCTATAGCTGCATTTGACTTCAAGCAGCTTAGGGAAGCCACAAACTCCCATATATGGAACCGATGTACGTCAAAATGGCAAAGGAAACATCAAACATGATGATCAAGGTTCAGAATCAAACATAATTTACGTTAAAATAATTTATATAATATTTTCCATAACACCAATCCCATCACATAATAATTTCAGAATAAAACCAATACAATTAGTACATAATTTATGGCTGTATTCCCGCTGTTGGCGGACAATGGAAATTAAAACCAAAATGACCTGCACAAAACCATGTTGAGTATCATGGCATGACCTACCTTGAATTCATTAAATATGAATTAAAAATAGTATTTACACACTTTCAAATATATACACTTGGGAGATATCAAAGCTCATTAATGGATGATTTTACAACACAACAGGAAATTGGTTAACAGATAACATCACTCACTTCACATAACATGCATTACTGAGTGGTCTACACCAATTGTGCTGTTGAAAAAATGCACAATGAAAATGCATGAGGTACTTCGAATGCTCCAATTATGTTATTTACACACAGTCATGAGTGTCCACAGCAGAAGGAGATCATAAATTAATAAACAAAACGCTACACATACAACCGTATGAGCTGACACTGGCAGTGGTGCACACTTTACCACTTGTACAAGCATCATACCAAATGTGTACACTGAATGCTCGTCGGTCACATATTATAGAGAAAATCAATAGTATCTCCCTAAGGCCCCCAGTCAAAGGCTACCATTCAATCCAAGTGTTAAAGCAAAGTAACTGATCAGCCTTATTCAGAGTCACTTCACAATTGCTTTATCACCCTAACCCTAACTAAAGATCTTCACATAAAAACAGATACTAATCATAAACAGCAAAATGAAAACAGTTTGCCTGAGACCAGCGCGGCAAATATAGTATGGCATCTGGTAGGTAAAAGTTAGATCATCAAGTGATCTGGAAGTGAGTGGCAAGTTGCACTGATTTGGTCGCCACAACCGAAAACTTTCAGGTCACCAGCAAGGTGAGCAAATTTACCAATACAGTCGTCCATGCGTTGTAAGACCCCCCTGTGAAAGACCGACTAGCCTTATGTGACTGTCTTCCTCCCCCTCCTAGTAGTATTTTTAGTGCATTTTGCACCCCAACGAGAGACTGCACCCCTATGTGAGACCGCTTCATGACCACAGAACGGGAGGTCTTAAAATGCAGTGACCAGTATTGGAGATCAAAGTACTTCTATGTTTGATAAGTCATTTTTTGCATTGGGTCAACCATGGTCAATCTAGACCACCAGCAAGAATCCCATACCACATCTAATATAATGTGATTAGTAATGTGAAAAGCAATATCACAGTCTGCGAGGTTGCAATTAATGGTTAAGTTTGAGTGCCATACAGAGATATGCGATTTATGCAAATATTAATCATTGTGCTGATCAGCGAAGTAACACCATAAATATCATTGGAGTCCAAAAAGAGAGTAGTAACCTGTCCTAACCATAAAGGTCAAGACATAATTTTCAAGAATACTGTAACAATGGAGAGTCAGTTGTGACTAGGGCAATTTTTATTAGTCCCAAATAACAGAACAGCCTGAAACCACACACTGTACGATTACGACAAATTTTTAAAGATGCTGACAAAGCCGATACAAGATTACAAAAAATTTTCACATGGAGACAATCTTAAACTATTCAAGTTGGCAAGAGGTCAGTGACATCTTATAACTTCCATTTCCTGTAGTAACTGGGCAATATCCGTTATATTGGACCGCTTATAGGCCCTTAAACAAGCCAAGACTGAGATGTGTTAACCAACCAAGCAGTGAATGGAGATGTCCTTGAGACCTTGACTTTCTGTAGAAGCTGTCCACTGTCCAGGGCATTCACAGATGACCATCTGCTTATTGCAGATGACCATGCCGATAATCAAGATGACCCTTGCTAGACATCCCATGATGAAACATGTTATACAGTACAATGAGTACATTATCATTGGATGACAGCAGGGATGTGAGAATAATCAGATGTCAACATCAGATGTCCTATGTTATATCAAATCCTAAAAGTCAACGAAGAAATTTTACAAACAAAGCCATTTGGTATATATCTAAAATAAATATGATGATTATATAACAGGCAATACTTCTGTTACAACCTTAAACCTTGGAAGACTCTTCAGCTAGAATCTACCAAAAGATTAGCGAGAAGAGAAGACCATGACTAGAGCCTAGGAATTGCAGCCAACAAGCCATAAATACACCTAGATCAGGAAGGACCATGTTTATATTCCCAGTGAATGCATTTTCTGATCTAATGGTGACAATATTCTCACTTAGAATTCAACAGGCAAGATAAAGGCATAAAGATGCTCGTTCCCATGCAAACTCGCAAAGGGAAGATCTGTTTATCTACAGATGATCACTTGGGAACAATTATGTTGCATATGACAAGAAAACCTGATTTTAAAAAAAGTGTGCTATTTCCTTGGCATTTGTTGTACTTATGTTGTTATATCCTTTTTGTTTCAGAGGTTGACTTTTCATGTAGTGATCACAAACATGACACCATGTTGAAACGGATTATTTTATCAAATTTTAAATTTTGGTATGCAAATTCAAGCTTAGCTCTCACAAAAGTGTTGGTCATATACATCAAACTGGCAGAATATTAATGCAAATACAGCTAGTAACTTTTCTTCCATCTGCAGAAGACAATGGCTAAACCAACTTACAGTTTGGCTACATTGTCAGTGCACACACAATATATCATTAGCTAATTTGGGAGAAAGAAACCATCCTAATGACCTAATATGACATCCAGCAGATGTCATATGATCAGCATTTATCGTGTATACTAACCATTCATTAACCATTTTACAAGTGGTCACTAATTGGATCCCAGCAACTTTGTGATATTACAAGTTGTCACTAATTGGATCCAGGTGACTTCGTGATATTTTTCCGTTATAAAGGATTACTATATTCTAAAAATTAGATCTTGACACCCCAGATAATATACGGTGAAGGAATGAATGTCAAGGACATGTTCGATTGTTTATGCATCATGTGCCCACTAAAAGAGAGCTATTGTTTAATGAGTTAAGAATATGTTGAACTTTTCGCAAAGCGTTTGCCAAAAATAAACGACAGTTGATTTTATCTACTGCGACACATTCCTTTGCTATCATTCATCACAAATGTGTGGAGGTGGACACGATCAAACTCATAACATTGCTTCTCTTTTAAGTTTGCTGGTTCAGGAGTAATAAAATATTCCATATAAAATCCAACACTAACTCAAAAATTCTGGCAACAAGAATACAAGAATCACTAGGGAAGACATACCTCATCAATGAAGAGACTTTATCTTTAAGAATTGCAAGAATTAAGTGTGTACCAACCTGGAATAAAAAAGAAAAGCAATTAGAAAAAAGAAAGTAATTAGCTGGGGATGAAAGTACAATCAATCAGAACTATGTGAAAGATGCATGGCACTTGGTTTTCAGATTTTGAGGCTTGAATATGATGTCAAAAATGTGTCCTCTCAAGCACGAGGAAAAAACACTCAGGATTCTGAATAAAAAGCAAGCTATTTGTGTTTACTTTGCTGGACTTTGTGCCTCTACATCTATGTGACAAAAGCAAGTTAAAAAGATATCCAGGCCTTTGTACATACATTTTCTTAGAAATCAAAATTCAAAATGTCAAAAAATGTCCTCTCCAGTACATCAGAAGTTTTGTATTGGTTGTGCCGGTTCTATGCAACAGGATGGCTGGATTTTCACTGAAAAAATGGTTAAATGACCATTCACATGGACATTTTTTCTGATAAATTTTTTTTTTTTCAAAAATTCAAACCTTGCCTCCTTTATGGAGTGATGATTTGGTAAAAAACCAACAAATCACATGAGTCCTTGTTGATTTTCGAATCATTAATATGTTCATTTCATGATAGCATGAAGGAAATTCTCATTTACAAACCTCTATTCTGACCTCCTATGAGACACTTTGAGTGCAGATCTATACTGTAAACCTGCCCACATGAGTTGCAAATGCAGCAAAGTAAAGAAAATATAAGGGACAACTCAATTCTCACCAGACAAGATTTTGCGCTGAACCATTTACAATCCCTTGTCATGTCTCGTTCTTTTCCGAAAACCTCTTATCAGGTGCATGCTTACTGAAATTACTATTTGATAAGCTCTCAAGACAGTATTTATTCACCTATGAAAAAGTTCTTATACTTGCAGATGCCTAATCAAATTGTCAAAATATTGTGAGACCAAATTGAATTGGAATTTTACACAATCAGTGCACGAGTTGCTGGGAAAGCTTTGGGAGGGTAGCCCTATGTCCCATCTATTGTTTGACAATTTGTCCTTTGATGGTCAACCTGCTGATGTCATCAGGGAAATAACAGCCATCAATCACTGTCCAGTGTGTTGAAAAAAAAAATGAGTTTGTTGGTCATCTCGTCTGGTCTGGCTCATACTACTGTCTACAGTGTCCAGTGTAATGACTATACTTTGCATTCTTGATAAAGTTGATATTGTTGGCACTGTGTCTTGTTTCGAGCTTGGTATGATCTAGGCTATAACTGACCAAATTTATGCTTTAGCCGGATTTGTTAAGTTATCAAATTTATTAACCTATTTTGGCTTAAATGTGGTAAAATCAGTAGAATCAAGCAAATGACAGACGCTATAAGTTTTAGAGTGAGCTCCAACTCTTCCTGTGAGAATGAGTGTACATTGATGTTTCTTAAGATTTCTGAACTGACTGCAACCTGCAGACAGTGCATTTGTTTCCTGTAAGCATTCTGATATCATCGTAGATAGTTTGTCATAAACCAATGACTTTGGTTCCCTCAATTGTACGTTTTAGCCCTTAATGGAAAAACAATTTATATGTCAGGATCTTGGAAGTAGTGATACTTTATATGCAAATGATCTCTATTATCAGAGTTCATCCAGTACATATTACAGGCTGGTGAACAGTTATGGGCATTGGCTTTCATACTTTGCTTTTGTACTTCCTTTCAGGACTTGATTTAAATGGTGGAAGGGGCCAGATGATATGCATATTTAGTACCCGTTTGTTATGATGTAATATGTACTTTTATTGCCTTTCTACATCGGTCTGAAAGATGCTTACTGCGTTTTCAAGTGATTTGCTTTTGAAATTTTGAAATTTTGATGTTATTATTTTGGTGACAATATAAGCAGTCAGAAGAGTGCTTTGTTCCGGAGAAGCTACCCCCCCTCCTCCACTGCAGTGTTGCTGTTACGAGTCTTGAAAATATCTGACTGTTTTGTAGATGAAACAGAATTTCTTTGAGTATGACCGCACGGTTGTATTATAAATTGTAAATTTTTTGTCTTGTTGAGTCCAGTCGGGAAAACTTATGGAATCTAAATTACAATGCTGTGAAGTATTGCATTCAATGTCAATATTTCTGCACTATGTCATTAAATGTCATATAATAGCATATACTCTCCTCAAAGTCCATCAGCTCTTGACAGATTTCAGAAATTTATTCTCTGAGTTTTCACTATAGAGTCTGAAAATTTGCTGTCTTTCCATTGCAGAAAGGTGTTGGACATTAAAGGCAGTTTGAAGCTTAAGTTCAAAATTGGTCACTAGAGGTCACTAGATGTCACCCTACCAAGGTCAACCATCATACCTAGTCCTCTTGAATATTGACACACTTGCAAGTTCTGTCTCTAGAGATAGACCCTGACAATGTGTCGTTTATCATGTTCTGGCAAAAAAGGAGGTCTGTTTTTATTAAGAAGAGTTTAGAGTCTAGAACCAATATCGTGGAATTATGTTTGAGTATCGAGGGATCTTATAAGACTTCCCGAAATGTAGGGGCTTAGGGGAAGATTTACATGGTTACATTATTCTTGTATTGTCAACCATGTGCCTTATTAACTGCTGACTCTTGTTAAAGATAATGAGTTTCAAGTTGAAGGGAAAGAGCTGGTAGTGGTAAAGAAAAGGTAGTGCATTTTTTTTATGTCAATGCATTTCCTCTGATTCAAGTGTTATGTTATCAGTCTCTGACAATGATCAAATGTAACTCCATTTTCAGAACCTTGAAAACTAACATTCTGAATTTCTAATATATATATTTTTCTATTTTGCATAGTATCATTATCTGAAACATACAAAATTTGAAGAATAACATAGAATAACATAGAAATCGAAATTATCTTAATTTGTACAGGGTATAATCTTATTATTATATAAGCATTATTTTGCTTTTTCGGGTCCCACTAAATGAAAAATCAAATCAGATCAAAACAATGTTGATCTTGTTCTTGGTTCGATGGTGTAATGGAAGCTACTGTCACGTGTAGATAGGAATACTTGTTAGTATGATGATTCATTAATTTTGCACCATCGCTAAAATGGTGCCATTAGTAGCTCAGAAATAATTGAAAACGCTTTTGCACGGGTTGATAAAACATTCTGTTAAAACAGAGAACAAATTGTATACGTTGAGAAATATTTATATAGGACTATAGATGTCAGGAAGAATTTTATTATGTATTGGCATAATAAAAATGGCATGTTGTTGTTTTAGTTTGGTCTTAGGGCAATGGGATAACCACCATTCATGATTTTCAGGGCAACTGACTTGAATTGTTGGGAGCAATTGAGCAATAGGTGGCCTGATATTGAAGCTATTCCCCAGTTACTCTGGGAGACAAGGCAATAAGGGTTTTTATAGAGGTCATTGACCTCTTGCCACCCCCAAGATTGCCCCTGTGAGAAAAATAGGCAATCCTGTCACAGCAATGGCTGATGTTCCTTGCATGACCAAATAGACTCTTTTATATAGTGTGATAATCTGAGGTGTTGCTGCGGTGGGATCATGAAAATCTTTCGAATCAGTATCTCAGGAAACACTTTGAGATTTCTAGGAGTAATTTGACTTTAAATAATTTGTTCAGTGGGGTTGTCTCCGCGATAGCCATACCTACTCCTTAAGCTTACTCGAAAAATACAGTAAAACTTCCCAGATTTAGAACTGGCTCGCATAGTTTATGCATTGAAACAGAACGGCATCATAAGCCAAAAATTCCTGCGGAGGATCGAATCTGTGCGAAATGCACTTTTAAATGTAGTTGAAGAAGAGACACATTGCCTTATTGTTTGTCCGAGAAACTCAAGTTATAGGAATGACCTTTATTCAACTGCAATAAGATTTATAGATAATTTTCAAACACTAGACAACATAAGTAAATTTGTAGCAATAATGAAAAGTAAAGAGCCTGAATTGTTAATGAGTCTTGGTAAATTCCTACAGCAAGCTGATGTATGAATCAGGTAAAACATCTCCTATGCTCACACAATCATGCCCTGATGTATGTACTCTGATTGAAATTATGTTCTTAATGTCACATCTTCCCTGTCATTGAATATGTAGGGGAGAGCGGGGCACAGTGAGACGGCGGGCACAGTGAGCCAAAGCCCGTAGCATCTAGCTGGTACTGTTTACAGATCAACCCTCTTTTGTATAGTACAAAAAGTAAGTAAGTGAGAGTCTGACCTATATCCGGAATGCCTACACAGCATATCAAGAGTGGAATTTCAATATTTAGGTTTTTAGCCGATAAAAGTAAATAATTTTGCTAAACGACTTTTTGTTATAATTCCCAAGAAAAATGGTATAATGCAAATCAATTGCCAGGAATTCAAACCTTGATTATTTGCCTTAGTTTAGTGAGATAATGAACCCCAATACAGGCATCTGGTCCGCAGGATTCAAAAATTTTATAAAGAGAGCTGCGTGGGGCACAGTGAGACAGTTGGAGGCGGGGCACAGTGAGACATGGTAAAATACACTCGAAACAACCTGAATGCAAGGCATAGCTTACAATTCACTATTAAAAACAAAATGCCTGCAATAAACTCCTGATTTTAGTGAGTCATATTCAAAGAGAAGCATCAGAATGAATTTTGATTAGTATGTAACAGGTGCGGCAGGTTAAATAAGTCGTGCAAGTGTCCTGTGCGATGAAGTTTCGAAACAAGCTCAAAAACGGACCTAAAAAATCACCTAGCCAGCTGCTATTATAAGAGTACAGTAGTTTCTGTAGCAACAATTGATGGAACAATTCTGCAGGTCCCGAGGATCGGGGGTTATGGCAGCAGATGCCCTGTCTCACTGTGCCCTGCCTGCTGTCTCACTGTGCCCCGCCCACGGGGCACAGTGAGACACTTAACGAGCATGGACGTAACTCAAAATTTCTCCAAACCTGTAAAAGGTAGGAACCTGAAACTGCTTGACAATATACCCAACGTCATTACCTATAATGTAGACCTGATCTCATTTAACTCGTTACTGCCAACATTTTGGAACACTTGAAAATAAAAAAAGTGTCTCACTGTGCCCCGCTCTCCCCTACATAAGACTGCATCTGTCAACTTCAATAAGCTTGGTATGCAATTTTTTTATAACTGTTCTTGACTGTGAATAACTATTGAGTGGGCATCAGATTGACTGTCTTGACTTTCCAGAGCATCAGTGCATGGACTTTTTAGCGGTTACCGCTGTCTTCGCCTGGTTGTTCTGGACTAATTTTCATGAAAACGCCCGATTGTAACTTTTTAACAATAGGCCGATATGTATACTTATCATTAATGAATACCTGATATTTATGTCTCTATAACTGCGGTCATTTTACTAATCATAAAACAATGACTTTTGTGAAGTAATTTTGTTTATGGCGCGTATATACATGTATATAGTCAGCAACTAATTCTCTTTATCTGAATCGCTTATCAATTGGGTGGCTGGAACCTAGATTTATAATGTTAGTATTCATATTGATCTTACATGTACCTGCTTATATTTTTATGTAATCAGCTTTGTCTCTGTATAACTTTTAAGCATTTTGTTTGCATTTTGTATTTTATATTTTATTTTGATGACAAATGTATCTGTGATGATATGAGATTGTCAATAAAAGATTATATATATGTAATTGTGTATGCAATGCATAATTGTGTATGCAATGCATGAATTAATCTGCAATTATATTTTTAAGATACTGCAGAACCACACACTGAAAATTGAGCATGGTGCAGCACACCACAGCATAAACCTAACCACAGCAAGTTACTTGTAGGCCTACATAACCATGAACATTGAACAAAATCATCAAAGACCATCATATTCCCTATCATATTAATGGATTCTTGATGTTTGACTCAACTTTGTTTAGCCAAAGCAAAGGTCTGGCATGTGCTTGCGATCAAACATACAAGTTCTTTGATCTCCAATATTGGTAAACTTGTTACCTGACCACTGAACCACAAGTTGTCTGCCAGATTAAGTTAAGTGGGACTCAGAACTCATTGACACTTCCCGATCACTGGATGATCTAACTGTGATTAAATACCAAACAACATTTGGATGTTGTAGTATAATTCAAGTTGGGTGTAATTTTGTGTTTCACATGCATTAAGAAAGGCATCGCTGTCGCTATTGGATCTCAAGAAATTTCTTATTGTAAAACTTTGGTGTATAATGTTAAGTACAATAAGTACATCTCTTATTTGAACTCTTTCAGTTTTCTAAAATTCAGTTGGTTTTAAATAATGATCTTAATGTACACTTGCTTGTTATGGTGGAGCATTCTCCAGGTTGAAAACTATTATAAAATAATCTGTAAATTGTTAACTTGCGTTATTTACCAAACCAAGCCTTTGAAGTCATCACCTATTAACAAACACAGAGGATTGACTGCTGTATCGTTTAGGACGTATTTCCAACAAGTCATCAGTTGCCGCTATGTTTATGCATTTTTTAGAAAACTTTAAACTCTGAAGCGTGCTTGTTAAGTGGCTTGGTTTAAAATGCAAATTGGTAAATTATACCGTAATATGATGCACTAATTGGCAACAGTACCGAAATTTGAATGATTCTCAACAATTTGCATGTCAAACACCATTAGTTGCAAGTGAGCTGTCACTGTTCGACATCTTATCAGCTTTTTAGGTGCTAACATTGCAGTAACAAGTGTCACAGATTGGTCAATTAAACTTGAATGTTGAGCCATGATCTTGCATCGAGCAGTCACTTGGGATCTTATGTAATGTGATCAGTCTGTGATATTGTTGCAATAAAATGATTCTGAAGTAACTCTCAATAAGGCTGGTCTGTTACATCGCTGTAACGCTTTGATCGAGTGTAGCCTTAGACTGGTCATGGAATGAACACATCAATATCATTTAAGCAGAGGGAAAGAGGGAAAAATTATTGATTGATTTGGCCATGATGTGAAAGCAGGGAGAATTTAGTATGCTCATTTAGGGAAGTGCATTTAGTAAAGTGCAAACAACCATGCATAATTCTTCATTGAGTCAGTGTGTTGATATTTCATCACAAATAATTACCTATCCATGACATAAAGAATGTAAAACATGCTAGAAGAGAGGTTGTATGCTTTCTGCAAATGAAGTTGTGCAGTTTTTCCAGAGCGCAATGGGAGAATAAGGTGTGGCTCATTTAGTGAGCATGTTATATGCATATACATTATACTGCATAGTGCACATGAGCGAAATATATCAAATGTGTGTTGTCAGTGTACACTTTCCTGTGTGCTTTACTTTTCTTTCTTCAGCAAAATATGGCTTTGGTTTGATTCTTTTTAACTACCAGTAAACGATTTACAGAAATGGTTCAGTGCAGTGAAGGAAAAATCACTAAAATGAGCTTTTAATGTCCCTCACTTTTTTCTCATAGGAATTCTTATCATGTGGTGTGTGGTCCCCTTTTAGGTCACCTTAACACAAGCTAATGCCTCCCCTTCATGTAATTACCGTCCTCTAAAGGTTTCCCTTTCACCCAAGGGTTCATTTGGCACTGAGGCTTTTTCCTGAGGTTTTCACCAAGGCTTGTTGACTCCTCCGAATCTTTCGTGACTCTGTCAACTTAAATGTCATTTATGTATGACTGTGAAAGCCTCTAAGGGGTAAATGTTACAATGTGCTTATTCCGCTGTGTCAGTCAGCGAGTTTGAAAGGCACAGGGAATCTAAGTTGGCATGGGAGGTTGTTTTCTCCTTTGTTTAAATCACAGTCAGGGTATCGTTTTTGGTAGTTCTTTATGAACAACATGGCTCCTTGATTTTTGTTGTTGAGACATTAGATTGGTGGTCTCTAGCATCAGTAAAATTAACACAGTTTGCTAAATTTGTTGCAGTGATCCTTTCAAACATTTGAAAGGAAGGAAATTTAAATTGAAGTTCATTTTAGTTGGGAAGTTATTGAAATTATTGCATGTATATTGAGATAGTTATTCTATATTTTACTTAGTCTATGATATTTGATATTTCTAGTACCCTTTCGACTGAAATGTAGTCATATCTTTCTTTGCAGATGACTGGGGGTCTTTTGATGTGTCATTTTATGCTAGTCTTGGCTCTCTTGGGTTAGATTAATATAAATATACTATGCTGAATTGGATATATCACTTATACAGGTAGACTCAAATTTATCCCATAAATGGATCACTTGAAGTTCTTTTATGTTAATCAAGCACCTTGTCAAATTATACTCTTGGTGATATATAAAATTTGTTGAAAGCTCTTGACGTTGTGTACCTTATGTATGGGGACATACACAACTGTAACGGTTGTATCTGCTACTTCGCAGCATGTCTTTGCTAAAAGCATGCTATAAAGCTTGTTATGAGCATTAGAGAAGAATTGCCAAAGTAATCTTTAAGTATGGTAAGTAATTACTAAGTATGTTTTATGTTTCCTAACAATCTTCAGGTATTCTCTGGCTATGTATGTATGTATGTAGTTTATTGTCCAAAGGACCATTTTACAAAAAAGTACAGTCTTGAAACAACATAAGTTTCTTGAGTATATTCAAATATATAGGAAAAAATTAGGTACCCTACATACTACTTAGTCTAATGAAAGTAGTTTCTTATGAAATATGAGATCGTGTGAGTTACCATCCTGCAAAGCAAATAAAATATTAGGGAAAATGCAATTCTCACCAGATGCTACGCAAGATTTTGTACTGGATTATTTACAGTTGCTTGTCTCGCCTCTTTTTTCTGAAATCTTCTTATCAGATGGATGTCTGCTGAAATTACTATTTGATAAGGTCTCAAGACAGTATTTATTCACCTATGAAAGGTTTGTGATACTTACAAATGCCTAATCAAATGGTCAAAATATTGTGAGACCAACTTGAATTGGATTTTAAAACTGTGAGAATCAGAACACTGCTGCAGGGGAAAGCTTTTGAGAGGGTAGCCCGATATCCCATCTGTTGTTTGACAATTTGTCCTTTGATGGTCAATCTTGTTGATGTCATCAGGGAAATAACAGCCATCAATCACTGTCCAGTGTGTTGAAAAATAGTTGTTGAAAAAAAAAGGAGTTTGTTGGTCATCTCGTCTGGTCTGGCTCATAAGTCTATACGTTTTCCACTAGGGAACCTGATGAGTTGTAATTGTTTTGCACCATTGCTTTTCCTGTGTGCAACATTCCTTTCACGGTTATTGTCATAAACCAATGGTTTTGGCTTTGTCAATTATGCCTTTTAGCTCTTGATGGCAAAACATTTAGCATGTCAGGATTGCTGTAATAATACTATATATGCAAATGATCTCTTTTCTCCGAGTTTGTCAAGTACATATTACAGGCCGTCGAACAGAAATGACATTTGATTTTCTTTAGATTGCCTTTGTACTTGCATCTGTCTTTAGAGACTCCTGCTCCATTCATACAATGTTACAATGTATATTTTATCTTAAATGTACTAATTGCACTTACAGGTCTCTCACAAATAGTATGAAGCCAAATGACATGATTTTTAGTGCTGATTTATGACGACAATTTTAAAGGTGTACCCTTTATTGCCACTGTATGCTTTTATAATCTGAAACATGCTGGGCCAGTTTTTTAAATTGAAGTTTTCATATTACAATTAAATATGGAAGATTGACAGGATGAGTGATTTGGGCACTGAATTTCTTCCTGTAGAGTAAAGAGGAGTTTCGGCTCAAATAGTACATCCAACAGAGAGTGAACCCCTTAACTGAATAAGCCGGAGTTTTCCCTATATTTTGAAATCCTTTCTTTCTCTCTGCCTCTCTTCATCTTCTCAAATGTTGTACAATCCATGTGTAACAGATAGTCGCGAAGAGCAATAAAAACATGAGGGCGAGGGGTACACTGTTTTTTGTCGAACAATCTGTATTATTTTGTCATTCTACATTACTTTTTTTAGCTGTTCTATTCTCCTCTTTTCTGACCCATCTGCTTTGGGTCATTATTGAGAAATATGACAGCGGTTGTATCATCCTATTGTGTAGTGCCTTGATTTTCTTGACATAGCCATTTCTCTTTCTTGCTCTAACACACCAGTTTGTTTGATAGGACAGTGAGGCAATGGGAGGACATAAATATCAGCTCCTGTCAGACTCCTACACTTCAGCTGAAGGCAATGCAGTACCAGTAGATTTTGAAGGATTCATAAAGCTTTACAGAGTCGTAAGACTTTTCGACATAGGACCACATAAAACCTGTTGTATTTTAGGTATCATTAACATAAATCAAAACTGCCTGTATTGACTGCCACCATGACAAATTTCTATGTACAGGGTGACCCAAAAAAAAGTTGACACTTTTGTAAATGAACTTTAGCAATGCACACTGCAGCTGAAAAGTACACAATCTTCATGAAATTACACACAGATATTAACCTATATATTGACAAAACACTGCTAAATTGATTTTGTCCTAGTTGCAAATTTGACCTCAGAGTGACCCTTAATGTAACCTATATCCTTGAAATCTATGTCCTTCAAAGTTTTTGTCTGTTTCTTGCTTACAATTTTTTTAAAAAGTCAGCTGATAGGTTGAATGTCTTAAAGGTAATGCCATTTATATTTGCCATTGTGATTTAGTCATATTGCGGGTAGTCAAGGCTTCGTAGGAAAAGATTGCTTCTGATCGAAATTTACCTAAATTTTGATTGACCACTTTCAAGATCCTGTACTGAGTTTGAACTGGCGTGAATGTGTATTTATTTTCAGAAAATAGTTTGTGCACCTCTAGCAGCGATTTTATGTATTATTCATCCAGGTTGACTATATATTTTATCGGCTCCTTTTGGTATAATGAAAAATATGGCTGTTCGTCAACCACCAGGGTAGTAATCTTCCAAATTCCATTAATACAATGTGCATGGTCCTGAAACAACATTTTCTGTTTTTTGTAGTATGTCAACTACAGTTCCTGTCAATATTATGACAAAACTTGGATTTAAGCATCCTCAGTGATTATCTACACAAGCTGAGATTGGTAGTACACAATGACCA
This sequence comes from Platynereis dumerilii, assembly GCA_026936325.1. Classification (NCBI taxonomy): domain Eukaryota; kingdom Metazoa; phylum Annelida; class Polychaeta; order Phyllodocida; family Nereididae; genus Platynereis; species Platynereis dumerilii. The sequence goes on from JAPTHN010000005.1 coordinate 34,765,775, forward strand.
ATCAAGTCCTAACATCTCCATTTCTTATGTCCCAATTTCTGAGATAGACGTAAAGCAATTCATTCCTAAGGAACAACGCATATGTTAGACCTCCATACTTTATTACAAGACACTTTTTGACTTTACTTTTCCAATATTTCCCGTTAATGTGAAATAATCTCTCCCGAAGCTGCCTAATTATGCCCTGTGTGACCATTTGACATTATTCTAAGGGCTTCTGACGTCTACAGGACCACATTTTCCTGTGTCAAGCATCTTTACATACCAGTCAACAAATTTCAATCAATTCTTTATATCTCAGACCAATGATATCGACATTTTCAACAGCCTTATTCATGCATACTCTTAAACCCGGAACAACAAAAACAAGGACACTTCAAACTTTGTTAAAGCAGCAAGGCTATGCAGGTATGTCCTGTGGCAAAAATTGATTATCTTATGACCACTCAAACGATTGTCAACTTTTTTTGGGCCACCCTTTATAGCATGCTTTTAGCAAAAACATGCTGTAAAGTAGCAGATACAACCGTTACAGTGGTGTATGTCCCCATACATAAGGTACACAACGTCAAGAGCTTTCAACAAATTTTTTTGTAGTATAACATCCAAGTGTATATGCATAGAACACGCTTCACTAAAGAGGCACACCTACTATTCTCCCATTGCATTCATGAAAAACCCAATTTGTTTGCACAAGGCATAAAAATATCTCTTTGTGTGCTTTACACCCATTGTGCTAACAGTAAGTAATCATTTGTAATCAAATATCAACGCACTGACTCAATGAACAATTGTGCATGGTTTGTACATTACTAAATGCACTTCACTAAATGTGCACACCGAAAGCTCCCTGCTTTCACATCATGGCCAAATCAATCAATAATTTCTCCCTCTTGCCCTCCTCTTAAATGATATTGATGTGCTCATTCCATGACATGTCAAAGGCAACTAATCAATCATAGTGTTACAGCATTGTAACAGACCAGCTTTATTGATAGTTACTTCAGGATCATTTCAACGAAACGCATTGCTTTGAGCTATCGCTTAATACAATATCATTGTTCAACTTTTAAGTTTAATTGACCAATCTGTGATCGTGTTACTGCAATTTTAGCACCTAAAAAGCTGATAAGTAGTCGAATACTGACAGCTTACCTGCCAGAAATGATGTTTGTACATGCAAATTGTCAAGAAAAATTTTTAATTTCAGAACTCATTGCCAATGACTGTGTAAAATCGGGAGTTCAATTTACCTATTTGCATTTTAAACCAAAGCAATTAACAAGCACACTTCAGAGTTTAAAGTTTTCTTAAAAAGCATAAACATAGCAGCAACTGATGATTGATTGGAAATATGTCCTAAACAAGACAGCAGTCAACACAGTATATTTTAGTATGACTTTGAGGCTTGTTTTGGTCAATATAACACAAGTTAACAATTCACAAATTATTTTAGTTTTCAAACTGGAGAAAGCTCCACCATCACAAACAAATATACATTTAGATCACAATGTAAAACCAACCAAATTTTAGAATACTGGCAAAGTTAAAATAAGGAATTTATACATTTTATTTACAAAAGACACCAACATTTAAAAATATGAAAGTTATCGAGATCAAAGAGTCTCCAAAAGTATGTGAAATACAAAAATATTACACCGTACTTGAATTATACTACAACATCTGAATGTTGTTTGGTATTTAATCATAGTTAGATCATCCAGTGATCTGGAAGTGTCAGTGAGTTCTGAGTCCCCCTTAACTTAATCTGGCAGACAACTTGTGGTTCAGTGGTCAGGAGACAAGTTTACCAATATTGGAGATCAAAGAACTTGTATGTTTGATCGCCTGCTCATGCCAGACCTTTGCTTCGGCTAACCACAGTTGAGCCAGACAACCATCAGGAAGCCTATAATATGATCAGGAATATGATGGTATTTGATGATGTTGTAAACGGTTGTATAGGCCAACACATGTCTTTTAGGTCTATGCTGTGGTGTGTTGCACCATGCTCAGCTTCAGTGCGTGGTTTTGCACTATCTTGATTAATTAATAATATATTGCATACACAATAACATATGCCTTGAGTCAGACCCTGATCATTATAATGACTATAAATTGCACATATAATATGCAAAATCATGTTGAAATCCTAGGACAGACTTAGCTTATGGCGTAGTGCAAGACTGCAAGAGGTCGACAAACAGATACTGTTTCATTACTGCAGAAGGAACATTCTTATAATGCAGAGACAACTGCACTGAGCCAAAGCGATACATTACGGCCATCAGGTATTTAACCAATAACCATAGTCAATTACCCATAGAAGTACCAAAAATGTTTCATGAGCTGAGCAACCTTACGTAAGGTACTGACTCAAAAATTTTAATGATCCTACCACGGCAATCCGGGTCCCAGGTGCAAAGACTAATCACAACTCACAACACCTCAAATTACCAAACTATATAATAGAGTCAATTGGGTCATGGCACGAACATCAGCCATTACTCAGACAGGGTTGCCCTGAATCACCTCACCATTTTTTTCACAGGGGCAATCTTGGGGGTGGCAAGAGGTCAATGACCTCCACAAAAACCCTCATTGCCTTGTCTCCCAGAGTAACTGGGGAATAGCTTCAATATCAGGCCACCTATTGCTCAATTGCTCCCAACAATTCAAGTCAGTTGCCCTGAAAATCATGAATGGTGGTTATTCCATTGCCCTAAGACTAAACTACAACAACAATATGCTATTTTGATTATGCCAATACATAACAAAATTCTTCCTGATATCTATAGTCCTATATTCTTATTTCTCAACGTATACAATTTGTTCTCTGTTTTAACAGAATGTTTTATCAACCCGTGCAAAAGAATTTTCAATTATTCATCATCATGCTAACAAGATTTCCTATCTACATGTGACAGTAGCTTCCATTACACCATCGAACCAAGAACAAGATCTATGCACACTTACAGCAGAGGCTAGTATAGCAGAGACACAAAAAAGGAAAAGCAATCAGCTTAAGATGAAAGGCAGCCAAGGAGAGAAATTAAAAAGAGGTACACGGAGACGATTGCAGAAGTTTTTATGTCATTTCAAACCGTACCAGAAATTGCACACATCATTCCCAATGCAAATTGTTGAAATCCAATCTCTTGCAAGAAAAAAATAATTGGAAAGACAGCCAACAGTGGAGTCCATGACAGGGATATTCTAAGTCAAGAACTACAATCAGTATACAGCAGTATATACAGATCGAGAAACACAGAGGTTGTTCAAAACTAATCCCTTGAAAAAGCCATAAGCGTTCTGGTGTAGAAAGGCAATAAAAGTACATGTTACATCATCATAAATGGGTACTAAATATGCATATCATCTGGCCTCCCACCATTTGTGAGAGAGATGTAAGTACCTCAAAGACAAGATATACATATATGTATGGGACAGAAGCCTCTAAAGTCAAGTTATGAAAGGAAGTGCAAAAGTAAAGTATGATAGCCAAAGCCCATAACTGTTCACCAGCCTGTAATATGTGCTTGATGAACTCAGAGAATAGAGATCATTTGCATATAAAGTATCACTACGGCCAGGTTCCTGACATACAAATTGTTTTTCCATCAAGGGCTAAAACGTATAATTGAGGGAACCGAAGTCATTGGTTTATGACAAGCTATCTACGATCATACAGAATGCGTACAAGTTACAAATGCACTGTTTATATTACGGGTTGCAGTCAGTACAGTTATACTGATTTTACCACATTTCAGCCAAAATAGAAACAAATTTGATAACTTAGCAAATCCGGCTAAAGCATAAATTTGGCCAGTTATCGCCTAGATCATACCAAGACCGAAACAAGGCACAGTGCCAACAATATCAACTTTATCAAGAATGCAAAGTATAGTCGCTGCACTGGATACTGTAGACAATAGTATGAGCCAGACCAGATGACATGACCAACAAACTCATTTTTTCAACAACTCAACAGGGATTGATGGCTGTTATTTCCCTGATGACATCAGCAGGTTGACCATCAAAGTACAAATTGTCAAACAATAGATGGGATATAGAGCTACCCTCCCAGAAGCTTTCCCAGCAGCTGTGTGAAATCCAAAACAATTTGGTCTCACAATATTTTGACAATTTGATTAGGCAATAGGCATCTGTAAGCACCACAAATTTTTCATAAGTGAATAAATACTGTCTTGAGAGCTTATCAAATAGTAATTTCAGTAAGCATGCATCTGATAAGAGGTTTTCGGAAAAGAACAAGACATGACAAGGGACTGTAAATGGTTCAGTACAAAACTTGCCTTGTGTCAGGTGAGAATTGCATTGTACCTAATATTTTCTTTGCTTTGCTGCATTTCCGGCTCATACATGTGTTCTCATAATTATTCAGAAACTACTTACATTTGTTGTGTAACTTACAATTTTCAGATAATTTGATTTACAAAAGACACATTCTAAAAAAATTTGGGACTAAACTGGTTTTTCAAATGAAAATGGTGTTTTAAAAAACCAAACTAGAATGAAAAAACCAACGTGGATTTTTCAAAAAAACATTTTGGATTTCAAGAAACCAGTTTTGTCCCAATTTTATTTAAATTGCACCCAGTTATCTACAAAGATTAGACATCAAAAGACATCCAGTCATCTGCAATGAAAGATATGACTTCATCTCAGTCAAAAGGGCACAAGAAATATATATTGTCATGTAGTAGAAAATTTATAATAACTACCTCAATATACATGCACTAATTTCAATAACTTCTCAAACAAAATGAACTTTAATTTAAATTTTCTTCCTCTCAAAATGTTTGACAGGATCATTGCAGCAAATTTAGCAAACTGTGTTACTTTCACTGATGCTAGAGACCACCAATCCAATGTCTCAACAACAAAAACCAAGGAGCCATGTTATCCATAAAGAACTGCCGAAAAAGCTTCCAAGCCTTCCATGCCAATTTAGATTCTCTGTGCTTTCAAACTCGTTGACTGATTGGCACACCGTAACATTCACCTCTTCGAGGCTTTGACAGTCATAAATGACATTTAAGTTGACAGAGTCACGAAAAATTTGGAGGAGTCAACAAGCCTTGGTGAAAACGTCAGGAAAAAGCCTCAGTGCAAAATGAACCCTTGGGTGAAAGGGAAACCTTTAGAGGAAGGTAATTACATGAAGGGGAGGCATTAGCTTGTGTTAAAGTGACCTAAAAGGGGACCACACACCACATGAGTAGAATTCATATGGGAACGGTTTTTTGAGGGACATCAAAAGCTCATTTTGGGTCACTCTAATCTCACTGCAGAATCATTTCTGTAATCGCTAGTATTGGTAGTAAAGCATAATGAAATTAAAAGTCTTATTTTTCTGTGGCAAAAAGCAAAGTACGCAGAAGACTATTCCTGCAGGCAAGTTGAACATGGTGACCCATAAAGAAAGTACAGCTCAGTACGTCACTCCATCAACCTTCTGTTCACCAGGGAGATATAAAAAGCTTGTTTGAATCATTAATTTTGT